>OZ017772.1:13466513-15866513 GCA_963969385.1 Philonicus albiceps | reverse complement strand
GCTGAACCAACGTCGCCGTTGTCTTCTCAAACGTGTGAACTTCGATGGCACTGGTCAAGCTACGCGCGGGTCTAATGCCCCTCGCTAATCACGCCGCGAATATTTTTAATTCTGTTCAAGAATCTTGAGAGGTTACAATGCCAGCCAGACGAATGCTCACATTTCTTGGACGTAATCCAAATATTTGAAAAGATCAATTTTTGTTCGGAACACTGCGCAACGGTTTAATTAAACGCCTTTTGGTTATATTTTATAGAGTCTACGACATTTGGATGATGCACATTTTAAGTGCTTACAAGTGTGACGAGCAATTTGGAGCTTGACGAGGAAATGAATAATTTACAATTCTAAAGACGTTCTCTTAATAGAAACATCTATTTCGCGTAAAGCTTTCTGAATAAATAATATTATTTGTCTCATATAAAATAATGTTCGTACATATATCATACATATATAAACATACCATATATACAAAGGTAGAGAAAAATGAGCAGACACTTGTATAGAAAAATATAAATCAACAAAAATAAAGGTTTATTTTTTAATTTGCACACGGTATAAAATACAAGGTAGTGCAAAACTTGTCACACGTTGTTCTTTGGCTGTAATTAATGACTAACTTTGGTTCTGCTTTTGGATTGTGTTTTTTTGATGTCTTAATTTTTTTCTATTAAGTCGAGAAAATTAAATCGGCCAAGTGGCCGCCGCCAAAATTGATGACTATACGAGACCGATTTATGACATTTTTCATCACTCTTGCCAAAACTTCCGGCGATAGGTTTTCGGTTTCTTGGTGGATATTCTCTTTGAACTCTTCAAAAGTCTGAGAATTGTTGACATAGACTTGTGACATCAAGAAATCCCACAAAAAGAATTCTGGAACGGTTATATCGGGCGATCTTGCCGTCTAGTGCAAATCACCAAAACAAGAGTTTAGGCGACCTGGTAATTTCAATTGTGGCTCGTGTATTATGCGCCGTTGCTCCATCCTGTTAGCACCACATGTTCTCCAGATCCAATTCATCGCGCTGTCTGCATTGTGTTCGGGAACATCTTCAAGTTTTTCACCAAAATGATCTGTAAAGACCGCCGATTGATGCCCAATTGTGTGTCAAGTGTTCTGGTCGATACTCCGGGGAATAATCAAGTTGGTTAAATCACACGATCTTGGAGGTTAACAGGTCTAAACCATGATATAATGCTTTCATTAAACTTTGCTTATAACAAATCGATGGATTCACGAGATGTTTGGGTAGTAGCGCTATCCTGTTGCAATCACATTTTATATAGATCGATGTTTTCCATACGTTCAAACAAAAACTCGTTAATAATGCGATAACGTAGTCCATCGACTGTAACATTGGATCCAGCAGTATTTCTGAAGAAGTAAGGGCCGCAGAAACCCTCAGCATACAAATCACACCAAACAGCTACTTTTTCTGGATGCAATGGTGTTTTCAATACGTGTTTTGAATTAGAGTCACTCTAAAACCTAGCTTAGCAGCAAAACGAGTAAATGTATTGTAGTACGAAATTTATCAAATGTACAACGAATTGTTTACTCAAATGAACGATTATGTCGAGCATAAAATTCATGTAATTTTCTATGCGTTTCAAGAATTGTACACTCATTTTCGAAGTAAATTTTAATAATTTGAAGCGATGAATTAGCAAACTATAATGAATAAAAATGATTACCTAACTTTACCTCAAAGCTGCTTTGCCAGTTTATCCATATCGGAAGTTCTATCACTTAAAATAAAACACCCTTTACCACTCAAATATGTAATAACATAATTAGCCTGAGAATTTATGTGAATTTATTTAAAATGTTTATTCCAAGTATTTAAGGAGTTCTGGATTATGGTTGGCATTTAACATAATCTGTGCAAATTTTATGCCAATCCCATATAATTATATAAATGTGTTCGGAAGGGTAAACTGAACAAAAAACAGGTTTACGTTCGAACCTTTCGGCTATAAAACTCTTATATTTAAATGAGTACTGAATTAAAGTATCACATCTAAGTATGTACCATATGTACACTCAAGATGATAAAGTATTTGACCAAGTTGTATAGTGATTGGATTTATAAGTTCGTGTGGTTTTTAAAAAATTAAATTTGGTTTTTGCAATATTTTACTAAGAATCTTATTTAGAGCACGTTCTCTGTATTAATTTAGTACAGGAAATTAGCAGCCTAGCCTATTTATGAAATTTTCATGTTTTTCACACCGAAACCCGTGAAATTTAATCCCGTGCAGAAAAGGGTAATATCATAAAATGTTCAAAATTTAATTTTGATTGGAACTATTTAAATAAATAATAATATGATTTTTAAAAAAGCAAACATTCCCAAGTAAATAGCTAAGAAAGCGTTAATATTATGAGAAGATTGTGGAATTCAGTAACTGAAATTTCCATCCCTTAATTGCATTAAATATCATTTCTTCAAAATCATTAGGAGAAACGTAAAAAATTGGGGATAAAGGGGCAATATAAAGTAAACTTTTATGCATTAAAGTTTAAGAAATAAATTGAATTAAGAAACCAAACTGCATTTTTTATATTAAAAATAAAGACATATGCACATGTGGTTTTTTTTTTTTAATCGTGTTTTTTGCAAGTGTCCTCTAAATTTTATCGCTGATTGTAATTTATTCCTTTTAGCATTGGCATCAACATTTAAAATTTTCCTTCTGTCACAATTTTTCCCCTCTCTCGAGTCTTTAATTTGTTCGCAAAGAATTTTCCTTGCACTTGCGCAATGTGAAAAATTGTACCAACATGAAAACTTACAACGAAAACCAAGGGAAAAGCAAGATGAATTATGTTAAGGGGAAATTTACGATAAAGGAGAGACAAGTTTTCGAAATGCGCGAAATATGCCCACACATATAGACGAAAGCACTCAATCGCAAATCCCATTCTGCGAAAATTCATGTAAAAGCAACAAATGATGATATTTCTGGTGTCTTGCGATTAAATAAATATTTTTTCGTTGTTATTTTTTTACTTTAAAGATAGTCCTTAGGAAGTAAGACACTCGCAGCACCACGCAAAAGTATTTTTAATCAAATATTAATTTTCTCACTAAGCGTATATTTTAATAGCAAAATATAATTGTTCTGCTTTTTTGCCAAGTTTTATTAATATAAAATCATTTTGAAGAATTATCCTTGGACTTCGTCTTGGTAGTCCAATTTTCATATTATAATAAATGATGAAAAATACCACAGATGCAAGTGCCTGCGTTATTATAATACTTAATAAAGTAAGATGTCTTTAGATAGATTTTTCAATATGCTATAAGGCCTTTTAGCATTTAATTTATTTTTAAACCCTTCAAACTCTTTTTCTTTTTAGTTTTTTAAAGTCTTCGAAAAATGATGCTAATCTCTATATATTAGGGGACGAACGGGCAAGAAAGAAACGTTAATTTTAAAAATAAATAAAAAATATATATCTTAATCATATTTATTTATAACTTTGTATTTTAAATCTTTGGATATTTAACATTTATTTATTTATTAGCCAATAGACAACCGCCCTGACTGCACAATAGAATATACAAAAAATCTTAAAATGCAAACATAAAAAGTAGTTAATTATTTTTAAGCCTATTTTTAATTTGTATTTTTATTCTCGTTAAAATCAAGCAAGGGATAATTTATGTTGTACACAGTTATTAAAGAGCTGATAGGACCAGACCTGCCATAGTTGGTTCGATGAGTTGGACCCTGTAAAATGTCAGTGTTTCGGAGATTATACGGCTTAATGTTAATAAGAAGCGAAGAAAGCAATTCAGGACAATCAGTCTCGCCAATTAACAATTGATGTATGTAAAGGGTATTGGAAATCTCGCGTCGGTGCTCCAATGTCTGCAAATTCAACAACTTCAGCCTATTCAGGTAAGGTGGGAGTTCCTGAGAATTGTCCCACGGTAGACTTCTTAAGGCAAAACGAAGCAAACGTTTTTGTACTGCCTCGATTCGAGAAATGTGGCACGCATAATAGGGAGACCATACCACACTAGCATATTCCAGAATAGGTCTAACCAGTCCAATGTATAACGACTTTAAGACGTAAGGGTCGCATAATTCCTTAGACCAGCGCCTAATGAAGTCCAAAACAGAATTACTTTTATTTATTAGAGAATCAATATGAAGTCCGAAATCAAGTTTGCTGTCAAGAAGAACACCAAGATCAGAAACATGGTCAGTATAAGGTAAAAGCGAGTTAGACAGACGATAGTTAAAACCAAAATCGACAACCTTACGAGAAAATGACATGACAAAACACTTATTAACATTTAGGAATTAATTATTAAGGTCACACCAGTGAACGAAACGACTCAAATCCTCCTGAAGCAAGCTACATTTATTATTGAGATCAAAAAGTAGCATGAATTAAATTCTTCTCGTAAATAATTATGTTTAAAATTAAATTAACTATTATCCATTTTATTCACTCATGGCGGGTAAAATGAATACTCAGATACTCAGCCACTCTTATTAACATAACCAAAAATCCATTAAAAATAGTGAGTCAAAAACAAACTGAATATAATATTGCAAGCTATTTACAGCATACTGTATTGAAAATATAAAAATATGGATACAATAAAATAATGACAGTGAACTTACGGTCGAAAATAGTATTTTTTTTCCAAATTTCTATATTTGTGAATAAAACACTAAACGTGTTACAGTACCGTAGCGGCGTGGCGGTTTGTGTGGCATCTGTGTAACGGGTTGAACGATACTAGCTTTGCGTCTTTCTATCGAATGATCATATCAATGAAAGACAATTATTCGTTTTGCTCACCCTCTTTATTTTACCCGTTTGTCCCTACTTTAAATATGCAGGAAGACTCATTGAGGTCAATTTAAGTGGCGGGGAATTAGAGGATCATGCACTTTTATATGACCTTTATTTATAAGAATAGGGAATATTTGATGTTTGAGGAGACCTAATAGGATAGTTTTAGTTAAACTAGGATTTTTGTCATAAACACATTCTATAAAATAATTATGAGTCATATTAAACTGCAATGCTCTTATTAGAACTAAACATTTTTGGGGAAAAAGTATTCATTACAACTCTAGTTATAAGTGAAAGGGTAGTCACTAGTAATGCGGTTAATTATGGTAAGTTAAAAGAAAAAAATCTTTGCTATTGTAATACTTTCAATAAATTTGATTAACTCGTTTAAACGTTTCTAATGAAAGTCCTTTTTTTTTACCCGAATTTATTGTGAAAAACAAGAAGTTCGAAAAAAATTAATTGTTTCTATAATAAAATATTGTTCCCATTTAAAATGTTCAGAGAAAATCTCAAATTGGATGATTTGTTTTTTTCTCTAACTTATCCTGTTTAAGTAAAATGTTACTACGGAACTACCACAATATAAAAGTACTTTACAAATAAGGTTATGGGAAATATATTGTTCCATTTTTCGTTCTTAGAAAAGAAAAATATTTTTGAGGACGTGCTTTATCCGATTTTTGATAAATTTCATTTGTGTTTTGTTATTTTTTATAATTTGAATGTTCCAACATACTAATTTTGATCCTAATATAATACATCACACAAGAAGTTTCCCGTGTGATACATATGTAGATGGCACAACTGTGGACATCCCCATATGATTTATAGATAGTACTAACCTTCAAACGATACGTGTCAAAATTTCATGTCATTCCAACTATTATTTACAAGTTTTGAGTTTTTTTTGGTTTTAGTGACACAACTTTTGTTATTTTTAAAACGATGAATAAAAAATAACTTTGTCTGTTGATTAAACATTATTTATTGATGGGGAAAAATACTATTGAAATAGTATTGAAATCATACATCCGCAGTAGTTCCGGAAAACATAAAAAAAAGTCCACAAAATAGTTTTGGAGATCGTTAAGTGAAGTTGCATGAGATAGCTTAAAGACATCAGAAGGTAGTGTGTTTACAATTTTACACGAAAATTTGAGCATGCGTAAGTTGCTTTCGAACTGGGTGGCGCATTTCCTCACATCAGACCAAAAATAAAACCACGTCGACGATTCAGAGCGCTGTTTGGAGCTGTTCAAACAAAATAAAAAGGATTTTTTACGTTGGTATATGACAATGGATAAAACATGGATCAACTACCTGATTAAAAAGATCATCAACTGAGCGGTGAAAGCCGCCCAAAGCGACCAAAATCGCAGGCGTCGGCTGACAAGGTTATGGTATCCATATTTTGGGACACGCATGGTATTTTGCTCATCGACTATCTTGAGAAATGTAAAATTACCAATAATGAGTATCCAATTATTGGATCGATGGAGTGTAGAAATCAAGAAACAACGACCCCACATGCAAAAGAAAAAACTGCTGTTTCACCAAGACAATGCATCGTGTCAGTCAGTCGATGAAGACGATGGTTAAAATGAATGAATTACATTTTGAATTGCTTCCCCACCCGCCGTATTCTCCAGATTTGGCCCTCTGGGACTAGTAGATTTTTGCAGACCTCACAAAAACGCTACAGGGAAAATAATTTTGCTCAATTGAAGAAGCGATTGCCGAAACTGAGGTCTATTTTGAGAGTAAAAAGAAATCGTTCTACAAAATGGCATCGAAAAATTAGAGGAGCGTTGGAATGAATGTGTCACTCTTGAAAAAGAGTATGTTGATGAATAAGGTCGAATTACTACAAAAAATTTATTTTTCTTAGACCGGAGACTTATTGAGTGATGTGTTATTTAAAGGATCTTCCAATAGGAACTTCCGAACTTTGACAGTTGATAGCGGCCATATTGTTGAAGCTATATATGTCAAATTGGCTGTCATTTATTCAGTCTGTTTTACCAAATTACCATGGACGGATATAGCGTTCAACAACATTTGCAAATGATAAAATTGTTTTATCAAAATGGGTGTTCTGTTCGGGTAACGTTCCGCGCGCTTCGCCCATTTTACCTACCGAGAGGACTATTTGCAGTGTGATAGATAAATTTGAATCCACCGGTTCAGTAACGAAACGCAACATCTGCCGTAAACATCGCCGCTGTCTGTGAGAATGTGCAAGAAAATTCGACGCAGTCGATTTCGCATCGCTCACGAGAACTCGGCCTTTCGCAGACCACAACTTGGCGAATTTTGCGTAGTGACTTGGGCCTGCACCCGTACAAAATTCAACTGACCCAGGAGCTGAAGGTAAACGACCATAGACAACGACGTGTGATCGCTGTATGAGCTCTGGAGCAGTTAGAAACTGATCGTAATTTTCATCGAAAAATCATCTTCAGCGATGAGGCCCATTTCTGGGTGAATGGGTTTGTCAACAAACAAAATTGCAGAATTTGGGACTATACCAACCCAAATGACATCTAAGAGCGTCCGATGCAACCGGAAAAAGTCACTGTTGGTGCGGATTTTGGGCTGGCTGCGTCATCGGGCCATATTTCTTTGAGAACGACGTTGGCTACCATCACCGTCAGCGGCGAGCTCTATAGGTCAATGATTACCAACTTCTTTTGGCCTGAATTGGATGATATGGACACCAGCAATATTTGGTTTCAACAGGACGGCGCTACATGCGACATTGGACATTCTGTACGAGCGATTTGAGGGCATGGTCATCTCACGTGGAGGTGATGTGAACTGGCCACCGAGATCGTGTGATTTGACCTCGTTAGAATTTTTCTTGTCGGGTTTTCTTAAGTCGCAGGTTTATTCGAATAAGCCAGAAACCAGAGCGGTCCTCAAAGTTAACATAACCCGTGCCATCGGTCAAATTTAGCCTGATTTATGCGCCAGAATCATGGAAAATTGGACATTTCGGATTCTCGTCACCCAGAGAAACCGCGGCGGACATTTGAACGATGTAATATTCCGTACCTAATGGCATCGATAGGCCTTTCAAACAAATAAAAAATTTCGATGTTATCTCACACAAATTTTGTTTTATTTAAATTTAAAGGTAGGAAGTCCTTAATGAAAGATCCTTTATTTGTACGCACTGACAATCAAAATATTCGGTCATCTCATAAATAATGTTCTTTCATTTACCTTAATTGAAAGTCGAAGGGGAAGGGAATAATTTTCCTGCATCAATTTACTATAAAAGCAAGTAGTGGAGTTCAATTAGATTTTTACAATTACATCTTTTCTACAAGATGTAATGAAAGTGACAAAGAAGTATATTCGGCATATTTTAAGTACGGGGTATATATGTGCAGTATATAGGGGAGCAAACAATACTCGTAATACACTGAAATGTTCTTAAAATCCTGGAAGAAGAAAATCTCATCGTAATTGTTGAAATATTACTCGAGAGGTTTGGGTTTGGCCATTGAAATATCCATCGGCACTTGCGTACCATGGAAATCGGCAAATGAATGTGTGCCCTTCTTTGCTGTTGGATAAGTTTAAAGAAATTCATATGATTTTTAAACATTAAATATACTACTACTATTGAATATACTAGATTAAAAATGTTTCGAGTAGAAAATGTTGACTTTAAATAGTTTCTTAATTAAATTTTATTAATAATAGCACTTATTATTTTCAGATCGATCCACAACAAAAACGAAAACATTTGATCCAGTTTGGAATGAACAGTTTATCCATGATGTAGTTAATGCCAAAAATATAAATTTGACAGTATTTCATGATGCAGCACTACCACCGGACGATTTTGTCGCAAATTGCACAATTCCTTTTGATGATCTCATGCACAGAGACCCTCCACAACAAGATTTATGGGTAAGTGCCGTAAACTTTACCTGTATATAGTTAAGAAATGCAGGTAGTTTTATTATCTCCTAAGATAATGCCATCTTTAAGTAGTAGATCGTATCAAACACAACATTTGATTATCATACTGCTGAATCTTTTTTCATCTCACTGGAAAGCGATAAGCAGAGCTGATAAAATTGTTTACTTTTTTTTATAATCAAGCAAATTTGCAAAATGTACCAAGATTAGTGTCACCTACCATGTTTACTTAATGAATCAAATTTATTTCTTGTATTTTCTGTTCTTTCAGGTTGATTTAGAACCCCAAGGAAAACTTCACGTTATTATAGAATTAAAATATCAAGGTAAAGGTAGCCGTTTGCTTTAATTTTTAAAAATTTGTGCACATGAATAATAAAATCATTATGTTTTACCTCTTACTTAAGATGCCTTTGTGTATTTTTCAGACCAAAACAATCCAATTCCCGAATCTAGCCAAAACGCAGTAGCAGGATCATCGAAAAATGAATTCAAAGAAAGAGCTGGCTTTAATAGGCGACGAGGTGCTATGCGCCGACGGGTCCATCAGGTAAATTTAACGTTTTCTTCACAATTTTGAATACACTTAACTATATAAGTTCGAATTAATAACAATTAAATCTTTTTAGGTTAATGGACATAAATTTATGGCAACTTTCCTACGGCAACCTACTTTTTGTTCACATTGCCGAGAATTTATTTGGTAAGCTTTCACGTCGCTGTAGCTATTTCTTAAAACTCTTTATTCCTATTATTTACCAGTATTAACGGTTTGGGAGTAATTATAAACTTTCTCGGTATTAAGGGCGTGCCTAAATATAAGATCTTGGGAAAATGTTTCTTTCTTCAGAATTAATTTGCATGCTGGGTAATCTGATGCTTCTATTAATTTTTTATTCAAAAGAAAAACTATTGATTGTGTTTTTTTTTCAAAGAATTACTGGGCCTTATTCTAATAGATAAAGATAATACCTTCGAAAGATTATTTTAAAATTGATTATTAAATTATCATAAGATAAAAAAAGTTTGTTTACAAAGAGATTCCTTTAATGTATTTGTTTTGGCAATGATAATTTTTTTGATAAGTAGAAAAATTCTTCGCCTATTTAAAATTTATTTTAAATATAATATATCTGTGCGTTTTAGAACTACTGGGTAAAAATAAATTACAAAAGCTAAAGTTTGAAGCAAATATGATAGCCAAAAAAAAGTCTGCAAAGGTTTGCAGTTAAATCCATTATTTTCAGTATGAAAAGTTGAAAGTTGTCTATTCTAAAATATTAAATATTTTGGATATTAATTAATTGGATATTAAAATATCCAAAATAATAAAATGTTTAGATTTTAAAGAAAAAATGTTAATGACTTTTATATGAAATTGTATGTATTATTTGATATTTAACGCAGTTTGTGTATTTTAACTCTCGATTCGATTTCAATCAAACTTTGCTTCCATTCATGAACCTTGGCTTTGTGTGTTCCTGTCTACATATTCCTGTCGTTATTTGTTTTCAATTATTAATTCCCATTCCAAAGAAACAATTATACTATATTGTATAATAATAAAATATATTTAAAGCAAGCTATTTTGATGCGTTTTTATAAAAAAAAGTATTTCAAGAGTGTAACGGAAGGAAAAAGATATCCGATATTTGACCTAAAATTTGCACTAACGAATTTGACGCAATTATATTAATAGTTTTGGACTCTATGTTCAAAAAATGGGCTATTCTAAAATTGTTATCATCTAATTAATTAAATGATATGTAATCATCATAACCAAAAACTCCCATATACAAGTACCAATACTGCGAAGTTTAAAAGTTTCGGCCACAATTTAGGATATTCAATTTTGAAACCTTACAGCAGATGTAATTGAATTAAATGAATTGACCTTCACCCTTCTACTAACTCATCTCCCAAATCCTAACCCCATCTGTCCGTTTCCAAGAAAGAATGTCAGAGGTCTGCACTCTAAAACCCGGCATGTTTCCTTGAAGTCCCAGTCGCTTCCCTATGACATCTTAGCGTTCTTTGAAACAAACTTAACCCCCGAGATTAACAACAACGATTTGTTATCGTCCGAGTTTAGTGTATTTCGCACTGACGGATATTCAACTACTAATTCTAGTTCTGGTCGCGGTGTCCTTATTGCAGTTCACAACTGTTTCAATTCTATCTTGGTCAATTCCTCTTCATCTTCGAGTGGATGTTAAAGTCTCCCTCAACCGCTATTCGCTTTTTATTCTATGCTGCTACAACTGAAGCAATGGATGCCATATTTTATTTACCACCTCTCTCACTTACACTTATATGTTGATATGCCATATCAGCGGCGTGAAAAACCATCATGGCAAACAGCTTGATCTTATTTTCTCCTTCTAATCTACTTATAATCTACTACGTCGTTACTGAAAGCCACCACCTTCTTTCCAATGTTGATTCACACCTGAACTTTTCAGCTCCTTGTCCTAATGTGTTCCCTTCAAACCCGTAAGGAGTCGTTCCTCTTCACCGCCCTGGTGTGATAAAGAGCTTCGTTCCCTACGTAATAAAAGGAACAAATTATGGCATTCTTTTCTCCTATCTTGGTCCGATGCTGATAACTCTTCTTACGACGCCATCTCTTCCCTCTTTTTCGAACTTTGCGAATCCCTCTACAATTGAATCCTCCATGCAATTTAAACTTATTTCAGAGTAGTCTAAAGTTCATTAATGTAAAACGAAAATCCAACAGCTACCCCTCCGTCCTTAAGCTCGGCGACTTATCCTCATCTACCCCTATTTAAATTGCCAAGCTTTTTGCTGAATTTTTCAGTCAATCTTTTAACGATCTCGATTCCATCCTTGATTCGAACTACTTTTTTTACATGCTAAACTGTGCGAAAACCTCCTTAGCTTCTATCGACATCGATCTTCTTGTTTTTTTTTTTTGCACTCGATGATTTCGACTCCTACCGCGATGGTATACCCGCCATTATTCTAAAGAAATATGCCGCCCATCTATTTCAGCTTCCTTACTTGTTGCTTCCAACTTTCGGAGGGGATTTTTCTCAATCCTTGGAAGGATTCTTATATCACTCTTATTCACAAGATAGATTGTAAAAGCTAATAAAAGATATTTCAAATTACGTCGTATTGCTAAATTATCATGCATCCCGAAACTCTGCGAAAGCCTTATCTACGACTTCATGTCGTTCCGTTGAGGGGGGACCATTTATTTGGTCCCCTATTCAACACGGATCAGATGAAATGAAAATCTTCAAGCAAATTTTCAATGCATCTGACTCGTCACTCCTTCAATACAACTTAAACAGCTTTTACACCTTTTACAACGATCAATGATCTCGGTGTCATATGCGATAGTGAGCTTCAATTAGCACGGCAAATTATGCTTTGGGATTCGGTAAACATTGGTCTAAGAAACTCTTATGTCCCCAAATTTCTCTTCATCTTCTTTGTTAGACCACTTCTTGAGTATTCCTGTCACATACCACCATAATCTTCCCTCTTATGAAAACCACCTAAAACTAATCAACCTCCAGTCCCTCGCCATACGTCGAGATGTCGCCGATATTCTTTTCATCCACCAAGTCCTAACTGGTTTCACGGTTTGCCCTAACCTCCTTCGTAACATTAGATCTTTTCCTACCTTTCGCCTTGAAAGTCGTCATACTAACTATGGTCACATCGAACTCTCTACCAGAATGTTGTGGATGGTCAAAAACACTACCGCCTTCGATTTCTATCTTATCAAAACCTCACTTAAACATGTCCTATACTTCCCCAACCCAACCCTTCAATGAATCATCCTGTTTCCACGCCTCCTGATCTAGTCATAAGTAGGTTAGGTAGGTATGATCGATTTAAAAGTATTACAAACTTATTATTGTTGATGTTTTCGTTTTTTTTTTTTTATTTGTTATTGCTATTTAAATTCTATTTAAATACAGAATAAAATGAAAGGAAAACGCTCATATCTTTGATATATTTCCTTGAATAAAATAATGATTTTAGAAATTATCATTGCCATTATCATAACTACAAAAATAATTCTATGAAAGGTATTATTTCATTCAACTTTTCTTCTTATAACTGATTCTTTGTTGAAAAATCATTTCTTATAAATGTGTAATAATAATTCAAAATTAATAAATTCAGTTTTTTGTTAAATAAATATTAATTCAGCTATAAGAGGCAAGAAAAGTTGATTTATAATGGAATAGGACCTACTATGTTCCATACTTTGGTGAAAATAAGAGTATCACAGAATTGCACATTTTTTGCATTTGCAGGGGAATTGGTAAACAAGGCTATCAGTGTCAAGGTATGTGTTTTAAGAAAACTTGGAGGATAACAATTCTTAACGTTTTTTTTTTCTTAATTTTTAATAATGTTTTGTGCTGTCCAACATTTTGTTTTACTTTTGGGTTAGTTTCTAAAGTACATTGAAGGTTTTTGCTAAATTATCGAAAATTCTTTTATATCTTAATATTTAAATTCACCGCCAAGTGTTTATAATTTTACACTTTTTAATTAAAAATAATACAATACAATACAATAAGAATTCCAATGTCCATGAATCACCTATTTGAATGAACTGATTGTTAAAAAACTAAATAATAGATTTATTTATATACTTATTCAAGTATTTTTGTCGAAGCAAGTATACTTATATGTGTTTATTCAATTTTGAATAATATATAGTATATGTTATATAAAATATTAATTTTATAGATTTCAATTTAAAAGGGTATAGCAGTTTAAATTTTCCTAAATGTAGCAGTTTGTATAATATCAACCAGTTTTTAAAAACTTTTATTTAAATTTACTTGTCCGTGTGTCATGAAATCTTACAAGTTACAAGATTTTGACCAACTTCCGGATATTTGATTGAGCTCAAATTTTGCGTATGTAAATCCAATAACAGATGACCTAATAATTGAGCCGGAAAGTGGTCACTTCATTAATTATTTAATGTAAGTAAAAACTTATCTTTGAAAAGGATTATTTTTACTTTAATATATTATTTCCGACTCGTTTTATTTCTGTTTTATCTAAGTTTATATGGTTAACATTTTATAAACATACAATAGTAAAGATTTACTTGAATGACAAACTATATCTTAACCAAATACTTATGATTCCAAAACTTCTTACCGTTGATTTTACAAAATTAAGTAAAATTATAATTAATACTAAATATGTGACGCATGAATGCAAATTAAAAAGTACATCTTAATTTAAAAAAATCTATTTAATTATAAGAATATACGAAAACAATAGTTAATTTTTCTACTCGTAAATATTTGTTGGTAGTATCTAATATAAAAAGAAGCGACTTCGATAAAGTAATTTTTGTAAAATTACCAAATTCTTGAAAAGCGACATGCAATAAATAGAAAGATGGTAAAAACAAGAAAACGTCGGTATATTATATAATTTGGATGATTTTTCATATGATTTTAATACTTCGAATAGTAATTTTTGAAATATGTATCAGTTCAAAGTTATAAATTATTGCCCAGTTATTTTTTCAACGGGATGATGACATTTTACAAACATTTGGAATGCTACAGTTCGAAGATTATAATCAGAGAGACCTAAATATAAATAAATTTTGCGTTTGCTGACCATCAACATTGAAAATTGAATAAACTAAAGAATAATATGGCTACTATTTGAAGGAGGAATTCTATTATAAAACTTTTATTATTTTATTCAGTCGGCCAATAGTTTATAAAAGCATATATAATACTCTTTATAGAAAAGAAAACCTTAAGCAATTAGTAGCCTTCAAAATATAATATATCTACATTGTGAGCAGTTGTGGAATTTTCTTTCAGATAGAAAATAAAGTGCGGAACAAATCGTCTTAAGTATAAAAGAAATTTGCAGAACTTGCAAGATTTTATAGTTTTATTAAAAAAAGAAAAGTATGAAATGTTTCTGCCTATAAATTCTGCAAAAACCTTTAATAGATCTTACTAATCATTTACAAATTGTATGTAACAATTGCATAAAAGACTGAATAGAAAAATACTTGCTGAACAAATGCATATTTTTAAAACATATTTCTTATTTGTCTAATTTTGAAACTTTTAATACATTTAGAGTAGTAATTCTATTATTTCGTCTATTTACGCTTTTAAAAGTGTAAGCAATTAAAAATTTACCTGCTTTTGTTTTTTTTTTTTATAAAAATGAAATTTTAGAGATGAGGTTTCTTAATTCATTTCTAATTTTCTAGTGTGTACTTGTGTGGTACATAAAAGATGCCATCGATCGGTCGTTACAAAATGTCCTGGAATGCGAGAAGAGGTAAATTTTGTGAATCGTTAAATTAATTTATATAAGAGGTTTATCTTATTGTACACAATTGACCAAAGTATTTTGAATTGTAACTTCAAGATTCAATTTTTTACTTTTCCTACATTTAATAAAATGTAGCATTAAAAAAATAGTTTCATTTTATTATTTTGTCAGACTAATAGCTAGTGACAAAGAAACTTGTCTAATATACACTCTTAATTAGAAATTGTGTAGCGTATTAAAAAGGTAAAGGAGTATTAAGTCAAAACCAGTCATATTGATTAGAATGGTTCTTGTGAAAGTAGCTTTTAAGGATCATAGTATCCGGGTTTTAACAATTTAAATTTAATCAAATCACATATCAAAAGTGTCGAACTCTTAATAATACATATTTGCAATATTTCTATTTTTTACTTATAGCAAAATCAAAAAGAACCCGGACCTGCCGGACAAAGATTTAATGTTAATGTTCCACATCGTTTTGTAGTACATAGTTATAAACGTTTTACATTTTGTGATCATTGCGGTTCATTACTATATGGCTTAATCAAGCAAGGTCTACAGTGTGAAGTGTGTAATATGAATGTGCATAAAAGATGTCAAAAGAATGTAGCTAATACATGTGGTATTAATACGAAACAAATGGCTGAAATCCTAAATCAGTTAGGTATATCACCGGATAAACAAGCACCACCGAGGCGATCAAGAGTGAGTTATTAAAGTCATGCGGTTCATATATATGAATATTTATATATATATATTTTTTTCTACTTATATTTAGTTTTTAAACATAAAATTTACCTGTTTTATTTTTATTTTCTTATTTATTTAATAAAGCTTTGCGAAAAGTTCGTAGTCTTCTAGTAACTACTGATTGAATATTATTGTTATTATTTTAAACTTATTTTGAATATAGTACTTATAATGAAAATACAAATTTTAATACTGACCCATGTTTCCTAGTTTTCGCGCCAATCTTTCTTCTTTTTTTTCCAAAGAATTGGTGTTCTTATCCAGATATTTCCAAAATCCTGTGACCTTTAATTTCATATATTCAATATTTTAAACGATTTTTTATTTTAGTATTTAAATCAATCGACGGGAGACGCCCAACTACAAGCACCTTCTGATTATAGTGAAGGTGAATCCGCGAATAATATTGGCAGAAACAATCATCAGTCACAATTGTCACAATTGGAACAATTCGTTGAAAATCGTCCGGGTAAACTAAGTCTGCAAGATTTTAATTTCATAAAAGTATTGGGAAAAGGATCATTTGGTAAAGTTATGTTAGCTGAAAAGAAGGGAACCGATGAAATTTATGCAGTCAAAGTATTAAAAAAGGATGCCATTATTCAGGATGACGACGTTGATTGCACAATGACTGAAAAACGTATTTTAGCGCTGGCAGCTAGGCACCCATTTTTAACTGCACTTCATTCCTGTTTTCAAACACCAGTAAGAGCGATACTTGTTTGCTTTTAATAATATAACTATACAACGTATCAAAATATATAATAAAAGTCTTGTATTTCGACAGGATCGATTGTTTTTTGTTATGGAATATGTGAACGGTGGTGATTTAATGTTCCAAATACAAAAGGCACGGAGATTTGAAGCAACACGAGCGGCATTTTATGCGGCCGAAGTAACTTTAGCGCTACAATTTTTACATTCGCATGGTGTTATATATCGAGACTTAAAATTGGACAACATTTTACTAGATCAGGAAGGTCACTGCAAGTTAGCTGATTTCGGAATGTGCAAGGTGAAAGCCTTTTTTTTTGTACATTTTCGTAGGATCAATTTAATATATAATTTTTATTGTGAAATTGTAGGAAGGTATAATTGAAGGGGCTCTCACAACGACATTTTGTGGGACACCTGATTATATTGCACCAGAAATATTAAAAGAACAAGAATATGGGGCATCTGTTGATTGGTGGGCGTTGGGAGTATTAATGTATGAAATGATGGCTGGACAACCACCGTTCGAAGCTGACAATGAAGACGAACTTTTTGATTCCATTTTACATGATGATGTATTGTACCCCGTTTGGTTATCTAGAGAAGCCGTGTCTATACTTAAAGGTAAATATTTAACTTTCTTTAAATACTAATAATAATACTAATAATAATAATACTAATGCACAGTATTTCCAATTGTCTTGGGTTTGGGTCTTTTGCAAAGTATTTAAATAAAAAACATCACGTTTAATTGTCCGAAAGTATATATTATATACACCTATCCCCCGATTTACACGGTACTCGATTTACACGGTTTTAAAATATGAAATTTAAAAAAAAAAAATTCCACACATTTTTTAATTCCGTTCGATTTGTTTACATTGGTAGTAATAATTCTAGGAATTCCATGGAAAATATGAAAAAGCATTAATGATACGGCTAGAAGACACCACTCAAAAATGGATTCCAATTGATGCTAATATAATTACAAATAAAGCATTGAAGATTTATGAAAAAATTAAAAATCAGTACCATCTATTTCTTCAGCTGAAAAGAAGCCTTTTTCTGCAAGCCATAGTTGGTTTGAAAGATTTAAACAAAAGCATTTTTTACATAATCTAAAATTAAAAGGAGAACAAGCATCTGCTAATTCAGATGCAGCGCAACAATATCCGACAAAATTTGCTGAGATTATAGCCGTTAATTCCTACACTCCTGATTAGGTCTTCAATGCTGACGAATTTGGGTTATTTTGGAAAAAAATGCCAGAAAGAACCTATTTGGCTAAAGCTCACAAATCCGCTAGTGGGCATAAAGCAGCGAAAAATCGTATCACAGTTCTTATCTGCAGCAACGCTTCAGGCGATCATATTATGAAACCATTAGTTATTAATAAATCAAAAACGCCACGCTCATTTAAGGGAATAGATCTTAAAAACCTTCCCGTTTATTGGATGGCCAATAAGAAGTCCTGTACTATTGAGTGATGAAAGTGACATCATAGTAAACAGAATGAAAAAACGAAGAGTCTATGAAAGTGATAGCAGTACATAATGAAATTATTGGTTCAATTTTTTAATTTATATTTCTTGTTTCTACACGTAAAATGAATTATATACACTATTATTATTTTTATGTTTTTTAAGATGTATTTAGTTTTATTTTACTTTGAAATAAATAACTGAATTATGCACATTTAGTTTATTTTCGATTTACACGGTTTTACGTATAAAAATCATCGATTTCGATTTACACGGTTTTCTCTGGAACCTATCTTCCGTGTAAATCGGGGGATAGGTGTATATTAATATTAAAGGTAATCTAAAAAACGTCTTAATTTGTAATTTGAAGGATTTTGAGGGTAAATATTTATTAAACTAAATTTAAATCACCACTTAAGCATACAATTATGACTTGGCCACTAATAAATATATGGTTGAAAATTTTAAATATGTAGAAATACAACACTTTTTGAGCCAACCAGACATTTACTACGTTATTGATTTATTTCAAATATTTTCCAACTCTTCAATATATAAATTTTAAAGTAAATTAAGAGTTACAAAAAGTTACAAAGATTTTATAGAAGTTAAGAAAACTACATTTTATAAATAAATAGTGTGCCTTGTACTTTTCCAATGAAAGTGTTGTTATAACCTTTTTTATACCACAGTTTAACAATTATTTCACTGGCTATCAAAGCAACGAAATATTTTATTATTATTTATTTATTTATAATATTTATGTATACTTTTAACTAGTCAATTATATTTTTGTTTTAAGGCTTCTTAACAAAAAGTCCTACTCAGCGCTTAGGTTGCACTGGAGATGAAAATGAAATTCGCAGGCATCCTTTCTTTGCTAAACTTGATTGGGCAGAATTAGAAAATCGCAATGTAAAACCACCATTCCGGCCTAAAATGGTAATTGTCTTCTATAATACATAACAATTCTATTTAATAATAAATTTTATAATTTACAGAAAAACGCTCGTGATGCAACTAATTTTGATACAGAATTTACCAAAGAGGAACCAGTCCTAACTCCAGTTCCAAACGATGTTATTCGATGTATTAATCAGGATGAATTTGCTGGTTTTTCATTTGTTAATCCAGATTTCGGTCCAGAACGTAAAGTTTATTAAATATGTTTAAGAACAACAAAACAACATGAACCACAAAAATATATAAATCATGTTTAAAAAATAAAAGGAAATATGGCAAGAAATAAAAATATTTAAGAAAAGTTTTATATTCATCAAAACAAAAAAAAAAAACAAAAAATAAACATTTTGAAAAGTTTTGATTAATTTTTAATACGAACAAAAAACAACACAGATAAAAATATTTTATTTTACTTGTCGAAAATAATTTTGTTACGAGCAAATTATATAATTTCCTAAATGTAACACTCAAACTCAATGTGAGAAAATACATCTAAAATGTGAATAGTTTCATTGTTTTAAGATTATGGTATTTATTACATATAATGAAAAAGTCTCAGAAGCAAAGAAAATATTTATAAATTAATTATATAGGTGAAAAAAGTGTTACTACAGAGATAACTAAAAATAGAATTACTAAGGATACTAAGGATAAAATAAAAAAAAAAAAAAGTGGAAAAAGCAATTTGAACATTTAAAGCCGTAAAAGTAGAAACGTGTGAGGTCGTATGTTGAGAATTTTAACTAAATTTTGAAAAACTGAGGATAATTATATAAATAAAGAAATTATATAAATATTATTGCTGCAGAGGACGAAATAGTGAATTATAAATACTATCTGAGAATATTTCAGAGAAATCGATATATGTATATTAAAGTAAATAAATTTATAATATTAACAGCAGCAGCAGACAACTAATTAAATTACTAATTCCCTTTTATTCAATTCTTTACATTTTGTCTTGAAACCGAAAAAAATGAAGATGTAAAATCAATGCTGGCGGTGTATAAAATCGACAACGTTTTATTTGCGCAACTCAATTATTAATGTGTTAATTTGTAACTTATTCAGAACTTACTAGAGGTTGTCAATTGAGCATCTCAGTAAATCTCAATAACAGAGAAAATGGATGTTATTTGCCAATAAGCTCATTTAGTTTCTCTTTGCTTTGCATTTTATTTTATTACTATTTATTTATTTTTTTGATACCGTTAGTTGAAATTAGTTTTAATTTTAATGATTGCTGTGATCGAAAAGCGCAATTTTCACATTTTTCGTCTGTAATGTAAAGTAAAGTATTATCGCAACTAAAAGCAGTCAAGATTTTTTTAAGCAGTTGCTCTAAATATGTAAAGCTGATATGTAACGGTATTCAGTAACTTAGAGTATTTTTGAACGTGTTAAGCACAAGAAAAATATTTGATAATTCCATTCGTGTTTATCATTCGAAGGTGTTTCTCTTTTCGCACAATTAAAACGGCATGTTTTTAGACTGCAATTTATTAAAAGCACATTTTATATGAAATTTATTTCTAATAACAGGGCTAAACGATTTTTTTATACAGTCATACTTTTTAAGATATTTAGTTACCTATAATATCAGTTTTAAGAAAGCAGCTCTTCAATTTATTAAAATTTATTAACGCATTACCTGTGTGTTAAAATTTTCAAAAGAAGCTTTTTCTCACAAGTTTTTGCCAAGACTTAAAAAAAAAACTGTTTCTCGAGAAAATTACATGGAACAACGCATTTTTTGAGAGAGTTTTCATATTATAGAAATATTATTTATCGATAATGGCCTACCACCACCTTATAACTACTTTTAACATTTCAATTTTATTCAAAAATTTATTGTTAAAACATTCCGAAAAAAAAATTATAGGGATTTAATTCGTAATAATATCTGTTTTTTTTATAAAAACCTATAAACTATAAAATCTGATTACACAAAGGCCTTACATTCAAAAAAAAACTTAAAGCGTATTCTGCATAAAATTCCTTTGATTAAAAATTAGTTTTTATTGAGATACAAATCCAAATAACTTCTAAATTATTGAAATTTATTTTAATACATTAAAAATATTTCTATGATATGATCTTTGATCTTTGTACATAAATTTAAAAGCCATGTCGACTAATCATTGGAAGTTTCAGGTTACAATCACATTCAGATTTCAAGTTCACTTAGTTTAAAGATGAAATGTGAATATTTCTATACTTCTTTGAATTTTATTTAAAACTCCATTCTTTTACGTTATTTTATATAACTGGCATATTGATGATTTAATTTCTTACGACTGTCCTATAGAAGAAACATTTTTTCGTCAGAAAATAAAATTTAATGTCTTCGCAACTTCAAAAATCTGTTCATAGCTTTTTAAGATCATCTATTAACTGCTGTTCGTTTGTATAAAAAAAATACCTTCAATATCATCGGAATTATATCTGCATTTATTAGATCAAGCAGATTTTTTTTAAACAGTTTTTTTTTTCGCTCTGATTATAAAACAGCCCATTTCGACGATTTAACGTAATTTGAAAATAGAAAATAGTTTTAAGATTTTTAGTTTGGTTGGCTGCTAGCGATCTTTCTTTATCATTGCATTGTATTTTAAAAAACGAACTTCTATAAACATAGCCAAAACAAAAATAAATCTCGTCAATTGTGCACTAAAGGACATAGCTTTTATCTTAGGTGCATCTCTTTAAATGGAACCAGAAAACGTACTTCTTTTAACTATTAATATATTACATAATAAAAGGAAAAATTTAAACACGACTGGAAATATAATGAAATATTACTGAAAATATCTCAATAGAAGAGAAAAATCATATAAAGAAGCTTAAAAATTTCGAAAATATTTTTGTTAATTATTTACTGGACGTTTATTTTTGGAGCAACATGATTTTAACAATAAATAATAAGGTGCACAAAATATAGATAGAACAAAGAAAACATAGAAACAAATATCCAAAACTATTGCTACCTGATGTTAACGTTATATAATACGTAAAGCACACAGAATCTCGCGAGATTAAAAATTCTAAATGAATTCTAAAATAAAATAAAAACTATAAGAAAGCGCAAGTAGAAATTAAAACGATTAAGTTGTGTTTGGTTGTAACATAATATTTATTTGTATTCACTACTTTGTTTTACTTATAAAGCAAATCAAGAGTATTGTTTAGCATTTAAGCTCGCTTAACTCTTTTTTTTTTATTTAATATCATTTTTGTTTTCTATTATTATTATTATTATTATTTTGTATTATGCAGAATCAATCACATGAAACGCTTTTGCTTATTATCGTAATGGTTATGTTTCTAAATAATCGTTATGTTCTAGTCATCAGCTACATCCATTAAGTATTGGAACGACTAGTTGCAATTGTTAAATATGTTTTCACTTTAGTTGTAAATATACAAGAGATGTGAAATATAATTAAAAAGATATAAGCAAAGAGGAAAAGATCAACAGAGATTAAATAATTAACTAAGAAAGGAAACAAATAGAATTATTTCTATGTTAAGAATTAATTTATTATTGTAAATTTACAATTAGAAAATTTAACTGGAGTTCATTTGTAAATGTGTATTTGATTATCGGTCTGGCGAAAAAAAAAACAAACATTTAAAGTGAATTTAAATGCTATAAATTCGTGGAATAAGAAATAGACAATTCATTGTTTGAATACAATTTATTCAAATAGTTTTGCTACAATTTCTTTATTTATAATTCATGAGTGATTGTCATTGGCTGGACCCATGAGATTCAAAGCAATTAGCGATGACATGAATTATAAATTTTATGTTGAGACAAGACACTTTCGCAGCTCAGATATCGAAAGGCGTAGGTGACCTTAGACTAGTATTGTTTTTTTTTGTGTATGTTGCAATCTCCAATAATAAAAAAATTGAAAATTTTATATGTACCTATTAAAATTCACTATTGGACAAAGGCATATACTAATGAACAACTAACACCTGGTTTCTGTGAACCGTGAATTAAATTTGCCGGATTCCAATATTTCAAAAGTGTACGTAAGTTTTGTTATTTTAATTCAAACTCCCTTTTTTTTAATTTGTTAAGCATGTTTAGATCTTTTAAAAATATAAACAATCAAATTAAATTCCTGCAGTTTATTTGTATATGTGTTATTTATGTCACTTTCGAATTTACATTTAAACTAAAAGATTATGATTTCCTACGAGGGGGATTATTACTAAGGAACATAGAGAATTTGAAGCGTTTTAACCAATTTTGCTCCAACTAAAGACAGTACATCTAAAGTTAAAGTACTACATCTTCTGAATTTTTGGGGTTGGTTACATCCTCATTCAGTTACATGAACATAGTTCTTGAAAAGCCTAATGTATAGTTTAAATAGACTTAATTAAATATGTATCCTCTCCAACATATCAAAAAAGGTTTATAAAGATTCTTACAATTTGTCTCAGTAAATATAAAAAGTCTACTAGTGATCTAGTAGCGAGTACTGCGAACAGTCCAAAAATCTATAATATTTTATTTAATTATCAAACATATGTATAATACATCTTGTACACAAAATTTAATTCAAAAAAAGAATGCATCAAAGCAAACTACTTAACTGAATTTAGACAGAAGTCGACCGCAATTGGCTAATAGAATGATTATTGGATTTTACGAGTCGCCTGAATCATGCACAAGTTAAAAGGCTTAATAAGCTTATGACGCCCCGAAGATTGCAGTTAATATAGGCTTAAAAAGTTTAAAAGCAACTGAATTTTTCCTTGTTTGTAATAAATTTTAAAATAATTAATTAATAAATTATGAAATTGTAAATAATTTGGAGAATTGAATAAGGAAGTGGTACCTAACGACGTATGGTTTAACATAAGAATGAATGTGTTTTCTAATATAAAAATTAAAAGCAATACAAAATTAAGGATAAATTTTAAAATTATTTAGTTTGGAGTATATCAGTCGTTCGTGTCCGTCCAAATATTCCTGGCGTCAAAAGTTTTCTTTCTTTTGTTTTTTTTTTTAACGCTACAAATAAAGTACATAATTATAATTTTTGTTTTTTTTTTTTGTGCAATATTCTTAAAGCAGTCAGTAATCGTTTTATATTTTATATTAATGCTTATCCGTGGCCAAAAATCGTTTATAATCATAAGCTTCAGTAATTCCTTAATTGATACGGAATATTATGAAATTAATTAAATATTGATATTGAAATATTCTTGAATTCGGAAGGTAATTTCGTTTATTTTATTATTATTTTGAATTTGTAAAGTTACTTTTGTTTAGAATCACATGAATTCGACACGAAGTTTCTTTGGAACTCAGAAAATTGAAATTTCTATTAATTTAAAATAGCCGATCGCTGGAAAATTTTTGCATATTCACTTTAGGACCTTAAATGATCATCTAAAAAAAAAAAACCTCTTCTCCCGAAGACGTTAGAAAATATAATGTTAAGTAATTCATTTTTCTTCGATTTAAATTTGAAATTGGGGAAATAAAAAAATGAGTTCTCAAGAAAGAACAACATTTGAAAATATACTTGTGGAATAAAAATACACTTACAATTCGTTTTACTTTTCAAGATTGCAATAGAATTTTCATAAGGACTTTTAATTATCTACAAAATTTATTGTTTGTGGATCTAAACATGAGAAACATTCAGATATTAGTATTAAATTTAAAATTATTCAAACTTTGAATAGATTTTGTAGCAAAACTAATTGACAATTACAATTCACAAGTAGCAAAGTTTTACTTAAAAATGCATATGTTCAAAACTTTTTGAAAATAAAAACTAGAAAAAAAAAGTAAAATAAATAATATTCAGATATTTACCACCTATCGAATAATTGCTTGTATGCTCCTTTTCGTTTCCATTTTATTTTTATTTGAATATAATTGAGAAGTTTATAAAAGGAATAGAAAAAGGATTATATTAAATACAAAAATTTTAAATTTGCTATAAAACCAAAGAAAACCTATAGTGTAATTAAGATTTGTTGCCACTTTTAGATGATCAATTCCTCTGATTTTTTTGCATTATCATTTTCATTTACAGTGATTTGATTTCACCATAATGCAACATAGCCTTGTGAGGATATCAATAACGAGAGTTATTAGCAAAAACATTTAATTCTTAAAATGGCAACAAAATTAGATAAAAGTTAGTTTTAGTAGAGTCATTAAATAAATTAAACAAAAAAACATGTAAATGAGCATGTAGCAGCATTCTAGTAATAATAGTAACATTGAAATAGATTATTAATAAGGAAATAATATGGCAAGATTCAAGTTGAGTATATGAATAAATGTAATATGTCGATAATTAATACATAAAATGAATAAAAGTAATAAAATAAAACTGTTTTTAATTATTGCTTAAATTATATTAGCTTTTGATTCGTACATTTTGAACGAAATAACTTTCTTATTGGAAAGAAGATATTATCCTAACCGCTATTTTATTAAATAAACTATTAATTTTTACACACCCAGAAGAAGCACATTTATACTAAGACTTTAGACCTCATAAAGCAAAATGATGACCTTTATAGTTGCGGATAGATGTGAGATATATGCCCAAGTGCTTATACTCCTCTGAGGATAAAAATACAAATTAGCTTTTCGATTGTACTTTTTTAATAATGCATATATAAACCCAAAAGACTCTTTTCAAATACCTGCTTTATAAATTCAATGGCACTTTTCTTTTGCTTACTATAGAGGAACTTACCTCTTTCCGTTTGTTACTGGAGTGCAAGAGAGGGAGTACCTACTTAATATTGAATACTATATTAGTTCTTATCTCATCTATCTCAATTTAATTTACTATTTCTTAAAAAATCAAGATATTTTATTGCATTGAAGGCTTTTCAAAGAAATATGTTCGTTTCTATAACGAAGTGAAGTGCAATTTTTACATTTGGTAATATTTTTCCATGTAGTAGCCTATTAAGGCCTATGGATCTCAATTATAAATTGTTAAATTTTTCAATTATTTCTATCCAATTTTATGTATGTATGTAAGTATGTTTATATTTTCCGTTCCTACACTTATTACACTTATTTTTTTATAATGGAATTAAATTAATCAAGCTAGTCAAGTATTCACGATAATTTTAAACATTTAAAATCTTATGATGTTTATAAGTAGCACCTGAGAATTCTAAAGTAATATTATTTTATATTTTTAAGGATTTATGATGCTTTGAAAGTGGTTTTATTTATTTCATTTTTAAAATTTCTGTATAAAACCTTTTGTGAATTCGTTTGGGTCTATGTATTTAAATAACATTAAGGGGTTACACTTAATCACGTTTATGCTGCGTGTTTTATGTTTTTTTAAGAATTTCTTTATTTCTTCAAGAAATCAAGATTTTTATTTTGGAATAAGTTTTATATTCTAATACAATATTTGAAGATAATTATAAATTTGCGATGATCACTATAAATAAAAGTTACATTTTTACCCGAAAAAGAATTAGTTTAGTTTATAAATCGAAACGCAGAAAAACATCATTGGGGTTCATAATAACAGCAAAGGGACTCATAAAATTTGAATTAAATTGATTCAGTAGTTTTTGAGTAATCATGATCCATTATTCAAAAATTACAGTTTTAAGAAATATACTTTTAAAGATCATAGAGAGTAATTGACCTGACCGTTTCAACCCGGATTGGCAAAAACGTTCTTAATTTTGCTCAGATCGACTTAACATTTGAAACACATATTCTGAATAAAATAAACTTTAATGAAAAAAGGGAATGATATTTTTATTAACATTGTATTACTCCTTAGTATTCCAACGATACCGATTTGTAGGGTTGATGCAAATGTTAGGATATTTAGGAAATTTAAAAAATTCATTAATTAAGATCCGTCATTTTCCATATTGTTATTTTTATAAGCTTATACCGATATATAATATTTTGATATCGAAGACTTAAGAACGACATAGTCCATATCTTATTTCTATTTCTATTTTTACCACAAAAGAGTCCATAGATTATTAATTTTGAATTACATACAGTGGCGAGCAAAATAATAGCAGTGCAAATTAATAATGTAGAATCTCCTTAATATTTTTATGATCTTGCCTTTTTTTTCTGGTTTCTACTGTAAAACTGTAATCTTTCGCAATGTGTTAATCGTATCGTCGTAATAAGGTTACGGTAAAATCTCCATTCTGCTTTGAAATATCAAGTAATGATACGCAGTGTGAAGTTTGATAAGAGCAAAATAATAGCAGTTCTTACACTTTTCAAGATAGAAACGTTATTTCTTCCTGGATATTGAGTTTAGTTCATACAAAAGTAAGTTTAGAGCTTTTATTTTATGTTTTTAGTCGATTCTTAGCTATACATTTTTTTTTTTTTTGTCTATAAAAGTGGGTCGTGGAAAGCACTGTACTTCAGAAAGGCGAGATTTAATTCAAACCCTCATAAATAGTGGCAAGACGTACAAAGAGGTCCAGGAACTTATAGGGTGTTCTGCTAAATTAATAAGAAATGCAATCACCTATAAAAGGAAGGACGAAACACGCGGTCACAAGAAAATTTTGGCGCCATCTCTTGTAAAGCGCGTAGTAAGGCACTCCAACTCTCACCCTACCGCAGCGGCTACTGACATTGTACGTGAATTCAACTTGTCATGTGGTGTTCATACGGTAAGAAGGCTTTTAAGGGAACACAATTTATATGCTCGCAGTCCACGGAAGGTTCCACTTCTTAAGAAAATACACATAACAAAAAGGCTTCAGTTTGCCAGAGAGCATTTGGCGTGGCCGCTTAAGAACTGGAGGAATATATTATGGACAGACGAAAGTAAAGTTGTTCTCTACGGCGGCAAAGATCTCGCCAGTACGTAAGGCGTCCACCTAATACCGAATATGATCCTAGATTCACTACAAAAACCTTAAAACATGGTGGTTCTAGTATCATATATTACAAAACATCATGCTACCATACGCCGAGTACGAAATGCCTCTTAAATGGGTCTTTCAGCAGGACAATGACCCGAAACACACTAGCAGAACAGCTAACCAGTGGTTTCGGGACAACAGGATTGAGGTCATGGAGTGGCCTGCTCAGTCTCCAGACCTCAATCCCATTGAGAATTTGTGGTCCGATGTAAAAAAGGCAGTGTGGGAAGCAAAGACAAGAAATAATAACGAGCTGTGGGCGATAGTTGAGAAGTCCTGGAAATCCATACCACTTGAAAGGTGTCAAGATCTTGTTAACTCTATGATGCGTCGCTGCTCAGCGGTTATAAACAATAAAGGCAATGCTACGAAATATTAAGACGTTTTTAAATAAATTACCATAAATTTAGGAGCTTGGTTTCAGTTCTTTGTGAGTTAAGATAAAAAAGAACTAATACTGCTATTTTTTTGCTCCCTTATTTTTTGAGGTATTTTGTTAATATTCGTTTGCGTTTAATTAATATCTATAATAATGCTAAGTAATTAGTGAATACAATATTATCAAGGAGTTCTGGTTTTGTTTGCAAATAAAGTTTTTTGAAATTGCGTTTAGAAAACTTGTAATTTTCGATTATAGTTCTTTCTCATGTGCACTGCTATTTTTTTGCTCGCAGCTGTACATATTTCCATTTATTTTCAAGTTCACAATGGGTAAAATAAATGAAACTCATTTCCTTTAAAACGTTTTAGAAAAAAAAAAGTGAATTGCGTAACTCACCTTTATTTCACTTTCATTCACGTAAATGACATGCACGGGCCTAGAAAAGTGAAGCATAAGAAATAGATCTAACTACCTCGTTATGCTAAAAATAAAAAAACGTATGGGTATAATCTGCTTTGACCCCATCAATTTCGGCTTCTTCATTAGAATTGCCCTCAGGTAGGCTAGTAAGCAAATTATTATAAAAAGCAACGTCTACGTTAGGAGCCAACGACATCACTTTAACAGCATTTCATTGTTCGTTATTAAAATTTCTGTTCCAGACACGCCAAAGTGACTAAATAGCCACCCAGCCAGCGAATTTAGTGGTCAGGTTTCAGGTAAAAACAATAAACGATTTAAAATTCATAGCACGTGTCCACCACCCTGCCGTCCGTCCCCTTTAGCGGTTAATTCGCGAAACGCGTGCCTATAAATCTGTGCTACGCCTGTCCAATGTCGTTCCCTTCTCCATTGGTTGAATCAAATCGGAAGTGATAATTGCATCGCGAAATCACCTGCTCGTTACGTTTCGTAAACGGCACTCATCCCTTTTTTGGAACGATTTATTTTTGAATTTTTTCCTTTGGAGGTTTTGCTTACGTTATAGGTTCGCTGGTGCCTAATTTTGGAGATACTCACGGGCATTCAATTTTTACAAATTGGCATGTATGCAAAGTGGCATGCACTGAAACCTACAACAGGTGTGCTTCAATTAAATTTTTGAAATCTTTGTATGTTGCTATCGAATCTTAAATAAAATATTTTAATATATTTTGAATTAACAGAAAATGAATAGCCCCATTCCAGTTTTAATTTTACATCTATTCATTAGTTATGCATTTACTTTTACTGCGATTTATTATTTAAATTGCTACTATAATTACCTAACTACTCAACATTTTTGGTTACAATTTCATTTACATTTTAAAAATCCTTTAGATACCCTCTGGACATAAAAATCTCTTAAATGGTCTACAAATTAGGAATAAACAATGTTCGGAGAATTTGTCTCATTCGGTTCTATTTTTCTTAAAATCCTACACAAATATGTCTATTAATACCAGTTAATAATTTTAATATCCATAAAAGAAAGCACCCTGTAACATTCCCCTATTTAAATTGTACTTTTTATACATAGATTCACAGATGCATATGCACGGATTGGTTCAGCATAATTTGAATATTTGTAATGAAAGAAAGTTTGCGATGAAATTAAATAGATTTAAAAAGAAGTTGTTCTTTGTAATTCTTTACATGTTATCCGGAGACAAACATACCTCTAAATAATTACAATATTTTAATAGTTAAATAATAGAAATACTTAAAATATGTTCATCAAAAACAAAATATAAAAATATATTAATCATATGACGAAACGTGACATTGATTCAAAATCAATTTTGAACCCAATTTTATTTTAAGGGACTACATTTGTTTGAAAGCTTAAGAAATAAGTGGCTTTCAAAGTCTTAAACTTTGTCATCCCTTTTTTAAATCTTTTAAGCGGATCGGGTTGGAAATGATTTGCTTCCCTTTTTTTTTAAGGGATAATCTTTTTGAAGAAAATTTCATCAGAAAGTATTGTTCATAATTGATTTGAATGTAATTAATACACGAAAGGTGCTTTGTCGTGAGTTTATATTTTTAAATTTTAGAGATAAACTAACAAAAATGTGGTTTAGAAATGTTTTACTATATAGCATAAAAAACGAGTTATATTTTGAAGAAAATCAAGAAAAACTTGGTTTTTGCTTGTGATAATGATAATTTTCTACTTTATAAGCCTTCATTAGTGACTTAATTCTAAAACTATTAATACACCCTTTCTGTGCAACATTGCCAAAGTTTATATACCCACAAATGAATACACCCGCTCCCTTTTTTCCAGAAATTACCTTCATCATTAATTCTTTTAACCAAAAATAACTTGATGAAAAGTAAAACTATTATGGCAATAAAAACCCGAAAGAGTTTAAAACTTTATCTAGGTCTTCAGCAATTATCCTTTTCTGGATAATGGAACATCTTTCCTAAAAATGGTGCAAATATCCTGCAGTTTATAGCATCAAACTTTTATATGTGGCCATCAAATCCAGTGGGGTGAACAAAGCTCTGCACGTACCCTTCTGCACCGTTTGCAGTCAATGCGATATTGAACGAGGGTTCTTGCTAATGGGAAGAAAACACGACGGACGATACTTGTTCCAAAAGCATGCAAGTGCTCGTCACGCATTTTGTTGGCCCCAATTTCAATTCCCATCCTTGTCAATCACTTTACCAGTTAAAGGAACAACAAGACGAATTATTCCTTGAATTTCTTAACTTCGCAAGAATGATTAACACAGGGAACAACATATCCAAAAGTTATTAGCACCAACATAGGTGAATAACATCTTTCTGAAAAGCCATAAAACGTAACTAATTTTATAAATATAGAAATATTGAAATAGTTTCCTAATATTTAATTATAATGTTAAAACAACAGATTAAATTGGAAAGAACTGATGAAATGCTTTGTACAAAAGCAACTGCTATTTAAGGTAATGGTTTACTTAAACCAAATTTAAATAAAAGTTTTTGAAACGTTTTAACTATTGTATTTCAGTTATTATAACTATTATTATAGTCACTGTAGTTTCTTCATTTTTAATTAATTATAATTCACTAAATAGTTTTATCTATGATTTGTTCGAGACTTGAGTTCACAGTTTTGTTTCCTCCGAGCAATCTGGAATCTTTAATTTCTCACTTTTTTGAAACTAATAAGGAGAGGTCAGGACTACTATTTTAATTTGGGATCAGTTTTTGTATAATGGTAGTATAGCGTTATAATATTACCATAAGTATATTAAAATATGGATTGATATTTTTCAAAATAAAGCAGCTCAGACTTCTGCCCCGTAGAGTATGTCGGCCTCAGCGGTGCGGAGCAACAGGCCTTTGTCCACCAATGTTATCCATGACCCCCCTCCTCCTCCCCTCAGAAGGATGATCTTGGTCTTGGCCAGCGCCAACTCTAATCCGTGATCGCGCAGTCAGGGGCGAACCCAGCGCATCACCTGGTTGAGCCGACGCGAACCTCCTGAATAGAATGTACCGTCGACCCCCTTTCCAAAAACCATACTGCCTTACAGAAAGGTTTCCAGTGGCCACAACAGCTGTATAGAGGCGAGGCTTCGAGGAGCTTCTCCAGGAGTTTGTCGGCTGTGTCGAGCATACACAATGGCCTACGGGTCCCTTGCCCTTACTGATCAGTACAAGCCTAGCTGCCTTCCAGCGGGAGGGAAAGATTCCCGTTTTCAGGCAGGTATTATACATATCCAGCAAGAGCCCTGGATGGCTCGCTGTCAATGCCTTTAACACCTCTGCTGGGAGCCCATCAGGCCCCGGCGCCTTTCGATTTTGCAGATTCCGCGAGGCCCTCGTGAGCTCCTTCATTCTCAAGGGAGAGCCTCGTGTGCCCCTCCGGTCGCGCTGTTAGGTTCCAGCGGTTGGATGGGGAAGAGGGCATCCACAATAGAAAGGACTGTCCCTGCTTCAATGGGAGCAATCTGAAAAAGCGCTCCCAATTTGCGGAGAATAATCCTATATCCCAGTCCAGCAGCGTGACCCGGAGGTGGCCGCAGTAGCACCCGAGGTCCCTCCTGAGGGCCTTCTCCAAAATACTTACAAAGATTACAAAAATCTTACACCGTTATAAACATCCATATATGTATAAGGCAGCCATTACTGAGTTATATAATTGCAGTATCATCTCTATTCAATTTTCCAGCAACAACTCATGTTTTCCCTCCAAAAATATCTGATTATAATTTAAATATAACTCTTTTGTTATTGCACAGCAAGTACTTTCCAAAGTACTTCCAACACAAGTTATATCGAAGTTCAATATTCCAAAGAAGAATATTAAATGCTTTTTGTATAAATTTGCATACGTTTACTATTAAAATGGATGTAATAACATAGAAGATAATTGTTCGTTATCTAACGTGTTATGTCTATATGAAAATTTTATCTGGTTTAAGTGTGGCCTAAATCTGACTCTAAAAAAAGCAAAATTTGGCTCAAGAGCAATTGAATTTAGCTAAATGTGACGAGCAAAACAAGACTATCATAATTTTGGTATTAGGCTTTGTCTTTGTACTCTTTGGTTTTGGACTTGCATCAATAGACTTAATCTTGGTTTTGGTCTTGGTCGTGGTCTCGTCTATTCAAGTTGTAGTCTCGTTTGCAAGACTCTAGCAGTCTTTAATCTTTATCTCCGGTCTTGCAAAGATTATTGTTGATATCACATTGCGAGAACAATACCAAAACTAACACTGTAAGACCAATTCTGTTCCTCACTATCGACCAGTTTAACTTATGCTTGACGCAACCCTGTCTGAAGCTTAGATTAAATTTAATTTAATAATTTAATTCCTGCTATGGCATTTTTTTAGAACTATTGACTAAGTATTGGAAATTGTAAAAACGTATCCTATTTGCTTGACCTGTACTGGAAAATGTGCAAAAAGAAAAAAAATGTTATAACATCCCAGCTTGGTTATATCTTAAATATTGCCTCACTAAACACTGCTAGACTCCTAGGTAATTAAAAAGGATGAAAATAATGGAAAAGAAATTAAAAACAACTCAATTTTCTAATGAACAGGAAATAATAAATAATTGCCCGGATATGGCCGTAAAATGAATTGCCCGCAAAGCAGACTTCGACCTAAACGGCAGCCAATTCAAATTTTAATTAAGCAACCTACCGCGTGTAATTTAAAAGCAATCAAGTCGCTGTCGTTGTTCTCTGCGTCCTTCATTGGCACGCAGAAATTCTTTTTACTTCCATTTGATTGATTTATTTTTTTTTTTTTCGGGTAAATCAGCCCTAACTCTGATCAATATTCCATGAGAGTTCAGACTAGCGCTGTTTTTCTCAATTTACAGACTTAAAACTAAAAAAAAGCCAAACGAAAAAGGCACGCTTTCCCCAAAGACAGCATGTGCTTGCCAATTACGAAATTGCTGGGTAACTTCGAGCAAGATCTAAAATGTCTTAAAAGACAGCAAATAAAAACCAAAAATAAAAAAGCGATGGCTAGAGAATCGTGTCTTCCATTGAATTTCAACAATGTCACCAAGGGAGCTGCGGAGGATGAGAAAGCAGTTCATTCTGCTTTACACCGATGGTAAATACTCCCAAAGGTGACGGAATCGCGTGACTCTAATTACGCAAGGGCATTTTGTCTTATCCTTAGAAGACAAGAAATGAAGGAGTTCGATCTAGGAGCAATTGTAATCTTAAAATTGTTACTTAATTGGATCGTATTTTGCTAAAGTCATGCAAGCAGGAACCCTTTTTGGTGTCAATATCACCTCTATTAAGGTTTTACTCCCAATAAATTGGGGCATAGGTCACGGCAACTTCGTTTATCTAATGGACGTGCAATATCTAAGGCTAGAAAAAAAAAATATACAGAAACCTTCAAGAAATTTGCTTGCATGCCTTTCAGAGGGTATCAATAAATTTCACGACAGACACGACTCAGGCTATAAATTTTTTAGAAGTTTGCTAAGCAGCGAACAAAAGGATATTGAAAGTGAATTAAATTTGGTTTAAATTAGGTAATTTTTTTATTATCTATTTAACTAACATATGTACATAGAAGACGACTTTCGTCATTTATTCTGATGTCCTTTTCATTTTCAATATGGTTCTTACACGCCATTAATATTGTAAAATTATTAATTTTCAAGTCTATTATATAAGTAACTACTGACTGTAATAAAACAAATTACACATTATAACTTTATAAGGTAGTCTCAAAATTTTAATAGAATTGTTATTAAACCTTAATATCTGTTCACTTTTTACGTCAAGAACTTTCTCAATAACTTCAAAATAAATTGTTAAAATTAAAACATTTTGTGGTTTATATAAATGTTCCCCACATTTCTTCATAACCCAATGCAATGTTAATATTTTAACTAGACCAGGTTGTAGAAAAACGAAGTTATTAGGTTGGAGGGAAAGTTCTGTCGTATTTTAAAGAAAATATTTGAATTCATTTATAAAAATACGTGTTTAATATTAATCAATTATATATGCTCCGTTATTTGTTACAACCTGTTGCCATCTTTCAGGTAACCTGTGAATTCCTGTTTTGTAGAAGTTCTCGTCCTTGGAGTTAAAATAGTCAGCAACTGCCTTAGAAACACCTTCAAAAGACTTGAATTTTTTTCCTGTTAGATAATTTTGCAGAGATCTGAACAGGTAATAATCAGATGGTGCAATGTCAGGTGAATACGGTGGGTGACTAAGAACTTTCCATCCTAACGCATTCAGGTTTTGTTGTGTCACCATTGCAGTATGCGGTCGAGCATTATCGTGGTGGAACACTATTCCTTTTCTACACGTTAATGCAGGCCTTTTTTCTTTGATAGCTGCATTCAATTTATCCAGCTGATTGCAGTACAGACCCGCGTTAATAGTTGTTCCCTGTTTCAGCAACTCGTAGTACACTGGACCTTTCCTGTCCCACCACAAACAAAGCAGTACTTTTCGTTGATGGATACTTGGTTTTGGAACTGTTGCTGATGATGTTCCTGGTTTGCAGTAAGATTTTGTTCTCTTAATATTCTCGTAAAGAATCCACTTTTCATCTCCAGTAACCAGCTTGTCCAAAAACGGCTCCACATTGTGTCTAATCAGATGTGATTAACACATTCTTACACGATCAGACAAATTCTTTTCCGTTAATTCATGTGGAACCCAAACACTTTGCTTTAACACAAACCCAAGAGATTTAATGTGTTATCCAACAGTTGTATGATGAATGCCAAACTCTTCTGCAAATTCTCAACTTGTTAAATGTGGATTATTTTCCAACAAGAAAAATTACCTGCCTATTTAAAATATGACAGAACTTTCCCTCCAACCTAATAATTCAAAAATTCGGGGCTCGTTCAAGACTAAAGGCTGCTGCATCTGCAGTGGCATGACGGAATGATTGATCCGATGATTGAGTAAACATCTTATGGTTTAACATATTTTATTCCACGTTCTGAAAGAATAATTTAACATTTTGGTTATATATGTTAAAAATATTGAATCTTTGCAGGCAATTAAGTATCGAAAATTATTATAAATGTTTCTAATCAAAATTTAGAATATTATATGAAAGAGATCAAATTTAATAGAGTTATTCGCAAAATTTTTAGTAGAAAGGTTTAGAGAAAAATAATAGCATTAAATTCTATAATTTTAAATCAAATCTGCTACTTTTTGTTCACCCTTATAAAAAAAATAAAACTGAACAGTTTAAAGAAAAATTATTGGAAAGTAGATTGAATCAGTAAACAAAAGACGAAAATTTATATGCAAAAATATGAAGGAAATTAATCGGATATCAGATCAAAAAATTTAATAAGCTTACCTAAGCGTGAAGTATAAGCGAAGGAAATTTCTGCAACAATTTAATTTTGTCTTGTTTCTGTCTCTTTTCAATTTCTCGGCAAGTTAAAAATTTTAAATATTTCCGTCTGCTTTGGATTGATTTTCACCTCTTTGCAGTTAGCTTCGTATTAAGTCCAATATTTGAAAAATGCATCAGTCCTATTTCTTGTGTCCAAAAAAAACTTTGGCGTTGAATATAAATGTAAAGAGGTTAAGAAAAATGTTAAAATAATAATCAATCCTTATTTTATAGAACAACTTCTATTTCTAACCTGTGGTAGTTATGTGCGTTAAATTCGTTTCCGTTGAGTGACTTTTGGTCAAATTTCCCCGGCTGATAGATAAAAAAAATTCTTAATTATCGTTAGCATTGTTACAACATTCAAATTCTGTATAATTTCAAGTCAAAACTGATATTCCAATTATATTAATTTTTTTTAAATATTTTTAAGTGCTATGGTAAACAATTCTGCAATCCTACGTATTTTATTATAAATACATTAAATACATATAACACCTCTGCAATGCGTTGGCTGATTTCCATCGTTTTTCTTCTGATCTCATCTGCTCAATTTAATTAATTCACAACATCAAAGCATTGTTAGCTTTTTGACCGGCTTTCTAATTTTTTTAAATTCAATACATGAAAAATTGATTTCAACAGAATATTATACAAAGGTTGACAAAGAAAGCTGCAATTAGTAGGTACTTTAGGGAAGGACTCCCAAAGATTTGATTTTTCTTTTATATACATGCAGACATATGTTTGTCTGACTTTTGAACAGTACTTTCAATAAAATTTCAAGATCGAATAAAAAGTATTGAAATTTTATATGAATAAAGTAAGTAAGGGCATGAAAGTAATGCTACCAAAAAAAAAATATAGATCTTGGTATTGTAAAATGTCTAAAAAAATATATTTAAACGTGTTCAATAAGTATTAAATATTATATATGTACATATACAGATTTACGAATTTTTTTTGAACATTATCATAGTTCTAGATCCCTTTTTAATTTTTCTGTAATCTTTGCAAAGAAAATTTTAAAATGAGGCATGGTATGTAGTCAAAAAATTAATTTTGTATACAAAACTGGGGTTATATACAAACATGTTATTACTTATTTAAAATTATCTATTTTATGATATCAATTAGTTAATAAAATAAATAAAATAAAAATATATGAGTTCCAACGACTATGGATTTATGAGGGTTTGATGTCATTAGTTCTTGGTCTAAAGTAGTTTCAAATCGCATTTGAAAATCTGGAACACATGTTTTCATGCAATTTAGTAAGCATTTTATTGCCAAAAACTAATATAAGTAAAGATATCTATTAAAATAACATCTAATAGTCCTTTCGTACCACTTATTACACTATGTATTGTCAGGTTGGTGGGCCAGATTTGTTTTAAATTGAGATTTAGGAGTTTTCGACCATAGTATGTAATTAGGGGAAGATGGGGCAACTTAAAGCTTCATGGGTCATAAAAATTTATTGTTTAGTGTATAGGAAACTAATACCTTATTGATCAAAACTTTGATTATCAGTTATCTAATTAATTGCTATAATAGTAACATATTTTAAGTGAAAAAAAAATAACTAAAATATTGAACGTGACACTTCAATCATCTTGCTTCTAAGTGCAATGTGAAGTTTAGTATTATAATTTAATAAACACAATTTCTCGCCAATCTAAGATCGAACAAACTAAAAAATATAATAAGTATTTAATTTTCGTGTAAAATCACCCGAAGGGAAAAGATGGGGTAAGTAGAATCTCATCTTTATTTAGCTACCTTATCTTTCCTCTTTCGATTATTTTACATGAAAGTTCATATACCGAAAAAACTGTTTGTAATTATTTTATTAATTATTTTAACCTTTTTTTTCTCGAAAGCGACATAACATAGGATTTTGAAATTTAACAGAACGTCAGACCTTACCCCTTAAAAAAATTGAGTATCATGTGGGGTATCGTTGGACATCGTTGTTTCCCCGACTTTCTGGGTTTCTAAAGCTAAAAGTTATTGAGCCAAAGATAACAGGATAACTACACCTTTTTTCAATATCTAATTCCTGAATGTTTTTTTTTTAATTTATAAGATCACCTTTGCGTCCGTCTGTTTAAATATTATTGAAATTTGACTACAGTACGTTCGCGATAGTCCTCGCTTCGGGACTCTGTGAAAAACACAAATCTGGGAATCGCACGTATAAATAGAGCCCCTACTCCGAGCTGAAAATGTTGAAAAATTTCAAGACAAAAATAATATTTCGGTTTGCATTCCTTCGAAAGAATTAATTTAATTTATTTTTTAATTATAAGGAATAAATAAATAAATTAATAATAAACTAATCGATAACGTATTATTGTAATATTTGCCTTCTTAACCTTTAGTCAAGTCTATAAGGACTGGGTTTCAATCGGCACGATCACGCCGTCCATGGTAGGGGTACCGGGTCAAAACGACGCTGAAGAGGCCGGCCGATGCTCCAGGTCGAAATACCAAACAATTTTTGGACTCGTCTACCTCCAGATTATTCATTCAATTTTCAATCCCAATCAAATTTGATTCAAATTTAAATATACTTAAATTCAGTCGATTGACTGTTTGTTAGCAGATACCTCGTTTACGACCTTTTTCACTTTCATAAACACTCAAATCGGATATATAACCATCATTTTGATGCATATTGAAATTTTTCGATTCACATCGAAAAGTGCCATAATCGCTTGATCGATTTTCGAACTTGTTCGACCTTTCATCAGCTGTTAGATGTTTTCAGATATAATTATTTCCCACCTTATAAAATATAAAATTTCATCTTTATTGCATTATTTGAAATAGGAATAGAAAATACAAATTTAATATCTCTCAAAGTCCATTTTAACACAAAACACTATTTATTAATTCACATCTCAATGTTTGGCAAAATTCGAACGTCAATGTTGTTAAAACCTTTGAAATAGGCTTGATTCAAAACAAAAAACTGAAATTCGTAAATATCACTGCTAGGGATAGTTTTTTTTTATTGTTAAATAACCGGCTTTAATTGCAGTAATTAGACAAAAGCAAAACATCTGGCAAAATTCGCATTTTTATACCATTTTTTTAGGGCTCCGTACAAGCGTCAAGAGAAATTTTATAGAATCGCTGTTACGTACATCCGTTGGTCTTCCACAGAGTCGTTTTTTAAGTATTCCAAAGTTTCATATTTAATGCTAAGAATAATTATAAAATTAACGTAAACATTAATTAAATTTTTCGAAATTTAATTTTACTATTCTTCTCTTCTCTTTTACTATATTCAATATATACCATAAATGAAATAATCGTATGCTACCTCACAATATCATGCATATTACTAAAGGAAAATTTTTAAAAAGACGAACTAGAATAAATAAATAAGGTCAGTTTTATTAAAATACGAATTTGTGCTATGATATGTAACCAACCTTGGAAATATGATCAAAGGAAGTGTATTGGCCCTTAAAAATTCATATTATCGTATATTGCCAGGTATCTAAACAATGATGCGATCTGTGGAGACATAATATTTTTGAAAATGTAAATAGTCTGCCTGAATTAAGGCTAGAATTACGGCTAGGGCTCATTCAATATTCACCTGAAAAGAATTTCCCTTGAGAGATATTTCGAATTTTTCTAAACTGTATTTATGATATTTCTTGCTAATGCTTCAATGGGGAAAATATTTATCATATAAAACCCAATTACGCGTTTTTTTTTTTTGATAAAAGTCAGATAGTCACGCTCGTAGAGAGTAGAGCAAATATAGACAATATTGCAATAGAATTGATCTCAGTTAGAATACCATTTTCTAAAAAGTAGCTGGTGAAGTGGGTGGCGGTGGTGCTGGTGGTGGTATTGGTCGACGTTGAAATCCCAAGTGAAAAAATATTAGAGCTAGTTAAGGGAGTTAAAAAGGGCGCACACTCCGTCTACCGGAGGCAAAAGATGGAGGATGCTCTTATCATCCCTTCGGGAAACTCTAGTAATGCCTGTGGATCCGACAAATCGGGATGTGTACAGCTCAACAGTTGGTGCTGGTAGAGCTACTATTTTTTTCGCTAAGATAGTCGCACTGGCTGGACGAGCCAATGATTAAATATATTTTTTCAGTTGATACAAAAGTGTTGTGAGTCGCAGAGCTTCGGTCAGTCAATTGTTCACCGTCCACCGGAGGGAGTGACGTCTGTTTTTTTGCGATAAGGTTTTTTTCGGGGGGAGGGTGACCATCTCAGGAGGTGGACTACCAATCGACGGCGGTTAAGCTCCCAATTTGTGCCTGCGGTTGATTAGCGCGATTGTAGTTGCTGAAGTATAACCGGGCTGTAGCATTGCAAGTTTTCGGTATTTTTTGTTTTTTTTTTTTAAAAACATTATTCATAAAAATTGTGATTATTTATCGTTTTTCGCCTGTTTAAAAATTTCATCCCTCTCAGTCGCGCTTTCATTGTTATGGTCATTGTTGGCATAAAGCATGATCTAGTCAATTGTGATAGTACACCATGCCTATAAAAAAGTGCTAATCAAACCGTAGCGCCTCGTAATTGCTTCAATTTGATTCTCGCACGAATCGCGCGGAAAACGTACGTAAGTACTAAAAAACGCGCGCCAGTCGAAAGGTACTTTACCCCCTTTTTCTACTGGCGGGGACTCCACGAGTAAGTTTTCTGCGTCACGTTAGAGTGCGTTTTGTGAGTTGCTTTTTATTTTGGTAATGTTATTTTTGTGTTCTGTTTATTTTGACTCTTTCCTCACCTTTGTCATCTGTGAAAACATGAGGAAATTTTGTTGAAAATCGTTTTCTCTGGTTTATCAAAAACATCGAAGGGAACAATGCGCTAAGGGCGAATGAGGTGAGTAAATGCGAGTAGTATGGATTTAAATAAAAATTTTTCGGTAGGCATGGAATTTATTGCAGACTCGTGCTGTACATTACCAATTTGGAAATAAGCCTGTTGAGGCTTACCTGTAAATTCTCAGATACAAACATTTATACCACTTGAATTTCCATATTTCTTACACGATAAACGAATAAAATATTTTTGGATATTTGATTTCTAAAAATAACCGGGAATAAGAGTTAAATATGCGTAGTGGGAGCTCTACTTTTAGCTTATCCAATAATATAAAATATAATCATCAATATTCCATATTTTAGTTATCTCCTACACGTATTATAAACTTTCTCTTTCAGGGAATACATTTCTGGGTAAAAATTGTTTAATTTTACCTTTTCCGGAAGAAAAGGCTTGAAAATTCACAGCTCGCCAGGAGAAAAAATAGTTTAACCCTTAAAAATTAAATCTAATTAAATTATACATATACCTAGTCGTGCCATAAATTCTGTCACAACTTTAAAGAAGCATAAAATCTAAACAATAAAAGATAATATGTTTATTCCAACGAAATTTATTTTAATAAGATATTGTTAATTAATTAATAACAGCTTTACTCGAAATGACCTCCTTTAGCTTTTATACAAGCTTTTAAACGTTGTGGCCACCGGTCTATAGCGGCACGCACGACATTTCATTTGCTGCTTTCACCAACGATTTTTTCAGACTGTCCAAATTGCGGTGGGGAGTTCTACAGGCCTTGTTCTCTAACTCTGATCATAATGCATAATCCAGCGGATTTAAATCTGGGCTCCCGGATGGCCAATCTTCTTGTGCAATAAAATCAGGAATGCTGTTACGAAGCCATTCCTGTGTGCTTTTTGCTTTGTGAGCAGGAGCAGAGTCTTGCTGGAAGACCCAATGTTGTCCACCGAAGAGAGTTTGCGATAAAGGTTTCACAACACCTTCCAGCACGTTGGTTTGATAAACCGCTGCATCGGTTTTGACACCTTTTTCGAAAAAATGGAGTGTTGTGACACCTTTATGGGATACACCCCACCAAACCATTACAGAAGCTGGATGATGGCCTCATTGCACCCTAGGAACCGTTTTTTTAGCTTCTTCTGATGATGTTGCATAAACCTTATCATTTTGTTTATTAAAAACTTGCTCCATAGTAAAAATTTTTTCGTCGGTAAAGAGGATGTTCTCATGACCATTGGTTGCGTGCCAAAGCAAGAGACTCTTACATCTTTCCAATCTTATTTCCTTTAACCGTGGAGTCAACATGTGGGCTGTTGACCGACGATAAGCCTTCATATGAAGATCATCTCGAATGAGTCTACTCATCGATCTTGTGGAGATTTCCGACTCACTCGACAACATTTTTTGTTTGCGCGGTTGATTTCTACGGATGCGCTTTCGGACAGTTTTGATGGCACTGACTGTTCTAACGGTACATGGACGACCGGTCCTTGCTCTATCATCTATGCCTAAGGTTTCATTAAATCGTTCTATGGCACGATAAATGAATCTTTTTGTTATTTTTAGCGGTTTCAACAAATTCAAAATTTCAGAAGCATTTTTTCCACACTTATGGAGTGCTATTACAGCGATACGATTTTCTTTTACTCCCCACTCCATGATTACGAGTCAAAGACTATCACCAAACTGATCGGAATATTACGCCGTACAGTTCATTTGTTACAAAGTGCAACATAACGGTACAATTCCAGGCTTATTTCTGAGAAAACGCGCATTAGAAATTGTGTGACAGAATTTATGGCAAGGCTAGGTAATATAGAGACTATCACTAATTCTTGATTTATTTTTAGTAGATTTTAAAATACTATTAAATCTATTCGTAATATGTATTTGCGGATTGTTTTTTAGTTGAAATCATTTTTTCTAAAAGTTTATCAATGACTATTAACTAATGGCATCAGTCTCAAATATTTCATTGTGAACCAGTTAAATTTTTATTTCAATGTTCAGTTAAATGTTGTTTGCACTGCTGGAATCAGTTAACTTTTAGTTGATTGAAGAAATTAGTAAACTTATAAATTACATTAAAACTATAAAAGTATATTTAAAACCATTGAATTGTCAATTAATTTATCATTTGTTAAAATTATCATTAAAATTTGTACTAATAAACTTTTAGAGAGTTCGGTTTCATCAATAAAAACCCTTACTATAAAATATCAATTCTTTTTCTGAATAACATGTCGGTTTTATTAAAACATAAACAATTTATAACATTCTGTAAACAATGTAAATAATTTTATTATTTAAATACATCTGATATTTTAAATATACCTAGTGTGTAAAAGGAACAGAAATAATGCTAAACACTTTTTTAAAGACTATTAAATATGATTATATTCCACATTAAACTATTTTCCTAAATTTCGGCGTTTTTAATTGCTTGATGTGGCTGGTAATAATAATTCATGTGAGAGTCGGAAGTAGCTCTTAAAAGAGAATTTTTCAATTATAAGATAATTAGAAGATGACCTCATGGTAGGTGCATGAATTAATGCTAAGTGTTAGTTTAAGATCTGTTAAATGATTTACTATTTAATTAGTATCTGATTTTCGTTATAACTGATCAACACTGCATAATATAAATAGTATAACTACATATATTGTATAAATAACCAAAATTGAGGGACTGAAATAAGTAAGGTTTCAATTTTCACTCAGGTCAATAGGTTAAGTGAATAGTAATTGAAAAATACGTTAAAGATTATTAAAGAGAGTACTAATTACGTATAAACGTTAAAGGAAATAGAGCATGGTTTGTCATAGGTTTACTAATTATTACATGTTGTACCTATAATTTAGGCTCCTTTCGTTGTTGGATTGAGTTTTTGTAAAGTAAGTGCGAGAACTTAGCAGTAGAATAACTACTACTTTATTATGTAATAGTTTCATTATTAAATAAATAAACTCTATTTTTATATGTATGACGATAAGTCATCTAGTATAGTTTTAAATTATTATATACATCTTTTAGACAATCAATTTAATTTTCTTGTTTATTTAATTATTTCAATAGACGATATAAAATAACTGGAGATGTTTATATCCCAACCTTCGTATGCGCCTGATTCTAAAAGTACTGAAATTAAATTTGGTTGTTTATTTTGAAAAATATTTTCTTCTCTTTTGAAATCCAGCATTAAGGACAGAAAATTCAACCTTGAACATGGCAAAGTACATAAAAAAACAGCTGTTGATTTTACAAATGAATTTGTAACTTTAATTTCGTTTTGTCTGATAAAATAGAGCAGGAAATCATTCACTTAAACAGCATTCAGGACGAGGGAAAAGGATTTCCCTAACTGTCGCCAAGAAAAATCATTAAAAGGCTATAAGTCGCCATAACAAAAAAAAAATTAATAAAAACTTGGCTTAATTAATAAAACCTCTTGAAATGTCGTAGTGCCTATTAGGGTAAATTGGCATCATTAATTTGAAGGGAGACGAACTTAAGGCAAGACTTTTACTCTTATTTCTCTGTTTTCTTAGTCCTGTGCATTAACTTATGGTAAATCCTTCGAAAAAGAGAGAGAGAGAGAGTAAAAAGAAATACCGATTCTGCAGTCACGCCCGACTCAGCTATTTCAGAATAAATTTGAGAATTTCGTAGAAAATGGCTAGATTCTAGCTACGCTCCATATAGAAGATAGACTCCAGAATAGTGATAAGACAGAAATCCACCATCAAAAGGGTAGTTGCAAACTCCGAAAATCTCTAGTCCATCTTTCCCATCATTTTCTTCACCTTCATTTGCATCTGAAATTCGATAAAACTGGGTCGAAAATAAGCGTCCTTTTTTGCATATCATCTTCACAATTCGTATTCGATTTGCGTTCGATCTCTAGATGTTCAGGGTCGGACAATTTTTCACATTTTCACTTTTTTCCAATTGTCTCAAGGGTCACTGGAGGAAGCTGTTCTTCTACGACGTACGAATTCGAGTATATTAAATTTCGGCTCATTACCCCAACATTTTTCCGATTCAGCTTGAAATCTTTTAAAGAGTCCTTTTTCTTGTCTAGTCGGCTGGCAAAGGGACTGAATCATGTTGGCAGCTACATATATGTGCCTTGAGCCCTTTACGTGATTAATCCTTCAGTCAAGGACTAAAGGGATTGCCTGTGACACCCTCAACACCCAAACGCAGCTACCATTCGTTTTGGAGGGGAACTCATCCGGAACAATGTTCACCTTTTCCACGATTCCGTTTTGTATTCTATCTCAGAATGAATGCAGTAAGATTTCTAGAGATTAACGATCTTTGACCTTTCCCACTTCAATATATTTTCATTAATCCAAAAAGTGGTCAGAGAGCACGTGCGGCTAGCTTATGCCACAAAAGGTTATTTATGACCGAAAGTCGCTAAGAAATCATAAAAGCTACATAACTTTGGAAATATATCGGTGTTTGATTGAGTACAAACGGTCGTAGTATATTAACTGCGATAGGCTATCAGGAGGAGGATTTGAACTTGAAATCTCTAAGGGTATTTCTTCATTTTAATGGCGTCGTAAATTTTCTTTTTGTAATACGTCTGACATAACTAATCCCAGCACAAGTGTAAGCAAATAGGATGTTTTGCAATGGCATGAGGCACGTACACAAACATCCAAAATAGTCGAAATAGTTAAATATCTGGTTGCTAAGCCAGGCCTCTAGTTGGGGAAATTTTCAAAAGGAAAATTAATCCCATCTTTTTCGTCCTTTAGGTGCTCTGCGGTTAGATTTTGAGGGTAAGACAAATTTTTGGGCATCTGAACATGTTTTTGATTCTATTAAGTGATTCTAAAGCACGATTTCGGCTATTTATTAACACTAATTGTTAACATGTTTGAAATGTGTGTCATGTTTATGTTTAAGGAAATATTTGTAATTTTGTTAATTTGCGGAATATCTTGAAAAGTCATCCCGCAAATTGGTTTCGTACTATTTTACTCCAACAGATTATGTCTGCAAATAAGTAAATTCAGTGGAAGAGAAAATATTCACTTGGTACTTTAAGCTTCTGTAATTTTTAAGTTCCTAGACCAATATTTTCCAAAATACTCAGAACCCATTTCATTGTCAGGAAATGTATTTTATTCTAATTTTGCTATGTGTTAAGTAGATTATTAAATTTATTATTATTCATCTCGGTCACTTCTTCCGATGTACCATACACTCTACATTTTTTCTAACTACAGTTGGTTTACTAGATATCCAGCTAAAAATCTAGTGTAAATCTATCTACTAAAAATCTATTGCATATAGATCCTTAATTTCTACACTTGAGAGCAATAAAATCGCACACCCAAGTAATTTGGTTTGTTGCTGATTTTTTTCATACATCTAAAGACACTGTTATGTTCTCTGATGAGTGCAGAATGACTTTGCATGGTCATGATGGACGCTCTAGAGTCTACAGAAGGTTATCAGAACGATTTTCACAATGCTGCATAAGCGAACGTGTAGCTTTTGGAGGTGAATCGTGTATGTCTTGGGGTGGCATAATGTTGGATACCAAAACTGACATTGTTTTCATCACTGGGGCGAATACCGGCCCGAGATCGAGAGGGTTGACGGCTGCACGATACGTCGAAGAAGTGCTCGAAGGACATGTGAGACCGCTCGCATGGCTTATGGAAGAAGACTTCATCTTAATGCACGACAACGCCAGACCGCATGTCGCTAGAACAGTTTGCGAGTACATGGAAGACGTTGGAATCACCGCGATGGAGTGGCCAGCTCGTAGTCCTTATCTCAATCCGATCGAGCATGTCTGGGACGAGCTAAAAAGAAGAGTTCGAGCACGAAGCCCTGCTCCTACGTGCCTCCAAGAGCTTCAACTCGCCATTGAAGAGGAGTGGAATGCTATACCACAAGATTTCATGGTGAAATTAATACGGTCCATGAAAAAGCGATTAAGAGCTGTGATTAAGGCTAGGGGAGGGAATACACCTTATTAATAAACAATTTGAGCAAGAATTTTGAGTTTGATTATCATTCTTCCTTAAGCAAAATTGGTAAATTTTACCTCTATGTTGGGCTTTGTGCCCTAAAACCCCTTATGGGTATTTTTTTTACACTGTATTTGGTATCATTAGCAAGGTAATGAAGTAAACTTTCAATTAGTGTATTTTTTTTTTTTCAATATTTATTCACATTCATGAAAAAAACTGCCTTAACCAAAAAAAAATAAGATGTGCGATTTTATTGCTCTCAAGTATAGTTTAACTAGTTCAGTGGTTTCTAGAGAATATCACTAGAAAAACGAGATTCTTCTGCCTGCTTTTCCAATAAAGAAATCTAGGAAAATTCACTAAAGTTTTTAATGTTAAATTCTGTTTGGTCTTGATAAAAATTCAGTAAATTTAGTCAGAAATAAAAAATATATCGTACAAATGATATTACAATAATTTGTGTATGGGTATCAAAAAATCTCACTTAATGTGCGATGTAAGCGCAACTAAGAGCCCTAGCTTATTTTGTAAAGTGTCGTATTAGGGTTGATACAATGACAACATTCATATTTTTATTGGTATTATATTACAGAACAGACAAAAAGAGATTCAACTTGAATGATAAACAAAAAGTTGTGCTATTCGCTAGAATTCCAGCCATACGTCTATGTACAACTAGGAATGTGATGGTGTATGAACCTCTAAAATATCCTAATTTTTGATAATGTGCTGGAAATACAATTTTAATGGAATTGTTCGGTATTTTCAGTTAAAATTATTAAAAAATTAGACTAGAACCCATCCAGTTAAATACCGCTAGAAACAGTGTAGTAATGTAATATATTCTATCAAATCAAAGGCTTGCATAACATATGTCCTAATTCAATATTTCCTGGCAAGTAGAAAAAAGCTATAAAAATTTCTATTCCAAAAAATTCAAAGACAAGTATAGAGGAATACCGCCCTATTTCGATATTTCTATTTTTATATAAGGTATTTGAGAGTTTATTATATCAGCAGATAATTTCCTTTGATGCAAAAATCTACTGTATGAATTTTAATTTGATTTTAGGTCAAGACACAGTTGTAGTACAACCTTAATCCATGTGTCTGATAATTTCCGCTCTGTAATTGGAAATAATAAATTCCATTACTGATTTTATTGAATTTCTCCAAAGCTGGTTTTCTTTCTATAAATTACGGTGTACTGTAGTGATCTATCCTTAGTCCACTTTTGTTTTATTTTATTTCTGGTAATCAATAATTATGAATTTTACTTGTATGCGGTGATATTCCAATTTATATCTCAACACCTCACGGCCGGATGGAGGAGGAGCTGTATGTGCTGTGATGCTCTGTGGTAAAGTGTAATAAATTGCTAAATACTTAATATTAAATCTGAAGTTCTGTATAAGAAAGGTGATACATCTAATTTTATGCAATTCTACCCGAAAATACTGTATAAAGGAAGATGGGTACAGTAAGTCAGGAATTTGGGTACAGTATTCAATTAATCTCTAACTTTGTCTGATTAGGTGGTCCTCATAAGCAAAGAATATGGGACACTTCGTAGAGGTTGAGTGTTACTTTCAGACTTCGCTGGGGAAAAATAATGTTAGTTAAGGTCTAAGGTTAATAACTATTGTTTTTTTTTCAGTTGTGAGATTTTTGTAGAATGAACGCCATTTGCCAGAAAAAGCCCAAAATTGTTTTTAATTCTTCTATGCTTTATGCTTTTAATCTTCATCGATTTAATCACATTTCATCTTATAGCGACTGAATTCTTGATACTCGCTTATGAATTAAATTGAATTTTAAGCAATCCTGTTTTTACATAATGTTGTTCTTCGAGTTTCTTAGAGTTTTTTCTAATTTATTTTGATTCTTCATTTTTTATTAATGACACACAAAACACATTTATAATAGTTAAATTTAGAGTTTGTTTTGAACTTTACTGAATTATATTTTATTTTTAATACATACATTTATATACAATCCTGCTCAGAGCTTATATGAAAGAAAATTATCTTTCCTCATATCTATTTTTATTTACAACTATTGTGTTTTACTTTTTTTGTGTGCACTTTAATATTATATACGAATTTTTCACATTTATTTTAATTGGTAATTATATCGACTATAGCCTCTACTACGACTTATAACGGAAGTGGCACCAAAATGAGATTTTTAAAGTATTTTCTTTATTAATCTTAGCCTTATGAAAATGTTACATAGAACGACATTAAATTCATTAATACCAGTTCTTTAGTTCTCTATAAATTATAAAAAACATGTCTTAGTATGATATTTTTTTTTGTCACAAGATTAAACAGCATTTCGACACACATTTATTTTGTAAATAGAAAGTGAATTTCCAAATTTTACAAACGACAGAAAAATTGGATTACCCAAGAGTATTCATCTTATATTATCAGGTAATCTGAGTTGAGTTTAATGGCCATAAAAGCTTCAGTTAATCCAGTCAATTTGAGTTTTTCACGACATAAATATTAAACAGAGACCAAATTAAAGGGCATTTATTTGAGGAGAATGCCAACATCCACAATTTAAATGTTTGAGGCAATAGTCGACTTTAGTAAATTAGGATCTGAAAGAAAGATTTGTTCGTTTAGCTTTAACTAATGATATCATAAATTGTTATAAAACGAATTCTTGTAGATTACAAGTAATTTGTGGTAATACATTTTAATAGAGAAGATTTAGAAGACTAATAAGAGGTTTTTGCCATTATACATTTAAATTAAATTCAGCATTGCATTGATCTAACAACAAATGTTTAATTCGAGCGTATTGTTCCACTAAAGCAGTTAAAACGTAGTGCTTTTAAACGTACTGAATCTTTGTAATGAGCTTCAAGTTACATGTGAAGGTATGTACATATATATAATATATCTTAATTTAAGGCCCACAAAATTCCTTCTTCAATATTCAGTGACGGAAATATAGAGAAGCTTAATTTAGATTCAATGAGAATATAAAGATGAGTTAGTAGACGGTGTTATACATATATTCAATTGAAATATCTGATGTATGTAACTGATATAAATAGCATTATTATCGTTATATTTAATCTATACGAGCATTAAGTTCTAAGCTTTGTTTTCATTCTCGAACTATATACTTTTGCATTTGACTGTTTTTATATTAATTATTCCCTTTAAAATAAAAATAAATTAAAAACCAATTATTAGAAAAAAAAATCCGCGATTTTGTAGTTTAGAAAACCTCATTCTACTCGATAAGCTTTAAAAATCCTCATCTTTAGTGCATGTTTCAAGTTATCACAAATGTCCTTAAATTGTACTTGTACCGATTTCGCATCGTATCAATAAAATTTTATTAAAAAAGAAATCGGTACATATAAATAAAAAAAATTTAGAATAAAAGTGAAGTTCTTCTCGGCCTTTCCGGGATGCTATAAGCGTAATTCTTGAAAAATTAGCCTATTGCGTTTTCGAGCAATTTTTGTTTTGATTAGAAGTGCGATCGACCAATCCCACATATTTATTTATTTTTATTTCGCTTAATACAAGCTACATAGTAATAGCGCTTAATGGGTGGATGGGCTAAGGGAGCAGGGGGTGGAAGAGGGGAAATCTCGTGAGACGGTTGAGCTCAAACCTCAGAGATGATTTGCTCGTCACAGACGACACCGAGATCGCGCAAAGAGGATACCCTAGGTATGGCTAGGCCGGACAGCAGATAGACTCTGGGAAAAGAAGGAGGACGTTTGCGGGAGTAGGTAATGCATTGACATTGAAGATGTTCAGCTCGAGAGAGTTTTTATGGCATTAGATGCCAAAGTTAACGAGGTCGAGTTGGACAAGTTGGGTGTCCGTGGAAGAAGAGATGAGTTTGGAGATTTTCATATCATCGGCGTAGATAGAGTGGTCAGAGTGTTTGATAATACGCTCAACATCATTAATAGCCAGGATGAAAAGTAAGGGACCTAAGTGGCTATCTTGAGGGACTCCCGAGTTGGCCACAAAAGAGTTGGAGGACACAGAGCTGAAGAGGACCTTGTACTTGCGGTAAACGAGATAGGACTCAATCCAGGCAAGAAAGAGCTGATTGAAGCCAAGGGAGTGAAGTTTGAAGGGGATTAGCTTGTGCGAGTTTTTATCGAACGCCTTGCTAAAGTCTATGGCAATGACGTCGACTTCATCGCCGTTTTCCAAGGCACAAAGGGTAGTGGAGACAAAGTTGACGAGGTTAGTGGTAGTTGATCTACTTTTGAGGAGGATATATGTATATATATATACATATATATAGATTCGAAATCAATAAATTTGCTAAATTCCCAAAATATTTGTTACCATATTGGGTCAGCCATTTTTAATTTTAACATTTTGATAATAAATTCGAAATTAGTAACCTCGTAATAATTATTACTTAAATTCATTGAAATTCAAAAATTGTTGATCCCTATATTAGATCCGCCATATTGAATTTCCAAATTTCAAACAGATTCTTATAAAGACTTCCAAAAACTCCGAAATACCAATTTTTATGGCAATCCCTTGATATTTACAAATTTTAGTCGCTATCTTATGTCCGCTTGTGTAACCCTTGTACTCTTTTATTTACAACGCGATGTCGTGGGCTTATCGATAGACAATTTTGTCACATTTAAGGCCATAAATGTTACTAAGGTTTTTTCCTCTATCTTTCTTTAATATTTCCTCGTTTTGCCAAAGCCATAGCCGTTTGCAACCAAATCTTCATTCGAATTTATCACACGGGCTATGCACGTATATCGAAAAACGTTTTAGAAAAAATGTGCTCAAGTCGTTTGCTTCTTGACATCCTTGGATATATCTCGAAAATGTATCCACCACTAACAAAAATATCATGCGTGGTACTGTCAGTATGAGTTATAGCTTTTTAATATTCAGCGGATAAGCCTGGAGAAGCCAAATTGCTTCCGAGGTTCTTACCGAACGCCCCCGTACAAATTCGCAAAGAGACTCTTTATGTGCCACCCGCACCACTCTAAACATGATTCGCTTCAGCTATCTCAATGCTATCATAAAGGAAGAAGATTGTTAAATTGGAACAGTAGGCTTACTGATTCTCTTGTTTGGTTTACTACACTGGAGATATCGGTCGCTTTTTATGTATCAAAATCGTAATGAAATTTTGCATATTGCAATATCGTCATATATTGTGCCGTCTCTAACGTAAATGGCAGTTCAGTAAAATGAAGTATACATAAATATGACTAAGAGGTTATAATATACATATTTTTATTTTATGCTAAGTTTATAGCTTAAAAAAAATAATGTCCATCCATTCTATTTGACTTTTATGAAAATGTACAAAGTTTTCGAACTTCAATTAATGTGACTTTGTGACTTTGGTAGGGATCCCAATATATATAATATATAGGATTAACAGAATAATTTATTCTAATCTATTTCGGATAACGTTCGCGCCATGCTAACTCCTTAAATCATTAAATACATACAGATGTGGCCAAATTAATTATCACCTTTTTAATAAAAAATTTATTAATGTAGTTTATAAAACTATGGTACTCTTGTATCCTTTTTCTAAATTGTTGCTGCTTACAAAGGTTGCCTTAATTACTAAAAAGTACTGCAATAAAAATATCATATTCTTGGAAATATCCCTTTTCTAGAGCAATTATTACCTGAATGGCCTTTTCAGAAAAGTAAAAGTTTAGAGCATTTATTATTTTACTAATTAGTTTCAGTTACAAATTCCTTTAATATTATGGGTTGCTGTGCAGTATTTAAGGATGACTATCTAGCCGATGATATTTAATCCCATTTGTATCTTCGAATAGTCGATAGTCTGAATTTTATAAAATTTAGTATGGATAAAGCAAAAGATATCAGTGCAGTGGTCAAAGCGAAAATGTCGACGTTTTTGGAAATAGAACAGTATTCTTATGGAGTAATAAAGTAAAGCTCAAAAATTGGGAGTCAGTCTGTCAGCCTGAAGTCGACATTTTCAATATGAGTTATGTACCACTCAAATAAAATGAATGAATTTGATATTTTGCTACAGATGATTGGGAAAAAGTAAAATTGAAATAAACCTTTTTTTTTTTAAAAGATTATATTCAATGACGAAACTATGTTGAATTTGATACTACCAACTATTCGTAGATCCAAAGAAGAAGAGTATTTACTTTCATATGTCCAACAGCAACTCAAACAGCCGATAGGTATCATGTTTTTGCCAGCAATATTGGCCAAAGGACTGTTCCCACTTTATGTCGTTGACTGGATAATGAACGCGGAGCAGTATTTAGCAGTCCTTCAGATGCAGATGATACCAACTATACATGTAAAATTTAACATACAATCCTTGAAGGGGAATATTCACAAAATATCAATAAATGTATTTATAACAAAACCTTTTTTTTGAAATCATAAAGCTACATTTTTATACAATTTTACTAAAAATTTTTATAGGTGATAAGAATTTGGCTATATCTGTTGTTCCAAAATCAATATACTCATTCTAATTTAGCTGATAAAAATCTTTTATATCGCCGTAATCTATAAAGTTAGGATAGTCCTCGTTTTTATTTCCCATCCTTTCTTAACAACCTCCTTGAGTCGCCTTTACTTATGCTCTTGCATTATACCCCAATCCTTCACAATAAATAAATTACGCTACTTATAGATGGCACCTCATTTTCATTTGTGTCTGTGCAATATCGTGTTCCTTAATTAAATGCTATTCATTTCACTTAAGAATTTCGCAAATCCTCTCTCTTCCAGGCAATAGTAGCAATTCCTTCGTGTACAATTCCATTAAATCATCCTATCTTATACAATAAATTTTAGATTTGCTATAAATATTTCGGTAAGAAGACAATTTAATCGTATAACAGCTCTTTCAGAGTTTCAAAATGGATAAGCACTTTGAGTCGATGGATTAAGAAAATATCCAAACATTTTCCAGGTCTTTTTATTGATCTGCATACCTTCAATTTATGGAGTGCTAAGATAACAAGTTTCAAAGTGATGGGTGGTTTATTCAAAGGAAATATTCAAAATCTATTGCCTTGTTTAGATGAGGATTGTGGTCGCAGTAAGATAGAGAGAAATTCATTACAATTCGGATAAACTGATATCTTTGAGCCGAGTTTGCAAAAATTGATTATTTAACATTTCAAGACATTTTCTAAGAGATTTACGAAACCCCAGTAATACGCTCCATTAGAGCAAAAACTTCATTTTCCATCCTTCCATACTCACAAATTCTTAAATCTATTTCATATAATTTTCGACGGTGGGGTCACCTTATCGCTTAATTAGTCATACCAGCGCAATACGAGTATGTTACATATCTGAGAATCTCAGAATTTAATCAATTTTCGCTTTAGGGAAAATAACGAAGGGAAGGATACGCCTTCACATTTTCGATAACTGCTATCAGTTGCAGATATGTAACGCTATGCGCAGTGATTGATTTAAGAATATAGCATAAAGTAGCACAAAATCTGAGCTAGATATTTTTGGTTACTAATTTTTATAGTGTGTGTTATGTTCAAAAAATCATAGAAAACGTGGCTTTTAATAGTTTTAATTCTTTGAAATCTTAAATATCTCAACAACCAGACATACATATTCTCGTATCAGAGGCGTAACTAGCTCTGTATAAAATTTTTTTGGGGACTGTTTTCCGGAAAATAAAGAAGAACCCTAACATAACATATATTTGAAAATAACAATTGGTTATTAACACAAACAATACCTGATTGAATAGTTAAATGTGCACTTTTTTTGGTGAACGTACCATATAAAGTATATCATATCATCCATAACTGAGGAAGATTTTAGCTTCTCAAGCTTCTCTTTTTCTATAGATACTATTAACACTCTTGTCCCATAAAAGTAAGATAATTTTTAATAAGTTTTAATTCAGAATCTTTTTTTCAGCTGCTGTGGTTATAATCAAAAGGGTAAAATATATAAAACATACTGTTCTGGGAAACTAGGGAGGGCAATCAATAGTATAAATTAAGTGTGCCTCTTCACGAATTTTAATCAAAACTTATAATATAAAATAATTTTACAAGAATGCAGATATCGGATAATAACGAAAATTTTAAAATTTAATTTGCATTTGCTTATTGTCGTTTATAAGTCGAAAAAGATATTTATAAAATTTGCAACGAAATTTGTCTGTATATTCGCCACTAAACGAAAGTTTGTATAAGGTTTCATTAAAATCCGTGGGGAAGCTATAAGCTAATTCTATCCCAAATTAATATCTTGTGTACTATTTGACTTAGAGTTGCCTCGTAATTTTAAAGGTTCCGTAAGTCCGCAAGAAAACTAGGATCACTCGTGTGTCTGTCTATCTGTCCGTTTGTTACAGCCCTTTTGCTCCGAATCTACTGGACATATTAAGTTCAAATTTGGTACACATATAAATTTCTGCGACCCAAACACGGGCATGTAGCGTAATAAAATTTGAATATAGGAGTCACTTTTAGGGACAAATTAAAAAATTTTAAAAAAAAGTTATTGTGGGGGTCTCAAATATATATTTTTTTTGATTATTTTAAAATAAATAGTTGTGAAGTTATTTAAGAAAATATATAGATAAAAACTGACTATTCCCCTCTTATCTCCGAAACTACTGAACCAAACATTTTGAAAAAAAATACAGAAAATAGTTCTTTATTTATAGATTACTGGAAAAATAATTCTACAGTCTTAAATTAACATGGTGAATCTCTCAATATTGTGCATACAAAATTACATAATATATTCCGCAATTTCCCTCTACAATCCGGTAACATACATACCTTTTTTAAGTAAAATTTGGATCAGTTTGCAGTTGGGATCAATTGTAACAAATGAAAATTTGATTTTTGATGTAATTTGTCATGCTACGTACTATTTATAAAACAAATTATTATCATCTTGTTTTTTTTTTACTCAAGAATTGTAACCTAGGCTTCGAATTTTTAAGTTTAGTCTTTTATCAATATATGTAATATCTTCAAAATATGGACAATTATTTGTTTCAGTATTGATTATTGAAGTAAAGTTATGAATATTGAAATCAAGATAGCATTTTACGATTTTATGCTCCCCTCTACCTCGGAGGTTTCGTATCATTGATACGGCTTATACAGAGAAAGCTACACCCCTGTCTCATATACTAACATAAGTCTTACTAGCCCTTGCAGAGCTCCAATTTTCATATTCGTGTTCGTCGTATCAAGCTTTCAGGGTATCTGAACCTATTGTTCGTACTACAGAATGACAATAGCCCTCGCTTGTTAACTGTTGGAGGAGGTTGTATTGTTAGCAGCGTCGAATTTATTTCGCTCGGTACTTCATTAAATAGGTAAAAGATGTGATTTTGTTACATAAATCGCCCGTTAGTAGGTATGTATTGACAGAGGGACTTTATAATGATATATCTACTTACTTTTAGGGAAGCCAATTTTTCATGTGGCTGACTGGTTTCAATTTTCAATGACATAATTGTTTAAAAAATATATTGGGAAGAAAATATTATTACCTCGAAATTTTGTTTTTATCTTACTTGCTTCTAATAGAATGGGTCATATTTACATTGATAATGAAAAAATATAGAATTTCTTACACATATGAGGGTGGTATATCATAATAAATAATAACTCTGTCACCTTGTACCATTTTTAAAGTAACATTTCTTTAATAATTTTTGAGGGATGTGGGCTTCGTTATGAAGGTACCATTAAAATACTAAAGAGTTCTAAGTAGCTAAATCTTTAAAGAGTACCCTTAAAAGGTGTTAAGAATAATTCTACTTGTAGTTGTTTTCTAACAAATATTATTTCAATTTTCCAAATTTTTCATACACTAATTGGAGTTTATTTACCCAGAGGCATACATCCCATACATATACAACAGTATATACATAAAAAAAACTACAGAATAGAAGTTTTTCTTAATAATTTATTTCAAAATTAAATATTGGAGATTAAACAATCCAGTCGTTCGGTTAATAATCACAAAATATGTACGAAAACAAATTTAATACAAAAGGAACAAAATGAGTCTTGATGAAATCTTATAACGTTTTTGAATTAAAAATGCAAATGTTTTGAAATTTTAAAAGTATAAATTAATAAACATCAATTTAATGCATTCGCCGTGAACACTTTTTGTTGAAATTATATTCAACAATTCGATATTATTTTATATTTCCAGAAAAGAGAGAAACAGAGAAAATTGGAACAGTGGAGGCAAAATGAACACTTCAATAGCAGCGGTTTGAAAAAATATATATCTATTCGTCTTGAATCGAAGAGAAAACTGGAATCGTCTTTTGTTGAGTGATTTGAAGGTGAGTATGCTTTAAAAGTGTTCTTATTTTTAAATTAACGTTCGGCATAATATTTTGATCGCTTTTTTTCGATTTTTTTTTTTATTCGATTCGTCTCACGCGATTAATTGTGAGCTGAAAATATATTAAAAATTAATTTTAAAATATAGTATTAAATATACAATTGCAATGTATTTACATTTTATGAAAACATACATAAATACAAGGTCAACTATTCTACTAACAAATTGGTGCTAAATACTACACTACACTACACAACACATGAGAAGGGTGAATATGAGTTGAGAATTTGCTTACCACCCCATTTGGTTTAAATCAACTCTTTTGTTAGGATGATTCCATGAAGATTTTTTTATATATTTTTATATAAAATATCTTCATCATCTGCATGATTTGAAAATAATCAATTTGTTAACTATTATCAAAACTTGGAATTTTTCTAAGTGCTTTCTATCTTAAAACAACCCCGACTGGAATTTTATTTATGTAATATTAAATACGAATATGGGCCTAATGACGAAACACTGAGACAAGCCAAAATATGGAAAACCTAATTAGTTACCTCATGAAGGTGTCCAAAATGAGTTTAACAATGCTTCACCCAATGTTTTGGAAATAGGTCACATTTAAAAATTATCCCATCAAGTATTAGTGTGGAAAAATAATAGCACACTTAATTTAGGCATATTATCGGAATTTTTAACGTGAATTTTATGCTACTAGCTAAAGATATGCATGTTTATTGTTACTTGAGCTTTAGGAGGAAAACTGAACATGTGTCGCATTTGTATAATATATATTATAAGTATTCTATACTACACAATATACTGTACTATTATATTACATAGATTATATGTCATAATGTCTGCATGGAAAGTAGGTTTTCAACAATGTCTAGTTATAAATTCTTCCCTATCATAAACCCTTGTAACGACCATATTGCATTTTCAGGCTTGTTGAAGATTCTTACTTTATTATCTAATAATCAGTCCGAAAATGTTCTCTACTCTCATTAGTCATATTTTGAACTACTCCAGGTTTTTCCTCTTTTCGTCAATCATAGACAGTTTTTTGCTAAAACTTTTATTTTTATAATTGTAAGCGAGTTACAAGTCCTTCGATTTACATTAAGATTCTCAAATAGGCTAGACTCCGAACAGTCAACTCTTCTTTAAAAATGATATTGTAAAAATTTAGCAAATTTACTGATAATTTGGACACCCAAACAGCTTATTAGTATCAGAAAGGCAAACTAAAGATGGTAAATATAAAATTTGGATTATACATTCTTTTTCATTTTTGTACGTAATTTTTCTAAAATTTTTGTAAAGTATTACATTATTACCTATTAATTTATTATTACTTATAACATTTGGGCCTAATGAGGAAGAGCCAAATTAAGCCTGCATAACTCAATATTTATATTTCGCATATCATAATTAAAACCTAATACCAAATTGAGGTCATCCTATTTCGGGACAAAAGGGGACATGCCTTATTGTTGTGATAAGGTTCTAATTCGGTTTCCACATCAGGCCCTAACGTAGAATTTGGCATGTCTAATACCAGCCTCTTAACTACCGAACTCTAAATTCCAGTCAGGTACATTTCAATTTGTAAAATTTTTTAGTGCAATGGGGTCTGTGTATCTTCATTTTGTTATAGGTGTAATTATTAATGTGTTTTTTTTTTGTACAATTTATTTCTGCGTTGCGTAGTAGCATAAAACTTACCGAATGGCCTGATTGGATGGCGATACCATAAATAAGTCCTCTTTACGGGCGACAAAAATGAGTCCCTCAATAAAGGAGGAAGACGGTAGTATGGGATATGAGCGGTGAATGGCCTTAAGTCTTCCAAATCCCACCACCATGGGTCACGGGTGATTGCTGAGAGTGGCAAATAGGGGCTTGGATTGAACAAGTTCCTGTACCTATTCCTAGGATGGTAGATTGGTAGTCCTATATTAAAAAAGAGAATGTTTCGGATTATTTAAAACAGTTTTTTACCTCAAAGCTGGGTGATAGATTGGCAGTCCTGGATTAGAAAAAAAATAAATAAATAAAACAGTAAAATATTATGATTTTTTAGTTACTTAAACATAGTTTTAAGGCAGAATTATATAATTTACACCATCAAAATATTTATTTTATTTCTTAAGTTATTTCAAAAATAATAAGAATATGCTTGGCAAAAAGGACACAAATAAAAATATGTACATGTAAGTTCCTATTAATAATTTTTACGCGACTTATTAGATTTACCATTTATAAGATCAAGTTATTTAAAACTTATAACATTTTTTAAAAATTGAAGATAATTTTCGAATAGATCCAGTGACATGGCAAAACAGTTACCTTTATGATTTTAAAAAATGGTCTAATATTATGATTGGTACTTTTGATTGAGTTTTTTTAAATTTTAATATGTCTACTTGGCGTAGAATAAAAAATAATACAAGTAAGGAAAAACCGGTTTATTTGAAAATACGCAATTTTCCTGACCTTTAAAGTCATATTCAAACTTTAGTTTTATGAAAGTTTAAAATAATAAATGCTTTACTTTTATATGGTATATTTGTTAAAAAGAATAATTGATTTAAAGGTAAACATTTCAGCTGGAAACCTTCTTCTCTAAGTACATATGTATGTCAAAAAGAAAGAATGAGAAGTTGATAAAAATAAATTTCGCATATTCTTTTAAAAAGCATAAATCATATATACATACGTACATTAATAACATTTTGGTGGTGCTTTCTAAAGATAGTGGCTTCTTCAAGAAGATACATTCTTATACATATACTCGTATGTTATACATATATTATATCTAAAAAAAATAGAAGTCGCATCGAAATTGCTTTCGAAAACGGATATTTATGTATAAAGAAAATAAAGCTCTTCCTAATAGATTCTTCGCTCCTTCTAACGATGTCTATCTTTAGGTTTATGTATAAAAATAAACAAAATTAATGAAATAATTAACTTCGGTAAGTAAATAATACCAGAATGTATTTTCTCAAATAACCTTCGGAAAGAAAATAGTTTACTACATTAATAACAGGAGGGGAGATGTAACCATTTTTATATGGAATTTAAGTATACCAGAGTCAGAGGAACGGGAGGGTTTTTAAAATGAGATCGACACCAGACAACTAAATTGACTCGTAGAATACTTGCTAGGATGTTTGAAGGTCATCTAATGCACAAACGGCAAAAGAGTAAAATCAAAATCGAATGTGACAGCCAATGAGCACCAAACTAAGCAAAAATCAAAAATTTCAAAAAATTAAATTTTTTTAAAATCGCAAAAACCAAAAAAAAAAAATATATATTATATATAAGAATAATCTTCATTCCAATTTGTATCTTCGCACTCAGGTCGAAGAAAACAATTACCGTCAAAATCATAGGCAACTTCAGTTGGTCTAGGTGCCCAGCGACCAGGTTTAACAGGTGTCGGGGATGAGGCGCGAGTCTCTAATGGCATTGGTCTATCAAACTTACTGTAAAGTGCTCTATCGAGTGGATCCCATGAACTGGCACGGATGGATCGTGGTAGTGAAGGTTCACGACTAAAACCCCGTCCAAATCCTAAAGGTGGAACACTTGTTGCGCGCGAAAACGGTGAGATACTCCTTCCACGAGGAGCAACACTACCACCGCGTGGATAAACACTTGAAGCGCGTGGTGCAACACTAGGTGCGCGACCACTCTCTGAAAAGAAATATAAATTATTAGCAATTTTCTGTTCAAATATTGTAGCATCCCTATCTTATTAAGTCACAGTCATTACCTACAAACATTTGTTTACGTAAAACATACTTCTTACGAAAAATATAGTTGGACGACTAAATATAGCACTTTTTGAGAATCAAAAATTTACATAGTCACTAATGTACATTTTGGCTCTTTGAATTTCACTTAACACCCACAATACGAGTTATCATATTTTCGAAATGTATGTATTCTTAAATGTAAATTTGTAATTTGCTTTATGTTTATTTTTTTATTTTAAGATCCTGCAAAGACCAGCACAACTAAACATTAAATAGATAAAAAGAACACGATACGTTTTGTTGAATACATTTTAAAATTTCAGACGGGTCCTCAATTCAATTTTGTTATTATTCCGCGTAAATTTTAGGAATTTTGAAATTGAAGTCAGTCGAATATCTCTACTAATGCATGTTCGATTAATATAATAAAATAATAGTAATAAAATCACAACATTAGGTTCACAAACGTGAGAGCAGAAACGCTCTTTCGGTATTGGACTTGGTTTTGTTCGTGCAATGCTATTCTTACGGTAGCAAAACCAAAATTTAGGTATGCTATGGCTTTCAATCAAGACCAAGGCCAAGAACAAAACTAAGTCTATTGATGCAATTCCAAAACCAAAGAGTGCAAGAACAAAGACCAATACCAAGACTAACATAGTCCTGTTTGCTGTTATTCTTAAATGAAAATTTGATTTTCCATAATAAATTTTGTTAGGTAAGCATTATTTATTTATTATTTATCCATAAGCTACTGGAGGCTTATATTATAATTTCAAGTTTCAGACATGATGCAGATGAAGGAGTTTATTTACCAACATTAATATTAAAATGTCCTTTGATAACACGACTTTCGAATTTCTTTCAAGTTCTCCGCTGAATTTATTCAATATAAAAACATGAAATTCAAGGAATTATTGTTGTGCAACAACAAATTTAAATTTTTTTGATAGCCTCGATTATTTTATTTTACTTTGAAGAAATGAAATTTGGATGATGACCTTGAAGAAGTCTGAACGTAAAAGGACACTCTAATAAGTGACTTTAATTAGCCACCTCTCGGTAAAGCACGCAATAAACATTTAATTTTTCAATCATAGACTCGAGTTCTAGTGAAATCTATTTTATGAGCAGCGTTTCTGCATTGATTTCAGTTAAATTACATAATAAATGCTGAGACGAAAGGTTTTTCTTATAAAGCAATCCTAAAATGGACAGAAAATTCTTAATTAGTTTTGAAAATCAACAAGAGAAATAAATAGGCATGTTAACTGCTATATTTAGATTTTCCCATTTTCTCTATGACAAAGAGCTAGACAAGGAATCCTCCACAGGTTCTTCAAATGAATTTCCGAAAATCACTTAAGTTCACATTTTCTCTCTTTCCCTAAGTGTATTAATTACATTTCTTGGAAAACTCTGATATCGACTCATTGCCTTGCCTGAAGCCTTGTATTTAAATAGGCCTAATTTCCACATCATTCCATAAAGATGGTAGAACATTCTGTGGTAATTAAACAACACATTTAACCTAAAAAGGGTTTAGCAAAGAAGGTTTTATAAATGTTAACATTCTATGAGCATTTCCCTCAGTCTTCAACTAAGTTACTCTCGAAAGCCAGCATATTAAATTTAATTGGCGTATAACCCTAACAAATTTCTTACACAACAATTTCCCTTCCTGTTTATTTCGCCAATTTTGTAAAGAAATATTATTTTCCAAGTAAGAATTCCGTCTTCTCAGGGGATGACGAAGTTCATTGTTATGAAAGTGCATACAGCGATTATAAAGTTCTCGACAAGTATGTATAGTACATACATCAAAGAAATTTTAACTTTTGGTATAACTCGGTTTCAGGAACGGCGACGTCCTAACAGCCTCAATTTAACTTCAATCATATTTAACTGAGTAAGGGACTTTCTTAATGATGATGTTGTATTGTAATTTAATTTATCGACATACAAGACTCATGGTTTTACATTTTCCTCATAATACGAGCACTTGATAGCTATGTTTTATATTCATGCCGCAAATTCATTTCGGAATCATAAAATAGAATAGTTTTAAGTGATGTTGTAGTGTTAATGATGTTAAACCGATTAAGAGCTTCAGCATTTCAAATATAGCAGCGAAAATGTGGCGCACTCAATAAAACATTACTAATAGTAATAATACATATTTGTCTAAAAATTATTTCATCAAATTTCAATTCCATTTTCTATTGGAGAATAAAGATTTAGGAGATTTTCCGCACCTCATAGTGGGGCCAGAGATATGCGATTTTGCGGACGTATGTCCTCTAAGAGTTAAGCGTAGAAATTTATCAAAATGATTAAATATGTTCAATATTATAAAATATAATAAGTAGAGTAACGTCCAAAAATGATCCAATGACGATACGTAAGGTTTTTGGTGAGAGAATAAATACAATTTTCTATAAAATTAAGTGGGCATATATAATACAATCCGATTAAAAATTTATCTATGAAATATATATGTACATAAATATGAACTGTTAAATTTCAATAATTTTACTTCATAAAATAACTATCAAAATTATGCGGTTTTGGTGATTATTTTTGCTAACAGATTTAAAAATTTTTAGTTGTAATTATTTTTCAATATTTTTTACACTATGCATTAGGTTTTATTTATGGAAATAAACGTTAAAATTTTCACTATATTATTTATAATCATTTTTATATCTCCATCAGTTAATAAGTTACTTGTAAAAAATTTTAATTAGTTAATTAGTAAACACTGTAAATAATCAATTATCTATTAATTATTTGCATTCTCTAAAAATCTAGTGCACTATATAAGCCGAAGGTAATTCAGTTATCATAAATATTAAATATCAAGAAGTATAAAACAAATATAATGAAATTATGATTTATGTATATTGCTAATAATCAAAGTGATAGAAAAATGTTTAAGTATTAAAAATATTTTATTTAATATTTAATGACATTATTTAAGTGCGCCACATTATCCGCCATTCCTGTCAATAAATTATTTCCATAAAATGTGAGAAAGTTTAAATTTTAAAATTGTTTAATACCAACAAAAATATTTACAGTAGAACGCCGATTATCCGAACGCCGATTAACCGAATCGCCAATTATCCGAATCGGTCCTAAGCGTAATATAAAAAATTAAAACCAAGTACTGTAAGTAAGTAATGTAATTTTTGTTTTGTTTTGTTGTAACAAGTTGGAACTCGCTGGAGTCCATTTATATTTCAACTGTTATAGTTGAAAGCTAGAGGCAAGACACAACATGTTTGTTAAACTTAATAAAGTTTATTCTATGTGTGACATTTCTTTTTTCTTTATTACCAGTCTATATCCGATTATCCGAATCGACCCCGGTCCCAATTAATTCGGATAATCGGCGTTCTACTGTATATAGAACTGAAATCAGTAAAAAATCAATAGTTTTAAGATAAAATGCTTTTAAAATATATTGCTGGCTATAAAAACTTTTCTATAATACTATTCAATATATTGAAATGTTCAGCACTTACCAGTATTACTCCTTGTCTATTTGAATTGACTCATATCACTAAATTCATAAACGATAAATGAATTTTTAAAAATAAAAAAACTTTCGTTTCTTATCAATGAATGTTGTACAATTTCGAAAAATTTTATGTTATTTTTTTCTTGTATGAGTTATTTAGCAGAATTTTTTTATATAAAAATTTTGGATTTAACAGTTTTAATTGTGTAACATTCATACCACTTCGTTCAATATATTTTGAAAGTGAATTAGAGATAAACCGCTCATAAAGGTATGAAAAATTTCATTTTCAAAAGGAATTAATTATAATGATTGATAATTACTATTGATTCGAATTTATATCAAATGTGTGTGTGTAAATTATATCCATAATTAGTAATTTAGAAATTTTAAATCGCGACGTAAAACCTGTATGTATTTCTTTTTTTTTAACCAACTATTGAAGTATTTAATTTTCGACCATCACATGTTACTTGCAAACATTTCGGAATCCATGGTTTTGTAATTTCGATCCTATTACAAATTTTCGATTTGCAATTATAATGAATTGCCAATATTTGAAACTTTTATTGATGCCAATAACTTACTGCATTGCCGTCCTCATTTGAAGTAACCATAAATTTGCTCAATTTGTTTTGAGTTCGTTAAATATTTCACATTTAATTCTATTAGAGATGAATTTAGCTGCTGTATGCTAGAGTAAATCAAATTAAATTACTCAAGAGAGCGTAACTAAAAGCATCGAACAACAATTAGTTAATTACTTTCAGCGGTTTTATTTGGGAAAGGATTTTAAATATGTAAAACATATGAAATTATATTATAAAACGAAAAACCAAAGCAAATCAAAAAGATTTAAAACATTTGATAGGGGAAAAACTTAAAATGATATTGGGATCGAATAGCGGCAGGAGTGGTGTATTTCCAAAAAACAAAATAAAACAACCACTTCTCGTATTTTATTCAAAAAATATCGTTTTATTTGAAAAAAATAAAGCACTTTATATTTTTGTGAGCTAACGTAAAGCTACGTGAACAGTTTTGAAGTCCAATTCCTACTAATTTTTTTGTGTTTATATAGTTCTCTGATTTTTAATTTGTTTAAACGGTAACATCGAATTGTTTATGTCCTTCTGTTTCTATACTACGTTCATTTGCAGATGGTACTCTAATTTGAATAAAAGTAATTTACAAAATACTTATAAGTTTATCATTAACGGTTAGAGCTAAGTATGGTTGTTGTTACGTTAAATTAAATATAGTATAATAGTTAATGCGCAACAAGTCATATGATTTACTCTGTTCTAATTGACAAACTTTTGTTTTTGCATCATACCTGCATGGATTAAGAATCTATTAAATGCCAGAATAGTCGCATATCGGTTATAAATTTCGAAAATGAAAACGAAAGCAAAGCTTGCATTTACTTCAGCATTTTTCACTTTTTTTCGTTAAGTCTAAATGAAAAATGAATAATAATAATACAAAAATGAAAAAAAAATTTAATACTTTCTTATACCTTGCAATTTTATGGTAATATGTGCGTTTTGCGTGAATGTGTTCAAAACTATATGTTCTGGACACAGCAGCAATATAATTTCACAATTATAAAAGTTAGTTTTAACAAATTAAAAGGAAAAAAAAAATAAACTTAACGAAAATATAAAAAAAAAACGAAAAACGACTAAAGACAACAAACAACAAAAATGCAAGCTGAACTTTATACAAATATTTTTTTTTTTCATTGAGTGTGATGACATGAAGCTTTCTGGTGACATGAAACATTTAACGAAAGACATAAATTTTACTAATTATAATTAAAGTTATAATTACCAATATTATTTATATCGAAGAACTTAATGGTAAAACAGCTTCAGCTTAGAAATTGCGTTTTTTATGCTGAGCCAATGAAAAAAAACTCTGCAGGGTACACAGTTTTCTTCGGTAGGAATTAATTGAATTAATTCCATGTTGGGAATTAATTTAATGAATTCCCGTAGTCAACAACACCTACTTTGTGTTATGGATTGAAAAAAGCCCGATTTACTGAAAATGTATCCATCTCACAAAGCAGTCGTTCTGTAAGATCAGTTCTTAAAGTGGGTTTGAAAAAATTCTTTTAGTTGAGTGCTCGCATTCTTTACTATTTTTAAAGATGGTTTATAGCTTCTTCCCTCTCTGATATTTTGATATTTTTAACCTTTATGTAATTTATATCTATAGATTTAATATAAAACTAAACCTATGTATAGATTATTTCCTTTTTAATTATGTCTACCATTTTTTATATTTTTCAGTTATATATAGTTCTTGTTTTTAACTCTCTTCACGTTTTCTTGTTTGTTTTGTTTGTTTTTAAGCTTCCTTACCAGAGAAGAGCGGCTTGTCTTCTGGCTCGTATTCAAGAGGAACCAATGCGTTCGGCTTGTCTTTCAAGTATAGTCCATAGCGAGATGGGTATCTGTAAAGATTTTAAATAATAAATTTAAATTAACTAACAATTTAATATTTTATACTACAATTGTTTTATTATGTTTAGTATTTATAAGTTTCAAAAGTTAAAAATGTGTGTTTTACAACATTTTGAAATAACTTGGCCAGATATTTTTGTATTAAAAATGATAATAGACCCAACTGACCATAAGAGTCAATATTGAATTCAGATACAGTAGAATGCCGATTATCCGAATTAATTGGGACCGGGGTCGATTCGGATAATCGGACATAGACTGGTAATAAAGAAAAACGAAATGTCACACATAGAATAAACTTTATTAAGTTTAACAAACATGTTGTGTCTTGCCTCTAGCTTTCAACCATAACAGTTGAAATATATCTGGACTCCAAAGAGTTCCAACTTGTTACAACAAAACAAAACAAAAATTAAGTTCGGATAATTGGCGTTCTACTGTATTTACTTTCTGTTTTAATAAATATTAAAACTACGTTTTTATAACGACTATTCATTCAAAGCATAAAAATCAAAATTAGTCAAAACTTAAAAATTTCGAATCCATCAAGGTCGATGGAGTATCAAATTAGAAAGTTGAAAAATATATTAAAAGGTTTTGAGGAATCGATTTTAAGATGTTCAAACCGTTTGTTTCATGTTTAAAATTTAACAAATTTACTAAAATTAGGAAGTATGTATATATCACCTGCGCTCGATGTCAGCCATACGTTTTAAGTGTTCATTCCATGCCCTTTCGACATCATAATTTGCTGATGGAACTGTAAAATAAAAATTAAAAATTATATTAAAACTAAATACCCTCCATCTCAATTTCTTGTTTTTACATAAATATATATAAAAAGCAGGATTGAAAGCATTAAACATGTTAGTTAGAAGCACTAATGAATTCTGTAATGTAGTTTATGTAATGCAGAGGTAAAACCCGAAAAGGGAGGTAAGACATCTATATAACAAACACTTCATTTCTTGTTTCTCATGAAATATTCAAGTGATAAAAGACAGAACCACTTTAATGCACAAATCCCATTTTTTTATTGTCTAGACAAAAAAAAATATATCAGGCTGTTATTCAACGAAATTATTGTATACATCGGTGAACTTACAATAAATGGGGAATATTCAAACTATGAAAACTCTCTTATGCAAGAGATTTCTCATTCGTTTAAACAAAACACTTTCAAATTCGAGCAGTCCGTATGAAAACATCACAAAATTTACAAAAAAAAAAGTCAAGGTTGCTTGTTATTGAAATAAACCAGTGAACATTATTTTTTTTTTACAATTATACCTGGAAATGATGAAGATCCCAATTTATTCTACGTCCTTACGAAGTATTGCGCGTCATATGAGTAGCAGCTCTTGCATAAGCAGATATATTTGAGTAAAATACGAACAAATTTTACACGTGAACAAAAATAAGAAAAGTTCTACACTTATTGTTAAAAATTACTATTTATTACACTAAAAGAATTCCTCGAATACATATTAAATAATAACATTCATTTAAACCATAATATTCATATACAGGCAGGTGAAAGTAACTGAATTATAAATTCAAAGTACGTATAATAAAATAGCACAATTTAATAGAGACTTTCTACGATTCTCTGTTCCTGATTATATTAAAAGAATTTGCACGAGTTTTTAATAAGATCGATTTAACCAATTTTAGATTCAATATATATGCAGAAAAGTAAGACTTCCTTTGGTATTTCATTTTAATATCTAATATTAGTAGCATAAAGCGCTTGGCAGCCAACATTTTTATGTTTTTATTCTGTTATGATGAACTTTATGCTGAAATTATAGGAAAATATCAATTTAGTTTTGCTTTTGCTTTGCATATTGCGCATATCTGTATGTTTGGAATAAGGTAATCGGATGAATTTTTGCTTTTTTTTAATTAATTTTAATGAAGCGCTTTTTAGGGATATACATTTTCTAATGTACTTTTGAAAAATATCAATCATATAATAAAAAAATTGTTAAAAAAAAAGAAACTAAAATTTTCTTTGAGACCTGTCCGCCTTTTTTTCTTCCCCAAATCCTGGCACATTAAAAATTTAGAAATTCTATTAAAATATCATTAAAAGTAATATCTAAACCCATTGCATTTTAAACATATGTCTTTTTCTCCTTTTATTTGAATACTTTCATGTATACGAAAAGTTGCTAACTATAGGATAGGACTATAGGATCGATACTTGCTTTCGATTGAAATTTTACGGTTTTATGCGCGTAAAATATTAAATTATAATTTCAGTTTTAAGGGATTCGTTCTCATTTTTAATTACTAATGAATTCTTTTCACAGTATACATCCAAATTCATCGATCAAAATCGTCCAATACACAACACATCATTATATTGAAATTTAAATTATGATACATCCATCATCTATGATAATGTACATATATAAAATTTCGTATTGTGTATGTTTGTGCTCGCAAAAATCGAAAAGTAATCAATTGATTAACTTGAAATTTTGACACAACGTTGCATTCGAATACACGATGGTTTTGTATTATGTCACACTATATGTGAGAATATATGTTTTATATGAGTTTCCTAATAATAAAAAAAAAATTTCTAAATTATTATTCTTTTTTTTATCAATTCTATATATAGTATATAAAAATTTAGCCTGCGTATGTTTGTGTTCTCAAAACTTGAAAAATAGTCAGTTGATAAAATAAAATCCCCCGCTGCGTCTATGTCTATCTGTTCGCGATTTTCTCTGTGTCTTCTGGTGGGATTTTGTTTTTGTTTTGATGATTAAATAAATATTCGATTCGCGATAGTTTCGTAAACTAAAAAATTGGCATCCCAAGCAACGCCGGGGGTGGAGCAAATTAGTAGTACTCTAAGAATTTACTTAAAAATCGTTATATTTTAGAATTTTGCATTAAAACAATTATAATGTCCACTTATTGTTAAATAGAAAAAACCATTTTCCTTCCTTCATTAAATATTTCTTTCGATATAATTTAGGATGTGGTTCTACAAAAACATTAAATTAATGTTATATTTATCGCACATATGTATAAAGTAAGTATTTTACTCAAAATTATAAAAAAATTGATTGATTGGTGATACATGCTTTACCCTTTCTAGAATTTATTGAACATTGATTTTCAAAGTCAATGTATGATGAAGTTATTAAGATATCATAAATTTTGGCTACAAATGCTAATAATTATATTTAAATTTTAAACGATTTTTAGTTCCCATTTATGAACTGAATAGTGAAAAAAAATATCAGTCCCATTTGATGGGACAATATCTCTACAAACAAATTTTGATATATTTTTCGATTCATGTTTATTAGTTCAACTTACAGTTGCATAGTATACTTTTCTAAGAAAACATGAAATTTTAAAGTAAACCGATTTCAAGTTATTTTTCTTAGATAGAATAATAATAATAACTTTATTATTTATTTATTTTTGTAACAAACTTAAAATCCTGATGTATAACTTCTTAACGAAAAGCACTAAATAAGAAACTGTAATACTATTGCGTTGAAAACATGTGGATTTTTACCACCATTGACAAATAATCCAATCGTACACATGAGCGCTCATTTGAGGATCATTCAAACCTATGCTAATTTTCTTTTCTATTTTTCACACAGTAACTAAACTAAATTCCAACGAATTCAGACTCTGTAATTGAAATTCGAATAAAAATATTTAAAATATTCCAAAATATCAAAATCAGGCTTAATTTAACTTCAGACTGTGATATCTCGTAATCTTGGCAAAACAAAAAATAATAATAATAATTAAATGATTTTTATTTTTTAAACAACCAGAAGGAAATCTAAAATCTTACAAGAGCTATGCTTTCCTATAGTGTTTATGCTCAATACGAATCTACAAAAAAACATTTTTCATCAAGTTAATGATCCTACTAACAGGTCAAAATCTTAATAAGTTTTTAAAAATAGTTTAAATTCAAACAAATAAAAAATGAAAGCCACGCAGAAATACAAAACTTATCATTCAACAAATTCAACGTTAAATTCGGAAAAAAATTAAAAACAAAAATCCGCTTTCCACCTCAGCTCCTCAGTGACTTTCGAAGGTATTTATAGATTTTTGCGATTTCAACGAACGATGCGTGCATGTATTGAAGAAGAAAATCATTTTGTATACCTTGCCGTTTCTTTTAAAATTTGTTATACGATATCCCCAGCTCGACATTCTTAACTTTTTCTTTCCTCACTTCAACCCCGCTTTCATCTACTGTATAGATTTGGCAAGATCTTGAATTTCTGCGTTACACCTCTTATAATATATGACGTAATTGATAATAAATCAGACAAATACAGACTCACGCGCAGCAGTATATTGAGCTATTTTTGAAATGATATATATATATATATATTTTTTTTTTTCTTTTTCAAGTGTCTTCAGAAAATATGAAAATATCTCAAGTATTTTTGGGGAGGATTTCGCTTCTTCAGGATGAATCAAAAATATTTATAAGTATGAGGTAATACCCAAAAAAAGGAAATAACCAATTCTCAAAACACGATACCCATTCAAGGTGATGTTCATAATTCAAAATTATCCCAGGTTTCAATCTCGTAAATTGTAAATCCCATCAATAGCGTTTCTGTTAGTGTTTCTATGGAGCATTTTTAATGGGGGTTTTCAAAATTTAATCGATCGTGATATAGAAGGCGTCGAAGCATTGTGGGATTGCTAACGATTTTTTTTTCAGGAAAATTTAAAATTATCAAAAGGTGCACTCACTTGATCTGCTGTAATGATGATCGTAGATCGGCCTTGGAGAGTATCCATAGGTTTCCCTATGAACTGGAAGATACCTGTATCCATGGGATGAAATTCTTTCGGCAGGTGAGGCTGGCTCATTGAAGATACTGGTAAAATGTGGTGGAATATCAGCGTAAGCGCTGTATGGTCTCCATGGTCGTGTCCTTGGAGCCTCATGAGCGCGAATATCTTCAGATCCTTTATTTTTTTTTTTTACATTAAGATTTTATATAAGTTAAGAAAAATAACTTGTTGTATATCTTTTGATATTCTTACCTTTTAGGGATCTGACGAATGATTGCCAGAATTTCGCTTTTTTGCTGGGGGTTTCATTCCTCCCGATCATTTCCAAATGATTTTTGAACATGTTGGCAGATTTTATATCTGTTCCGTTTATTAATAATTACTTATTTCTCTCTTTTATGTACTATATTATTTTTCGATTCCTTTCTCGTTCGCTGTAATATATAAAAATAAAACAAAAATTCTGCTGTAGAAGATCCTCTTTGCAAATTCTTTTTTTTTTTTATAATTATATCACAGATCCTAAAATACAAATTCCACGAACACTTATTTAAAATTTCACAAAATAGCTGCACGGCTATGTAATTCTCCTAATAAAAAGCACTATTCACTTATAATATGGATAATAAAAACTTTAAAAAATAATCAAAATATTTTCTTCAATCGATGGAATTAAAAAAAACAAAAAAAACTATAGTCCTTTTAATTGATCACTTCAAAAATTTCCGAAACGGGAAAAATGAAAACAATTAAATTGTGTCTTAAAATCCTTTTGCATTTTAATTTTCATATAAATGAAACAAAAAATTTTCAAAAATATCCCACCAGAACTGATCTTACATTTTATTAAAAAGCGATCTATCCTCAACGAAGAATTTTTTCAAACTGCCAACTGGTCAAATTTAGTTTCTGTAAAATGGCTCCAACAAACACGTCTTTCGTACAAAAGCAAAAATAAATAAATAACGTACAAATTCTCTGTTCTATTTTATCAAAATTATGTTTGTATTTCAAATTAAATAAGTCTGGGATGTTAAAGCAAATCTCACTATTCATACATGTGATGTTTTATAGATCTTTCCTTTTTCACAATCACTTGGATCATGCTCTTTCCTACTTAGCAGAAGAAAAAGCAAAGATAGATTGTGGACAGAAAATCTGTGCACTCTCGGTAAGATTCAAATACAGTCGTAGTCCTGTGTAAATAAGTGTCAGTGGTTTTACTAAGTTCAGCTCTAAAGAAAGGAAAGTCTATTTTTGTAAATTGCCTCTTCCTCGTTTTATAGCATAAATTTGAATGAATTTTCGGGGAAATTCACCAATATTAGTCGTCGCTATAATGTGTGAAGATCACTTAGGTAATGATCTTCATTCCGCTAAGATGTTAAAAAATGAAAGCACAAATCAAATGCAACGAAACTCTCTATCCCACGCAACCGTTCCAACGAGGTTAAAATGGTGAGCGTAGCCTTTAAAATTCCCAAAAAATTCAAGGGCTTTTAGATATCTGTTTTACATCTTTTCATCGGGGATATATTCCATGTACTTAGACGATCTATAATTAATTTTCTTAAGACTTTACATAAAAAATGTATAAAGTCCAAAGCCTATTCTTAATTCATTGTCAGGTATGCAATTTGAAAACAGAAGAAAAAGCAAAAAAGCTGTTCGCTCGTGTTGCTTTGCTCCACTAAAAAAGAGAACATCTTGTGAATGGGGGGTAACCTTAAGCAATTTATTTTTAGTTGGCATATTTTGACATGAAATGTGAAAAATCTCAAAATAAATAGAAACACTTTACTTAAAGCGGTCCGTCGACACAACCAAGTGCGAGTATAAGTTTCACCTTCTGAATATCTTTGGGTATCTTCTTGTCAACCACCTCCAAAATACTTAAACATGTCCAGTGTCAAACTCTATCAAATTAATTTTCCTCAAAGTCCCTCTGTTTTCGATTTCTTTTTTCTCTTACTATTTTACGTAAATTATTGTGGTATGATAAAGATTTTTTCAAGGTCATGTTAAAAATATATTTTGATAAAACGGAAAAAGAAATCTTTTAGCGGCTTGACTTTTAGATCATCTAATTTTTATGTTATTTATCCTAAGTGGGATTTGGTACAATGACTTGCGTTAAATTAATAATAAATGTATGAGACAAAATGCGACTTTCAGAACCTGCATTACTAACACTTGGACGACCGAAATCATATTTACGTGACTTCATTTTACTAGCGGTTATCGGCCAGATAGTCACATTAATTAGTCAGTCAGTCTAAACTTTGTGACTTCGCTTGATTCACTATTATGATGCTTGTTATCATCAGTTTTTTTTCGGAAACTTAATATCTGTAAATAAATATACCCTTCGTGCAGCATTCCGTTGCATATTGGAAAACGTTTTGCAAATTATCAAACTAAAAGGAAATATTAATTTGAACAAAACATCCTTGAATACTAAAAATGTTAATAACAATTGAAGCTAATTTCAAAAAAGCTAATAATAGATCCATAAATTAAAGTTATTTTTATTCTATGACTATGGCTAGATAACTAACAAAATAAAAGTATAAATTTTCAAAAGTTAACTAATTTTTTTTTTTGGTTTATGCACTCAGAAATTTTTTACTAATAAAACTTATGAACTCATTTTAATTTCTATAAAATAAAATCAAAGAGAATTAGTTCAATTTCAGACCTTAATTCGTTTTGGCAATTTCAATGTTTTATTTTAATTCTAAATTGTAAGAGAAATGGTTTCAATTCTTAGAAGCTATTCCGCAATATGAATTTTAATTCATTAGAACATTTTGGTAATTAATATTTATTTAAAGACAGTTGAAAGAAAGTTGTTTGAAATGTAGCAAATTAGTTTTACTGATCAAATACTGTATTACATTATACGAGCAGCAAAATATTTCGATATCTTGAAAATAATACACTTCAGTGAATTAAGATACTTGGTATAATTTTATTTATTTAATAAATAAGCTGTAATCGCAATACCTAATCTAAAAATGTCTAACTAGGAAAAATAAATGACTAAACTTTAACATTTAACTCTCTTTCAACTATTTTCAATTGGTCGTTTAAAGACAACTTATCAATAAAGACACAGTAATGTCCTTTGGTTTAATAGGTTTATTTTTCAATTTTTGTTACAATATTTTATCTTAAAAATGTATTAACTTTTTAGAAAACTAGTTGTTTTTAATGTGGTTATATTATAGGAACATAATTTTTGTGTTTTCATTTGATTTTAAATTAGTTGCATTTAATATTCGTTTAGTTGCTTTTGAAGTGTAAATACCATACCAGCTGTTCAGATTGCATGTAGGAAACCCCAATACCTTGATTCCTTTGCATGTCCTGAGCGAAATTCGACGTCAACGTTTTTTACGAAATGTGCTCACATAACTCCTTATAGATTCCAAAAACAAAAAACATCGAGTGGAGGCTTATTCAAAAGATAAAATTACCTTATCTCACTTCTTGGAATCCGTTTCCAAATGTAGGACTTAGGCCGGTTCGAATTGAATATTTATTGAAATTTTCGTTAAAGAATTGCGGTTGTTTCCTGTTTTCCTAAAAATCTTCTATTTTAATTTGAATTCCCATAACCTCTACACTAAGAAATGGGTCCTAACAACTGAGTTATAGTTGAAAAAAATACTTTTGAATTAGTTGCTAGTGTCTTTGTCTTGACAAGAAATGTATGTAGAAGGCCTTAAGTGAGCGCACCTTCTAAAAAATCTTGACGTCGATTTTGATGGAGAAAGAATGATTTTTGGGGGTAGTCAAAAACAAAAGTTCAACTCAGAAAACCACAAGAAATCGCTCGGTATGGTTTTTTTTACGAAGAATCCGAACACCCCTATTTAAAGTAACTAAACAACTGTTTCAAAATCTGCTTTTTTTAAACTTACTTATTTGAAACGAACTTCATCCTCAACAAATTATTTCTGTTCATTTAAGGAAGACGCAATATTGTTTCGTTCGCTATTTATTAAAAAAAATGTCTGATTTTGAAATATAAAAACGAGTATCTCTTTTTCGTTTTAAAATTAGAAAACCCCCGATATTTTCGGCTCCTGCTATTACACATTTTATATTATTAAATGTATTGCTATCAGTTAAATTTATCTACCATATATAGGTCCCCTTTTAGTTGGTTAGCTTACACATGAATGAAAATCCCACGATGAACATTTTAATTTCAGTGGTTTCTTTCGACTTTAGAAACTTTTCCAAAAATAGTTTACAACACCAAAAATTATGAATTTCCTACAAAACCTAGAACCATGTCCCCGTAATAATTTCGCTTTTCGCTTCTAAGTCATTGCGCGTCGAGTTATGCACTTGAATGCAAACATTTTTGTGTGCGTTTTCGCATGTATTTTTAGAATGCAACTGCTCTAATTTAGCAAATTAATCCCCTTACTTCACGTCGAGTCTCCAACATAACAAGTGCAATTTGCTCCTGACAATAACACAGCTTTACTTACGCTACTGCGTCCCAAAAAGTTTTTGTGCTTTTCAGGTTACAGCACCATTCGCAATGGAATGTATGAGCCCTAAATTCCGGAACGCATTTGCTGGCTCTACTCGTAAGTGCTCCCTATTACTTTTGAAGGGCAAAGACAAAGGTCATCATTTTTTTTTTTTTTTTGTAATTAGGTCTTCAGTTATAAGATAAAGAGGAAAACAGAGAATTAATCAATAATTATAAACTGTTACAGCTTTGTATTATGCTAATTTACGCTTAAATAATATGCTCAACAAGTGCAAAGTCCACTGCATTTATTATTTAAATTCACACGTATTACATTGAACCATGAGCGGTGGGCTTATGACAAAATAACTCATAACTCATAAATGTGAAAGCTTTAGAAGACAGGTTCAATTTTCCTGTCCTCGTTGTTACTAAGACCTATTATTTGTTACAATTTATTAAGATATTACACTTGAATGATGTTTGAAAAATACTAAAAGCAAAGTTCTACTCTATCTATTAGTTTTTCTTCTAATTTGTTTTCTAATTATTTTTTAGAATTCGAGTAAATTCCCCATGTGTTAAGCCCTAATATGCAGTATCAGATATTACAAACTCCACATTTTTATAAATTGTTTTTCTTTTATCTATATAAATAAAATCGTAACTCCTTTCGTGTCGAGATGCGGTTTTTTTTAAAATTTATTGATAGAAGTCCAATTCTGTCTTTAGGCTATATATAATCGTAATGTGACCTCAGGAAGTTGCCTAAATATATAGTGGTAGAAAATCGTACATTTCGTTTCCTACAGTCGCACAATTTTGAGCTAAAAGTTCACTTTGAATTGCGAACTCAATGTAAAACTTCAGCGAGATTTCAGAAGTTGAATTTAAAAACATTTAAGGGATTCTTAAAGATTAATTTTTCTTTTAATTAATAATATCTGTTTTTCACGTATGCAGTAAGGTATTATTGAATTATAATTATTATATTGATTTTCAACATTGAGTTTATAAAATTTCCAAAAGTGTGCCTTTTAGACAGACTATCTGTCTCAGCCAAAACAATAATAATAATGCCTTTTAGTAACCTCTACAGTTAGTCAAAATCTTCTAAAAGGATAAGAATATCTCGGTACTCTGAAACAGCAGAAAAGCATTGTACTCGGTTAGGTGCTAATAGAGGGCGTCATATGAGGGTTGTCTGAAAAGTTTCCAGTCTCAACATGAGGATGGCAGCACTCGTAAACAAAAGTTGAGGAATATGCGCATGCTTTGAAAGGTACTCACCAAAATTTCAGCCACTTTTCACGCGCAGTTATTGTCGATATGAGTATTTTTGTAAAAATTGAAAAAATCGAATATCGAACTGTTATTAAATATTTGCTTTTGATAGGCAATATGCCTACGTAATTAAATGACAAATTGGACCATACACATACTTTACCACCGTGATTTTGCGTAGCTGAATTTAAACGTGGTCGTACCCTCTTGGGTGACAATGAATGCTCACTAGACAATCGTTGAATTAAAATTAGAAAGATAGCAGAGGTTATGAACATGTCCAAAGAAAGCATTTATCAGATATTGAACCAAAATTTAGGTATGAGAAAGCTTTTCTGGCGTTTGCTCATTTTGAACAAAAACGTATTTGGACGAATATTTACAATGCTCTGTTGGCGCATTTTTGGCACAATATAGTAAATCAGAGTTTTCGCACCGATTAATTACTGTAGATAAAACTTGGATACACACCATTATACTCCAGAAACAAAAATACAATCAAAGCAGTGGACTGAGAAGGGAAAAATTGCTGCAAAAAAGGCAAATGTTGTTCCTTCGGCTGGTTTGTTATGATGACTTGTCTCTGACATAGTCATGGAATTATCTTAATTGATTATGTTCGAAAAGGAAAAACTATTACAGAAACATGCTACGCATCATTACATGACAAGCTGAAAACAGAAATTGCGAATCACCTTCATAAAAAAAACTATTTTGCAAAGAAAACACCGAGTACTATTTGGACGGGTTGAAGAGATTGGAGCATCGCTGGAAGAATTGTATAAATTTACAAGGAAACTATGTAGAAAAATAAAAATAAATTTGAAGAAAAAATATCTTTGCTAAATCGGAGACTTTTCAGACAACCCTAATAACTCGAGCTATAATAAATTTACAACTCGAATCACAGTCAATCAAAGTTCACTCGAATACCATTAACACTAGAACTACCGGCGCGAAAGTCTGTAATCTTAACAACTTTCTGCACCTTTAATTTAATACGCTTTCAAATTTGAATTAATAATTATTAATGAAAAAATGGTTTTTGAATATGTCGTAATTTTCAATTCTATTAAACTGTGGCATAAATCAGAAGAGAATTTCAAAAATATACAATTAAATGAGGGAGGAAATTGAGTACCAATCAAATTAACTGGTTTTGGTAGTTCTAGTGTTAAAGACCTACCATGATAACACAAATATAAAAGTGGCTTGAAATATTTTATATAAATTAAGTACGCCGATCAACCGATACCAAGCGAAGTTTCGGATATCAGCTAGTTAGAAATAAAATGCTTAAAAACACTTAATATTTTTAAAGTGAAGGAGTAAAGTATATTCTTTATATTGATTCTACAGAATATGGGCGTCACATCCGGTTATAAAATTCATTCGAGTTCGCTGACGCACCTTAAGTATAACGTCATTTCTTTTATAAATCATAACAAATTACGTTTGACGTAAGCGCAACTCCTTCAGTGGAATTTTTTTGGATTTTCATAGTATTAAAGCTTTCTAGGAGCCAAATTTTATTTCGTCTTTTGAGTGAACATTAATTTCTTGATACCTACCTACTTGGGGGCCTCTGATAGTTCAGTTGTTAGCGCACTGTCCTACCGTCTCAGAGGCTGTGGGTTCGAATCCCACGAATAACCATGGTCTCCTGCACTACGAGGTAACACAATGGGCCAAAATTGGCTTAAGTGTGCCTTTCTAGGCAGCCACAGCAACCTAACCTAACCTACCTACTTTACGCTTACACAAATGTTACGTCTAGAATAGATTTCCGTGGTTTCCCTAATTGTTTGTATTGCATTACTAACATTCTTCAGCGTTAAATGTGGCATTTTATTATTTTATTAGTAAATAAAAGCTATTTTAAAATAAATTTAAATTTTTTCTCTTTTTATCGGTTTTTCAATGAAAACGGTAGCAAGGCTAACACATAAAAACAACAAATTGAATTAATATTGATGCTTTATATTTTCTTTATAAAACGAAACAATCAATTCCTGAAATATACATATATTGGGAAAATATTTTATCCAAAACTCAAGGAGAAAATGTTCGTCGAATGTAATTGAACCCGAGCTCAAATCAGAAAAACCACCTGAAATCATAATTTTGGTACGTACACAAATTGTCGCGCACTATGTCTTAAAATACATCGCCTGACTTAATGATAATATTTGACATAAAACAATGTTTGAAACCTGAAAGCCTCAAATTCTCAAGCTGCAAAAATTTTTTCGTATTCAGCTAGTTCAGATAAAAATAGTAGCAGAAAGCAAATCGCTCACACAGGGCTTACCAGATGATCCAATTGATCAGAGGAGTGGAGGGTGTGCTGGTGATGAAAAGAGGGAGTAAAATGGTCGGGCGAGAGGATATCACCCGGATCCGCAACATGTTAAATCACCGCCAGCAACAACACCCACGACTATTCGTTAAGTTTTGCAATGGTATCTTCGATTTGAAGATAGTTAAAACGACCAAAACAAACACTATGACTGAGAAATTTTCTCCCACTATCTCCTTTTCGAATTCCCTCTGTTTCGCATTTTCTGTGATCAACAGAAAAGCACGCTGTCTAAAAAACTTGAATTGACGTCGATCACTACGGAGGTGTTTGGGAGAGCTCGATCTGACTAAAATTAGATATCAAGTCCCACCCTATCCGATTGCTTTCATTTACGTCCCCTTCTGGCAGAGCGCACGGTTGCACTAACGGGCCACTATTTGTTTACTCTTCTGTTCGAATGGAAATCTTTTGAAGTATATCGCAAATTGCAAAATACCTATGCAAGCCAATTGATGCATATTGCTCTATATCATGAGACATACACTCGTATTAAATATCTCGCTTAATTCTGTTGTCGTGACTAAAGGAATCACTTTACCAAAGGGGTCCTAAATATCACCTTAATGTACTTTTCACTGTATAATGCGCACTAATTGTTGCCACCAGCTGAATTATATCTTACTATTGAAGGCTGGGATGCGCTTCGAATGCATATGGTATTTTTTTTAGCGCTACTTGATATAAACAATGTGGTTCAAAGTCTCTTAATGGCACTCAAGGTCCGTTCAATGTCAAGTACAAATACTTTTCGAACAAATGAACTTTTTAATCAGTACTTTTAACTGCAGTGCCAAATCTTGATCTTTCTGAATTATGGAATTTTTGGCACTATATTCTCCCCTTGTTTGTTGGGTTTCATTAAATACTAAAGTTCAATCGTTATGGCAAATTCTAATGAAAGTTTTGCAAATAACAAAAGTCCAAAGTCAAAATTTTATTTTTTTATATTAAAGAATCAATTTAACTTAGAGTGGCACGTGTAAAAATATACTTATTAATGTTTATATTTATTTTAAAACTAATTTTAATACTATAATCATCATATACGATTGATGATGCTTTTTAGAAATCGAGCATGAAGCTTTTATAAATATTATTCATAAGCATTCATAAAAATGCTACCTTTGAATTATATTAGTATATATTTGGAGATCAGTTTATCTTTAAAATAAGTTAAAATAAATTACTTAAAAGAAAAACAGTATGAAATTACTTTAAAGTGGTATTGTCATTCGAAAATTTGATTACTTATTTATTGTTATTTAAATTCTTACAAAGAGAATTTTGCAGAACTTCCAAAAAATTAGTTGAATTAGAGAAACTTAATAGAAAAAAAAAGTTAAATTTGTTGCTGCGATATATGAACAACTACTGAGCCGTTAAATTTATTGTTTATAGATATACAACCAATAACACTTCAAGATTATGATGAATCTTTTGAAACTTCATTTATTAAAATAGCCCAATCAATTTTTTCAATAATTAAAAATTATGAAATGCACAAAATTATTTTCCATATTCGTACTCTGAAATTCAATAAGCGTGATAACAGAACTATAAGGCTCTTTTAAACTTAAAAAATAATAATAAAACAAGACAAGTGAAGCATATTAAAATAAAAACATAATTTAGAATCCTTTTTGAAAATATTTAAATAATTTAACGTACTCTTCTGATCAATGAGATGATGAATTTCACCAATGCATAAAAAGATAATTTCGTAAAAGTGAATAATCTTTGAATAATATAATTACAATATACTAGCAGATGACTTAAGTTCAGAACGCTCCCATAAAACAGAAAGTGTTTTTGAATAATCTAACGTAAGTGTGGGACATCTATCAATGTAGTAAATTTGTAGCAAAGTCACGAATTTTCACAAGCCACATAAAAATTATTTTCTTACGTTTTCAACTACATCTGAGCATAAGATACCCTTGTATGTTTAGAAAAATCCAAATTTCAAGATGGTAAATCTTGTTAAGGGAGGGTACTACGGTTCAAATAGTTTTGTACAAACAAATTTTAAATGGTCCTTTATCATGTCAACTAACCAAAATATAGACAGTCATCCCACACTCACGATACCAAGGAAAATTTTATTTATTTAACTTTTATAAATAAATAAATTCCCAAAAAAGCGGTGCAATGACGTCCATCCTGTGATCATTCAGAACATTTAGAGCACATTTTTTCGTGCGTTTCGTTAATTTCTCCTTCACAGTTGAACTTGGTAGCGTCGAAAAATCGGTGCACGTGTGGGGGCGCACGGTCGTCATCCTGCTCAGTTTTTTTTTTTTTCATATTTATCCAATATTTTGCGGATGTGATCTGTTTGCTTATTTTTCAGACCGTGCTATTCCAGCTGCAAAAATGGTATGTATTTTCAGCTCTGATTCAAATATGTTACAAATACAAGTTCTTTTCTCTCTTGAATATTCACTAAAAATTGTCTGTTTTTCAATGCACGAATAGGACAGTTCGATTTATTACTTTTTCCGGTGATAAATAAAAACTGGGAACATTTGTTTAATTTTTAACTTATTTTTAGACCAGTCAAAATTGCGACATTCTTACTTTTAACAAATTCATCATCATCTTTAATTTTGAATTTTATATATGAATAAACACAATGCAACTATACAAGTAGAACAATTTTAAATTAAGAAATTGCTAATCATTACAGACAGATACATGAGCATGATAAATTAGTGAACTTCAAATAAAACAATGTGGTTAGAAGAAATGTTGAAGGTATTAAAATTTTTTTAATAGAACGCCTCTAAAATTCTAAAAAGGTTACATATTATTTTGAACAGGAGTAGCTATAGTCTATAAAATAAAGAAAGAATACACCTAAATAAGTACAATAATTATTGAATGAAGAGCATGTTAGACTCAGACTTCTAGAATTCGGAAGACCCTAGTTCAGTTTCCAAACGTAACCGAATATTTATAAATATGCAACTGCGGTCCATAATTCAGAATGATGGTCCGGATTTAAATTGTGCTTTGGTCAAGGAGGCAAAATATTGTACTAACGATACTATCAACACTGCGAAGTATCAATATATAAGAACTTTTATCTTGGTTTATGTATTTTGTTGGAATCTCGTGAAAGTTTATATATTTTCCAGCCAAATTACGCAAAATGTGGTTAGTTTCAGATAATACTCATCGTATGAAATTACTTGAAGCAGATCTTCCAGTCCTATTGATCCTTATAGGAAAAATAAAAAAAAAGGATGCGGCAACAATCTATCATGAAGATGAAAGAATTTTGCTCTCAAATACAAAATATTTGGGACTCCATAGAGCTGACCAACAATTAATACGTATTATGCCAGTTCGAATTGAAGCGATAAATAAAGGTTACGCTTTGAAGTGGTGACAGTACTAGCTACATATTTTACTTCGTTTTTTAGGTAGGCGCACTACAATATGTTGCTTTGTTTGCATTTTTGGTTTTTAACGAATTTTGTTGTAAATGATGAATTACTATTATTTTATTAATCATTAAAAAGTACGTACAATAAATTTAAAACTGGTTATAATATTTTGTTTTCACTATCTCAGAAAAGACAACATGTTTTTGTTATATTTCCCAGTACTCGTTGAAGAGGAGATGAGCGAACTATTTTGCATGGTATAAGTATAAGCTCTTGATTTATAGTCGATTGTATTCACTTTTCCCAGGTTTTCTCTCATTTATTAAAAGACGTCATCAGTAATTTTAAAATTAGTAAAGAAATAATTTTTTCAATCAGCCTTATTGAAAACAAAAACATACATATGTGTAATTAAAAAACCTGTCTATACTAAATAACTTTGCTAATGTAATCAATCTTCCTTTTTTATTGATTAATTAATTAGAAATTACTTTTAATAAAGCTTAGACATTAAATCTTAAAGCACATCTTGTATATGAAATATAAAATCCGTTGTGTTTAAATTATCGTATCATAATACATTAATATGGTAATAAAATTTAGTTGTTTATTTTTTGACTGAAATTTAGTACCCTATTTAAGATTTTACAGAGGCTTTAAATTATAAGCATGGATATAGGTAAATACACGAACAAGCAATTTTTGATATTTACAAAATATTAGTTATTCTTGAATACACAAGTTATTCATTTCCTATTAATAATGAAATGAAATCAAAATAAATACAACTCATCACACCTTGAATACATTTTGTTTATGTTTTTTACCTCCACGTGCTCCCGTCTACTAGCGAAACTTATAGTAGAATAGATGAATTTAATATAGCACATATAAATGTTTCATTAGTCTTCTAAAAAGATTCATATGTTTTTCTGCTGTCACTCGAAAAGAAGATGAATCTTCCCCTAAAAAGATACGTATTTAAGCCAATTTAATTCAAATGTACTACCACTATCCTACAATTTAACTGCTCCTACTTTAATATAATTTTTTTAATATTCTGCAGAGTACAAAATATTTACAAATTTCAAAATATGAAGTGATGTTTTACATAATATGTGCTTGTGTTTTAGATATGGTATGTCGCGCCAATAGCAAAGATGGCTCAAGATTACCGAACGAAATGTTTCTTCTATTTTTAAGTCTAACACAATATTCAGCTGAGCAGGGGCGGTTATTTAAGTCTGAATAAATATAGTGCGCCTTTTGATGTTATTGTTCTTTATGGCATTATATAATTTAATTATTTTCTGAGTAATCTATTGTCGAACGGCAAAGTCTATATGCGTCAGTAGTAACGTCACCTAAATTACTTTTGAATCTTAACCCATATTTAGGTTAACCCCACTTACTTTCCGGTTTTCTTGGGATCATTTTTTATGCCAATCATATTTTCTAATTCAGAGATAATAAGCAAAATCCCAAATTTAATGACAAAACAACTTAATAACAATTTAATTTTCTCCCGGAATTCCCTGAGCATTCCTCGTAAATTAGTGCCGAGATCCAAATTAGGGCTTTTATTCTAGATTTGCTGAAACTTAAAGGGGATGCTCCATATCAAAACGTAATGCTGAAAAATCACCTTTACATCCTCGCCCCATTTTTTTTCTCCAAATATAAGGGTGAGGATAATATTTTTCTGTAGCAAGAGTATGTTATTTAGATGGCGGGCAGAACCGGGTGTAAAGACAATATACCTACATTATTTGATGGATATAAACCAGAAACTCTAGGGGTTTCTTAAGAGATGTACTATACAGCGTTATACATATTTTCTACTTAGCTCAACAACTTTTTGGGTCAAAGAACAAGTCAAGTACACAGACAAAATTCTTGTGGATGGGTAAAAGATTTCATGAGGCGAGAGATTTTGTCATCAGCAGAATGTATGCCAACTTATAAAGGTAATTTTCTGAAAATCGATAGAACCTTGAAATGAAACCATTGTGGTGTCATTGAAGCTGAGAGAAGTTAAAGAAATAGGTAAGGACTTGGGCGGTTAGAGAAAATTGGCTCAAGTTTTATTGCATACTGTATAAATATGTCACGTTAGGGTTTTCAAACTAGCATTACATTGCTTCTATTTGTTTATATAATTTTTTGAAACAACTATTTATTCATATAATTATATTAACTTTGAAATCAATTTTTTCATTATGATTTTAGTACGAACTCATCGCTAGATATCTAAACGCCCATATTTCTAACCCAATTGAAATAAAGTTTGGAACCAAAATACTTTGGCTGTTCCTGGGTTAAATTTCGCAAATGGATAAATTAGATTTTTAGCTTAACAATAGCGATGGTTTGAAAAACCAATGCAACTCTTGTTTTACAAAATTACGATAAAATAGAGTGAGCAAGAATATTAAATAATAAATTTAAAATATTAGAAATAATATTAATAACTTATTCGTCGCTAGTTGATAATAAACTTATTAATTTACGACTTGTAAGTTTTTCCGAAAGCTCCTAAAAGAAAAATAATTTTGAAATCATGTTCCAATAAATCAACCATGTAAAAAAAGGTGATGTTTTCTTAAACAGTATTTATCAAAACCGTGTAAGTACAAGGGATGTACTTAAAAAATGTCCAAATTGCAGTGCCATCCGAGAATGTTTTACAAATTCTTCTATGAAAAATAAAATTTGTTCTAAATTTCAGAAAGTCATAGGAACAAAGTTACCTATTTTTATAAGATTTGCATGTTATGTAATGAATTAGCACAAAATAAATAAAAACAAATACATCTCTTACTAATCCTGGAACACATTTTCTTTATAACTTGGGTTATTTTGTAGAGAGAATGAAATAAAGACTTGAAAAAACAAAATTAAAATTATCCTTTAAAATATATCAGGAGTAGAAAAAAAACCTCCGCCGTTTGACAAAAGATATCGGCATAAGTTATGGTTAAAATTATCTGATGTAAAAAGTCATATTGTAAGGTTGGACATCTCTTGGCTACATAACTGTAAAATATTAGCGATTTTGTATTAACATCAGATATTTTTTTCTTTTGAAAATGTCGATTTTTCATTTACTTCTTTAATTTGAAAAAAACAGCAGCTACGGCTTATCGATTACTTACTATGAAAAAGAATTTGCACTTACAATAGGCCTAACTCAACAAGCAAGGCGTAAACGAAAGGATTTTTGCATCGTATAGCCACTGGTGACGAAAAATGGACCAACTACGGTCACCCAAGGAAGAGGAAATCATGGGGCCAAACCGAATTTTCATGGAAAAAAACTCATGTTGTGTATTTGGTGGGATCAGCTTGGTGTCGTCTATTATGAGTTGCTCAAACCGAGATTGAGCCAAGGACTCAAGGAAAAATGGAAAAATGCGCCTACTAATACTCCAGTCCCGACAAAATTATTCTCCTGTATAATAATGCTCGTCCACATGTTGCAGCGCCGATCAAAGCCTACTTGGAAACACGCAATTGGGGAGTTTAACCCCACCCGCCGTATTCACCAGGTATTGCTCCGTATGCTGCCAGAAAGATGGCAAGAAGTAGGAGCTACCGATAGACAATACTTTTAATAAAACATTGAGTATCCTTTTTTCACAATGAATGCCCCTTTTTTTTTAAAAACAGCAAAGATTTATTTTTACTCGCAATAAAATAATTTTAATTTTGAAATATTCGTTTTTACTAAAAATTGACATCTTCAAAAATTTTACTATATATTAAAAAAAATTAAATATTTCAATGTGTAACATTTCATAGTCCATATAATATTTCATTTTTCTTTTAGTTTTTTTAGTAATATCCTTTTTTCAAACTTATTAGTAATTATTTTATATTATTATTATTATTTATTGTATTTGTAAGTCTAACAGGATAGACGATGTGGAATGGGTTTAATTAGGTTTCATTTTCTTTAAGATTTCACAGCGAAACTATCAAATCAATTTGCATACAATAGAAGTCGCGAAAAATAGCTAGTACCTATACAAATTATAAAATTTTACTTACCATAATCCCAGCTATTTCATTTGAAAGTAAACAATTTACTAGAGGGAGAAAGGCACAGTGGGTACAAAATTGTCTATCATACAATTCGCACTTAAATTTTGCTTATACGGATCTAATTCAATTGGCCATGAAGATTAGAAACAAAAAAGTATACAAATCGTCGGTCTTTTTGCTAACTCCACAGAAGGCGTTAAATTTGGTCTTTTTCTTAAAAAAATATTTTGTTTTTTGTGCAGATGATGATAAAAGTTGTTATTCCAAAAGAGAAAATTTTATGAGCGCTCCTTCAAACTCCGACCAATCTTTGTCGTTGTGAAATGTAAAAGCTAAAAATATATTTTTGTACATACAAATTGACAGTCTAACTTTCCTGCCGATCCTTGTAAAGAATAGAACTTTGTTTAATTGACAACAGGTGCAGGAGAAGAAAATTGTTTATAGAGGTCCTTTATTCTGTTTCTGTTCTCTAACCTGACGTTGAGTTGAGTGCTTTCTATTCGAGTATCTCTTAATTTATTTTAAACTCCTCTATTAGAAAGTTGTGTGATTGACAAATGCTTTTAGGGAATGTTGCATTAATTCTCTTCCAAAGTAACATTATTATAATTTATTCAATTTCATATTCTAAGTTGTAATTATATTGGTAAGATAACGTGGACCCGGGAGAAGCCAATTTTGATGCCCTTTCTACCAAAATTTTGAATTCTTAAACTATGCAAAAAGCGCAAAAAATTCAATTTATTGCTTAGTTTACTGCTAAATATAATTCACTTCATTTTATGAAAAAAGGCAGCTATTTTTTTGACGAATATGCTAATTAAGTATCGGATTGGGTTGCAACTATTTCTTCTAAATTTCTTTTTAAATTTATTACAGAAATTAAGTTAATTTCCAACATTTGAAACTTTAATACACAGTTTACTGTATTCTACAGAATTTTTTATATTTATGAGAATTTTCAACATTCATTTTTCAAAATGCTTATGTCCTTCTGACAAACAAAACGAAGTATTTCGCAAAAATATGATAAAATTTTATTATTTATTTGGATGGATCTTACAAGCGAGAAGGTAGAAAAATTCAAATTTTCAGCTCAATACTCAGTTGATATAACAGACAAAAGCAATTTTATGATAATTATTATAAATATTGGAGCACAAAATCTTCATCTGTTTAGTTTTAAAAATTAAATTTAAATTTTATGGAATTAAAATTGACGCCTATTGTATCTATATGGTGAACTATATATGGTTCAAAATAGACAGACTACTTCTCACCCATGCAAAAATGTTACATTTCCTTGATTGCAAGTATTCTTTACATTCTTAGAAAAAGTTGACACGATGTGCTCTATTTCCTCTATTGGAATACGAAATCCACTCATTTTATCCCCTCTAATATGTTGTAGGGGTTCATTTCTTCTTGTGAGTGAGTTGCTCTTGCAATCACAGTGCTATACAATGTTCAGAATTGAATGCAAATAAATTTATCTGCATATAACCTTTGAACTTTAAATCGTAAACAAATCTTGATTCGATGTAAACAATTTAAGTATCTACGCATTCATTAAGCTTCACAAGTAAATGGAGAAGTAATTGAGTGGAATAATGGTTGTTACTTTCCATTAATAAATTTGTATTACGATCTAATAAATGTTAATTTACTCGCATTATGGTTGATTCAAAAAAAAAATCTTTGAGGTCGAATCATATTTCACATTCGCATTGTACCTATATATCAAATCTCATAGAACAAAGTATCTTAAATTTAATTGGAACATTTGAGTCCCTTATTCCTTTTATATTTCAGATTTTTCTTGTTTCATGATATTGAAAAAATCCCCTCGTCTTTAGATTCCTAAAATTTTCTACAGTCTGAGGGATATAAATATTTCCAAATACTTGAAATTCATTTAAGAATTTAAGACTTTAAAGAGTGGATCACGTACAAAAGTATACGCTCCCCAATTTCTGTAGGTTTAAGAGCTATTTCAAGGTCTCTCGGAGTTATTTTGTTCTAGGGTGAATTTCATTTACCTTCTCATAGCCCGAGGTCGCCGTGCCGTATCTACTTTTATTGTAAAAAATGAAAATATTTCTTATCAGTAACTTTTTGGCATTCTTCCCCAGGGATTGTCCGTACCAGTTGGCTTTTAGCGCTTTGTCGCGTCAGCTAGAAGAATTTATGTTTGACATAATTTAAGTGGACCTAGTCACCGGATGATGTTAAAAGGGAAAAGGTTCGCAATATATTTAAAGGATCATCGCAGCCGAAGGCATCAACATAAAAAATGTTTAAAACATACATTTTTTTCAGACAAAGTGGGAATAGAAAATTTTTAATAAATATATTTTGAAGATTTTGTCATTACAATTTGCTTAGATTTTGAATAAATTATACCAGAGATTAGAATTTCTAAACGTATTTCACCGTTATTGTTCTGATTCATAAAACACAACCCAATTAGATGTTGCAGTTCTATGCATTCAGTGAAGGAGTTCAGTAGTCGCTTGAGTGTTTTCGAATGAACATTTTTGAGAAAAGCAAAAAATGGGACGTAAATCAAAAAATACATCTGTCGACATCCGTGAATTGGCAATATCGCATCATAAGGCCGGGAAATCGCGAATATACTTAATAAAAGTCATTCTACAATTCAGTACATAATTAAGCGCTTTAAAACCGAAAATCGTATTGTAGATAAGAAAAAAGAAGGACCCTTTTATTGAATGAGCAGGACAGTCGTTGGCTAATTCGAAGAATTCGTGAGGACCCTAAATTAAGTGCGCCTAAATTAGCTACCGCATTTGAAGAGCATTCAGGAAAGCGGGTGTGTGCGGAGACTATACGGAGAGTACTGAGGAGAGCTGGTTATAAAGGATGAGTGGCCAGAAAGAAACCGTATCTATCGGACGATGGTTTGGCGAAAACCAAATGAAGATCTTCACAAGCAAAATCTCCGTGCCACCGTAAAACATGGCGGTGGTTCCGTCTTAGTTTGGGGTTGTATGTCGGCACATCTGCATATTATCAATGGAATAATGGATAAGAGATAAGTTTACCTCAACATTTTGAAAAACAATCTGAAGCAAAGTGCTGTCAAAATGGGTTTAAGTGATAGTTTTAAGTTTTACCAGGACAACGACCCTAAACATAAATCATACCTTGTCCGATAATGGCTTCTTTACAATTGTGTAAATGTCATAGAAACTCCAGCACAATCAACCGATCTTAATCCGATCGAGAATCTTTGACACGAGCTTGATAAACGCATTCGAAAACATACCATTAGTAATAAAGAAGTTCTTATAAGTAAACTAAAGCACGAATGGTCTAATATCTCAGCTAAACACATCAAAAAGTTAGTGGGCTCTGTTCCCAAGAGACTTCAAAGCGTAATAAAGAACAAAGGACTCCATACGAAATATTAGTTATTTCTTATACTTTTTTTCTCTCTACATTTTACTTCTGTACGAATATCAAAGTGATGTAAATTCATGAAGCCATTTATTCACTTTTGTAATATTATTAAAATTATTAGGAGAAGAACGAATTTTTTGTTATTGTTCTACTACATATGTACAAAATAAAACATTTATTTACAAACATTTTAACTTTTTTAATCCAATCTCAAAATAGCGCTATCTAAAGTTTTAATTTCCACGTGTACGAATAACCAAGTGACTCACTGTATGTTATAACTAATGCATTTGCATGTAGACAATATTTCAATAACACAAAATTCGATTCAATGGGTGTTTGATTGATTTAAATGCAGACTAAAATTTAGACAAGAAGTCGATTTGTAAGATTGAAATTAAAAAAAAAAATTAACTAGTGACTAATCTTTAGTTACTATTCGCACAGGTTTGTGATACTAAAAACTTTTTAGTTTTTTCAAATGATATTATAAAAGGACTTAATATAACTCCGAACAGAAATATTCGCTTAAACACTTAAACTAATTTTTATTCATACATGTATTTATTTCATATAACGTGTAAATAATTAATAAAGCTTTAAATTTTGTTTTATATTCTTTCCACTTCCATGCTCCATTATTTTTAATCAAATAATAACAATAATTGTCCGAAAATGTTACTGATTTCAGTCAGATATCTTATATCTTGGTATGGATGCTATTCGAAAAATTTTGATATTTTTTCCTATTACCTATCTAAAAATACTGAAGAGAATTTATTCTTCAAATAAAGAAATAAATTCCAGAAGTTCTATATTTCATTTAGCAATGAACGCCAAAACTACGCATTTATATAGAATTGATTACACCACAAGGATTCATTCATTAATATAAATTAACTGCGTGTGAAAGGTCTGACGCATTTTGAATAAAAGCCGAAGCAAAGATGACAATAATTATGTCGGAACTCATTCATGATAATAAATTCATCTGAAGTGGGAGGAAAATAAGATTATGATCCTTAAACCGTTTCCTTTAGTTATGATAATGACCATTTGCTTATAATGTGGCTTTCATGCTACGCAGTGAATGAATATTTATATGATGGAAAATAAAAAGTCATTGTCTTGTAAAAATGACTAGATAAGCATAATATTTTTCTTTATACGCACCCTTAAGCGGTGCTAATTTCTTTGCTGGAAGTTTGTTTCTGAAATTTTAAAAAGATGAATATCTCATATAATGTTCTACGCCGTATGTAATAAATAATAATAAATATATCTATCCCACCTAATTCCATCGCTATGACTTAAAGACTTATAATTACTTAAAGATTTATATTTAATTAATTTTTTCTATTGCGTATATCGGGTAAATCCACCATAGAGTTTAAAAACAATTATAAAAGATTAAATCGGGATAACAAAGCATTCTCTTGCCTTTCTAAGTTCGCAGTACGAATTAACTAAAGAATAGGAACTGTTGAATTTGCGCAATATTTTGCATTCCGGTATTTAATTAATTAAGCTGAGGCAATTTAACACTCAACCAATTTAATAATGGCATTTTTACCTTTTAAGAAAAATACGCAAATGACATAAAATGATGAAGTGGATGCGAATTGCATTTACATATAAAATTTTAAAAATATTAATAAAAACTTTACATATTTTCTACACTTTATTTCACAACACATACATACTTTCTTACTTAAATTTAATATTAAATTTAGAAAGTAGAAATAGACTTGTTTAGATAATTCCTCCACAATTTAATGATTTTTTTATGGTTACTGCCCGAAAACTACCTTAAGTTATGGAAGCAAAGCTTTTATTACTTTAAATAATAATGGAAAATAACATTACTCTAGTGGAAGATGTGTGAATAAAATCAATCTTTCGCAATTTGTTAAAATACGATAGATCATTCCACTTTGAAATAGCCTTGGTGACTGCGCTTAAAAAAATAATTTTTGTGTATTTTGAGATACTTCGATGAAATATTAACGATGGCTTTTCTCAATCCATCCAATATTGGGATTGGGTGTCGAAAAAAGCCGTAATCATCAATATAGCCACAGGTTGATCAAAATCAATTTGAGCAGCAAATACTTCACAAAAGATCTTACCCCAAAAGCCGAAGCCTGTGAAGATGATTTTCTGTTTGAATCAGTTGCCCGCAATCGTTCCATACCCGAGGATAAGAAGCGAAACGAACTCAAATCGTAGTTTATATAAATTAAAATTGTTTAGTTAATTAATCTAATTAGATTTTTTTTTCTTTTTTTGTTGAGGTGTAAATAAACAAAACGGAATTTTTCTTCGCAACAGTAGCCATAAGGCACAAAAATACATATTGAAATATCTTTCATTTATCTACGACAAGGTGGTGAATAACCGTGCTAAAACCAAAAAGTTAAATCTTTAGTTTTGGTGAAAATCTGTATGTGTTTTTATCGTATTAACAGATAAGACGCCTGAATATTTACATGTGTACGTACACTCATTCCAACTATACGTGCTGGTTCCAATGGGAAAAAGAACATTTTTTGATTATTAATATGACGATTGTCCATTAATTGTAAACTAAGTCCTATACTAAATAAATCGTTCATCTATTCAGAAAACGGCCGTCAAATGCAACCGTTTAGCATAAGATTTTGTTTTTTATATACATATATGTAGACTTCATAAAATACGTACATAATTATTATTTCTCTACTTTCATAATAATTCCACTACTCCAATTTGAAATTTCCTTAATGATTTTGCTTTTTAGATATTTTAGTAACAACTTATGACGATGATAAATAATACCCTACCCTACCCAGTCCCTAATTCATTCCGTTTGTTAAATATTATAAATAAATCCTCCCAAAACCTTAGCTTGCCCTACTCTTGACCAACTTAACTCCCCAATGATCCTTTCTGTTGATTTCCTGTTTTCTTCATAAGTAGGTTTATATAATTTAGTTAATTTGTTTTTCTCTTTGTTGTTAGTTATCTAAGTAGCTTGTATTAAGTGAAATAAATAAATATATTAAATTAGATATTATACGAGTGAATTCCATATTCATACAATGGTTTTTTAAATATTACGAGTGTAGGATATCGATAGAGTAGATTTGTAGCTATTTTATTCTAAAAGATAGAGAAAGCTATAGTGTAGTAGTAGTAATTATCGGTGCGGAGAGTGTATTTGCTATATTTTATCTCGTTTTTAAATGCAACTCGTTATTAAGGACATACAATAAATTTTATTTATGTTTTGAATATATCAAAATTAAGAATTATATTGCGCCTGACGAAAACATTTTCAAAAGTAGAGTTTTCATATAAAAGAAATTCTTAGAATCCTCTTCAATATTTTAACACCTGAGGAAGCACTTCTGGGTTTCCCTTGAGATGTATACATTTAAGTTAGACTAAAGGGTACATAATTTTATTAAAAATTCCAATTTCCTATAAGTCCCTTTACAGTTCGGTAAAATAAGACGAAAAATTAAAAAAATTCTTATATAGCAAAACTTTTATTAATTTATTATAAGTAACAAGCATACAGTCCCCTATCTACAACTTTTATGATGATCTAATTTATTATGGGACCAATAGGAATCAAGATATTCGCAAAAAAATATTTTTCGTAATATTCAGCCTTGAAAAACAATAAAATGCGGTATAATATAAATATATTTTTTATATATTTATAAAATAAATAATAATAACTATGCTGTCGCCTAAACGTAAAGTATAAGTGTCGCGTTTAACGTGTTAAAGGCACATTTTAAATTTTAGTTTTGAGATTTTACTGATAATATTGATTTAAATTACGCATCATACGCTGAGGCATTCATAAATCTTCCAGTACTGCAATCAATCGTTTACCATCGTGATTATTTGAATTGCAAGCTGCATATATGGTACTCCTACCATATATGCAGCTTTTTTGGATGATTGATTATTATTTATAGGAGGAAAATAAATAAAAAAAAAATAATTATATTGAAGTGGCATTAAGAGATAAATGTGGGTAAAAGAAATCATCAATTGGTGGGATAGTGTATGTACAATATTGATTTATTCGTTTTAATTTTATACCTATGTTGTTTTATGTTATGCCGATGGTAAAAATCATAATACTAGTTTTGCAGCTCTAACTAAATATAATTTTTACTTGAATAAGTTAAAGTTAAAAATTTCGCGTAAACATTTTAATTAATATTTAGATCGCTCATAAAGTAAAATAAAAAAATATAAATATGATTCATCCATTATCTTGTAACCAAAAAAAAATGTTTTTCAAATACATCACAGACTTTCAATCGTAGCTATTTTGAGATATCTTTCATATTTTTGTCAGGATAAATAGTAAAATATGAAAGATTATTGAAAGTCAACATGATAGCAATTGTTAAAGAAAATCTTCTAACGACAAGATATGCACGCAGTACTTGTGTATATAACTCATAATATTCTCGGTTTTATCTAGGTATCTGAAATATGTATGGTCTGCTCCTGGAGAATCTTTCCGAATATATAAAAACTGTATATGGCGAAGAACGATGGGAAGATATCCGCCGCCAGGCCGGAGTGGATTCACCATCTTTCAGTGTCCACCAGGTCTATCCGGAAAATCTACTTAATAAATTGGCTAAAAAAGCACAACAAGTAAGTATTGAAATGAACAAATCTGATGTAGTTCGAGTTTTGAAGAAATTATATTTTTTAGTTATATGTATAATTAAAAAATTCTTTTTTACAATTAAGTTAACAGCGAAACTATCGCACAATCACAGCCCCTTTTGTAGGAAGAGATATTGAGATCTTAAATTTTTAGTCAATTGAATTAATTTTTTTTAAATTCACTGAAAAAATGAAATAAATTGAATTCTTCCTCGTACGTTTATTTGTGCTCAAAGAATCTCTTCTTAGAATACTTCTTTCCGCTGGCATTTATATGTGTGGGACGTGAAATATACTTGCCAGTATTTGTCCTATTCGTCGATATGGGCATCTAGAGAATATCGAAAAATAATCAAACCAATATAATAATAAACCCATTCGAGTTATCAATGTCTGCCTTATTAAACCTAAATTACGAATACAAATCACACTGACACTTTTCTATGGTTTTGGACATTACCCTATCATTGTTTGTAGGCCTATAAATTTGAAATATATTTAATTTAGGATGAAATACTTTTTCAGTTTTTCTGGAATTCTTTTAAAAACCATTTACTTTATTGAATATATCCTTATACAAATTTGAATTTTTTACTTTAAACTTTAAGTCGTTTGAATTATATAATGATATAATTAAATTTGAAACAACAACTAGTTAATTATTAACTTAGTAAATATGCAGAATAAAAGTTGTCTTTGGAATAACAGGGAATAACCTAATTAACATTTAATTTTAAGATTATATCTACCAAACCCAATAAGTTTTATCAGTGGCACGTAATCGTAATTTATCTCTATTTATTTTAATTTGTAAGACAATGAAGTTTTAATATTTATCAATAAACTTGAATTTTTCTATTATAGGTGTTGGGAGTATCAGAGCGGGAATTCATGGATCACATGGGAGTGCATTTTGTTGGCTTTGTAGGACAATATGGATACGATCGAGTACTCTCCGTTCTTGGTAGGCACATGCGAGATTTCTTAAATGGACTGGATAACCTCCATGAATATCTCAAATTTTCATATCCACGAATGCGAGCGCCATCGTTCATTTGTGAAAATGAAACTAAGCAAGGTTTAACTTTACACTACAGATCTAAGCGACGAGGTTTCGTTTACTACACAATGGGACAAATACGAGAGGTAAAAAAGATCATGAAGGGCGTTTCTATGAAATATTATTATTATTTTTTCGATTTAGGTAGCACGACATTTTTATCACAAAGAGATGCATATCGAACTGGTTAGGGAGGAAATATTATTCGATACAGTACATGTCACGTTCCAGCTTACTTTTGATAATCGAGCTTTCACCCTGGCCTCTCTTGCGATGACGCGTGAGGAAAAACATTTACCAATTAGTGCACATGTTTTGTTTGAGATCTTCCCATTTTGCATCGTTTTTAGGTACTTTAAAAATAAATACATACCCTGTAGGTTCCTTATGTGGATAAAGTCTTTTAAATTTCTCCCTAGCTCGGATATGGTTGTCAGGAGTATTGGGAACTCGCTAATGGTGATACTTCCAGAGTTAGTGGGTAAAAAAATAACAAACTGGTTCGATCTTGTTCGTCCATTGATCGCTTTTAAATTTCAAACAGTAAACGATTTTTTCATAATATATATAATTTTATAAAATATAATTAATATATTTTTTTTAGATATTAAACAGAACGAACAATATTTTTGAGTTAGTAACCGTCGAACCAGTACCTGACCGTCCCGATAATCACAAGAAAAAAGAAATGATTCTAAATGAAGATGGAACAGAACCTGAGAAAAATCTGCGTCTAAAAGGTTTTCGTAACATAAGCTCATTAAATCACTTTATTGCAATTAAATTGTTCAATTTAGGACAAATGATCTACATGGAAAATTGGAGGATGATTATGTTTTTAGGAACACCAGTAATGCCTGATTTAACGTCGCTCATAAGCACAGGACTTTACATAAATGACTTATCAATGCATGATTTCAGTAGGTAATGAATTTATTGTAGCTACTTCAGTTACTATCTAACTAAGAAATTAGGCTTTTTGAAATGCATGATCGAAAGAATTGTGACATGTATCAATAGCTATATCGCTAAGTATGACACATTTTACGATCGTAAATCGTGCTATTGGTACCTATCACTGGATAAAATAATTTGTTCAATCCTAAAAAAGATGCCACCTAATTGCACAGAAGTTTATAATTATTTTGACTATTCACTGTAGACTTTTTATTAGCCCACTGTTTAAGCGATTTAAATACACAAATCCAAATGATTACAGAGTCTAGGCTGAACGAAATTAAATAACAAATTTCAAAAAGGCAAATGATTACGAATCCCAGTCGTATCTTACGTACTTCGTAATATTTCTGCGTAAAAATAAATTCACTTTCATATTAGTACACATTAATCTTGTCTGTTTGCAGAGATTTAATGTTAGCTGGAACACAACAATCTGTAGAATTAAAATTAGCATTAGATCAAGAGCAACAAAAATCAAAAAAATTGGAAGAATCCATGCGGAAATTGGACGAAGAAATGAGACGGACTGATGAACTCTTGTACCAAATGATACCAAAACAAGTTGCTGATAGACTTAGACGAGGAGAAAATCCAATCGATACATGCGAAGTAAGTTTATTGTCCTTGAGTTTGATTTAATCTTTACTTCTTGTCGATTAAAAGTTGCATTTTTGTAAATGATAATATCATATTAAGGTCATAACAACAACTTTTTCAAATTTTGCATAATGCGGAAATGGATTTTTAATTAAACTTGACATAAAATTCTTTTATATCTCCCCATTACGAGATTCTTTCAAATACTAATTTTTATTATTTTTAATTCTATTTAAAAAAATGCGAAAGTTTAGTTCACAATTGAATACGAAATCCCACTTATGCTTCCATATGGACTAAAACATAAATTCAAAAACACCAAAATAAAGCATTTAAAACATCTTAATTAAGTAGTCTGCATATATTAGATGCATTATAAATAGTTTTATTTTATCGGAATATAGTTTGTTACCTTTTATTTGCAAAATATGATCTAAAAATCATTCAGAAATTGTTATAAAAAACATCATATACCGCTTTTTGCCGCTCATTAGTTCTTTTCTCTTCATATGTATCTAATTCCTTCTACCGTTTTGTTAAATGTTTTAGATGTTCGACAGTGTATCAATTCTTTTTTCGGATGTGGTCACATTCACAGAAATATGTAGCCGAATAACTCCAATGGAAGTCGTCTCTATGCTGAACGCAATGTACTCTATATTCGATACACTTACTGAACGGAATAATGTCTATAAAGTAGAAACAATTGGCGACGCCTACATGGTTGTATCTGGAGCCCCAGAAAAAGAAGTTAATCACGCCGAAAAAGTATGCGACATGGCTCTGGATATGGTTGAAGCGATCACAGATCTTAAAGATCCTTCTACAGGAACACATTTACGAATACGAGTGGGGGTTCACTCGGGTGCTGTAGTCGCTGGTATAGTTGGCCTAAAAATGCCAAGGTACTGTCTCTTTGGGGATTCCGTAAATACTGCATCTCGAATGGAATCGACGAGTGCGGCTATGAAAATTCACATATCAGAGTCAACCAAAGATTTATTGGGTCCAAACTATAGGGTAGATGAGCGCGGTGAAATAGAGGTAAAAGGAAAAGGAGTAATGAAAACATACTGGCTAGAGGAAAGAGAAAATCGATCGCCCTTGCAGTTGATAACTGCAAGTAAAGCATTACCAGATATAAACAATACGGCTCTAACAAACAACGACCTTAACAGTCTTTTGGGTGATAGACGAATGAGTCTTTCTCAGACTACTTGTAAACTTCAAGCAATTACGGGCCCCGAAGATCGCCGCATATACTCACCAATAACATTTCAAGATGTGGCGAGAAGGAGTATTGCAAATTCACCAGTTAGGAGTTTGTTTAATGCAACCAAAGGCCGAGAATCCCGATCTAATTCGACCGGGCATGTATTTATGCGAAGTCCTAGCGATGTTTTTGGCTCTTTAATAAGTGACACTGAAGAGTTCCTAGAAGATTTACAAATAAATCATCGATCTTTAACGAATCACATGTACACATCGTCGTCACCTTCTTCTTCTGGACTGAGTCCTGTACCCCCGTTTCGAGTAGGCACCGCGCCTTCTAAACCTAGAGTAACCAATCCAACGCAGTTTACAGAAGAAGAAATAGCTGCAATGGATCAACAAATGCCACCACCCTCCGCTCCGGACGGTCACAGATCAGTCAATCAACAAATGGAGAATTTTTTTATAAAGTAAGATCATTTAAATATTTGTGTATGGTATAAACAGTCAAATGAAAATTTATTTTCATGTATCATTTTCTAGCAAAAGAAAGGATGCAAAATCAATTTCCATTAATAAAGATGCTACAGCGCCACTTCCTAAAGCAACAAGAAAAGCAGTATTAGCCGCAAAACAGACCAAAGCCATAGAAAAGCTCGATAAAATGGTGGAGGAGGTTGCTGAACCTGAATTGTGTCAATTATTCTCCATTCCACGACCACCACCGCTGCCTAATTCTATTTCCGACCAAGAAATAAGTGATCACAGGTATATTCTTCAATGTTATTAGCTACATTACATATATCGTTTTTAATAATTAATTGTTACAGCTCACGAATGGCACCACATTCGCACTCATATAATTTTAGCAAAACGACGAAAATTCCAAATAGTCAAAGTTTTACTCACCCAAAGGATCATCAGTGCTGTTCTGGATTTGGACCAAATTCAAATGGCCGACACCGGATACACTCGAATGCGTGTTCAATATTGTAAAAATCTTCACATACCCCCTATTCCTTATTATCTTTCGTTAACAATTGCCACCGATAAACATACTCAGAATTTATTGTCTATTACTTCCGAACATTGTGACTCCGACCATGTAAATACCTGTCTAACTGACAATACAAAAAATAAAATAAGTAAAATGTTGAAGAAAGTATAAGTGTAATTATTATTCTGTCATTATATGTTGCTGTAAGTATTACAAAATAGCTGTTATTTTATTGTCTTAGAATTCTCAAAAATATCTACTTCACTTGATAATTCTTGCTTTGAATTTACCAGCCAGCTGAAAGTAGCACGTAAAGTGGCGAGCAAAACTGAATACAAAGCTTGTAAAAGTAAAATAAAACGAAACGTATTACCCAATAATAATAACGTTCCTTTTAATTTCCTTTGAAAGAGCCTCTACGAACATATTCTAAAGAAATTACTCAATTAACGATTTTATTTCACTAGAAAAATGTTGAGTATTATGGAGAGTGCCGGTATCAAAGATCATGAATTACTAGATGGGACACTCGTGACGTAGTCCCTTATCTTGGTCGACCTTGGTCCCCTTAGCCCACCGACCTTGCAGATTTTGCTAAAAGTGGATAGTAATAAAGTGCTCACGTATGAGAGAAAGACAACAATTTAGGGGGAGGCGGAACGAAAATTAAAATCACGTTTCACCACCCAGAGCAGCGCACATGTTCGAATACGTTTGGCCCGCCTTTAAAAATGCACAGTGAAAAAATGTAAGCAGCCCGCATCCGTATACATGCTCTGAGTGTGCTACCTGCCTGTTCCCCATTCTCAATTCAGGATTTCCCTATGCTGGAACATTGCCTGGGGACGGCACTAACACCATGCGTGCAGAGGCACACATCGAGCCCAACAGATTGGCCCGCCTTTACAAATGCGTGATGAAAAAACGCTGCATTTTATTGCCTACACTGTAAGTGCTGTAGATAATATTTTTTGGCTGCCTATTCTTATCTCTTTCGTTCTTATTGGAATTTAGATAAGACATAGGAAGCAGTAGTTCTTTCCTACTTTTTCTAATGGAAAAAAATTTCCCCAGGCAGTTTTAGAATTTGCATATGGGTTAGAGCTTTAAGCTTGTTAGTTTTATGAACGATAACCCCTTATTTCTGTATTATTTAGTAGTAGTATAAGAATTATTAAGGATAGCATTTATTTTGCAATGTTTTTTATAAACATTTCAAAACGATTTTTTTGTAGTAAAATGGGAAGAATTTCTATTGAGATTTAAAACAGTATTGTAGCGCTAAGAAATTAGGGATGCAGCCCAGATTGCAGAACGCTTAAAGGTTTGTCATAGAACAGTTTTATTAGCACAAAAAAGATGGCAATGTAACCTTGGAAAAAGTACTGGTGGACGATGGTGGTGCTCATGTAATAGAAAGGATGATAAAATCCAGAGAAGCAAAGACAACAAAGGTTGCAACAAAGGCTATAAAATAAATTAAAAAAGTGAATGGACTGTTAGGTGAGCATTTAATAGAATTGGTCTAGTAGCGTCTATAAAAAAAAGAAAAAATCCCGCTTTGTTAACGTATGGATATGGACAAAAATTAACAGGTATCAATCTGATGGCAAGGTGTACTATTGGTGCCGACCTAACAAACAGCTTCAGAAATACCAAATCAAAGAAACCTTAGAGCACAGAGGAGACAGCCTGATGGTCTAGCGGTATTTCACTTGGTGGCATATTAGGCCATTAAGTAAACTTAATAGCATTATGAAAAAGGAGGATTACCTCGAACTTTTGAAGACCAATTTTCCTAATTTTGTAGAGAAATGTGCTTATCCGGAAGATGAGATTGTGTGGTGATCCCAAGCACACCGCAAAAGTCGTTGGTTAACAAAAATGTTTAGTAATTAATTGGCCTGCATAAAATTCGTATCTTCTTATTATTATTATTATTGGAGTGGGCGAGACGTGTAGCCTCGAGCGCTCAGACATTTTTGTCCATTGCACTCATAGACCCATTGTGTTCGTAGAGTAGAATACCATGGTTATCGTGGGATTCGAACCCACAGCCTCTTGGACGGTAGGCCAGCGCGTTAACAACAATCGTAGGCCCCAAAATCCGTATCTTAATCCAATCGAATATTTGTGGGTCACTGTAAAAAGACTGCTGCTTCAATCCGAAAATCCTCCTATAAATTTGAACGAGCTTTGGGCACAGCTACAAACGGAATGGCAAAAAATTCTGGACAAAATTATCCAAAACTTGGTGGTATTAAAACAATACTTTCTTTGAAATACCAAAATATCAAAAGTGGCTACAAGGACTGAATTGATATTGTTTTTGTTGTTATGTTTATAAAAATGAGTAGTCGTTACTATGGGCTTTTATATAATGGTGAAGTTATCCTTAAAAAATATTAAATCAATAATCGTGTTTAATTTTCTTGTTTTAGGCCCCAAATTTGATTTTTAATATTTGGTATCCAGTTTTGCTCGCCACTGCATCTATTTGTATATTTATATAGAAAATACCATTCAAATTGAAAACAAACTCGATAGTTTTATATTTTTAAGTCTCGCACAATAGACCTTTTTCAAAAAAGTTTAAATTTCTCAAAGCGGTGCTGATACATTTACGTAAATTTTAATTCTCCACTATGATATATAAAAAATTGGGTGTAAATGCTAATAAAAGCCAAAAATGTACTGAGAAAAGTTCCTGTATTTCATACAATAAAATATGAAAAATTTTAGATAACATATATAGAAACGCTTTTACATATAGAGATGAGAATTATCCTTCACCTTTGGAACATACTTTTCATCACACTTTAATCCAATATTTTGCATCAGTCTAATAATTGGTTTTGAAGATAACGTATCCAAATCCTCGGAGTCAGTGTAAACTATGTAGCAGGACACTGGTAGATCGTTTACATACCGCCAGGAAGCCCCTAAAAAAATAAGAAACATATAATTCCTTATAGCACTATGTTCAACTCATTAAACATCTGTTTATTATACTAAACTCATCCCATTATAGCCGAGTTGGGGAATTATATTTTGTAGATGACACGAAATTAGAAACAAGGAACATTGTAACATTGGTCCTAAAACTTTGAGAAAACATTTTGTGAAGAGATAACTTTTGAAAAAGTTGAACAACTGGCGTCTCCATTTGAAAACTTTCACCCACCCTCGTTTTCGAGCCCAAAGCAGAGATAACTTTTAAAGGACTGATTAGCTCTCTAACAAAATATTAAACATTTATGCCCACTATTTTTACCTCATACATATTTTCGGATTAAAATAGGCATATTGGATTTTTGTAATTAAAGAATTATATAATAATAATAATATAATAAATTTTTCTATATAGTATTTTATGTTACTGAAAACATTTATCCTACTGTTCACCATTATGTTTGGAAGCTACGAATCCGATTGAACAGATTGATCCAGCACCTACTCTTGGCTTTAATTCAACTTGTGAACCTTGATGTATCTTTTATTTCTTTGAATTTAAAAGATTCATTTATTGGTTGGTTCTTGTTGTTCTAGTTGAAACATTCTGAGATATCAGACGTTAGCAATGGGTGTTAAAAAATCAAGTTTTGTTATGAGCGGAAGTGACAATTTCTAGAACAAGTTACTTCGGGGTCTATTATTAACTTCCTTACAGAGACTATGGGTTGAGTAAAGTGAAAACGTAAGTTCGAATTTCCTTTAAGAAACCTACCTCCAGCACATGCTCCTGTTATGAAATTTGGTGGCTCCAGCTCCTGTGCGTATTCAAATTTAGAATTTATACCTTTGCTAAAGGCTACATCCTGAAAATCATTAAGGTCTTCACCCTTGTACGCGACTTTTGGGAGAACAGAGATAACAACGACTTCCTTAGCGGTCCTCAGGCAGGGTACAAGACGCTCAGTAATGATGCTGCTGAGATTTAAATTACTTTCTTCGGACAAACAAATTATGTTTTTCGCCTCCTCATCAATGAATGCAGTCACTTTAGCTCCTTGCAGATTGCATGCCTTATATTGATCCTTAATTAGAACCGCTTTACCAAATTCAGCCAGGCTTGACCCTTCTAGGATAAGTAGCAAATTTATGTTATCGCAGTTCAGCAGTTCACTGGTGGCTTCATCCCAATCGACCCTGTTGTTTTTTGTAAAAAATTAACTAAATGATTTTATAATTTGAAAATTAAATACTCTATGCGTGGTGCAGTTCCTTCTTCTAGCTCATCAAAACCGTCCCAAAATGCTCTGGAGGCAGGTTCAAGTATTTCTCCGAAGTTCATTTTAGATCCCAAATCCCGGTCGATTCGGTAAATTCAATTGTCATTTATTTTGACAAATTCAACTTCAAACAACTTCAATCCTTATATATCAAAAAGTTTGAAAATGTCAGGAACAGCTGTTAGTTGAAGTGAATATAGTTTTCCTTTAAACTAAGAAGAAGGTTTTGCAAGTGTTTAATTTTACTAGGAGAAGCGAATTTAAAAAAGGTCTTTTTTTCCTGTTCTACTCATTTATTTAATTTTAGTTTGGTGTTCCAAGTTATAGCATCAACATAATCATTCACCCAAGTATACAAATTTCCTCTAAATATCGCCCTATTAATCAAATGAGATACATTTTTATCTGTCTCACTTCAAGATATCTTGCACACTTGAATATCCTAGTAAAATTGTTATAGCAATCGTTCGAGTTTATTACAAATTGTATATACAATTGGTTTAAAACTTACCAAATAACTTAATTCTAGGATAAAGACTAGATAGTGTAGTATTTGCTCTTCTCGAATTTCCCAGAAGCATCCCCGTATTTTGACTATAAGCGACAAAATTTAGTAGAGTTTTAAAACGATTTAAAAGTGAGACGCGAAAACTTTTTAATTTTAATATTTGTCTACACCTTTAATTTAATACACTTTCTTATTTTAATTACTAATTATACAGTCGCCATCACGAAAAACTTATAATATACAAGAAATTGTTTGCGCCTTAAGTTTAGAAGATAAGCGATTTATTTATTTTTTTTCTTTAATACAATATTCTTTATTCCATAAGTATAAACAAAATTTCTCTTTACATTTCTTAAACATAACCTAGCATAACATTACATATTATGCCCGATTTTTCGTGGTTGCCGCTGTAAATGGGAAAAAGTTTTTGAATATCTCGTAATTCTCAATCATTATTCGATTTTGGAATAAATCAGAACATAATTTAAAAAAAAAATATGATTAAATGAAAGGAGAAATTGATTACCTGCGAATTTGACTGGCCTTGGTAGATCTAGTGTTAAGGCTAGCAAATCTCATTAATATCGAACTTTGATTTTCGAGAGTTCCCTTAGTAGTATTTTGACCCAAAATTTCCAGAACAACGAAATATATGAAACGGTTTGGGTTTTTGGTAAATAAATGTTAAAAACATTTTTGTTTTGTTTAATATTATATATATTTTAAGAACATCACATTAATAGTCATGAAAAAGTCAATTATTGTTAGTCTCAAATTTTAATTAAAGTTTATATCCGGTAAACCAGGGTTTCAACTATATCAAGTACAGGTATATATCTATCTATGCTATGTATTCATCAATTCGTAACGAATGTATATGCACAATTTGATTAAAACTCCTTCACCCTCTCCCTCAGATTGTTGGGAATATGATCTAAATGTCGATACAGCACAGATCCCCATCCCTTTGACTAATCCTGATCATTTTGATACAAGACCAGGAAATCAACCCTTTAAATTTATAAGCCATCATTGATCATTCATGGTTAAGGAGTACGGACATGATCATTCCCTCCAATATTTTGAAAAAAATCAATTCTAATTAATCTTTTCAGTATTTTTGCTACTGACCCGAGAAAACATTTGTCGGTGTTTAAAATAAGGATCCCTCTTTAAATTCAATTTTGTTGAAAATTATTTTTAATTAACTATATCCTACTAATATAATACATCTGAAAGTATATTTTAAATATTGTTGCTCAATCATCCAATTATTCAGTTTTTATAGATAGAGGTAAATTAAATAGTACTTACTGTAAGCTGAGAAGAGCAAATAACTCAATTGGTTTATAAAGGGTCTTTCATTAAGCACTTCCTATTTTTAAATTTAAATAAAACAAAGTGTGTGTAAGATATCATCGACAATTTTTATTTGTTTGGAAGGCCTATCGATGCCATTAGGTACGGAATATTACATCGTTCAAATTTCCGCCGCGGCTTCTCTGGGTGGTGCGAATCTGAAATGTCCAATTTCCCATGACTCTGGCGCATAAATCAGGCTGAATTTGACCGATGGCACGGGTTATCTTGCCTTTGAAGGCCGCTCTGGTTTTTGGCTTATTCGCATAGACCTGCGACTTAAGAAAACCCCACAAGAAAAAGTTTAACGGGGTCAAATCGCACAATCTCGTGAGATGACCATGACCTCAAATCGCACGTGCAGAATGTCCAATGTGGCATAAACTGTGCGGCACGTAGCGCCGTCCTGTTGAAACCACATGTTTTTGGTTACTATATCATCCAGGCCAAAAGAAGATGGTAATCATTGACCAACAACGCTCGCCGTTGACGATTATGGCGACCGTAAAATGGGCGAAGCGCGTGAAACGTTGCCCAAACAGAACACCCATTTTGATGAAACAATTTTATCATTTGCACGTGTTGTTAAACGCTATATCCGTCCATGGTGATTTGGCAAAACAGACTGAATAAATGACAGCCTATTTGATAGATATAGCTTGAACAATATGGCCGCTATCAACTGTCAAAGTTCGGAAGTCCCTATTGGAAGACCATTTACAAGGGTTATATAAATGTTAATTTTTTTTTATAAGTGACATTCTATTGTATAATAAAATATAGACATTTTTTCCTGTGCAACGCAAGGAAAACGAGATTTAAGCAATTTTTATGTAGATTTCGCAGAACGTACATAGTCAAATAATCATTAAAAGAAATTTTTATTATTCTAGAAATAAAATGGCATCATTCTTTTTAAAGAACGAGCAACGCGAGCATCTTAAATTGTTGCGAGACAAGTCACCAGAAGGTAATAGCTGCATTGACCATTCTAAATCATATATATGTAGTATACGCTAATACGATTGGGAATTTTCATAAATTATTATAAGTGAAGTTATTAATGATAAATGAAATATTTCTTTATACAGTCGTGGTCGAATTGTGCAAATTAGCATTAGAGTATCTCAATAAAGGACCAAACGATAAGAAATTCGTTTCTCTCGCAAGTATATTCATGCATAATTATATAATTATAAATCAATTCATAATCATATTCCAGAGAAGCTTAACACACCCGCAGAGCTTGTTCACCCAACTGTGGAAGCTCTTGTGTCCCTTTTAATAGATGCAACTAAGGCCAATGTAAATAATGTACATTTCAAAGATAAAATTTAATTTAATTCTGTAATTTTTTCAAAGGTAACTGAAGCAGAGTTTGAAAACCTTAAAAATTGTGGATTTTCCCAAGATCATGTCGTCATACTTTGGCAATTTGTATCGAGCAAGAGAGGTTACGTAGAAAACATTTTAAAATCGATATCCACAAAAGAATATAGATTTAGAGACGTTGAATGGAGACTTGAAGCCAAAGTATAATTCGTTTATAATTTTTATTAATATTCTTCATTAAATAATTTTAATTATAGATAGCTTCGCGGAGTCTTTTAAAGCAATCCACCCCAGTGATTACTTTAAAATTTTTCCTGGATTCGGAATCGGTTAAAGAAAATCGAGATACGAAATACTCAAAATGTGAAAGTGCCAACAATACTAAATTAGAGGTACTTGCACAAACAGATCCTCATAACTTGGTTCACATAATTGAAGTTTTGGAACAGGGCCTCGTCGAAGCTAAAACGCACAGAACAAGAAATATCTTAAAGACATTCCATTGATATTTTAGCCAGTAAAGTATAATAAATATTTAATCGAAATATTTTTTTATTAACGTTAATTACCGATATGAAGAGATTTATTCTTTAGGATACGACTGGAGGCATTAAGCTAAACTCTTCCACAACTTTTTATTGTCTGCTAACTTTTAAATTTTAGACTCTTGTACAAATAGATTCTAAACAATAGTTGTAACTTATTTTAAATTTAAATACTCTTTTAGCAAAGGCATGCAATTGAGACTTTAGGTAACAAATCAAACGTTTAATTAAAAATATCTGATGTTTTCGATTCAAATTTAAATAAAATCCGTATCCAGTTCATACAACTTTATTTTCCTTATTATTAAGATAAAAAACAATTTCATATAAATTCTGAATTGATGTCTACTAACATTGTAATAAATTACATTTGTTACAATTTCAAATCATACAAATATACTGCAAGTGAGAAAAAACATTAGGCAAAGTATAGGAGGTTGATTTGGAAGATGCAGCTGCCTTATAAATATAAAGAAAATTTAAAATTCTTGATTTTGATTCACCTTTCTTTTTTTTTTTGTAAAGCCGAACAGAAACAATAGAAATCAAAATTATGCCATATATATAAAAGTATTGATATCGTCATCATCCCGTCGCATATACTTATGTTCGATAAGCCATTCGAGCTGCTCTTTTATCATCTTTTTTGAAGGTAGGAACATATTTTTTAGAATATCAATCAATTCAGCCTAAAGCATTTATAGTTATAATCGGTAAAAAATGTGTTAAATAGCAAACCTGTAGGGCGGCGTTGTTTAACCGCTTGCGCATTTTCATTATCTTTATGATTGCTTCCTGTGTTCGGAGTATTCTTAGTTGCACAATTGATTGGTTATCCTCCTGTTGGGATCGTTCCGTGCTTAGCTGTAATCTTCCAATTAAATTCAACTAAAAGAAGTTCTTATTAATAAACTAAAATGTAATTATTTCAGCTCTACATACTTTACCCCTGCGCTGCGTTTTACCATTTTTGATTATTGCAAAATCTTGATTTACCCAAAAAAGGGTATTTTCGGTAAAATCCTTAGGTGCAGCACAATTCGTGTCCATTAAAAGCAACTGCCTTTTCAATTTTGGAAATGCTACTAATGACCATAGTGTCCTTCTTAATTCAGGATCTAAAAGCACATTAATTTTCTCAATATTTGGACGACTCTTATCGAAATTCACTTAATCGGAGAAAAATATACTAAAGTAGATTCATAATTTAAGATATAGATCCCTTTTTCAAAAAAAACACTGATTCGTAAAAATTTAAAAACCATTTAAAATACTCACCAGGTAATTCTGTAGCTAATCTTAAATTTTCATATGACACTTTTTCCATCGGACGCTGATTCCATGCAAATAAAACGGCCATTTGAAACGTAGTTACGTCCAAGTCGAAGCGTCCAACATTGTTCACAAAAGTAATTGTTCCATTGCTCATATGATGATACCACTGCAACTTTCGCCCGGAATGCTTTTTCTTATAGAAATCTTCTACGTCAGGGATATAATCTTCAAGTTCTAATGGTAAACTGACTGAAACTCGTTCTGAACATCGAGCCCAAGCACCAGCGTTTAATATCTTTATATTAATGGCATCGTGGCGAGTTGTAGATGCCCTGAATTGAGCATTTAAGTCTTCACTTACCTAAACATAAAAATAAGTCAGATATTCTTTGCGATATTCAAAACTTCACACTTTTATATCCTGAAACATTCTAGCAAGCTTATTTACATAGTCTGCTGGCATGCCTACTTCACGCAGCCACTCCACCATGTCTTCCTCCTTTTCACTATCAGCACTTGAGTCTAATATGAGTCTGGAAGATTAATATAATGTTAGTTTAATTTCATTAATTTACAAAATAGAATAAATCGGGAATGTCCCTATATTATACATTGCGTCATTAAAATAGGACAAAAAATACAATAAATCTCAATATACTCAAATTGATCTTTAAAACTGAATTCTCCAAATCGTACATGACAAATTATACTTCTAGCAAATCTAATAAAGTCTGTAAAAATAATAGTTATGTTTTGCTGAATATCTTCGGTATTTCACCTTCACACACAGAAAATTCTCAGCAAAAAACACGCAAAAAAAGCCTTTTGCATGATTTTTTAATATCGTCATTTAACTTTAAAGATTCGTAATGATAAATGGTTTTCTAGAAATTAAAGAATTATTTTCAGTGGATCTTTGATGCATTTGCTATTCAACATTCAAAACGGAATGAAATTTCAACAAAATACATTGAATTGTAATCCCACCCGCCAGATCTCAGAAAAATGCTGAGATTTTATGCCTAATAACAAAAACTTGTAGAATGCGTTAAATTAGAAAAAAAAAAGAAATAAAAATAATAATCCCCAGAAATATCAGTTGCACCAAAATCATTAATAGAGAAACATTTTGAATGGTATCGATTCATTTTTCATGAAAACGGAAGTGAAATTATTAATAGACTAGCGATTTTCAAAGTTCTGTTTTCGCACTTTGTACCTAAAGATTGCGAAATTGTATATTTATGGGGACAGTAAAGGCTAAATATAAAGATTTGTATTCTTTCGCACTTAAAGTAAATTTTTTCGATCTCTGATATGAAAAGTATGTTGAGAAAGTGAGGACAAATGATTTCTTTTTTTAATTTTGCTTATCTGTACTGAACGCATTCCGTCTAGCGTTTTTTAATGTGAGTAGAGTAGACACTTTGGATATCATTTCTTCAGGTTATATGAAATAGAAATAAGAAAACGCTTAGATTTAATTTTGTAGTGTAATATTTGTCTGTACTTATGGTAAATTGCGTATAAATGTGAATTTACCACCAAATTATCTGCACCGTGCGGTAAAGCCAATGTAAATTTCACGATATTTTAGACGTTCTACGCCCAAAAATAACTAGTTGAAAGCTTTTAACTGTAATCGGAAATTAGAACAGAACTAATTCTTAGTTTTATTCCTTACCTTCTTGTTAAGTGGACTTTATGATATCGCATGAACACGTCTTTGTTGCTTACGTACTTCAAAACAAGCAGTACGTCCCTCAGTCTACTTTCAATTTGTTCGCTGGTGAGACGCTTACTCAAGGGTGTCCTCCGCAGGAGCATATCACAATAGTTGGCTAAAAGCTCTGGGCATTTGCTCTCTGGGGTTGTCACTTTGGTTCCTCGTGCAGTTATAGCAGTTGGGAGCTCGAGCTGAAATTAAATTGGTTACTACGAAAAATTTATCGGGGGAATATCAATACACTACCTTGAAAACGGTGGTATCATTGACTACACTTTTGAAAGCCTTGTCTCTGGCAGTTAAAAAGCGAGGATCGTCGTTGAAAGCCTCCTTTACTAGTGCACTAAAGCGCCTAAACAGTTCAAGCAGCCGTTCAACATACTTCTCCGAGTCCTGGGTGATGACATCGGCCGCAGCTAGCATGTCTGCGAGACCTGCTGAAACAATATGGTTTTCGAGGTCCCGCAGCATGGGGTCGACGCCCCCCTGAACTCTGTCTAGAAGTCTGAACATTAACTGTAGCCGCTCAGTCTCACCCGCTTTAATAAGGGGTGCGCATTCCGCGAGCAGAGTAGTTAAGTGATCTCCAATGAGAACATTCACACAACATTGGGCTAAGGGATGGAAACTGCTGGGCTCCAAGTAGCGCTTGGCCCTGGCCTCTTCCTCCCGAAGCTTTGTGTCTGCATACCTCATGAAGGCCTGCACACCGTTCGTTTGCTGCTGCTCGCTAGCTTTCAGGCGGTAAAAAGCTGCTGTTGCTTTTAAGTATGCCGCCTCAAAATTATCGCGGTAAATTTCCAACTTATCGTCTGAGTTCGAGCATAAATTTACATAACTTTCTCTCACGCCAATAACCAGCTGCGAATCGAACGCGTCCCCGTTTCTTTCAGCGTGTACAATTTTCATCGCAGAATCTTGAAGGCGATTTTTTATATCCATAAAAATGTTTTCGTTCCAGGAATCAAGCATTAGCTTGCGCACGATGCTTTCTTCGCTGAGCGCCTTTTTCTGGGGGTTACTACTCGAATTGTTGGAGGACGAACTTTTCCCTTGAAGGGCGGTTTCAAGCTGGCGAAATGGAAGCGGCAGGTAACTGCTCTGTGTAAAAAACTTTCGCCACTCAATGATATATGTTTTAAGGAGGGCATGCTCCTCCCTCTGGGCTTGCACCCGCTTCTGGGCCTGAACTATAAACTCGACAATATCGTCCCGCAGGCACTCGTAAATCTTTGATGCGCCCTTCTCGTCCCACAAGCAGACCAGATGAACACCGTAAAAGAGGTCCTGCCACTCAGTTTGAGAAACCGTCTCCTGCTTGAGCAGCTTCAACACAATGGGTCTCATTTGAGGCCAAACATCCTCAAATGAGCACTGTTCCTTTCCCTGAAATAAAAGTCGACTTTTAGACGATGAAGTAAAGGGAAAACGCCGGTCGCACCTTCAACATTACTCTGGACACATCTATGGTCTTTACATTGGAGAATTCACTTTTCACTTAACTGCTACTTCAGAAAACACTAATTATCGCAGAACATCGATATTTGTTTGACAATTATAAGTAACGTAACATCAGGCTGGTTCCGGGCTATGTCAAATTTAAGGGTGCTGCCAAGGCATCGGTTTTGATGCGTTCGAAAATTTCGATATTCAGCACTTATCTAAAAACAAAAGACGCAGTCTCTGTGTATTAATTTACAACATCAAATTACTTATTATTAAGTCAAATACGATTATTAATGATAATATAACTCCCCTTTAACTATTTAATTCGATTTAGTGTGTATTAATTGATTGTCTATAAATAAATTCACTTTATTAATGACTTCCATTTATATTTACTTCCGTTATGTATAATTTAATTACCTCAGCAATGCTTGTTAGTTAACTACTCCATACAAGAAGAAAACTCTTAAAACAAATGTCAACATTAGCTTGACAGTTTTATATGCATTGTGATTTGTTCGGGTTTTAAGAGGTTTCAGCGCCTCCTCTTGCAATCATGGATAAATTTGAGTGCTATTTGAGATGCTTCATATGTGACCAAGAAACAAACGATTCCGGCCGGGATATGTTCAATTGTATGACCGACTACAGCCAAACGCTGATGTTTGATGTTTTAGAGAAGGCTGCTGGTCACGAGCTAAAAGTATCCGACCCAAGCAAGTGCGTTGCCTGCTTCGATTGCACCGAGAAAATAAACGAATATGACCTAGCTTGTGCTACAGCTTTGAGGGTGCAAAGAGAATTGTCGGAGATGCTGCAGACTTCTGAAAAATACAATCAATCGGAGAAGATTCTCGAGGAAGCCAAGGATGGCCCAAGTATTGATCACATTGTCATTGCAGACGGAATCTACACGATTAAGGATGAACCGCAAGCGTTGGACCATGAAGTGCTCGAAGAAGGTAAAACTGCTTCAAACATTACCGCAATCAATTAGATTTATTGCAATCCCACTTTTCTTTGCACTGTCTTGCCCCAGATTTCAGCTTATTCTGTGTTATAAGTCGACACCTATAAGATTTATGGTGGAACTACAAAACTCGTTTCGAGTTGTAGAATTTATTCTCGTCTGATTTAATGCTATGATTAATTACAAAATGCAATGAAACAAATATTACTAACCCTATTATAAGGCCAATCAGTTATAGTTTCCGATAAATAGCATTCCACCGAAAAATTCTTTTATTCACACATAATTTCATTAAAAATTGATGAAATTCCCTAACGCACACTACACTATTTACTTTTCTCTATACATGATATATTTAAAATAAGGAGAAACCTGAAAAATAGCCATAATTAAATGTAAACAAAAATCTTCTAACCTGATGTCATCCAGTACATTTTAATTTTAAAAAATTGCACAAATACGTGCTCGTCTCTGTGCGAAAAGAAATTTTTTAATGAATAAAAGAAATTGGCGGCGCAAAAAGAAGTGAAAAGTACATAGGGTAGTACGCGTTAGGGAAGTGCAGAAGTTTTTAATGAAATTATGTGTGGGTAAAAAAATTTTGAGGTGAAAATGACCACTTTTAATTTCCTTATTTTAACAAAATATATAATTTGGAAACTTTAGCCGACCGCCAACAATTTTTTAGATCCTCCCGTTTTAGAGCAAATGGAAGGCTCCTACAAAATGTCATTGAAATCGGTGAATTTCAGGGGTATACAATCAAAGTTGGTAAAGTCCACAGTGCCAAAATGTTCAGTAAACCATAAAAACGATTATTTTAATAATTACAGGTAACTATTCTAATGTTAAACATTATTTATATGCAGAATGTAATACATTATGGAAATACAAGTGTTCATCACGCTCAGTTCAATACTTTTGAGTAAAACCTTAAGTATAAGATGGACTTTCCCAGTTTTGTTACCAAGTTTTGGACTTTACTAAGTTTGTAACTGAATGTTTAGGACTTTCCTATATTTGTTACCAACTTTCTGGACAGGGTTGGATACAGGCGTCAGTGAAATGGAGGCAATGGAGCCTTCCTATTGATCGAAAAGGACTTTACGCAAATTGAAACTCAACTCACTTGGACTTTGCGAGGTTTGTTTGTAAAGTCAATTTTCAATTTGAAATAACAGTCGAGATTACTAGAATTTGTATAAAATTATTCTACGGGGTAAATATAGATACGGAAAAAAATGTGTTGCAATTTAAATCTCACTTTTAAAATTTTGTGGACTTTACCAACTTTGATTATATACCCCTGAATTTATCCTATTCCTAACTTGTTTACATTTTTTGTTCGCCTATTTTTCCTATCATATTTAACTTTAAAAAATCGAAAACTAATTTTCCTGTGATACTTCTTCATGTTGCCACAATGTTTTATTGAAAATTGTGGAAAAACCATTAATAACAATTTTTCCACCTGATTTATATGAATAATTCAATTTCATGGAACAAATTGTTGATAAATTAAAAAAGATATTTTAAAGGTATTTACACAATTTGCCACGAATTTTGTGAGAATATGTTAAAAGTCGTGAAAAAAAAATGTCAATGCCAAATTTTATTTGTATATTCCTCACTTTTGATCTCAAATGAACATTTGTGAGGCTTCATCAAATTCCGTGAGGGTACCTCAAACTCAATCTGTACCTATCTCAATTGATTTAGCCTTTTAAAATAAAGTAAATGGAAAATATCCAAAAGATTGAATGGAGGCTGCAATGAGCGTGCCGAATGCAAGTATGTCAAAAGGTGAATTATGTTAACACGTTCACTGCCAGAATTTTTAACAAAGCTTTCGTGAGAGACTTACATATAAAAATGCATTGGATGAGAGAGAACTTTCATTTGTGTACCGTTTTCGGTACACATGGCAGGGAACGTGTTAAAGAAAACTATGTCAAAATATGCCCCACGATTTTCCAATGATGATAAAGATAGCGTTTGAAGCCGATACGGATAATTAACCAAGTAACAAGCCTTTATAACGCAACGTTAGTCGCCAACAATTTGTAGAATTCATATGTTAAAAAACCACAATTTGCCCTCAAACAGCGTTACCGCAATTTTCATCCAAATGATTGGAAATAGAACTTCGATTTCCAGTTTTTTTTCAATAGGTTCAATATGTTTTATTATTAAATATCATCAGTCTGTTTTAATTAGTTACAGGCATTCGATCAGTAAATTATATAAAGTAATAATTAAAGTTCGATTATATTTTTATCCGAATTCGAATTACAAGAGCATAATGCAGGGTTACAAAAAAAAAAAATCTTAATAGTTGCGGTGTGTAAAGAATGATTATTTTTGTCCGACGTTACAAAGTAATAATTTGTATTTTTCAGAGACCGATGAATATGAGATTCAGTTCTTTACATCAGCCAATGATAATGATGAAGATAATAATGAAATCCAGGAAAATGAGATGCAGGATCAACATGAGTTCATAGTAATGGGTGATTCTCGAAGCACAAGCGTTACCGGAACAAATACACCGCCGCTAATTAGCGAACCTGCAAAAAGCCCAGTAGAAGAAAAACGAAATTCCAAACCTAAAAGCAGTACATTTTGTAAAATTTGTAAAATTGATTATAACACATTTAAAGAACTGAGCGAGCATAGAAAAGAGAAACATGACGACGGACAGAGGCTAGTTTGTGATATATGCGGCGTTCGATACAAAACGCAATCAGCTTTAAATATTCACATTGATATGCATAACGGTATCAGCCCCTTTAAATGCGAAACGTGTGGAAAAAAGTTCACTCAAAAAGGTGCGCTTAAGAGACACAGGCCGATCCACACAGGAGAACGGCCCTATCAATGCGACAAGTGCGGTAAGCAGTTTACCCACTACTCTTCCTTCCACATGCATAATTTAGCGCATGACGATATCCGGGATAAAAAGTGCGAAATATGCGGGCTTCTGCTCAGGTCTTCATCACATTTAAATCGGCATATGCTAGTGCATACGGGACAAAAGCCCCATGCGTGCCCGAAGTGCGGGCAGCGGTTTGCCCAAAGGTACAACATGATGTCACATTTGCGATCCCATCAAGGAATTCATCGGAAAAAGAAATTTATTTGTAATATATGTTCTAAAGGTTTTACAAAAGAAGTCCTCCTGCAAAAACACCAAGAAGAGAAGAACTGCAAATTGAGTGAAGATAACGTGTACCATATTATTGATGAGAATGATACCCCCGAATACACGATGGTAGTAAAAAAAACCTCGCTAAGTTAAGGTTTAAGGAATGAAAGGATTAAAATATGGCCGGTCATCGTTTTCCACATATTTGTTTTTATTTCTTCGCATTTTGTACTCTCCACATTTAATACTTGCGCCTGGGTCTCCTCACGTCTGGTTCTATATCAATCAGTCGCGTAAATAAATTATTTTAGTACAAACAATTTTCTTACTTAACATTAAATGCGTCAGATACAGCGACTAGTCCCCAGTCAGCCCGCGGGCGTACTGAATGTTTTTGTTTATTTTTTGGCTTAATAACACAAAAGTGTTTGGAACACCACTGTTGAAATTCTTAACTTATTTTTATTAATAAATATAGGAAAATATTCTCAGATTATTAGAATCCTCGCGGTGAGGCTACAAGAACATCTGCTTTCCGCCTTTAGCCTGCTGCTACCTGTGTGTCCACTGCATATATCAGTTTCCTAATGTGTTCGTAGGCGGTATTCATAATGCCCCAGCTGAGAAACGCCCTCGATGAATTAAACCAACATCCGCGATAGAAATACCGGATAGAATTGCCTCGCTCCCTGTATATTCTGTGTGCCACGGTGAATAATTTCTCTCTCTGGTGGCCCATGTTACTTTGCATTGCAACTTTTATCACATTTAAAGGGTAGAAAAATGTACTTAACGTAGCACCTATTAACGCTCCGGAAATAAACTCTTGTGCAGTTTTTGTCGACACAGATTCCTGGGAATGAAATATATTTTAATGCAATGTCACTTAAAATAATATAAGAAAACTTAAAAGACTTTTAGAATGTGTAAAGAATGATCTTGATTAGCACTTAGTAAAAGAAAATATTTTTTTATTCTGACTGAGAATATTTGTGAATAAAATGGGTGGCTTTATATATGATAAATTCCTCAATTTTATCATTTTCAGACTAGGTTTACATAAAAATTCACTTGACGCAATTGAAAACATTTTCTATAACGACACTAAGATTAATTATTTGTAAAATCAGCAATATTTCAAGCAAGACACACACAGGTCTGCCTACATTTCGATTACTGATCGTATCATCAATTAATCAATTTTAGAAATTCTTTGTGAAATAAAATCTGAGTAGATAACATATATAGTAATAATACATTTTTTGGCTGATGCGAGTGCTCTTTCATCAATTCGAAATGGTCAACTTGCGACACAACTACAAAATTCTGAAATTTAAGATTAAGAAAAATTGATACTTTAATTAACTTTTCGAACTATTTGGTCTATTGATTTGTCAAGCTATTATAGTTGCCTATTTTCAGAGTAATATCTACAAATATGCACAGAATCCAGCTAAATTCAATCAAATTCGATTTAACGAAGCTCATCCCAATCTAATTTTTTATGGATTCAAATTTTTATCTATTCTTGAGGAAACCTTTCATGAAAACAAGTAGCAAATGCAATTATTCTACTTGTAATGTTTGACATTGACTAGATTGAAAAATTCTGTAATTTAAAAAGTTGCGACTATCAAAAAATAAATATATAAACCTGCAATATTTATTAGGAAATCCATTTGTTAAAGGAGCATTTTATAGTGCCTGTTATTTCTAAATGAAGTTTGAAAAGAGATTCCCCCAAAACAAAATCCTGAAATAAGAGATTTGAATTACAAACTTATCAAACCTCCTCCATTATCGGTGCTACGCGTACAAAATTTATTAGCCTCTTCATTCAAGGCGGATTTTGGAATAAGCCTGATTTCCTCTTGAAATATCAAATAATAAATCCATCACAGTAGGCTAGTTAAAATTACAAATCTCCTCAGAAAATGAGACTAATCATGAACTATCTACAGCCTTGAGTAGAATATTTTCCTTTAATAAAGAAATAAAATTACTTTGCTGCCTCTCATTTTTTTCCATTGTATGATAACGATAAGACCGGTACACTAAATATTTATATCTATTATATATCTATATAATATTGCGCCAACCTCTAATCGTCATTAAACTGGGATGTTGCTCTCGCCATAAAATGTTTCTATTTAGAAACTTGGGTTATCTACATACGGTATGCGGTGACTATACGAGCTCTTAATTCTTATGTTAGCTTATAAACGCATTTACATCTAATATACATCGATTTCTTTAAAATTGCACTTAGCGATAAACAAACAAGTGACGGACAATCACCGTGGGTTCAAAAGCCTCTAACAAAGAATAGATTTTAGGAAGATTAATAATTTTACCTGTTTTGGTAATCTGTTCAGGGCTTCCTCACGTAAAATGAAGAATAGAACATTTGAAGGTCCGTTTCGAAGTAAAACGGGCACCAATCCCCGATATAGCTCTGTGAATCCATGGTTCACGTAGACATACCTGAAGGAGTCGGCTGTATTCCTGAAGACGAGATGGAACTTTGAGTCGGCCAGCAGGGTTTGCACTCGTTCAAACGGGAGGAGGATGGCTTCCACCGAGCCCGACACTAATCCAGCCACGATTTTCGCGGAGTAGTGATGCATCTCTACGTAATCGACAAGCTGCCTTCGCGTTCCCTCGTATACCCCGAACATAATTGACAATGAGATGGTTTTTTGTGCGAGGGGTGGAAATATCCCACGGTAGAGGTAGGTAAAACCTTCATGCCTGATTTGATCGTATGCCGATCCAAATTTTATACCGTGAAGAATTTGACGGAAAATCATTTTGTAAATGGGGTACGTCGCTCCGATATTCACGAAGGCTGCCCCACAGCCGCAGACAAATTCCCTCCAGTCGAAAGACTTGAACCACTGTCTGTTTGGATTCTGCATGGCTTCTGACGGTAACATTTCCTCTTTATTCGACATCATCTGAATAACAAGTTGCACCTTTTCGTCGTCCAATACTATAACTCCATTTCCTGGAAGAAAATGTGTAAAACAGATCTCAGAGCGGTGAACAAGATCAAAGGTTAGCGCTCCACGTCCTTAGCGTAACGTAAATGAGTAAATTACATAATTTCCAATGAAAACGGGCGAATCAGTTCTGTTGCGCATCAACCTCCTAGATCGACATTAGCGGAAGTGCAGGAAAACAAATATACCCTGATCTTATTTGATTTGAAACTGGCAGCGACTTTTGCAGCAATAGCGTCACAATCTCACATACTTGTGGCTATAATGTGAAATTATCAAACAATCCCTCGAAAAGGCGCATGAACGGGCCAGTTTAATTCAGCTGCTTTATGTCAAAAAATGTGTCAGGCTGTCAGAATTATGTATACACCCCTGCATAGAGGGAGACTCTACTCCAAAGGCAAACGTCAGTTGGAGCATGTTTATATGAGTTACATCTTACTTCAATTTAAATACGTTAAAAACGATTTTTGCTCGGGGCTCTCCGCAGCACTTGCCTCACGTGGTAATTTGTCTTTAGTCGATTGTGAGAGTCAACCGCCGGGTATCTGAGTCGCTCCCCCGCCCTAATAATTGTGCCACCGAAGTTAATCTGCAATCGCCTCGCCTCGCCTCCCCCACTATTCCCCTAGGCAACTAGCAAATGGACATGGAAAATGGAAAGTAGGTCAGAGACACTTGCTACTGTTTAATTTAATGCCCCATTTACCGTAATGATATGAGGCCTTGCCCAGGTGTTTTATTAACGTTAAAATTACCCTTGAGATCAGCCACATACAGGTTGCACAATCTAGGTCCCAGTACTGAGCACCCCCCTCGAGACCAGGACTAGGGCGGAGCATCAGCCCTCCAGGCTGATCCTGACACCTCTATTGCAGAACCCTTGCTTTATTACTTTGCACAGAAGTCCCGTCCACCATACAGAGTCGAGGCCTTTTGCACATCCAGGGTGCACGCCACTACGCAATTACCCTCTCTTAATCCAGACATCACGTATTCCTGGAACTGTAACAGTGGTCAGTCCCGGCCTGAAAATCCTGAATTAATTTATTTTTTCCAATGAAATGTTCCAGTCTTTTAGCAATTATTCTCTCGAAGACCTTGCCCAAACCAGGCAGCATGGTAATTGGTCTATAGTCTCTCACATCCTTATTGGGACTTTCTTTTTTGAGTGAAATTAATTCTCCTCTCTTCCAGCAATCCAGAAAGTAGCCAATGGAGGAGCAAACACAGGGACAGCCTTTCGAATTATAAAATTAGATATACCATCCGTGTACACTAATTTTTTGTTATTCAACTCATAACAGAGCTCCTGAATTTCTGCCTACGTGGCGGTCAACACCTCTCCCAAGCCGGCCAATCCCTCGAGGCCGCGAGGGGCAGAACGGTTTTAGCTTTCAAGCTATTTTTTTTTATGTTCAGGAAGGTGGTCACAAAATTGTTTACCAATGATGCGTCCCTCCTATTGGTGTCCATTTGGTCCCCAAAGAAGTCACCGTAATATGCTTCGACTCTTCTTAGCCGATGCATACATAATTCCCTTGTAAAAAACCTCTCCATTCGCAACTCTTTTACGCCCGAACAGTCGGTTTATTTCCTTAAATGCCTCGGGTGTGGGTTTGTTAGACTCAAGTCTCTTGTTGAGTCAATCCAGCCGGTATTTTCGCATTTTATTGCCAATGATGATATGAAGTCATTTCATATCGTTGCGCAAATCGGAGTACTCGCCGCTGCGCAAAGAACTAGTGCGTTCATGCATTCTTCTAAGTTTTCTATTCCAACTTCTCTTTTTGTGAATTGTATAAGTTCTATTATATTGAGCCGAAGAGAACTCAGTCTACAATTGCCTATCCTTATCCTTTGTCTAAACTTCTCAGACGTGTCAGAGACCAAACGTGTCAGGGAATCAACGTATTCGTCTATTTCACCTTCGGTCATTAATCCAGAGTCCAGGCTCCTGCAGTCCAGGATTCTTGACTCCTCCTCCTCCTTTCTGTAATTAGCTTAGTTAGTCTGATCAATAAAATAAAAATGTGACGCTAGTTAATTTTCTACCGGTTCAACCCTCTAAAAAAACACAATTTTATTTTATTGATCAGACTAACGATCTGATCAGCACAACTTTATTACCAGAACAAAACTTAAAGCTAATTACAGAAAGATGTTCTATTTATTAATTAGCCTGCTCACGTTGCTCACGTTGACCTGTGTCAGCAATTATTTGTCACCTGCAATCGATGAGGTGAACGCACTTGATCAGACTGGTGTCAGCGATTTGATGGCCGGAATGGGAACGTGTTAGGAAATTTCCATAAATTTGGGGCTGTGATATTTGCGGCGTTAACTTATATACTTTTTTAATGATTAATATCATTCATCATATACTGCAAAATTTGATAACGAAAAATACAAATGAAGTAAAATAGTTCCTCTCAAAACCGAAACAAAATAGTTCGCCCTTATTGGAAAATGAGTCGTCACCATTTCGAAGCGTAAACTTTAATTTCTTCATTTCACTTAATATAAGCTACAAACAATTAGTAGAATACTTAAATTAAGCTGGCCTAACATAATAAATAAAAACTAACAGGAGGCAGGGATATAAATATATAGGATTAGTTAAGGCGATAAAAAGGATGATAAAAGAGCTAAGGAGGAAAGATGGAGGGCATCTTCATAGATGATTTGGACAGGTGGAAATCAAAGAAGGAGTTTAATTTACTTTCCGAAGTATTCGTGTAAGAGGTTCGAAAAGGCCGCAGCTGGTACGGTTGATTTGAGGTTGAGGGGTTTGGTATAGAGAGAAATGATGGATGAAGGTAATATTGCAGCGTTTTCACAAGGGTTGTAAGTCAATCAGCAACAGGCGGTTATCGTAGAGGGGAAGATTCAGACGATCAGACCAGGGAAGCTTACGTAAAGCAAAACGGAGGAACCCATGTTGGACTGCTCCAATTCGATTAATGCTTTTGGTTTGAGAGGGAGACCAAACTTGGTTAGTATACTCAAGGAGAGGCCTAACGAACACGACATAGAGGGGTTTGGCAACGCAGGGATTAAGGAACTACTTTCTTTTGCATTACTGCTTCAATTAAATCTATCATTAACTAGCATATTATATTTAACTAGCTGTTGGAAATTCCGGCTCTATGGAGTCCCAAATATATTGCATTTGATTACACAATTCTTTCATCTTCGTGATATTGTTGCTGGAGCGTCTTGTTTTACATTTTTTCCTATAAGGTCCCAATGTCTAGTACAGTCAGCTGAAGGTCATTCCATAAGACCACAACTTTGTTGTTTTAGCTGCCCTGCGACGATATGCACATGCATAAGCAATAAGCGCAGCTGAGAACTTGATAGTTCTTCTCAAATAATATCGGTGAACGATTTATTCCGGCTTTTGTATGATCCTTTTGACTCTTTAACTAAAATACAACTCCGAGTTATGGACTGCAATTACCTTACTCTCCAATTTTTGTGACTTCACACGAAACCCAGATATATACGCTATATGTTTTTTTTTAAATGCTTACAAGTATCGATAAAACATGTTTACCACTCAATTAATTATACGTTACCGTAATTTCTTTTGTCATCGATTGACGTTGGTTCATCATATTTTTTCTCGATAAATTTAAAGGTGACGCTCCAAGATGTCCTCCCTTTTTTTTTTCCTTTTATATAGTGATTCCGGGAACTTTTTGATCAAAATGGTATATCTAGTATTTTCAAACGATTTCAAGGAGATTTTATATTAATTTTTAAAACGTTTTATCCTTTACTACTTTTGAGATAATTGAAAATGAATTCTGCATCGATAGTGCACCTGAAAATAAGGTGCAGTCTTGTTTTTATTGATGACCATATGCTTACCACGAAGAAGATAAAACTTTAATGATTTAACCTTTTTTATTATATTTTTTTAATCTTATTGTTTGGATTTTTGCAATTTTGTATTTTATAATAAATAAAGAAAGGTGAGTAGATTAAAACTCAATTGACTTCGAAAGGTTAACTTCGTTCATATTTATTGAGAATTTTGGAAAAATAATGAATCATTTAAATGGATATTTCTTCACAGTTTTCTTTAATAATTCATAAAGTTTATATCAAACTTTAATTACGTCTAAACAATTGCATTGAAAGGAAATGAAAAGATTGTAAATAAGTCTTCGAGAAAAATATAAAACTTTAATTATAAGTATTGCGTAATTACTTGTTTTAGATTCTTTTAAGTTCTTATACAACTAAGGCATTTTTCTCTAATTAAAATGCTTCCTATATCAGTCGTGCAAGCATGACGCCTTTGTAGAATTCATGGAAAAGTTTAGACTGCAAGTAGTCTGTATATGCACATATCCATTGAATTTTTATTAAATAGCTTAGCAGTTTCTTGGAAATTCCTCAAATATTATTGATGTAAAAATATTCCTATAATATAATTCATTTTTCCTCATGCTGCACTTTCGTATATATAGTGCATAGTACATTAGTAGGACTAAGCATATAGTCGAACTATAATTGTACACCTTTATAACCGCAAAAGTTGTCTTCAAGGGCATCTAGTTTTAGGAACTTGGTTTCAGGATGAGTACATTGATCGCAAGAGGTACATATAGAAATAAGACGTGTACCGCCGACGTACTTTCATATCAGGTATAGGTGGGTACTCCCCTAGCTCGTTTTTTCTTTATTTATTTTTTTAATTCGTAATTCCTTTTCTTAATGTTAACAATTTATTTATTTTATACCTCCGTAAGAAAATCGCGTCGCATGAGGGTTTCAGTATATTTTAACGAGTTTCTCACTTTGTACTTTTCCCTGATTACTCAAACAGAAAAATATCGAAAACAGAAGTAGAAAATTCTTTATTTATTCCCTTATTATAGTTGTTCAGTTTTAATATTCTACTTATAATAGGAAGATCATTCGATCCAACAACAAATATCCCCTTCAACATTACCAACTTACCCATAAGTTAAGATACCCAAATAAGTTACCAATAATTGTTTATTTAGTTCGTGTTAGTAGGCTTGTCTGATTTTAGATATTACCACTTTTTTTAGCACATTAACAATATATACTTTGAGCCTTATACGAAAACTTATGTCTGAATAAAGCGTTTATTGAGTTTATTTCCTAAATTGGATATTTATAAACGGTTCTTTGAGATATTCGTCTTTTAGGTAAGTTCCGAATCCTGTCTCAAGCTGTAAAATTGCTAAAAACAGATTGTTTTTAATATAACCTTCTACCTTTGAGCTTTATCAGTTTCTGGGATACATGTTTTTTTATTAGTCCAATGGTCCCTTTCTTTATTTCTTTTGGTCGTTCAGTTAATCTGTTATTATATAGTTTATGTTTTGTTCAGATATTTCCCAATTTATAAAATTAAATTAAAGGCAAACAAATTTTTTAATTTTAAGTTAATTTGAAAATTTGTTAAAGTGCATTTTAAACACAATGAGTCGACGAGCTTCCATGGATTATTTAATTTTTTAAATTAATTTAAATTTTAGCCAAAAATCAAATTTCATAATTTAGTCAATTTTTGCTTTTCAAAGCTGCTCCCATAAGAAAAACTTATTTGGGTGAAGTGACAATTTTTCTATATTTTTTAAAATATTATTTTGGCAAAATATCCATTCGGTTATTCATTTTAACCTTTTATTAGTTCATGCAAACAAAGTCAGTTAACTGAATTCGCGGACCAACTTCTACATAGTAATCCTTTCGGTTGCCTACTAAATAGAAAATGTAATTTATTAAACGAACAAGTAGTTATACATACAATAAACTTACTACTCCAATGCGGAATAGTTTGTCCAACCGTTTTTCAATTACTACTTAAAAAAAGCCATTAAAACTCGTCTCGTCGTCGAAATAATAAAGAACAAAATATTATATTCAATTCTAAGCTTACTAGGTACTTTTTAATGATTAATAGAAAAGCAAAAATAATTTATCACTTATCAAAAAATTCATTAAAAACCAAAAACACAAGTGAAGCACAATTTGCTCACCTCAAAACCGAAATAAAATAATTCAACTATTTTACAACAAAATTTATTTTATAACAAGCAGGCAAATTATTTCGAATGTAGACTGTTAGACTTAAGTTTGATGTGTAAGTGTGTTGTTTTATGCTGATGATACTAAAACACTATGTTAATTTGGATCGTATAAAAAAACAATAATTAACATTTAAATTAAACATTTTTACAACACCTATAAAATTATTGTTTTCTATTACATTAAAGCAAACACATAAATATATCGGATTTCCCTGCATTTATAATGTTCCCTTTAAAGTAGTAGCCCTTGAAATTATTCATCCGCATAACACGCGTGCAACCAATTCTTTAAGTTTTTACTACACACCCACTTTGGTCATATATTAGAAATTAATTACCCTCCTAACAGGAGCTAAGTATATTTGTGGGTTTCTTATTGCCCACGTTTTTTATAACTACTTACTCTATTTACTTACGTGCAGCTATAAAAGATAAATTCAGTATCATCCTACGGATTTTACATTTAAATGTTGGAAGAGAAGATTACGATGTTATATTTTCTTGATGATCTTTCATTATTCAAAGATTACTGAAACGATGAAAGAATACGATTAGAAGAAACTCACTATTTAAATATATATAATGTATATATGTATTCATGTATATAGGTAATTATACAAATTGAATAAAATATAAAGAAATATGATTTATAAATTCCGAAAAAAAAATGTTAACGGTCAAAATTGTTAAGCCTGTACTGAAATCGAAATTTAATAAGAATAATCGAAAGAAGGAAGACAATTAGAGTAACACCGCAGAGGTCGTCATGAAGGCTGTTAACTCACTATATAGTGATAATTTGTTTATGCTTTCATCACCATAACTAACCGTAAAACAGCAACATTACTGAATGCAAAAATTCCATTTAAATAGTGTTTAAAACGGAAAAAGAAAAGCGGAAGACATACTGTTTTCCTTTAGTATTCAAACAGGAATTCTGACACACGCCAAAAGAAACATTAATAGATATTTTAAGGTCGGTCGCTTGCCTTTCACCTAGTTAAATCAAATGAAGTGTGTCCAGTGTGTTATTCATGCAGAATCTCCCGCAGAGGTCAGCATAATATGCTCGTAGAAAAAGTATATTATCCAATGAATCGTGAAATATTCATTCCATAAATATTACGTAAGATATTACCTCCGTGGTCCGCCTTGCAGACTGTTTAGTCCCTGAACTTGTAGTTTTGAATGTTGAAGCCATAAACGGCTAATAACAGTAGCCAAAAGAATGACCTTTATTTTTCCAGGTATATATGCCTTCTTGTGGAAGCGCAATTAGATCTTACTTGTGAATATTTTTTGTAAACGAATCCCGTAAAAATGTGATTAAATCGGCCTTCGAAATAATTTAGCTTTAGAAATGTTTCATTTTTCGTGCATCTACAGAGGGTATAAGCAATAAGAGCATTTACTTTAGATAGCCGGAAGTGCCTTGTAATAGAAGTTTACAAAGAAGTTTTTCAGTTTAGTTTAGTTAGTATCTCATTTTTCTCCTCGTTCAGTCATCTTGGCCATGTTATAACATTAAAATTTCAAGGTTACATCTGAATATCTCGCGCCGTTGTTCAGTCTACTCCTCTTTCATGAAGAGCACGCACATTCCAAATTTACATACTTTTGAGGAATATTTGAATACCAGTTATTGTAATCCTTTCCTATTTGAATTGTTAATTTGGTCGCGAGCCAGCAATTTAGCCCTTGAAATAGAGCCAAATCAACACTGAAAATGAATATCTATTTAGTAGACTTTATACTTTATCTCGAAGAAACAAAAATAAAAATAAATATAATCGGGCACGACTTAACGTTAGTTAAGTTGTTTTTTTACTTTACCATATTTCCGGACGAAAGTCGGTTTCCGATGGTATGCACGGGTATGTTATTCAGATGGATGCAATGCCATAATAACTTCCCCAAAAAGAAATATAACTTTCTCACGCTGCATTAATACTCGATCAAGCAAAAACTAACAGTAAAACTGTTACAAGCTATGATATTTTAAAGTTACAAGTATTTGTTACTTCCGAATTAACAACTTCGCTAAATGTTTTCAGTGACAAGGTAGAAAAGCGGACTCAATTGGGGGACTCTTTTTTTGTATGATTTTAATAACAATAAAAATAAAAAAAACATTTCAGTACTTTATAAATCCCTTCACTTTGCATAAAGAAAAAAATAAACATATAACAAAATTATTGCGGGGACATTAATTGAGATAATTATTGAAATAATACTTTATTTTTTAGCAATGAAAGTATATTACATCATTATCAAGTTGCAAAAATTACTAATTTATGGGATATTTTATAATAGGTAATTTGTTTGGTTTCAAATTTAGTCTTCGGCTTATAAGAAAATTAATATAAAAAGGTTTATGCTTTACTGCAAGTAACCAATGTGTCGAAAGCTTAGTAATTTTAAGAAAATTGATTGTTTGAAACATCATTTGATGCAGTCAAACCATTCATTTTATTCCTTTATAATACACGTTACTTTTAATACATGTCTATGTACTTAGATGAATGATTGGCCTTTGAATTCCAGTGGGTAGGTAAATTTATCAATTTGTTGTGAAATATTTTTGAACAATGTTGGCCATTGATTAGTACATACATATATGCACTCCTTTCGTGCAAGTGAACATTTTCAAATCCGAATTTCTCGCTATTCGATGATTTCCATTTAATGCAATCAAACTACCTAGTCTTGCCATAAATTCTGTCACACAATTTCTAATGCGCGCTTTCTCAGAAATTAGCCTGGAATTGTACCGTTATGTTGCACTTTGTAACAAATGAACTGTACGACGTAATATTCCGATCAGTTTGGGTCTTCCAGCAAGACTCTGCTCCTGCTCACAAAGCAAAAAGCACACAGGAGTGGCTTCGCAACAACATTCCTGATTTTATTGCACAAGAAGATTGGACATTCGGGAGCCCAGATTTAAATCCGCTGGATTATGCATTATGGACAGAGTTAGAGAACAAGGCCTGTAGAACTCCTCACCGCAATTTGGACAGTCTGAAAAAATCGTTGGTGAAAGCAGCAAATGAAATGTCGTTGAATACCGTGCGTGCCGCTACAGACCAGTGGCCACAACGTTTAAAAGCTTGTATAAAAGCTAAAGGAGGTCATTTCGAGTAAAGCTTTTATTAATTAATTAACAATATTTTATTAAAATAAATTTCGTTGGAATAAACATATTATCTTTTATTGTTTAGTTATTGTTTAGATTTTATGCTTCTTTAAAGTTGTGACAGAATTTATGGCACGACTAGGTAAATGTTAATAAAAATCATGTGAAATAATTTTATTATGAAAAATTGAATTGAGTTACGAATTAGAAAATATAATATAACTAAACTTTTCTAATAGTTTATGAATTAAGCTATTTGTATTAAAAGAATAATAGTAAAAATCGTTCAAGAAACGACTACAACTGCTCACAATTAACTGCTATTTTGTCTATTTTATATAAAATCTCTTGGTTTTTTGTTTCAGATTTTTACGACCTGAGGGGCACTAATAACACCGTATAATCATCATTTATGAGAAGAATCCGTTCCTGCTTCAAATTGCAATTAAAAATCGTATGTCAGTAAAGAAGACTCGTACATATAAGTAATTAAAATACATTGAAATATGATAATAAGAACTATTTTGGAAAGTAGGTACTTCGCGACTTCCTGTATTAGGTACATTGGTACATAGGTATTTGTTCATAAATGATAAAGATATCGGCTCTTTATTGTGCATTTATGAAATTTTTTGGAAAAAGCGATCAAGAATTGTTTTGATTTTGTTGACAAAATATACGTCTGTCCTATCAGAAATAGTCTTCCAAAGATATATTAAACTTTTCGATAGATATTATCCTGGCTACTCTTTTCGTAACCAATGTTAGGCGGTTTAAATGTTTTTTGACGGTTTTTTTTTCTGAAAATAATGGGTCTTAATTTTCAAAAATAAAACTTTTATTAAAATGACATTAGCGGCGTTTATTTTCGGGTATCTATAACAATAGAACATTTTATATGGAACTGAAGCTTATTAACCTGGTCCTTGGAATAAGAATTTGCGATTTGCATCAAAACTTCAAACTTTGAACTGAATATTATTTATTTCACAGAATACATTTTTGCTTAAAAGTGGAGAAAAATCATTGCAATTCGAAGGTACTTTTATGATTATATCTATCATAACAACTTCTCTTGAATAAAATCGTTATTTTCAGAAAATTAATCCAATGAAAAATCAAATTTTTATAATTTAAATAAAGGAGCCAGTTAAGCGATCAGAAAAAGGCCGTACTAAGAAAGTTACAAGACTATTTTATAAAAAAGGATACCCAATAGCTGTTTTGATTACTATAGGTTTTTTGAAGCATTTTAAAAGAAAGAAATTTTGTGTTGAAGCAAAGACCCCTTATATGCACTTTAGCTAATAATTTTCATATCAATTGGACTAGCAAACTGAAGGCATTATTTATCATTTTTATAAAAGGATAATAAATGTGCTGCAACATATAGGTATACTATTTATTAGTACCGTTATATTATTAATATAATCATACAGATCTTCATGCATCTTGTGTATTTAGTGTTGCTAATTTAGTCGATAATGATAATCAGTAAAAAAAAAAAATTGTAACACCATTTACAATCATAGATACTTTTCTATGTTAAAAAAATTTGTGTTTAGCAAGTCTAATCTAGACGAGTACATAAAATGTAGTAATTATCTTTTACTTAATTTCGCATACATGTACCTATGCATTATGATAGTATGAAAGGAATTATAGTGGTTTTCACTAGTACCTCTTTCTATTCAGGATGTGTAATAATATTATCAAATGAATTAGTAAACGAAATTAGTTATTAAAGAAAGGGCGTAAATTATTCGGGACAATCCAGTTTTTGTGAAAAAGATTTTCTAAAGATATTTTGATGATGTACTTGCTCGTGCAAATTACCTGGAATGTACGTATCTCATCGCAATTAAAATATTGACAAGAAGCCTATACTGAATATTCCATGACGTGCAAAAAGTTGTAGCGTCTCAAAAAATATCGCGCATTATACATAAATTTATTTTTATGGGTATATATGGTAGATGTGTAATGCAGCATTGTGATGCAGTGGACACGTTATTATTAAATACACGCATTTCATGGCATCTGTATAAATGTAGTGAAAGAGATAGAAATATATGTTAATTTTACCTGTTGCAGTTTTTGCATGGATATAACTACGCATGTACCCTACCTCGCGGAAATTGAAGACAGGTAATCTGAATTTCGACGGGGAGTTACCGTCGTCGCTCCGCTGCTATCCCGATGCTTAAACGTGATCAATCGAAGACGGCAATTTCAGTTTTCTTTGCAACTCCATCCGATCTGGAGCAGTGTTTCGATCATAGTTGGATCGTTGGTATCGTATCAAGTCGCATTAATTCAAATAGAGTGATTCGTTGCATTTAAAAGTCGCCTACATACCTGTTTTAATCAATTCGTGCATATCCGGACGTAGAAGTGTTCGATTTTTATTTAAGAATTTTAAATAATTGTGAAATAGTTAAAACATTGAGAAACTACTTATTCAGTGCGGTGCAAACTATTAACAGGTGTTCCCTAATTTTGAATCATTTCTGAGAGACAGACAAGTCCATAGACTGTTGCACGTAAGTACGCCCAGAAAGCAGTTGGGGAATTGTGACTTCTCTTGCTCGTGCCTAAAGATTACTAAATTTTGTTTTCAATGTATTAAAATTTATCAAATCAATCTTGGAGGAATCAGAAACATGTAGCAGGCATATTTACAATCAATGGGTCAGATCTAAGAAGTGTGATTTTGGATCTCTTCGCATTTGGGTAAACGTTAGCGGTTAAACTTTACGAAAGTTTTATTATGCAATAAGTGGAGATCACTTTTGTGCATTTCATCTATTAATTTGCGTGAAATTGGCTGGGATAGTAATGATTGGTGTATTTTTATTTTTTAACTACTGCTAAGTAGATTCAGTTGGGTAAAAATCCGAGAACTAAATATCATAATATAAATTTTCTGTCTGCTTGAATGAATTCTGTTTGCATAATCAATTATAGGTATCTAATTTTTACTATACTTATTTCAATATGGGTGTTCTCACACCCTAACCAGCGTATGTTTTCCCATTATTACCGCAAAGTTGGATAAAGCTTGATAAAAAGAGTACTTATTTATGACTCCACAAGCCCCTTTTAATTTTATGGTTTGCATTCCAAGCAATTTACATTTTGAAAAGAAGACGGTGACCTTAGGTACATATTCCAAAATAGTTTTTATGTAAGTAATCATGAGTTGGTACTCGTAGTTATGAAGTTTAAAGCAAATATTGATCATTTTCATATTTATCTCATTAGGCAATTTTTTTATTAATTTTTGTAAGCAAGTAGCAAAATATATGATATATTGAATTCTTAACACATATACTTTATATTTACTTTTTTAGAAAATATTGAAATGTTGAGTGCTTTAATGTTTCAAAGAATATAGAAGTTATATATCGAGTTTCGTAATATTGGCATTATTTTGAAATTATATAACCCTATACAAAAACGTGCTGTTCAAATTATAAAATACTACCTGATTAATCCAGTTTCGCACGGTGCAGGTAAAGTTCAGTAATTGGGTCTAATTAAGTATTAAGTCATTTATAAAAACAGACAAACACACAGAAACAAATTTTTAAAAATGGTCTTTTTGTATTCTGTTAGCCTTTGTACATCAACTTCAATCAATTTTTGGTAAATATTTTCTATGCATACATACTAAAGATTCGAAATTAATGGCTCTTTAAATAAATTTCGCTGTACCCGCGACTCCGTCCTAGAAACTAAATTCTGTATTTTTCTGAAGTAAAGAGTATCCTATATTGTTCTCTGCCCTTTACTTCAGCTCAATCTATTAGCCGCTCTAGTGGTTTGTGAAATATTTTACCATATTTCTAGTCATTGTTACTATGGTTAAACCTAAAAGTACTGGATGAAATACAAAAAAAAAATTAAAATACCAATGACAAACCAAATTCAAGAATCATATATGGTTAAACTTATCGAAAAAAGCAAAAATCCAAATCACAAAACAAACTCAGTAAATCCGCATATCCTAGCTAAATCAATCTATTTTAAAATAATGTTTCGTAGCATTATCACAACAATGAAAATTACTATTGTCGTAATCATATAATTGTGCCGCTCACTGAAGTAAACTTCTGAATAATGTGATTAGATTAAAAATGAAGAACGCCTTTTTGGCGAACTACACTATAATAAACTTTAAACTATAATATGTTTTTCCCGTGAACCGATTTCGATGAAATACTATAAACCCTATATGTTGCGCTAAGCTTAAGTTATCCATGAAATCCGTGTAATAGTTTTGGAGATTAGCCTGTACAAACAGACATACAAAATTTTGAAAAGTGGTCCTTTTGTATTCTGTTATCCTTCCTACATTACTCCCAATCAGTTTTTAGTAAATATTTTCTATGTTCTGACACAGCTTTTCTCCAGTTTTATTATTATAGATTGTAGTTATGGTATTTTTATATTATATAAAGCTGTATAGGTATTTATTCTCAAACAGTAAAAAAATATTCTTTAGAAGAAAATATATAACCATGTTAAACTTAAAAAAATCGAACCGCCCTAAAAAAATTAACAGATATAAAATGATCTAAATTTTTTTTTTTTAAATTACCCTTGCTACTAACAATTTATATTTCACTATTTTATAAAATGTAAGAAGGCAGTATGATAACCTAGTGATTTTTTTTATATTATGGAATTATAAATAATCGGTTAGCAAATTATTTCATATCTTTTAGGAAATTCCTAAAATCCGAAATATTCAATCACTATTGAATCTGTGGAGCAGAATTCACAAATCGTCCATATATGACCATTTTTATGGATGGTTTAAAACTTGCTCATTTTTGGTCGGTATTTATGTAAATTTGGCATAAAAATATAATCTTCAGATATTCTTAAACTTCATGATGAAAATCGAGAAAATTTAGGAGTACAATGAAGAGTATTTGGTTAGGTGGATACACTATTCAATTAACTTAAGAAAATAATTTGTTGCTTTGGCACTGAGCTCATCCAATGCAATTGTTTATTGAAAAGGTCACTCAATTACCATTCGTGAATTGTTATATTCTACCTGAGAAAATCAAAAAGTATTTCAAACAACTCAAGACTAAAGCTTAGAAAGGAGTATCGAGATGACCTCAACCAAAATTCTTGTATAATTAATTAAACAACAATGCAGGAAAACACAATCCTCAATGAACTCTATTCTTTTCTGTGGGAAATTAATTACAATTAATGCATCGAAAATGCAAAAAGGTACTGTGTGATTTTACACCTATAAGTAAATTAATAATGATGATATTCGATGTTTTCTTTAAAGCAGTAAATACTTGAATATTTTAAAAATGTGGTTCAAATATCTTTGAAACAACTTTTCACTTTGGTAATTCAACTACCATAAAAGACAACGCGTAACGTAATATCACAAAATCACCTTTCCGACTGTGATTGTAAAATATAGAACGTGAGTACTTTAAATGCAATGAGTTACGTGGATTTTGAGATCACGTTCGGAAGTAATTGCTGAGATTAAATGAAGAATATTGGTACCCTTATAATACCCAAGTACGTTTAAGGTTTCATTAAATTAACCTCGATAAACATACAAATGTCTTATTACAAGAGAAAGTGCAATATCGCTTTGTTTCGTCTATATAACTTAAAAATAAACTCTTATCAACACGCTCATATAAAAAATCAAAAATGGAAATTTAAGTAATTATTTGAACTTTTAAGTAAATTGTTAAAAATCCAACAAAGTAAAAATTTCCTCACGGACCTAAAGGAGAAAATATATGATAATGAACTTACCATTATTCGTTTCGCCAATTTAAAAAGTATATTGTGTTTGTCCATTTAAATACCATTGTGCTCCATTTACTAACTATTATCTTAGAAATGTTCATGTATTTAAAATTGTAGTATAGTCGTATATGAAATGAGGCAATTGCAGCAAAACTGCATTCAAACAGGTTTAACATGTAATAAACAAACTCTTGTAACCGGTATCGCGAAAAGCGTGTTTCGAAGTGAATTTTACACGGTAATGACTTTCAAGGTATTATGGTATTCTGATATGATTCTTTTTACGGATGGTTCAAAAGGAACTTCTTAATTTTCTGGCATTTTAAGCGCTACTTAAGTTATTTTAAAGGCCAACAACAAATTTGTACCAAACATTTTAAATTACATATATATTGTAGTATATAAATGGAAATAATATCAAATTTTTAAAAATTATTTTGAAAAATAAAATGTGACTAATGTATGTATTTTATCGACTCTTTTACGCGTCCTTATGAAATTTGCAATTGTCAAATGATAATATGAATAATAAGAAAAGTAAAATGATGAGAAAGCCGTTACTTTGAAGTTTGTTATGCAAATTCTGCTGAGGTAGGTCGTTGATTTCACGTTTATGGACGACTTTTACAATGCCATGAACTTTCTGAAAGCGTGCGAAAATTTGCTGCGCATCGTCAAGTTCATACTAGACATTGATGTAATCCATATAGCAAATTTTTAAAGTGTAAACGATGTTTTAAAAAATTATTGATATGTTCCCATGCCCTCGGAACTTTTTCTGTGTATTTCGTATTTAATTATTTAATTTATTTAATCCCTAATTGTGACAGATATATCTATATATATATATCTACATTCTTTGTATAATGAAGAACAAAATATATTCAGATTTAATCGTATTATCATTAATAAAAAACACAACAAAAACCAAAAACACGAATGAAGCAAAACAGTTCGCCCATCCCGAGTAAAAATCGTTAGCACAAAAAGAGCACCGAAAGACCACCAAACGTTTAATTACCACCAATATACAACCCAAATAGACTCGATTTTCTTTTGGAAAATTAGGAGCACTGATATACCACCAAATAAGGGACAGATATCAATTGAAAACCCTAATAGTCGATGGAAGCCCCAAAACACGACCAGAACATGATTGCATCCTTATTCAGCACCAGCCTTACTTATAAATTTATATCTGCACGAATTAACATACGTCTAGTTGTCAAATGGTGGTATTTTAGTGTAGTAAACGGTGCTATGTTGGTGCTCATTTGGTATGGAATTTTTTGACGATAGTAGTCATTTGGTGGTGATTCGGTGTTGAAGCTGGTGCTCTATTAGTTGTTGTAAAGAAGTGGATTAACTATTTTGTTCGCCAAAAGGGCTTACTTTGGTGTTATTTTAGTTTAACTTGAAGTGTCGATTTAGTTGTTATTCAGTGTATAGGAAATTCAATGCACAATTTTTACTCGGGATACTGAAAAATAATTCATCACTTTTCTCGAAGCTTAAGCTTTATTTTGTGTTATCGCTTCAATTTGATCAGGCATATTACTTACTAACTGTTAACAATTTTCCGTGGAGTTTCAAATATTTTGTATTTAAAAACAGGTTGTTGGTGTATCCTTTTTTTTATTTTTTATAAATAAAAAGGATAAATAAAGATTCAACATGAGTGGTAGATTTGTGCTAGTTGAAGATCATTCTATAAGATGATGATTAGCAGTATGTCAGAAAGCGAATGAAGATGTTCATCTCTCTGCAATGACATGCATCCATAACCCATAAATGCAGCCGATAACTTCATAGTTCTTCTCAAACAATATGGGTGAAAGGTTTATTCCGACTTTTGTATAACCCTTTCACCTCTTTGATCTTATGTATGATCGATCCTTTTACCTCTTTGACAATTGCATTCGCTAAATTATCAAATTTTCTTTACACGAAAGGCCTCACTTTTCGGGCACTTATTTTAAAATTATGTGACGTTCTTATAATTATTACCTGCGTCAATTCAATCAAACTCTTACCCTTCCTTAATTGCCGATTGCAACAAATCGTTTTTACTGTTATACTACGTACCTATACTATATATACTCGTAAGTAGGCAAAATAGGCAAAGTATATGCATAAGCTAATAAGCAGTAATATAAAAAGCTATATTGAGCTTACAAGAAATAATAAAGTGTACAACTATAAGACGAGAGAGAGAAAATTCTCTTTTTTTGCTTTTTTAGTTTTATGATTCTATCCGAGTAACGTAATAATGAGGAAAACAATATAATACATGTTTTGTATTAAGGCCCTCATACTTTCAATCCTTAATCTACAGCTAAACTCTACAACTAAGGGGAAAAGCATAAGAAATCGTATGTAAAAACCAAGGCCAGCAATGAGAGCAATTAACTTAATATAAACAAATTCAAGTATTGCCTATAGATGAGTGTATTCCTTCTTCAAACATATTGTGTCATAGCAGCTGTAATTTGAATAAATTAATCAAATCTTAAGAGTTTTGACGCTTTAAAAGTAACTACTTGATTTATACTATCTGCTCGGAAAGGTATGCTTTATTAGGAATTATTGTAAAATTTTTCTGAATTAATTGTAAAAATTAAATTCTTAATTATCTTTTGCAACATTTTAATAAATACGATGCTGTAATGCTGTAAATAGAAGAAAAAGGCAACTGCGGTGGTTCTTTGTGCATTTCGAAATTCGTGCTAGCCACGAACAGCAATTTATGTGCGGTCGTGCCTTCTAAACAGCTTTAAGAAAACCAAGACTCTTTAGATTTACTTAAAAGGCCAAGTCGCTTATTGCACAACGCCGATTTTACCGGAGTAGGTAACATCAAAATTGCAAAGCGATTAATTATAAATCAACGTACGTAAAGGTATGCGACTGCAGAAACATTTTGAGGTTTCGCGAAGATTAACTTGCTTGTTAATAAAAACTTTCCATTAAAGAATTCGCGCAATGCTTATATATCTTTTATTAGCATATCTTATAAAAAATTCTACAAATTACATGTACATAATAATTATAATTTAGCTGGAAGTGCACACTTCATCAAAATCTGTTTTCCAAAAATGCCAATCAAATTACTATCGACAATTGCTAGCAAGGAGGTAGAGGTAACAGGCAAACATATGGAATTCAATTTTCAAACAATGAATATTTTTTGGGGACCGCGCGAAAAACGAGTTTATTTGTGGACTACGTTTTTCGGCGAACGCATTTATTCTTTCATGTGGTGAAAGTGAAAGTGAGCCTTTACGCGCACTACCTACGGTGTCTGGTTCGCGGTCAAAAGCTGAAGTTGATTGAGCAGTGACCGCAATGAAACCGGAGAATGCTGGTTAGGAAAGATGCCGCATCGTAAAAAGGCATTTACTTAATTCTGCAGCCAACTCATTTTTTCCTTCTTTGATGTGGTCGTATTGGTAGCAATTGTGGGTGGTTTTAAAAGACTGTAATTACCCACGTTATAACATGTTGCGAAATTTTAGCTGCAAACCTTTTGTGACTGTTTGAATATTTCAATAATACGCAACGAGATTTGTTGTTTGATAACGAAGAGTATTTAAAGAAAATAAAATAGTAATTATTTTATGTATAAAGTGATAGAATATACAAAGTAGCAACGCTATCTTATCATACAAACTAAAATTGTTATCCACTCACTTTTATTATCTGCATATTCTTATAAATCACCCTGTAACTTTATTCTTATTCGCACTATGGAAGCGATTGATGTCTAATTCTATAATGGATACTCCAGACTTTCCAGAGATTGCTTACCCATCCCTCTAATCCCCTCTAAAAACTAAGAGTTCTTAAATTTGAAAAGAATAGTATTTTTTTAAAATTATTAATTTTTAAAAAAACAAATATTACAATTGTTAGATACTTATATAATGTATCTTACTATTTTCGTTATATAGCATTATACATTTTCATTTTCAATGGATACGAAAAATTTAGAGTAAATTTAAACTAATAATGTAACTTTCTTTTTATTTCTACAGTAGAAGCGATTCTTTTAACAATCCCTTCACCAATTTTAAAAGTTTAGAAATTACTACTGATGATCCTATTAAATTCATCAAATTCTGTAAATAAATGATTCTTAATTATTGAATAAATTTAAATATTTTACGCTTCTTTTCAGAGGTGTGTTTGGTTGAAATGTTAAATCTGTTAAAATATTCTTTAACTACATTTTTCTAATTTATTGAATTTAAATGTTTAGAATATTAAGATGTGTTGGAATAAATTTAATTGTTATAAAGTAAGTCATTCCTTTTATTTATAATATTGATGTTATATATAGGCGGCATTAGTTTTATAATTAACGCTTTGCCTTATGAATTGAGCGACGATTGTGAGTGGCACTTTCGATGAAAGCTCTTTTTATTCGTCGTGACCACAAGCAGTTTCATTACAGGCTAAATTTTACGCAATCCACTGGTTTGCTATTTACTATTTACTAAAACCACATTTTTATATTGCAACTGTAACAAACAATAACATTATTATTATCGTGCAGAAACAATCATGTGTTTGATACGAACTTCTCACTTTTGACCAGAACAAAACATCACGTGTCTGATACAAGCTTCTCATTTTAGGCACAGAAAGGGGATCACGTCACCCAGACGTTGTTTTAAGGCAAAGGGTTAATATAGTTAGGTTTTGATATAAATTACTTCAATTGCTGCTTTTAATTATTCGTAGTACTATAATTCATTACAATAACAAATGATTTTTATAGAATTTGTTTTCAATTAACCGTTAATTTTATAGAATTTCTTTACGAGAAATGTAGGGTTTAAATTAATTAAATACTTAAGCCCTATTTAGGTACAATGCGAGGTCTGTTCAAAAAGTATCGCGAATTTTAAATTTTCGCGGGCTTCGTATATTCGATTTTCGATTTTTTTGTGGCGTTATGTTGGTACTATTCGATTTTTGCCCATTCCAAAGTATCAACATAACGCCACAAAAAAATCGAATATACGTAGCTCACCGAAATTCAAATTTCGCGATACTTTTTGAACAAACCTCGTACGTTTTGATCCTCTGCAACATCTGAATTTTATATAAGTTCTCAAAAATTATCAATCAATCGTTTTTTTAAATTCCTTTAATTTAACTTACACTACGTGTCGTCAAATCTTGCAATGCAAAATTTTTATACTTAGACTTTACCAAACTCAATGAAATTTGGCGAACATGTATAACTTCGGTGACAATACAAGTTAGTGGTGTTTCCCGAGCGAATCCACCCCCGCATCCCTTATTTCCACCCACGCATCACTAAAATCATTGTATTTGTCTAACTTTTTCAATTTTAACTTATAAATCATTTATAACAATAAATCAGTTTTAACTTATAAATCATTTATAACAATAAAAAAAGAATTTGTTTAAAAAAATTTTTTTTATATATTACTTGTTTTTCTTTTCAACCTCAGGTTTCTCAAAAACCTGATGTGATGGAATATTTTCATTTTCGAATTCGTAATCTACGAAATAATTCCTATCAAAAACGCCTATTATCCTTTCAAGGAGAAATAAAAAAACAACAAAATATGCAGAACAATGTAATCAATAAATCAGAATAGGAATTTTATTCAGCGTGACTAATTTTTCTAATTGCAATTTTATTGCAAATCATCAAATTATGGAAAAAAGTTATCAAAACCGATGCTTTAGCAAGATAAACCGGTAGTTAAAATAATAAATTATCCATTAAATTAACATAAAGTTACGTGATTAATTTGCATGAACAAAATCGCATAGCCATTCACAAAAACACAAAAATGTAAACAGTAAGGTCAAGCTCAAATGACTACCTGTGCTTACTTTTTTTTAGGAATCAAAGAAAATTTAGTAAAAAATTGATTCCTCTTAATATGATCTACTTTCTTTGTATACATATAATTGTTTATATGAAGTGATTACATTTCTATTTACATAATTGCATTTTTGCATAAATACAAAATTATCGTATTACAGTATTGAAAGGAAATCAAATTAAAAGTGATAATTACCATTTATTCATTTAGTGCTTTAACTCGGAAAGTGCCAAGTGTTGTCATTCATTATGAGTTCTTGTGAATGAGGTCAAGGATCGCTATATTAGGATGAGATAAGCAATTATTCGGACATTCAAAATTATGTGTCTTAAACGACACAAGCTATTAATGATTGCCTCGAAATTTTACGTGTATTATGGGTTTTTGGAAATTATGTTGTAATTTGGTTGTACTAGCTTGGCATAAAAAATTAGATAGATAGATAGAATGCATTCATACATACAAACATATTTGATAAATACAAGAAGTTATAATACATTTAGTGGTAACTATTAACTTTATATCCGCACGATTCATTTTTAAAAATATTGACTTACAGTGGCTCCTGTAGGTCCTGGAGGTCTTCCAAAAAAAAAGGTGTCTGGCTCTGACCACGATATCTCCGGTTTGGATAATCTAAAATAAAAAACAACTAAAAATAAACCGATTTTTTGTAATTTCTAACTCCGCATAACCCCTTAAGGCATAAAAATAAATTTCTTAGAACCAATCTTTGTTTTTTGAAGTTCTTTTGAATGTTTAAATATAACTAATAGCATTCTACCTTCGAATTATTCTAATACATAATAATTTTCTTAGGCATTTCGTAATTTATCTGAAAAATAAAAATTATAGGGTGTTATAAGAGTAGGTTCCAAAAAAGAGGATGATAGAAAACTAATCAATGATAATTTATCTAAATAGACCATATTAAGGATTTATGGCTGTGTAGAGATTTTCTGTAAATACCTTTATAAATTGATTTTGTAAGTACATTATTTTTTATTATTAGATATTCAAATTTTACAATGTTAAAAATCTTAATATAGGCATTTTTGGAAAAATTGTTGCTCTGTGAAAACGAACTTTTTACTAAAGTTGTTAATTTTCTTTTAAAGCATACCGGTTTTGGAGCTTTAAAATTTAACTTTTCATGCGATGTTTTATAGCATAAAAATGATTTCAAGTAAAACTGCAAATTATGATTATAGAATTTCCTTGTTTTTATATTATATTGTATTATTGAAAATATTTCCCTTTTATTGGTTTAAACAAAATTTTTCGGAAGAATGGTAATTCTTCTTCTGAGATTAATAATGATAACAGCTTTACATTAGTTTGTCTTGTAATTTTTGGAAAATGCTATATGCTGGGACGTTAATATAAAAACTTATGGCTATAAGTAAACATTGAATGTTCATCGCGGAAACTAAGAAAATTAGCTAAATTTTTCCCCTTTATGAATGGAATAATAATTTTACTAGCTTTAATATTTCAACAATACTTATATGTAAATAATTTATTAATTTTAACAATTTTTGTATTGGTATTTTAACACTTCGTGAATATCAATTAATTCTTCAATGTAAGTATTCCTACCCCGTGACACTATGTAGAATTTTGGTAAGATAAAATTTGTCGGTTAATATTTAGTCATTTGCTACTTATCAATCATCCATCGTAAGAAGCCAAAAAGAAAGAAAAGTGCTAAAAGTATTAAACTCGGTACCCAGAAGCGTCAAATATTTCGCTTTTGTAAAAAAAACCACTTATAAATTGGATGGTGCGAACATGCCTAAAACGATGCTTTTGGCCAGTTGTATCAATAAGCAATAAAACATCTTCGTTACACGCCACACCATTAGCCAATAATTTGAAGAGGCTGCAAAAACTAACAATTTTGTGTACAGCAAAACCTATGACCGTGAAAAGACCGCGAAGAGCAAAAATTAAAACTTTTGTTTTTATTTTCTCAAATAAGACTAGACCTGCCTCAATTTGTTCAAATACTTTCATTGCCATGAGCAGCTTGAAGCCACCTTACACAAGCGACTATTATGCTATTACTGTGGTTGTTCATTATCCAGTTAAATAACGATCTCGTTATCTGTTTTTTTAGTTTTTCTAACTGGTTGAATAGACGGAGCAGATCTGTTACAACATGTCTAGCAGTGAAGATTATGCTATGATGGTCAGCGTGCCAGAGTGGTATACTGGAAAGAATGTCTTCATCACTGGAGCAACTGGATTTATGGGAAAAGTCTTAGTAGAAAAACTTCTTCGAGATTGTCCTGGTGTTAACTGCCTTTATCTGTTGATCCGTTCAAAGAAAGGAGTGGATCCCGATACCCGAAAGAAAGAGTATCTGAAGTCAGAGGTATGTAGTGTATTTTTAGTTGATATAAAATATTGCTATTTTGATTTTGAGTAAGGAAGGAATGGCGATTTTGTTTACATATATTATTAATGAGGTTATTCAATTTGGAAAATACTAATATTGGTCAAAGTGATAAGGATCTGAACTTTTTTCTGTACCGTTCTTGTGGACACCATAACTTCCATATTTCATTATCTATTTCGATTAAATTTTGTATTCATTGAATCATTTAAAATTGAGCCATTAGTCCACCGAGTGGAGAATGTTCTTCTTTTTGTATTTGGTTTTTTAAGTGCTTTCAACTAAATTTTAGCCAACGAAAACTATAATATATTTTTTGAAGATTTTCCAAAAGAGGGTATACTCATAGTTCCTAATTCTCCACCTCTTTAATCGATTCAGCCATTTATGACCTTAGCTGAAATTTTGCCATAGAGGATATTTTATCTAAGATTGGCAGCAAATTAAAATATCTAGTGCAGTGAACACTGCCTGCCCGTTCTCCAAACCCCGCAAGTTGTTATATGAACTCGATATTGCGCCGCGGTAAACGCATATGAAAAGTTTGATCAACAAGAAATGCGATATCTATCGCAAAAACAAAATCATATTTTTAAATGTATGTAGCCCCCGTAGGTTAATACATATGTAGTTTAGAAAGACATCTTGTGAATGTTTGTCCAATAGCGGTTAAGTCATACGTAAGATATGGTCCATTTTTAAAGAACTTAACGTAGTATTTTGACCATTTTATCATCTACGAAACTAGCCGAAATATTGGCCCAATAAATGTGTGGGCAAAATTTGATCAAACTCGATTGAGAAATACGGCCTCTATTGTGCTCATAAAATTATATTAAAATAATCTTGAAAAATTACTCTGTACTTAATTTAATTTTCTAAAATTGAATAACTTTCTTTAGAGAAAAATAGGAGAATATCGATTGATTTATTAGCAAAAAATGGGACTTTTTCATTAAATATAAAAGCAGTTAGAAATTTATATTAGTTGATTTTTAAGAAAGCAACTTCTTTAAATTAAAATTGTTTATATCTACTTACGAGTTCATATAAAAAACAAAAGAACAGAATTAAGACTATGTTCACTTTCTGAAATTTATGATCTAGTTGCGCTCCAAAGAACTATCAAGAACTAGTTTGGTCGTAATGCCTATTTCATATTCAGTTCACTGTGCTCATTAAATGCCGCTCGCTAGTTATTTATGTCCATGGGGGGCATTTACTTCAACCTGCACAAACTGTGACGACAATGCCTTGACTTCGAGATTTTCTATAGAGCTTTGAATTAATTAATTCACGGAAGTTATGTGGATAAAATTGATTTTTCATATGAATATCGAAATCTAATACAGCTATGAAAATTGCTTCATCATTTAATAATTATTAACAGAGAAATCATCAATTGCACGATTATAAAATCGATGAAAACCAGTTATATGTATTGAATATTAATAAACAAATTTTAAAGAGTTATGAAATCTTTTAAGTGTGTATGAGTGAATTACAGATCAGAAAGAAACGTTCGTAGTTATTTGTATATTCATTAAAAAGAATTAAAATACAAATTAATATCGCTGGAACTTTTAAAAATTTTAAAATCTATTCCGTCTGCAGCCGTCCGAAATTATTATTCTATGATATGAAAGCGTAGAGAATTTTAAATTAAAAATGTCTTGGAGAATAACCAAAATATTTTAAAATAATATTTTAATGCTTATTACTAAAAATAAATTACCAATGACAAGTCTTAGAATTTAAAAAAAAAATTCGTTCATTACAAAACTTTCAACAATATTCAAAACTTGATATGGTTTTAAAATTCGTTACAATTCGGTTAACTATTAAAATCACGTCATCCATTGTATTAATTTGTTGATCTGTCTTCTAGTTTGAATATTTGATACAAAAAGAATTAACAATTAATTTTCAGGCTTTCCAAAATCTTTTCGACAAAAATCCATCGATATCGGAGAAAGTAAAAGTTATAAAGGGTGATGTGCTAGAAGAAGATTTGGGAATCAGTGAAAATGATCGCAATGAGCTTATATCAAAAGTAAACGTAGTCTTCCATTGTGCAGCTAATGTTCGATTTGACCAAGAACTTAAAGGAGCATTAGAAATGAATTTAGGTGGAACCCTTCGAATGATGAAGTTAGCAGAAAAAATCACTAATTTAAAAGTATTTGTACATGTTTCTACAACTTATTGCCACTGCAAAGAAGATATCCTCGAAGAGAGAGCCTATCCAGCACCAAATGATCCTCTTGCAATTCTTCAAATGGTTAGATCTTTTGATGACAAATTTTTGGAAAAAATTACACCCCAGTAAGTGCACTCAAATTTTTTTAATAGATTCGGATAAATTTAAATAAAAGTATTATAAATATATTCTTTGTAGGCTCTTAAATGGACTACCAAACACATATTCTTACAGCAAAGCATTATCAGAAGGCCTAGTGAATAGTTACGGAAGTAAACTTCCACTAGTGATTTGTAGGCCTCCTATTGGTAATTGTTTATTAAATGATTAATTATATAAGTTAATAAAAGCTTTCTTATATCGTAGTTACTGCAGCGCTAAAAGAACCAATTCCTGGGTGGGTAGAGGGAATGACAGGGCCAACAGGTCTTGTGATTGGTGCTGCAAGAGGTGTAATACGCACAATGCACTGCAACCCGGACTATCTCGCAGATACGATGCCAGTGGACTTAGCTATAAATGCAATCATTGTGGCTGCATGGGATAGAGCACATAAAAAAATTGATCAAACAGACTACTTTAACGTTGTGCTTCCTTCGAAATCTCTGATGACTTGGGGCGAGAGTTTGGAGACAGGAAAGAGGGTATTCTACGAAAACCCACTCTGTTTTTCCCTTTGGTATCCTGATGGGTCTATAAAAAAGAATTACTATCATCATTTGATCTCATTATTTTTCTTCCACCTATTACCAGCATACTTTATCGACGGTTTACTTTTTTTACTAGGACAAAAGCGCTTGTAAGTTTAACAATCTTATGTAATAATATTAATAAATTGACGTTATGCATATTTTAATTTCAGTATGGTCAGAGTTCAAAAAAAGGTTTCTATGGGATTGAAGGTATTACAGTACTACACAACAAAACCTTGGGTATTTAAAAATGATAGACTAGAAAAGCTGCGTATTAAATTAAACATGGAGGATCAAGACATATTCAATTTTACAATGGAAATGGTTAACAATGAAGAATATATTTATAATTACATCATGGTCGTTAGAAAATACATCCTTAAGGAAGGAATCGAAACACTTCCACGTGCTCGAATTATTTTGCGACGTCTCTATATTGTTGATCGAATTGTGAAATTGGTATTTTGGACCTTGGCTTTTTGGCTTCTTTGGTCAAATATGGAAGTAATCGTTAATTACGCTGAAAGCCTCTTTGGTATAACGACGAAATTCTTCACATCACAAGGAAGATTTGTATTAGACCGATCAGGATAAAATTAATATGTAAAAATTAAGATATGTTTAAGTTTTACTTCCCTAAGTCTATTTAAGTTTGTTAATAAATGACTGAAAAGATTATTGTAGTTTAAATTTTAATTAATGTGACGATGTTAATTTAAAACATTTTTTTTAGATGCTGATACTGCATTAGCTGCAAATTCAAATTCATAATACGGTCAAGGTGTACTGTGGTGGCAGTTTGGACTGCGACGAACCACCAGAATTAATTTCTGTTGTACTCAAGCGTTTAAATCCAACAGTTCACACAAAATTAAGGGTTCTGTGGTATCACATAGGTACATACAAGGAAACATGCATATAGGGCGTCATTGCTACAAGTCGTCTCTAATTATAGAAGAGCAACGCAACGATATAATATGCTATGAACATATCATATTATATTATATTTGTATGCAAATCTAAATTTAGATAGACTTTAACGTTTAGAAGAAACTAAAATTATGATTATAAAGAAAGAAATTTATTGGTCTAATATGGGATATGAAATGGTAAAGAAAACTTAGTCAATATTATAAGTTTTGCATAAAAGAGAAACATAAGTACTCTAAAACGTTTATTGCTTTCCCTCACAAAATATAATACAAACTCTCCATACGACAGACTTTTAAGACTAATAAATAATTAAATTACTTTGGAATCAGCTAATTTAAAATTACTTTGGAGGAAAATTCGAGTTGCCACCACTGTCCTCACTGTAGTTGCTTGCTCTACCGTTTTCAGTATTTAAATTTTTCAGCTGTTGATTCCACATCTCGGAGTATATTCCACTTCTCATCAGAAGGTCATCATGCCTACCTCGTTCAACAATTTCGCCTTCCCTTAGGACTAGAATTTCATCCGCATGAATAATTGTTGATAGCCTGTGAGCAATGATTAATGTCGTACGATTTGAGCATACTCTCGAGAGCGCTGATTGAATATTTCTTTCTGTTTGAGTATCTAAAGCACTTGTAGCCTCATCCAGCAAGACTACTACGGGGGATTTTAGAATTGTTCGTGCAATTGCAACTCTCTGCTTTTCTCCACCACTTAAACGTAGTCCTCTTTCACCGACTTTTGTTTCGTATCCCTCTGGAAAATTTAATATCCGATCGTGTATATCGGCATTACGCGCTGCATTGTAAACATCTTCTGCAGATGATCCAATTTTACCGTATTCAATGTTATAAAATATGCTATTATTAAAAAGGACAGTATCTTGTGGAACTACCCCAATTGCTTTTCGAAGAGACTGCTGTTGCACGAGTTTTATATTCTGTCCATCTACGTAAATAGTGCCACTGTTTACATCATAAAATCTGAACAAAAGTCGAACGATTGTGCTTTTTCCAGCGCCAGAAGGTCCTACAATTGCAACTGTTTTTCCAGGATGGACTATAAAACTAACATTTTGCAGAATTAGTCGTTCTGGCGTATAACCAAACGTGACATTAGTGAATTCAATTTTTCCCCCGGAGCACAATAAATTTGAGGCACCAGGAGCATCAATAATTTCCTCCTCTTCCTTTAGCAAATCGAACATATTTTCCATATCAACAAAATTTTTTTGTATAGCTCTATAGTAAGTCCCGAACCAGTTAAGTGGCATATAGAGATCCATTAAGTATGTGAAGAATAAAACATAGTCACCAACTGTGAGTCCCTTCATATTTGCTACCAAATAAACGCATAATAAGGAGCCCGTCAGTAAGCCAGCACACAAGATAATATTTTGTGCAGTATTGAGAATATTTAAAGAGAACATACTCTGCCATTCCTCTTTCTATAAGATATAGAAATATAGCAAATTTCTCAAAATCAATAAAGAAAGCGAATGTACCTGGTATTTTAAAATAGCCTCTCTGTAAGCATCAACCTCATAATTCTCAGCACCATAATACTTGACTGTTTCAAAATTGAGCAAGGAATCCACACTTCTTGCCTTTTGTTCATTGTCAGCTAAGTTCATCCTTCTCTGGAATTTTGTTCGCCATTCTGTAACCGCAATAGTTGCCACTAAAAATAGCATTAAATTTAAAAAAAAACCTTACACTTGCAATTAAGATAACCTACAGATATATAAAAACATTGTGGCGAAAACGATGAGACCAAAGTACCAGTTAAACGCCACGATAAAGAAAGCAACAGCCACCAAAATATCAATTATTGTAGGTGCAATCGAGAACAATATGTAGTTTAAGAGATTGTTGATTGAATCAGTTCCACGGTCCATAACTCTTAGTACCTCGCCAGTTTTACGTTGCAGATGCCATCTTAATGAAAGGTGGTGTAGATGCCGAAAAAGTTCAACTTCAATCTCTCTGGTGGTGTACTGTTGGATTCTAATCCATAAAAATGATCGGAGGTTATTAAAAAACCCCATTGTTCCTGTCCCGCCTCCTTGCAGGAAGGATAGTCCAATGTATATAAGGACAAAATCCCACCGAAATTCGATCGGACTAATACTCAAACTATCAACTAGGGATAAAATTAATTATTTAAAAAAAAAATGTGTTTCAAGAAAGTTCATACCAAGTTTTTTTCTGTAAATTGGTAAGTACAATTTGATGACACGTCCAAAAAGAAGTAAAACAATGCAGGCTATAACACGAGTTTGCAGCATGAAATCTTTCCTAGGCCATAGGAATGGAAACAGTTTTCTTAATTTTTTCCAAGCACCTCTGAAAGCCGATGGATTACTTTCCTCCTAGAAAAAATTAAATTATAAACATATTTATTTAAAAATAAAAAATAATATAATAATTTCCCAAAAATGATAGCTTCAATAGTTTGTTATACACAGAGTTATACATTGTCTTGTATAAAGTTGAAATTTCCATTTGAATCGCTGGAAATTAAGTATTGTAGCTGAATGTTTTAAAAATAATTTTAGTCATTATTAAAAAAAGTCCGTAGTTGACTAGTTTTAGTAAATTGAAATCAGACATATAATCAGGTTTTAAGTGTCCACTGATTTATGCTTAAGTTGAAATTATTTTTCTCACATTGGCGGAGCAAATATTTTACTACTACTAATAACATTATCTTCGATTTTTTTAGCGCAAATGAGAAACAGTAACATTTTTTGCACTTACTTGCTGCGTGAGAAATTCTTCATCCTGAGGATGTGGTGTCATTACACCAGGAGCTTTTAATCCCAAGACAAATATCAAAAGTCCACAAATATATCTTAGAACAAAAAGAGCCATTTCCACTTTATCTTTCAAACTGTGAAAAAAAATAAAATAAAGAGTAGCACGTTAAATTAGACTAGCACTAATCGTCTTACCTAGTCAAGTTAAACCACCAATCTTCATGTCGCATATTCATAAAAGATAAATTTTCAGTAATGAAGGTCATAGTCCAGAATAAAAGCAGGATTAATCCATGGCCTCTCGTAGGAACTGAAGGAAGCAAAAAAAAGCGTTCCTTAATCACCAAACAAATTGAGAAAGGATAAGCGACGCAGGTTAACACCACTGAGAGTATCTAAAAGAATAATTGTTAAATTACAAAACATTAAGATAACTTTCATGTTCTTACCATAAACCCGTACACAGCACTATCCTCGTAAATAAAAGCCAGTAAAATAAAACGAATTAAAGCTAAAGTTGGTAAGAAACATAAAAGGAAAATTTGAAAGTTGTAAAGTCGAGATTTTGAAATCAGAGAGGCGTCAGTGATTAGAGTTGCATATTTCCGATACATCAATAACTGTAGCGATCCTAACAGGAACAGAAATCCAGCCATGATCGACGTCGAAACAGTGTCCATAAAGCAGTGTGAAATTCCATGATTGACCCAGACTTGGGACAATGTTACATTCGGTGGACAGTACAACATGATTTACTTATTGATGGAATTCCCTGCAGACTACGGAGAAAATATATTTTGGAATAAAAAGTGATTTTAGCAATAAACATATATTTCTAATAGTGAATACTTAGTGCATACACAAATTAGCACCCCAAAATTTTATGAATTCGACATGCTTGCAGAAATTTATTAGTAACTGACTATCTCTGCTTTTAGTTAAGTCTTGATTTTTTTCAAAAAAACAAAAATTTATTTGCGGAATAAATTATTTGATTTAATTTACCTCTAGATAATTGAATTTTATAGGCACTTATTAACACTAGATTTACCAAGGGATCATTATGACCCCTGCCAGTTTATTTTGAATTTATTTAATTTCATGCTATACGTTCCTAAAATTTCTTTCTAGACATTTAAAAAGCTATCGTAAATAAAGATTAACCAGTTAGCTGTTTTTGACGAGTATATTCGTCATGGAAAAAAGTGCAAAACTTTGAATTATGACGAGTATATTCGACATGGGTAAAGAGTTTGGGTTTGCAGTTAATATTGCATATGAAATTTACTTTGTAATTGGCGAGTATATTCGTCATTGATTAATTTATCCGATATAATTTAAAAATAAATTTATTTTCCGAAAAGTTTGAAACAGTTAACTGGTTAATTAGGGTTTTTCCGTAAAATACGTCTTGAATCTTCTTGGAGAGAATTAGTATTAAATTAAAAATGTTCAAAATAACTCCTTTGATTCTACGCTTCAATCTTTCTACCATTGTTTTGGAATTTTATAAATTATTGGCAGTAAATAAATAAATCATTGACTTAATTTTATTTGGATTGTATCTAGAAATTTTCTTCGGACTTTTTTGACATGCTAGAGAATTTTTAAGTTACGCCTAGTTGTATGTTTAAAAAATGCAATATGGGCCAAAAGAGTCGACGCGAGAAGGCAATAATTTTTTGTGCAATGAATAATTGTTTCATTATTTATTAATTAAAATACACATTATGGAGAAAATTGAAAAAACCAAGGAAAGCCAACATTTTTGTAGGTATCAAAAAGTATACAAAGTTGGAAATAGAATCGAAGTAATTTTTCAAAAATCTAAGTTACTGTTTGGATTGAAAATTCTTTTGATAAAAACACATTTCAAATTTAGCATTGTGTGCGCTTTGCCTATAAAGGGTTACATTTCGTTATTCCTATTTATTGTTTCAAAGACATTTGTCTTTTAATTAGTTAAAATAAAATTAAAAATTCAGAAAATAAAAACACAATTTTAATAACCCAATATAAATACATATTGAGGATAAAAGACTAAGACCCTGTTCAAAAATTCGCAGTCCGACTGCAACACTGCAGCAGATATGCTTTCGTTTGATGACATCTGTAGTCACCGAAAAATTTCTGTGCAACCAAATGTGACTGCCTGCGCCGCTGTATACAAATTTTTGACACACGCGTTTACACTACAATTTTTGAACATATGACCTGCAATAATAATGTTCACATGCAATTAATGAACGTATGACTGCCAAACTGCGACTTCTTATTTAATTTATTTATTTATTTATTAGCATAGAATACAATGAATTGCATCCCTACTTAATTTAGGCGCAGCTCGGGAACTCAAGCCCATATGGCGCTAAGATATACAAAAACACAACTAAAATTACTTACTCGGCATAAATATACTTAAATATTAACAATTGCAATTTTTATACACAGAATTTGTATAGGACAAAAAGAAATGTAGGATCAAAATACAACAAAAATACCCTTTTTTTTTTTTTTTTTACAGGCACAAATCTTAAAGCTACGATAACAATCTCCCATTAGGAGAGGACATTAGACAAAAAACAATGTAATATTCAAAAAACATCACATATACAAAACCTTTTAACAGGCACAAGTCTTAAAGCTATGATAACAATATTCCATTAGGAGAAGACAACAGATATACATTCTTAATACTACATACTATTTCAGGAAGATAAATCACAGAACTAAATTAATTATACTTTCCATTTCAGACAGACAACAGGAACAACAGATGATGGAATGGTAGGTTTAAATTACGATATGTAGGAAAGCTAAAAAGGACTTAAATCTAGTATAAAATTGTAAGAGAGATGTAGGGAATAAAGCTAATAAATTCGACATTAATAAAATTCTCAAAATCTGTTTTTTAAATTTACCTTTTCTAACAGACTGAGCAGGGGTTGTGGGTCTGCAGGGTTTAGTAGTTCAGACAAGGGGGGCAGAGGGCCGCCCTGAATCCTGACGGTCACCGGACAGTCCACTAGAATGTGCCGAACCGAGATCGAGACCTGGCACACGGTGCACCCGGCTCTGGGGCTACGGTTGTAGTAGTGGTCGTGCGTTAAAATCGTATGGCCCAGTCTAGCCCGAAGGATCTGCACACCCTCGGCTCTTGTAAGGTTGGGGCTGTAAATAGGAGCCACTGGTTCCCTCCAATGGGAAGCCAGGAACGAGTTATCGTTACTCCAGGCGGACCTGATTTTGTCCGTTATTATTTTTGCTCTGCTTCTGTAAAGAAACGATGTCATAGGAATTTCCTCAGTCCGTCGTTGTGGGGGGAATCTCTTCTTTGCATACTGATCCGCCCATTCATTTCCCAGAATCCCACTGTGCCCAGGGATCCAAGCCAAGGAGATATTCTTTCCCTTGTTAGTCAGGAGACCTCGCAGGTATTTGAAAAACGGCTCTTCACAGCGTTCATTTTTTATGGCCTTCAGTGTGGACAGCGAGTCCGATAAGATGATGGTTGGGGTTCTTGCTGACAGCGCAAACAGAATGGCCTTCCAAATGGCGAAACTTTCCGCCTCGAAACTGACGACGTTCAGATGGAGCCTGAATCTCTTCCTGATTAGCTGGCCTCTACGTCTGGGATTGAAAACCACCAGTGCAGCAGATGCATGCCTGTCAGATACAGATCCGTCAGTGTATATTTGTAAACAATGACGGAATCTGTCCAAAAGCATCCTGTGGTGACTTAAAAGTTCTTCTCTCGTAGTGTTCTTTTTGTTAGCAGGTCCCAGAAACAGCGGCACATCCCAAGGACTGTCCCGACCGGTACCTACATTAGGGATAAAAAGGGTATCTGGGCGTGGGGTACGTATGCTTAAACCTAAGAAAATTCCCAGTGCCAATTTCAGTGAGCAAGTCGTCCTTGGTTGACTGGTGATGTTGTTGAGCTCCATTAGCGAGAAATGATGAGGCCGGTCCGAGTCCAGCCAGTTTCTCGCGACGAGCTTGATCCGGGCCTTGTCAGCTCTATCATGGAGCGGGAAACAGCCGCTTTCCACCCAAATCGCCCGTCTGGGGGAGGACTTCAGTGCGCCGGTAGCTGTGCGTATAATGGTGTTGATTGACGTTTGCAGCTTCGCGAGGTTGTTCATCGCTGTTGCGGAATACAAGATAATGCCGTAGTTTGTGAGGCCCTCCAGCAGGACCCTGGCAATCTTAACAGCCGAGTGAATGGGGGCGCCCCGTTTCCCCGAGGCAACAGCTCGTATCAGGTTCCTGACTTTCAATAGCTTATTGAGCAATTCGCCGCAGTGTCTGCTCCACTTTAGGTCCCTCGAGAAGAATATGCCTAAGATCTTTTGAGATTTGGAGACCTCTATTTCGTAGTCCGCCACTTCGATAGTCTCAGGCAGCCGCATTCTTTTCCTCGAAAATATCATCGCCTTTGCCTTAGAAATCGGCACGATTGCGCCTGTGTTGTAGGCCCAAATGTTGATTTGGGAAACAGCCCGTCGCAGTATGTCCGTAGGGTGGTCGTGGTCCGTCGTCAGTATAATATTGTCCGCGTACGCGTAAACTTTGAGCTTGCTGATTCCCTTTAGGTTTTTGATTAAAGCGGCTAAATAAACGTTGAAAAGGTTAGGCGATAAAGGGGACCCTTGTGGAAGGGCATTGTCGCAATTTCTTTTTACCGAAGTTACACCGTTAGCCCTAACTTGGAGCACTCTATGGCTCAGGAAGTGAGAAATCAGTCTAGTGGACTTCTCGTCAAAGCCCCAGGCGGACATTTGGTCCGCAATTACGTCCCGTCGCACCCGGTCGTAGGCCTTTTCTATATCCACCTCCAGTAAGTATATTAACTTCTGTTTACCAAGAGAACTCATCAAATCCTTATCCAATTCCAGGAGAAGAGAGGAGGTACCCCGGTATCTCCTGAAGCCATGGACCTCATCAGGGAGCAAGCGCTCCAAGATGTTACCCAGCCTTCGTCCCAGAATTTTTTCTAGCAGGCGGGACAGGCAAGAGATAAGCGAAATCGGTCGAAAGTCCCTAGGCGATAGGTAGTCCCTAGCCTGCCCACTCTTTTTCCGAATGGGAACGAGGACAGCATTCTTCCATGCATGAGGGAAAATGCCGGAACTCAAAATGCTGTCGAACAGTGAGCAAAGTCTTTGCTTGAAAGCAGTAGGAGAGTTCTTAATCATGGAATAGGAAATGCGGTCGTGACCAGGAGCTGATCCCCTGCAGCTGCTCAGAGCTGCATTCAGTTCCGTTGAGGAAACGTGCTGAACAATGGAAAAAATCGGATTTGTTGACGGTAAGAAACACCAATTATCTCTCTTTTGTATTAAGTCAGCCCTGAAGGATGAATCCCCGGAGTAAGCCGACCAGGCCATGGACAGCTGTTCCGCGATTTGCCCCGAATCACTGTAAGTGGTAGAGTCCACTCTCAGGCCCGGAATCACGGAGCTACATCTATTGCCTGAAATTCGCCTGACCTTCCTCCAAGCATCGGATAAATTCACATTGAGGTCAATGCCCTGGGCGAACTTTACCCAAGCCAGCCTTTTCGCCTTTTTAATATGCTTTTTGGCGATGGCTGAGCATCGGCGATAGTCGATCAAATTAGCAGAGGAAGGACTTCTTTGAAATTTCTTCCACGCTCTGTTTTTCTGCCTAATTTTCTCGAGTATTTCAGGACTCATCCATCCAGGCTGACAGGAAGAAGAAGGAGGGGCCGAGGGAATAGAAGAGGAGGCCGCCGCTCGAATGACCCTGGTCAGTTGAGCCGCTTCCCTATTAATGTTGGTCGATTGAGGTCGACGATTCAACTCCTCAGCAGCTGACCTAGCGAAGCCAGTCCAATCAGCCCTGCTTTCGATGAACCTTGGGATGGGATTAATTTTTGCCGAACGTAAGTTGGTTTTAATTAAAATTGGGAAGTGGTCACTTCCTTCCGTTTTTTCGTGAATCAACCATTCCATTTCAGGTGCCATGCTAGCAGGAGCGATGGATAGATCAATGTGCGAGAAGGAGCCAGCACCAGAGAGGAAGGTAGGCTCGCCGGAATTGAGAACACACAGCTGTGCGCTCTCAATCCAGCTTACCACCCGCCTCCCCCTGCGGTCCGAGCGCGTCGATCCCCACAAAGGACTATGGGCGTTGAAGTCGCCGCAGTACAGGGTGTTAGGAGGAAGAGCGTGGGACAATTCCTCCAGATCAGCCGTAGTGACATCAAGGGCATTCTCCAGATATATAGAGGCTACTGTAAGTTTCCTCGAAGCTCCCACCGAAACGGCGCAAGCCATAAAATTACAATTTAAATTTATTTCAATAGCAGGAATGGAGTTGTGGACCAGAACGGCCACGCCTCCCCGCCTGAATTCCCTGGGAGAATTAAAGCCAAAGTAGTTGAAGCCACCCAACCGCTCTGGCTGCTCCTCCAGTAGAATATTTGTTTCCTGCAGTACAATAATTTTGGGATTGTACTTAGATATTAAGTCATCCAAATCAGGTCGGTTGTTGAAAAGACCTCTGATATTCCACTGTAGGATGTTGAGAAATAAATTTTCACTGCTCATAAAATTGTGTATTATTTATATAATATAAAAGAATTATTTATTTATTCTTCTCCCGACGATACAGAGGAGAACCCGACATCCAAAGAGGAAGAAGAAGACATCATATCTGGTTTATTTTTTCTTTTATCTTTGCGTTTCTTTTCAGTGACTGGAGCTGAAACAGCAGCCCCAGAAGGATCATAAGGTAAGCTATTTGTTTCATTATTGTTATTTGTAGTAGGAGAACTTTGGAGACCTGACTCGGAATTCTCCAAAGCAGAAGAAGCGGTAGTTTTAATGTTATTTTGAGTTTTCTTAGTTGAATTTTTTGTTTTTGGTGAGGTAGTTTTTGATTTATTAGAATTTTCGTTGAGTTTAAAATTAAAAGGCGCAGGTTTATTTGAGACTTTTTGGAAACCAGGCGGGGTAGGCTTCGGCACTACTTTAGAGGAAGTAGATGGTACTGAGCTAAGCTCGGTAGAGGGTGCGACGGGATTAGACTCTTTTGGGACTGGATTAGCAGCAATATTCGCATAGGAAGGCCCTTCCTGCGACTTCCTGTTCATCCAGTACTCTTTCCTCGCTTCGTACATCGAGCATCTTCTAATTGTTTTAATCTTTAGAATTTCTTTTTGCTTCATAAACTCTGGGCAAACTCTGCTGAACGACTCATGTGAGTCAACGTTACAATTCACGCAGAAACGCCTGGTACACTCGCTAGCAGCGTGAGGCCCATCAAGTCCGCATGTACCGCAAATTTCGTTAGTTTCTTGGCACCACTTCATAGTATGCCCCAATTTCTGGCAACGCCTACATCTCATCGGGGAGGGGTAATACTCCCTGATTGGGATAAGTTGCCACGGTCCCTGGATTTCCCGGGGAAGCTTGAAAGCATCAAAAGTGAGTATGAGTAATCCGGTCGGGATTCGTTTAGAGGGGGTATTTGTGTCAGGCCTGGTGATCTGGACGACCTCTGTAATGCCTTGCGGCTTGAGGCCCTCCAAGATTTCTTCTTGGGTCATTGATCTCAGTTCAGGGCAGTATGCCGTGCCCTTGACCGAGTTCAAAGTCTTGTGATATTCGACTTTGATTGGGATGCCATCTAAATTATTAGTTTTGATAAAAATATCCCCAACTGCTTTGTTGTTAACGAGTAACAACAGCGAGCCATCACCAAGGAAATTCGCTTGGGTGAAGCGCTGAGACACGCCATCCACAGCCTTGCGAATTCTAAATTGGTTAGCCCCCTTTAACGTCTTGTTTTCGTCCGTAGATTTTATTATTATGAAACGCGGATGCATAGCTACATTCGCTTCCCTATTTACGGGTTTGGGTAGAGCTGGGAAACATTCGTCAGTAATAGACACGTATTCAGCCGACCTTTTACTAGGCTTTCGCCGCCTTTTCGCAGGCGGCGTGCCCATATCCAGAATACCGAAAGGATTGGTGTTGGCTATGCCAGACACCATTATGGATAAACTAATCTAACTTATGCCTTAATAGTAAAAAGAAACAGCGACCAAAAAAAAAAGAAAAAGTAGCAAGAAAAGGTAGGTAAAATGCAAAAAATTTCAGCCAAGCGCTAGAAGGAAGATAAAACAGTCTGTGTTAAATAAAAGGTCCGGTTCCAGTTCCGTTACTAAGTAAGTATTTCAATACGTTTCTTCTTCAGGATTATTGGCATAGAACAATTTTCTTAAAAAATTTTCAGGGCCGCACCAGACAAGGCACGACTGTGAGCCCCTCAGCAACCAGCTTCAGGCAAATCGGAACTAAGCGGTAGGTTACCTGTAATTTACTCTTCTTTAACGTTTCTACAACTAAACCTCTTCTTCCTCCGGATGTTCCTCGAGAACATCCCCCTTAGAAAGCAACACCTCCACAGGGACTTTTCTTGATTATTCCAATTTCAATCTTGCAATCTTGAAAATACTTCTTCCCCAACTTAAAGAGGTCCAAAATGGGCCAGGGATGAGCCACCCCAAGCCCCTCCAAGCAGGAGCTGGTACGTGGAGCCTAGTGACACCTAGAATTCTTTTGTTTCTTGCGAGCCGATTTTGTTTTCAAAATTTCTTTTTTCTCTCTTGAAAAACTTCACCTTCCTGGGCAGTAAACCTTCTTTCCCAAAGATCCTAATTGGATTTATCCAATTGGATTCTTAGTCGCGCTTGAATTAAAGAAGAAAAATACAAATTTTACGGAGCTCTTCCAATTAGCAACTTTCCGGGTCAAAATGTCATGGCCAACTGTGCGACTTCTTGAACAGGGTCCTATTCATATATAAACATATCCCTATGTGGTGGTAATCTCGTCTTTAGTTTCTGTACCGACTTGAATTCCACCACGAGCTTTTCATTTTCAATTTTTCATAAATTAAATCGGAATTTTAAAGTGTGAATATAAAGTTTAGATATAGTCTTTGTTTGGCTGTTCGATTGCATGGCAACAAAATCACTGTAATTGCATTAGAATAAAAACACTTGCTTTATATAAGAATCTTACGCATGCCTGTAGTGTAGTAGTAGTAGTATCTTTTGATAAATATTGTTTTTCTAAAAATATTACACGTCAGTTGGTGCAGTTTTTTTTTAAAGGAAAAGGAGTTATGTTTAAAGTTTATTAAAAATAATTAAAGTTTATAAAAATATTTAAAAGAATCCATTAACTAAATAAAAGGTTGCTAGTTTAAAGTGATTCCCACACCTAAATATATATAAAATTGAAAGTTTCTTTGTTTGTTGCTTAATTCAGATTAAAAGCTCGATGCGGTAATCTTCATTTATTTGACTGGGCGTACTTTTTGTTCGTGAGCTTCAAAATGGTGATCTATAATTGGGTTTTTTTTAGGATCCTGATTATTCGCTTTCCCCTAATCCATTAACTTCGAATCTACCATCAAAATTTGGATAATCAAAATGGAAACTGATTTTCTCACAAACTGGAAAAATTTTAATGTAAATTAGCGTAAAGGTAAATCGGAGATACTAATTCAAATCTACATATCAAAACCTAGAAAGTCAAGATGGTGGACTTAATATGGAGACCGAATGATTTATAAATTTAAAGGGTTTTTATGTAAAATTGTGTAAACGTAAATCGTGGATAATAATTTCAAATCTAAAATCAAAGTGTGAGAATTCAAGGTGGCTGTTCCGATATGTTTTTTTTTTGACTTCAACTAATTTAAGTGAACTTTAGTAATTAGTGGTCCTTGGTTTCAAATCTCTATCCAAATACAAAGAACAAACCGTTAATGTCCTTATATAGTTATTTAAGAAGACGCAAAAGTCTTCATGTGTGATTCTATAGAATCATGTGATATATCACATCCACCGATTTTAGTATTAAAATATCAAAAGAGCACTTGTCTTTAACCTAAAGTAGTATTTATGATACACCGGGCGAGACCGGGTTAACTGGGTAATTGCAATTATAAATTAATAAATGAAATATAGAATTCTAGAATTGTTACCTTTTAATAAACCTTTGAAATCCCGAATTTCTGCCCACTACCCAGAGAATTTTTAATATATCAATTTCACTTTGGATTCTTCATACAATTACAAATTTCTCTGTGACTTAACAAATTAAAAATCTCAGACAAACTCGAAATACGATATGACCTACCGTCTATAAACGCGTATCGAGCATTTCATCAGTAGGCGATATTAAATTGTGTGCACACGGCCGGTGAATTAGTAAAATACTAAGTACGTCATAATTCGGTCGTGTGCACTATGTCGGGGACAGGGCGTACAATGAGTGAGCACAATTACATTTACGTCCTACTTCTAACTGATAAGGTAAAGTTTATTATGGCATTCTTCTTTGTACCTCAGTTTTCTTTAATAATAAATAAAGGGTACAATGTTTTAGGGCCCGATAAAAGAACTGGGATATGACCTTCAGAAAAACACTTTATAGGCGATTAAAGAACATATGTTGATAAGCCTGCAAGTTCTTTAAATTGAAAGTGGGTTATAAACATATTCGTAGCTTTTTCCACAAATTGGAACATCATAACTATGGAGACATGACTCAAATACCGGCTTGCCCACGATACGGAGCATCGGCCAAAATTGATAAAGTCGCAGAGTCAATAAACTCACTTAAAAAGAGCTACTTGATATCACGGATCCTTTAAATGAGTAATTATTATATAATTTTATTCTGATTTGTGAACTTATCTTGAATCAAGAAGCGCCGGGAGTTAAAGTTGAAATAAAATGCATTGGGAAATCTACGCCTTTAAAGATTAGGACTTAAGTCGCCAATCAGTGACGTCTTACATTACGACTGGAGTTAAGCTTTCATCGAAATAGACCTATAATTACCTAATAGTTACTGGAAAGATTTGTGCTGCGTCATCATAGATATATATATTTTTTTCTTATCATAATACAGCCAGCATTTCTGTTCAAAACAAATAGTCTTGGCACTCACCAACTTCCGAGCGAATTAAAAGAAATAAATTGGACACCCAATCAGCGGATTATTTCATCGTAATTTTGTATGATGCTTCGGCAATATATAATCCAATTAAAAATCTCGATTGGCACAATTTAAGATGTTTTTTTTACACAAAATACCTGGCGTTTGGCAATACGATCTGTGCATAATACGGTCAGAGATTACATGACATTTAGATTTTCATAGTGAAAATTTATGACAATTTCGACCAGCAATGCCAGAACACAGATATTTTTATGTTGAAAATTATTTTTGATTTTCATTTTGTATTTATCGTTCCAAAGTGTTGTAGTCATCTATTTTAAAAGTGTTTTCAGCATATTTCTAAATGACCACTATTTCAAACGCCTTAATCATTTTGCTGCTTTATCGTTCAGACTTCAGATTCAAATCTGTAAAGAATAGAATGAAATATTTTAGCAGTTTAAATTTCAGTTTCAGGTCAGGAGGGCTTAAGTTCGGAGTAGGAGAAAGTCTTTGATTTCAATAAAATTTTACAGGAGCTTTCTATTTAGTCTAAAACGAAAGGGTCTGAAAGAACATCTTGGCGGTCAGCTGGATTTTCCGAAATATTCCACTTTTACTTTTGACACTTCGTCAAAATTACAAATGGAATATTTCCACCGCAATTCTTTTTCCCACATAATCTCATCACAATCATTTTATTCCTAGGTGAGTTCTTTTTCTCAAAAAAAAGACAAAAAACAAAAAGTTCTACTTTTCATTAACGCTTTCCTAGTAATTTTATTTCATTTCTTTCTTAATCAAAATTTTATTCACCTTCACTGCATCTCTAACCCACTTGTTGATTTTCCAGCCATTGGAAAATGACAATCCACCACAGAGAGACCACTTGTTCCACTTCGCCAAAATTACGTCAAAATGGTAGAAAATGAAAAAAAGTGGCATCGAAAGTGACAAATGTGCCAGTCCCAGCTGTTTGTTTACGGTCGTCGATTAGAATTTAGAATTGGTTGTGCTTTAAAAGTTTCAATTAAAAAGTCATGGAAATGGCGAGATCCTTATTTGGCTCAAGGGACCATGAGGGATACGTAGGAAGAGAAGAGCATGCAGTGAGTATTGTAATATTGAGTCTTCCCACACACTGAGTCCCGTGATTGATTTCGACCGATAAATCCTCCTCCACAGAAAAAGCTGGAAACAACAAATTCTGAGGATGATATTGACTTTACGGAGTTTAGCGAGGAACTCAGTGTGATCGATGGTCTCCGTCCAAGTCCAGGTGGCCCATTTTCTGCGCTAACCCCATCAATGTGGCCACAAGACATTCTAGCGAAATTGGGACAACCGGAAGCGGATGGTCCAGACGATCAGCCAGACTACCGGTTCGATGAATTCGGCTTTCGTGTAGAAGAGGAAGATGGTCCAGAACAAAGCTCGAACAAACTTTTAGGCATTCCATTTGTTGAGAATCCGCAACAGCGACTGCAATGGATCGCTCACTTGGAATTCTCTCATAATAAAGAGGCTAGTGAGCTAACCTGGGATAACGTCGATGTAGTACTCCCTCGCACGGAAAAGTTGCGAAATATGGTTCGAGAGGGAATTCCTCATTCCCTGCGCCCCCAGATGTGGATGAGGCTATCCGGTGCCTTACAGAAGAAACTGAAATCAGAGACTTCCTACAAGGACATTTTGAAAGCATCCAGCAACGACGCATTAATGACATCAAAACAAATCGAAAAGGATCTGCTCAGAATTCTTCCAACAAATGCCTGCTTCAGCCACCCGAACGGCACCGGCATTCCACGACTGAGGCGAATCTTAAGGGGTATCGCATGGTTGTACCCAGAAATTGGATACTGCCAAGGAACTGGTGTTATGGCAGCCTGCCTCCTTCTTTTCATGGAAGAAGAAATCGCCTTCTGGGTAATGGCGACAATTGTTGAGGACTTGTTGCCTGCGTCTTACTACTCCTCAACTTTAATCGGCATCCAGGCCGATCAAAGAGTTCTTCAAACGCTCATCGCAAACTATTTATCTACAGTTGACGACACCCTGAAGAACCACGACATCGAACTTTCGCTCATAACCCTACACTGGTTTCTCACCTTGTTCGCAAATGTGGTCCACATGAAGATCCTTGTTCGAATTTGGGATTGGTTTTTCTACGAAGGCTCAATTGTTCTATTCCAAGTAACTCTCGGGATGCTCAAGATTAAGGAGGGTGATTTACAAAATCTCGAAAATTCGGCACAAATCTTCAATTCCTTGTCCGATATCCCGGGCGAGATAGACGATGTAGAAATGTTGTTTAAAGTTTCTATGGAGGTAGGGGGCTCTCTGAGTCAAACAGTAATAGATACCCATCGCAGAAGGCATCTAGCTTACTTAATGGCTGATCACGGCGCATTGGTGGGGAATCCAGAGGCAGTGCCTAATTTACCGAAGCAACATTTGTCCCGCAGACAGGTGAAGAAAAACAAATCTGTGCTCCAAACATTCCTCTTCGGGGGAGACGAAGAATCTGATGATATCAAAAACAAAAATATCCGGCAGACAGAAATTCTAGTGGATCTCAGGGAGGCGATACTTAAGGTGGCCAGACACTTTATTACGATTGAACCAAAATTACAAGTAAGTGATAATAATTGAATCATATTAAATCAGCCATAAGTTCGGTGAAGAATTCACCTAATTTATTTCACTCAATCGGAAACTTACGAATTCTTATGAATTGCAAGATTTCGTTGATAGCCCAAAATTTTTTAATAAATTAAATAACCCTGTCCAGTTTGGCTAACTCGGAGATAAAACAAACAAAAGAAGCATACCTATTTAATTTTTTTGTTTTTATAACCCACTCATTTCAAAATTTGTTTTCCCTATTTTAACATTTATATGCACTCGAAAATTTAATGCTTACATTTCATATAGAGGGTGTTTAACGATGTTTAACCACTCTTTATTCATTTCAGGCACATATTAAATTGATTGCTGATTATTCTATGGACAGCCACACTAAAGATCACGAGAATTACATAAATGTGTCTCGAAATCGAAAGCGTCGTGCTAAGGCACTTCATGATTTCGAGAGGCATGATGACGATGAATTAGGCTTCAGGAAGAATGATATTATCACTATCATCAGCCAAAAGGATGAGCACTGCTGGGTAGGCGAGTTGAATGGCCTAAGGGGCTGGTTTCCAGCAAAATTTGTTGAACTTCTCGACGAGCGAAGTAAACAATACAGTACAGCTGGAGATGATGCTGTGTCGGAAACGGTTACAGATTTAGTGAGAGGAACCCTTGCGCCGGCCATAAAGCAGGTGCTTGAACATGGAATGAAACGTCCATCATTTCTGGGAGGCCCTTGCCACCCATGGCTCTTCATTGAAGAGGCAGCTACTAGAGAAGTAGAGAAGGATTTTGAGTCAGTTTACAGTCGTTTAGTACTATGCAAAACGTACCGACTGGACGAAGATGGGAAAGTTTTAACCCCGGAGGAGTTACTTTATCGATGCGTGCAATCTATCAACCAAAGTCACGACAATGCCCATGCCCAGATGGATGTTAAACTTCGCAGTCTGGTCTGTTTGGGGCTAAACGAACAAGTTTTACATTTATGGCTGGAAGTTTTATGTTCATGCGTGGAGATTGTTCAGAAATGGTATCATTCATGGAGTTTCATTTATTCACCTGGATGGGTGCAAATCAAGTGCGAACTGAGAATTCTATCGCAATTTGCATTTAATCTTAATCCTGATTGGGAGCTCCCACCGAAAAAAGGAACTGAAAGTCAACCCCTCAAGGATGGGGTTAGGGATATGTTGGTTAAGCATCATCTCTTTTCGTGGGATTTGTGAAGTCGATCAATTTGTGTTACGTTCTCACGAGTGAACTGTAATTTTGTTTCATTCTTAATCCATCCATGTTATATCACGTAATGTTTCTTGGCCCTTCTGAGCTTTTTTGCTTAGCAAATTTTCTTTATTTTTTTATTTATTATTTAATTTAAACTTTCCTGATATGTACACTATTTTTACTGTTTATACGTAAAAATATTAAATGAGTATTTAAGTGTAATCGTTTTTTTTTAAAACTGAATTCTGAAATTTTTAACCATTTTTGTGAGAATAGCTTACTTGCAGGTTTTATGCTTTAATGGTTTGGCTTCAATAAACGCAAATAGCTATGATAAAATAATATTAAATGTCATGATGTTGGGCTGCTGTAAATTATATTTGGAATTATGAATGCGTTTCTTTATTCGTATCTTCTATTATGGATATCAAAACGTTTTTCTGGCTTTTTGTTTAATTTATTTAATTGCGTTCTACCAGTGAAAATGCTTAGGCTAAGTTAAGTAATAGGACATACGAATTAATATGCGTAATTCAGTTACAAAATATAACGGTAAATTTGTATTCGAGTTCTTATTTTACTAACCCAAACATTGGATTTTAGAATTCTAAAAAACTGCCAATCTTCTCTTGAATTGCATTGAGATCGATTTACTGTGTGGATCAACGAAGTACTTTAATGACTTGTTTTTTTATATTAACCTGATAGGCATTATTATTTATCTTTAAGTACGCTTTTTTCGATGTTTGAATCAGCTGAACTTTTCGATCGCCAAAGAGTAATTCTTTTAACAGTTTTAACTTTGAAAACAAAGTAGGACAATGCGTGGATAATAAAATACGAAATATTATAGAAATTTGTGTACTTGTAGTGACTTAAATTCTATCAATCATTTATCGAAGCAGTATTTTAACTACAAACAAGGCCAAGGTAATCATCCATCAGTGTTCCAATCGCGAACTAAAAAAAAAAATAATTGAGCAATAAGTAAATATAAATCAATTTTAAACCTACAATTCCGGTTGCATCAACTCGAGTTCCTACAATTTTCAGACGTATTTTGTCTTCACCGGATATAACCACATCTTCGTCTTTTGATTTGTAGCAAGGTGGATTTCCGTTTGGACAAAATTGCATATCAGCGGGAATTGACTAAATCAAGAGAAATTGAATAAAGTAGCACGATATCATGGTTATTCTAGGTTTATTTGTGGATTGAATACTTACATGGTGGGAAATGAAACACGATAAGGGACCAATTTCAGCGAACATCCCTACCTGTGGGAAAAAACAAATGAAAATTAAAATACAAGTAAATAACTCGGTACTAAAATTTTTGTTTTAAATCAATTTTGGTATATTGCGGTTGAATTCGTCGTAGTTGCTTGCAGAAAACTGTTTAAAACAAGTGAATTGGAATGGTGAAATTAAGAGAAAACAGTGTACTTTTTGGCTTTATTAATCTTAGAAGAATAATTCTAATTCATATAAAAGAATATTGTTCTTTGTTATCTTAAGTTTGCAGTGTTAATCCTAGATCTTATAGTTTGTGAGAAATCTATAAAAACTATTCGAAATTATGATGAAACGGATTTTGTTTGTACCGGTTTTAGTTGTTCCATATGAGCGGAAAACAAAAATCTATCAAACATCCGCGGTTCCCGGATCTAACTGATGTAAAGTAGATTTAATAAAAACCAAATTACCTTGTTAATTTGCTTCACTACAGCGTCAAGAACCTCTCCCTTAAACGGTCGAAAGACAATGGCTTTGTATTTTACAGGATAGACAACGAATCCTTGGCCCGGCTGGATAACGCCTGAGCCGATTTGGTCAATAGTCGTTACTGCTATTACAAATCCGTATTTTCCGGTACAAGTCCCTTCAACTTCGGTGTACAACTTCTGCTTTACAGTCTCCAACAATTGGGGTCCGAAGTACCTCGGATGCAACAAAATTTCGTGCTCCAAAGATATCTATGGACGAAAAGAGGTTAGTTTTTCTTTTCAGGGAATTTTTCAGCATACATTTATTACTTACATGATAAAACATAGCGCTGTTCCTTCTTATAAATATTATTATCAGTTTCTGTTAAAAATATCACACAAATTGTGGAAAATTTCACAACACAAGAGTACTTCCCTCCGTTGCAATGTAAACAACGTTTGACAACAAAATTTCAAGTGCTGCCAACTTATAAAGAAATATTTTAGATTCCACATTTTGACAATTGGAATATTATTAGAGCTTATTGAAATTTTCTTTCCAGCCCGTAAATTCCAGCGTGGATTGTCAATATCAGCTGTTCGGGGATGAAAACAAACAGGTCAGCAGAGAGCTTTCGCTGTGGATAAAAATGAATATAAGGCCTGTTATCACTTGTAAGTGCGAATGTGCAATTTTATTTAATCAGTATATTTGATTAAATTAACTTTAGATGCCGGAGCCGGACCACTGTTTCGCTCGCTGGAGTCGCATCTCGCACAGGCCATACCTTTGGATACTTGCGAATGGAGGCGCTCCTACGGACGTCCCATGAAAAGCGTAAGGTTGGAGGCGTCTTTTCAACCTTTCTCAATAGGGCCTTTAGAGAAATACAGAAAAGGCGAGTGGAGCATTCAGGAGCACCCCGTTCTGCACATCTTCGTGACGGAATGCAATGTAAGCACCCAATTAAAACCAGAATCGCTCTAGCCAATTCGCATTTTAAGTACCAATTTTTCGAAATTCCCATAATTAAGTTGAAGAAATGGTTTTAGGACTTTATACTCTATTCGTCATCGAACAAGTTGGTCAAATTGAAAATTCGATTCCATTAATTTCCCCTTGTTTCCCTTTCCATTTGCGACATATTAAGAGTTCAAAGTTATGTGCCTCTAATTTGAAAAATTTGAAAAGATTGGAGATGATTGATTACAACAATCAATTAAAATTGTGTCGGTTAACTTGCGTGAATTAGGTAATATATAAAACAAAATTCTTAAAACATAAGGTTCGGTAATCCGTATAGACTTTTCCTTAAAATTTGAATTTTGTGTATAATACAAGTATGATTCGATGGAAAGGCATTTTAACAGAACAAGGTACTCTGCATTTAAAAATATTCAATTTATTATAAGAATCTGAAGATCTAATAATACATTATTTTAAATTAAACTATTTTTTGAGTAACATTGAGGATTTCTTTAACTATAATAGTTTTTCGTTAAAATATGTTTTTATTTGATTGTAAATAGGACTTCGTTGGCGCTACTTCCAAAAAGAGTTTAATCTTTGTTTCACGCTCAGACAAATCTCGCATTGTATACCAATTGCAAACCGCAACGAATTAATAATTCACGAACTTTCTACATGCCTTTTTGAGCCAGTTAAATAGTGGTAAAAACCAGTCCAGCGGGTCCATTCGGTATAATTCAAATGGGTGTACAAATATTAGTTTAAATGTAATTTGTTTGTAATCTCTTAGGTAAAATAAACCTTTTTAATAGGACTAAAAATATAAAGTATTTTTTTCTTGTTTAAACTTGCACATTTTACTGTACTTCTTTTGGTGTTATTTTGCTTCAGAGTAAAAAAATATATAGATAAGTGGTTTTTCGTCTTTTACATTTGATCATAACTTGTGACATTCTATAAATTCTTTGTTAAAAGAATGCGCAGAATATACCAAAGACAATTAAAGTTAAGGAGTTACGCTGATTAAGCTACTGCAGCAATTAACTCAATGCAAAAGTTGTTCAATATGTGGATAAGCCTTGAATTTAGCCATGGTTAGATGACTTTCAGGTTTCATTTAGACTCTTAAGAAAGTCTTTGAAAAGGATATTTTTACAGCCCTTGAATTAATATTTCATTGATATTTTTATTACTATACAATGTGTTTTAGTATTATTTTTATAAATAAAAAATATCATATGAAAGAATATCCTCTGATTTTAGTTCCATCTATTTATTTATTTATTTATTTCGCTTAATACAAGCTACATAGTAATAACGCTTAAAGATTAGGATTAAAACTAACTAAAGGCAAATGGGTAGAGGGGCTAAGGGAGCAGGGGATGGAAGAGGGGAAATCACGTGAGACGGTTGAGCTCAAACCTCAGAGATGATTTGCTCACGTGGAAGTCAAAAGAAGGGAAGGAATTGGCATTACGAAGCATACGTGTGAGGGGTTCGGAAAAACCATAGTTGGTGCGGTGAAAAATTGGGCGAAAGAGGGGAGCTGCTCTTAGGTTACGGGGGTTAGTGTAAAAGGATTTGTATTCAAGTTTAAAATCGTGTACAAACATTATATAATTTGCTAAATTAAATTTCGTGTTGTGTTTTAGTTAAAATACTCAACTCAGTGAATCCAGACTGATTCAATTATATTCTTTTCTTTTATAATAAACCAAATATTTTGTTAAAATTTGATTACTATGTACAAATATGTTTCTAATAAAAAAAACTATTCCATGCTGATCAAAGTCCTGTTCAGGTATCGGCATGATCAGTATATTGAAATCAGAAAGGTGGTTGTGTGGATAAAAATGGGCAAAACATTGGCTTTTTCCTTTGGGGAGTTAAGAGCATCATTCTCTTAAAAACATTTAAAGAAACACGAAACGAAAATGTCCCATTCCTATTACAATATAATAAATAGCTTCTTCTTAAGTAAAAAGAATGCTTTTTCAATAAAGTTGAAATACGAAACACTTAATACACTAGTTTAATTCATACTTGACTTATACGTAGAATACTGACATTAACAATAAAATGTTATTGGCAAATATGATATCGTTTATTTAACACTAGAACTACCGGCACGCAAGTCTGTAATTTTAACAATTTTCTGCACCTTTAATTTAATACGCTTTCAAATTTGAATAAATAATTATTAATGAAAAAAGGTATTTGAATATGTTGTAATTCTCACTTCTATTAAACTTTGCCATAAATAAGAAGAGAATTACAAAATATATACAATTTAATGAAGAAAGGAATTCAGTACCAGTCAAATTGACTGGTTTTGGTAGTTCTCATATACATCGTATTCAAAATATTTTCTCACATACTGAACAATTTTTGTTCCAAATAGCCTAAAACTATTTTCTGTCTTAATATCTAATGGTAATTGATTAAAGTTCTGTAGCCCTTTAAAAAAACAAACTGTTCTGTGCAGCGGCATTTTTAAATTGTGGCAATTTAAAGTCGCCTCACGATTTTAATAGATAAGGTTGCATGTCCTTTATCAAATTAATATAGTTTGTTAGGTACTTTGGCATCATATTGTACATCACTTTGAAAATGAAAATAAAAACGCTCAACATTATTCTCTGTTTAAGACTAAGCTATTGTAAAGAATGCATAAGTATAATATTTAAATTGAAGTAATTTTATTGTACTATTGCGAATTGAATTAAAGTCTTAATTACGAGCTTAGGAGGTGGCTTAAATGGTAACTTTAAAAATTTTGTTTGCCACGTTATCCAATATTATTACAGCTAGGAAATCATAATATAAGTTGATCAAAAAGGATTTATGCTGTTAATGCTCTTTCTTTAAAACAATTTTTAGGACATAGACACTTACAAATCCGCCGTTAAAGAGGAAATAGATCAATGGCTAAAGGTGCTACAGTTGCACGACATACACGACTGGATGATTCTTCTTGTTGAGACATTGGATGTAAGGAAAACGAAGAATTTACTTCCCAGGACAACTGTGTTAGACAAAATTCGGTTAGATTTTGCTGCAAAACACGGGGATCGTTGCATTTCTGTGCTCAATCCGGCAAAATTTGAGCAAAAAGCGACAGAATCATTTCGCTGTTTGGTGCAGAGAATTCGGCACCTTATGCTAACTAGCTACAATAGAAACATCAGCAAATACGAAGAACTGATACGCGCAAATCGCGAGAAACGAAACCATGAGGGTTGGAATTTTACAAAGTATTTTTTACTCCAGGAGGATTTAGCTTTGATCCTCGAAAAATTGGATCTTCACATAGAAGCATTAATTCAGTATGATGAGCTGGATGCAATGTTTTCCCAATTTATAACAAACTCTGTCTTTGGGGAACGCCACAAATGGCTAGAAGTGTTCGCTGCTCCACTCACCTCATTCCACGGTATATCTTTAAACAGGAGAAATAAATTAGAAAATCGGAACAAAATTGTCCGCGAGGAAGCAACTCTTTTAGAGTTTAGGAGCTATTTATTCGAAAGACAAGCTCACTTGTTGCAGCTTTGTGAAAAGACAGCTGAAATAGCTGAGAGGCTTCTTCCATTCTTGTTCTCTACTCTGAGAGAAATTGATGTGCTATCGGTTGAAGCTCCGGATGGAGCACTTGCGTGCTGGGAGTTCGTTTGCTCTCTTGAGGTCCTGGCTATTTGCGATCAAGCAATGGAGACCAATGAAGTAATATGCTTCCAGCATTGCGCCCCAATTTGGAATTTGGCTAAAGACAAGCTCTACGAGCTGGGCAAGCTGTGTGGCCTCCTTCCAGGGTTTACACCAACCTCTGAACAGTTGCATATTGTTGTTCAACTCTCTGCTGGAATCGGTGATACCCCGTCTGAATACACTTTTATAGATCCTTTGCCTCAAATTGAAAAAAAATCCCACTCCCCTAACAGGAAGCCGAAAAAGAGCTCAATGGAGCAACTTAAAGAGGCATTGGGAGCAAACCAAGCTTTCACTAAATTGTATTTAGAGCTGAGTGAGCTAGCAATTAGTACATATAAGCATGTTTCTCGCTTACGATCAGCAAGGCTTGTGGGGTTGGACCTAGGCAATTTTTACTGTGCCCTGAACGAGCCTCACAAAGCAGTCGTCTTCTTTACCGATCTTCTACGGGAGTTGAAATCGGAGAATTGGAATTGCTTAACTAGTCAAACACTCCTGGAGTTGGCTAGCTGTTATAGGAAAATGAATGATATGTTAGCCTATACGAAAACTTGCAGTACCATATCTTGCTGCTTAGAATTGGAGATCCTTGTCCGGACGTTCTACTTTGATGAATTCCTCAAAAGCTTAAAATTTATCAGCCAATACCTCACGACAGATGACTCAAACAATTCCAATTTTGCTGTTCTAGAGGACCACTTTCGAGTGGTGGATTTAAGTCTGATGAACGAAAAGCCCATTATTCAGGTAAGACTCTTTTAATGAAGAGCATTCTTATTTCACAATTTCAAAGCTATTTACTTTGTTGTTTAGAAACTCGATTAGAGAGAGCATTAGTAAATGCTTGATACAATTTTTTTCCCAGGATAATATCATCGTTTTGCATGTGAAACTGGAAAGCAACTTCCCTCGTGAAATTTTTATTGATAAAATATGTGTTTCATTCGAAATGCAATCGGCAGTAACTGAAGCGTCATCAGTCCTTGTTTTTGGTCCATCGAGTGTCACAATGAATTCTCGCTTAAATGTTTCCTTGCAATTAGATTATAAACAGGATAAAACCTTAGAAAGCGCTTCAGTGGCTTGTGAAACTCTTAAAACGAAACAGCCTGTTCGGAGGACCAGCAGCACACGTAGGAAGTTATCTCCTACTGTAAGATCTGATTTCAGCAGTAGCGTCGTTGCCGAATCCCTGGCTATACAACCCGGTTTAAACTTGGTCGAATTAAAGGCCAAAGCAACAAGGGTTGGCATTTGGTCATTTAAACAGGTAAATTTCATGCTTATAATACATACTTTTGAATAAAAGAGATATTTCCGAGCCGATTTTGATTTGGGGCGAGAAGTCGGTTTAAATAGGCCTTATTTCCAGGAAAATTCGTTTAAGAGTGCTAGCCATTTCGGATGTTTAATTTTATAACATGAGCAAATGATATTGAAATTGTTATGTTATAGATTTAAATCTGCCTGAAGTCACGATTTAGTCAGATTTGAATCAGGTTTGCATTAAACCTGAACCAAGGCTTAATCTAAGATAGACTTAAGTTAATTAAGTATGACCGGAACTTCAGGTTAATTTAAGTCGGGTTTTAGTAAAACGATAGACATTTATATTAGAATATGATATCTGTATAAATCCATCTATGAATGCATAGTCATATGTTTATTTAATTCTTAAACAATTTGTTTTTTTATGCAGGTACTAATCCAAGTGAAGCAAATTGATTTCCTCTCCGATCAAATACCCATGAAGCTTCAACCGTTTGAAATAACAACAAAACCAGCTTCAGCAGTACTGAGTTTCAAGAACTTAATCGCAGGTGTAGAGCAACCTGTTCGACTAATAGTATCAGGTGGAAGCTTTATATTTCCTCCTGATGTTAAGATAAATTTGAAATGTTCAAAAAATCTTCGAATCCGACAGTGCGATGAAACTGAAACAACAAATTTTAATAGTTCTCTAAGCGTACCACTAACCAATTTCAAATCTTTTGAAGAACGAGAGATTCCTCTAGAAGTGCTGGCAGATTTACCTGGTAGATATGTTGAGAAGGATATAGAGCATACGGTTACCTTAATTTGTCCATGGTCTCGGAATGAGTTGCATATTCCTTTGCATTTTATGCCAGTATTTACAACATCCTGCCGCCTACATACTTGTGGAACACAAAAATTCTTTCAAGTTTTGTTTGAGGGCTTAGATTCGCATCTTTATTTGGTTGATCCAAAAATGAAGTGCGACGCTAAGGGTGTGAGTATAATTGACCTCAATCAACCGTCACAGAATAGAATTGTTAGTATATTGTCTATTATTTTTTGAATTGTTATAAATTCTCTTTGATTTCTCTAGCAAATTTACAAGAATCTCACGGTTTCATATTTGTGGGAGTTTCGAGTGGAACCTCTGACTACTGAAGCTGAATATCCAGTTATCAAGGTAAACTTTTCTGTGCAATACGCTAGTTTCGAAAAACCAGACGTCTTAAGGAATTACAATTGCGTGTTTGATGTTGTGAACTACACTACCCTCTTCAAGATGCAAGCACGATTGGAACCATCAGAATTGTGTAGAGTCGGATGTCGGTGCAATCTTAATTTAAAAATTACAAAAATGAAAGAGAATCCGTTCACGGAACTCATGTACGAAGTAATAGCCGAGCCACATATGTGGGCTGTTTGGGGGCGTTCAAAAGGTAAATGTGTTTATGTTAAAAATATGAAATAATTTCAATGCACATATTTTCTATTAGGAGTTGTATCTATGAAAGATACTGAAAGTCACTCACTATCACTTGAGGTGCTGCCTCTAAGCGCGGGTTTTCTACCAATGCCGACCATTCGTCTGTTAAAGTACATTTCAGGTGGAAAGACAAACAAAGAGGCACATGCAAAGTATCATCAGTTTCCCCCTGGACAGGTATATAATTCTACGAAAACAATGCAAATCCATGTTTTGGCTGGAGCTAATGCTGAGTCAACAAACATTTTTCCTGCTTGAATTTATCGCATTTTATTATATGATATAATATAAATTAATTCTCTAATAGACTTTTTATTTGATTCTTGTCGAGTCGATAGAAAAGCCATCCTTCCTTATCCGTAAGACACGTCGCTCCTAAACTATCGTAAAAAGCTCTAGCGGGATTCCAATCTAACACATGGAAGTCAAGTCTGGAACAATTAAATTCTTCAGCGGCTTTTGCTACTCTTGTGAAGAGAAGTTTTCCTACACCCTGTTTTCTGTAGGTTGGTTTGATATATAAGTCTTCAAGAAAATAGCTTTTGCCTTCCCATGTTGAATACGAAAAAAAGCAGATCGCATATCCTACTGGTGTTCTGAAAATAAAAAAGATATAGAAACATTACATGCTAACATAAGAATGGAAATTAAATTACTTAATCGAATTAATTAGGTTACACAAAATCGAGGTAGATCAACAACCATTTTCTGCTTTTAGTAATGGACATATTTGACAAATATTTCCAAGCCAAAAAAATATTTTGTCAATGAGAAAATATTAACACTAAAGTTTTTAAAAGGGAGATTTCGACCGCTTTCAGTTTATTTTAAATTTCCAATGCAATTTATAACATAATTAATTAGGGTATTTTTGTACAAAACGGTATGAATTTTCTTGCAGAGAATAAATTTGATTCAAACTGAAAGTAATTAAAACGATTCCTGGCTAAATTTGGTATTAATAACCACGCTATAAAATTACTAATTATTAAATTGTATCGATTTAAATACAAATAATTTGGAAACATTTTAGTAAAACAATTAATACCAAGTAAAGTTCCTAAAACCTAAAAGTTTGGTTTTAAAATGAAGAAGAAGAAATATACAAGTGTATCGAGAACTGCATCAGAAGTATGCCCAAGAGAAAGTTGGCGTTATTAAAAATAATGGCGGGCACACCGCCATAATTATAATTATAATTTTTTTAAAATAATAACAATGAATTTATACAGTCGACTTTTTCGGCGTTTTAGTGATATAGGTGTATGTACTATAGCAATCCTATTTACGATTACTGCCGTATAGGGGCACCGAATCCATTGGAAATGAGGGTCCTGTCGGCGGGGGCGGTCCAAGGCTCCATTTTGGGTCCCGACATATGGAATTATACATATGACGAGATCCTGCGTATGAAGATGCCGGAACGGTCTTTCCTGGTTGGGTATGCCGACGACATTGCGGCGGTTATTACCGCCAGAGATGTCGCGGCGGCTCAAATGCGGCTCAACCAGGTGATGCGTTGGGTCAGTCCCTGATTACGCGACCACGGACTGGAGTTGGCGTTGGCCAAGACCGAGATCGTTCTTCTGACGAAGAAGCGTAGGGGGAAGAGATCAGGGGCAGGGCGGACAAGGCGGCTGCGGTGACAACGGCGCTAAGCAGGGTCATAGCCAACATTGGTGGTCCCAGACCCTGCAAATGGGGTCTATTGCTCCGCACCGGCCGTCATGCTCTACGGGGCAGAAATCTGGTCGATTATTACCTCACTCAGATGCTGAAGGGGCACGGGCACTTTCGGGCCTTCCTTTTCCGCATAGGGAAGGTACCGAGCCCGTGCTGTGTATACTCTGACACCCCGTTAGACTCCGCTCTCCACACATTCTTTGAATGTGCTCGCTGGGGGGCGAAGCGGGGCGATGTGGAAAGGGTGACTGGCAGCATAACCCCTATAACCCGACTACGTTAGTCGGGGTTCTGCTGCAGGGGAGGGACTTCTGGCAAAGAATCGCCCTTTTCGTGAAGGGGATCCTTCGCTAGAAGGAGCAGGATGCGAGCAGGGAGCGCCTGTTGGGGTAGGGGGCCCTGTTGAGGCGGGGGTATATAGGACTCCACCCCGAAGTAATGTTTCACAGACGGTTCCGGGATGGAGTACCTGGGGGAAGGGAGCGGGGTTTTAGCCGGTAGGCCCAATCCAATATTTGAAAAATTTAGAACAATTTCAAATCGAAACATAATAAAATATATATTTTTATCTAGATCTCTAAGTAACATGAAAACCGTAGTGTTGAAAAGCATATATAGCATGCAATTCGATAACGTTGTAGTTTATTTACTAATTGATATTGTTTTTTTGCTCGAAGATCATGTATTCAGGATAGGCCGGATCTGAGATCGGTATTATCACCAAGAGCTTATATTTGAACTGATCGTCGAGACTTCCAATGTTTGCTCAATTTCGGGTACGAACAGTTAATAAAGTTGAATGTCATTTGTTCTGCAAATGAAGCTTAGAGCTGATAAGCAGTTGATCTGAATAAATATTTGACGTGAAAAACTCGAGTTTTTCGGAGGCTCTGGATTCTTTAATGATTCCCCTATTTAGAAGGAACGCGTAATTGACTGCTCGGCGATAAGAAAATGTCAGGCAGGGTTGATTTTAAATTTTTTTATTTTCATTCATTTATTTTTTTTCCTGGATGATGGCATGTCGGAGGAGCAGAGCCATGTAGAATGAAAGCATCATAGTTAATTTTCAAAAAAAAAAGGAAAAAGAGATTAAATCAAAAAAACATTCTGAATATAGAAAGGAATTGATGGCGGGCAGTAGGATGTCGATGAAATCGTTATCAGCACCATGTGAACTTACCGGGCTAAAGGTCGGTCTGGTGAGCTCGTCTCGGCTATGTAGCAATGGAAAAATTCTTGTTGTCCAGTCAGGCCTGCGTCTTTAATTAAATCTGTGTGACGGAATAAATATGCTTAAGTCAGAAAACAAACAGAGTCCAATTTTTCCATTATTCTTGCGTCCATACCCTCTGTCGCCAGCTGAGGTCCATGACTCATTTTCTCAAAGTCCGCAAGTTCCTGGAACAATGTACAATTTTACTCTTGTTGACCACCCATAAAATAATCGTCGTTATAAATTAATTTCTTTAATATTTAATTGAGAAATGAAAAATTAATTAACTTAAAACGATAACTCCAACTTTTTTTATACTAACGTATCCTTCTCCAGTATTTGGCAAATGTTTAACAAAATGCTTTTACTTTAAATCTACTTTAGGGCAAATTTTTCTATAAAACCTATTTTTTAATCATAGAAATTAATAAAATATTTTCCAATGTTTTGTTATACATTTCCCGAGTAAATCCAAAATATTTATACCTATTTAACACGTCTATCCATAGAGTGTTTTCTTCTAATAATATCTTAATTTTTTCCGAATTAAATAGCAGTGCAAATCCGTTTTTTTTTTGGGAGCATTACTAAGTATGAAATTTGGAACAAACGGAACACTTATAGAGTCAATACAGCGTCTACTTTCCTGGTGTAAATAAAGGCAACTAGGTCATTAAAACCCGCAGGTGAAGTATAAAATCGTGTAGATATTTCAATTAGCTACACAAGAAGAGGGGTTAAAAAGGAAATAGCGAATGAAAGGTAATGTGCACTTAGTTTAATAATATTACATTAAAAAATATTGTTTGGACAAATTTTCAAAAGCGCCATTAAAATTAAAATTGAGTATCCCACCTCCCATGTATATGTTTTGAACAGTGCCTATAAAACTCTGCAAAAACAAACTAATAATAAGAGATAATATACCTTTGCTACCTGCGATGGTAGCATTTAATATCAAACGAGCGGACTAATAACCAATTAATACGAATTGGTTAATGGAATAATCATATGATTCAATAATCAATGATTATTTCGATAATCATATGATTCAATAATCAATTATTATAGCGACATAAATACATTTAGTAATAAATTACTTAATTTATGTTATGCACTTTACTACCAATAATCACTTGTCATATTAATCGATTATTTTTCTTTCAGATTTAGTCACGTTGCAATTATTCTAACTCGAATTTTGCCATGACTCAGTAGTCAATGAAAATATCAACAGAACATAATTATATTAGGTCTACCGGAAAGTTCTGTCCGTTTTTGAAGAGGAAGAAAATGATACAATTTTTAACATATTTAACTAGATTTACTGTACGATATAATTTCCATCGTTCCTTATGATTTCTTCCCAGTATGATGGCAATTTATAAAACCTATTTTTGGAGAAAATCTTTGGATGCGAAAAACTACAGCAGCATTACTGTAAACGTAAACGTTTTCTTCATTTTTGAATTGTTTCCTCATCAAATAATTTTGTAAAGAAAGGAATAGGTGAAAATCTAATGGTTAAGGTCTGGGGAGTATGGTCGATGCGAAAGAATCTCCCATTCTAGCTCTGAGATTTTCTGGCGAGTCGCCAAAGCAGCATGTGGTCTAGCATTATCGTGATGCAGTATGATTTCCTTCCTATTGAATATTGTCAGCCTTTTTTCTTGGAGTACTTTGTTAACTCGTCCATTTGTTTGACTGTATTTCTCCATGTTTAGCTTTGTCTTGGGTTCCAAAAGCTCATAATGGATTGGACATTGCATGTCCCACCCAATATAAACAGTATTCTCTTTTTAAGGCTCAATGTCGGTGTAGAGGTGAAGAAGGCATGTTTTCCGGGTTCACGCTGTTTTCCTTACGATGTTTTCATATGTAATCCATTTTTCATCATTTGATCTATCATGGTCTTAAAAATATCGTCATCAACCACAAATGGCCGCCCAGAGCGTGGCTTATCACTAAGGCTGAAATTACCTGCTTTAAATTTTTCGAACCATCTCCTACACGTTCTGTCCGAAACAGCATCTTCACCAAAAACATTTAACAAATTTCGATACGCTGACAATGACATGAGTTATCTTTGTTGTAGTTAATTTCGAAGGGCACATAATAAATGCAATTGTAAATATACAGCCACATATAACTCAAACGAACATATCCAAATATATTCAAACTTGAAACGAAATTATCGGACAGAACTTTCCGGTAGACCTAATACTTTTTACAAAAATTAAAACTAAAACTGTCTTGATAAAACGATCAGTTTTTATTGAACAAAATATTTCAAATAGTACTTGCGGTGAAGATCATAAATTAAATTTATTTTAGACTTTGTATATACTAATGATAAATAATAAAGTGAATTGATTTAATCTCAATTTTATATCTAATTTTAATAATTTTCAATCAAATTAAAACTCCTGACTTCAGTGAACCTACTTACATATCTGATTCTTACACTCATTATCTTATTAATGACTAAGTCCTTTTCTATATGTATTCCCATTTTTTTTTTATTTTAAAGGTTTTAATTGGTGGACAAGACAAATATAATAGGGCTTTAAAATTTATTACTAAGTTTGCAATATTTGATTGATTTAAGGCATCGATATGAATTTTTTATTTTGTTATCAGACAAAATTCTTTGTGCTTTCAGAATAGCCAAAATCATAATTTATTAAAAAAAGCCTGTGTGAAAACATTTCTAACTTAACATTAATCAAAAAATAACGCTCAATTAATAGGATCACGCAAATTTAATATTTAAAAAGTGAATGAAATTTATTAGAATATTTAGAACTCTGCTAAATTGTAGAAGCTCCAATTTCTTATAGATAATTACAAATAGGCTTTTTACGTGAAGTGAAGTGAAGTGACATTTTCAATAGATAATCTTAAAGTCTAAAAGTTGGTTCGCATAATATTTGTTAGAGATGTTCTCTTCTATAAAATCTGCTCTCTTGATTTGTTTCCATTACATATTTTAACATTTTTGGGTAAATTACTATATTAAGGTCGAGACACTTTTTACGAGTATACACATCGAACTGCTAATTGCCTTGTTATAGTCTTAAAATTAAATTATGATTTAAAAATAATAAATTTGATATTATATAATATAAAAGAAAATCACTCCTCAAAGATCAGGAGTAGAGTATAAGATTGAAAAAATGTCATTAAGTACAATGAAAGATGCTCAATCTTATGTATGTATACATAAATAAATTAATATCATATATTCATCAGCTCTGTAACATTTAAGATAAAAATCGATTGCATGTCTTCTTAATGAGCATCACATATTTAATCACATTACAATTAAAGACGACAGAAGATTAATCAATATAGGAATAAAGCTCGATTTTGAAATTAATAAATTGGAGAGCATAGTTCGAGATAGTTCTCTACTAAATTTACAGACTAGCTAAAGTACACCTTATTACTTATTTTTAAGAGTTTCAAAAATTGAGTCGTTTATTTACGAAATTGATTAATTACACTAATAGTGGAGAACAGTGATTAAACTCAACATGTTTGTTATAAAACCTCATTTTAAAATAAAGATAAATTATTATTAGATATATTATTTTTACGTAAATTTATTAAGATAATTTATTTCCTAAGTGAAATGTTATAAGCACGTATCAGGTGTTTTGTTACTAGATAAGATTCAGATACTTTCAAAAGTGGTGTTAATTGATTTAGCCCCTTCACGGCGCAATTATTAACTGAATTAAATGCAAAATACATTTTAATTCTACTGATTTCATGTTTTAAATGTATATTCTTAAAATGTAATAGTTACACATCAGCCAAATCTACGTATTAACACGCTTCATATAATAATTTTCTCTTTGGTTACACATAATTCAATATGTGTGATATTGCACAATCACGTAGAAAATTTTTCTTAAAGCACTTGACACTTTGAACTTCTTATCATCTAAAGTAAGTTCTAGTTAATTTTTTTGTATTTAATGTTGGCGTTTGCATGGGATTTTATTTGAGACTATGAACTTACTTTTCATGCTTTTTTTTTGCCACTTTCATTTCTTGAATGTCACATACTTTATTTATGAAATCGAAATTAAATGTACAATAATTAAATTTTTATTCTGCCCTGATTGAAAAAGCATTAAAACTTTTTCACTATTTAAAGAATATTTCAATTATGCAATGAGAAGGTCGAGATAAAACATTATACAAGTGCTTTTTACAATCTTTTAAAGATATTGATTTTCGTACAAAAATTTAAAAAGACTTAATATGCACATAATAAGAGAATACATGTTAAAGCTTACTATATATGGTATATATGCAATAGTCCTATTATTTAAAATAAAATGTAGGATAGAATTATGTACCTAATACGATATTATATTTAACCTACTGGTGAAGATAATATGTGGATTTCGTACATTTATATATAGAAGGGAATATTTCTAACGCCAATTATATAAACGTATATGAATGAATATATTCACCTGAATCATATTTCTAACCGATTCCATATCAGTGGAATTAGCACGTCGGATAAAAAATTCCATTTCCACTATTTAATAGAATATATATAGAATATGAAAAACGTTTACACTAAGCCTCCTCCTTTAGTCCTTAATCTAGAGCTCTCCAGCTAATACTGTCTCGGTTCCCAAACGGGCGAATAGCTCGATGAACTTATCACAAATTTATTAATCAGGAGGTAAGTTGCACTTATCTAATCAGCATTAAATGGGTTATCAAATACACTAGCTCCTGCGGCATTTTTAAGTCTTTGAGGGAAAAGATACAGACCATCTGGTGCAGGAATTCCCAAATCAGTTTTCCTGATATGGTTAAGAAAAAAAAAAATATATATATAGTATATATAAAAATGTGACAAAATTATCAGAAGCAATGGGCTTGAGCCTGTAAATGAGATAAAAACCAAGCGTTCATGGGGCGTGAGATAACACATCATAAAAGTTGTGCGCTCTATGGTCCAAGATAACAAAGGGGTTTATCAACGCGACTATAATGGGTTTAATGTTAGTGTAGGCGAAGGTCGGAAATAATGTATAAAAATTAATTTTGTAGCTTATGCACCATACTAGTTAATGCTTATCATCCACCTCTGCTATGTTACAAAAGTATAAAGCCAAGTTTGTTACATATTTGTTTTTCTGTGGCTGTATATTTGCTCACCTGAGCGAGGGTGATGTATTTTTTTGCCGAAAATCAAAAAAGGTCTCTTCAATGTTATATTATGTAATTCCAATCGCAATGTGATTATTAAATAACATGTATATATGTATCAGTTTTGATAAAAAAATCTAGACGTTTACAAATACAAAAATATGTATGTCCAATCATCCAATTTAAGGAAATTCCTATCTAATTCAAAAAATTCAAAAAGAAAATATGATAAGGTTTTTGAAAAGGTGATTCTTAGCCAAAAGTTCTCATTGCATCTTTTCATTAAGTGTAAAACAACAAATAAATGCTATCGGTTTTATGTTCTTACAGATTAGATAAAAATGTCTACCGTAGTGTCTAGAACCAGTAACTATATTGGATAACAGAGATAAACGGAGTCCGGTAAAAAGGTAAACAACTTAAAGCGCCAGTTTTATCGACAAAAATACTCAAGAGAAAAGAGAAAAAAGTTGCTTATAGTAAATTTATCACTTGGCTCATATCGCTGCATATGAATACATATAACATTTGAATATATAGCCAACTGGTTATGAGATAAGAGAGACCTTAGCGCCGTTATTTTGAAAAAAAAAAACTGCAACCGATAAGACAATAAAATAACTGAAAAACTAGAAATTGATATGCTATCAGGAAGCGAAGATGAAAGTGTTTAGAAATGGAGAGTATGCTGATAGAGAATTTGCAAATAAACTAACTCAAACACATTTCTTTAATTAGTTGTTTGAATTTTATCTTTTAGTATGTTTTATAAATCGATATTGATTGTAAATTACGCATATTTACTAGTTAACATTTATATCTACTGATTTAAAACTAATCAGAAATAAACACCATAAGGACGTAAAAATAAATAAAAAATCATATTTTTGTTTTCGTTGATTTGATTTATCGTAAGAACAGGCAACTTTTAAGTAAAATTATGTATTTTCGGGAAGATAAATCTTCGAGAAAATCATATACATGCAACATATTGTGAATCTTCAAATGGTCATATGTAGAGTAGTGGAAGGTGGGGCAAGACAGAGTACTTAAGGTTTTATAGTTAATAGAGCCTCGTTGTTTAGCATATAAGAAACTAATATCTTATTGATCAAACCTTTACTTAATAATCAGTATTTTTATTAATTACTTTAATAGGAACATATTTTAACTAGTTTGAGAATAAATAACTAAAATATTGAATGTGATACATAAACAAATCTTGCCCTGACTCAAGGGGAGGCATAAGAATTAAATTTTCGTCTAATCACCCGAAGGAGCAAGATGAGATAAATAGAATCTCGTTTTTATTTACCTACCCCAACTTTTGGCTTCGGGCAGGGGCGGATTAACTTTTTTTCCGCCCTAGGCCAACTCGATTTGCCGCCCCTATTTACGCTGAGAAACTTTCATTTGATAAAAAATGTTAATAAAATAAAATTTTAAATATAGTACCCAGTTCAAAAATTTGGTATTCCAATAAAAAATCAATTCGTTGAGGAATTAATTTTTAATATTAAATTATTATTATCGCATATCATATACAATCACAAATTTTTTGGTTACATATTTGCTTATCAAATTAGTTAAATTTAATGAGTGACAGTAGATTGAAAAAAGTTTTGTTGTATTACAAGTGTTTACGACGAGATTTTTGTCGAGCGAACTCACCTAAAAAAATTCATTCCAAATTTTTGCCGCCCCAGGTCAGTGCCTTCTGTGCCTGTGCGTTAATCCGCCCCTGGCTTCGGGTGGTTCTACACGAAAGTTCATATATTCAAAAACCGATTGTAAATATTATAAAAATTAATTCTTATTTTAATATCTTATTTTTATGGCCTATGAAAATAATGCAGCTTGTCGCAAAACTTCCTTATTATATAAAATAATTACGCTACGAAACAAACCCAAAATTAGATCAAAATAAAATATATCAGAGCAAAAAAGGTTTTTTCTAATTCATGCATCTACGAGTCCTCCTGCATTGATCTCATTCACTTATAATTTATTATCGATCTTGTAAATTTTTTTGGTTTAGCAAAATCCATTTTACCTCACTACCCCATCATCTTACTCCATTCTCCCCTATGTGTAGATTTATGCATATTGACACAAGAACTCTAAAAATTTTTATTTTGTTTATAACTTTAGACATAAATTCTTAGTTAATTTTAGCAAATGTTAAATGAAATGTATAATTTTATTTAATGAACTCCTTTTATAAAATTTTAATTTGTATTTTGTGAGGTACTGATTTTGAATTTGTAAAGGTACACAACTGATGTGCTAAAATGCATAGTATGAAAATTAGGGATTAATTTTAACGCATTATTTTTAAAGGAAATTTAAAAGTTTTTTAATCACAATAACGAATATTATGTTTATTGGTATCTGTGAATATCATGTGTCGTTCAGAAAAAAATTGTGGTAATAGGTATGAATAAAATTATGATCAAAAATTCTTTTGAGTGTTATGAAATGTTTTAGTAATTAAATTTAAAATTAAAACAATCACTATTATTATCGTAAAGCAAAATTTGTATTGGTTTAACTTTGTACGTAACACATTTTAATACAAACCCTATGTTAATCAGTTAAAAATTATTATTTTTTCTATTAGCAATTATAAACCTGCCCTTATAATGCATGATTTATTTTCATACATTTTCATTTCATTAGCTATTCTGAGGAATTTTGTTTTCTCTCGGTCTGTCTATTCCTATTAAAATTAATAAAAATATTCATTGAAATTAAAGAGTATTAATAATTTATTATATTTCGTATTGCATCGTTCGGAATTTTGTAAACTTTTTAAGTAAAAGGTTATACAAAAGCAAATGTAACAAACATAAATTACTTGTGTAAGCTTTGAATACAGTCGCAAACTATTTTATATAGGTTTTGGAAATAAAAAATAACGTATAAATGTTGCGAAAAAGAAATATTACGAGCAAGTATTATATTATACTAGGTCTACCGGAAAGTTCTGTCCGTTTTTGAAGAGGAAGAAAATGATACAATTTTTAACATATTTAACTAGATTTATTGTACGATATAATTTCCATCGTTCCTTATGACTTCTTCCCAGCATTAAGGCAATTTATAAAATCTATTTTTGAAGAAAATCTTTGGATGCGAAAAACTACAGCAGCACTACTGTAAACGTAAACGTTTTCTTCATTTTTGGATTTTTCTTTCTCATAAAATAATTTGGAAAGAAAGGAATAGGTGAAAATCTAATGGTTAAGGTCTGGGGAGTATGGTCGATGCGAAAGAATTTCCCATCCTAACTCTGAGATTTTTTGGAGAAGTTGCCAAAGCAGCATGTGGTCTAGCATTACCATGATGTTTTATGATTTCCTTCCTATTGAATATTGTCAGCCTTTTTTTTCTTGGAGTACTTTGTTAACTCGACCATTTGTTTGATTGTTTTTCTCCATATTTAGCTTTTTCTTGGGTTCCAAAATCTCATAATGGATGTCCCAGTGCTCAGTGTAAAGGTGAAGAAGGCATGTTTTTCGAGTTCACGCTGTTTTCCTTACGATGTTTTCATATGTAATCCATTTTTCATCATTTGATCTATCATGATCTTAAAAATATCGTCATCAACCACAAATGGCCGCCCAGAGCGTGGCTCATCACTAAGCCCAAAATCACCTGCTTTAAATTTTTCGTACCATCTCCTTTACGTTCTGTCCGAAACAGCATCTTCACCAAAAACTTTTAACAAATTTCGATACGCTGACAATAACATGAGTTATCTTTGTCGTAGTTAATTTCGAAGGGCACATAATAAACGCAATTATAAAGATATACAGCCGCATATAACTCAAACGAACATATCCAAATATATTCAAATTTAAATCGAAATTATCGGACAGAACTTCTCGGTAGACCTAATACATATAATACTAAATATTTTTCATTACAAATGAGAAATAAACTAAAAATTAAAAAATGTGCCAACATTTACAATTTTAACATGGAGACTAAGTGTTGGTAGGTGCCTCCTAGGTGGTAATTTTTCTTTTTTTCAAGTAAAGTAAAAATGAAGGAAATTTATTGATTTATACGTTAATAGATATTTAAAATTGGAAAAAAATAAAAATAAAATATAACAAGAGCTGACTAAAATTGATCATCGTTCTCAGGTCAAAATTACCAATTTGCGAAAGAATGCGAATAATTATTGGACATTTTTGAAGGTATGATTGAAGATATGCTTTAAAAACTAAAAAAGGTCAAGCAACAAACTTATATTTTAGATTACTTTAAATTTGCTGGTCATTACATGTGGTAATTTTTCTATAATCGAAAATGGGATAAGCGTATTTTGTGTAAAATATTGATTTTAGAAACAAAGTCTATATTTTTAGATTTCGCCTTCTAATCTTTCGGGGAAAAATGTTTTTACTCAAAAAAGAGCAAGCCGCATTGAACAAAGAAGTTTATTTAGAACTAGTGAGGAGAAGAAAATATTTCAGCATTGCTGAAAAATAAATCATGGAGGAGTGCAAACAAGCTGAAGGCAGCATAAGCCACAAGCAGCCGCGACCAGCGAAACTAACCACCATTTTAATTCACTTATCAGAAAAGTTTGTTATTTACTCAAGAAATTCAACTGTTATGTACAAACATTTTCTCGTGAAACGCGACAATAAATGGCTTATGTGTGTGAGCGCGCCCACAGGAGAGTGATAAGTAAAATTTTCTATTTGGCAGAAAATATGCGCGGGGTCATATTGCTTGAGGAGGCATAATTACTAAAGTTTTTGGGTGCACGCGGATAATTTCATTGAAAAATTCCCAATATGTGTGATTATTGGAGCACTTCTGATTAAAAGTTCTACAGCGGGGCTACGACTGGAAATAGCCGAGATTTTTGTGAACTCTGACTCCACTGTAGAACGGTTGGGTGGGATTAACTTCAAAAACGTGTCCACTCTGTCCACTTTCCGTGCAGTGGTTTTAGAGAACTGTCGATCAAAACATACATAAAGGGGGCGAATAACATCGCGCTTGGATGTGTGTTTATTTTTCTTTATAGATCAGTGCTGTGTAATATCGTCACAAAATAGAAAAAAAAAAAAAATAAATAAAACGAGAAAATCTCCAAGTTTCAAGCTTTCCGCGGTTTATTCCCCGTCAGATGTTCACTTAAACGACTTGAGAACACTGAGCACGCGCGATACTTTTGGTTCTTTCCGTGAGTGCAGTTTGTGCTGGAAAATCTTTGCAAAATTACTGCACTTAGACGAAGGTTTTTGATAAGTTTTGTATAACACTTCGAAACGATCTCGATTTAACTGCGCAGAAGGTGATGTCTTCTTCGAAGGACTATTTTGGTGAGTACTGAGATCCTTTTTACCTTATGCCATAATTTAAACTGACGAAGGTGTAATTTTAACTGCTGCGATATTTTGATTAAGGCAAAATAGCGATAAAAGTTATTTTGTATACAATTTCTCGTGTGTTATCATTGGCCTGCCGCACAGTACTGTGTTTCCTCATTTTCATATTTCCAAGTTGTTACTTTAGTAAACTGATTGTGTTATCATAAAAACTTCATTTTAATATATAGGAGGCCGGTGGGTTTGTAGAGCCCGCAGCAGCCATTCCTTGTTATCAACCAACTCTCTCACAAGCCGGCTCTAGACAGAAAGTGTATTTTTCTGATTGCGTTTTCCTTTTTATCTCTAAAAAAGTAACAACTCCCGGTAAGATATGATAAGCCGAGAATGCCAAGGTGTGATAACATAATCTAAAATTCTAATCGCTTTTTAGTTTTTTTATATATATATATATTTTTTTTTAAAATACTTTGCATTATCATTCGTTGGGTCTCTTGGTTAGGTTCAGTTCGATGAACATTTTCAGTTGGCACACAACTCTTTGGAATTTACCTTTCTACAATCAAGAGGACCAAGAGTTTCCATTCTCAAGGCAGTGGTTGGCCCTTTTAAATCGTGTAATTTTGTTTATACTTTTAGCAAAATAAAAATATTTAAAACAAGATTTGTGTAAATTCTGATAAATTCCCAAAAAAGTGACCATTACATTTATAGAGGATTCCTGTAGATTTGGTTTTCTGTGTCCATAACTAACTTTTCTTCATTATTATGAACGAATATTTAAAAAAAAGTGCATTTTTCTTTTGCAAAATAGTGAAATTAAAGCGAAATTATATTTTTTCCGGATTTTTGTTTGCGATGTTATGTAGTTCGTCCTCTTAGTTTAAACATTGTGAAGTGTTGCTATGCTACAATTAAATGAAAAAGGTAGAAATCTTCAACGAATTAGAATGAGGATTACAATTTTATTCATGAAATATGACTCACAACATTGGATATTTTAATTATCAATAATAGAACCATTTCTGTCGAGAAATTCTTATACTTACCAACAATTAACAACCAATAAGTAAATTTGTGTTCATCAAATACACATAGATGTAAAAATGTTCCTTACTTAAAAGTTACAGATTAGAAAGATAAAGCGCAACGTGTAAATATAATTTAATTTTAATTATTAACAATGATTTTATTCCTATGTGAGAAAAGCGCTTTAATTAAATTCTTTTGTAAAAACTGTTTTCGCTCTTTATTTATTCAGTTCGCTTAATGCAAGCTATGTGATTAAAAACTAAAACTAAAACTAGAGTAAACTAACCAACGAAAACAGACAAATATTAGGGGGGATGCAGGAAGGGTTAGTTTGGGGGTGGGTTTAGCGAATAATGAGCTTGCTTGAGGGATGTTTTGTCAATATGGAAGTCGAAAACAGTAGAGCTGTTGGCCTTGCGCAGCATTCTAGTGAAAGGTTCTGAGTGACCATAATTAGTGCGATGATTTTCGAGACGAAATGTGGGGAAAGATCTAACATTCCGAGGGTTAGTTTTAAGGGATATGCTGTGTAGAAACTCGGGACAGTCAATGGAACCAGAGAGAACTTGATGGACGAAGGTCTGAGCCAACTATGGTTTATCGAAAGTAGAATTAAGCTATGTGTTTATTTATATACGTGGCTAAACGACAAGACTGATTTAATTTCCATCAAATAATAAGAAAATATCGAAAATATTATATCCACTCTGAACAAGCTCTGCTACGAAAATGTGAAAAAGCTGTGCGGAATATTTAGGATTTTCAATTTCCAATTAGGAATAGTGCCCGAACTTTGTCGTAAAATGAAATAGCTCATATTATTCTTATAAAAGCAACATAAGTAATTGCCTAGATATGCTCCTTCAAAAGATATGATTGGGGCTCATCCAATGGTGCCTCAAATGTTAGGATTCGTTTCCAAATTTAAGAGTTGTAGGGGTTTAAAAATAAAAAATATAAGCTTTTCCATAGAAGATTTTTTAACGAATATCGCCATTTTTTAATGAAAATTCCGATAAATCTTAATTTTGAACCTTTATTCTTATTTTAAAAAACGGATCTTGACAAGTGAGTTGTCGTTGGAAAATACTTTTTTCTACATTTAAATGAGCTTCCTAAAAAATTATGAAAGAGTTATTTTAGAGTGCACATATCCCCATATACATATCTTGTTTCTTAACCAAATGCCCTGTAAAAGTAATGAATTCTATATAAAATTATTATTAGTAAACAAATAACCTTCACCATAACTTAATAATAATCTGTATGGTTGTCAATTTGTTAATTGTAAATGTTCTAAAAAATTGATACTTTTTTTTGCAAGGAGAGTATGTTTTGAAGAAAATGTTAAGCTCTAGGTAAAATAAAACTTTCTATAACTTAATTTCTCTTGCAATTTCTTTATTTTAACGATGCGTGCATGACTCTCACTGTATCACCTTTGGAGTTATTGACTTTAAATGTATTCTTAATTATATTATATATAGTAAGTAAACATGTTATTTTTGATGAAAACGAAATAATATTTTTTCTTCAATTTTTCATAATTTTTATAGATATTCGAATCGATTTGAAGATAACTAGCTACTTTCAGTTTAATAGGAATAACTTTCATTGCTAAACCTGATAAGCTAAAAAACAATTGTGAACATACCTTGAATTCACTGAAATATTGCAATATTAATTTTAAAAGTAACAAATCAACATCAAGAAGATTAAATTTAAATTTAAATCTCATAATTGAATTTTGTACCTAGATTCAAATCGGAAACAGTTACAATTTTTACAAGAAATAAAATTGTATTGGGAAAAGTTATTAAATTTTTGAATAAATTGGTAGTTGCTTTCCATTTGATTATGGATGATTTTGAATATGATGTACTTAAATTTGAATAAGCTCTTCCGGTGCACGTAACTTTTCTACAAGAATTTTGTTTTTCTTATGTTTGCACAAAATCGGGTATTCTAATATTGGAAAAATTATATTTTCACATATAGATTAGCAAAGGTAGAAAAATGGAAACACACAAAGATATTGTGGTGTTAACTCTAGTTAATGCTAGGAAATAATTTTGATTATAAATCATTCGGTTTTTGTATATTTAAAAAAAAAACTTTTACGTTTTAGTTAGATTTTCCTTATCTGTAAACATTTTTTGTTGTAAAATGCGAAATTCAATTCAATCAGGATTGAGGAAAGAACATGGCAACCTATAGAGGTGAGAAATTGCACTTTTAAGCTACAGCGAAGAGTTTTAAACGATTTACTTATTACCCAATTATAATGATTATATGCATAAATCGCCAATTGCCAATTATGTATTAATCTTTTCTCGTCTCAAAGTTGTAGAGATTGTACACTTTCTGTTAGGTACTTGTCTATAACTTTTATACTAAATCGTGTATTTTTTCCTGAAGTCCTTATTTTAAAAGTTAAAAATTTAATCTTTTGTGATAAAGTATTATATCAAATTATCGATTGTTACAGGAAAATAAAAAGTTGTAATGAAAAAAAAATTAAAAAAAAATTAAGTTTAAGAAAACTGCTAATATTTTAAGAAACTTAACCACTCTGTATGGTTATCAAATAAGATGATTTGAGAAAAAAATCACATATTCCATTAAAACCCACCGGAAACATGGAGTTTAACTACTGTTTTTTGTTTTTTTTCATAAAAATTCTTTTAAAATTCCTTCATTTTACGTACAGTAAAGTCCTAGTGTGTTTTTTAAAGCTGACCACAGACCAGTTTCATATTATCAGAATTTTAACGCGCTCGCAGAGTGCACAGTACTCGAGCGGAAACAGTGAAGAAATGCGCAGACACTTTTCCTAGTCCGAACTGGGAAAAAAAAATGAATTTTACAGAGGGCGACATCGCATATTTTCTGGTTACTGACAGGAAGTTAAAAAATGTTTCTTTGTTTTTTAAATTGATAAGATACAGATGTAAGTATTGTGTATTGCAGGGCTTGTTATGGTGGCATGATTAGTGCCTTATTGTTTTATGTTCCTTGTGGAAATGCCGAAGACATTGGCTGTACAATAGACGACATAGACTTACATATGTCGCGAAAATCATAAATTGTTTAAATTTGTGAGAATAATTGTTATATTATATCAATAGCTTTTATTTTGCAATTTTTTGGATCTAAAGCGATTGAAAAATTTACTATTTTCTGTATTAAAGGGGAGACCGAAAACAACGTGAAAGTCAACCTTGAATAGAGTTTGCACTCAAATTCAGTCAGTTGATTTTCAGTCTACTTGTTTTGAAAAAAAGGGCAAACTATAATTATACTTAAAATAGTAAATTAATCAAAATATTGATGTATTTATTAATTACACATAAAAAAGTTCATATCTGAGTATATATAGGGGAAAATCGGGTGATTCGGGACTAGTTTTGTAAAAACGTTATAAATCAGAAATAAACATTTTCTTTCAATATGTTAATACATTTTCCCTTCAATTGGTTCAATAACTTTGACTGTGTGACGTCATTTTGTTATACGATTATATTTAAACAATTTATAGCTGAGTTATAAAAAAAGTGTTTTTTTGGCTTTTCAAAAAATTGTCGGGTGAACTGGGACACGACTTTCAGAGTCGATAAAACTGAGTTTAAAACAATATTTCATGAACAATATTTATTTTTTTACTTAAAAAATACTAAACGACATTATTGTTTACAAAATTGAAAAACAATATTTGTTTGTTTATTATTATAAACAATTTTTATTTTTTTTTGATTTAAAACTACAAAAAAGAGGTAAAAGAGGCTAAAAGAGGTTAGATAATTAATAAAAATAATTATTTATCATATTTACTAACGATTAACAAATTTGGGTCAATAACAAAGTTAAATAACGCATCATCAAAGTTCTAGATTGATTTTGAAAAAGTGTCCCGATTCACCCGAAATGCACTTTTGTTAAACAAACGCATGGTTTAACTACAATTTTACAATAATCACAAAATCTTTTTTCTCCCTAATAGGTATATAACTTCCTAACGAATAGATTTTATCAACTTACCTTTAATTTAGTCTTCAAAATTATTTATTTAGGCATCTCCAAAGTTTTCACAAATAAAACTTTCGAGCGTCGTAATTTGTATTAACATTTGTCACGAAGTTAATAATACCCGCAGTCAACTCAAACTTAAATGAAATAATGTAAATGGTCAAATGGTACATGGAAACCGCAAAAGTACCAACTTAATAAAAAGATAAACCCTTTGAAAAGCCATGTCCCTATTCACCCAAACATCCTAGATCACTCGACTTTCCCCTACTTTATATAGTTTATAATAATTTCTTTTATTTAAATTTTTTTATTGGATCATAATTATCCGAGCTACTTAAATATTAATTGTTAAATAAATAAATAACTTAACTGATTCATTACACTCAAGAACTTAAAAATATTTCAACAGCAGTAGAAAAAGTTGAAGTCGAGTAGTTAACAATTTCCTGAGTTCGATATTTGAAAAAATGTCTAAGTGCTATAGTATCAAATTTAAATCTCTTTAATTTCTCTTCTTGCTGATATTCATCATTCAATCATTCTTGATTCACTATATTTTTCGATACAGCTATGCTAATATAAAATTACGCACTCCTGTTCTAGTCACTTTTCGATTGAAAAAAAAATGTTCCATTTTATTTCAGTCTGAATTTCTGATTAATTTTGTAAATAAAATATGTTTTTTGCTATTATCAGTTAGATTTGACCATAGATGATAATTTTTGTCTTATTTCATATTGCATTCGGTCTAAAATTCAAATTTTCAGTTTCTGTTCAGTCCCTTTCCAGTCTTATATTTTCACTCGGTGGTGAAATTGATTGTTTCGAATTCTCGCCAAGAAAGCGAAAATTATGTACCATCATTTACTTTTAATAACAAAAACTAATGTTTAATTTTCATTCCATATTTGAGCAAAATCTATTAATGATTTTTATAAAACGGTAACTAATTTTAAATGAATTAAAGACAAGAGAGATAATTTTGGATTGATAAAAATTAAGTGATTTAAATGAAAGAAAGAATTATATTTAAATTTAGTTATTTTTTGAAAAAGAAAAATTATGAATAACACGGTTAAAATTTACACTGAAGCTGCTAAAATATATAGTTTAGTTTTAGGGGTTTTTTAATTAGTGATTTTTATTATTATTAGAGAGAAATGGGAAGGCGTCAGCTTCGAGCGCTCAGACCATGGTCCATTGCACTCGTTTCCTACCCTATCCGAACTTTTTAGTCATCTTGACGAACTTAAGAACATCAGATAGATATTGAGAATTGAAGTCTTCCATTCTCATTACATCAGCGCCAAACGTCGTAATGCGCGCGCGGGAGAAGGCCGGGCAGTTACAGAGGAAATGCTCCGTACTATCCGCGTCCTCCCCGCACGAAGGACATGCCGAGTCGCTGATGATCCCTAGGGTGTTCAGATGCTTGCCGCATGTGTTATGTCCTGTAACCATCCCTACAAGCTTTTTGCAATCTTTCCTGCCTAAGCCAAGTAGAAGTTTTGCATTGTTCCTGTCTGGACGACCAATGAACTATTTGGTAAATTTACAGGTTGATATACTGGACCATCTCTGACCATGTATTAAGTCCATGGATCTAGTTATCCAGTTGTTCAACTTTGTAAAGCTAATACCAACAATGGGCTCCGGTCCCAGGATATAGGATAGCTTGCTCCCTTTTTCGCTAAAGCGTCAGAGGCCACATTGCCGTCGATTCCCCGGTGTCCAGGGACCCATATAAGATGGACCTGGTTGTGCTTGGCAGCAAAATTAAGTCTTTTCTTACATTCTTGGACAATCTTTGATCTAGTGGTTAGTGGTTAACCTAATTAAAGAGAGAATACCCAATATATTGGGTGGAGTTATATAGTTTTTTTTATAATGTAGAATCTAATGCAATTCTGATAATTGTTGTTAACTTTACAACTTATTTTCAATGTTCATGTTTTTCTTATATAGTGATACTTTTGGAAATAAGGTTGGATATTCAGCAAAATTTAATCGTTTTTTGAGTTTTATACATATTTAAATTCGTGATGCATTCGACATTCCATATAATACCTTCCCTATATTACCGATTGATTATATATGGAATTTATCGTCCTTTGAAACTGAGGAACTAAAGTATCGGCAATTATTTCGAAGGATTGTTAAATCGTACGAATACTATTAAATTTCCGGGTACTGTTTTGGTCAATAGTCACTGGTCTGTGCCTCGCAGCGACTGACATGCAAATAACGCGCGGTACCTGTTGATGGATTACTATGAGGTCGGGCCACAGTGAAAGAGTTAAGTAGCATTCTCTATTGACTGCCTAACCCTTTTGGCAAGAATTCGTCGTGCGCAACACCGCGATAGTCAAAGAAAACAGTCAACATAATTTTAACTTTTGAGCGGTTTTTTTCGCGGTTTTGTGGATTTTGATTGGTTTGAAATTCATACTCATAAATCAATGTCTCGTCACCAGCAATAATATATTTCTATGGTATGTATGTATGATTGTATGCTCAAAAAACATTTTTTAAAGACGTTTTTCGGTATTCTTTTTGTAAAAAAATCGAGGTGTTTCGGTATCGAGTTTCGAGCAGTAGAGACGCGTTACTGCTGCGCCTCATGCCTAAAATATCATGCAAAATGTGAATGGATGAGTTTGAAATGTGTAAGTTTCGAACAATGTCTCTTTCAATTATACAACGGTCTTCAAGCACCATTTCCTTGATTTTTGTCACATTTTCTTCAGTATTTGATGTCAATGGGCATCTAGAATTAGGCAAGTCTTCCACCGCTTCACGACCGTCTTTGAATGTTTTGTACTACTACTATAGTTCTGTTCTTGACATAGCAGAGTCATAAGCCTTCTGCACCATTTTCAACGCATCAACACATGAAATTTCGTTCAAAACACAAAATTTCAAACAAACTCGTTGCTCGTTTTTATTTCAAGAATATTTCCAGTTCAAATGAAGATTTTTAAATCAATATTGTTCAATATGATGATTTAATTTGGTATTTTGTATGGATTTTACTTTTTTAGATTTTGCCTATAAGTTCATCAAATTGCAATGATCTAAACTTTTCAAATCATGAAGTAAAAAAGTTATTGCATTAAGATTAAGAATTTCATGAAAAGTGAATCACAAGTCAATGCTGTTTTGTAATTAATTTAAAGTGCACTTTTCCCTAACTCTTTTCTTGTTTGATGCCCTGTATTTTTGTTTTAAAGGCTTGGTATACGTTCCAATATTCTGACTAATTTAAGAATTCAGTCAATCGCTGCAAAATTGTTTGTCGCCTATTTGCCTTCAAATATTAATAATTGCCACATTCAAGCGTTTCAACGGAGCAATTATTACCGATGGAAAAAAATACGTTAGCCACGGAAATGGCTACGGCACGGCAATGCTAAGCTCAGACGCGTTTAATGGATTTTGCACGTTTTGCATAATAGCGCGCAACAAAAAGTCGTTAGCAGCCATCAAAGGGTGTAGCGGAGTTGCAGCTTCATTTAAAGTCAGTGAAACTGAACTCGTAAATTTCTATTGAAATTCGCCTTACTAACCTACTTGCTAGCCAGCAGCACCTCGATCTCAACTGGAGCTCTTTTAACGCACGATCACGTCCCTTGTGGCTCGGCTGGAATTACAGAAATTCTGCGATGAAATTGACACCGTGCTGAGCCGAGGGATCGGGAGAAGGTTCTGTTTTGGCGCTCAATGGCAAAGGGGCGTATTGGTGAATGGAATTGGAAAAAAAAACGACAACAAACATAATCAAGCCCCAACATCTGGTCAGTGTAGGCCTTCAAGGAAGACTCACTTGCAACCGGGCGTAAATCTTAAAACAAACACCCCGGTGAAGGATTTCGAGCCGCACAAACCTCCACCACGTGTTCAGGCTTTGGATCGATGCCAATCCCCTGGGACGTTTCGTAGACGTTCGATCAAAATGTTGGGCGTCGAACTTATTGTTTTCGTTTATTACCAACTACTCCCACTTATAAATATTTTTGGCACTCGAAAGTTAGAAAATAGGCAAGCGCCATGGGAAAACTATCCGATAAGGTAAATTTTTTGAGATTGGTCGACCATCGATAATACCCAGAGATTTGGTCGCATCAAGGTTTCCGTACAGATGAGAATTCAAGCTGTGCTCACGGGTATAAGAAGGGTTTAAGTATACACCATACTTTCTCAGAAAATAAAAACAAAAAAATTAGTCAATCAGGGAATGCATGTTAATTAATTTTTTTAATTGGATGAAACTAAATTCTTTAACATTTCTACCGAACGTCTCGATAGTGGTGGTGGAACAAATTTTTTAAATCAAGTGGAAAATTGTCCCATAAATCATACTCACTCTATTTTGAGGTCAACCTAAATGTTAGCCTAGATTCGGTGTGAAGGTATTAGGTTACAGCAACAACAGAAATTATGAGGGCCAGAACAAGGATCATAGGGAAAATTTTTATGGGACTGTTGCAAGTGCAAGCGAAACGTTAATGTTTTTCGCTTTGGTTGTAATTTTTTGAGACCGACTGAAGAGACCTCTTTATTTCAGATTTGTTTGAATTTAAGTAGTCGTAAAAGTCGCAACACTGGCACATTTTAATATCCTTTAATGACTTGTTTGAAGCAAGCAAACGTTAAAATGAATTTAGAATAATGGCTTATTAAATTTGAATATAACACGTCGTTAGAGAATTTGTAGTACGTCGTTAAAATCATTAAATATTGAACTGAACACCTTTTAGTTACAATGTTGCTGGGTATTTAATCAAAAATATTTACAAAGTTGCTTACTCTGGAAAAAATCAGAACTGATTTGATATTTTTATTATTATTATAATGAAGAATGAATAGTAAATGAATACGGCATACTAGGCGAAGATAACTTACGATTTTTTTTTTTTGGAGAGCAGATAATTAAAATATAACGATGTAAAAATTACAGAAATATAGTTTTATTAATGCATATTTGGATGGCTTTGGATGGCAGTATAATTTTTTGAAGATCAAAACATTTCATCTTTATTGATATGAGACGAAAACAAATTGTTTTCGTATAATTTTTGATATACAGACTCGTATGTGTATGCAGTTGTAAATATCTCACTTTGTAAAAAATAATATGATTATTTGAAATAAACTGATTGATTTCCTTAATTTATAAGACATATCTTAAAAAATAAATAGAACTGGCATTTTTAAAAATCTTTTTAACCCTTTGCCTTAAAAAAACGTCTGGGAGACGTGATCACCTTTCTGTGCCCAAAATGAGAAGCTCGTATCAGATACGTGATGTTTTATTCTGGCTAAAAGTGAAAAGCTCATATCAAATAATGTTGTTTTTGCACGATAATGTTTATTGTTATTGTTTGTTATAATTGCAATATAAAAATGTGGTTTTAGTAAATAGTAAATGGCAAACCAGTGGATTGCGCAAAATTTGGCCTGTGATGAAACTGCTTGTGGTCACAGCGAATGACAGAAACTCTCATCGAAAGTGGCACTAATAATCGTCGCTCAATTCATAAGGCAAAGGGTAAGAAGAAAAACTTTGAATTTAAGAAAAAAAAATATTCAACATTTTTATTGGGCCAGAAAAATTAAAAGGTCCGCATAGAAAGAATTTTTCAAAAAAAGACATTTCTTTTACTGGGTTATTGAGTAAATATTGAATTCAAATTTAACTATTGTTTGAAGTGACCACCCTCAAACACTATCTAATTCATCTTGAAAATTTATTGAAAAAATCAAATACAAATTATTTGTTGTATATTAATTATAATTTATTTTATTTTATTTATAACCATTAGTCCTTTAATAAATTGCATAGTATAAGTATACATATTTCCTGCTATTAGAATCTCATAAATGGCTATTTCGATATGTTCAGGAAGTTTTCTACCTTTCCGAAATTAAATTTTGGATACGTGTGTGTAGATAGACTAAAGTCGTGCAAAGCCACATCATCTATTTGACCAAGAAAAAAATTTAATATGATTTTATTATACATATTTGGAAATACAATTTTTCAAAATTCTCAATAGTTCACAAATTATGGTTTTTTTAATAGAATCGGAGAATCCTGCCTTAAATTTTTTAGATGTTTGGCTACAAAAAAAAAAAAAAATAACTATCGAACTTTTAAATTTGTCGTCGTTAATTTTTTATAAAATTGTTCAGTTTTGGTTGCGACCATAGTCATAGCAATACTTATTAAGAATCTGTTAGGCGTTAGAATAGCTTAGATATGTTTGATATTCAAGAAATAAATAAATAAGAAAAATGTTTCTTTGAAAAAAAGTTTTTCTAAAAATCGGTTATTTCTCATCTGTCTAGACTAGAATGGTCCTTTAAATAAATTATGTGCTAAGAGAATCGAAATTATATGTGTATATTTCTTATTGATTCTTTGCCTTGTTACCCGATTTGAAGACATAATATAACAGTAAATCAATCAATAATTGTCGAAATGCAAGATTTTGTTTGTTAAAAAAAAGGCCGGCGGTCATCCTAATAATTTTCTTTGGTGCAGGATCAAGGGTCTAAAAGAGACCAATAAATATGTCATGTAGTCCTGAACGTCCTCTCCATCGAATTTTAGATGAGAGTCTAGTGGACCATAATATTGAAATGAACCACAATGATCAGCTATGCTGCAACACACATCTTGTTATTTTTTATGAGTTCAGTCTCCTTTTTTTTTGTTGTAAAAAAATTTTAACTTAATTTTTTCGTTTTTTTTTGTCTTTTCTATCATTGTGGCAGTAAATAGTTTTTGAGGTCATTTACCGCCGCGAGGATACAGTTATCAGCGCGGTAGGAATTGTATAATTATGAGGTATACTAGTCAGTGGTTTTGTCACCGCAATGGAAATAATCGCCAAGAATTTGCTTGGTTAATTGCGTAATGGGAACAATGCTACCCGATTAAAATGTAAATTTTGTTCTTGTAAGGCACCTCATAGAGTGATGGCTTAAATTGAACTGTTTACGAAGTAGAGCACTTGGCTTAAGTGTCTGTTATACGAAGAGTTGGAAATCATTAGTGTGTGATGTCCTAAATAAAGCATAGTGTCTAGTTCTGCAATAGGTTTATTTTTTCAACTCATCATTGTATTAAAACCGCACCGTACTCTAAGTTATTTGCCCTTACCAAATAATGTCTTATTACCTTGTTTCCTCTCGAAAAAGAATAACAGACACATCATAGGGGCCCTGGCAAATGATATTTGTTTGGGGAAAATAACAAGACTTGAACAAGATGCCTTGAATGCGACATACCTTCGAAGGACGGAAATTTCAAACGTCACCAAAATCCCTGCTTGAGCTAATCATACTTCCTCTTTGTTTCGGAATTATTACTTTTTTGTCAATCTCGTCTTGTTTACTTTCTTGGGATGTTTTCACTTTTTGTCTTTTCTTCCTTTTCTGTGGCTTGAAAAGCAAACTGTAACAGATTTGGGTAGTTATGTTGTGATTCTTTCTAAAACTACCTTTATATATATATTTTTTTATTTGATCAACGATTTTATTAATGCCTCAAAATTACGACTTATAACATTTTAGGATTTCTATAAAAATCATGTCGTATACCTAATGTAAAATATCTCGAAAAAAATGTATGTGGAAGTAAATAAATTTGGTAATATAAAAGAATTGGGGAACTTTTTATCCAATTGTCTAATCAATCATTTTACTATTGAGCATTTAAAATATGTTATTCATTGGATTTTATACTTCTAAATTTTTATAACTAAATATGTTATTGAACATACAATTTATATTTTTATATTGACCGCAACTGATATCACCGACCTTTTAAATTATAGCCTTTAATTAAATTTGCTGAACTTATTTTTTTATATTTTAGATTATCTCACATTATATGAGTTGTACATCTCAGACATTATTTTTACCAGATATGTTGTGATTAAGTTAATGGTTTTAAGGAGTGTATAGTATATAACTTATATACATTTTTAAATATTAATCTTATAACTATACAAATTTTAAGATAAGAAAAATTCATAATTGCAATTTTCTACTTTTAAACGATGAATTAAAACATTTATTTCGATTATATTGCTTATCCTGTGTTAAATTACTAATTTTACTTATATGTATATATTTATGTATATATTCTCCGATAGGAACATTTTAAGAAAAATTATTTGGACAAGAAAACAATATTTTTCACATTCCTAGTAAACTACGAAATAAGTAAATAGCTGTTAATCATATTAGCAAATATAACATTAATCATTAAGCTTTTTCTTTTTGTCAAGGTTCTTAATTATTCCAATAGCATTTTTATCAGCTTCTAGAAATTTCGGAAGTATTTTTCGGGTCAAATAATGTCCTTTAAATCGGCTATCACCACCTCAAACCACTCAAGGCTACTTTTTTTTCCTTATAATGTATTGAAAAGTGCTTATTATTATTAATTAATCACGAAAGTAGTTGAAGTCTTAAAATAAAAATCATTCAATAATTAATAATATTATTTGCACTTCAATATTCGAGAATACTACATAACAAATATTATGCGTATTGAATTGAAAATTGAATCATGTTTACGAAATGTTGGTTATTTCCGCAACGCAACAAGAAAAATTCCACTGAATGTTTACATTTAAGTGTTTCTCTGAAGGAGAAACATTTCAATAAGCAAAACAGAAATATTAATTAAGACAACAAAAAAACTGAATTTATTTTAAAGACATAAAAAAGAACAAATCTTTATACATTGTTACTGTGGCTGAAACTGATTAAAAAGCTTGTTTTGATTTTCCAAATCTCATAGGCGATGCTGATGACTCGAATTGGATTAAAAAAATAATTTATTTTCGGCAAATCACATGATCATTATCGCAATTTTGTTTTACTTTTATATCCCAGCTTATTTAAGAGGCTACTACTGTGTTCTATATATTTTTAATTTAAAAAGAAAAATTGCTTTTTAATTTAATATTTTTAAAATAGGTATACACTTTTAAGAGTACTTCAAAGAATGTGTACTTAAAAAGAAATGTTATAAAAAGTATGCATCTTATAATTAGAATCAGAATCGAAGAGAATAAAATTATAATGGACCTGAAATCAATATGAAACGAATAGTAAAGAGTAAAGAGATGGTAAAAGGTTATTTGTAATTTTTTTAACAAATTTCCCTATATTTCTATAAAATCATATTAGTTACCTTTGATTTAAATTAGTTTTCCCACACAAAACGTGAAAATAATTCGATAGGATTTTTCTATCCAATTATTTTAACCACTTTGAACAAAAGCATTTATTGAAGCAAAGATAACTATAATGCATTTAAGAATTTAAATTAAAAAGGAATTTTTGTAAGTTATTTATTTTTTTTCAATTTAGACATTAATTCTTAAATTACTTTCTTATTTTTACGCAACTATGCCTAAATGGCACGTTCTGTGCGTTACTATCGGTTATGAATAAAGAGATTTTAATAATGTTCCTTAAATTCTTAAAAATTCAATTCAGTTTCCTATGACCTCAATTAGTTTTTCCACAAAAACCTTCAAAATAATCGGGTTTGATTTTTCTATTGAATTATTTTAGTCACTTTGATCGAACGAATGAAGGAAATTAGGAATTTCATTATGAAATTTCGTTTCTAAGGATGATTTTGTAATAAAGTTTTATATAAATAATTTTTAAAGATTCTAAATATTATTTATACTCACTTTTGGTGAAACAAGTTTGGAAATTAGTTTATAATTAATTTTATGGCCAGCTGTATTACTATAGATATAGGTAAAAAGTGAAAGAATAAAGTAACAATAAACTGTCGTATTCGGAAAATATTTAAAGCACGTGCTAAAACTACAGTGTTTACATATTTACACGAAAAACACTTAAGACCTTAAATGTTTTGTAGCAAACACTTGAATAAATTCGATGTTTTTTCTTAAACATACGGAAACGACTTCAAAGAAAAATAAAATGAGAAAAAAAAATGTATTTTCCATTGCTAAATAACTGCGCGAAATTTAAATTTTTTAAATTAAGCCCTCTGAAAAAAAAAGTGATATTTTTTAAAAGATGAGGTCAAGATTACATTATTTTTCCTCTAAATCCTGTGCTACACCGTTGACTATATAGTGCTATACGATGGCTTATTTCATGTCTTTTACACAATGTTGAACAAAAATAAAGCCACATTCTATGCGCACAGCAGGGGTTATTTCGTCCTGTTTTGTGATATAATGTAAACGGGCAAATTGAAAACATTGTGAGTCATTGCACCCAACTGAAATGATTCATCTTTCAAGATGTAAACAACACCATAAAGCAATTAAAGTGTCGCTTGATCCAGAATAATGAGAGAAAGGGACTTATTTTGCAGGTTGTTATCTTTTATATTTATTAGTTACATTTTACACTTTACTTTACTTTATGTTAGTATTAGAAGTTCTCAGAATTTGTAGCGCAGTTTAACGCATAGCTGAATTTTGATGTTTTCAATTAAATATATATATGTATTAATGGTTAAAAATGAGATGATATTGAATTTACAATTAAAAGTGCAGATTTTAATAATTTTATAATTTTTAGTTATTTAAGAAGTTATGTCCTGTAATATAATTTTTAATATATTATATGTAACGATATTACCATATAAAAATAAAAGGGCTGTTCATTTTAGAATAATAACTCTTTAAGTAAGTAAGAAGTTATATTGAGGCGCCAAATATAAATATATTTTTACTATTTTAGGTTAGTAATTAAAAAGACTTTATTTAAAAATAAAAGGTCGTTTCTTCTTTGTAAGTACCCTATGATGGTTTAATTATATGATTGATTATATGAACACTAAACTGAAAATTGATTAATTAATGCACCTTGCAAACGAATTAATTCACTACATAATAAAGAAGTGTTTATAATACAAAATCCCAATTTTTGGAATTTCAAATTCTACATCAGTTAAGTTTACACAGGATTTAAAGATTGGTTCTACATTTAAAGTTATGGAACGTTAAAAGCACCCATACTGTTCATTTTCAAATACCATAATATTTTAAATTTTTGTTTGATGTTATTAATAGTTAATATTAACAGACAGATAGATGAGATGGGGATTGAAAAACGTCTTTTTATTAATTTGTAACTTACTAGTATAGGCATCAAAAAATTCATTTGTTCATGATTTAATAATGGTATGAATAATATTGTTTTTGAGATGATTTACCATATATAGATTTTAATTTAATAGTAAATATTGAAAGAAGCAAATCAATGAATTTAGTCGGAATCTAAAATATGGTCCATAAATTTATATAGCAAGATTGGTTTCTGTTTTTTTTTTTTTTTTCATATAATTTTTTACAAAAGCAGAAAACTTTAAATATTTTAATTTGGCATTTACTGCATCATCACTTTTCGCATAATATGTAAATCCCTAAAAAATTTTCAAATCTGGTTCTGTAGGATCTAAAAAGATATGTAATGTAAAGGGAGGGGGATAAATAAAATGTTCAATTTGAGCAAATAATTTATTAATTTCAATTCTATCAAAAATCGTTAACTAAAGTATTCATGGCATATATGAATGTATGGAGTGCTACATACTAAATTTCTCATCTTTTAAACTTCTGTTACTTTGCAAGATGACTTTTTCGTTTGTATTTTCCTTTATATTTGGCTTACAGTCTTCCATCGAAGAGTCATAAAAAAGTCTTACCCACTGAGTTATAATTGGCTGCTGCCATAGAAGCATTCATAAACAAAAAAAGAGATAACGCTTACCGCCCAGAAAAATCAATTTTATGATCATTTTGATATGCCTATTTCATTCTCTCGCTGTGTGAGACCGAGGCCAATCAGATTGCACAGCCAAACAGATCATGTGGTCAAGAAGATGATCGCGTAAGTATCTTTCGTGCTCATCGTTTTGGTTTATCTGTTGGTAGTTACCCTGTCCGGAGAAGAATTCTTTATCTGTCTCAGTTGCTCCTGAAGTTTAGTTTGTTGGCTTTGATATGTCTTAAGAATACATCGGCCGTGTCCGCAAATAAGTAAGTAAGATCGACTAGCGGCTAGTGGAGAGATGATCTTACTTGAGACGCTCTTGGCGTCTACGAACGTTCAGTGTTTGTGTAAATAGGAGGCGGCGACGTTGGCCTTATGTACTTGTTTTGTTTGGACAGTTCGATCGTTGTGCCTTTGTGTAGGGGTGACTCATGTGCGCAAGCTCTTTAGGATTATAGTGCATGTTGAGTCATGCAAAGCGGAGGGGAGGCAGCTTCAAGTTAAAACTTGAAAATTACTTTTGACTGAAAGAGAGTGTACGTTGTTGGTTGTGAAAATTTTGTATCTTGTTTGTCTCTTTCTTTTAATAGCTCTCGCCGTATTCTTGTGTAGCTTGAATTTTTAACCTCTTTCCGTTTTGTTTTGTGCACTTCCAGCAGCAACGGACACAGCATATGAGGTAGCCGTAGCCATGAAATTTCCAGTTGTTGTATCACCACTACGTCAAAACGGTTCCAATAGCCAGCAACAGGCTCAAATCAGTTCAAATTCGGATGTCCAAAATAATACAAGCATAAATCGTGGTGATACAAATGATAACGGAGTCGGACAACAAAATAGTGATCTTCTCGCAGCATCAGTGGCAGATGGATCAGTACATCGATCACCATCGGCGATAGTGGAAACGTCTAATCAGGCAGTGTTAACGACATCTTTGCATAAAACGAACGTAAGCAATGCGACCTCTGTGATCGAGTCTTTAGAGAAGAGCAATCAAGATCAGCAGCAACAGCAGCACCACCAGCAACAACACCATCAACAGCGGCAACATATACTTTCGTCTCATAATAATTCTAGTGCGCTCCAGAGTGGCAATAACAGTGAAAATTCAAGTTTACTATTGTTGACAAACGACCAGTCTGATAACAGTGGTGTGACAATACCGAGCGGTTATCGTGGCACCAATAATACTGTGATTATCTCCAATCGATCGAATCAGACCCCACCTTTGCGGTACACGGAGCTAGTGAGTAGTAGTAGTGGAGATCAGAATCAACAAAATAGTGTAAGTGATCCTAATCACCCCGGTGTATCACCTGTGCGATACTCCAACCTCCAGGCTAATGTCCCTGCTCACACAAATCAGGAGTCGTACGTCCACTTAAACATTAGAAACGGAACAGCATCCTACCACTGGCCCTACGACCTCTCCTTGCATAAGGATAACGAAAAGAAGCACAATATAGCAAATAGTGATTTTTCTAGTGAGATACAACAACACCAGTCTCACACTCATCAACAACAACATCACACTCAGTTGCACATCCTGCACAGTGACCATCCGAATCTGGACACCTTAAACATGAGAAGCAATGTCGCCCTTTACACCACGTATGGCGGGGACCACCTTAATGATGGTGCCCTTACGGGTCACACTGCTCCAACCATAGACGAAGTCATCCAGGATACTTTAAAGGATGAGACATTGGTGGAAGAGCACCATCTTGGCCATACAGATGAAACTGCAACTTACTTGACTTTGCCCTCAGCCGGAGATATGCACCAACTTAAGGAGGCCAACTACCATAACACTTCAACAAGTAGTGGGGGAGATTCCAGAAGTCCTTCAGGACTATCTCAAGAGGAAGTTGGACTACAAAGTTTTACACATTTAACAAGCTCAACTCCTCGAGCTGCTAACTACATTACTAACTTCAGTCATGCCCTAATCCCTGGATCCAACGAGTACGACACCCTGGGATCTGGACTATCAACAACGTGAGTACTTGTAATTTTTAATATTACTATAATATAAATTTTTAACATTCGGTGGGATGTGGTATCAACAAATCAATTTATGATTAGAAATTCTTTTAAGCGGCACTAATAAATAGCATTTTCCATAGTGGAAGTAAATATTTAAAAATTATAAACAATTTTAGACAACGTTTTGTAACTCAGAAAGTCGAATAAGAACTAGAATTTGCTTGAGCCTTGACTAAGATATTTTAGTAAACTGCAAGTCGTTCGAATACAAAACAAAAGATACTTATACTTAACCTTGACTGTAGACTTGAATGATTTACAGCCTAAAATGTATACCATAAATCCGCATAATCCTTACCAGTAAAAGGTAACCCATGAAATGGACTGACGCTGCAAGTACTTACAACAGCTCAGACGGTTTAGTGTCGCCAACAATTAGTTTAGTACTCATCTTCTGTTCTTAGCTACCGGCGCTTAATGATTTTTTGAAGCGTAATTTAATGATGCCAAATAAATGCATGTTCGCCGGCTAAAGTACCGCAGAGGTATGAGATTTGTTTTGATTTTAAAATGTTCTACGTGGTATAGGTTGAAAATATTAATTTTTGAAATTTAAAATGATTAGACTCAGCATAAGATTTTAAAAAGAGTAGTTTGCAAAATAATTGCTTTTAACTTCAATACAGTTTTGGGAATTAAATATTTTCTAATAGTGTAATATATTCATATTTTAGTTAAATAACAATTACGTCAGAAATGTACGCTTGTCCTTAATATATAAAATTGGTGTCATAGTTGAAAATATAGTTTGAATTTTTTATTTTAAATAACTAGGCTAAACTAAATTGAAATAAAATGATTACTTCAATCAAGAACGTTTATTCTGTTCTCATCATCAAGATTTAATTCGATTTTTATTTAAACTACAATTTCATTATAATACAATTAACTTATATATATATTTTTTAGAATCTTGGATTAATTCATTTTGAAACAAAATTTTTATTTGTCCAATTTTGTGATTTAAATATTTTTGGCATTATGTTTAACATTATGTATAAACATAAGTAAGTCGTAAAGATAAAAAAGAGGATTGCTGTAGCTATTGCTTTAAAGTTTTCAACATTTGAATTTTGAAAAAGTTAAAAATGTTAAGGAATGATCAACGAGAAAGGAAGAATTTTTAATTTAAGTTAATAGATTTTGAAAACTTTAAACACTTTATTCAGCAAATAAATACGTTAGAGAGGGGAATTCAAGCTTATCAGAAATTATAATTAATTAATTATTAAAGAAAGTTATTTATTAATTTATTTAATTTGACTTTTTCCATCGTATTCACTTCTTTTGTAATTAAGTTAAAAATGCCGACTTTTCTTTAATTTTTCTATTATTACTTCATCATTGCGAGACTCTTAAAGTTGCTATTTAAGTTATTTTAGGATTTCGAAATTGATGTAAATTTTGAACAAACTTTTTTTGGGCATTAAACTAAATAAAAAAAGAAATAAGTAAGTTTTCTTAAAGATAAGAACATTAGGATTTTTTCAGGTTAAAAATATCAAAGAAAATCGTTGTAATGGTTAACTAAACTTCTTACATTAATTATTTATATTACATCCCGTAAGCCATAACAATTAATAATGTGGTAAAGAATGCTTTTATAAGAGTCATGAAAACGTGATCCATTTGTTCAATCGAATATGAGTAATCATTGCAATCCCATATTCATTTTCATTTTCTACAGACATAAACTCCACCAGGGAGCTCTAGTTTCTGGATGAAATCTTTATGCACTCTGACTCATTAAGTGCAAAATTTAATCATACCCAGATTTTGTTTTGTTTGAGGCTTTAGTCCACTTTAATTAATCATTTCATGAAAGCGAATATGTTTATAAATTTTTTGCTGGGGCCAACCAAAAACGAAAGAGTACAAAAACATAACAGGTGTATGTTCATAATTATATAATTTATAATGAAGAAATTCACCAAATACAGCAATACACAGTGACCTTTAAAACATGATCACTTGATGATGACGTCAGTACTATGCATTTTTCTGCATTATTATATCGTGTGAAATGCGACGGAGTAAAGGTGAGTACTTTTCACCCACATTGCCATCTGTCCCCCACCAAGCATACCTGACTTTTGCAATGGGTGCACACCGTACGAGCGCGAGTTTTTTGCATATGTAAAAAAATATAAAATATTTTTTGCCGTTTTCCATTTATGGAAGAAAACCGTTCTAAAGACTGTAGGTGCTGTATAAATGAAGAAATAGTGCTATTTTGCATGCCTCCGGCCCGACTGGCCTGGCATTGTTCCATCTTTCGAGCTCTCCTAGGCTCTGGCTCATTAAGTGTCTTGATGCATTAATGTGCCGAGAACGTGACGTTCGGTGTAATTTAAAGCTTTCCCTCTTTCGGAGGAGGTGTGCTGTTGTCGCACATTTACTTTAATTTTTTACCTTTTTCTAACAAAAATACGAACTCTTTTAACCACACACCAGACGTAATTCTATGCACACGCCTCAGGTTTGTTTTACTTTTAATCGTTCTCATTCTCAACCTCGGCTTCTTTTGTTTTGAATTTTCTTGATTCTCTTAGCTTGCGACTACTTCTTATAATAAATATATAATACGCAAATAATTTAATAAAGTTCTAATAGGTTCTGCTATTTAAAAAACACTATAAGGTTATATAAAACAAAGGGGTATAAGGTTATATAAAACAAAGGGGTATTGACCTAAAATTGATTTAATTGAAATTTAATATTTTCGGGTATATAGTTAAATAAAAGTAGATTAAAACTTTTAAATTCCCATTGCTTTTATTCAAACCTACATATATGGTATAATGATGTTTATAGTTATGTCTAGCTAACGAGACCCCTTAGAAAAATATCATCAAAAATACTTATGATAAGGTCATTAACTTATTTAAACTAGACTCCCTACTGCTAATCGCCTTATTCAAAGATGTTGCCATAAATATACGAGTATCAAAACTTTTGTTTATACATATGTAGATTTTTTCAGATTGAAATTATGCACAACATTTTTGTTAGGCTCTTCATGTAGCTTTATGATAATTTAAAAAGAAAATTTTTTACTAATAAAACCAAGCTTGATAAGGTATGATACTCAATAAGTCTAGTGAAATGTTAACACAACTTCAAATTCGCATTTTAAAAATATATAAATGATCTCGATTTTTTCAAAATATGTTGTTAATTTAGTTTAGCTCAATCGTGCGTAATTTGAAAAAGTTTAATATTTATTGGACTAAGTTTATAAACTAGCATTTTTCGCCCGAAAATATTCATACAAAACATAGGATTACAAAGTGCAAAAGAAGTGCTTTATAACTATAGTTTCGTGTTCAAACATTAATTTTAATTATCGTCGATTGGGGTTACTTTGGCCTGGGAGGTTTACTTTGTCTCAATATTGATTTTCTCATATTACGTTCTTTTAAAACCAAAAATTGCTACAATTTAGACTGTCAGGTTAAAGTGCTTATTGCTAAATACAAATTTTAATTAGGTGCAAAAAATAAGGAAATTTAAAATAGGAAAAATAAATTCTCCGGCTAAAATATTGTTTATTGTAATTTTAACACATTTTTCAAAAACTCTAATCATCTTAGCACTTCAGTTTGAGAGTAACGAAGTAATTTTACTTCTTTTTTGTTAAAAAAAATATCGTTCAGCGACTTCTAGCCATATGAAATTAAAAATTGAAATATTTTTATAATCAAGAAGATTATGAATATTGCATGTATACATATATTAATGATAAAATAAATACATCTATCTCTTGATTTACACTAAAGATCGGTTTAACAGAAAACCATGTAAATTGATTGAAATCGATGGCTTTTCAAGTAAAATCGTGAACAAATCGAAAACAAACTAAGTTAGGTATAATTCAGTACTTTTAAAAATAACTCAATTTATAAAATTCATTTTATAACTACAAGAAGTATAAAAACTTTAAAAATCGTCATTTTCTTTGTTCTTGGTATGATGTGATTTCCGTCATTCGATAGTATTTTGATGCGATTCTTGTTTGGATGGTTGATAAGAAAAACAATTTTTAGTTTGGCGAGACTTGGGATATCATGTGGGGTATCAAATGTCAGCTAATGGGGTATCAAATGATAGTTAATTAAATGATTTTGGAAAGAAAACGTGCAGCAAAAGTCTAGTTTTAATTTAATGATAAAAAAATATAATTTTAAAAGTATTGTATCATATTTTCTATATATCATAACTTGAATATTTCTACAAATTCTGTTTTCGCATACTCTTCATTTAAGCAAACTGTACGTCATATGCCATTGGAAATATACTCCACAATAGGGAAATACAGTGAATTTAACGACACGATCAATTTCCAAAGAGGTCCCACCGAAATATGCAGGCGTGAAGTAAAAAACTTTAAAATTCCACCACGTGCCAATGAGGTGTTTTTTTTAATAATATGGTCGCGCTCTGCGCTTGCCTCACTGAAGTGGATCGCCCGGTGTTTACATTTGTTAATTAACATTTATCACGTATTTTCCGCAAAATATAGATCGAAACGAAACTTGACTTCCGGGAGGGGGTTATCAACTGACGAGATATTAGTCAGGTTGCTAAAGGACTCTTTTTTTCTTAACGTTGTTCGAATGTTGATCGCGTCAATTCGAAACAAAGCGACAATTAAGTAGGTCCCATTCGCCGGAGTGGCAATTAGCATGGAGAAGTTGTCAAGCCCGAATCGATCCCTGCGAGCATAAATGACTGCTACTTACCTGGCCCTCAGCCTCACTTGCACCCGCACCCTCACCCTCACCCGCACGACTAGTTTTCACGGCAAATGAGTTCAAGTATTCAATTGGCCATAGATCGCGCGGCCTGGGCTTTTGTTTCAAGCTATTTTCACGGACGACGTATTGGGTCGATCGAACTTCTGGTTTTTTGTTTTCAATCTTTGCTACACCGCTTGTATGCACCGTACCGCCAGTTCATCCGACGCGGAGTAATGCACTTTTTAGCTTCGCGGCTGCTGCCTTTTCTACCGCTTGTCGTTTGCGCCTAGTGCTTTGTTCTCGATCGCAACTTGTGGCATCTTTTCTCTGGCTACATTCTGCAGGTAGTACAACACAATTCTTCGGGTGATTTCTTAATTAGTCGCAGTGCTATACGCGGAAGTGCAAAGTTGTTGGCTCGATTGGCGCGGGATTTAATGTGCGTGTATATCGATCGGTTTATTGAAATTTTTGTATTTCAACTGTTCGATAAATGGAACCTGAGAAACACTTTGGAGTATTTTTTGATGGCTATTAATTAGATATCAAAGTATCGTTTTTAATAAGTTAAGTATAATGTGGCTCACCTTTAAAGATGATCTATATAAGTTTGGACAATACATGATAAAGTTTTGCACATATGTTACCTTATTTAAAAATAAGGCATAATCTAACGTATATTCGAACCGAGAACACCTATTATTGAATACATTGTGAATTATATTAATTTTGAACCTCAATTTATGATTTCATAATGCGAGTCTCATTTGCTTCTGCCTGGAAGAGTCTATCGATTAGAAGCTAAAACTTAAATTAAGTATATGTACATGACAGTGGTGTTCCTTTGTATTGAGAGAGATACCTTTAGACTGACGAAAATGAAACCTATTTTTATGATATTTATTTTTGGAAAATAATTAAAAATGTTGGAATTGTAATATTAATTCCGGAAAGGTTTCGGTGGACGTTGTGAAATTGAGTAACATCTAGCCTCTCCTATATTGATTGAAAGCCAATAAGAAAACATCTGTAGCATTCGTAAAATTATAGAATGGGCCGAAAACCTAAAAATTTAATATATAAATAATTGGGTTTTAAACCAAATTCGACTATTTTTGGTTCAAAAAATTATTTTTTTCGACTATTTGTTTTTAAATATGATATGGTCAAAGATTAACTGATTTCGGTTTAAAAATCTACGTTGATTTTCAATGACATCGATAAAGAACATTTTGAGTTATCGCTTACGCAAATTTTAGAAGCATAGTTTTGAGTAAAAGACTTTTAAAGTTTAGGTGAATGCAAATTCAAACGATAAAGTGACATAAGAGAATAACATTCATAGACTATAATATTAGATTTTTAGATAGATATTAGATATGACAATTTAGTGACGTAAAAAAATAATAATAAAAATTATAAAGGTATATCCTTCCTTAATCAATATATAATTAAAAAGAGTGCCTTCAAGTGCGAGTGTAACTCACGCTTCAAGTTTCCCCTACGTATGCTATTATATTTTACAGTATTTAAGAAAATATTGTAGTATTCATGTTTTATTATATTTGCTATTGTATTGTTGTTAAAGGGTATTAAAACTCGGTATAATAGAAAATATAACAAATCGTAAATAAGTTATAAGTCCTAGAATTGCCTTGAAATTATAATTGTTTTCGATCTTCTAATAGAATCTTATTATTTAAGATACGGAACTTTAAAAAATTGAAGTAGCACGATAAGTGCGATTTCATATATTTATATTATTTAATTGACAATTGTTTTTATGTTTTTCTAAATTCGGTTTTCATGTATTCTCAGATTTCTTTATTTACATATGTTATTTTAATTCTTAACAAACCTTTGGGAAATTAGACGCATTTCAAAGTAACAGTCAATTTTGTTGTATTTCTCCAAAACTTATTATAGGTCTTTACGCTGTGTTATATTTTCTATTGTATTATTGTATCGACTGTAAAATTGTAAATTTTCGTTTTTTTTTTCCGTAGCAACCGATTACTTTACGACGTTTATAACGCTGCCATAGCAAATACAACAAAGCGTGAATACCTCCTATTATAGTAGCCGTAATAATTTTTAATAAAAGTACTTATTAAACGCTACATTAATAAAATTTGCTCAGATTTTTTGCAGAAACGGTTAGCAAGTTTTAGCATGGGCTTGGGGAAGGGCAGATTGTTTTGCTATAATTTCTAACATCTATTGTTTTTGATGCAATGGGTATTTGAAATAAATTTTATAATTCGATAAATACAGACGTTATAAACATTGGAAAAATGTATTTATAGTTAGATATGTATTTAATAGATTAAATGAAATATATTTTTCTTCTAATGACGGGATGATTGAAGTTGGTTACCTGATTGAAATGTCTATAAAGCTTTAAATAAAGTCTCTTTAACATGATTATGATATGATATGTAATATTTGGATAGTGTGCTTACTTATGAAAATCTTTCCGATCAAGAAATTATTTACCTGGGAGTTAGAGGAATATACATACATTTATAACCTTGTCTTTCAATTTGATTGGACCTTATTTGCACAGTTGATTTAAGAGGACTTGAACTTTGGATAATTACCAGTTTCTAACAATCACAGCTGGTAAATTAGTTACTTGAGGTTCACCAGCCTTTGAATGATAATAATTTTTAAATTGTCGTACTTAGAAGAATCCATCTAAATTCTTCCACAATTCCAAAAATTAGTATGGAACATTTCCCGCGTTTTATGTAAAATTACTTCTGAATAAAATTTGGACATCATGTAAGCTATTTTAATTAATATAATTTGAAAGGCCATCACTTTTCTTATATGTATATGTAATTATTGTTTTTACATATGATATTAAAAAGTTCGGATGATATTGGGATGCATTTTATAATTTAAGTTTTTGTAATTTTTAGCTAGCTAGTAGATTGTGATTGCGTTTTTATTTGTAACTGGTGATCTGAAAATTCCGAAATATTAATTTTTTTTTCTGAATGATAACTAAAATTTTGCGGACATGCATATAAGTTATTAAGGGGAACTAAATTTTAGGGCCTACTTTAATTTATGAAAATGAAGAAATATATGTAACCTTTTTTATTAGTTTTATCTCCCTAAAAAATGTGGAATGTAATATGAGTTTTTTTCCAGTTAAAAAATCCAGTAAATCTTATTAAGATGACAGGTCAATAACTGAAAGGTTTTGGGTTCATATCACGTAAAAACAAGGAAATACATACATATGAATCAGTGCTGACAATGATTCACAGTAGGAAACACCTGAAACATCTGTTTTAAATTGATAATTGCGCACGTTCTCTGGTTCAGTTATATCTGCTGCCTTAATTATTGCAATAAACATACAGAAATTCGCCACCTGCTATATGATACCTTGAGATAAAGAAGCATTCAAATATTTCGCCTTGATAACAATGTTGTTTACAATGCAAAGCGGTCGGATAGGAAATGGAAAAATCTCAGCTTTTGTATGTATGTTATTTGCTGTGCTCCTTAAATTCTATCCGTCTTCGATCGTGTATGGATATTGGAAATTTTATTTATCAATAATTTAACCCACAATTCTCAATCATATTTCTTATATCAACTCTCATTTCGAGTTAGTTAAATAGATAACTAACTAACTAACTAACTTAACTAGATGTTTAAATCTAAATTTTGTTTTATTCGAAACATGAATTTGTTATATTTCGTCTTTCTACGGGAGCTTTATATAATTGTTATTGTAATTATTGCGACATCTCCTTTTTTATATATATTGTAAATTTATTGAGAAGTTGTTGGTAGATGCAAAAAGGAGTGTAAAAGTTTAAACAGAGAAACAAACCAAAAATTGTTCAAAAACGAGTTGAACTGAGCGGAGTCAGGGTTACGTACCGGAATTCTATCAGCAAAGAGTCGATTGGCTTAATTTGAGTATATTTAAATTTAAATCAAATTAATGAATTGTGCCACATTGGTATGGAACATTAGTAAATATGTACGTTATCGATTAGTTTATTTATTTATTCCTTATATTTAAAGGATAAATGAAGGAATACAAATATTATTTTTATCTTGAAATTCTTTGAAAATAAAGACTCAAACCTGAACACTTAACGCGCGTCCACTGTATTGTAAAAATTTAATTATATTCAAACGCACCCAAGAGTGATCTTATAAATTTCAAGAATAAACAAATTTTGATTTGGACAAAAAAACGTGCAAGTTTCCTGTTGTGTTTGGCTTAATACTTACTAACGTTGATAATTTCTAAATTTTTACTTTAGAAATCTATACATGTTGGGGTATGTTATAGCTAAATCTCCAAAAAATTTGAAATTATTTTGAAATCTTTGAAAGTGGAAAGTCCAAAGATGCAAAATATTAAGTTTTCAATCAAAATTAATATGGTTAACTCTCTGTAATAGACGAGCAATCCTATAAGGGCATATGTAGATAAAAAGATACAGATAACATTTATCGTTGCTGGTCGATAGAGTACTAACTGATATTCATAAATCTTTTAGGTAAATGTAATAAAAATGTAAGATTCTCATTTTTCATTATATTTTAAATTAACCTGGGCAGTTAAATTTTGGTAATTTTGTGGCACAGTATTTGTTATCATTGGCAAGGTTATATGACAAAAAAGAAATATCTGACAATGAATTGGTACACCGAAGATTTTATTTCAACTTTGACAATCATAAAACTTTGATTGTTCTTCCGGTCGCGCACAGTGTTCAAGAATTACATTTTGTACCCTTAAGATTCACAGTGTGTTGATTTCGACTTCCAACCGCCTTTGCAGTTTTCGTTGTATGTTTGTGAATGAAGCCAGGGATCTTAAAGTAAACATGAGATCAGATTAATTTCAAATAGATTCTTTTTTTTTGTTCTTTCGTTTTTCATTTCTGGCTCTTCAAATATTAAATTCTCCCTTTTCCTCTGTTCGATGGACGTTTTTTTTCCTTCTCATCTAAAAGTAAATATCCGGTCATTGCGACAGACAATTCTCACTTCTTTTAAGAACTCAATTTTTCTTCAGATTGTAGTTTGACTTTGCAGTATGTCTTTTAGAGCGTGCGGTATGAGTGCGAATCATTTAAAATGTACCTTCCTATAATAATTGAACTAATCCGTGCAAAAAAGACGCGAAGGGCAAACGTAAACGACGTAGACCACCCTGTCCGTATATTTCGGTTGTCCGATTTTGTTTACAAAACAATCTGCACGGACCGGCACAATTGCTGACAACACACAGTAGCTAATTGGAATAAAATATACCTACGTAACGTACCAAGCAGTCGAACGACGACCCTGACGCTACCGTCTTATGAGGTTCGGCACGAAAGGATCGCGCAGCACCCGTAAGATGGCTCATTTGTTTATATCATTAAAGTGTTGAATTGACGCATATTTTCTTTTTGTTCGATTCGCCAAGTCGTCGAGCTGGTGCCACGTTAAGCCACTAAACCTAACGATTTCATGGCACCAAGTGGACGGAAGTTATTGATGGTTCATCAAATAAGATCAATAGAAAAATGTACTCCAACGGCTGCTTTGAAAAATGATTTATTGCGCCTCTACGCTAAGGGGAGAATTTATGCGGCTATGAATTGCTTGGTTAAATGTGCAGGTACAGGCTGTTGTTAGTTGGCTGATTAGGATGTACTGATATATTTTCATAATGAAAAATCGTTAGTCTTACTGGCATACAGATATTGAAGAGAAATTTATAAAGATCTATGTGGTTCTAACGAATACAAATGTACTACGAAATAACCAACCATATTACGACTATAAATAATTGAGTGGTATTCATTCACCTGATATTCATTCACTTACGCGTATGCATCAGTGATTTCGATATCGCAATGTGTGAATTGTATCACATATAAAATTATCATTTTACGTACTTGACTTTCTTCGAACTTTACTGAAACCACTGAAAGTTAGTTTCGCCTGTATTCAAACAATACAATAACCATAAATCAAATCCCATCACAGCTACAGATTTTATTCAGATATTTCCAAATTTAAAAAAATAATTGTGAACGACTAACTTGGATGTCTTCTTCAAATAAACAGACATAATTTTTAATTGTTTTCGCTCATTCATTTTCTGAAACTTACTTGTTTTAAGCGTGCTTATTAGTTATCTTACAAAATAAAAGCAACAAGTTTCGGATATGTTGATAAATCGGATATCTGAATTCTGAAATAAAGATTAATTAAACTGAAAGCAGACACTTTCATCATACAAAAAGATTTAGACTCCACTTTTCTGTAGTTTAATTTTTAGCTTCTAGATGAATAAAAAGCCAGGCGAATGAAGTTGAGATCAGGAACTTGGGACAGCAAAACTGGCTTTGGTTTTTCTAGGGTAAAATATTATTAGTCGATTAAAGAAATGCAGAACAATCAGTAAAAATCGTTCTTCAATATTTCTGGGGATCGGATATTGACAAAATATTGTGTAAATAATTGAATAACCCTGAGTTTTATAAAAACGTAATAGTTACATGTCACAATTTAAATTCAACGAATAAATATCGTTAAAAAGTTTGTAACATTAAAAATATTTGGATTCCTTGTGCAGTTTTAAATTTTAAAATTAACTTTAATGAGAGCGCTGGTTGGTACTCAAAACCTTGATATGAACTTGATTGACTAGGGTAGGTAGAAAAAGACTAATTGGAAAATAGCCTCATTAAACAAGATTTAGTTATTTTATTTTTGATTTATTAAAAATACTAGTTTTTGTATACCAGGACAACTTTAATTAATTTCATATTCATGTTATGTTATTGCTTTTGTAGATAGTGCAAAATTCATAAAACATAATGAATAAAAATGTATAAATGTAATGTTAAAATTCCTATTAAAGTTTGTCATAAACACATGTTTAAAATTTTAGATCACTATATCAACGGACCCCATTTTCAACAGCGGCCGGCGGAATGCAATACTTGAGTGGGAGCCCCACCCACGACGGGAACCATATGTGGTCTGGCGCAGTGACAAATCTCACAGCGGAGGACTATGGAGGACCTAAAAGTGGAACATTGCCAGCGTTTCAGCGCATTGCATCAAATAACAATTACGTGTCGGCCGCAAGAAATAATCACTTTACACCTTTAACAAACTATAGGAGTCAGGTAATTCTAATAAATATAATTCTAAGGCCGTTTGCTAATTCGCCAATTGAATGTGGTGCACTAAATACGGAAAAACTTAAAACATCGTTAATTTAAATGCACCATTTATATACCTAAATTATAATTTTTTGTTCTTAATTTGAGTCGTCAATTTCATTTTATACTAAAATATCTTAAAATTTTATTCTACAAAAAAAGTATAAAGACAGCGATATTCAAAATGAGTTTTTGGTTCTTTACATTAATTTTATACAAAAAGAATGCATAACTAACTTCGGAAATTTAATGAATTTTGATCTTTTTTTTTTATACATGTTCTTAAAGTATTGAAAAACAAAAGCAATCGATTATTCGATAAAACAGTGGGTATGTGTGAATTTTATTATTGTTAGTTTTAGAATAACTTCTTTAGTTAAAAACGTAAAATTAATAGATTATGACTAGTGGCATTTTGATTTTGAATATCGATTTATGATTCATTTTATAAAATTAAAACCGCTTTCCTTCCAGCGAGATTATATTGAACAACGTTTTCAACTTAGTGCATTAAATTAACTTTAAAGTTTAATTAAATTTGTGGAATACTTTTAACTTTTATTTATTTAATAGAATGAACCCTGGAACGGTGGCTATGAAACAAGTCCTATTAGTTATGCATCAACACCGACTAGTGTAGTTGGGACTAATATGCGCGGAAGAGGTAATGAGTCGTCACACTTATCAGCGGCAGCTTCCTTGTCAGCAAGTATGTATGGCAAGTCCCCCTATTATAATTTTATTATTTTTAAGAAATCTAAATTCTCATAAAATTAGGCATAAAAAGTTTGCAAATAACATTAGCTAACTCTTCTGCAATCGTTATATCCTAAATAAACATATTTAACGTAACGTGCTCTCTTTCGCTAAGGTGTGAAGGAATTAGCGAATTCGTTCTAAAATCATTTATAGTAGAGGCGCCCAAGTGGATTGATAGACCTTCAAATAAATTAAGTAACCTCAGAAATATGTGAGAGTTAAAAAACACTAGAAATGTTTATACCCGCTCACTGGCCTCGTAATTTGAACTCTTTATAATAAAATGACTCCAAAATACGTACGTTGCAAGAACTCCATTCTGTTAAAAATAAACAAATCACCCTCATACAAGAGACGAGGATCACCTTTCTTTAAGCATTCTCTTTGAACCGTTGTAAAATTTGGTCCCTAGCCCTTCATTTCGTTCTGCGGTAATGTGCAAAGAGTAGGCGTCGACGACAAAAGTGCTATTAAGCAAAAATTAAGGGTGCAGAGTAGAATACCTCACTCAAGGGCAATAAAATTTGGAAAAAGGTCGGAAAATTAAAAGATGTAAATAGTTAACGCACTTGGTCTTCTCTAAGTTTTTATTGCAGATGAGAGGCATGCGGTGACCATCCAACAACAAAACCCTTAACCATTTTTTAAAGAGAAAGTTAGTGGGCGATTATGCTTGAGTATGAGGGTTTCATGCGTTTTAACGTTATTTAAACAGAGCAATTAAAAAGTGGGATATTTAAAGATGTTTCGCTTTTGATATTTAAATAAAACTTTACAAAATGTCTTATCTTCAGATTGAATGTTGGCAAAAAGTAAAATAGTATTAATAGTTGAATGACGCAAATTTAATAACATAAATAACTGAAAAATATTAAGAACTCAGAAATCATTCATATACTAATTGTTAAATTAGTTAATCCGAACCCCAATTAAATTGTGCGTATTCTCCTACCTAGAGTGTCCATTAAGTGTTGAATTATAATTTGATAACCATTTAAAATAAAAATAGTAACAGTATTAGCGACATAATAATCTGAATACGAGAATATAAATAAATAAAATTCTGCAAGCCACATAAAAATTCAAAATTACATTATACTTTGAGAAATTATTTTCCAATCTTCTTTAAAAAAAAAAGTTAAAAATCAAATAAAAGTATTAGTGACAGACAAAATAATAGGTGTAGTCATAATTTACACCATATAGATAAAATAGAAAAAAAATTACTTCACATTCCGTACTCGGAAATACGACAAACACAGAGATGAATACCCTCCATAATATTGAATATCTCTAATATGTTACATGCCGTGTTAAAAATGTTTTTCACAAATAAGATCAATTAAAAACGATCTCGTTCCAATGGGATATAATTATAAGAAGTTTTGCTTTCTTATTAGAAAAATGTCTAGAGGGTAACAATAACTGTTTCTTTAAACCACTTTTAGAATGAGTAAAGTGATTTGAAACAAAACCCGACGGATTTCAGCATATTTTTGATAATACCACTGATCGACAAATTTGTATTATAGAACGTTATTTTGATATTATTTGCTATATAAGTTATGAATCGATAAACGAAAATACTTCGTAATGTTGAAAACAGGATGAAAAAGTAAAAATTTACTAACATATAGAACAAAATTTTACAATAATCACAATATGGCTTATTTTAAAGGTGTTAATGAGGCAGAATTACAATTTCTAAGATAGCAACTATAAAATTGTGGAGGAAAAATAAATAAAGTTTTATGTGCTTGAGAATTTAACACCTTGCAGTTTGTTTAGGACACATCTCATGAGGATCATTGAGATTTCATTTGATAAAGAGCTCTGCTTCCGTTCGTATGCACCAATTCTGTACCACATTTAAATTCAAATATTTTAGAATTATCAATCATTTTTTTTAAAGACTGATATTTTAATTTATAAGTGTTTAAGATTTTAACTAATGAGGAGCAAATTAAAAGGCATTAATGTTCTTTTTCTAAGATCTAAGGCTTCATACTTTGGAAGTTATTATTCCTACTTGCTAAGAACTTTCTTAAAAGCCATATTTTAATAAACCATATTTCTCGCAGATATTTAAATCCTGAACACTATACCCAATCATCTCTGTGATGCATTTCAAATTAAGCGTTGAGCTCGAGTATAATTCTCAAATGAAGTAAATCTAAAAATATTATTTATACTTGTTTTAAGTAGGTGTTTCTTATTTCACATATAGTAGTGTATTATAGGGAAAAACGGAACTGAAGTACACTAAATAATTTTGTATTAAAATTTGTGCACTCAATTTTTATAGCTCTATATTCTTTACATCAAACTTCACTAAATTTTACGTTACAACTATTTATTAATTATTTAAAAAAATAGGTATAGATTAATTTAATTTAGTAAATTCCGGTAACTCTTATATTGTTAATTTCAAGTATATATCATATCATAATGTTGTTAATATTGTTAAAAGGAGGTAAAAATATTCTGGAAATATTTAACGTTTAAAACGATAGATTTTAAAAATGAATCAAGTGAGAAAATTTGGCACTACCCTGCCGGTTTCGTGATATAAAATTTTAATTCCTCTGTAATCTTGCAATAATTTCGAAAATTTCAATTTCAAGAGCAAAGCAGTATATGTATGTATTTATGTATATTTCAGAATTTCTTGATTTAGCTCTTATATACTAAAAAAAATACTTTCAAGAGGAGATCTAATATAATAAATTAAATATGCTTACGATTCAAGATAAACGGGTTTTTACTTTATTCCCTTTAGAGTAGAAATCCAAAAAGGAAATACATCCAGAAAGCAAATACACATATGTTTTTATTTTGGTTGTTTGCGGTTATATTATATGTATATATAATTTAAAACTGCTTATTTTTTTGAATGAAATAAGGAAATATTCATATAATATATAAAATCGTTTGCAGAAGAGAATAAGTTTTTTGATAGTCTAAAATTGTTTTAAATCTCCCTTATTTTGCGAATTAAAAAATTATATAACATAGTTTCGTTCCCAAAATTACTAACCAAATGCTACTTTGTTAAAAAAGAAAACCAATTCGACAGAGGTAAAAATACTAACAAAAATTTTCCAAGGCAATAATTCTTTATCTGAAATGTGCAGTATTAAGATATCATAATAAATTCAATTAATTATGCAACAGAAAATGTTTGATAAGTGTTTAAAGTTCGACAGATTCGAAATAAAAGAAGATTAAAAACATCAAATTCTCTTAAAGCGTATTTCGAAGCTGATATATTTACTGAGGGCCGAGAATGCGTTAATTGTGGTGCTATATCAACACCTTTGTGGCGCCGGGACAATACCGGACATTACTTGTGCAATGCCTGCGGCCTTTATCATAAAATGAACGGAATGAATCGACCATTAGTAAAACAGCCGAGACGATTGGTAACTTGCTTGATATATTTTCTCTTTAAAAATAAGTCATATAGCACCGTTTAAAATCCATTTAAATAAAAAGAAAATAAAAAGGAACAAAATTTTTGAGATTTACTTACTTGGAACACTTCTTATAGAAATCCGCCATACTAAAAAGAGTACGAGAATTGGACAAAAATTAATTGAATTTATTATAAAAACCTGTAAATATGAATTGTAGTGCTTTGAGCTTATTATTTAATTTAATTATTTATGAGAAGGCCGCACAAAAACGGTCTTGCTGAAAAAGAAATAATGGAGCCACTTACACAAAGTAGTATTTGAGCTTTCCCTCCCTCTATTTTCTTTTGTGACTTTCCTAATCTTTCCTGGAAATTTATATTTTTTCGTTGGACTATACAAAAAACGTGGAGATTTATTAAAGAAAAGTACTAAAAATCAAAAACTTCATAATTACAGTGGCCGCTGATCAAGGCGGGGATTTCTATAAGAGCTGCTATCCGTTTAGTCCTTTACCGAGTCGGGTAACTGAGGAAAAAACAAGCCGACGACTGGTACGTTTAAATAAAATAAATAATGTAATTGTGTAAAAAATAGAATTTTCTTCAAAAATTTTGTTCATTAATATTTATAAAAATTTCTCAAATTTTTTGTTTTTCCCTTGAAATTAAGAGGCGAAAACCACACTAAATTAAATTTTTCTTATCCCTTGTATAGAGCGCATCCAGAAGAGTTGGTTTATCCTGTTCAAACTGCCACACAACACAAACATCACTTTGGAGAAGAAACCCAAGTGGGGAGCCAGTTTGCAATGCATGTGGTTTGTACTTCAAACTGCATAGCGTAAAAAGACCTTTAGCAATGAAGAAAGATACTATTCAGGTTTGTTGTAGAGTTTATTTTTTTAAATAATAAACAAACATTGTTTTCAATTTAGTAAATTTATATCTCATTTCATTACTTCAATATGTTTCGCGTTTTTAAACGATTCCATCTTAGTCCATCTCTCATCATCCAGTATATCGGTTAATGCGAACTTTTAAAATAAACATTGTTGCACACTTTTAACCACTTTAAAGCAACTTTAAGTAATAATTTATTTTTCTTTATTAGACGAGAAAAAGGAAGCCGAAAGGTAGTAAAAACGCTTCTTCGGACAATAATTCTAACAAAAACTCATCATCGAATGCAAATATTCCATCGAATTCTATCCAGGAAGCAACTTCAGGTAAATAAATTATATCTGTTATATATGTTGTTTGGTGTGTTAATAGTCTATTTTAATTTATAGAGCTTAAAAGTCTTGTATCATCGATACAAAACCCAACTAACCACTCCCATTCAACTATAACAACAGTTTCGAGTGGTACAACAAACGTGGCAACACCGCCACACTCACAACAAAATCTTTCTCCCATTCACCAATCACAAAATTTATCTCCAATTCACTATTCATCACCACTTTTAAGCGGGACCGGACTTAATTCGTCTCCGTCAAACAACACAAGTCCTTTATCGAACAACAACAATAATAATAATAATAACAATAACAACAATGGAAGCCCAAACATTAAGTATATGCAAAAATATATAACTCAACAACAAGGAATGAACAGCCAAATGTTTCAACAAAATAGTGCTTCACCAGCACATCAACACTTGCTTACCACAAGCCCATCTGCTTATAGTCCTGTACAATCCCCAAATTATTTTTACGATGCTCTCGCATCGACTGATCATGAGCATGAAGTGATAAAGTTGGAACAACAATTTCACCAACATAGTCGAAGTCCTTCCGTTGACGATGAACACGAACATCACCACATCCACCATCATGGCAATAATCAACTGCAGCAGCATCTGCATGATCTCGAAAATATTAGAAAAATGGACAGGCACATTGCTGTAAAACTGGAATAATAAACTGCTTTTACTAGAAAAAATGTAAGTGTTTTGTTAATTATTTAAAAACATGTTTAAGAAATACCTTTTTCTTTACAGCTGAAAGCCGTGCTATCCATTCTGGAAAGGGAGAGTTACTCAAATAGAATTATTTATGACACGGACCCATGACATAGGCTAATTGTAAATATAGAACAGGTTATAAATTTAATAAGAAATTTTATTTTTATAAACATATTGAACATTCGAACAAAGTAGGTTAAGAGAGTGAGCACGGCTACAAAATATTATGCAACTGTGGTCCGATAGATTTATTATATGTATATAATTCTTGTTTAAAATATGTATCAAGAAAATGCTAAATTAAAACCAAAGGCCTGTTTGTCACCAGTTTTTGCTAGCAGACAAGCATTTTAACACAATTTGTGTATGTAATGTTGAGACATCTATCTGAGGTCAACGTGTGCACTTGTAGTAAAGTAATGAGTGTGAGATCTAATCATATTTTGCTTTTTATTAAATTTTTTTTTAGGTCTTTGACATTACATTTTCTGTATGTAGTTATAAAGTGATTATTAGGACTATCTCTTGATTGTTTTCTCAGCGAATCTTACGCGCTCTAAGAAAATATAAATTGCACTTATGTTATTGTTATGTTAGTTATAAGGATTTTATTCCATTTACCATAGATATTTTAATATTTAAATAAATGTTTTATGTCCGTAGCAGTTTTATTATAATTTCATTTAAAATTTTACTTTCGCTTTACGCTTTCTATAGATGGAAACAAAATTTAAAATGCTACAATTGTTCGATATTTCATAAAATAATCGATTAATTCAAAATACATAAAAATAACGATTAATCAAAAAGGGGAAAATATCATTTGATTATTCTATCAATCAAAATTAAATTAATCGGTTGTAGTACCCCTTTAATTAATCGTTGTCACATGTATCGTCTTATGCTGCAAACTTTTTTCCATCTAGGGGGACAGCAAAATGAATTAGGATTGAAATTAATAAATCAGTCTGAGCAAGTTTTTCTTAATTCTCGTTTTGCTTGCTTGCAAAAGTTCCAATATCCAATATAGAAAATAAATTAAATGCATATAAAAATTAAAAAAGACAGCTGAATTATTTTTTATTTAGAATGTACCCAAATGTTATAGAAAATCATGAAATTTAAAATTGTATATGGGCTTAAGATGTGTGATAAGTGATAAGTGATGGAACCTGGTTGCAGATTTAAGCACTTAAAACATTTCGCAAATCAGCAGCATTGTGCTATCAGCTCAACTCAGAAAATGTGCCGCATTAGCTATTAGTAAAAGTAGGCAGCTGCCTATGGACCTTCAACTTTTAGGGGACCTAAAGCTATTATACCATTCATGTATATAGGATCGGTCGATTGTTTTTCTCATCAGAACAAAATTTGCTCGAAAAGCATCCACAGCAAGTGGCCTCTCTGTTGGTTAGAGCATCGAAGCGCCAATTCGAAGATCGCAGGTTCGATTTCTGTATCCTGATCAAAGTCGCTGAATAATATCCACATATACTACACATGAAATAAAATCATTGTGTTAAGAAGAAATTAAAACTAAAATAAATGTTTGGTTGGTAAAAATAAACTCGCATTAAAGATAATTTTCTAAGGGCCACGTAATTTCGCCTGCACTTTAATCCAACATTAAATATTTAAATCTTCATAACAAGAAAATATTTACATTGTTGTTCATAAAGATTACTAATTATTAGAAAATGTTTTGTAGGACTCCTTAACGTAAGTTTTTGTACCAAATTTAAAATTAACCTAGGCTAGTCTCTATTAAAAACTCGAAAATTATATGTTGGGACACAATTTCGAAAAGTATATGTCTCTACTAGAAAACTACTTATTTTCGAATTTGATGGAAGGAAATTATTAAACGCAAATTCGACTTTAGAGAACTCACACAACTATGGATTTGGATAAAGCAAATGGCATATAAATAAAATAAACTGGTTTTAATAATAAATATTTGGCTTTTTCTTATAATTAATGATTTGTTCGAAACCTAAAATAAAACTAATTTACGTTTTGCCGTATTTGTTCTAAGCTAATACCTAACATTTATAGGGTTTTGAATGCAATCTAAGACAATTTCAATATTTAGCTTAACCACAAACCTAGACAATTGAGCATAACTTGAGGCGTTTCTGAAAACTTGCCCTCAAGATCTTGCATGGGAATTTGATAACTTCCAGGAATAGTTTAATTTTAATAGATCAAAAAATTTACTCAACTGCTCAGGGTAAAGATTTTTAGACCTTTTGCCTTATATTAGATTTTTTCTTTTTGTTGTCTTTTACACGAACACACAGAAGCTTGTAAAACTTTTATTTCTTTTCTCGGTTTTTATAATCGATTATGGGGGTTTGGGAACTCCTATTTACGAATTTGCGAACGAACTCGGTGTTTTTCTATTACATCAGGATTTTTTAGAATGCCAAATTTTAATAATACAGGTCCGTATTTTGGGCATTTTTGAAATATTATTGAAAAATCAAAACTCATCATAGAAGTTTGTAATATCGCTTAAATGAAAGCCATATAGGTATATCGAATACAACTTATATTTACAGACCTTTTCATCTTCATGAACAAAATTATTCATGAGTATGCGCTTGCAGCCTGCTTTATTATACTACCCAAATGCAAAACAGTTGGTCTAGTGACAAATTTTAACTGTCTATTTTATAACTAAGCATATATTTTTCAAATAACTATCTATATTAAATAAAATTTATTCTCATTTTATAATATCTGGAAGTCATCCTCTTAAATTATTTCAAAACAAATAAAATTCAGGTCGCAAATTTAGTAATAATTTTATTTTGCATTATTGTGTAGCCATGCAAAACAGTTGGTCTACCCTGAATTGAGTGCAGAATAGTTGGTCTAAGTTGTTTTTATTCACTCTATTACCATTTGGTGACATCACCTTTGTTCTTTATCACGTCATTTATCCTTCGAGGCATAGTTGCCACTAAATTTTCACATTCCTCTTCTGTTATGGATTCCCAAACAGTAGTGATTAATGAACGAAGTTCTTCAAGGTATCTGGCCGGATATTTTTTAAGTCTTTTCTTCATTTTTCCCCAAAGAGACTCTATTGGAGAGAGATCAGGACTATTAGACGGCCATTCCAGTAAAGAAATGTCATGAGCCCTGATCCAAGATATTGTGGACCTTGCTGTGTGGCAGGGAGCTCCGTCCTGTTGGAAAATATATTCTTCTTCAGCGGACTCCAGTTTTTAATAGAATGAAGGAGTTCCTTTTCTAGTATATTTTGATATTTTGCCGCGTTTATTGTACCATTTACGATGCATAGTTGACCTATGCCTCGACCAGACATACATCCCCATAGCATCATTGATGCCGGGAATTTTACAGTTCTTTTCAAGCAGTCTTTATTAAATTGCTCATCCGAAGTGCGAATAACTATTTTCCCATTATCTCCAACACACGCAAAAAATTTCGATTCATCGCTCCATATAACAGATTTCCATTGCCTGGGAGTCCAATCTTTGTGTGACTTGGCCCACTCTAAAAGTTTTTTCTTTTGCTTTACGATAAGATGTGGTTTTTCCTTTGCCTGTTTGAAAACGCAAGCACTACAGTTCTACAACTTCTTTCATGGATTCGTCTTAACTGACTTTATAAAAATTGTATACTAATCTTTTGATTTCTCTCTTGCACGTATCTACTGAAATGTCTCTTTTAAGAGTTTTTCTCCACTTAATGGTTATAGCAGCAAAGTTAGCACGACGGTTTTCTTTGATTATTGCTTTTAAATTTCTCCTGTCCCTTAAACTAGCTACGCACGGCCTTCCTGTTTTCTTCGTCAAATCAACGTTTCCTCCTCTTTTGTATAAATTAATTATATTTTGAATCGACGAACGGGGCACTCCTAAGTTTTTAGCGATTTTATACGAAGAATTTCCATTTTTAAAAGAATTAATAATTACTTCCCGAAGATCGGGTGAAATTGGTTTACCACGTGGCATTATCACAAACTAAATGACTAATCTGGCTATGAGCCACCAAAGAAATGAGTGTAACTGCATCTAGAATAATTCCGTTAAATTTGCAAACACAAACTTAACTAGCATTACATAAAAATTTCAGAGTAGACCAACTATTCTGCACTCAATTCAGGGTAGACCAACTGTTTTGCATGGCTACTCAATAATGCAAAATAAAATTATTACTAAATTTGCGACCTGAATTTTATTTGTTTTGAAATAATTTAAGAGGATGACTTCCAGAGATTATAAAACAAGAATAAATTTTATTTAATAAATAGTTATTTGAAAAATATATGCTTAGTTATAAAATAGACTGTTAAAATTTGTCACTAGACCAACTATTTTGCATTTGGGTAGTATATGCATATATTAAACCATCTATTTTATGAAATAATCAGTTTATGGGAAAAAGTAAAACTGACGGATTATTTTCAAATGTTTTAAATGTTGTGGTACTTTTATGTATATAATAACTTAAGATGTCAGCTATTATTTTAGCAACATTGAGTCCATAGACCTCTTAAAATTATTTTTTAATGAATTTAAAAAAAAAATCAAAATATGATCTTTGTATTTTTCTCGCAAATGTGATGTGGATGGAGCATTTTCTTTTACGAATTCCTAATCTATAAAAAACATCCTATAGAAATGATTTGCCAATTCTTTGGAGGAAAATTTGCTGTGGGCCAGTGTATTGCAGTATGTTATTTATTTAAAAAATTCAACGATGTGATATCGTTACGTTTTGTGGAGTTTTGAATTTTTAGCTTTGTTTGATCTAAACTTACCCTTATCTGTTAAACATATATTTTTTTTTTAATTTAAAAAGACTTTTCTACAATTTATTTTTATGCAATACTTGGGCTGTATTAAGAAAAACAATAGTGAACCTTTGAAATTCGGGTATTCCCCTTTGTGAATTATATAAAAAATAAGTTACATTATTCTTATTTTTCCATTTAAATTAAATCTTATATAAGAGGGGATTTTTGCCTTTCAATAATCGCAAGCTTTAATTTGGTTATTTTCAAGTCGTAGCAATTAGTAACAGTTTCTGATTTTTGGATTGTATAAAGTGAAAATCGTATCCTTAATTTGTTTAGAGAATTAGGGTCTTCTGTAGAACTAATCTTCTGCATAAAAGGAGACTTGATAGTATATGCACATATAAAAATTATGCGAAAAGCAATAATTTAACGAACATGGTTTGTTATAATGAATTCATAATTTTAATGACTTTGGGTAACTAAATATCTTTTATCGGAGGTATAGCGTTTTTAGAATTCGAACACCCTGCATATGTGGGAATTACTCAAAAAGGCATTAACTGCAAATTGGCAATATTCTAATTCGTGGCCACTTGGCGCAGTTGCTTTCCGAGTAATTATTGTTTTAGTTCTGATAAAAAATGTGATCAAGCGATTCCACATACAGTGATTTAATTTTTTGTTCAAATGCTATGAGATTCTGCATATTATTTGATTTTATTGTTGCTTACAATAAATCAAAACAAAAAGTATTAGATGTTAAAAAAAATGAAACGTATTTATCATTATAACAATTCAATTTATTTCAAAATCCATCTTTTTCGCAATAAAAAAGCTGAAGAAAAAGAATTATCATTTGCAGAGTTGAATTGAAATTCAAAACCAAATTATACTTACACTTCAATATTTTGTGCGGCCTGCTTTTGCATGGATCTTCGCTATTCTCTGTGGCATTGACTCTATTAAATTTTGGCACTTGGAAACTGGGATTCTTATTTAGACAGCTTTCACCCTATTCCACAGCTGATTTAAAGATCGGCATTCCTCCGACTGTAAGGGCATTTTGAGGTCGGGGCACTGCGGCGGCCAATCCAAAACCACAAATCCTTGGTTTTGAAGTCATTCAATGGTCCTGTAAGGTTTGTGTTTCGGATCGTTATCTTGCTGAAAGATAACATCCCACACACTTTGCTTTCACTGTTCACTAGAGTTCCAATGACATTGCCCTGAGGAATATCAATATAGCTTTCAGCGGTCAAACTACTATCGATACTACAACACCTCCCAACTCCCTGGACTTGAACAGTTCGGAGGTTGGACGTGGCGGTCCTGAAGGCGTTTACCCTTTTTTTTCCCATGTCCATTACCGTCCATCTGCCCCGCATCGATTGATTTTGGTCTTATCTGACCAAATTAATTCCTCCCAGTCTTCAATGTTGAAATTTTTATAACAGTTAGCAAATTTCAATGCGTCTTCGTAAGGACCGAGTTGTTTACTTTAGCCCCGCAATGATATCCATTCTTTCTAAGAACTTTTCGCACTGCTTCCTGGGCTACTTCTATGTTGTGGAACCTCTGTCAGTTGGAGGTCATTTTCACAGTATTGTCACTCGTTGCAATAAGCCTTAAAATGATTCGCTGTACAGGTGGAGTCAGAATGGATTTCCTTCCTTGTGAATTTTTTTCATTCATAATGCTTAATTTTGTTTTTTTTTTGATATTGGTTGCGGTAGTAATACCCAATACCAACTTTATGGACAATATACCGGTATTTTTCCCCTTTACCTCACTAATTTCCTTAATCTTTTAAAAGCAAAAATATATCAATCATTTTTTTTACAAAAAATACAAATATTTTGTAAACATATCGATGTTACCTCTTTAATTGTTTAAACTCAACCGTTCAAGTGTCTTTAGCAAAAGCAAAATAATTTTATACCGTCATTCAGTATCAATTTCTATTCTGTTTTCAGTAAGATATAATAAAAAAGATTATCGTTGCGTAGAATAACATTTGCAGTCATTTTTGTCCACATCATTTATAAGAAGTGGGATTGAAGCAAATTTCGAATTGTATGTGAACAATTAGTTAATTAATGCAAAGCTTTTTGGGACTGCACTGTGATTAATAAATTCTAATTTAAAAACTGTTAAGCTTCTTTGATTCATAAACACAATTCTCAATTTGCATTTCGCCAAACTATGTTTTGGTTTAGTTTTTAGCAGTTTCGTTTAAATTTGTCGATTATTAATGTCTTGCAGGTAGGCTGGGGATTGATATGTTGACATTGTGATTGATATGCTATAGGATAACTTGGAATATGTGATTTTCGCCAAGTAAAATCCAAAAAGACCAATTGAAAGGCCCATTCGAAGTAAGTAATATGAATGTGATTACCCCTGGAATAGTGCGGTACGTTGGCCTAATTTTACCTTTCCCGAGATATTTTGGGTAAACAATGACGACAAATATCTTTCGCGTTGCCTGTGTTTACTTGCGTTATCAGTTACACGCACTGGCGGTGTTAAGCCCAATTTTTTTCCCTGTAGAGTTCACACTCTAACGGAAATTATAGCTGGCCACACCTGAACGGGTTAAAACGAGACGACTAGTCACCTGGAGGACAATTTTAATTCAACAAGGTGTGCAATGACGACGACGCCTCCAAGAACAGGGTGTAGAAAATGTCAACTCATACCACGATCAAAACTGATATGCGCCTGAATCGCTGTTATCACTTCAAGATAGAGCCTGATATCGAAAAGATATCGGCAGCGGGAGTTCGCCAGCAAATTTGTTGTTGTGAATTGCTTTTTAGTCGGCCCAAGGAAAAAAATCAGTTTTGTTCTAAAACGCGTTCGTTTTCAGATTTGAATGTACTAAAAAGTGATCTTTATCGAATTCAGATAAGTCCTCAGATAACCGTGTGTGATAATCAGGAGATAAAGGCCCGAGCGATTGTAAGTTTAAGATATGGAGAGTGAACCGGAAAAAGGCGTAAGATAGTCGAGGCCGTAGAACTTCCCAGATTTTAAGATCTAAGCAGTTTAAAATTATCCACTGCAGTTGCAGCATAGATTTAGATTTATCGGAAATTTTAAAAGTTCCCATTAAAACATGGAAATCATTTAACAAAAGAGCATACTTTCGGATACCATTGTGAAGTATTAAACGGCCTCGAACATTTTGCGAAAATTTATTTAATAATGGAATTATGTAGGATAAGGTTAGAAAGATTTAAGCGAGATGATTCTTAGCATTGGAAAGTGTTTTTGTTGCTTTTAAACGTATGTGGTATAAGTGGAAGTGATAATTTACATCTTTATTTATTTTTTTTTTACTTATGGAACAACTTGATGAAAATAACAAATAAAAAGTAAAAATTACTCATTTGTCTTTTGTTTATCTTTTAACAATTAGGATCACGAAGACGGTGATCCCAACGTTTATGAAAACATCACAGGATTATAGTAAAAAGGAAAATAGACACTTTGCGATTTTTGGGGGTAACCTATATTGGCTGTTCCGCTCATGCAGTTATTTGAATTTGTTTAATAAAATATATAAATTCGTCCCTTTCTCCAAAAATGTTTTCAGTAATACCAGGCATTTTTGTTCATTAAAAAACACTTACAAGCAACAATTGCAACAGAATCAATTGGTATATGAGTATGCTTTGGAAGCCAATGCAATATAAGGCAATATTGTTGTCAAAACGGAAGATTAATATAATTCTATTGCAATTGCAAACTTATCGATTTTTATTAACATTTTCCGTATTGTTTATGTTCTGTTATCTGATTGTCTACCTGTTCAGTTCCCATTGAGGTAAATAAAAACTGAATACAGAAGTATAGGGAGCTCTTCTTGTATTTTGTAATTAATAGCACGAATGCGTGCTTGCCTGTGTCTAATAACATTAAAACTAGTCGGCAATATTGCAAGAATTGAAAACAAATTGACAATCATAATTTTCCAATTTTTAGCAAAATAAATACTATATGTTGAGTTCAGAAAAGAAAAAACGCCTTTGTTGAGAGGTATAAATAAATAGGATATACAGTCGATATCTATCTAAAAAGATATTTTTGTCAGTTTCAAGTTGGTGGACTTTTTTTGAGATAAAAATAATTTTCACTGTTAATAAATTATTTTTAATAACACTTATTTTAAGTCATTAAATGTATATATAAATTATAATTTAACATTATTGTTTAGAAAAAACCGTATTCCCTGCTAGGCTAGTATGGTATTTGCACCCATATAGGTGTGAGAATTAGTTTTCAAAATCTGTCTTATGCGTATCTAAATTATGGAAGCACATTGATTAGGAAAAATTTGTATATATAGACTAAAATTTGCAAAAAGTTAGGAACTTTCGTAGAAATATATTTTGTTTTGGTTTTTGATGCTATGTATTTTCCGACCCATCTTAATAAATTAAAAAAAAAGTATTTAAAATGTTAGTCAAAACTCCTTTTTTCAATGACGATTTTTCAGCATTTCATATATTTAGTTATGAGGTAATAATTAATAACCAAAACGGTGAACTTAATATTTTATTTGATCTTCGATAGATTTTGTTTATGCTGTACTAAGCGAAATTTTTATTCACGAGCACCAGATTACCTTAACAAAATGTGTAATGCTGTATGTCAGGTTATTTTTCATCAGTTGACAATTTATACCAATCGGAGTAATAAATTTTGTTAACCAAAATCGGGGAAAAGTCTTGTAAGCAAAATAAGCTTTCAATTTTAACTATGGTCATTTATCTTTTACATTCATGAAGAATTCAGGCTATATCTGGTTTATGGTTTTGATTACGATGGAAAGATTAAAATTAAAAATACTGTGACATCTGGTCATCTATCAATATATTTTTAAATATTTGATTTTCATCTATGAAATATTTTTTAGCCGAAATAATTTTATAATCTTAAAACGCCATTTGAGAATATGTGCCAGCTATATTTATATGGAAATGGAAACGCTTTTTAAAATAATTAATTTATAATTTATTTATTTTGTGTCCTGAATCTAATGTAAAAGTCGATTCGACTTGAAATTCATTTTTTAAATAACAAAAAAGGTTTTTTTCAGAGATTTTAGGTAAATCAATATCTAAAATTTTTAAAACCTATTGAGGTAAACCTTGAATTGAAATTATGGTATATTCAAAGTTTTTGATGTTTAACATTATTAAATGCAGATTTACTGCAATTTCTGATGCTAATTTGCGGTAGTTGTTGGTTAGAAGATCTAGAAACTCTCAAGTAGAAAAGCTAGGCATAGGGAGCTTTATATTTCTATATATATATATATTTTTTAGTTTTAATTACTGTTAATATTTTATTCCTAAAAACACGTTTTGTCTAAGAATTATAAATGCCTGAATATTTGTGATATAGAATCTATTAGAGATTTAAGTATCTCTTTTTTAAATGTTATTCCATGATTCGGTTAGTTTGGTTGGAAGGCCTGCAAAAGTAACAAATTGCTTTGCACCCTCATAAACATCCTAGATAAGGGAGCTTGATATAGGTTTTTAATAAGATTGAGGCATGCACTCTTGGTTGGGCATTCAATCACATAAATTTATTTCTAATGAGGACGGAAATATGGAGAATTGTTCTTCTAGAAAAGCTAATTTTCGGTAGGACACCTAGTAGCGCATATTCTAATAATTTGCTACAGGTCTAAGAATTCATCCGAGGTGAAGGAATGCAAGTTTGTGTGGGTCCATTATAAGAAAATTAACCTAAACCACTAGTCTACCATTACCAGAATTGCGACTAAGTCGAACTTCCTTGAAATTTCGGACATCCTTCCAATAAAATTGACGGGCATCAAAGCTGAAAAAAAAATTACTCGATGTCATTTATTTCTCCAGTCTACGTAATTTTTAGTTTATATTAGAGAGTTAACTCAAGTTTTTCCATTCTTTTAGTATATATTCAACGTGTTTAGTACTTTTCAAAATTTGCTGAATTCGAAGAATAGTAAGCTTAACTCTGAGCCTTAATTTCGTTTTTTCATGCTTTGCTGTACCGCTAATTATCGCGTTAAAGATAAGCTATTTCTTGTTGTGCAAAATGTTTCATTTCTGACCACATGTTTTGTAATGTTCGTTTGATTCACTATACTACCCAAACGCAATATAGTTCGACTACCACAGGATTTTACAGAGAGTTCAAATTAAAAAATATTTTATTAGTAATAAACTCATTGTAGGATTTGTATCCGACCTGGAACACTAGCAGTTCGCTTGGCTGCCAACACAATTGCAGGACACCTTTTACTGACCCTGCTTGGAAACACCGGACCATCAATAATAAACTCAATAATCTTTATTCTTCTAAATGTTCAAGTTGCCCTTTTAACTCTTGAGTCAGCGGTAGCTATCATCCAATCCTATGTATTCGCAGTCCTAAGAACAGATGAAAAAGATCTGCAGTAGGGATTTGATGTGATTGCAAAGCAAAATGCTTCGTAGAAAGACTTTATCAGTAGATCTAAGGAAAACGATTATTGCTGCTAGTTCACAGACTAAATCAACATACATAATCAGTAAAAAATTTAATTTGTCCAAGGTGAGAAATTTAAGATCAAATAACTCTTGGGTATATCATGATTAGGTTTCAAATAGACAAAGAAAAAGCCACTATTAACAGATAAGGAAAAGAAAAAGCGTCTTAAATGGGTTGAAGGACATCGAGAATGGATCATAAGGCAGTCAAATTCCGTAATATGAAGTGATGAATCGCGCTTCGAGGTATGTGCAAGTGATGAACGCGGTCGAGTAATACGTACGCGCGAGGAAGCGTTTCTTAGCGATTGCTTAGGACCCACCGTAAAGTTCACAGCTTCTCTTATGGTATAGGGCTGTATGTCTGCGTTTTCTAGAAGGTAAAGTTAATGCTAATTAATATCAGCAAATTTTAGAAAACGAGCTCCTACTTTCCATACCTAAGCTGCAGTCCCCTGAAAAGGAATACATATTCCAGTAGGATAATGCTACCTGCCACACAGCAAGGTCCACAAAATCCTGGTTGTCTGCAAACAGCATTCCTTTGATGGAATGGCCCGCAAATAGCCCCGACTTGTCGCCCATTGAGTCTTTGGGACAAAATGAAGTAGTCATTAAGGAAAAATCCAGCGAGGACGTTAGAGGAGCTGCGCATAAAACCTCACGAAATATGGGACTCAATAACTCAAGAAGAATGTCAAAAGTTAGTATTCTCTATGCCTGACCGTATGAAATCCACGATTAAACCAAAAGGAGATGGTACCCAATGGTAGCCGCACATTTTTGCTTCGAATTTTAACCAGCCGAACTATTATGCTTGAAGAGTTATGTTTTGTTTCCTGCTCTCTGTAAAAATCCGCGGTAGCTGAATTATTTTACGTTTGGGTAACATTTAACAAATTCTTTCTATCTGACGACATGACATATTTGGTATTTTATTTTATTTAATTATTTAATTATTAGGCTATTACTTTATATTTTATAAGTCACATAGTTTGTCAGAAGGGTAAATCAAGTTATCTGCAGTGTCAATATAATATCGAGGTTGAAGGGGTGAATTGCGAAGAAATTCCCACATTTTTGCATAGAGGGTTTGCTTTTTTACAAAGCTGTTTAAGAGTTTGTAATCAGATTAAATGTTTGCAGAAGATAAGCTTCTCTGTTATCATGAAAATGGGATGATAGTGCTAACTTATCTCCTTATTCCCTATCATATTTGTTGCAAAGATTTCATTCAATTAGCCCTGAATCAAGACATCAGTTCCGTAAATGCGCCCAATCAGTTCAGAGCTTCCATCAACTAGACGAGACAGTAGTTGCTTTTCTACATATTTACAAGTTAAATAAATTCAGACATATTTGCACTATTTATATAGTACATATCCTCATCAAACTGTCCTAAACAACTGAATCATTCTGTTAAGCTGCACTGTTTCGATAAAAATGTTCATTTGAACATTTCGCCTTAGTCTAACGATGTTTCCATGTACTTTAACGTAAGCACTTCTGATTAAATAGAGTATTTTATCACGTCGACTTTATCACTTGATTTAGGTAATTGCTCCAAAAAAGTTCCACTTCGCGCTACAGTTGTATATAATGAATGAATGAAAAAAAAAACGAAATTCGCTTGAATTTTCTGTCTTCTTATCGGTGTCAGAAAATCCAAAGTCCTTTGCAATCGTTTAAAAAGCACTAGGAACTTGTGAAACCATGTGAACAACACATGAAGCACTTGCTGTATTTACACTTTGTCTCACTTTTAATTGTTTGAATACGGCCAATGTGACATTTTCAAGTGGTTACTTGTGAAATCGAAAATTTATTGGCTTTCTTATGAAATTGGATCCGCGACTTAAGATCTTAATCGAAGATCGCCTTGATGAAGGAAATCACAGGTGGCCAGAGTTCATATTAAATAAAAAAATGTTCAAAATTCTTGCTCCGTAAAATTTTCGGGTGTTAATTTCGAAATGTTTCCGTTGGAACTTAAGGAACGAACTGGATGGCCAACGATAATATAGAGGAAGATAATAAGTTTTGATAATGATACTTATCGTTACCGAAATGAAATCTACAGGCAATTTTATCTCAGCTCTGAAAAAAATGGAGATAATTACTAAGAGATTACGATATCATCAGTATCGAGATTGTGAATGTTTCTGATAATAATCCAGAGGAGAAATAGATGTCCTGTGCAGGTCTGTATCATAAAACTGCATTTTAATTTTTATTTCAAGGGTAAAACACCTCAACGTTTTTCTTCAAACTGAAATCTTGTAATTTCTTAATACGTATTCTATAAACCTTGAAAGAATCATTTAAATTTTCAAGTTTCCTAGATTATATTTGCCAATCAGAAATTGCCTAATTTTTAATAGCAATATATTTTAATTTACACTCCTGATGAATATTGAAATGAATTCTGTTGAATTTTTAAATCAAATCTGTTAAAAATCATACGCTGCAATTTTTGGGTATTCCCTGATGATGGACATTATAATGGTAGTTTTAACTTAAATATAATCCTGTAAAATAACATAATAAAAGAAAATTCGGAAAGGTTTTTATTTTTCATGAATAGTAGGCCTACACCTTAAATACCCTCCTTTAAACCTCAAAGCATTTCGTTTTTAAAATAATCAAATTTTTCTGCTTTAAATTTAAATCTTCGCTTATGTGATGTGATGTGAAAGTTTAAATCTAGTTGGTAGTTGAAATTTACTATAATAACTCTAAATAATTTAATTATTAAAAGCCTTTTATTGGAGTAATATTGAACAACAATTATTTAAAGTGTGAATTATGGAGATAAAATAATTATAAGATTTTGTATCCTTAAATATTTTGTTGGTTATCTGATTAGATGAACAAATAAAAAATGTATCAGTGAACTTACGATCTTTATTACTTTTCTTGTTTAAAACATGAGGATGTTTAAAATAAGAAAATAATGAAATTTTCAAAAAATTTTGAGTAATATATTGATAACTTTATTATATTATTAACTATCTTAAATCCTTGGTCCAATAGTCTTCAGATGCAAAATATGCTGACCAGACTTTTTACTTCTGCCATTTGAAATCTCTGGATGATATGTTAACTTATCTACTACACGCTATCTATTCTGATATATTCGAATTTTTACCTAACAAACGTAACATGATATAGCAAAGAACGTCGAGAGGGATGTAATAAAGGAGGTTAGTGTTAAATTGACCGACGAACAATTAATATGTTTTCGCTGGTGTTAATTTACATAATTCCGAAGAATTACCAACTCTGCATAAAATATTTTCTGTTCGGGAAACCTCATCCGAAATATGTTAGTCGTGTAGATTTGAGGTGTTTTAATTTTAAGGAGTGTCGTTTGTAAGTGAAAGATGAGTGATCTTATTTTGGCGCTGACAAAAGTGCCAAATTGCTACCGTAAGGTGTGTGCTTTACGTTTGATTGGTTTTAAAAGCTTCGCAATCAAAAGAGCGGCGACAAAGTGAATTGATCAACCTTCGTTTCGACGAGAGGTATGGCTTTGTTCGAGTAAACCACTTGGATAACACATGCCTGCAGCTTCAAGATAACGCTGGTCGTTTATCAGCAACTGAATTAGGTAAGTTTCGGAGAATGAAAAGAAAATGAAGCTTTCCTTTCGTTGTTTTTGATTGATTTTTATTGTTTCTGAATGGGATGGGTGTCACACTGTATAAAACAAATTGCGTACACAGAAGCCGATCAAATGAGTGATCCTTCGACATCAGCCAAGAAATCGATCTTCTCCGTTTTACTTTATTCGTTGAATCAAAACAGGTTGATGTTGGATCTCGGGCTTGGCTGGCGTTTCTACCTAACAACCGAAGTACAATTGCTGCTAGGCAGGAGCTACTCGAACGTAATCAATCACCGGACCTCCGTTAATGGATAACTTTTAAGTTAAAACGCCATTTTGATAGGATTCTAAGGCGGCAGCTATGATTGATTGATTAAACACTTTATCATAAAAATGTTGGGGCTTCGGTGTCACATAGCAGTTGAACATACAGTGGGCTGTTGATAACATTCGCTAAAAGCATGCGCAAAGATTACTACATTAATAAGACATATTGCAATGTGCAACGATTTTTTGTAACAGTTTTGTCCTTAAATTTTATTAGCTATTTTTTTTAGTAAAATATCGTTATAGGTATGGGTCATTTTAAATTAAATCATAAAGTATGCGAGGCTGCACTACTATAAAGCCGGTCAAGAGCGAGTAAGGATCAGTATATTTAAATTTAATTAAAATTTGCTGGAATATTTATTTATTCTTTTTAGGTAAAAGTTAAGAAATAAAATTAATTAATAGAAGTCGAAATATTAGTTATTCTTTTAATTTTCTCGACAATAGAGCTTGGAGTGTGGATTCCATTTTAGTGCGCGATTTCCAGAAAATTTTTTTTCATACAGCCCCGAACAGGTGCACTTAATATGCACTTAATAATGTTCAAGCAGGTCAGCACTGATGAAAACAGATGCAGTTTGGCTGTTATCTACGACTAAGCCTGATAATACCAAATTTTATATTTAGAAACTAGGCAGATCGGGGAAGGGGCTATATGAAAAGAAAAGGAAGTGGTCAGAGAGGGAGGAAAGTGTTCTTTTAAGCCGATAAACTCCACAATCTGCGGAAAGCGAAAAAGAATTGTTATATATAATGCCCATCGTTGATTTGATAGCTCTCAAAAGCTACTTGCCGACCTGCCGTGTGCCATGCGAATTTCTAAGTAACATTTGACGTTTGAATAGCCTTTGAAAATGATCATTTAAGCTGTTCATGTGTTGGCACTATTAAAGGCGAACATTAAATAACCTGAATCTTTATCTCATTGTTAAAATACTTATTTTTATCTAATATTAGCTTCTTTTCCGCAACTTCACCGCGCCTAATTAAGCTCCCTTCCAAGATCGATTAAATACTCATGGTCAACACCCGGTTTGATCCACTATGGGTAGTATTTCGGCAATCGGTAAAACTCGTGTTTAAATAGTTGTTCGGTGGAATATTTACATAATATTTCAGATAAATTGGCTTGTTTTATAATTTTAGAATTGTTTCCCTTACGAGCTTTTGCACCCCTTTGAGTAACTTAGAAATAAATTAGAAAAAAAAAAGAAACAATGCTTTCTTCATCAGATTTTATTCTAGTGAATACAACAATAAATAATTTTTTCCATACAAATTCCAAAACTTGTTTCGTAATCCTTCCTTGAAAGATTCGTACCGTCACATTTCAAATTTTAAAATTGCTGAAAATTCTTTCTTAAGGAAACAAAAAATATAAATACCTAATCCTTATATTTATCATACATGTACGGATCAGTATGGACTTTTAAGGGTTGAATTTTGGGAAATGCTAAAATACATGTTATTTGAATTGCACAGTATGTTTGTTAAATTTCAGCCAACACCTGGAAATGAAATATGTTTTCCTATACAAAATTTCAGACTTGCTTTTACCTCCATAGGGATTAAATTTCGAAAAATTTTTTCTTAATGGGTGTCTATGGCATACATAACACGTAACTGTTGGCGATGATAAATCAATCTTAACTTGTTACTTTATGTACGATTATGTATATAATTGAGTCCGAATACTGGCAAAATTCAAAAGGATTCCAGCATATCCAAACATATCTAACTCCTTATTCTTTATGCTATTTAAAGAATATATACTAAACACTGGTTTAATAAACATAACATACAAATCGGATAAATGGTTTTCGAGTGATAAGTACACTAATGGAAAGACAGACAAAGAGACATTACGTTTTTTAATATATAAGGATTATTTATATCTGTTGATATATGATTATAGAGGATCATAATAGTTAAATTTGACTGCAGTTTTATTCTTATAAATTCTTACTATATCATTTATCCTATTTGATTGTTATGCTTTTAGATATATATGGGCCTATATGACGTCTACGCACCCATATGAGGTTAACAATTTTATTTGAAGCTAACACCACGCCTATATTGAATGCTAGCACTACGTCTATACATATTAGGCCCAAACGTGTTAAAAACTTAACTCAAAGACAACACTTCGTCTGTATAAGGCTTATGTCTAGCCCAAAATCTTTAAAAACAAAAATCAAAATTATTGAAAATTGTTTTTGTAGAATTAGCTTCGCTTGTAATTCACGCTTGGTCTCTAATCCAAGTACGAATATTATATATGTATATAAAGAATGATATCTTAAAACTGATTTTGTTTAACAAAATCATTTAAATTAAGCACATCGTGTTTCAGTTTTATAGAAAAAAAACATTTTTAAAAAGCGTAGAAAATTAAAGCTAACCATTCAAGATTTTTGTATTAGTAGCGGAAATTAAAATGTACCTTTAAGTAGTTTTTAATATAATTTCTTGTAATAAGATTTGAATAAAATCTTCATATTACAAATAGTTTTATTAACTAAAATAGGTGTAATGATATTAACGTTTATGCTATTATGGAAAATGAGTTAGGTTATCACATTAAATTATGAAGCAATCTGGTTTACATATGAATGACTCAATTTTATACAGGCTCTAGTTAAAAGTAAAATCTCTTTATTTTTTTAATTTTAATTCTTCTCATTTTTACAGATATTTTTTAATGAGAAAGGTTTATAACTTTAGGTAATTAATGTGCAATTTTAGGAAAAGAACTTAATGTGAAAATTTGTTCAGATATAACTGATATTTTTCACTCTGTGTATAGTTGCCTTACTAAAGGTAGAAAAAGTGACTACTTAATTAGCTCCTTGAATTTAAAAATAAGTTCATTTTGTTTTTAAAGAGAGTTCACTATTTATTTATTTGTTCGCATATGTTAATTTTATCTATCAACTTAGTTAAATTTATATGTAATTATTTTACATAAAATTATTATGTAGATTTGTTTAAAAAATTAAAACTTAAATTTCGAAAATAGTGAAAATTTGTAAAAGACGAGTAAGGATATGCTGGACTATGGACTATTATTTCGATAGTTGACTTTACACTTTTTATATTACTTTATAAAAACTTCACTTTATTACACACATTTAGTTGACTGTAGGGCATAATTTCAATTACATAATGTGCATATAATATAAATACCTTTTATTAAACATTTATTTCTAAAAATCGTTTGTGTATATTCAATTTTTCTGCACCTGGAGTTTCTCAGTCATTTAATTTAAATACATGTAATAGTTTTCATATGAATATATCTTCTCTCGTCTTTCTACTTTAATATATATTATAATAAACGTATAAATGTATAATTATTACAAAAATTAAGAAAATATTGAAATTAGCTTTAATATTTGGCATCAACTATCTTGAAATCACACTTTTGAATGCTAGGGCTAACTCAACCTTCGCATAAGCCAAGTTGCAGCCGGATTAAGTTAGATCCAGAGGGCTGATCATGTTAAATACCTTGGTATCACCCTAGACAAAATGCTTAAATTTAATAAACATATATCTACGGTTACACATAAAGTAAGCCTGTTAATAAAAACAATGTACCCTTTTATAAACAGAAGGTCTACATTAAACTTGGAAAATAAGCTTATAATTTATAAAGTAATTTTTCAAGACCTTATGCTCTATGCTGCTCCTATTTGGTCTCAATGTGCAAAGACACATTTAAATAAATTACAAGTTTTGCAAAACAAAATCCTTAAAATGATTTTCAATTTACCGTGGCACTTTTCTACCGCTGAGCTACACGATAGGGCCAATGTAGAGTTAATAGTAGACCAATTGAGACAAATTGCTGATAAATTCTACGTGAAATGTACATAGTCCGAAAATCTCTTTATCAGGGAATTAGTAGATGATAGGTTAATATAAGCGTTAATTAGTATGTAAGAATAGTTTTTAATTACTCTCACTGGGTTTCTTATAATTAGTTTTTTCTCCCAAAATTAAATATCATTATCTAATATTTACTCTCCTGGTTAGGCCATACTAAAAATATTATAGATGAATGGATTGTTAATTCTAGCACTAAATTAATAAATTGTATTGTATACAACTATATATTAAACTTACAATAAACCGTGAAAAAAAAAAGTTAAACCCAAAAAGACAAATGTCTGACTCAATTCGGATAATATGCAGCCAACGTTTAGACTAATAGGAATCTAAATATGTACAAGTACTAAATTTCATTAAAATCGGTTGAGTTCTTTATATAAGTATCAGATTAAATCTGATTGAAACCCAAGATTGGTGCACAATTAATATTTACTCGTTCTAATAATTTTATGAAATTCCTTTTCTCTTTCTCAATTACTAATTATTTTTCGAACTTGATAAAATAGCGTTTGCGTTTATTTGTTTCTGAACAGGGAATCCTTCAAGCTGTAGTTCCCCATTGACTTGCTACCAATAAATCAAGCTTAAGTTGGTTAAACGCTCAATAATTTTCTGTCTTATTGTATTTACGGAGAAATAAAACTATAATGCCTTTTAATCGGGTTTTGTCGATTATCAGTGAATTTATTTTTCAATTTCTGCGAATTTGAAGCGAAAATAGGTTTTATGATACAAAATTTCAGCGAAACATAAAGTCCGCAAGAACGTGAATCGGTTGTTTTTTTTTTTTTTTATTTGCAGCACTCTCGATTTAATCGATAAATGGAAAGTCTATAATGGCCGCTAACGTATCACACTTCTATGAGAGCCCTGATAAGATACCGATTTACAGCCAATCACTTCCCGTAGCGAAGCACTTGGGCTAGAGGCCAAGCCCAGGTGCTCGGCTGAATTAAAGTAAGTAGTGGGCTGTGGAGTCTTATACAATTAAATTAAAATTATTGGGGAATGGGGCCCTATACTTATCCATAAGACCAATAGTTTCCGTACTTTAAGGAGCAATCAATGGTATAATTACTACTTCTGTAGGGATCAATCTGGATGGTTGGCAACGTGAAATTAAATCGTGCATATGCGTGCATACTACACGCTGCTGGTTTTAATCGCGTAATCGGGAAGCTGAAAGCCTCATATTTTAGTTTTCATAAGAAGTTGTTGGGTATGTCAAATCGTTCATGTGCCATCATAAATCTTCTCTAGATAGGAAGGCAGATTCTCTCCCACTGGATTGGTATCTGGCACTTACAAATGGCCTAACACGAACCGAACATTGTTGGATGGATTTAGCTCTTGGCTTCCACTTCACATTTTCTCTATTGATTCGCGTCCAAGATTGATTTAAATAATGCAAAACCATTACATATTGTAAATTAACATAAAACTGAAGTTAAAAATTTCTCTTAAATATTTACAAATCGAGTGTGATTTTATGTTTAGTTTTTTGGCTAGTACCCCCGCAGTATTGGTCGATAATCTGATCATCACATATATTCTTAAAACCAAAACAAAGGTATTTGAAAAATTTGTTCATTGATTTGGTTTTTCTTGCAAATCTCAGAAATGAATCAAATAAGAAAGGTTTTGTACTGGTAATCATGATTCAACGTCGCTTATAGAAATTTAGGTTTAATCGGCTATTTATAGACTCATATCTAAAATTTATAACATTTATTTTTGTACAACTAAAGAAGGAAAATCAGTTTTTGACTCTTTTTTGGGACTACTTTGGACTTAAAATTCGTATTATTGTACTTAGCCCTTAAATATAGTGCTGATGGCTCTTTAATTATTTGTCACATACGTACCTAAAAGTATTTGAGAGTTTTATGAATTTAAAAATATAACAATGCTATAAATATAGTTTTCATTTCATACAAAACCATCGGAACTCATAGATCGCATTTTCGATTTGTCTATGGTCTGTCTGTGTGCCAGAAGTAGTGAGAATAAGGTAAAGCGATCACAAAATTGAATTAATTTAATTGAACCGTTTGCAGGTCATTTTAAAATTACATAGATAGGAGAATTACACACCTTTGATTTTAAAGGTAATTTTTGTAAAGTGGAGTTAACCGGTTTGGTTTGTGAACAACTCAATTAAAGATGTTGAATTGAAAATACACAAATAATAATAAATTATATTAAACTTGTAATACGCATGTAAAGTTGGTAAATCTTTTGTACCTCGGTATTTAAGTAAGTTAGAGCGATTCTTAAGCTTTATATGGATTATAAATTCACTGGAATTATTCAATCAATTTGTTTACTGAGTATGAGATGTATGGGGTTACTCTGTAATGTATCGAAAGGTCGTAGTAATTTTAATTAATGTTAGAATTGTTAAGAAAGGGACACCTTTATTTGTTATCATGCCGTATTGTGCTATGAAATTAATTATTGATTCAATTGAAAATGTTAACATATGCATGTTATTGTGCCATATTTTTGTGTATAAGGAGATTATATAAAATATCTATAATTTATAATAAAAAAGATGAGAAGCACAGACATATGTATAATCAATTAATTTCGAAAATAAAACTGTTTTTTTGAGATTTATGTGATCAGCGAGTTGTGATGCGTACTAGAATACCCTATGATAAACACTGGCCAGAAATCAAGCAAGTGACGTAAGGTAGAAATCAGATAAGATAAGGGGGAATATTTCTTTGAGTTATGTGGAAAGCTATGTAGCCTTTCGGACATTTTTCCATAAACTACCTGAGAGTTGTAATCGAGCCTGATAGACGGTCAGATCGGTCCGGGAAGTATGGGCAAGTACTTCGATTATCAGTGATATTAAAAGTGATAGTAACAAGTGCAAACGAATAATAATAACAAGTTTAGATATTTGGTGAAAGTTTAAATTGCTTAGGTGCGTACTGAAGCTGTCATTGTTGAACTAGTGATTGATTAAAATTCCGGTTGAGGTAGCTGCACTTGTTTGGAAGTTTACTGCTTTATCTCAAAAATATGTATGTATGTATTGCAATGCTTAAGCTTGTGATGTCGTTTTAAAAAGTTGTGTTGTAACAATTAAATATAATTAAAATTTGCAAATTTACAATACCATGCTAAAACATTATTAGAATTTTCGGAATTTATTGTTAACAAGTAAAAAAACATGTTTCCAAGGTCTTAGCTATATAATCATCTAATCTACATCAATAAAATGTTTGCATTAGTTACGTCGGTACATATGTTTTTAAATATATAAATATGTTTGATGTATTTTTGATATTTCTTAATGTATTATGTGATAATGTGGTAATAATGATAATTACAAAATCTAATCTAAAACTAATGTTCTAATTACGTTTAGATTCACAATTCCAAAAACTATTTTAAACGAAATCAAAATATGCCTATAAAATGTTTGAGTTGAAAGACGACAAACAGATGATGAATACATTTATAATAAAATGTTATTAAATATCCCATTCACGAATAGAAGCTATATTTTTTGAAAAATTGAAAAAACGCTAACAGGTACTCGAAACATTATATTACTTTATTTCGATTAAAATATAGAAATTAGGTAGAGAATCTTAATTTGCAGTTTAAGCCTGGATGTTCTTAAAAAAATTTCTTGGGCTATATATAACATAAATTAAAAACAAGCTTTTGAATTCTTTATAACATTCATATTATTTAAATTTATTTATTTAATTAACATCAACAAATAAAAAACACAATGAAATAATGCAAACAAAATAAATGTTTTTCACAATTAGCAAAGATTGATTTTTGGTATTTTGTAAAAGATTTCTTAAGAGAAGAATGCCAACTTTTAAGGATAAAAAAATATGGATACACTTCGCCCGATTGGTGTCTCGCTATGTTTCATACCTTTTCCAATTTTTCCAAGAAAACATTTTATTTTTAAGCTATAATCTGTAATAACTATGTATCTAACAGTAACAAAATTAATCAAATAGACAGACAAAACTCTGCAATATTTTTGCTATTATATCTTTCTATTGGAGAGTTAGGAGTCATCAAATTATGGTTTTCTTTGAAATCTTTTCTTAATAACAAATGAAGGCTGCTTCAAACACCATGCTAAAGGAACCCAAACATTTATTGAAATAAAATATTTCAAAATTAGTAGGAATACTCAAGGCGAGTAAAAAATTAGCTTTTTTACACTGAGTATGATTCTATCGAAAAATATATCTCTTAGCTTAAGGTGTTTTTCTCATAAAAACTGGGAATATTAGTGTAATTTAGTAAAAAAGGTTGAAGAGAAGCAGTTTTTTTTTCTGTATTTCCGTTTTTAGTTAAAGTGTAAAAAAATGAAAATTTATCTTTAAAAAATGGGATTGTCTAACACAGAAAGTTCGCATATAATTTGAATCGGTATGTTTGTTGTAATCACCCAAATTATATTTTAATATCAAAAATTTTGAAAAAAATATAGTATGCCTATAAATTTCAGGGGCGGGTTTAAATTTTAGGTTAAACCAGTATTTGGCGGCCTCCTTCAATAAATTTTTATAGTTCATCGTATTTCATCTTCCTCATTATTCTCCCAAACCATTTTTCATTCTCAAATACCGTAACTAAAGCAAGTTTGCACATTAGTTGAATAATTAAGTGTTATGGTAATATTTTAATTGTCGTTTTGAAAACCTCTTTCATATTTAATAGTAAAAAAAAATGTTACTAAAAAAAAGAATTGAAATGGAACTTTTCTCATTATCAAGTGAGTGACGATAAATACAAGGACTTGAATCAGAATTTTTGGGAACCTTTCCATATACGAGGTCTGTTCAAATGGTATCGCGAATTTTGAATTTCCGCGGGCAACGTATATTCGATTTTCGATTTTAATCCATTGTTTTGAATAGGTAAAAATCAAAGACGAGCTAAAACACGTCCAAGCAAAATAGCTTACAAAAATTAACTGAACATTCAAAATACCCGAGGTTATCAGCATAAGTGAGGGACATGAGTGCCAACATAAAGCCACATAAAAATTGAAAATCGAATATAGATAGCCTGCGGAAATTCAAAATTCGCGATACTCTTTAAACAGACCCCGTATGTTTATAATTTTTAAGTTTTTTAGTTTATAACTACAATAAGCAATGTGAAAACATCAGTAGTTCTCCAATTAATCATGTATCGTTTTTCATTTTCCTTCTATTGCTGATATAACAAAATCGAATATCGATAAAAACATTACAGTAAATATTGCCAAGTTCACGTAGTATATAAGGTACGCTTATTTATTATCCTTTTTCTGGCTTGTTATTTTCTTCTAGTTACTTTTGCCGCCCCTCAGAACTTACCGCTCTGGGCTATACCTCTCTCAACCTCCCTGTACCTAAATACCCTTGGTAAGGTTTCGAAAGCATTAAAAGTATGACATTTTTGAATTATTTACAGATTAGCTTAGGCGATAGCAAAGGATATGGTATAACAAAGATATGCGTTTAAATATCAGATCGATTGACTCAAAATAATCATTTCGAGATATTGTTGCATCGCTCTACGTGAAAATTACCATACTTTCAGAAAATTAAAATGTGTATTTAATGAGACAGAGTCGAAAAAAAGGCATAATTTAAATTAGTCGGAGGTTATTTTAATACCCTGTGCATTTCCAAGTTCTAAAGGGAGGTGTACACCCTCAAGGATATATTAAAAATTTGTTTGAATAAAATATTACAAAAACAATAATAATAATAATAATAAAAGTCAATGTCCCACCCAAATATCATCATGAATTCAAAAATATTGCTTTTAATAAACTTAAAGTACTGAACCTGATTTCATATATGTTAAATTCTCCAAGAAGAAAAGAAATTGAATCTTAAATGTTTGCAAAAACATCGTTTGACTAAATTATAGTAAGAAGGAGTGTGTTACACACTTTTAAATTAATTCTATTCAATAATTTTATCAATGAGCCACAAAAAGTGGGCGTATCTTTGAGTTAGCCACAGCAAAGTAGTAACGCCCATTTCCCTCCTCCGATCGATCGGAGAGACCATAAGAAAACGTATTGTTAAGGAACGGAAGCCGAATTTAAACGATAGCCGGCAAACAGATGATTCAAACAAAGAAGATCCCAGTGCCGCCGTCGAAGACCGCATTCGACGATTAATTCATTAATTCGCTGATCGATACAAATACTTTACTTATCAACTGATGATCTCTCGCCAGCGCGCGTTATCACTCGCTGTGAAATGGGCGAGACAAGAAAAATAAAAAAATTAAAAAAAAAAATCGAACCAATTATTGAAGAAAAATACCTTGAGATCAAGGGACTTCGATTCGAGGGATATAGTCAAACATGCCTAATGAGGGAGAAACAATATTGGGCGCGTGTCCAATTTGAAAAAAAGGTCAGCCAATTTCCTGCTACCGTGATCAGATGTGGAAGGGCAGATCAAGATGTTGTGATAACCTTCGAGGAGCCCTGCCGTGAAACTTGATCCTCGGCTGCATTCCTTAAGTGAGTAATAAAAGTGTCCAGGCGTCGATGGCAGCTAGGTTCATCTAGTGCGACGCCCGTTTTTTTTTTACTTGCATACGTAGAAAAATACTCTTCCCCTCTGAAGATATTGTTACGCAATAATTTAAAGCAGAAAATTATGCGTTGTCACCAAAAACCCATTAGTGATCGGACTCATTGTAGGGCCGGATATTTTACGAAAGTTACAGATATATTTTTTTCTTTTTTTTTGTGTTTTCGGTGTGCTGATTTAACTCCGAAATATGCGTGTGTCAGCGCAAGGGAATCCCCTTTGTTTCCATTTTCTAGCGTGAAATATGCAGCTGATAGCTCCAGGTAAGCTTATCTGACCAATAATATTTACATATGCAAATCCCTATCAGTCCAGCTCGATACTGTTTCGGGGAGCTCGAGACACGCAGCTTGATAACTGATTTATCTTTCGATTTGCTTTGAAAAGACGATTAGATAATTGCCTACTTAACCACGAATTTCCTCCCGCAACCGTAAAGTATTTATTTATTTTTATTTGTGAAAAAAAAAACACCACAGTGGGACTACTTCATTAAGTGGAATTTAGCTTTGTGTGGCGTCACTTCCTTCCGCTAAATAGATCCAACATGATTATGCCGCTTACAGTTATTCCGTCGCACCCTATAGCATAGAAAAGGTGAGGAGGTTTGTTTTATTTTTTTTTTCGTGAAACGCATTTCTCACTCACTTTCCTAAAACTTTGCCGTCGGAAGTCTACAAGGTGTTGGTTCATCGATGCGGGAAGGAAGTTCAGAGCACTTTTTACGAGCGCATCATTTTCGAAACATGTTTGGTTTTCTCAATTGTTTGTATGAATCGTTTTATACATTTTTGCATATGTGCACTGCTGTAACGGCGCTGAAGCATGCCACACGTCACACGTCACACGTCACGCGTCACGCATCACTTCTGCTAACACTTCAAGATCGCTAATTATATTTTACTTTAAATACCCTTCGAAGCAAAACATGATGGTACCTTAATATGTGCCTAATGTGCTCAAACACTTAGGTACTGACTGTAAACTTGTCTTTTTTTAGATATTTGTAGTCTATTAAACTTGAACTATACAAGTATTATCTTAATTAGCAACTAGTTCAGATTATTTGCTTTGTAACCATTCAAATCACAGGTGAACTTTTATTCTTTTTAAATAGAATTTTCTGAAAAAACGAACTTAAGAAATTTTTGAAATTTATTTTAATGGACTTTTTCAAGTCAACATTATCGATTTTTTGTTTTAAATTTACGAAAAATATGTGTAAGCCCAAATAAAGAAAGGTGAGGAAAATTAATAAAAAACTGCAATACTTAATATTAAAAAATACATTGAGCCTATGAAAATAAACTTCAATATAAGGAGCTATATATATTTGAAATAATAAAGAATAAAATTAATTGATTGTGTAACATTGATATGAATTATTTCATTGATTTAAAAGAAACGCATTTTCGAATCAATTACAACATTACAGTACAAATTATCTTTAGTTAAATGAAAATAAGTTTACTTTAAAGTAAAAATATTATTGATTTTAGAAAAATCTAACATTTTTACCCATTTGTCTTACTATTTATTTTTAAAGAAACAAGGGGGTATTTAATTCTAACAGAATAATATGTATCAAAATATTTATATTAAAAGCACAATAACTTTTCAAATTAAATATTTAAATATGCGGCCAGTATCACCGATAAAGGTTTAGCTTGCCATAAAAATATATAGATGGATGATAGTACTATACTACTTAAGGGATTAAGTACATAATTTAACTATTGTTTTTTTAAATTTACCGTCCTTTTTGAAAGAAATTGAATATATTCCATTATTATTTAAGTAATAAATGTGTATAAGTAAATAAGTATATACTTCTACAAAGCACCTAAATTTGCTTATAGTAGAGCAAATGTAAATTTTTAGACATAAATACTCCTTTGAATGTACATACTATATAAGTATTTATTTGAGAAGGCTATAATGCCTGTTTTAAAAGCAGTACAGTTCGCTAAAAGTAATATGCTCTTTTAAACTGTTCATTTCATAGTTATTATTTTTTAATAGCATTTTTAGTCCTACAAAATACAGTTTGCTTTATGTTAAAAGTATAATGTAAAAGTACCTTGACGAAATGATTTTATTAACATATGGTTTTAGAAAACAAATTCAATTTCACAAATTTTTCGCCTGTTTCCAAATCCCAGTGCCCAAATTGGTGTTCAACTTAATAAAATACACAAAAAGACGTACTTAATTTTTGCACAGATAAATATTTAGAAATGGATAATTGCTGTCTAGTTCAGATTGAATTTACTATCAGCTTTTAGAGTGTAAAAATTGTGTGGTCTTATTTAATGTGCCCTAAAAAATATGTTAGGTTAGGTTGCTGTGGCTGCTTGGAAAGGCACACTTAGGCAAATTTTGGCCCATTGTGTTACCACGTAGCGCAGGAGACCATGGTTATTCGTGGGATTCGAACTCACAGCCTCTGGGACGGTAGGACAGCGCGCTAACAACTGAACTATCAGAGGCCCCAAAAAAAAAATATGTTACTGATGTCACTATTACAAATGTGTTATTTATTATTAATATTTTATGTTTTTGAAATTGCAACGCGATATAATTTTTAGTGCAGTTCGGTTTATGTTTGTTAATAAAAAAAAAATAAATATACATCTAACTCATCATGCTGAACGTAGTGTGCAAGTGAAGTCATTTTACTATTGTTATTATTGTTTGTATTAAGCTTAAATAAATTAATCGTTACGCTTTATAAATTTTATGATTTTCTTAATACTAAATGCAATTTCCCAGCTCTGGTCGTGCGCAGATTCCGCCATCTGGGCTTAATTTTATATTAATTAGAAAATATGTGGTTACATTTATTGCCTCAATTGCTTTTGAGTCATTATTTATTCTGCTTTATTTATCAGATTTCTATTATTATTATAATGACATAGAATAATAATTTGTAACTTTGGGTAACAGTAATAGATGAATTCGTTAAATGAGGGTTAAGGTTCAAACTTTATTACTAATTAACTTAAGTACATTAAATTAAACGTAACCGCTAATTACTTTTTGATATTAAAGTTTGTGTCGACCGGGAAATTTCGAAAACAAGAGAACGCTAAAAGGGGAAAAACGAAAATAATTGCTTTGCTGCACTTCGGCTGTAATGTATCATTCATTCATTTCACTCTTATTTAAACAAAGACGCCGCACCGAACTTCCTGCCCTATAAAGTCGGTAAACTTAAGAATTCTTTTCGGCAAACAAAACGTACGACGATGAATTACTTGACATGGATATTGTGGTTCGCGTTATGTCGCGCCTCTTTTGCTTACGTCTTAGCTTATAATTGACTCACAAAACTTAGCTCAGACGAGGTTATTTAAACCTGCGTTCACTTTTATTGTAGATGGACTCTCAACAGCAGGGCACGCAAATTGAGGAATCGCAAATCGAGGTGAAATCGGAACCCGGACCTCAGGCGGAGGAGTCCCATCAGCAAAATCAGGTCCACTGCCAGCAGCAGCAGCAGACCTTGCAAGAAACTCAGAGTTCTAGCCAAGAAATAATCGAAACCACATCCGTCGCACGGACAGTCATCACAGGTCAGAGAAGGATTCTAACTACTGCCGGTACACTGAGGTGAGTTTATAAAACTGGCTTATTTTCAGTTGTTTTACTAAAAATTCAATAATATAGGGACGTGAACGATCAACGCGACATAGACTCAGAGGACTATCAGACATCGGAGTTGATCGATATGGCTCCTCGAAACGACGATCAGGCGGTTTATGGGACCTACACGCATTCGCCCCAGGGAACGATTATTTCCTGCGATAATCCTCCAGTGAAAACTGAAAACCAGGATAAGGACAACGACCAGAGAGCATCCTCCGGAGCCTATCATGATTCCACGGCCGCTACTGTTTCTGTGGCAATAAGCCATGATCAGGATTCGGTGCGGTACGACAATATGCACTACTTTGCAACCGAGATACGTCCAGAGTCAGGGGTAATCTCCCTCAATTCCGAGAACCAACACGAGGCGAAAACTTTCACGAACCTCGGTAGCATACCTTCCCTGAACAATGCTGAGTACATCTCGACTTCTGCTAGCAACAACTACGTCCACAGCGCAAACTATTCCCTCAGCCAGAGTCAAATTTACAATCCGCCAAGCTCCCACGGATTAATTTTTAGAAACGATCCCACCCTCACTTCGGTTGCGAGGCCTAGCAATCATCTTAACAGCCACAACTTTTCTACGTACGACAGTGTGGGACTAGATGCAACCCAGTGGCCTCAGCCAATGTTTGATCTACAGGTGAGTGCTCACTAAATTTAAAAAATCGACCAAGATCGAAATAACTGAAAAATTAATAAATTGTGACACATTGGGATGGAATATTAGTAAATATCTCATAGAATGGTCTTTTATCGAATAATTGATAGTTTTAACGGGTACAACTCACCTCCATTAACAATTAAAAAAATATATCATAATTTTCGATCATCAAAATATGTGCGCATTGTAAGGGCTAAGGGCCTAACATTCTGCCTAATTTCAAGATCTTACGTTACGTCCATTTTGAGTGTGTGACAGACAGACAGACAGACAGACAAACAGATGGACGGACGAATGATCCAATGAGGGTTGCGCTGATACTGTAAGGGACCATTATAAAATATCGTTTTAACAATTTTAACGATCATGTTACACTTGAAAGAAAAAAAAATCATGGCGAACGAAAAATAATTGTGTCTTTTTCAAAAAAGTAGAAATAATTTTTGAAGATGGGGCTCGTTTAAAATAAGTAAGTTTAAAAAAATTGATAGTTTCGACCGAGACAATGAGCCGATCTCATCAGTGCGGCAATGGCTAAATGTTTCTACCACAGACATTCGAAAGGACCTACACAACCATTCAGCCGATTCAAAAAAATCTTCACTTATGGCAAATATTGAAATTTCGTTTATAGAAATATAGGTTTAAATTTCAATTTTAAAAATTGAACTAAATTGAATATAACTCCTCAAACGAAGGTTTGAGTTTTGGAGTTTTACATTTTTATATATAACACATGCCATCATAGCAACGATTCAACCCGCGGTTACTTACTACTCCTACTACTTTAACCTATCTAAAAAAGGAAAAAATTCTCAATTCGACTATATTTTTTTTATTTTAATTATTCTTTTCTCATTTAAAAGAGTAAACCTTGGGTCGTCCCATCGTAAGTTTGGTTAAAATCTCATGATGGATTACGGTGACTTAATACGAGGGTATATTAATGTTAAACTTAATTAAAATAACATAGAAACTGACACTAAAAAGGATGAAATAAAAAATATTCCTAAAATAACAAAGTACAACATCTTCATAAACTGATAAGTATTAAATAATTTGATTTAAAGATTTTCTGGTACTACATACTTTCAACTTTGAATCGTAAAATTTTACTCGATTTTTGAAGTTCGTGCGAAAATGTGACTAATATCAATCCTATACTCAATAATCAATAAGTAATAATAATATACTCAATAAATAATAATAACTTACTCTATAATCAATAAATTTTATACGTGTCTGTACAGTAAGAAATTTGTTGTCTAGCGAAATGTGACTAAACGGGCTCTGGTAAATTATTTTATTTATTTTTTAATAATGTTAATTAAAAATACCGGAAAATTATTACAATAAAACTAGCTACTAAAAATTTCTAGCATATTTCCAAAAACCCTAATATTTTAATAGTTTCTAGCTGAAACTCTAGTGAAATTCACTGGAAAACCGCGAAAGTGTTTGGTAGGTCGCAATGTTTACTGTAATTGCATTAAACTTTAAGTGAGGACTATGAGCCTGACGTATCGTAGTTGCTAATTTCATTAATATACAAAAATTAAGCTTCTTTTTACCCGACTATGGTAAAGCCAAAAAGGACAATGGACATATTTTACCAGTATGCCACCTGTACCTGTACCTGTATATGTCCGTTTCTTTGTCCCCACATATCTTCTAAACTAGCCAACGGATTTTAACAAATGAGGTGTCATTAGACTCGTATTGATTACGAAACTGACATAAGATATATAAAATGTCAAGAAAACAAAAATGGCGGCGGCTAGCACATGTTATTTTGTTCTTCGAAATATATGGATATGGGTATCAAATACACTTTAGATGAAAAAAATTAATCAACAAAATATATGTAGAAAGGTTTACAGAGCATGATTTGAAGTTAGTATGGCTAATTTAATTTAGATCGGTTAATGAAAAATATGTATAGCTATTAGTTTAAATAAAGAGCCTGTCAACAAACTATTAACAGAATAATTCAACTGAGTTATTTAAATTACCAATTCCATATAATCATGATTTTGCAGGGATACAGCAATAACGCTTCCGAGGACTATGCTACTGCTAACGTTCACTGGCAAAGTTCGCTTGAACCATCGCCAGATTTAAGATGCAGCTCCTGCAATTCGACAAATTTATGTCGAAGAGAGAATGGAGAAATTCATTGCTTGACGTGTTTGCCGTCCTCGCGTTTCATCCAAAATAGGACCCAACCACGTCAGACGAGGCCCAAAAATGCGTCCGCAACGAACAGTAGGAGGAACGGTGTGATTTGCGCCAATTGTAAGACAACAGCTACAACCCTTTGGCGACGAAACAACGAAGGGCAGCCAGTCTGCAATGCTTGTGGCTTGTATTTTAAATTGCATGGGGTTAATCGGCCTTCCAGCATGAAGAAGGAAGGGATACAGAAGAGGAAACGAAAGCCAAAGAACAATGGCGGGGGAACTGTTAAAATAACACTTCCGAGTAAGGCTGCAGAAAAATAGTAATAAAGAAAATGCAATTTTCTTAATACAACTTAATTTCAGGTATGACTGGATACAGTGACAAGTTGCATTCCCACTCACACACCCTCTATCCATCGCAAGTCGATATCGTTTCTCTGCGGGCTGCGCACGACATTCATAACGTCGTGGTACCGGGTGGTCCTAATCACGGTGATATGATTCACGGCGCGAATATTCACCACGTAAATTTACCACGCCACCAGAACGTTATTGTTACCAGTGAAACTCATCCTCATTCTAGCCACTATAACAGTTCGGAGGCACCGCAGAGCCTCTCGCCGCAGTTACCAAATTCAAATACGCTAAATCGGCAAATAACACAAACGTAAGAATTTCAATTCAGTGATATAAAAGTTCTTTACTTATCATTTTTTTTTTTTTATTTCAGTGTGCCGCCAATTGATCCTGAGAGGGCTGCTAATGGAGAAATTGCTCTAAGCGTTATCACCACCACCGCTGGTGAACAGTCCGCTAATAACTGAGAAATATGAGATTTTTATTTTCACAAACGTATTGTAGCTTTAAGCAGGTTTTTTAGCTTCGAAGACTGAAAGTCTGAGCACATAAGTATTTTCCAATTTATTATTTTCAATTTTCCTATTTTGTTGAGATATGCTTAAATAAAGAGCTGTCGAAAACATTTTCTTTTATTTTTTTTTTCTTTAAAACCTCTTTTTAACTAGATTGGTAATTTTAAAATAATAATAAGGAACAATATTCTACCTTTAATCCTTTAATAAGTAAAAATTCAGATTGGTAGAGGCCTATCTTTTTCATGCTTTTCTCAGAGAAGAGTCGGATTTTCAATTGAAACATATTAAAAAATTATAATTAAGATTTATAGTTAATAATTTCTAAATTCACTTATAAAGCACTATGAAGTCGAATTGATAATGAGGAAAGTAAACACACGGTTAAAATTCGTTTCTCAAATGAAAATTAGGTATGTAAACACATTATTAACTTTCACAAAATTTAAAAAATTTTAATTGAAGAGCTTTCAATCTCTACATATATCCAAACGTTCTTACTTTAAATTTAGGAGCATAGTAAGCTTGAGCGCAAATACTGGGAAAAATACAATACTTTCAGAGCAAATATGTTCTTGGATTTCACAATTAACAAAATTAGAACTGGCAAATATATTTGAATTGTGTTTTGTCACCCAATTAGATTAAGAAGAGCATTTTAAATGCAGCTGGAATTCAGATGCAAATATTTTGAAGAATGAGTTCATTTTATCATACATTGCATTGCTTTAAGTATTCCCAATTCAATTTTATAGTTCGTTTTTCAAATTCAGAGAAATTAAGAATTAAAGCTAAGTATTGCAATTTAATTCATAATTTTCTTCAGTTAAAAATAATTTTTTTCGGGTATATAGATGTAATTGATGACCAAAAACCGTTTTCACTTTGCTAAAGTTTAAAAAAGAAAGTTTCATCATAATATCATAAGGTTGATAAGATTAGGTAAGTCAGTAAGTTTGTAACGAAAATTAGTGCACAAGTAAACTATCGAATAAAGCTTTACGAAGTTAGTTCGACATCCAAAGAATTAGATTTATTAAAACAAAAATCCCTTTTAGTATGTCAAAAATTTGTCACAATTGGTCATTTAGTTCCATCAATAATAGAATATTTAAAGAATAATATGATTCTATCAGGATTGCTCCATGCCAATACAGCCTTAAGGTACAGAACTTATTCGCTATAATGAAATATTATAATTAATTCAGGGGTATACAATCAAAGTTGGTAAAGTCCACAGTGCCAAAATGTTCAGTAAACGATAAAAACGATTATTTTAATAATTACAGGTAACTATTCTAATGTTAAACATTATTTATATGCAGAATGTAATACATTATGGAAATACAAGTGTTCATCACGCTCAGTTCAATACTTTTGAGTAAAACCTTAAGTATAAGAAGGACTTTCCCAGTTTTGTTACCAAGTTTTGGACTTTACTAAGTTTGTAACTGAATGTTTAGGACTTTCCTATATTTGTTACCAACTTTCTGGACAGGGTTGGATTCAGGCGTCAGTGAAATGGAGGCAATGGAACCTTCCTATTGGTCGAAAAGGACTTTACGCAAATTGAAACTCAACTCACTTGGACTTTGCTAGGTTTGTTTGTAAAGTCAATTTTCAATTTGAAATAACAGTCGAGATTACTAGAATTTGTATAAAATTATTCTACGGGGTAAATATAGATACGGAAAAAAATTTGTTGCAATTTAAATCTCACTTTTAAAATTTTGTGGACTTTACCAACTTTGATTGTATACCCCTGAATTATTAAAAACACAATAACATGAATTGCATGACCAATTATCAGCATTTCAAATCATTTCCTTCTACTATTTGTTTTTAATCATCATAATACTCATGGCCTATTAGATAGTACTATAGTTTTAATAAATCTCTTTGGTTGAGACAATAACTTCGTGGAGATATCGAATAATGATGCCATCTGGAGAAAAAGAAATTGAATGTGAATCTATTAATTTTTTCTTCAACCATAGTTCATATGGATTTGATAAAATATCGTACTTTAAGGAAGATATGCTTATTTAAAAAGAAATGTGTCAACAAATTTAAATAAGTGAAAATGATTCGAAATACAAACTAATATTTGTATCAAAACATCGATACTTAGACTGTGAACGTGTTTCAACTAGTAGCTTAATAAAGTAAAACAACACTAGAATTGAATATCTAGCTTTTCCAGTATAAAATACATATAAATATAGTATAAGTTAATATTTCTTAAAAGCTAGATAAGAAATTTCCAAATCATTGATATCAACATTTGTAAATTTGTCCATCAGGAAAATTAAATCATCGCCCAAGCGACTGTTCAGTGTAGTTATGTTCTGATTAGTAGCTAATTTTTTGAAAAATGTTACCCTGAGTCCCATTTTTTTTTAAATGTGGTATAAGTGAAACATATTTCTTATATTATTAGAAGATACACCCATATAGTAACTTTTCTATTCCTTGTTAATTTTGATTAAATTCAGGGTTAGATTGATGTTGCAGATTTTATTTAAAAACGTTACTGGAGTAGGTTGTTATAGTGTTAGCGGGGCTGGTTGGTATACTGTAAAACTGAACATGAACATACATTTGCATATACCATATATGAACTTTGAATAAATAATTTGCAAATTTAGAGACGTACTTTTGTAATAGGATGTGAAATTGGGAAAAGAATGAAAGAGGAAAATATTAATGGAGACTTTCCGTACTGATACAAAAAAAGTGCTGGAAAAGGAAAAATCTCATAGTCTAGTGGTAGTTGAAGTTTCAATAATTTTTATGAATTTCGACAGATTTTGTAAAAATAATTAAAAGAAGGTAGGTATAGGAAACTAACAGGGTCTATTCTGCAAAAACAGATCAAGTGTATCCAAATCATTTACAAGTATGTGGTAATGTTCTGATATTATTAGAAAGAGAAAGCAATTTTAATAGGCTACACTGCTACTTATAAATATACGAATATTTTAAAAATAGACTTCCTGCTATTCCGGTCGAACTTCTTGTAATTTGTTTGGGATTGCAATACTAATTTATTTAATATTTGAATAATTTTAAAATTTTTGGTACCTAGACTACAGCTTCTTTTTAACGCCGCTTATGAACAAACTTTGGTCTCATGAAAAATGTGTAAGTGCAAATCTTTATTTTGTAATGAAAACTTGTAATTAACCAACAAGCTATGTAGTAAGTCGTTACAATTAATTTTAGGGGCTTTATTCTAAACTTGTAAAGTAAAGACTACTTTTAACTAGTCTCAAATAAGTAAGAAAATTTATGACCATTTGATGGTATTTTCAAAATTGTTAAATTTCCCGTCAATCCAGTGGTATATGACATAGAAACTATAAGTTGTGATTCTGTGCAGTGTACATGACCATCAATTTACGCTATAGGAGGATATTAACTGCAATGAATTTTTCCAATGAAAGTTCTACTTTTTCAGAAGAGCCTAACATTGGTAAACGAAATATTAGGGACAGCTAAACCGCGTACAATGTTAAAGAGACCTGATATTTTTGGTAGACAGAATAGACAGAACAAGAATTTGAAATCCGTTTCCGTTTAACGAAGTCAATGTTAAAACAACTGTCACGATGATGATGATAATAAATTTTTCGAAATTTGAGATGATCTAAAAGTCCCTGCTTTTTCGGAAGTAGTAATTTATTATGAGATTCTGTTTACACTAGAAGAAGAACTATTTACATAATAACTCCTTTATTAAATATTAGAACCCACGTAGGAATAAAATACAAGATAGCTTTTACACATATCAACCTGGCAAATAATAAAAAAAGTGTTAATCTTTTTTTTATTTCATATAAAATCGCTTGAAAGTATCCGCTACATTGACTGTTGTTATTGCAACTAAAGTTTTATGCAATAACAAAGTAGTACCGTCTTTAGAAGTTCCTCTTGACAAATTTGTTCAAAAAGTAATATTTTTAATTTCTAAACATAAAGCAGCCTTTCTCAATTATTAACAAAACTATCTCTAATCAAAAATTCAAATATATTTTTAACCAACTAACATTGCTTGATCTCGTTCATATGACCACCGCGAGCACATTTGCAGCGATTGATTCTTTGGAGCCAATTTTCCACCACTCTTTCATACTTATGGGTCGGAATGTTGGCAATTTTGCGTTCGATATTATCCCTGAGGTCCTCTATTATACCATTGTCAAGATTACATGGTTGCCGAACTTTCTCTTCAATCGATGAAATGTTTGATCAGCTGTGTGGGATGTGGCACTATCTTGTTGGAACCACATATCACTGATGTCAAGTCCATTTAATTCTGGCCAAAAATAGCATTTTAACAACAGCCTCATTGGCACAGGAACTTCTAATAGTGAATATTTTGACTCAAAATTATCCACAATAGCACGCACATCCTGTCTAGTGGGACGATTATTACATTCAAACGTTCAAAGGTGCGTTCGTATTAAAATACGAAATTGTTGCTATTAGAAAACGGATAGTTATCGATTATGATATGGGCTTGTTTTTCTTTTGACAGAGGCGTTGGACCTACATATCCATTGGATTAAAACAAGAATGGATCTGTATATTTACATCCAAATATTCGAGGAAGAGATACTTCCGTATGCATCGGAGGATATGTCACTGCTATGTGCCTTGCAACAGTTCAATAATCCAAAGCACACTAGCCGGAAGACGGTTGCAAGACAACGGTATAAACACAATGGAATGGCTCCCATAGTTCCCGGGTTTAAATACAATTGAAAATCTGTGGGCTATGGTTAAGAAGAAAATCTGTAAACACCATTCACGGAATAAAGATGAGCTTTGAGCTGTAATAGAGAGTTTCTGGAAGGATATTCCTATTAAAAGGTGTTAGGATCTAATTTATTCCATATCTCCACGTTGTAATCGATAATAAAGAACATGCCACAAAATACTAAATTATATGCTAATTAATTAGTAATGAGATAAGTAGAACGTTTTGAGTTCATATTATTTCATTTTCAGTTTGGCGTTAGTAGTGGTATAATGGATAAATAATTTCTCATATCAGATAATCTGTTTAGAGAGCAACTCGGAAGGAAACGTGTTTTTTACTCGATAATTCGTAATTATTTCCATTTTTTAATAAAAACATTTCGGAAGTCATTTTAACTGATGAAATAATATTCACTACTACTAAATATAATAATCCTTGTTGAATTAAATTAAACCTCACATTTTATTACAATTTTCCCCAAAAGTTATAAACGATCCAGCAAACAACGACAATTTAATACAAAGGATAAGTTTCCCATAACTACGTTCGTAATAAACGACTCATTTCGGAGAGAATAACGTTTATTGTGTGTCCATTAAAATGCCCTCCTTTTATAAAATGTGAAGGAGGTGGTCGCGACTAGCACAATTAAGTTTTAATTGTTGATTTCTGCCATTCACGATAACATAGTCTAACTGGAAAGTTGTCCACTTTTCGCGGACAAAAATTATCTCTACGACCAGTGACTGCTTCGCTTTTAATTTGCCTATGAGACAAGAAAATTTATTAGCAGCGTGCCGGCGTTAATGTTTTTTTTTTTTTTTTGTTGTTGTTGAGGCTATTTTTATTGGTATGTTATTTGTATCGCAACATTCAACGATGGCAGTTAATTAAAGAGACCTATTCTGGCGCTTTTCCGAGGCGGATCGGCGACTATTGCAATTACTAATTAATGTAAGGTATAAAAATTCCTACTGTGTGGCACACGCATTAATCTTATCGTTGAGCTTTCGTACGAGGTAAATTTAAATTCAAAATTTAATTAACAAAAACCCAAACATGGTTGCGCGCGAGCAGGTATAGTGCACTAATTAACTTGTGATTTGCGGCACAACGAAGGTATGAGAATAGGTGCGGGCCTAGGATAGCCCTCGGTGGTTTCCGCACATTTCCATTGCCGCAACAACTTAGGCTATTAATGCTGAAAAATTCTAAAGAATAGTCACGGAATGGATACAAGTTGTAAACCAACAGCTGGACAAATTGTTATCACCTGCACGATCACTAATTGGACATCTAGCGAAGGGATTAGTCAGTAGGTGCTCCAGAGTCCCAAGATCGCTGGCACCCACAAGGAATGAAAAAAATTTGCTCCGAGTCGCAGGAACGATGCTCGGAGACGATCTTGTTAACAGGCGTAAAAGATCCTAAAGATACGGGAGCATGTTGTGATTACCATCACGCAATCTGATTGTTTTCCATCAAGGAGGGCGCCGCGACGCCGTCATCGGGGGACCTATGAAAATGCGGAACTGGGCATACCTCGGATATTTTGTGAAAAGGCGTCTACTGTCTTTCATCAGCCGGCGCAGAGGGGTATTGCTTATTTATTTGGGTCCATTCCTCGCTTCTGTTCTTTTGTTCTTACCTGTCCGTGGATATTTCTTATAAATAGCAATTCGGTGTCATCGGCTAAAAGCCTGTCGTCGGACGGCTTTGAAAGGGAGTTTCCATGATACATGATCACTTGGTTATAGTTCTGGCCATAGCCTGGACTCACTTATACCCTCGAACGAATTGAGAAATTGCTCCTTGTCGTCACGAATTGCTTGCTAATGTATTCGGTTTCAAGAGAGAGGTTCGCGCACGATGAAGATGATCTGGCCGAAAGATTTATGTGATGATCGCCTCAAGTCTGGACCCTGATAGAGGAAAGATGCTGGAATTCCTTGAGCGCGCTCCCTCTGATGCAAAGTGGCGAGGACGATGGAATTTTAGGTGGCGCCTCTTCCATACCGATGTAGTCGTTTCGAACATTTTTAATTAGAAAAATTATCTGAGGATCGCAGAGAATTTGATAAAATTTGATTATGGGCGAAATCAAGTAAACTAATTTCCGTCCTATTTTAGGCTTATTCTTCTTATCACGCGATACGATTATAAAATGAAATAACTTAGTTTTTAATTTGAAAATATTATATCCCTTTTATTCTTCAGAATGCACAAATTTTTATAAATGCACACATATGGTAAGTTTTTAAAATGTGCAAATTTTGCAACATCTTTAATGTGCTGTGCATTAATTGCAAGACCTCCATCAAATATGCTACCGTTTCTGGAAGAAGTGCAATATTCCAGCTTGATAGGCTTTGTTCAACAATCATAACGTAGATCTTTATTTAGTAGACTTGCAACGTTGTAAAAATGTTCAGCTAAGATTGGGATATTTACCTTTAAACGAGAACAAACCTTCTGTCGCAATATTCTGCGTATTTCCACATATTTGTGCAAAACGAAAGACATTGAAAGATTCCTAAAAATAAAACATATAAGAGATAATTTCCGATTTCTTCGATTCGCCGATAAATCGAATAAGTTATTTAATGGACAAAATTTCAAGTTTGCTCAATGACCAGCTTTGGAGCGGTCTGGAGTACTCCAATGTGTTCGATGACCAATTGGAACTATTCAGATCTGCCAATTCTGACTTACTTTAATCTGTTCGCTACCAGGGTTTCATTGGAAAAACACCCACCACAGTCCAAAACTCTTTTCGGATTATATGGCATCAAATCGCATAGATTTAAGGGATATATATTTAGAGTATTCTAAAAAAGTAAAATAATCACTTTTTTAAACTGGTACACATTCTTCGTATATATCAACGTATTAAAATTTAGCAATTCTGTTCAAAACACAATGCATTTCAAACTATCTTCATAAATTGACTAAAAACGTTTTTATTTATTCAGTTCGCTGAATACAAGCTACAGTATGTGATTAAAAACTAAAACTAAAATTAGACTAAACTAAATAACGAAAACAGAGAAATATAAGAGGGGATGCAGGAAGGGTTAGTTTGGGGGTGGGTTTGGCGAATAAAGAGCTTGCTTGAGGGATGTTTTGTCAATATAGAAGTCGAAAACAGTAGAGCTGTTGGCCTTGCGCAGCATTCTAGGAGTGACCATAATTAGTACGTGACCATAATTATCCCATATATGTGACGGCGCGTTCTGATAAGAAAACGCTGTGTCATATGTGATGGCTGGTAGCGAACGAGTTAAACAGTTCACTCCAGCTAAGAGGTTGAAATAGGAAAATAGAACTGCCAAATTTTGTAGGAACAGACTTACAGTTGCCAGAAATTGCGATGAAATTTCAAATACTAGGTGCGCAACTAAGTTTGTGGGGTTTTTTTTTTGATCAACGACAAATGGGAAATTTTCAGGGGAATATAAAAAATGGTTTATTCAAAATATCGTCCCTCGCTACTTCTACATTTTTGCCATCTCTCTAGCAATACATGAATACCACGATGATAAAACGTTGCGTCCTTGAACCGAAACCATTAAAATAACCAATTTTGCACTTTTTCGAAATTGGCCAAGTGTAGGCCTGGCAAGCCATGCGCCATTTGAAACAAGTGATAATCTTCGGGGAGCAGGTCTGGCGAATATGGCGGGTACGGTAGCAGATTCCATTTCAGCGTTTTGATGGTGTCCTGAACGATGGGAGAGCGATGGCATGAAGCATTATCGTGCTGCCAAATCACCCGTTTGTGTCTCGTGTTCTATAGTATCCTTTATTCGAGCAATGCATGACTCAGATTGATTGAGTTGTTGTCGGTAAGGATGCCAATTAAGAGTTTCGCTCGGTTTTAGCAACTCATAGTACACTATTTCTTTCTGGTCCCACCAAACGCAGAGCATATTCTTTTTTCCGAAGCGATTTGGTCGTGTTATCGATGTTGATGCTCCGCTAGGTAAAATCTACGATTTTTTTGCATTTGGGATTCCCATTAAATATCAATTTCGCACCTTCAGTAACAATTTGAAATAGGCAGCTCTTTCTTTCATTTCATAAAAGTAAAATTTCGGAAGTGGCTCTTCAATTTTCCATCTGTCTCTCAGTCAATTCATGCGGTACCCAATTTCTCTCCTTTTGAATTTTTTCATAGCAGGTGAACGTTAGGGAATACCATGGTGAGTCATGTTTAATACCACCGCAAGTTGATCTTGTATTGCGTTTGTGTTCGGCGTCTTGTTTTTGGTCTTCCGGAGCTCTACTTGTTCTCAATGTCGAAATCGACACTTCTGAAGCATTTCAATCAATTTTCACAGATAGTTTTTGATGGTGCATGTTCGCTGTAGGCCTCCTCAAGCAAATTACGTGCTTTAGCTGCATTTTTTGTCAAATTAAAGCAGAAAAGCAGAGCTTCCCGCAAATGCTGTTTATTTGATACAAAATTCGACATTTTTGTTCTGAGAAAAAAATATTTTTGCTTGGGGATATCTGTTGGTATTACAACTGGTTATTGTTAGCAACTGTCTACGCTATAAATACAAAACAAATTCTGATATATGTCTACGACATGTGCCGTTAACACCACCAATGCTTGAAACCCGGAAATTTACTTACGTACCTAGTAACTGGAATGCCAAAGGTTTTTCTAAAAATCCGGAACTACTCAGAACTACTCCAAAAAACCTCATTTCATTAAATTTTAAAGTTAAATATCTTGAAAAGTACAAGCAGTCGAAATGTTAGTCTCTGTTCCTTAGTGAAAACATGAAAATAGAAATGGAAAATATTGACTGAGATATCTTTTAAAAAGAGAAGGGTGTCGGAATTTTCTACTATAAACTGTTCATTATTTCAAACAAAGAGTAAGGTGTTCTACTTAACTATGTTCTAAAATTTGCACGCAACTCGCTTTTACTAAAAATTAAATTTTTTTTAAATTTAAAATATAGGCAAACCTTCCTTTTTTCCCTCCTCCCTCCCTCAGTCGTGTTTTATAAAAAATATGATTTTCTCCAAATATTTAAATATAGCGTCGGTAACCCCAAATCAGAAAGACAAAAGTACAAAATTACAAAATTCATTTATATTATCAAGTCATTGGATACATTCTTTAAATTGCAAAGAAAAATGCTTTTAGACTTTCGTCGCGAATAATTTCCTTTGCAAATCGCTATTAAGGTCTGGAATTATTTCCTTTATAAATCGCTATCAAGGCGTCCTCCACAAATTTTTTAATTACCTATATATAAAATCTGAGAAAAATTAGGAGTTTTAGATCTTAAAACACATTTTCAAAAAAAATTCTAATGAACATTGAAGTGTGGAACGGACAAAATGTTTTGAATGTTATTACTTTTACCTTAATTCTATTCTTTTGCAAGTTTCTACATTTTATAGGATGATAAGGGCATAGGGGCTTGCTGGGGTGTCTTAAAGTTAAATAAAAGAAAAAAAAACAAGAATAATAATATTAAAAGATTGAAGACACAAAATAACATTATTTTAAAAAGTTTTGAGGTGTGGATGTGAATGAAATACAAAAATATTATTTATGAATATATTTTATATTTATTCTTATTTTTAAATTAATGTAATGCAAAATAAAATACCGACTACAACTTCATCAAAGAAAGCAAATTAAAAATAAGTAAAACGTTCAACTTATCGTTGCACATCGACATCACCAAGATGTATCCCAAAACTTAAAAAGATTAAAGTAGGTTAGCCCTTATGATGCTTCGAACTCCTTTTTAAATTTTACTGTTCCCAGTGCCTGTTCCCGTCGGGATCACCCAGTTTGGGGTAGGTTGTGTTCACCAGGTTTGGAGTACCTTTTTAATTTTTAGGGACAATTTTAACCTTAAGTTGTGGATTTTAATTTTCAACCCATTGACAACAAATTGACAACAAATAACTAACTAGAAACCTTTTACAGATGTTGTTAAAATTTTTAAGGGGGTAATTTTCTCTTATTGCGGGTCAGTAAGTAGTGGATTTTACTTCTTAACCTACTGCAACCTTATTTCTTACACCAATCACCAAACAGAAAAGTTAGATAATTTGTTTAGTATTTGTAGGTTTTTTTTTTTAACTTAACAGCGATTTTCCCTTTCTAGTCCATTATTCTAAAATTTGAGGGTCTAAGATTTTTCTTAACAATCTTTCCTCAGCTCCTTGCTCTTGTATAACAATATTACTGCCGCACTTACGAATCAATATTTTTTTTGTTGGGCTGTATAATTAGTAGTGGCTTTTATCTATTTTAATACGTTTCTTCTACCATGAAACATTTTTGTACTTAAAGGTTTTTATTCATGAAAGTTTTGGGACTAGTCATTATTCAAAGCTCTTTCAAACATTTCTTTTCGTTAAATATATTTTATTATAAATTCACACTCGCAGTCTTATCCCTTACGAACTGAATGTTTGAATTACTAGAAGATAGTTATAAAGGGTCTTCCAGTAGGGATTTCCGAAGTTTGACAGTTGATAGCGGCCATATTGTTGAAGCTATATCTGTCAAATTGGCTGTCATTTATTCAGTCTGTTTTTCCAAATTACCATGGAGAGATATAGCGTTCAACAACACGTGAAAATGATAAAATTGTTTTATCAAAATGCGTGTTCTGTTTGGGAAACGTTCCGCGCGCTTCGTCCATTTTACGGTCGCCATAATCGTCAACTTCTTTTGGCCTGAATTGGATGATATGGACACCAACAACATTTGGTTTCGTTTAGGACGGCGCTATGTGCCACACAGCTCATGCCACATTGGAGGCGATATGAACTGGCCACCGAAATCGTGCGATTTGACCCCGTTAGACTTTTTCTTGTGAGGTTTTCTTAAGTCGCAGGTCTAGGCGAATAAGTCAGAGCGGCCCTCAAAGCCATTACAGCCCATCCCGTCATATTCAGCCTGATTTATGCGCCAGAGCCATGGAATATTGGATATTTCGGATTCGCGCCACCCAGAGAAGCCGCGTCGGACATTCGAAAGATGCAATATTCCGTATCTAATGGCATTGATAGGCCTTTCAAACAAATAAAAATTTTTGATGGTACCTCACACACACTTTGTTTTATTTAAATTTAAATATAGGAAGTGCTTAATGAAAGACCCTTTACTTAGTGATAAAAGCAAATTTAAGCTTTTTTTATTTGATGGTCTACAATTGATTTGATTTTGACATAGTTAAACCTAGGAGCGGGTCAGTGATAGTGGGTATTCAGTTTCAGAATATGCCATACCCCAACGATATTCTGAAAAATAACATAAAAGGCAACTCGCAAAACTTTGAATTGATAATTATTGCAAATACAAGATCCTGGTTGCTGTATAATACGCTAGATCGATTTCAAACACAGTTGATCTTAACTCTGTAAACCATTTATGGTCAATTTTTGGAAGAAATTTGAAAAAAGATAACTCTAATATTTCTATAGAATTTACGAAAGAATAAGGTGAAGAATGGTGTAACATCGGGTCTTTTGAAACGGGAAAGTTGGTAGTAATAATGATTCAGGCTAAGGGAAACCCCAGAAAATATGAATGAATGAGGAATAAACAAAAATGCTATCCTTTATAATTATAATTTTATATCAGATATAAAATAATATAATTCCCAATACTTTTGTGTGGAGGAATTCGGACATTACAGAATTCATTTTATTTTTAAAGTAGCAAAAGAGTATTTATTTTTTATTTGATAATTCCGCTTCTAAAGGTTAAGAGTATGACAATACGAGGTTTGTAAGTAAGTAACTTTTCAAATTTCAGAGACTACGTACATTTGATTATTTTTTTGTTTGTTTGTTATGTTGGTGTACATTTCCCCAACATCTGTTGATATTACCAGCCATTTAGTTTATTTTTAACAGATATAAAGTGTTTTGGAGTGCGTTTGTTGCTATCGAAAAAATGTATCAAAGAATCTGTATAAAATTTTATGTGAAAACTGAAATTAAGTGCTTCAACGAACTTAAAATGTTGACTGTGGTATTTGGCAAGTCTACTTTAAGCAAAAAAAAAATATATTTTTTGGGTATGAAACATGTGCCAGTGAAGTTTGTTCCGAAATTGCTAAATTTTAAGCATGAGCATCGCTCAGGAGCTGTTGAATGACATCAAAGGCAATCCATATTTGCTCAACAGATTCATAGCTGGCAACGAAATTTTGGTATATGGTTATGACGTCGAGGAAAGTATGTTTTAGGACTACCTTAAATTGTTCTTTTCTCTCTTCCGTTATTTTACCCTAACTAATTTTCTAAGAGCCATCTAAGAGCAAGTTCAGTCTCCGTAACTGAATTATTTTAACCCCAATTTGCGCTTAACTTTGCAATTTGAGTGATGAAATGAAGTCAATCAACAAGGAAAAATAATGTAAACCGTTTTAACATAATTAATAAATAAAATGTCAAAGAATTTTCATATCTGATACTAAAAATGTGATACAAAGGAAAGCATCTCTCTTAGCGGATAAAATGGAGGATTATCAGATTGGCAAAAATGTCGCTCTGTATAGAAATTAAAAGTGCAGAGCCCTCAGAAGGGCGTCGCCTGGCATCCCTTTACCTGACCAATTCCAGTTTTGTTAACTGAAAGAACTCGCTGACAGGGCAAACTGGTTGCAAGCTGCAGGGCATTTGCCTGCGCAGCCTGCGGACCAAGAAAGAAACCAGCTTGAGGCGGGACTTTTGCGATCTTGCGCACCGTTGAAGACAACGTCGAAGATGGCGTTGTCCTCTCCTCCTTAGCGGAGGTTTTATTTCTGGTCTGCATGAGTGCTGGCGGAATGTATTTTTAGTTCTATTTCCCCCAGCCAACTAATGGAGGTTTTACCCTCGCATTCTGAGTTATGAGACTTTCATGTTTGAGTAGACTTAATAGCCGTGGAACATGCCGACTGGCCATTTGGCGGCGGACTTAAGCATTTATTTACTAATTTCGGTTCAATAAATTCACAACTGTTGAAATATGTATATTTGGATTAAAAGACCGACACAGAGTGTAATGCGGCAGGTAATTAATGGACTTTATTTGTGGACACATTCTGCATACATTTTAATTATGCATTACAGTTCAGGTCAAGCGGTCGCAAGTACTTATTAAGAGATTTCGGCTTTAAAACACCTCTTGCGTGTTAATCACTTTCTATTTAAGTACTAAAGCACGTAATCTTCATTAATTTATTAGTACAGTTTTAAAATGTTACCCAATTTAATAAAAACATCTCAATTTTGGAAATACGGTTAAAACAAAACATTTTCAAAAACACACTTATTGTCGAAATTCAACACAAGTATTTTATAATATTAGGTCTACCGGAAAGTTCTGTCCGTTTTTGAAGAGGAAGAAAATGATACAATCAGATTTATTGTACAATTTAATTTCCATTGTTCCTTATGACTTCTTCCCAGCAGGATGGCAATTTATAAAACCTATTTTTGAAGAAAATCTTTGGATGCGAAAAACTACAGCAGCACTACTGTAAACATCAAATAATTTTGTAAAGAAAGGAATAGGTGAAAATCTGATGGTTAAGGTCTGGGGAGTATGGTCGATGCGAAAGAATTTCCCATCCTAACTCTGAGATTTTTTGGAGAAGTTGCCAAAGCAGCATGTGGTCTAGCATTACCGTGATGCAGTATGATTTCCTTCCTATTGAATATTGTCAGCTTTTTTTCTTGGAGTACTTTATTAACTCGTCCATTTGTTGACTGTATTTAGCTTTTTATTGGGTTCTAAAAGCTCATAATGGATTGGACATTGCATGTCCCACCCAATATACACAGTATTCTCTTTTTAAGGCTCAAGCTCGGTGTAGAGGTGAAGAAGGCATGTTTTCCGGGTTCACGCTGTTTTCCTTACGATGTTTTCATATGTAATCCATTTTTCATCATTTGATCTATCATAGTCTTAAAAATATCGTCATCAACCACAAATGGCCGCACAGAGCGTGGCTTATCACTAAGGCCGAAATCACCTGCTTTAAATTTTTCGAACCATCTCCTACACGTTCTGTCCGAAACAGCATCTTCACCAAAACAAAAACAAATTTCGACACGCTGACAATGACATGAGTTATATTTCTTGTAGTTAATTTCGAAGGACATATCATAAATGCAATTATAAAGATATACAGGCACATATAACTCAAACGAACATACCCAAATATATTTAAACTTAAAACGAAATTATCGGACAGAACTTTCCGGTATTTTATCACGTTAATAAAGTTTAGGGTTTTCGTGTTGTCAACAAATTTGTAAAATTAAGATTGCGGATTTGTAGCTACAATTTAAAATTAGCAAATCCAATATAGTTGCCAAGTATAGTTAACTACATTTTTACAATTTTGTTTCGTTTTCCCAACGAAGGTTTAAGGATTATAAATATCTGCCTATTACTATATTATAAAACAATAATACTCGTATAATTATTATTAAGAATTGAAAAATGTCTGAATTTCTTATTAATGGTTTGGATTCGAATTTAGTCGAAGTAACAATCAGTTGTCTTTCAAAAACGTTCAGTTCTCTTAAATGAAGTATAGTTCTGAATTTAGTGTTTATAAAAATTAAAAAAAAAAACATGTTTTGCCATGAAATGTTACATATTACATCTCAAAAATATGATAGCAATGTTTTAAAGCGAAATTACTTATAATACGGTAAGTTAAATTTATTAGGTTTTAATTCCCGTGACTTTAAACTTTAGAAAAAATATCAAAATTTTCTTTTAAAAGTATGCAATTGTTACATATGAACATTAAAAATCGAAAAATTTGTATTCAAGTTTGTAGCCGTTTATGCCGTTTTGGTACTTACAGCACGGTATTAATTTTAACTCTGTAGTTTTTTTCAAGATTAATTAATCCTTAAAACTCTTTTAAAAAAAACTCATAAAAATTGTCCCCCGCTGTCTAATAACTGCGTTACATATTTTCATATATTTATAATTGTTCATTGGAGCAAGTAGGTGAAGGAAGTTTTATTTTTGTTAGGATATAAGTGAAGACTGTATTTTCTTATTTTTTTAATAATCGCTATTTCCTTATTAAAATCAAAAAGAATTTTATTCCTAACGATGTCGATGTCCGACACAACTTTTTGAATGAGCAAGCATCCTTTTTTGTCTGTTTCTATTCGCAAATATATATTAGAATAATAAAAGAGTAAATGCATCTTATAACTCGATCATCTAACACACATACATAGCAGACTTAACCAATAAGATTATGATTTTGTTTTATTTAGTTTTAGATAAATATTTTTTTATTGATTTGCTGTATATATAAGTACTATAAAATAATAGTTTAATAATATATTTTTGTTTGAATTTTCTTAGTACTACTGAAATCTTTTAATCCATCATCAGTTTATGCTTTTTTTTGGCATAACCTCTTTTACAGTCGTACTGTCCATTGCCGATTTTAATAAAGACGGTTTTTTCGGAAGTCTGTCCTTTTGTTATATAGAGTTTTGAATTTTGTATGGCTATGAATTCAACCGATATTCTTGAAATTTTTTATATGAGTATAAACATGGCAATAATGCTGCAAAAAATACACTCGATATAAACCAGGAGTTCGGGAAGAATGCTGTTAACGAACAAAAAGTACAGCGTTGGTTCGAACAATTTTGGTATGGTGATTTTTCTTTAGAAAATGAACCGCATGGAAGACTAAAAACGTCTGTCTATAGTGATGTTATGAAAGCATGGAAGCCCAATCACGATGCGTCCTTGCTAAGTTCAAACGTGCTAGTCTCTCTGTTCCATGCAGAAATGAAAGGCTTTTTTCACAGTTCTATAAGTTTTAAGTTTAGCTTGTCTAGCCCTTATTTTAACTGTACTTTCACTCACATTCAATCGTAAATCGCTTGCAATTTGGGCAAATGTTATAAAAGGATTATGTCTAATCTCCTGAGCAATTAATTTGTCTATCTGATGTGAAGCTTTTCTAGGTCTACCACCTTTTCGAAAAGTTTCTACACTCGCGTTATACTTCTTTATAATTCTGTGAACTACTACTATTAGGAATAATACAGAGCACTAAGCTAATTAATAATTATATTTTGTTTTTGAAATAAACTCTTGCAATATAGAAATATCAAAAGAAGTTGGTTTTATTCCATGGAGTTCCCTTTGTTGAAAGCGAGAAGCGAATTCAACTGTATTTACATAGGAACTTGCTATCAAAATGGAAATTGACCATTTAACAGTATTGCGACACCTTTCTGAAATTGGCAAGGTATATTCACTTAAATGCCAGGTATATTCATTTAAATGATATTTTATACGCACCAACCTCATATAATACATGTATAATATCACACAGAAAATATTAAATTGAAATGTTTCAGTTTAATACATTAGAATTAGATTTTGGTACTCCTGGATGATATTGCAATAGAACCTGTGTTTAATTTAGATTAGATTTACATACATAAATACTGTGGCATTAGTAAAGGTTTTGAAATAATCCTGTTTTTATTAAATTACAATATTTTGGATTATGTTTAATTAATTTAAGGCCAACAAATATTAGAACGAAATATAAGAATATTAATTTAATGCATGATATTAATTAATTTCAAATATTCGAAATATCGAAAGTGGTATTAAAATCTATCTTCATATTTTTATCCGTGTATGTAAAATATTAAAATTTCTGCTTCAAGGCTTTAGAAGGCGCAAAAAAATGGATGAATTTTTTTTTTGATTAGGTCATCACCTAATCAAGTGTGTGCATCATCTTGCTAGACGATTTTTAGAAAAGTATCTCAAATTCCAAGAAAAATAGTGAAATTTCCAAGAATTATTCTTCAAATGACCTGAGTCCTTTAAGAAGCAAAGGAAAAATTCTATCAATGAAGAGTTCATCTGCGTAATCGGTTTTTTTTTTGTTTTTGCTCCGAAAGATATCCTCGGAAGGGATTCGGGTAAGTCCCTACAGAACAGAAAGTGAACAGTACAAAGCGTCTGCAAAGCGTAAAGCGTGATCGCAGACAGCTAAAAAAGGAGGAACCGGGCTGTCGCCTCGTGCCGTGTACTCCACTAATGCATTTGAGGACAAAAAGTGTCCAAAATTAAGATAAGACATGGACGGTTCCCTTTTCTTGCCGGATACCCACCGTTTCCACCTTGCTGGCCAGGGCAACAGAAATCTGTTATCAGTTCCGCGCTCGAATATTAAGGAAATTTATTACTTTAGGGGGAGCAAATATTTGTGATGCATTTCTTAATGAGGTGGTTTAGAGGCGCCACACTCAGGCCCATATAAAATGAAAATGCTATTTGGAGGATTCGATTGAAGTCAGAATAGATTCAGAGTGTATTAAGCGCTTCTTTATGATGTTGGACGTAGGTGGGTAGTGCGACAGTGCTTTTCATAGGAAATTGATCTAAGCAATAAAATCGTTTTATGCTTTTATAATTGACTTCAGGACCGTGAGAGCAAAAGAAAGGGATTATCCGTTAATGTCCGAGCGCTAGACGTGAGATGAGTAACATTCATTCTTTGCTTTTTGTCCACGAAGAAGTTGAGGAATATCACTGTGAAGGCTTAAAAATAATCGATTCTTAAAATAATCACATTTCACTAACGTTCATCTCGTCTTGATTTTGACAAAATAAGGTTTAAAGACCAAATGTAATTTAAGCAGTTTTGAAAATTGAAAAAACAGAATAATATTAATGGAACATAAAAAGAGTCCGTAATATGGTGCAAATGAAAGCCTTAAGCCTTATCTGCCTTTAAATGCCTGAAGTATAGCTCTTTAAGCATTTTAGGGAACAAGTTTCTAAGTTAATTTCGAAATTAGTAGAATATTTCAGAAAGCGTTAAAGTTTTTAGTATTTTAATATACTAGCTTAAGTTTCAAACTTTTATTTGAGCCACATTACAATCTCCTATAAGATTATTTTGTAACGAATTATTAACACTTAACGAACGAGCCCATACAATAACAATGATCAGTAGATCCACTGATTGTAACAAATCAATTGCTGTATTTTTTCTATTAATATCGCTTTTATTGAATTTTATGCATTAATAAATAATAATTTTTTGTTATATCACGACATGTCGCATTCGATTTTCTTGGAATATCGCGAGTATGGCGATATTCGTTCGCAAAGTGTTAAAAATCTACAAAATACGATATTTTGTGCTCTTTAAACCTATTTGTCTCTAATGGATTGGGATACTTTTACTTATTTAATCTACGGAACAAATTCTATAGCAATGATGTACCACTTGTTTTGTAAAGAATATACTGATGTGGATATTTTTAACTTGTATATGTTATATATGCTACAACATAGAGGTCCTCTGAAAAATCGCCTTTGCATGGCCAATTCGTTAACTCGATAATAGTTAATCCAATATTAAAAAACCAAATATTTTAGTAAATTGCATATGTTTTTTATATTTAAACTTAAAAATGAAAATTTTAATTTTTTAATCATCATCACGAGTAGTCAGTGTCAAGATTTCAAAAAAAAAAAAAAACCGTATTATTAGTGTTCGTGTTATCGTTTAGACCAGCTTAATAATTGCATTTCAACATACACGACTATGATGGCTATTTCGACTTGAAAGGTTGCAGCTTCGAATGCGAATTATAGCTTAAAAATGTGTGCACATGTTTTTAAAATTGTGAACATACTTTCAGAAAATATGTGGTACTGCCCCTTAAAAATTAGAATTAGTCTTAGTTTCGTCTCTTCACATACTGCAGTGATTAATAATGCTCACTATTTAGAATTCGTCATATAAAGTCACACGTTTTGATGCTCAATGTTACAATTTACATTTCAAAGTAACCACCATCACTTCTTTTACGAAAAACGTGGACGACCTCATTTTTATGGGATTAAATAGCTTTTAACAAATGTGGAGAGATCTGAGCTATATGTTACAATATGAGATTTATTCATATAATACTTGCCATCAATTTCCGAAATTTCAGGGAAAACAAACACATATAACTCAGACTCTACAAATTCAATATAATATACAAATTTGCAAATATATAAAATAGAAACCTACCCTAGACGAGTTTTACAATCAGGGGCATAAAATGACTTAAAGATTTAAATTATTTATTAACATCATATCATATTAGAGTCATCCTTTTTTATCAAATTATTATTTTTTTTACTTTTCGCCTTTTCTTTAAATTAAGTGCTGCTGCTTTTTTTTTTCTTATTGGATTAAACTAGCATTTATTACAGGATATTTAATTTATCGATGACTATTAATTTTAGATGACCAATTTGCAAAATGAATCGATTTATTGAATTATAATAATGATGCTCAGTATACTGTTTGAAAATGAGTACCTATGCCTACAATTGATACGTCTATTATCAATTTGCTTTTCATGTCGACATTAAATATTTGATAAAATGTTATAATGCAATATTTTAATTGGTAACATGGTTTCCGAAATAAGAGTTGCATTTTAGATTTTCTGTAGTTCTTATAAACATATTGTCGCCTGTATATCAATTGTAAATAACTTTGAATGAATTATACATATAATAAAATGATCCAAAAATAGCACATTTCTCTTTCAATATCTCTATAATAATGTAATACAATGTAATATATACATATAATGCACAAAGTCCTTCCATACATATGTACTTTCTAAAAGATTTGCTTTTCCTTTTTTGAAGACTGAGATTATGAATTATTAATTTTTCTAAATATCTATTGGAGAGTATACAATAATAAAATATTTACAAATTTAAAAAATTTAAATTAAAAATTACAGTCTTGAAACAGGAAAACGTGTTGGCTATATCAACTATATTTTATTTGAACCAACTTTTGTATGATTTACTTTAAATAATAAATGAATCATCAAATATCAAATAAATAAATTTTAGACAATTTAGCATCTTATATGTCATAAAAATAAGAAAAATGCTCGGTCAGGAATTTGTTATACAGGGGAAATATTTTACGATGCCTAAACTGGGCAATTTTAATTAATTGGACTTTAAATAGGCAAAAAAACCTTTATGTATTTATAAACAAAAAACTGAAAAAAAATTTATGGGAAAAATATCTATCTAAACTTTTTGCATCGTTCATATAAAAATTAAAGTTTTTCAGGTATGCATAACCATCAGAGAAAAAGAAATTAAGCAATTTTAGCTGCGATTTCATTTTCATATAAAATAAACGATGCTTTTTGTTGCTATTATCTTTTACTGGGATCTTTATTCATTAAAACTGAGCCTGCATTTTATAGGGTTTTTGCAAAATTTACAAATCCTCAAAATTAAGAGTTTACTTTGACAACCATAAAACATTTAAAGTTTGGATAAATTAATTATTTATTATTTCAATATCGAATTATTAATTTGCTTTTGAAAAAAAATTTGTGTTCTCAAAAACATAATGCTTGGATAGTTAAACACTTTATTTTCAACGAAGACAATGAAAATCTGGTTTAAACCACAAATTGACCGAAAATGATTAATCCATAGTATAATAAATAACTTGTCCAGCAATAAAAGTAATCTTAACTTTTCTACAACCGGAAAGTCTGAATTTCTACAGTAAGGGAAAATCGGGTGATTCGGGACTAGTTTTGTAAAAACGTTATAAATCAAAAATAAACATTTTTTTTCAATATGTAAATACATTCTCCCTTTAATTGGTTCATTAACTTTGACTGTGTGACGTCATTTTGTTATACGATTATATTTAAACAATTTATAGCTGATTTATAAAAAAAGTGTCTTTTTGGCTTTTCAAAAAATTGTCGGGTGAACTGGGACACGACTTTCAGAGTCGATAAAACTGAGTTTAAAACAATATTTCATGAACAATATTTATTTTTTTACTTAAAAAATACTAAACGACATTATTGTTTACAAAATTGAAAAACAATATTTGTTTGTTTATTATTATAAACAATTTTTATTTTTTTTTTGATTTGAAACTACAAAAAAGAGGTTAAAAGAGGTTAGATAATTAATAAAAATAATTTTTTATTATATTTACTAACGATTAACAAATTTGGGTCAATAACAAAGTTAAATAACGCATCATCAAAGTTCTAGATTGATTTTGAAAAAGTGTCCCGATTCACCCGAAATGCACTTTTGTTAAACAAACGCATGGTTTAACTACAATTTTACAATAATCATAAAATCTTTTTTCTCTCTAATAGGTAACTTCCTAACGAATAGATTTTATCAACTTACCTTTAATTTAGTCTTCAAAATTATTTATTTAGGCATCTCCAAAGTCTTCACAAATAAAACTTTCAAGCGTCGTAATTTGTATTAACATTTGTCACGAAGTTAATAATACCCGCAGTCAACTCAAACTTAAATGAAATAATGTAAATGGTCAAAGGGTACATGGAAACCGCAAAAGTATCAACTTAATAAAAAGATAAACCCTTTGAAAAGCAATGTCCCTATTCACCCGAACATCCCAGATCACCCGACTTTCCCCTATAAATATTCGATTACCTAATGGAAGAGAGAAAGATATTTTGTTAGCAAAAATTGTAGTTTAATAGTTTATAAAAATTAAACTAAACAATTATATTAAAATATGACTCGAATAACATTAAGTTGCAAGTATTTTTAGCAATTTTTCAGATCCATTTACGTTTGATGATATTGTGATAGATACCAAAGCAATACCAATGTTGCAATCAATCTATCAATCTATCTATTGAAAACAGTTGTCATTATAAAATACAATAATATGTTTTTTTTAATCCGTAAAATTCAATAAGCAATCTGTAATCGATATTTTGTTGTGTCTTTTTCAATATATGCAATCGAAAAGCACTATGGCAAAAGTCATAATTAATTTAAGAATTTTGTTTTGGGACATTTTTAATTTCTGTATGTGCATGGGTACACATTGATACCAACTGATAAAATGCGTATTACAATTTTTTTATTGTTGGTTATATTTATAAAAGTTTTCTCTAACCGTTTCAGGAATACCACAAAAAATTTAATTTTAGCATTTTCTAATTTAATTAATATTAACTAAGAAAATCCTTAACCTCTGTGATAAGTAATTTGTCGGTTGTTTTTAATTTAGTACTAATGTTGAAAATTGTTGAATTCTAAAGTATTGATGTTTTGTGAATCCATGACTAGTCCGGTTTTGATTTTATTTCTATTGAGAAGTCTGCGAATTTGAGAAAGATGTACTATCATCTGATTGATATCTTGTCATTATCATTGTAACTCTAGCCTGAAGATGACTGTTATAAAGTCGAAAAGTTGCAAGATTAAGATGGAATAAAATAAACAAAAGAAAAAACTAGTCGGTTTGTTGGCAACATTAAATTCCTTTAAATAATATGATGAATGTTTAATTTATTTCAAATTTTCCATGATTAAAATAATTGCAATTTTGCATATGCCTATTCCAAACCCTTATTTTTGGGGAACTTATATTATTTTGAATACAAGAAAAAAGCGCAGTTATTTACATAAATCACAATTTGTAGTATTATGTTTATTTCGTCACTTTATACTCATATACAGCTATGGAAATATAATTAGGACCCCATATATATTTATAACTATAACTCATTCTGTGCTATTTGTAGCCACTCTATCGTTATTTTTCAGTTGGCATTCCTTTGTTCTGATAACGATCATCAATTTTAGTTCGGTTTGTGTTAAACACGTGCTTATGGATCATACAATTTAGTTGTCTTGTGTATTATTTAAAATTTTCCTTCTGAAATATTATTAAGACCATTAAGTATTGGGGATGTCATCTTTAAAATAATTCTAAGAATTTTGTGGTATTTTTGGTAAATTCAGTTTTGATTGAGTGTCAACAGTGTTTTAGATTTTTTTTTCTCGTTAGAAAGAAAAAAAACATGGGGAGAGCTAAGATTGCTCCGTAGCAGAACGAAAAGCGATTGTTGCACTCAAAGAAGCTAGCCTGTCATATAGACAAATTGCAACTCAATTAAATCGGTCAAAAACGATGGTCATTAATGTAATAAAATATTTTTGGAAAAATAATACCACGGACAACGTTCTACGAAAAGCCAGACGATCTTTATGCAAAAGTGGAAGCAGCTTGGAAAGCCGTACCAGTTGAAAGATGCCAAAGTCTTATTCGATCTATGCAAAGACGTTGTGATCAGATATTGCGGCAAAAGGGTTTTGCTACTAGATACTGAATGAAAATCTTAACAAAATTTCAAATAAACTTATATTTTTCTGTTTTTTTTTTATAAGGTCTTAATTAGATTTCCAATGTAAATACAATGAATTAACAATAATTTGCCAATAAAACCTATGCTTCCTATTGTTTTGTGACAAATTTACTATTTAGTTTAAAATGCATATCCCACATTTGTAAAAAGTGGTGTACGAAAAAAAAAACCATAAAAGCCATTCAGAAATCTGTGCATATTCAGATAAATTTAAGGTGGTCTTAATTACATTTCCATAGCTGTAATTAAAGTTTAATTCGTTTGGCAATTGTATAAAAGAATTAACTAATTTGTTCACATACAAATTTGAGGACACATCTGTACTACAAGCTTCACAAAGTTGTTATATTTTTATTTTAAATATTTTAATATAATATTTAATAGCTTACTTTTTATATACTTTGTAAATGCATTATTTTTTGTAGTATCAGTGTGGAAAAAATTGGGAATGCCGTACAGGATCAGAGTCGGTTCTCAGAATTAAATTTAAATTTGAAAAATAAAAGCAAGTTGCTCCCGGAGTAATAAATTATTTAGATTTTAAAAAATAAAACCGTCTCGCAAAGACTTGTTTCCAGCACATAAGTTAGGAAAATAAGAAAAACAAAAATTCTTTGCAAAACCTAGCCACTCCGAAGTGGCGGTAGGGGAAGTCGATAAATCTGCCACTTTTCATCTTTGGCTACGAAGTTTCATTACATTTGAGAATGCAAGAGTTGGCAATTACCCAGATTTATAGGGTGCCTCCAGGCGATGGGTCCGAGGTGGAGTCCCGACCATCTTCCCTGAAAACATCTCTGCGCGCCCCATAGCCAGATGGTTAAAAAGTGGCCAACAAAACATCGCTTCCACTTAACAAAGTCAGAGATCGCAGATACCGTGCGCAATCGGTGGAAAAAAAGGTTTGATAGGTTGCAGCACTTCGCCCACGAAGCCCGTGGCCGTTGAGATCCAGATCAGATCTCCAGAACCCGTTCTGATGCTGTGCTAACGAGATGCGGTTAGGGACCGGGAGGGCGGGGCCTCCACAGGGACCTCCTCTTTCGCTGAATGACTCTTCTTATCTCATCTGCATATTTCGCTCTTTTTTTGCTTTCTATAACCCAAGCCCGACGGCGCCTGCTTCTGGGCAATACGAAGTCTCACAACACAGCGAGAATGCCACAGAACCTGACGATATCGATCGAAGGAAGTTCCCGGAGGTTTAGGTGCGAGACTAAGTCCTCCCACTTTCTTTGCTTTTGTGTGCCTCAATAACCTGACGGCACATTCCTCACACGGTGACAATTTCAAACCCGAGAACCAGAAATTGTGCATTTGCTTGTGTAAACAAAACTGACCAGTTTCAGTCAGAGCTGGAATTCGAAGTGCTGAGCACCGCACGGGGTCGTTGTCGTGCACCGTCGACCACACAATTCGGTTAGCCGATTCCTTAGGATTGTATGATAATTAGCTGCTTTTAAGTGATTATTACGATCAATAAAGATATTGCCGAGTGCTATGATTTTATGGCTAATGTAACGAGTACAGACGATTTCGGGCGAGGTGAATTTTATCAGTTTTTTATTCAACCGTAGCAGGATTTATGTTTTTTATTTAAATACCTTTTCGGTTTTTGATTTACAAAAATAATTGTGCTATAATTCTAACACTAATGTTAACTCGTTTTCAAATAAGATGACCCAAATGTAATTGTGATTAAAAGTGTGTTTCGGTTTAGCGTCGGTTATATACCCACAAGTGGAAAGTGCTGACAATTGTGGGAATACGACAAATTGTGGCAAGTGATTTTGAATTCCAATTGATCGAAGGAAACATTTGTGAATGATCTGCGATATTAAGAGGAATACCGATCGGAATTAGACGGGTTAGTAGTTTTAACATTTTTAACGTAAATAAGTTTCCATCGAATCTACGTTTCAAGCTCGCTACCTTACTTAACTAGTTTAAAAGGTTAACACTTTTTGGAAATCATATAATTGTGCTTTTTTTTAAAATGATTTTCTCAAATTAATTGCTTCTCAGGATATATGCACAAAAATTATTTTAAAATTCATGGATATGATAAAGAAATTTGTAGCGTTTCAAGGACGAACAGGTACAAGAATAGAACAGGCGGCATCATAAATTAAGACTTTAACACTAGAACTACCAAAACCAGAAGTCAATTTGACTGGTACTCAATTCCTTCCTTCGCTTAGTTGTATATTTTTGTAATTATCTACTGATTTATGCCAAAGTTTAATAGAATTAAGAATTACGACATATTCAAAAACCTTTTTCGATTAACAATATTTGTTCAAATTTGAAAGCGTATTAAATTAAAGTTGCAGAAAGTTTTTAAAATTACAGACTTGCGCGCCGGTAGTTTTAGTGTTAATCGTGTTTTCCTAGAAGCAACGTTTTTTTACGAACGAACAGCAGACACGGAATCTTGAACATTAATAAAAGGAAATTTTGTTGATGGAGATTAGTTTGAAAAATGTCTTGCAAATCATTTTAATATTTCTTCAAGATTAACGATAAGATAAATGAAAATCACGAGTGTTACTACATGCGTTACTAAAACATCGTACGGGCATTATAAAAGGTATTAATACTTGATCCACCGATCGGTACTAGTTGGCGGAAAAGGTATTAAAACCCTTATCACTCCAGGAATATTACAAAGTGATTTGTAGTCAACTCCAGACAAATTCTGTTCATTCCGAAGTGATTAAAAAGGACGTTGCATACGTTTTATGAAAAACCAAAAAAAAATAATAAAATAAAATTAAATATTTTACTTGAAAATTGCAGCAGATACGAATACTACATGCTGGCTTTCAATAAACTAAATCAGTTGCCAGTTGGAGTAGAACGCTGACAAAATCTTGGCAGTATTACTGCCGGTTGGAGTGATAAGGGTTAATACCCTTCCCACAGATAGTGTGGTAACAGATTTGTAAAAACCTCAAATTTCGAGTCAGTTTAAGCAGTGAGACCGCTCAACATTTACTAGATTTCCATACATTGGGTTAATTTGGAGCTGAATTTTCATTGAGTAAAATTAACAAGATTAAACTTACAATAACTCACTGATTTTTAAAGAAAAATATTTAAAACATACTATACAACCCAATCATTTTCGTAAAACTTTATTTACCTTAACGAAACTCCGACTTGTGATGGCCCTAACTTGAGTTTAACTCGGATTTAATCCCGCATGATAATTTTATGGTTAAACAACCACTCAAATGTTTGTAGCGAATTCAATAATTAAGCGGACTTGCCGCAGTTTTAATCAAACTCATATCAGTTTTTAACTAATAAGTAAAATGGATTTTTATGTGATCTGCTCATTTTATAAAAGAGTAGAACCTCCTTCAAAGTATGAGAAGCACTAAAAACTTGAAGTCGGCGTTAATAAGTTGATAGAAAATTATCGAATTTAATATTGAAAGAAGAATTGATGAAATATGAATTAAATTAAATTGAATAAAATAATATTGAACAGCAGAAAGAAATGTTAGGGATATAGTGAATTAAATTTATTTTTTGGGAAACAAATGACTTTTTTGAAAGTTCAGTATTTCACTTAGTTTCAATCCAATCACACCAGATTTGATTTAGTTAAAATCCCATTCGAGTCGGCTCAGGACAACAATAAGTTCGCTCAACATTTGAGCGGTTATTTAACTTTCTGTTAGATATTAACAAACGAGTACGCTTTTTTACAACCCCGATAATTAATATCTCATTACGAAATAAACTTATAAAACTTAAGATAGCTAGAATCGGGAATGGCAATTCCGAAATTGTTGTATTTTCTATTGAATCATTGCCTTTACACTTTTGTACACTAAGAAAAATTGTTGGTTTTTCGATAGTTGTACTTAAAATTTATTAAAAATCAACGATTTAAAAGAAAAACCATTATTGCTAAATTCAACTATTCATAATTAAAGTCAATTTAGAAAAATATCCTATAGCTTTATTAAAATCAAAATAAAAAATTGTTGTTACTTATAATTCTAGAAAAAAATAATTATTAATAATAAGTGAACATAAAAATTCTTTACTTAAGTATGGATCAATTGATAAATTTTATATTTCAATACTTCTGCATTTATTTATAGATTTCCTTTATATTATTTATAACGAAATTAAATTATTATTTTTTATACAGATCTTTATATACCTTGATATATAGGTGCAATTCATATATAGATATTATCTGTAATACGAAAATAAATTTTATATATCAATCAACTTAAACAATTTACTGCAGTTCGGATTAGTGTTATTCATCATCAAATGATTAATTTAAAACATTTACATATTAAACTTATAAAATTCTTAAAGAACTGTTGTGTAAATATTCTTTAATTAAGTTTAGAAAAACTTATAAAATATACCTAGTAAGTTTGTGGAAATTAAAAAAAAACCATTTAATTTTTGTAACGAGTAAGGCACATTTGGTTGGCAGTTGGTTGCTGTGGCTGCCTAGAAAGGCACACTTAGACCAATTTTGGCCCATTGTGTTACCACGTAGCGCAGGAGACCATGGTTATTCGTGGGATTCGAACCCACAGCCTCTGGGACGGTAGGACAGCGCGCTAACAACTGAACTATCAGAGGCATATTTGGAAAAGAGACAAATTAAATTAAATGCGGACTCTATGCACTTTTTATAGGTCGTTAAGGGAATTCTATTATTAGCTTCGGATCTACGTTTAAATTTCTCCAAGAAAAAAAATTTCCATAAGGTTTTTAAATTAAACGCAAATATTTGAAATTCGTTTAAATTTTATATTCAAATTTAAGGCTTTAAAAATAAAAAATGGTTTAAGCTTTGAAGTGTTTAAGTGTTCAATCTTTGTATTGTAGTCGATTCACCTAAAATAATTAAACGAAAAATTTGTCAACATTACTTCGAAACGATTTTATCAACGATTCAAACTGCATTTTATTGCTCATACGTATACATGATGGAATATTGTACAATATTAAAATTGCATTGTGAAAGTTTAAGCTCATTAATGCAAAGCATAAATGTTCTTTATATTACTGTATGTATTTGGTGCATTTTTATCTTATCTTTCGAAATTGTATTCTCTCTGTCTGAACCTTTTAGTACGCTTATAAATCCACAATTCATTCTGTTAAATTCCTGCTTTTAAACAATTTAAAACCGAATATTAATTTTAAAATTTTTATTTTAAGGATCATTGCATATCAATTTTTATATTGCTATATTAAAAAAGCTCAAAATTTGAAAATGTTCAAGTATTTATGCAATTCGAGGAAATTAATTTGAAGAATTTGAAATTGACATGTAAAATTTTCCTGTCTTATTTATTTTAAATACTAAATAAATTATAAAATCGAATTGATGGCTTATAACAGAAGAGAATGGTCGTAGAACCTTAAAGGCTTGAGCACCGAACGTTTTTAATTAATTGTGATGATTAACCCGCCACAAACTCTGGAAAAAAATAGGAGATATTTCCTTCACAAACATATTTTAATTTTGTAAGTGGAATAAAAAATTCAGAGTTTCGGTCAATCATTTATTATTAGGTGGGTAGGTACTTTTTTTTTTGGATGTAGTCACAACCATTTACAATCCTTTGCTTAATTTTGCAATTATGTAAATGATTCCTTTTGGGATCATTTGTTATTTTTAAAGCAACTGATTTAAATGCTGCCGAATTTCTTGATTTTTGAACTTGACTCGTTTTTAATATACCCAAGTTCTGAATAATTCTTAATGATTCATAAAGAACATCTTGTGATATCAAGGAATTAAAATAATTTTTTTTTAAATGTTCTGATTGCATTTACAATAAAACATCCAAAAATTTTTGTTCAACCTCTTCAGGTATGACGAAAAGTTTTAAAAATTTATATAAATTTATTCGTTGTATAACTTTCTAGTGGTTTTCTTCCAAATACGACTTCAGTGAATTTAGTTAGTATGTCTTCTAAACATAATTTAAATGTTTGGCTTTAAAAAAATAATACATTTTAATGTTAACAATAAAAATGCCTGACAAAAATGAAGTTATTGACAATATCTAGAGTTTTTGTAATATGTGAATGCATATGATCAATAAAAAAATATACAAAACTAAAGAAGAAAGCCTCTTTTATAGTTTGCAGTAGAAAGATCGAACAGTTATTTGAGGTGAAAAAGGCCATTACTAGTTTAAATTTCAAAACACTTCAGGCAACTGTGTTACGCCCCTGTTTACCTTGATACCATTGTCTTTTTTAATTAGCACCTATTCACTAATTAGCGCAGTCGTGAAGCAAAAGCGTGAAAATGAAATGTTTCGTGAGCGTTAGTGGAAGTCATCAAATAAAATTCAAATAAAACGAGAACACAACCATTTGGAGTTTTGCTTCTTTTAGAGCGAGAAAATAAAAAGTTGATGCTTTTTCCATTTTAAATGTAAACTTATGCAGAAATATTCCAATTTTTACTTTCATGCAAATTTCCCACGATAGCGCTAACTCAGCCAGACTGACCGGCACTGGACCTATCATAAGCAAGTCTGAGTCTCTGTAAACAGCGAAAACTCGCGGCCTAGACTGTGGCCGTTGGATGCACTAAATTTTATTCGGTTTTTATCTGAGCAGGTGCCAAATGTGTCAGACAACAACTCATCTAATTTAATATTATGCCATCGAAAGAGCCCCGACCGTTGAAGATTTCATGGATCAGCATCTCAGCAAGATCAGGCATCACATGCGCGTCGAGTTGTCGTCTCGCCGGCAATTAACTGAGTAATTTACGCAGGCCGGCACGATAGGTGCTGGTCATCATCTGGGCGAGTTTATTGCACTCGGGTGCAAACGATAAGTGTTTTCAGTCATTTTAATCATAACCTGAAACGAAGATGCTTTATGGACCTGCTTGCTTCATTGCCGCCATTTTTATGGTGACGATGCTGGATTTAGTTCTGAACTGGTTCTTTTTCGCGGATCTGTAAACAACAAAACCTAAAAATGAATTCATATTAAAATAAAATGTTTTCCTTCTAAAATAGACCGGATTTCAAAATTATTGATTCTTCCGATTTTTTTTAAAGAAATTTTTTTTTATGAGATTTTTGAGGTTTGGTCTATTAATAAAATAAGGAATAGTGGACATTATAAACCTACAGAAAAAACTTTTAGGTAAAATTATCTAAACAGGCTTGGGTAAAATTTGTTTTATAGTAGTTTACTTAGGCAAAAAATTGCCTTTGTATTTAGTTGCTTTGTACCAATTTTACGCATCCTTAAATTAGATAAATTATATAAAACAATTTGTGTAATTTGCCTTAGCAACCTTATTTTTTATACAAATGACAAGTGGCTATTTTACACTGTAGTGTTTGACAACACTTAGTCAGAAAGTAAATTCCTAAAATTTTTACTTATATATAATTCACACGTAGAACAGCAACAAACAGCTTATAAACAATATTTTAAGCCAATTTCTATAGCGGAACCCTAAATGAGCATTACATATCCTAATTTAACGTAAGACGCAAACTGGTACAAGTTTCAAACGTACAAACGTTTCTCCCGTAAACGTTCCTCCATTTCTCCCAGATCCTATCTGCTTTCAGGAGAATCCATACCTTCGGTCAATTCTCTTCGCGATCTTGGCGTTATCTGTGATAGTGAGCTTAACTTCCGATCCCATTTCGATCACATCATCAGTAGTGTCAATTCTGTCCTAGGCTTCGTCAAACGTTGGTCAAAGGAATTCTCCGACCCTTATGTACTTAAATCTCTCTACATCTTCTTCGTTAGGCCCATTCTTGAGTACGCTAGTCAGGTCTGGTCACCTTCCCAATATATAATCATCAACAGAATTGAATCAGTTCAACGCAGATTTATTCGTTTCGCGTTGCGTTACCTTCCCTGGACAGACCAGCTCAACCTCCCTCCATACGAAAGTCGCCTACAATTTATCAACCTTCAGCCCCTTTCCTTACGTCGTGATGTCGCCGATATTACCTTCGTCCATCAAGTCCTCTCTGGTTCCATTGACTGTCCCGAGTTCCTACACAGCATATCCCTTAAAACTAACCCTCGGAATGTTAGATCTTTCCCCACATTTCGTCTCGAAAGTCATCCTACTAATTATGGTCACTCCGAACCCTTCACTAGAATGCTGCGCAAGGCCAACAGCTCTACTGTTTTCGACTTCCATATTGACAAAACATCCCTCAAGCAAGCTCTTTATTCGCCAAACCCACCCCCAAACTAACCCTTCCTGCATCCCCCTAATATTTGTCTGTTTTCGTTTAGTTTAGTCTAGTTTTAGTTTTAGTTTTTAATCACATACTGTAGCTTGCATTCAGCGAATTGAATAAATAAATAAAATAAATAAAGTAAGTATATGGGCATAGGAAAACTTGACGAATTTTCGTTAAATCTAGAAAGGTAATTTTTGCTGTAAGTAGAAAGCTGTGAAAATTGCACAAAAAAAGTTAGGAAAAGATTATCATTATTAGGAAAATAAAAAAAAATTTAAATATAATTATTACTTTTTTACAATGAAGCATTAAGAGAGGAAAACATAAAGCACATTTTGATTGATTCGCTTATGACACTTTTCGTCTTCATTTAGGGCAAAATATCAGTTTTGACGCCCGTAAGCACCGTTTTATGAAATACTTATTATACGTTCTTTACGTTTATTTAGGTTGGGTCTTAAGTCGATCACATATATGGCCCGTATGGGCGGATGCAAGAGAAATGAGCAATGCGCAGCTGACCTTCCAAAACCCAAAACTTGCACACAAAGTGGAAATGCGCAGCCTTATACCCAAGGGGAAAATGGGGAGATGGGGAATGGATATCTGACCTCCAACCTGTATACAATAGGAAATGGGAAATGGACAGCTGACATTTCCTCTCCCCTAAACAAAACTAATAAAATGTGAAAGGGGCAACTATTCTCCCCTAAAAGCTCAATTTTTAATAAATTTTACCCAATCTTGTCAATTTTTAATATGGTTGGAATAGTTTAGGTAAAATTTTTAATTAGTTCAGCTAAGTTTCTTGTATAAAATATCCCAAATTTTTTTAGGCAATCTACCAAAGTTCTTATGTTATTTTCCACAGTATTTTTCCCTAAGTTTTTAACCTAAAAACTTGGAAGATCAAAACATACACTAGCATCTGCAAAATTTAATTTGAAAATCCTTACTTTTCTATATATCATAAATTCTTCAAGTTTTAGATTCTTTTGCGAAAATAATTTCTTTCGATTTAATCGACATAACACGCGGTACAATAGTGGTGTGAATTCTCGTCGAGAATACTTTTTTAGTAGTAGTGATAGAGGTTAAACTATCAAATCAAAATATTGCTGTCTTATAATAATAAGATTTATAAAGTGTCTTGCCGAACCATAAATACACGTAATAATTAAATGTTATTTTAAAATTCTCATACAGAAATCGCAATGGGCTATTCGCCGCATTTTTACTGAAGATACTTTTAATATAGATAGACATGAGAAGCTGAAAAGTTTTTCTGTATACGTGAAAGAAGTATTTTATACAATTTGCTTTTAAAATAAACAATTATTTCAAAATCAATATAAATTTCTCCGATGTACCACGGGTCTTTTTAGCATAGTGAGAAATGTCGAAAAACTTCTTACAATTACTTCTTCAATAAACAGTGCTTTTATTTCAACCTTTATGTAAATATCCTCCTGACAAATAACTCTTTCTTGTCATATGAAAGAGATTAAGACTCTTATCGGGAAAGTCGATGTAAAAAAAATCATAGCATTACGTAAAATGATCGACTCTTCCAATTTAAAAGTATGTAGGTATCTGCTTCGGACTTTCTACATGTATCTTTTTCTGATTAATTAAAGGTATACACAATTTATAATATTTAAAAATATATTTATTATATTTACTTCACCCCTAAATATTCCATTTTCAAGCTTTTTGGTAATGCATAAATTAGAATCACGCATAAATTCTCAGTAGATTTGATAAATCTAAGATTAGGAAAATTGCACTGGTAAATGATTCTCGCGGTTCTAACTTACAGATTTAAGTCAATTCATAGTAGATTTTTGCGATATGGCCTTAAGAGGTAAATTATTTCAACAGGCTTAAAGTTTAACTTAAATTGCGCTTAATTGTGCCCGCTCTGCTTTGCAGTCTTCCTTTTAACTACAGTTGATACACTATCCGCGTTGAATGCTGCATGACCTTGAGGAGTTGACTATAAATGTTAGTCTCAATAGGAGTTTCGAAAACAAAAAAGTTTTGAAAACAAAATTATATTTTTATAATAGAATTTGAAGAGAAATGGAACAGCACAGTCCACCTGCCTGAGTAAACAAACCTTTGATTGCTTAATTTGTGGTATATATTTTTTGTTCAAATTCCATCGAAATTATTGAAAATTCGGTCTCATTATTTTTTTCAATATTTGAAATAGGTACTCTCTGAAACGAATGGAAAAACAACTTTTGTAAGTCTTAAATGCAGATTTTTGCACCCACATATCTCATATCATGTATGAAGGAATGGGTGTATGAGTGATGCTTAACAATCTTTGAATTATTTGCTTGACTCCAATTAGAAAATGTAATAAAGATATTGTTGGATATTATAAAAATACCAGAAGTGCTCCAATTACTAAATGAGTACCAATGAGAACCTACATATGAGAACTACTTATACCACACATGACAGCAACTCTTTTTTCATTTTGTTTCCAGTTATAATAGAAGAAAGTTGATTGTTTTAAACTAACCAAAACTAGCCAAAATAAATTTAAATCATTTGTACCGGGTTCTTTTTGCATGAGGAGGAGGTATCTATTTAAATACGTATATCATAAGATTAAGGGGTTATCCCTTTTTATACATGTTTTGCAAATGATACATTTACTGCTATCAATTAATATTTAGATCCGTATTCATCGATTAATCTTAGTCTAATGCTATTTTTATATATATTATTATTGATATGAGCCACAACTAAGGTATATCTTAAATTTCAATTGAAAAGAAAATATCGTTAACGTACCAACATTATTTTGTTTATTGAATTTGGTACGAGGTTAGCTTGCCTTTGTTTTTTATCGGTTAACAAATTACGTAGAAATGAGCGAAGGTCCGAAACCTTCAAATAAACATAAAAGTAATCAATATAATAGAAAAATATATACAAAATGTAAAATATAAAATGTTTAGTTGAAAGTAAAAATGTAAATTAAAGTTTAATTAATTTACTATATATTATATTAGACATACTAAAAACAATGTGTTTATTATTGTAGATTTTTCATAACTTATGTGTGACAAATTTAAAAATACATATTTCATTTAAAGAATGAGTAATGCAATAGTTTGCAATAGTTATTAAAAATTTGTTAGAATCATTTGATTGATGAATTTCATCAAAATAGTAAAGTTGAGTAAAATTTGATATTGGTAATTCAATTCGATATAATTAGAATAAAAAAAATAAATAACTTGGTTAAGAAAGTAGAATTTCATAAAATTGTAAAAAATTTATGAATGAAATTCGCTTTTAAGAATTTTAAAATTGAACTGATGTCCAAAAATATAAAATTGCGCTACTTACTGCGTTATTCGAAAAGTGAATCTTGAATTACTTAGAAGTTGAATGTAAAAGAACTATTGAAATTATATAACAAATAATGCATTATTTTCGTGAAAGGTAAATGTAATGCATTCTTTATTATTATATTGGTTATATTTATTTTGAGTAATGAGAACTAAGTTTTTGTAATTCATAATTCTTAAGAGAAATGTGAGAATGGAAACCATAAAATATTGGTTCGTCTGACTGAGTTAAAATCAAAATAAGTTGCATTTTTTGATTTAACAACTCTATTGAGTTTGTATTCTAGAAATTATTCTTTACGCTTAAGTTTATGGTAAACGTGTATTGTGATGTGACTTGATATCTGTGAGTATGATAGGGATGTAATAATTTTGTTGAGGATTGAAGACCCAAGGTATTCATGGTACATTGCAAATCCAAGTGTGTTATTTCAACTCACGAAAAATGTATAAATTTTAATGATATGCAAATTGTGAGTAAAAACACGCACTTATACGGTTTGCACTGCATTTACACACATTTTTATAAAGTATTTAAAAAACCATAATCTGCATTTTATTCTAAAGCGATATTTATGTGTGAAAATTTTGCACCGTTTACTGAAAAATTAGTTTAAATCACATTGAGGTGAATTACACATTCAAAGTTTTGCAGCTTACTACTTTTTATGATTTACTCATTCCAAATGATGCACACCATAGATATAAACCAAATGTTTAAGATAACTAAAATATTTAATTGAATAATGATATGAACTATAATGAAATATTATTGTTAATCAAATTTTGAAATACGAAAATTATATGGTGTCCTGTGAACTTTTCTATGGGTCTTTATTAGAGCTACAATTCTGTAGCTGATTAATATGATGTATCTCTTAGCGAAAGGCATATTATCATCTTAAAGTGAAAGGCATATTATCATCTTAAAGACGGTTTATTACGACTTGATTATAAAACGTCGATATTTCTCTACTATCCTTACACTATATCTGAATGTATTGCATACCAAAGCCTTCCTCAAGAAATTCTCTAAATGATTGTGAAAATCGCAATGAAATCCATCAGGTCGTTTAGATGTACTAAGTATTCCACAGACAGGTGGGAATAAGCCACTTGGTTTTATAATATTTGGGGATACATATTTCGATCTGCTCCTTTTACCTATGTAGGTATATCTCCGTGTAAGTGTTCTTTAAGGAAGTTGTAATTTCGTTCTATATACAATCAATAATTATTTTTTTAGGATGCAGAAATACTAAAATGTCATTTTAGAATATTACTCCATTTAATTTTATGAAAACATTCATATCTAAAGTTTTAAAACATATCAGCTGATGACATGTTATCAAATTTCAAAACCTAATTACAGAAACAGCCGCATTGTGCATGGTTCTTTAATCTGGTTGTATATTTTACCGAATGGGAGTAATTTATATAAAACACCATCGGCTGTCTTTTTAAATAGAGTAGTTTGTTAGTTTGCTGAATATCGTTTGCATTTAGATTGTATGGAAAATTTTATCTTTTCCCTAAGGACACATCGACCAGCAGAATTATCTAGCGATAAGATTCCAGCAATTCATTTACGCTTAAGTCCGGAAGTCCACTGATTACGACTATACGAAGATGAAGTCAGTTTTGATTTTTAGAACATACATCTCTTATCGGATTGGAATGAAATGCGCCGCAGACACTGGCACGATAGTGGAGCACAAAAATAGCCATCGACAAACTATGCAGCCTCGAGTTGACTATATCCCTAAAATCCTTAGCCTTAGCAAAAGATTAATTCTGCCCTTAGGTAGTCAGCCTTAAGCGCCCTTAATTTATGGCAGCATTACGGAGAACACTTGTGGACTGTCATAAACCAAAGGTATTCCCAGTCACAATTGCGCAACTACCTGCGATGAATTACCTGGCCGACGATCTGAGGGTTTCATGCTGGCTCACGATGTGCTAATTGCATTTTGAAGCTGGCCCAGGAAGGGCGAGACAATGCAGCTTGAAGGTCTGTTCTATTCTGTCTCTGTTCTCCTAGTGCCAGCGGCGTACAGCGAGGCGACAAGTAATCACAAGAATTGAAATTCCATGTTTCGGCGACAAATTTCCGGTCACTCGCTGCGCCTCGCACTCTGATTTACAACTTTCTTCGTATGGTCGAAGAATGAAGGCAAGACGGTGGGCTAGGAAAAAACAATCCGAAGAGTCACCAGCGTAAGAACGAGTAAAAAAAGGAATCGGATCGAGGTGTGTTGGAGCCATTGACTCTGATGCGAGTGACGCAAGCGACCACCTCGGCATGTTTTTAGGTCCGATCAGTCGGCACCAGGACCTCAACTATTTCCCGATCGAATTAATCAAGGATAACGTTTCCGCTTGCACCATTCATAGGATGCCTTCTATTTTTGTCAGGTAACTATCGACTCGTCTCACCACTGCGCCATCCGCCACAGAGGCACCTCACGAGTAGAACACCTTAATTAATTGATCGGATCCCGCCGCCCGAGGTGACGATCGATGTTTCGCTTAATGGTCGGCTTCTTGCCCTCAAAGCGTGCAGGATTGTGCTAGTGCCTGATTAATGGGTGGCTTTACTCAACATGGACCTTTATTTTCGAGACGCCTTTTTGATGACGCTATAAAACTGCTCCCAAAGTATATTGACTGGTTCGGAGCTTTTCGAACATTTTTATGGAGATATAAATGGTATCCGATTTTGCACTCATTCCTTTAATAGCTTTATGCTTGGCTGTAAAGTGGTCGCGCAAAACATCTAAAATGAACAAAGAACTCGAGGTTGTTTTGAATAAACCCGAAGGAATGCGGGCCGGAAAACTATGATTGAAGAACTCCGTATTTCCTCTATTAATTTAATTGACTTGCTTGTTTGCCCAGATCTTCACTGTGGTCTTCATTTTTTTAATTTCGGTGACTGTACAAACTGACCACGCGGAAAATGGGGTTAAATGTGATAAATTTGTTGCTATTCACGAATAATAGTGAAACAAGCTTATTCCAGGTAAATAACTAACTTCAGGAGTATATTTTGAATGATTTCGAGAAGACTAACAATTTATCAAGAAAATTTAAATTTTGGATGAATAAAAAAAAAACGGCAGATTGAATTGAAATCATCAACATCTTCATTTTATCTTATTATACTATGTACACAATTCAAATCTACCCTTTACGAGTTATCATATTACACACATCATACTTAGAAGCATAGTTTTGATCAATTTACATTCAAAGTTTTGACCGTTTGTTTGGTCAGCTGATAGACCTTTCTCGATATAGGTAGTTGGGTTGAATATGCTTTGGGACATGCATTAAAATATGTTTAAAACATCCTTTTATATAATTATAATTTTTTGATAATTGCAAAACGGATATAGACCTTTAAGCAACTAAGCCAGGAGAAGGTACCGGTAAAGTTAATTTTTATTAAGAACTGCCAAATTAAGATTTAGGGTTACTTGAGGTGAATATAGCACACCCAGTACTCTAGGTAAAAATAAGACACGGTTATAATTTACAATCAATGTTCTCTATTAAGCATAGTAATGTATAGTGAATTTTGTATTACTTTTTTTCACACAAAATTAAGCTATCCCATTTTTATTTATTTCTGTTTCTTGATGGGAGAAAAAATTAGACACAATATGCATCAAAAATGTGTCTTTTTCAGTTTTAATTTTTGTCTTATATTTACCCCAACTAACTTTATAATTTAATTAACTTGGTTACATATTCTACATAAGTCTTGTCTTAAAAGATATATAAAGTATATAGGGAAGTGTCGGAAGTTATTATAATAATATACATATATATGATATTATTTATTATTATGCCAATTCGCTATTCCCTACCAATTTTGTGAATGACTTTAAAGTAGGAGCTGACGTAGATGAGTTAGAAAAAACTTTGTTGCTCTGATCTAATGTGATTTAATCTAAATTTAGGTTTGACTTCGTAACGTAATTACTTTAAAAAATAAGGTGTTTTTGTGACAAGCTGCATTACTTTCACATGTATTAAAAAATAATTAATTTTTGTAATATTTACAACAAGTTTTTTTTGTATATGAACTTTCGTATAGAATCACCCGAAACGAAAAGATGGTGTAAGTAAATAAAAATGAGATTCTACTTATCCCATTTTACCAATTCGTATGATTCTATACGAAAATTTAATTCTTATTATATTTCTTTCGGTTTTAGAATGGTGAAAAATTGTGTTTTACAAAACTATAATATCAAACCGCACCTTACCATTCACGTGTTATGTTCAATATTTTAGTTATTTGTTTTCAAACTACTTAAAATATGTTCCTATTATAGCAATTAATAAGAAGACTGCTAATGAAAGGTTTGATCAGTTTATTTATTATTAACCATGAAACTTTAAGTATCTCGCCTTGCTCCGCCTTCTCGCATATATAAAAAATTATAATTAGGGAGTTACATTTTTACAGCCAGCCAGGGTGAATTTCCATTACTTTTAAAATTTTTTTTTTTTGGTATATATTATTAAAAATAAAATAAAAATCAAGTTCAATATTATTTGTTATTAATATTTTTACCATAAAAATTGTGTATTATAATTGTGGTTATATGAGGAATATTTAAAACGATTTTTGTAAAGTATTTATAATTCCATTACAATCTATCGGGCCAAATGTCTTGTTTAAACAAATTTATTTATTTGTTTTTAATTTATAACTATTATATATTTAACACTCCTAAATATAAAATATGGCAAGGTCGATAGACCATGCAGAACTTAGTGGTAAAACTAATAAAAAAATAAATGTGAAAACTATGAAACTCTTTTCTATTTAACATATCGATCCTATTAAAAATCATAGCTGCACGTAAAAAACGTTTTAAGTTTAAATTTTGAGTTATTCAATGCTCCGTGAGGCCAGATTAACTATTTAAATTAAATTTACTAAACAAGAAAGCTCAATATTGTTTTTTTTAATTATTAAAGCATTAAACAATTAATCAATAATACATTAATAAAAAAAGATAACATTTAACTGCTTAAATTTATTGTAAAGTTCTTAATTGGATATTTGTTTGTTTTTTTTCATCATCTTTTAAAACTAGTTATCAAAACAGTTTTTGAATAAAAGGTTTGCGTGAAAGTGAAAGTAATAATGAGATTAATAATTATTTAATCCATTTTTATAGCCGCAAATGTTTTAATTTCGTGTTTTTTGGTCGTAATTGACAGAGAGAAACAAACTAAAGAAAAAATATAAAATTTACTTTCTTGTGGATTCTCATTTCACACATAACTTATTATTTATTATAATTATAATAACTTGAGTCAGTTTATATCACTATATTAAAATTGATGATTATTAATAGGAAGTCTTATGAATTTTAGCTGGACTTTTTTTTTGTTTTATTCATCAAATCTAATTTATTTTAGCAAAAGTCCCATTTAATTGTGGTTTTCATTGATAAATTTTTTCGTAGTCTTATTAAATTATATTAGTGTATCTATAATTTATTTAAATATTACCCATAAAGTTTTTCTTGACGAAAAATCTATTAAAGTGCAAAAAGATATAAATTAATCAAAGCAAATTAGTTATTAGGATGCAATATTAATAATAACTCCACACGTAATATAGGAAGGAGTCTTCTTTGCTTTACCAAATATTTTATAAAGAACTTCCATTTATTTATTTGAAAATGAATACCCCTTAATAATTTGACGAAACAAACAAAACCACCTCCTTTCGCTACCTGTCTTACGATCTTATTTCATAATTAATCACAAATCACAGCAGGCGTCACGATCACGGCTACTACATACCGCTCTGAAAGATGATCTGGTAAAAAAAAGAAAAGATCACCCCAAAAGGAATCATTTAAGAGGATGAGGCACTTAAAATGAAAAATCGTGAAAGTAAGGATCACGTCGGTCACTATGACAGGCGGGCTATGGTAGCGGAACGCTTCATTTATTTGAAGATTTTTTGAGATCCAGAAGGCGATTGATATTATGAGTCATTTAGTTATTTTGTATAGGACTATTAAAAAAAGGGATTACTGAAGCATTAAAAAATAGGCTATTTAGTTTTTTTGTTTTTTTTTGATTATGGAAAAAGGTGGGTATAACACTTAAACTATTAATTTGAAAGAATAAGTACATAGAACCCATTTCCTTGAATTAGAACCAAGATAATTATTTCGTCGACAAGAGGTTTTTATTAGTTAGCTGCAGACGAACCGATTATTCGTCGGGCCTACTTATAAATTCGCATTGCATTACCTTAATCAAAGTAGACTATGTGAAAAGTAATCGAAAACTCTAAGATTATATCGTAGAAAAAGGTTCTTCTTGCTATTATTATTTTTAGTTCTTAATTGGAAATCTGCCCCCTGCATTGTCTACTTTAAGACTTATATTGTAGTTACATGGTTTATAAAGTTATTAACATTTTATATCGTAAACTGCTAAGTGGTTCCGATGTCTTTTCTGTTGTGAATGTGTAAAGTCGTAAAAGATGTAATAACACTATCATATGCTATATATTATTACCAGATTTAGCTTTTTACTGTACGTCCATAAATCACTTATTTATACCTGTGAACAGTTTTACAGACATCAGCACTTAGTCAACTACTTAGCCTGACCTCCTGTGCCATAAAATTTGTAATCATAAAATATTGGTGCATCACATTGCTTCTTTAGGCCGAGAATGCATGGCATGGTTTTTTTGTACACAAAATTAAAAATTTGCAAACTTGCATTCTCTTATTTTAATTGTTCGAGGCGCATTAGTAGGATTTTAATTCATAAGAGAATTCACTATTAAAATTTTATAATGCACATAAAAGTAGTATTAGTAAATTCAAATATGCCATAAAATAAGGGTGATATTAAATGTTACATAAGTATCTTATCATTAAATTTTATTATTTATTGTTCGCAAAATTAGAGAGATAAAATTCCAAAATTTATAGTCAAGCACTACCTAATATTTTTAACAATTATTATATTCTTGATTCATTTGCAATTTATAATAGCAATTAGTTTCTTTAGATGGCAAATTATGACAAATTTTGCACAAAATGCATATTTACAAACAATTTTGCGATTGCGTAAAAGATTTTGCTATTAGATTTAACTTTCTTTTATTTGTGTGATTATTGCTATTTTTTACTTGTGTGCGCTATTTTCATCTATCGCTAGCAATATTTTTAATATCAATTTTAATTTGAAAGTTATTAATTTATTTTTGTATTAGAAATTTTAAACAACTGCTAGCTTAGAAAATTAACATAAAAAGCTGCAAGTGATGCACATTAATCATTATATTTTCTAATATATACAAAAGGTTTTTCTTAATTTTAATAAATATTTAAGGTTTTATTTGAATTCTCAAATTTTGTGAAATTACTATGAAAAACGTCCCACTGAAAACACAATAGTAAAAGTTTCAGCAATTACATAATTTTTAAAAATTATTTAAAATTGTAATATGATGGATTCATTTCCGGAATCTCAATTAACGAGAACAAATGTTGTTCACCTTTGTTATTTTATTTCAAATAATTAACACAGCGAGATTTTACAATTTATAGGCATATGTATATGGGCATATCTACAATTTTGGTATTTTAGAAATGTCACATAGCTGGTTTAGTTTTTATTCGATCATAATTTTAATATTTATAAATTATACTTGTAAAGGTAGGTCCTTATCAAACAATGCTTCCTCTTCTCCCTCCTAAATGGGGATCTTAATCCGCAAAAACTTGTTACTCAATGAAATTTTTAGAACTATATTTAAATATAATCTAAACAGACTTTGATCAAGTCATTTGAGATTTTCAATGAGTTGTTGAAATGATAAAGGGTCATAATCTTAAATCCGTTCGGTTTGAATCCAAAATAGCTTACAAAAGCTTCCTTTGAATTCAAAATTTCCTAAATTTGTAACAAAATTATCTCAATTACTTTAGATTTCAATTCATTTACTCATTGAAACTAAATAAAGTAATTCAATAGAAAAATCCAACCGGATTATTTTAAAGGTTTTTGCGGAAAAACTAATTAAAGTCAAAGGTAACTGAAAAAAATTTTTAAGAATTTTAGGAACTTTATTATGCACTAGGGATTAGTTTTCGTCTCTATCTCCGAAATGTTCAAGTCAAAATTCTGAAATAATTCGTAATAATAAAAAGTCTTATATACCTAGTCGTGCCATAAATTCTGTCACAACTTTAAAGAAGCATAAAATCTAAACAATAAAAGATAATATGTTTATTCGAACGAAATTTATTATAATAAGATATTGTTAATTAATTAATAAAAGCTTTACTCGAAATGACCTCCTTTATACAAGCTTTTAAACGTTGTGGCCACTGGTCTATAGCGGCACGCACGGTATTCAACGACATTTCATTTGCTGCTTTCACCAACGATTTTTTCAGAATATCCAAATTGCGGTGGGGAGTTCTATAGGCCTTGTTCTCTAACTCTGTCCATAATGCATAATCCAGCGGATTTAAATCTGGGCTCCCCAATGTCCAATTTTCTTGTTCAATAAAATCAGGAATGTTGTTGCGAAGCCACTCCTGTGTGCTTTTTGCTTTGTGAGCAGGAGCAGAGTCTTGCTGGAAAACCCAATGTTGTCCACCGAAGAGAGTTTGCGATAAAGGTTTCACAACACCTTCCAGCACGTTGGTTTGATAAACCGCCGCACCAGTTTTGACACCTTTTTCGAAAAAATGGAGTGTTGTGACACCTTTATGGGATACACCCCACCAAACCGTTACAGAAGCTGGATGATGGCCTCGTTGCAACCTGGGAACCGTTTTTTTTAGCTTCTTCTGATGATGTTGCATAAACCTTATCATTTTGTTGAACCTTTGGTTGCGTGCCAAAGCGAGAGACTCCTGCATCTTTCCAATCTTATTTCCTTTAACCGTGGAGTCAACATGTGGGCTGTTGACCGACGATAAGCCTTCATATGAAGATCATCTCGAATGAGTCTACTCATCGATCTTGTGGAGATTTCCAACTCCCTCGACAAAGTTTTTTGTTTGCGCAGTAGATTTCTACGGATGCGCTCTCGGACAGTTTTGACGGCACTGACTGTTCTAACGGTACGTGGACGACCGGTCCTTGCTCTATCATCTATGCCTAAGGTTTCATTAAATCGTTCTATGGCACGATAAATGAATCTTTTTTTTATTTTTCAACAAATTCAAAATTTCAGAACCATTTTTTCCACATTTATGGAGTGCTATTACAGCGATACGATTTTCTTTTACTCCCCACTCCATGATTACGAGTCAAAGACTGTCACCAAACTGATCGGAATATTACGCCGTACAGTTCATTTGTTACAAAGTGCAACATAATGGTACAATTCCAGGCTAATTTCTGAGAAAGCGCGCATTAGAAATTGTGTGACAGAATTTATGGCAAGACTAGGTATATTACAGAATATATAAAACAAAGTTGAATGCATTTATAGTTTCTGATAAAAATTATATAAATTTATTAATTTTGCTATTTTTTCCTAATACCTTAATTTTTTAACTATACATCAATTTAGTCAACTCAATGGGGGGCTTTAAAAGAGCGTTTTTTTTTTAAATTAAACGCAACCCTTGACCGATTTTTTTCTTTAGTACTATTAAATGTGTTTTGTGCGGGTGTTGAGATGCATTCTTAGTTACAGTTTATATTACATCTAGTATTGTTTATGATGTTATAACTAACAAGATGTATTGCGAAAATTTAATAAGGCATTTAATATGAATTTAAGTTGCCAGGAAAAGTTAGATAACTAATTTTTGACGGAAACTGTAAGTTTTATCATCATCAACGAAAAGGGACAATGGCATTCTCCTTTAGTTGCGGCGACAATTTTCAATTCTCTTTATGCCTCGTATAGTTCATAAAAATCCCCAGAAATCGATCCCGCATTCCAATCTTTAAGTACATTTCAGTGTTCTCTTTTCCAAAATTATTTGTCATTCGAATGCCCCCAGTCGTCCGCTGTACCTCTTTCCTGGGCCTCGGCTGCTAATTGCGAATTGCTAATGACTCGAATTCACCTTAATGGCCTCCGGGCAGTCGGTCATTTCGTAGGTAATAAATGTCACCTGATGCCCTGAGTAATTCTTCAGTTTCTTGGTTGTTTTGCTAAATCAACTTTCTGAAAGCTTCCTAAACAGATTAACCATTCGCGCGGTTCCCCATTCGTTTGACTGCGGCGACTTCCACGTGATCTTGCATCGTCTTGCCGCACCACACCTCATCTGGAGAAGTCTTGGAAATTCGTGGCGTAAAGGTGTTGTCCATACGGATCGAGTCGTTACGAGAAAAAATGTTCGATCGTTTTATAATCGATCACGAGATTTGGTTTAGTTAGCGAGACCATTTGGTAGTCGGTAATCAAGTCCATTTAAATCGAAGCTACAACAATTTGAACTTGGCCGTTTACGGGATCGCTTGTCGTTAATTTGCGCGATCATTAATCATTTGCCGAGACGGCTTTCACGAGAAACTAGAAATTTGTAATGTCTTAGCAGCCAGAGTCGTCGGCGTATGAATTGTGTTGGCTAGAATTTGCGGAAGTAGACGCCTCACTGAAGCTGGAGTTTAATCTGTAATGCTCTGGTCGTACGCTGTAGATTCTGGAGCTTGGACAGTTAAGATTAAGATTTCTATCAAGTAAAATATTTCTTTATATAAGAAAATTCGCCCGGTAGTTTAAGATAAACAATTTCTACAACTTATTTCGCAAAGAATTTATAAGTATATAAAGTAAAATGTATTTTTTCGAATTCTTCGTTATAAAACGGTTAAAGTAACTTTTTTGTATATAGATTAACCTAAAAAATTTGCTTGTTTCTGTAGAAAATATTAAAATAATTTGGACTATGCTATACCATTTAAATATTATGCTTAGATATACTCAACTATAATTTTTAAACACAAATATAATACTCATATTATAAAGTATTCAAAATTTAGGTTAGGAGGTAATATTTTAATTATTATTTTTAATATATATAGAGTCGAGAAAAAGATTAGATCCAATCATATATGACTAACTCCTTATTCTTTATGCTATTTAACGTAAAAAATATATACTAAAAAATGGTTTAAAAAACATAAACACACAAATCAAATAAATGGTTTTCGAGTGACAAGTATGGAAAGACGGACAAAGAGACATTGCGTTTTTTAAATATATAAGGATTATTTATTTCTGTTGAGATATGATTATAGAGGAAGGATCATAATAGTTAAATTTGACTGCAGTTTTATTCTTATAAATTCTTACTATATCATTTATCCGATTTGATTGTTATGCTTTTAGATAGATAGATATTCTGAGTAAAAATAAAAACTTGCTTTAGCGAGCCCATAAGAAGCCAACAAATTTATTTGAAGCTAACACCACGTCTATATGAGGCTTAAAAATGTTATAGAATAAATTGAATAATAACACTACGCCTATACATTTTAGGCCTAAAGTTATTGAAAACTTGACTCAAGACAGGGCTGAAAATCATTGAAACTTGTTTTTGTAGAATTTGCTTCGCTTATAAGTCACACTTGGTTTTTAATCCAAGTATACCATATATAGGGATTGGCGTTGAATTCACTCGATCGTGGCATTTGTGGCAGGTGTTTCCGACTGACGAAATTACGCTGGTACCCCGGATCGAAACGCTAAACATTTTTTGGATTCATCTGCTATTGAATATTTTAATTTTTCGGTGTCCCGTAGGCCTATAAACTTTTTAGCCGTAGATGTCCACTAAGTAGACGTACTTTGGGCCTGCTGATATTTTGTCATAGGCCATAGTCAAATATAGTTGAAATCAAGTCAGAAGTTTTACTCGGAATTTTGCTAAATTAGATAACATAAGGAATAGATGATTAGATATGTTTGCATATGCTCAGATCAGTACATCCCTTTTTTTGATTTATGCCGGCAAAAAACTATACTTTTCTTTAAAAAAATTGTTATTATTTTTCAGAATTTAAATGAAATATATCGATGTATTACGTTGCATTAATACTAGGCTTAGCATTAAGCTTAAGTTAGTATTTTATTATTAAGCTTAAGTTAGTTCGAAAGGAAGAACTGCGTATAGCTACTATTGATAATAGCGATTTCAAAAGCTCATATAATCTTAATAGAGCGAAATTTGCTGAAACTTACTAATTTTCCTTGTGATATTCAATAAATTTACAAAATTTCCCTAGCAATTCGAAATCCATAAATATTATCACTTGAATTTTAAATTCATATATGATCTTGAATTTCAAAACTCGTATTAATGGAAATTTTATCCACTATGATCATTTAAGCTGCCTTATTCAAAATTACTTACTCCCTAAATTTTATTTATCCTATTTTCCATGTTAAACACAATTTTTTTAGTTTTAAATATTCTTTAAGGCTATTATTGTATCCTTAATATTATAAATATAGTAACCTTTCAAAGAATTTTTTATTTTAAAGAATAGGTTAGGCTGCCCATAAATATTTCTCATATTTAGTTTTTACGTTTTGGTATTTATAAGTCATATATTAAGGAATTCATATTGTCTACTGCGTAGAAAATAATCGGTTGAATTTCAAAACTGTGAAAATGCCAAAATTTATAGTACAAAGGCAAGCACGTCGTGAATTTCTCTTAAGTGATTTTGTCCACTGCGTGAAAGTTGTAGAATCCATTAGAAATATTTTTAAGAATCGTTAGATTTTTAAAAAGGATAACTTACATAGATGGGTCTTTATTACCTAATAAAGCAGGCGCCAGAAAGTATCATATTAATGGATTTTAAAGAACGTTTACCCACGAGGTTAGTGAACCCGGCTGAGTTACGAAAAGAAAGTAAAGTCCTAATGATTTCTTGTGAGGCTGTAATACAAACGAAATATTTTCAAGGCCCAAGAGTACGCACGAATTCTCGAGATCACCCATCTGCAGCAAACAAATTGATCCACTCGAGAATACATTATGGTCCACACTAATGGGATATGGTCATTTCGATACCATTCTCCATCCGCAAGAGTTGCTCGCCTTTCTTTCCCTACAAATTCGGCTTGGTGACACCGATCCTTTGATCCTGGGAAGATGTTCTGAATGACAAATTAATTTTTTACCTCCAGTGTTGTTGCTGTTCGAGATTCTTTAATGATTCACACACGTTATAGGGGACGCGCATACACTTAAACCCATTCACAACACAAGCAAAGATGTCGCTTTTGATCACTGCCGAAATGATCTTGAGCAAGAGACCCGTGCTTTTGGAAGTACCGCGGATCGGAAAATAAAATAATAAAAAATACGAAAAAAAATAAAAAAATGAAAAAAAAACAACAGCAAAAAGTCGACAACTAAATTGATTCAACTTGTTTTGGTGGACCAATATTATCCGCACGGTCTCCCTTTATTCTTGATCCGATCGACTCTCTGGATCGATCAAGGGATAAATGGAGCTTAGAGAGATGAAAGGGTTGGGAGGGTCATTTTCTGGTTGATTTTAATACGAAAGCCATGTAAATGATCGTCGTGGCCGAAAGTGTTTTGGCGCCGGTCGCTGCACACGCCGCCGCATTCCTGTGTCACTGCGGCCGGAGAGCTTAGCCCGCGAAGGAAGATCAATTGATCTAGACACCGGCACGAGATGAGTTCTTACCCTTTCTTCGGTCCTCTCTCACATTATCCAGAATGTTACCTTTATGGAAATTTAATTGAACAAAGGTGACATGTAACGATTTCGTCACATATTAATCGTCCCCTTGAAAGCTGAACGCTGAACTTACTTATCGCACGATTGTCCAATTTGAATCAAATACTCGCAAATGTTCTGCAAGGAAGCATCTAAAACACCTGTACGACTGTTATCATTTCAAACTTTAATGCGCAGGTAAAATTGTAGCAAGTAAACTCTAGTTATTTCCGCCATCGCCCGATAAGAAACATTCATCAACTTTGAACGCTATCCAAGTAAATAAAATAGGTACCTACTGGCCCGTATGTTGTTCATTCAAGTTTTACTATCAGTCACACTGTTGACATTATCAATTACTGAATTTCATTACAGACAAGGAATGAATAATAAATTTGTACTAGAGATAAAAACAGCCGTTTCCGTATTTCCAAGATGATGGCAGAGTCAAACACAACGATAACACCCGCTTTATTCAAAAGTTGCAAATTATTGTTGGTTCTTCTGTCGCTACATGTACGGCAGTATTGAATGTAGTAGCAAAGTATTAATTATTAATTATATAGTATAGCCCTTGAATATAGAACATATTTTATGTTGAAAATGATTTCATGTATTCATTTATCAGAAAATATCCAGATTATTACCAAAAAATATTCAGATGGGAGTATTTTGCAGTTCTTATCTCTCATATTCCAAAGGAAGTCAAAGTAGGTACATTTTGTTTTTTAAATAGCGAATTATAAAATTCTAAACATACAATTTTAATAAAAATCTTTTGAAGTCACTGATTTTTAATGCTATGAGTTAAAGATGTCTCTTAAGTTTAGAATCTTTATACTTTCATTGAGAATTTTTGCAATACAAAATTCTTATAGACTTTTATGGTTTAACGCTGGTATATCTTCATAAATAAATTCTGATTAGAAAAATCTAGTTACACTGGACCGCTGTCATTTAAATTAGATATAGTATATTTGTAGTAATTTAGGTTCAACATTTACCAACAATAATTAAATATCCAAATTTTTAAATATAAATTTGTGTGGCTAAGAAAACTCTTATCTCTTATGGCTTAAAAATAATTACCAAGTTATTTTAATACAAATTAAAATTATTATCAGGAAATAATTGTACAAATTTCAAAATTTCAATACCTAACGGGTGACAACTAAAATTTGAGACAAAGTTTAATTCATTTTTTCACAAAGATCCGTCCGATTTTAAAATCTTTTTTTTTATTTAGCCAACTACTTGAATCCTCTCTATTATGCTAAAGAGTTGTCAGACTTCTGTGCATAAAGCTAGTAATTGAAATGGCATCAAAGCAGGAGCATCTCCGTGAGCGCATTGTACAATTTTACAAAATTAATGAAAGCCGTGGTAAAGTGTTTACCGTTACACATTTTAAAACAGAAGGAGTATCTAAAAGTACTGCATACCGTGTTCTAAAGAATCTAATGAGTGAAAGGAAAAAAGGATCTGGCAGGAAAGCCGTTATTATGACAAAAAACAAAGTTGAAAATTTAAAGCGTAAATTTAACAACAAGAGTGGCGTGAGTCAAAGAGATGCAACTCGAGAGTTCAATTTTAGTCAGCAATATATAGAAAAAGTGTTAAAAAAGCTCAACATCAAAGTGAGGAAGAAGCAGAGGTCGCCCGAAGGTTGCCAGGAGCAACTGCCGATGGATGTTAAAAAATTAGGGAAAAATTAATTTTGTTTTGGATGATGATAGTTATTTTAGTTATCGCATTACGCGGTAAAAACTCAAAACTACCTTACACTTAAAAATATACCATTTGTTCCAAAGGAGAAAAATGCATCTAATCTTCCACGGTGCCGCCCAATTGAAGATTTTTTTGGTACACTTGCTTCAAAAGTTTACAAAAATGGATGGAAAAATATAAAGCAGTTGAAAACATGCATTAGAAAATGTATAAAAGAAATTGATCCCAATGGCGTACAAACGGTTTGTGAACATATTCTCAGAAAGTTGCGAATTGTCGCCGACAATGGACCTTTTTCTACAATCCATTAAGGAAAGTGGATGGTATTTCGTGTGTCTTCAAACAATACAACCATTTATTTAAATAAATTTTATCAACAAAATCTTAGCATTTACTCAAAGTCATTCCCAAATTTTAGTTGTCACCCGTTATATTACCAACATTCGCTTCTAAAATAAAATATAAATACGAAAGATTAAATATGATTTTTTTTAAAACTCTATTGAATTGCACAGAAGTTTCATTTTGAATCCAAAACGTTTACCATGAGATTCTAATCAGCCTCATATTTAAACAACAATTTACACAATAATGAAAAATGCATACCCAAGTGAAAATAGTTATAGTTTTGCGTAAATAAAGTTTAGGAACAAAATTAATGTTAACAGAATAGATAAGAATCTTTTACGTAATTTTTAAAGAGAATTCGATATTCTGATGGAAGATTACTTTAAATTTTTAAATCTAAAGGCGATAATAATAAAACGCTAAAAAGAAAAGAGGCATGGAATTAGAAATAAAAGTGAATTTAACACTAATTGAAGGTATTAAATTAAACAATGTGTTTGGATAGATTAAAAGCTTTATATGACTTTTGTATGAAACTAAAAGCAGTTTAAGTCCACAATGCTGCACGTGTTGCTGAATTAATCGAATGTCTAATTAAGCAACTACTACCAAATAATAGGGTTAATTAATTGTTGTAACAACTTTTTATAATCCACGATACTATAACATATATAGAAAGATGGTGAGCTAAAAAGGTTTTAAAAAACCTGTGCGAAAGGGAAATGAGGACTAGATAGTTGGTCTCTACATAAATCTTTATGCAAAAAGAAAAGAAAGGGAGGAGGGCCATTACCCGCCTTTCTCTCTCCAGATTTTTAGATAAATAAATAGTAATAGTATGTATAGTACTAGGTAATACTAATAAGTAATTAATTTATCTTGTCCACAATTTAAAAATCGTGTTTAATTTCCTTAATTTTCAATCTAAATTTAAATTTAATATGAGAGACTCTTGTTTTATAAAGTAATAGATATTGTATGTCTCCTTGCAATAAATAAGCATGTGAGATCACCTGAAGTAAAGTAAAATTAAAACACCTAAAACATAATTTGCAAAAAATAGTGCATATAGTTCACTATCATCAACGATAAAATACAGTCATCTTGTCTAGAGTCTGTAAAATAACCTATATACTATAATTATTTGGTTCGTATAACCGAAATATGAAAGGAATTTAAATATTAATTGAGTCAACAATTAGACAATTTTTTTTTTGTTACTCCTACTTAATAAATTTATTTTTTAATTCCGTATTTCACCGAGGATTTTAGTAATTTTTTAGTAGTGGTTCAACTGAATAATTTCTTTCATAGTACGATGGAGGAATTAAGCTATTATATTTTTTCAAATAATTTCAGGTATTTTAGGCATCTATCTACTTTTGCACGAGTATATAGGATATGTCTTTGCAAGGTATTTTAGGCATCTATCTACTTTTCCACGAGTAAATAGGGTATGTCTTTGCAAAAATATTGACAATCTCTCTGATTATAAATGAAATGAATTTACCCATTATCATCAGTCATTGGTAGACAATGACTTTCTCTTCCAAAGCGCTCCAGATTTTACATATCCTTTGACAGGCGATATGTAAAATTTATTACGCCCGCACTGTAGCGCAAACCTCTGAAAGCGATTCATCAGCCGGGTATCTTATTTTATACATTCTTCCATGTTTGTATCCACCGATAAAGCTGTTTTTCTTGCATTTTGTTGCGTTCCCCATCGTTCCAAGTCGTGTGTATTCAAGTTCACCATCCGGAGAATCCCATGACCCTTTCTTTGCCCGAGACATACTTGAAACAGCGCGAGCATCAAAAGAATCCAATGCCAAGATTCGTGTGCGATGGTCGATTTAGACCTGGTCCAATGGGGCTTTTAAGAGGAGACGCGACACATGAAAAGACGAGCAACAGACTCTTTCCATTAGAACGTTATCTCATAGGCGCCAGTCTCTTCATCAGATCTTGGCAGTGGCTGCCGGAGCCAAGGAATACCTTGGAGGAATGCCTGACTGTCTTTTCGTAAAAGAATAAAGGGGCACGTACTTGAGCGTCTCAGCCAATCAATGGATACTGGCTGGTCTCTGTGAATTGCGGCAGTTGATTTATCCTCTTTTGCGATTACTCTTACTTTAAATGTTTACGAATATATAGACCTGTTTTCTGAATTACAATGGCAGTGAGTTTGCATGGACAGAAAATACTGTTTATAATATTTTATTTAAAATTGGTTAACAAATATAACAAAATAATTATGTTTGCCTAAATTAGGTTAATATTATTGATAATAATTGTTTTGAAACATACGTCCAATATGGCTTAGCACTGCCAACCCGTACTTTGTACAATCTTCTGCTGGAAATGAACGCTAAATTTCCTCCACAAACGCCTTTCATTTCCTTTAAGTTTTTAGGATCCTTTTCAGTTATATTAAATTTAAACTAATCCCACACATTCTTGATTAGCAAAAGATCTGAAGTTTGGGAACACCATTTCAAAATTTTAATATTTTATCCCGAAATATTTTACCCGTGTGAATTGGTGCGTTATCTTTCAGCTTTCAAGAGATTTAAGTAAAGAGCAGTTATTTTTCCTTGAAATCACATAAATTTCTATATTCCAAATGAAGAGAAACAACCCCAAAACCTTTCAAAATATGACCCGTGTAAAACGGCATTCATTTTTGTCTGTTTGAAGCATATTTTTTGATTTGCATTTATACAAAACAGCATTCTGTAGATTTCCCTGAATTTGTAAATTTTTTTTCTTTTGGTATTTTGTTATTTTCTTTTTTATTTTTAAACGATGTGATTTTTTAGTATTATATTATATCCAAAAAAAGCCCTAAAAACGTAAATAATTTTGTACTTATGCGTGAAAAGAATTGCTCAATATCCTCTAATCATAGTTTTAATAGCTAAATTGAAAATAATCAATCAAGAGAATAATTTTTTCAATACCATAAACAATTTTTCATTGACTACAGATAATAAAAATTTTTTTTAAACTCACTTTTGACCACTTAAAGGACTTGAATTCTAAACGAAATAATTACAATAACAATAAATTTCTCCTATTTATCTTGCTATGGCTAAGGTCACTCCAATTTAAAATTTAAATATACTCATATGGTATAGAAGAGACGTTTTCTGGTAATTCCCCATTGCAGTTTCAATTGTGTCTTCATAAATTGCAATAACTATGTTACCATTTGTATAATTATTTAGTTGATCGGTATTTTAAATAAAGATTAGAGATACTTCTTCTTTACGTTTCAATTTTTATAATAGCTAATAATAGAAGTGGTTGATTTCATACTTTCGGTACTCATAAGATGACCTACCTTTTCGATTTAGCAGTTAATTTTATCTATCTATAAGATAATTAATATATTTAATTATGATTCAATACGTATTTTTAATGAAATGAAAGAAAACTGAAGTTATGTTAATTTTCTAATGAAATTAATTTAAAAACATTGAATAATTATAGTTACTTAACTTTACATTTAAATATTTTCAATAGTATCACTTTTTTTCTATATCAGTTGTATACAATCAAAGTTCGGAAAGTCCACAGTGCCAAAATGTTCTTTAAACGATAAAAACGATTATTTTAATAATTACAGGTAACTATTCTAATGTGAAACATTATTTATATGCAGAATGTAATACATTATGGAAATACAAGTGTTCATCACGCTCAGTTCAATACTTTTGAGTAAAACCTTAAGTATAAGATGGACTTTCCCAGTTTTGTTACCAAGTTTTGGACTTTACTAAGTTTGTAACTGAATGTTTAGGACTTTCCTATATTTGTTACCAACTTTCTGGACAGGGCTGGATTCAGGCGTCAGTGAAATGGAGGCAATGGAGCCTTCCTATTGATCGAAAAGGACTTTACGAAAATTGAAACTCAACTCACTTGGACTTTCCTAGGTTTGTTTGTAAAGTCAATTTTCAATTTGAAATAACAGTCGAGATTACTAGAATTTGTATAAAATTATTCTACGGAGTAAATATAGATACGGAAAAAATGTGTTACAATTTAAATCTCACTTTTAAAATTTTGTGGACTTTACCAACTTTGATTGTATACCCCTGATATATTGGAACAAAAGAACAAAAAGAATTAATGCAACCTTTTTAAAATACATTCATTTAAGCAAGCGATGTCTTTTTCGAATGATTTTCACTTTCATGTTTCCCTACTTATTCTTGACGGGTGAAGTGTTCAATAAATAAAATATTCTTAGAGTTTTTCAATTTTCGAATTGTAAAACATTATTTCAAACTTGTCAATCTTCACATCGAAAGAGATAAATTAAAGTATAATAAAATGTATTACTTAAATTTAACAGGAGATTAAATTGACATATCACAGTAGTGGAACTAAGTTTCAAACCAACTTGAAAATGAATAAACTTAGTCCTACTACTTTAGTTGGTCTGACAGTTGACCGTACTGTAGAACCATATTTACCTATTAGAAAAACTTATATAACTAAAAATTTGTACAATTTTGCTCTAACACGTTTAGATATTTGAGGCAAACCTCGTATAACACCGCAACCTATACAACAAAGTTTGGCTTTAATATGACCGACTATACGTCACTGTACTTTTACTATTTAACGTATTTATTTAAAAATTTATACATTTTAAAAAATGAATTTAGTTTATCTATAATAAATGCTGCAAAATAACTTCGAAAACAAACTAAGATTGCTACAATTCGTACCTAAACATAAAATTCCATATGTATATTCGTATTTATATATTTACTATAAAAATGCTTGTTTTTGCTGCTTTAAATAACGCAAAAATCCTTTCTTGTAGTGATAATCCGCAATTTAGTGTTGTAAAAATACTTTTTTTTTAAAAGACTGACATAGGTCATATAATATATTAGTAAACATTTTTCAATATTGTGTTTTATTCCACGAAATATGTTATTGAGTTTAATAGTCAACGCTTTTGGTCTTATTAGAGAAAAATTCATTGTCACAAACTTTTTTATTAAAAAAATTATTAAATTATATATTTTTCGTTTTCAGTATAAAAATATTGCAGTTTACACAGATAACGTTAACTTTTACACTAAATTACGAGGATTTATATTACTTCTCATAAGTGTAAAGGTTCACTTAGATGCCTGTTTAAATTATACGTCTTGAGGGAAGTAATTTTTTACTTTTGAAATTATTAAACTAACACTAGAACTACCGGTGCGCAAGTCTGTAATCTGCACCTTTACTTTAATACTCTTTCAAATTTGAATAACTAATTATTAATGGAAAAATGTTTTTGAATATGTCGTAGTTCTCAATTTTATTAAACTTTGGCATAAATCAGAAGAGAATTACAAAAAATATACAATTAAATGAAGGAAGAAATTGAGTACCAGTCAAATTGACTGGTTTTGGTAGTTCTAGTGCTAATGCCCTTTACTTCTCGATGTAATTTTACTACTTTAATATTAGGGAATGGAACACAGGATAATAACAATAAAATTACTTCAATAATTTTTAAAGTTTACATATACAAGAATAAAATATCAATTGGTGAAATATTAGACTTTCTTTTCTGTTCTGTTTACACAAATTTATAATAACTAAAAACAATATCAAATGCTAGATTTTATTTATAATAATGTATAGTCTTAAATTCGAATGGTTATTGCAAACAACTATGAGCTTTCTTGCAAAATTATATTTTTTTGCAATGTAGGTACAGAATAAATTTTAGAATATTGCCAAGTGTATTGCGTGCTATTCTTACCACAGCAAAACTTTGCGGTGTTCCACAGTAGAAGATATATAAGCAACCAATTATTTTACATAAAATGTAACCCTATCTTTGCCCGCCATCGGAACTTTCATGACAACTAGAAATTAACTTCCCCTCGCCTGGGTGAAGTACGCACCATTTTTCATGGGAGGGGACCGCAAGAAGGAAGCGTTTATATAGGAAGTGATGGCGGAGACTGCAGCCATGAAAACCATCCGCCCCTCAGAATTTTCCGACATAACGAAACGCTAGCCATTACCGAAAGGAGCTAATTAATTTAAAACTCATCCAATCCCCCTAGCCCTAATGAACCCCGCACATGCTATCTCGCATTTTCGGCTTCGATTTAATTATGACGAGCTCAAAGCGATTTATTGCGAGCACTTCCATTTCATTGGCCAGTGGCGGCGTGAAAATGTTTATTTTTGTAAAAATCCTACATCGGTTCAGCGGCGCTGGCAGGAGGATGGTTACCCTCACGTCGTAGCCGAACTAATTGAATTCCATTAGCCCTGATCAAACCAGACGCCGATTATGGTCAATTCTATTTGTATAGACTCAGTTCGAACGTCAGCAGGGCAATGTCTCCCTAAATTAGGCGGATATTTATTTCATGTCTCCCTAATGACGTAATTAATCGAATGGCACAATTTATTGACCCCTCTTTTAGGCTTCGTTGTTTTTAACCTCGGAGGTTAGCCGACTTTCATCTTTCCGGAGTGAGTCGATGATCAAAAATGGCGTTAAAAAAATTTATGAGTTTCGAACTGCTCAGTGCGACTAGTTTGAATTAGGTAAACCGATATGTAAGTAACGGTTTTTTCCCAAAAACTATTTTGGTCAATAATTAGGTAATTTTACGACAAAGTACATACGCATTTTGAAAAATTATATAATTATTCAAAATAATTTTCCCTTCCCTCCTTAGACTTGACTTGCAAATTATTCAAATACATGGTTCAGTTCTAGTGTTTGTGTTGAAGCTGTGAATGGTCGGAATGAGTTCGTAAAAGTATCCCTTCAAATTTAATTTCGATTTTGAAATAAAAACAAGAGAAATACATATAAAAAAAATTTTTAAAAAAATTCTTTAATTTTATTGTTATAAATGAATTATAAGTTAAAATTGATTTATTGTTATAAATGATTTATAAGTTAAAATTGAAAAAGTTAGACAAGTACAATGATTTTAGTGATGCGTGGGTGGAAATAAGGGATGCGGGGGTGGATTCGCACGGGAGACACCACTAACTTGTATTGTCACCGAAGTTATACATGTTCGCCAAATTTCATTGAGTTTGGTAAAGTCTAAGTATAAAAATGTTGCATTGCAAAATTTGACAACACGTAGTGTAAGTTAAATAAAAGAATTTAATAAGTCTCACAGAGTCAAAATCGGTGAATATTATATAATATGTATATAACTATTACAGTGTAAGAAGGTACATTATCCTGCCAAAGTGACCAACTAAAAAATAATATAGTAGTTATGAATTTGCGAAGTTCTAGAGTTACCAATAACAGCCAAAATTTTAGTGCCCTCAGTTCATCTACCTATTTATTGTAGAATAAACTCAACGAATTATTAATTTTTGAATATAGGAAAAAATTAAATCTTTTTACGACATATTATACATATCTACTTTACCTCCGCAAGTACATTAGCATTAATTTTGGCTAGTTTATAAGAATAATAATAATTAATTTTATGTTCTACTTTTAAGCATGTTGATGGAAAGATTCCCCTATTTGTGAATTACCTTATTAAATAACAAATTTTCTCCTCAGGAGTTTTAATAAGTCTGTAAAATTCTAGAATATTGCAAGCATTTCTTAATTCTTTTAAAATAATTAACTGAAAAATAAATGGGATCATATTTTAATCAGTTGGTCCTTGGTGCAGGGTAGATTATAACATTCCATCGTTGTTTTCCTTGTATTATATCAGCGAATCTCCGTTCTCAGTAAATAATTTTATGTATCTTTTTATAATGCTATAAATAGCTTTTTCCATCTCTGTTAATTGCTTCAGTAGTAGCAGTAACAGTATTTCGAGGAAGATCATACATTGGTTTGATGGCACTATTCGTCCAAGTGAGTTGATCATCTGTTGCCATTCCTAGCTATTTATATTTTGTTGAGTCCATTCCTATTGATTTGTATGTTAATATTAATGTCAGTTTTATTTTTTTGTTTTATAATCATGTAGATTATTTTCTGTATATTTATTGATAATTTATGTATTGTCGTATAGCCAGTGATCGTATTTTGTAAGAATCTCTTTAATATTGTTTTCCAATTCTCTTAGCATGTCTTTTAAGAACAATAATTACTTGTCATTTGCGTATATGACGTAATTTATGCTTAGGTTTTCAAATTTAATATTATTTATCTGTAACAAATAAAGTAATGGTTCTAATATTGATCTTTGAGGTGCGCTAGTTCTGATATGATTCGTCTGAATGCGAGTATAGTACGTATTTATGTATTTATCAATCAGTTTATGACTTTCAACTTGTTATGACGTCTTCTAACCAATTATAAGTCCTCATATCCTTACCTATGCTACGCTCTAGGCTTTTGATTAAGCCTTTTTGAGGATGTTAAAAGCAGTCAACCATGAACGAGCACAAATAGTTACAATAGTTAATTAAAAATCTAATTATATTAATATATTGCTATTATAAATTAATTTCTGCAACTTGAACATGAAAATAATAATAAAACGTTTATCTGGCATATCAATGTCAACCAAGGGACAAAGATAAAATACTCCTAGTATTGTTTTATTCCGGTAATAAAATAAATTTTAGCGATAATCTTTTTACTATGATGTTTTGAAAATAGTGATCGTATTAATAAATCAATGCTGGTTTTTATTATTCGAAAACAGTAAAGTACCCTATCAAATGTAATGATATGATGGCAACAACTTGTGCTGTATTTTAAGATTTGACGTCCTGTATCTTTTAATAATGAAAAAAAGCAATACAAAAGAATAAAAACAAATTGGTAGAGAGTCTTCTATATTAAGTTTTGTCTGAAGAATTTCAAAATTTTATTTGAGATAATTTTCTTAACAAAGGAAAACTGACTCTGAGATTCGAGATATTAGAGGGCAGTTTTACAAGCCAGTGACTTTTTGAATTTTCGCGCAGTATTGATCAATCATTTAGTTTGTGCTTGACAGCTTTTGAAAGCAGACAACCTCATGAATTTTAACAAAAATAAAAAATAAGTAACTTTCGTGTGCTGATTAAGCATTATGTCTAGTCACCGTGGTAAAAATCCATAAATTGGGCTACCCCATTCGGCTTATTCTCCAGATTTAGACCCTTGCGACTATTTTATGCTTTCAAACCTGAAGAAATGGCTGGGCGGTAAGAGATTTGCGTCGAAATGAGATATCATCATGTAAAATTTGCAAAAGTGGAGATTGCCATATTTATTTCTATACCCCACAACTTATTTTAGTAGAATTTAATGCAAGTCTAAAATTATACTCTTTACAAATGGATTAGTCAGTATTGACCTACCATCAGTGACTATTAACTGCAAGCAATTCTATTTGTTACAAGTTCAATATATAAAATATTCGCTAATAATTTTGCAATCGAGGACGCGAGGTCCCAATTACGCTTAGAACACTATATAAGTTTTCTGACTTTTGAAATGTTTTAAAATAATTTATCAACGTTTTGAGTTGCGTTTCCGAAATATTTGTCCGTATTCTTTTCGTAAATTACTGTTTTATTTTTTATGTTAAAACGTAAAAGACCTGTATCAATATTGCAATTTATACGTGTTTTCTTAACAATTTTATATGCGCTTTTCTTCCTAGTGTAGGCATGACTCTTTTTTCTCAGTGATTAGGTATGCACCGTCAAGTACTCCCACCAACCTTTTATAAGACGAAATTAATGTAAATAAACCCTTAAATCTTACAGTTATTCATTTTTATGAAATAAATATCCCTCAACTGAGCATAGAATTTATGAGAAAATTTCAAAACTGATTAGCTTCTGGAAAAGAAATTAATAAAGATCTTTTAACATGTTACCGACCGATCACGAGTTAAACTCGCGTTCTTATTTGTAATAGCAATAATTATTATACTTAATAAATATAAAGATTAATATTGCTTGGCAGTGATTTAATTTATATTTCTTACTTTAGAAAAATAGAGAAATTTGTTTAGAATGGAACAGATATTCATATTCAATATAAATCTTGCATCAAATTTTTTTTTTTACTTTTTGGAACCTGCTTCCCCACCTTTTTCATACTAGTTCTTTTCATAAAATACATAAATTATAAGAACCTTCTACACATGATCGTAACGTCCGCGAGTCGAAACGCCAATCAATTTTGAGGTTCTCTGCCTCAACGTACGAGTAATAATTCCTAAAAACAATTAAAAAAGTATCCCCATATCAAGGGGCGTAGGCGGAGGCAAACCATGCTGTTTGCCAGTCAGCCGCTTGGCAGGTAAAATTGCAACAATATTTTCCTCAATTCTCTAATGACCTTTAATTGTCGATCGCTTGATCGGCAATTTTTCCACATGCACAAGCTGTGGGGTCAATAGCTTGCAATCTGAAGAAGTTCGAGATGTTGCGGTTGGGCCTCCGCAATCAAAAAGACGTTGACGAAACGAGTTTTTAGTAAAAATCCGCAAATGCTTTTTGCCCAGACTTTCGAACCAGCGCTCCTGCAATACGAGTCACGTTTCTGAGACATTGGGAGGAACGAAAGACTGCGCTGCAACAAAGTTGTGGTGAAAAATCACCACAATTTAAAATTATATGGTCGCCCTGTGCGCCGCGACGGTAGGTACCTCAGCTTGGTGATGTAACGCAATGAGTGCAGCGCGCGCGCACGCGTGAGCCACTCCGATCGACTGGGACATGTTCCCCCTCTGTCGGAAATAAATTATTTATAAAAATGAACAAATCGGCCCGAGGCATGCGATGCACAGCTGTGACTAAGTTTATTTTCTTTCTCGTTGCAGCTCCGAAGAATTCGCCATGTTCCATTCGAGTTCAGCGTACCCGGACCTGGCGGCCGGATCGGGCAACTCGGTGGCGTACCACCAGCAGGCGGCGGCGGCCGCAGCGGCGAGCGCACCTGTCTACGTGCCCTCAAACCGCGCACTCACGCATACGCAGTACGGGCACGCCGGCCACTTCGGGAGCGCGGCGGCACAGAACGCGTGGACGGCGGACGGGTTTGGGGCCACCCACTCTCAGATCCCGGCCCAGTTTTACGCACAGAACGCCGTCATGATGGGCTCGTGGCGGGCCTATGACCCGACGGGCTTCCAGCGGACCTCGCCCTACGACAGCGCCATGGACTTTCAGTTCGGCGAGGGCCGAGAGTGTGTCAATTGCGGCGCCATCAGCACCCCCCTCTGGAGGCGGGATGGCACCGGCCACTACCTGTGCAATGCATGTGGCCTTTATCATAAAATGAACGGCATGAACCGCCCTCTGATCAAGCCCAGCAAGCGATTGGTGAGTTTCTCCACTATCCTCCTCCGCGCTGAGCACTCATTTTCCCTAACCTCTTTCGTTGCAGACGGCCACCCGCCGGCTGGGACTGTGCTGCACAAATTGCGGGACCCGCACGACAACTCTCTGGCGGCGCAACAACGAGGGGGAGCCGGTATGCAATGCCTGCGGCCTCTACTTTAAGCTACACGGGGTGAACCGGCCGCTAGCCATGCGCAAAGACGGCATTCAGACGCGGAAAAGGAAGCCCAAGAAATCGGGCAGCGAGAGCTCCTCCGGGAAGGAGAAGGACGGGGAAGGTACTTACTTTCGCTGAGGCCCGACACAGTTATGATTTTTGTGGCCCTAGCATTTATTAAAGGTTTTTGCGTAACAAGAATGAATTCGCCAACATATGTATACCGCGCTTTTTCCAGAGAAAACATTTTTTTTTAGTTATTAAAAAATATCCGTAACTAACGCATATTAAGGACCAATATACTCGTATATCAAAATGGTGCATTTGCACTTTTCGATCGGTTAGCTTTTGTTATCAATATCAACAGTATCAACATGTTGCCACACTGTAAACGCTGGTAACCCGTAGAAATGCTGATTATTGTTATCAGCATTATTTTACGCCCATAAATGATTGTTATGGCCGTAACTTTGTCAGTTAAATCATTCAGAGATTTACAAACAGACGAGTTTTTAGAGCCAAAAATACAGAGAACAAATGTTAAAAAACATAATCAAATACATAATTTTTATTTACTAGTTGAGTTACCATTTTCATGGCAATCTCTTAAAATTGATTATTGTTGGTCGCCATTTTTAAACCCGGAATTATTATCCTACTTTGAGATACATTTATATTCCGAATTTTTCCTATTTTACGCTTGATTTACCAATTAAAATAACACAAAAACAAAAAACAAAAACTAGAAACGTCTGCGTCAAAATAATTTGGATTTATTTACAAGCATGATCTTTTACTACATACATATAACAAAAATTAAGTATCTGAGGAGCACTCATATTCAAAACACTGTTCTAATAACCACTAATAAAATAACTTCAGAATAATGTTGGTTAATAATGTAAACTGCAAATTCAGCACTACATTTCTCATGCATATCTGCATCTCTAATTTAACCCCCAAGGTTGATTGCTCAACATTTTCAATCCTTGTGAGCAAGAGATCAAGTTATTTTAAACTTGTTTTTTTATAAATTGAGGTATCACAAGAGATGTACATATGTTTCTGGGCAAAATGAATTTAGTTAGACCGGCCGTTTCCAAACCTATACGTTCACGGAGTTCACAATGGCAATAATCAATCGAATTGGTACGGTAATCGATTAATTTGATTCGATTAATCATTTTCCCCTTTTTATTAATAAGATCTTAAGAAATATCGATTGATACTTATGAGGAGTAAAATAAGCGGTAATGGAATCATAATCGATAAATCGATTAATAAATTATTCTCAAAGTTTTCCTATTTCTAATCAATTCGAACATATTAACGAGTAAAACTGCATTAATTTTGGTTGGTGATTTGTCTATTTGACCGTTGCAATAAAATGAGACAGTAGTAAGAAAATTAGAGTAGAACAACATGAGATAAATTTTAAATTATTTTTTAGGACACTTTTAGCATTTAAAGAATCTACTTGTCCTGTCATTATCTAAATAATAAGTACGAATGAAAATTGAATTAGTGGTAATTTGAATTCAAGTTTCGTATTCTAATATTTCTTAATAATTATGATAAAAGCACCGTTATAATACGAATTCATTCTTGTTAGGATAAAAATTTAAAAATGTAATAATAGTAGTAATAAACAAATTTTTGTCCACAGAAATATTCAAAATGGTACTTTCGAGCGTTAATTTTATATAATTTTATATAATTTTCTTTCAGACCTGAAACCGACTCTTTCTTCGGGCACCACACTTTCAGTGGAAAGGAGTGTGTCCACGGCGAAGCTAACGACGGGTTCGAGTCCCAAACATTCCACCCAGCACCACCTCATGCATTCACCGTCGGTGTCCCAATCACGAACACAAACCTCATCAAACAATTCCTACTCAGCGCACGTCCACACCTCTACACCAATGAGCGGAGGTGGTTCCAGCACGCATACGCACACTAACAGCCTCTCATCTCTCGCATCCAGCGCCACAAAGTACGAACATCTCCTGCACTCCGCCAGCTCGGGCTCTAGTAATCTGTCGTCGCTGATGAACGGTAGTTCAGGTTCGAACCCGTACCATTCGCATCACAATCTGGGACAACATAGCTACGGGGGCGTTAAGTCCGAGACAAGCACCCCAAACTATGACTACGTGAACAATTGCTACTTTGGTGGCTCGTTCGGAGCCCTCGCCTCGACCAACGGCGGTGTTCACGGGACCTCGGAACTGACGGGGTACCATCACCAGCACAACGTGATCCAAGCAGCTAAGCTGATGGCCTCGTCGTAGGGGCCCAGTGGACACAGGGCCACCAGGGCAGCGCTTCAAGTATTACACCCCCGCATCCGATACACTTCGTATTACTTCCTCATTCCTCAGAGTAGTCGCCCAAACCCCCGAGAGTATTTAAGCAAAAACCTATTGGTAGCCTTAGGAGTATCTTACGACTTAGTTAGTAAGTGACCTGTACATAATTAGCTTTAGCACTAGAACATTTCCCATAGAGGGGCGGCCAGCGACGGCAGCACCTCTTCGTAAGTCACATGTGTGTTATCTAATTTGTTTGTAAATTAAATTATAATCAAAAGCGAATCAAGCCTTTTTTTCAGTTATTTCCCTAATCAATCGAGGCATCGATTTCGCCTCGATTCGAGACCAACGAGTCGCCGGTGCATATTAATTAATTACTTATTTATGAATTATACAGAAAAGGTAAAACATATATTTCCCAAACGATGTTGTCTTTTGCCATATTGCCATATACCATATATATTAAGAAAAGTTTATTTCGATTTGCTTAATACACACTCTGAACTAATTAAACTTGCATTTGCAAAAATGATAATTTCCATTTCTTTTCACAAATTAAACCAATAAGGTTTTTTAGTTGAGATTGTTGAAAGCTTCCATTTTGTCAAAAACATAATTTGTAATATATTCGATTCCTATAGTAATTTAAAAAGAAGAAAATTTCTAACTATGTATTTTTTTCGACGAATACAGTGGTACAAATGTAATTTTCGACACCTCCTTTAAAAAAAAAGCTTCAGTTCAACTCCTCAATAAAAAGACAAGAACTTCCAAAGTGTATTTGGCATACCAAAACCTATAGGATACTTCTCGTTGACTTGAAGCACCAAGGAAGGTCATTTTAGACATTTTAACTCATATTCATGAAAATGATATCGGGCTTAGAGACTGAGCTCAGAGATTTAGATCGATCAATGAGATCAAAATCAAGTTTGGCGATCGAACTAATTTTTTGTATTCACAAAGTTTGAGTTTTAATTTCTAGGTCAGTCACCACTGTCTGTCTCATGGGAAATTTTCATATTCCTTAAATTTGATCTCAAAGATTCTCTTAAAGCTGAGATTAATTTCACTACTGGATGTTTTCCTTGTTTGTTTACAGAAACGCAATTAACAATTGTTAGCAATCAGAGAAAGAAGAACTGCATACAAATGACGCAAATATTAAAATAAATATGCAGTTTTTCGAAATTGCTTAAGCCGCCTCCTCTCGTTTCCGGTAAACATCCCAATACTATCCATTGTATATGCTCCTTTTCAAACAGGTAGAGCTTACGATAATTCGCACACACAACGCTTTACTTTAGATATTTTCCTTTTTATGCTAATTTTCAATTTATCCAAATTTCTTTTACATAAAATGCATGTATCACTTATAAAACACAACTTTACTATGATCAAGATTCGTAGTCTAAGCTTGTACTCGTAAGTCATTAAAAGCAGTCTCGAAAATTTTAAGATTAATCTTATAGTAGTTGATATTAAACCTAAACTTATGCTAAAAAATGTAATTTATGAAACAGACATACCTCGATTAGCACGGTAAAATGGGTCCGTGTTGTTCAAAGCTGTAATTATGCGTGGCTGTGCTCTGTGCTATTTGACGACCGTCGCATGCTTATTCGCAACTTTCGTATAATTCCAGTACTGTGTTATTCGAGGGATGTCTTGAGTGATTATTGCTTACGATTTGCTTTAATCTATACAATTTTCAAGAGACACATCACACTTTTCAATACAACAGTATCCTTGTTCAAATACAATGTATCCGATTTCAGTTTGAAAGTAGCGTAATTAATTTTTAAAGTATCAAAATTAAAAGCATAATTCAAGCATAAAAGATCGTAATTCAAATCAAAGTATCCCAATTTAAGTAATATCATTCTTATTATAATTATTAAATTTTTTAATTTTAAGCATATCTTCACCAGCAATTGCCTTAGAAATCTTCTTAAGAGTGATGTTATGTATGCCTCCTTCAATAAGAACTACTAATAATCGGATCACTAGGCCTACTTTTCAATATTTTTCAATTATTAATGTGTGATTATTATTAAAAGCTGAAAAAATTGGATGTGATGAGAGCTATTCGAAGTTTTCACAGGATTTTTGGATAAATTGGAGTCGGATAAAATGACCAATCCTTGACTTTGTATGGATAATGGTGTTATTCATAAAACAAATTTGATCCGTAATATACGGTGTCGAATCTCATCACCTTCAATTTTGGAACAAATTCGAAATAGGGGAAACTAACCGATTTCAAGTCTAAAACCCCGAAGGAGGCATACATGACATCACTTCTGAGGATTGTCATAATTTCTTTAAGAATGTGGAATCGAAGATATCTAAGAAATTTTTGGTAAACATATGCAATAAATGTAAAGTTAATATTAACCCATTCATTGCCGAGATCATATTCAGCCACACATTCAGCTATAGGCAACTACGAAATATCTCGTCGTTGGCAGTGAATGGGTTAAACAATTTGATAATTGTAATAAGGGGTATTACTTAAATTAGAATACTATGATCTAAACTAAGATACTTTTTACTGGAATAAAAATGCACTTTTTACATGAATTCTGATTCTACGCTTTTAATTTTGTTTCTTTAAATTAACTTCAGGAATTAATATTTTAAAATGAAATCTGATACATTTTATTTGAACAAAGATACTGTGACATTGAAAAGTGTGTCGTGTTTATTGAAAATGGTATATTTAATCTCTTACATTTAACATTAATATTGCTATTTACCTAAATATTTGTTTAATAAGTCAGTTTTGCACAATTCCTTATATTTAGTTTATAGTTTATCTAAATGTTCTTGTAAGTTATTTGATAGCTGATTTATTGCTATCTATAAACGTTATATCCAAATTTATTCACAGTTATAGGGTACTTCTATCCAAAGCAACCTAACCTATAGGGTACTTACATAGTAAACTAATTTACCTTGGTAACCACCTTTTTTAGAAGTTAGATCGGGATTATATTGCAACATCTTTATTGTATTTATGTATAATTATGAATTTCAAGTTGAGTTCCAGCTTAATGGATGTTTTTAAAATTAATTAAATCTCATTCTTAACTGAAGTCGCACGTTTTGTAACTTTACTTCTAACTTTATGAATTAACAAGATCTCAAGTTCTCAACTTTATGAATACGACTCATTAAAAATTCGCTCTTCCTCCAGCAAATGTTGTTTATTTTTAGTGGGCTAAATTCTTATATAACGAAAAATTACTTATATAGAAAAATTTAAAAATATAGAAAACAGTTCTGATGCTTTCAACTATATTTTATTTTCATAGGTTCAAATTCAATATACAGAAAAGATAATTTAAAAGTGATATACTCGTACCTACCTGCTCGGTCACAAAGTTTGTGTTGACCTGAGTTACGTGCTGTGCATCTTTAGAGATTAGCCCTTTATAAATTTCTATTCGATTTACAAAAATCAACTTTAATTCAATGCTATTCGGCGTCATATGTACAGGTCTATAATTCTATATGTTAATCGTTTCGCAAAATATCCTTAATTAGGGTCTGGAACATATTCTGCAGGATACCTTCATATCGGCGCAGTGCGACGTTGCGAAGTCCCAAAAGAAGACGACCAAATCTGAACCAGCCCGTCTGCTGTGAGATATAGCTAGCCAGGGCCGTAAGAGCCCCATCGGAGAGGGACTCAAGCACCTTGAGGTTGTCACGGTTTAAGGCGAACTCTGCCCAAAGCCCGAATTAGTTCAATTTCGCAACATAAAATGTAATTTGTATCTCACCTCGACGGCACAGAATAATCGTCTCAAGGAGGCTCAACTCTACCAGGTCGGCCTGCAACTGCTTCGCCTCGAAGAAGACGTTTTTAAGATGCAGATCGCCACAGCATTCGATCACTGAGCTGATATCCAAGGACCAGTGAGAGGCGCGCAGGATGAAGCATTCGCTCCAGACGTTCAGTAGGATGAAGTCCTGCTGCCGCTTGTCCAAGGTGTTGAACTTATCGTTGCATTTCGCCTGCTGAATGCAAGTGACCAAGACTTGGGCTAAAATCTGAAAGTGGAATCCACTGCTCAGGACTTTTGAATTGTACTTTAAACGAAAAGTACGCAGTTTAAGGGCTTTGGCCTTCTCCAGTATCTTTTTCTTAGGCTTCCTTGGCCCACGTTCCTCCTGTACCGCAGATACGTTCATCTGAGCCGCAAAACACCTCTGGAGTCTGCAGAAAGGACACCAATTTCTACGGACTTTATCGACCACACAGTTCCCCTTTCCTGAGATGCACGTGTACACGGCCCCCTTGCGGACGCTTCTTTTAAAAAAGCAGGAGCAGCCGTCGCAACAGATTGCTCCGTAATGTTTTCCGGATGCTCTGTCGCCGCAAACGTTGCAGGACACCGACGAAAAATAATCAACCTCCGCCATGGAAATGAAACTGCAATCCGTAACCGTTTGGACAAATATCTGCAATTTTACTGGCCAGATTTTGTCCCGGAGGTGTGATTTTATAGGTAAGCCCCGGTCCCCGATCGAGTTAAACAAAAACCCTACCGGGGGGCGTCTTTAGCAGTTGTCTCTCTAAATTGTGGTCAAACATTAGACGCTGTGCTTGACCGTCAATCCAAGTGACACTGCACGTCGGTGCTGATCCTCCATGAGGTGGCACTTTTCCGCTTTATTTGCCTCCTGATTGCCGGTTGTAAGGACGCTACAGACGACGATGACGATGTCGGCGGTGGCGGCACCTTCCACCCCCCCAAGGCTATTGTGCAAGCTTCCTTTTTGTTTCCTGTCGACTGCACAAGTGACCACTGTTTGACCACCGGTTAATAATTCTTTCACATTTCACTCCCCCAAAGCGACAGCGGAACACTTCAAAGAACTCAACCATCCTTTGGCTGACGATGGGCCGGCCTCATTGAAATCGCGATAAAAGTTACTATTTTTTCCTGCAAAATAATATCGATGTTTAAGATTTGGTCATTTCTAAATCTGTAATAGCAAAGAGCCAGGCGGGATATCGTTTTAACCCAGTTACAAAATAAATTAATGGGGTTAATCTTGTTATGGTCATAAGCATTCCAATTACACCAACTTAAAAATGGAACACTTTTTAACCATAGAACAATAGACCTCACCAAATTTTTGACCGTATTTCCTTAACCCCACACCTTTTACTATATTTTATTTTTTTCTTTTACATATATAAGCTAGTGCTGGTACTAAGACCAAGATTAATATCATACCTGCAATAGCAAAACCAAGACCAAGGACTCGACTTGCAAGATCGAGACCAAGAAGACTATAAGAACAAGAATAAAAGTACTTTTTAAAGAAATAAATACAAATTTGAAAATAGTATGATATGATTATAAATTTGTTTGTTTTATAGAATCGAATCATCCTATCAGTAAATTATATTGCGCTAATCCAAATCAAAAAAGATGAGTTATGGATATGTTAGGTTTTATCGAAATAGCGCAGTAGTTAGCGTTCAGAACTTCAGGTATGAAGGTCTATCAAATATGAGTAAATAAGTTATGTAAAATATTTGAGTAAGAAAATAAAAAAACTGTAAGAGTCTTGTGAACGATACCAACACTATGGCCAAGACTAAGTCCATTGAGACAAACCAAGCTTATCATACGTACCCTTAAAGGCTTACAGGATAACCTCTATTCCGGTAAGTATACAGCCTAACTTCTCGGAGGGGTATCACTAGAGCACTGTATAGAGTGATTTTGTATAATTTAGAGATATCGTATAAATCAACATAATAACGAACGATGCGACTTTCAATAGTCTCTTTAAAGCAGATACTCCTCTTTCCAAGATCTAATTCTTTATTATTAAGAAAAGATTTACAATTTATGTACTGAGATAATAAATGAAGGCAATGAGTGGATGTCTTAATTCCTCATGTTGAAAATACACAAGATATTTACTACTTATCTTACTGATATTGAATTAGCCTCCTTCAATTATAGGAGCATTAAGGACTGAACACCTTAGCGTTAGTAATTATGTCTAATCCGGATAATCTTCAAAACCAATTAACATTTCAACAGAAGTGCTTTTCGTTTACTCATTGATGACTACAAAAACGAAAGGAAAGATCCCTTCAAAACTCAATTCTCGACAGGCATTTATTCTTTCCTGTACGCCGAGAAACGTCCACTACCATCCGTGCCTAATGATGGTACGCTCGTATAAAAACGCAATTAATGAAAGGGAAAAACCAAACAAAGTAACAAATCGAAAATAATCGCCTTCTTCCATTGTGACATAATTACAGCCACCCACAGCAATTGCGGACGGCTGAAGACCCGCGACAAATCAAAGCGAAAACAAACAACCCAGCTCCGAATGAATTCCGTCTTGGAACAACGAAAAATTCGAATCATCCGTTCGGCTCGGTGCGCTTTAATCCCACCCACATCAACGAGCTGCCTTCGCCCGTGCCACCCTCACCGTGGCGGATCGCTCACTTTCGCCTTCGATTCCGAAACCACCCTTCGCCCCAACCTCCTGCGTTCAATTATTTTCTTATCAAGCAATTATCCATTCTCCAGCCGTGCGACAATTGACTTCGATTAAAGTTCACGACGAGCAGTTGTGGAGTGGCGGAAGAATACTTCCGCGTGGCGAGTGCACCCCCACCCATTTGAGAAGTGGTCGTGACTGCGGTTCTCTGGCATTCGCACCTTCACGCATCTCGACCGCACAAATGTTATGCTACGCCCCCGCAGCTGAGACCGTCTAAATTGCAGGTAATGAGGACAGGGCACGTGCCATTCCCCCATGCGGTTTGGGTCATGTACAAACCTCGTTTTAAAGTTCCTCCACTCCAATTATATTTAGATGCTTCGACTTAGAAAGGCGTTAAGTACTCGAACTCCTCTGTTATTATTTAACCTGGCCTGGCCTTTAACTAAAGTTAGGAATGTTATTTTATGTGAATTTTCAATATAAGATCATGATAATAGTCTTTTGGGGTATGCAGGATTTAATTGTAGGTAATCTTACATATAAAAAGCTCCGTACGCACATTTTTCCCGCATCAAATCGATCTTATTTCCGAACGATTGGTAAAAAAAATTCCATTTTTGAATTAGATAAGAATAAATACTTTTGATTATGCCAATAATGGGAATAGGAATAAAAAGTCTGTTCAATGAAAAAAATTGTCTAGCCCCAGGGTGCACCAGATCGCCACAGGGCTCACTGAAAGAGTCCAATCAGAATTTTAATAATACATCTGGTGCACCATAGGGCGCCCTGACTTTTCAGTTCAGTGTTCTATAACTATTTGATAACAAACCCAGAGCGCCCTGTTGCGCATCAATTTACCCCGAGTTTTATTCTGGGGTAAAAGGGTTCAATGTAACGACTATCGCCATTTTAAACAGAATTAAATAAAAATATCATTAAGAAATGTTGAAATAACTTATATAATTTATGCACTCACCAATCTTTTTATACACTTGTTTTTAAAATGAACTTCACTTCACGTCGAATCCCAAACACAACTTACAGATCTATTTTTCTGTTTTTGTTCGCTCTTTTAGAAGCGTTCGATGAGATACCAAAACTCAGAGTGCCACAGTGCACCCTGGGTTTTTTTTTTGATAATATCGAATAGACGTAATATTAACATTTATGTTCTTTCTTTATTATCGGTAACCAATAGGCGATACATTCCGACATTCATGTAAATAAAAACAATATAAAACTTTGTTAAAAAATAATATCTTCTAGGAGAAGTGTAATCATTTACAATACATCAGCTGGACATGAGAAAAACTAACTAACTAACATTTCATACCTCCGCCTAAATTGCCGCTCACTGATAGCAGTCTTACATTCAACAGGCAAATCATTCTACAATTTAGCAGTTGTTACGAAAAATGAGTGTTGCGAAAAAAAATATTTAAATATAGGTATTAGAAAATTAGGAGTTTTGCCACGTAGTATTTTAAAGAAGTATAAACATTTACGTAAATTAATGTGGTCTTCCAAAGACATTCCTAACAAAGTTTTAGAAAAACGTGAGACATGGTCATATTTACGGAGTGTAAAAACGAATCTAATGCATGCATTAAATGATTTTTTGAGTACTTTGAGTGTTGCAGCCTCTATATTGGCATAAATACAAATGCAGTAGTTGATAAGGGGCATAACAATACTCATCGCAAGATATTTTCTGAGATCTGTCGAAAGGTCCCTGAATTATAGCCCATGTCAATAGTAAGGTCTTCAGCAACATCGAGTTTCCCTGAATTTTTAGAGGTTTCAGAATTAAATTATTGTGCAAAGCGCACCGACGAACACATTCATATCACAGATCAAATCACAGATGTTATCATAAGGAGCGGACAAATACATTTGTACATCCTCAGCATACATAAAAATATTCCACTTTAGATTCATAGTAGTAAGGTCCTCAATGTATACACCAAAAGTAGCGAACCCAATATAGATCCCTATGGAACTCTTAGTTTTATCTCATCTTTTTGTGAAAGTATGATCCTAACAAATGAGATATTGTTGGAAAAATTCTTTTATCTTTTTTGAATGATTTTCCGCTCGACATACTGCGATTTCATTACAAACATTATAAGGACTTAAGTCAACGCACCTACTAAAAATCATTGAAGTCGATTTTGAGAGGGAAAAATTTGATCAAGATGCGGATTGGTATAGCGTTTTCTACGAAAAATCCGAACATAATCGCATACCAATGTAATCGTAGATAAAAAGTGATTTAAAAATAATAAAATAATTAATAATAATAGTAACTGATTAAATGCCTATCACAATTATTAATAGCCGGGGACATAAAGTACAAAAAGTAATTAAGTGTTAATTTCAATATGCTTGCACTAGAAAACGCATTTGCGCGTATAAAGAAAAACTCAATTTTCTCAAAAAGTAACAGACAATTGTTGTTTAATATTCTTTTCATAGTCCCTTTAAACTATTTAACCTACCAAAAAATTATGCAACAAGTCAAAAATCCGGAATCTGTGTAGTGTATTGTGAAAATTAAGGGCTTAACTCAAAAATCCGGATGAAAATTAATAGGAATTCGCGAAAAAAAATTGTATGAAAGAACGAAATGCTAAAATTTTAAAGTCGTGTATCTTCGAAAGTAGATATGTCTGACAAAAATTTTTTACATACTCGTTCATTTTAAGTCGAAAAGAATGTTTGTACAAATTTTTGTAGAAATCGGGTAGGTGTCCGGATTTTTAACTTAAGCCAAAGTTATTAAATCAGTTTGAGGAAAAAAATTATTCTGGTTTAAAACGGCTAGTAATATAATTTTGAAATAAATGGTACCGACGTTCGTTGATTGTTTTTTTTTTTTAAATTCGCGGTCTTTTAATAAAGTGGCTATTTACTACAATTTCTTTTGAAGATATAAAAGTTTCAATCTTTAACAAAAAAAAATCAGGAAACGACTCTATGACTGATATTAAATGAAAAACTAAAATATCTTCCATTACACTTAAATTTTCACTCGGTTGTTGGTAATTCGGGTACATTCTCAACTAATTTTCATTTTTTATGGAATCGAAATCTTCATTTTCGAAAATTTGATTGGTTTGAAATATCGCATATTACAAAATTATGTCTTTTTGAATTTATACTTCGAATCTAAAGTTTATGGAATATATTTTTAGTCAACAGGTTTAATTTATATTACATATATGTACTGTAATATTTGCACTAATTCACAGTCTCATGGGGGACAGTTGTCCTATACCTTCTTGTATACGCCAACGAATGTAATTAACACGGAATGATGAAAATTTAAGAAATCAAATTCGTTTGTTCGTAAATTCCAGTTGAGAAGTTGATCCAGTGTTTTCTGCTAAAAAAATAATTTGTTTTGTAGATTAATTAATTTTTAAGGAAAAATATCTGGATTGATAATAGCCACATTTTAAATAATATCTTTTAAGTCCCGATTAAAACGACAAATTCGCTAATATTTCTCACATGCTTTATTTTCAGTTAAAAAACAATGGAGTAAACCTGTAACAAAATTGGCAACATCTTTAACATAAATAAATTCTTCTGAAGATCTCAAACTGCTATAGTCCCGCAGGAATAGAAGTAACAGTCAACAAAGAGTCCGGCACAGCGACATTCACACAGTATAATGTTTCGGAAACGGATTGTTTACTGTGACTACAGCCTAGGACTATCCGAGCTTTAAAATTTTACTACAGACGGTTTTGTGCTAATTTAGTTACTTATACCTTAAAGCTAACACCTTTGGCATTGCAGGGATCGGATTAACATCGATAACTTTAGTTCTTATTTTGAACAAACGTGAAAAAGAAAATGGAATAAAGTTTTGCGCTCTTTTCATTAATTTTCTTTTTTTCTTATATTCTTTTTATACCTTTTTTTTGGTGGAGATACGTCGGTCTTTTCTTACTTACTAAATACGTTTCACGTTTTTAACTATAGCTTAGCTTAGAGTTATTAGTCCTTACACTCCATTTAAAATTTGGAAAGGATAACGATTGTCTATTCAAATTTATTCACGTTTAAATGCTAACTCTTCTTGTCTTTTTATGCGCAATCTTTGTTTTAGTTTAAAAACATTTCAATCGTAAAATTTGTAAAAATCTCCTTTTTAAACTAAAATCTCAACTTTGATAATGCCAGTAGGAATCGCTTGAAAATTATACTATTATTATACACATTGCCAACAAACTTTGTGAGAGTTCTATTCAATTGCATAGGCTTGCTTCGTAGTCGACACTCCATAGGAACATTTTATCATTTTCTAATTCGCTATTCAAATTTTACAATTAAATAGGCAGCTCTGCGATGATATGATGAGTATCAAACTATTGTTATAGAAAAAGAAATAAATTTCCGACTATTAGCCAAAAAACGTGGAGGCAGACAGAAAAAGCCGCTGACGGAAATTCTATTCACTATTGTGGTTCTTGCTTCTATACGATATAATTGAGTTATGACCGATTACTTTACATAATATGTTTTTTTAATTTCGAGTCATCTTCAAAATATTTTTTAATCAGTGATCCTTCAAAGAATAAAAAAAAACCTTTTTTGGCCTATTTTTTATACGTTCTTCGTAGTGGATCGAAAATTGAAGCATTTATTCGCGTATTCTTTGTGCGCCGTTCTTTGTTTAATAAAATTTTGAAAAATACTACCATAAATACAACAGTTTAAGTAAAGTATTTTAAATAGTTTTATTATTTAAAATTTCAGATCATTGCCTGGATAAAAGGGATATGTATGAAAGTTTTGTCATTTTTTTCTTTTATTGGCAATTGATCTTAGTTTGTGGTTTTTCAAAACAAAAAAACATTTTTTCAATAATGAAAAAAAGTTCTAACAATTTTAATAAAATTATGCCACCGTTTATTTGCTTGGGAAAGTTATTACTTTTTTATTAGTTCCTGCAGGTACTCAAGAACCACAAATTTCTGGGGTTTTTTTTAATTTTCAAACGAAAAATTACATATAAAGAGGCCCCACAACAAAAAACAGTATTTTAATCGTGAATGTATTTTTAAAAACACTATCGGCTTGACCAAACAAAATTGAACTCTTCTTACACAAGTCAAAAAATATAAGTAAAAATCAGATTTTGATCATATATCAGTAAAATACCGATAAATTGTAAATATAAATATTTTTCAGATTAATAAAAGTTAAGAAAAAACTTTTATTTAAATCATCAATTCTATCACTGTTTTTTACTTTTATGTTCAGTCAAGGAAAACGAAATATATGGCTTTAATTTATAAGTCAAGTAAAGCTCATTTGTTAAAAGAATTTTAAATTTTCATTTTGGGGGGTATATTATATAAATTTTTGAACGCAAGCAATTGAAAAAAATTCGTTAAAGTGTTTAAGGGGAGGTTCTCATCTAGAACACCAAAAATTAGGTAAACTTTGGGAATTTTTTAAAAGGAAAACTATAAAACATATCAAGACGATATTTGGCAGTTTGATACAATGTACTTTTATTTATACATTCAAAATTTTTTGGAGAGAAAAAAAACAAAATGGCGTCCGTTATTCGGCTTTTGCTACTGCATGTTTTGGAAAATTTGCTCCACTGCCGGGTGTCCACCGCAACAATAAACGGACTGTAGAATACGTTCTACACCTCGGATCAACTATTAATTTTAACACAACATTCTAGACATGTTGAACTTTTAGAAAATGCAAAAACAAAACTCGAAAAATTCAAAATTCTAGATGAAAACCTCCCCTTAAATAAAAATAATAAATACATATATTTTTTTTAACAAATTTTAAAATTCTTCACCCAATTACTTTTATTATTCGATTGAAAATATAAAAATCATAAAATCATTTTTTTTGTTGCTTAAAGCGGTTAAAGCTAAAGATTAGAATTTTGCAACTAAAAGATATTTTTGTTCACTTATTTTATTGCGGGCGGTAAGAGATAAAATAATTAACGTGCCATATTTGAATTAGTCGCATTTCACCATAACATTTTTTTAGGATTTATTCAAATTTATAGGTTTAAATTGTTTCAATTTATTAAAAAATATCAACTCAAAAATCTAAAGTTTTTCAAAGGTAGAATTATCGTACAAAAATTGTACACCTTAGTTAATGATTGTGAGGCTTTGTTATTTTGTAAATAAAAATTTATGTAGACTTTTTCTCCACTGTAAATCGCAGCTGGGTGAATTGAAACTTGTGTAGTTTCTAAATCAACCTGGCCTTCATAAGACATGAAGAAAACAGAAGAACTTTTAAGGCGGACCTGTACAGATAGATATCTCCAAAGTTTTAGCTGTATAAACGGGTCATTAGCTTATAGGGGAACATGCAACTAGGTCAGGGATATCCCCTCACAAATGAGAAAAACACAATTTCCCATTTCCTGTGCAAATACCCGCCTCTTCGGGTCACAAGAGACAATGAGAACTCTACAAGCAGTCTTTTGATGATCTTAAGGAGATTTCAAAAGTTTAGATCAGGAAAATAGTTCTTTTCCCGAATTCTACAGGTTGGCTCTGAATCAAGCCACCATAATACTCGTACCTATTGACCTATTCAGATCTTCTTTAGGTGGTATCAAAACAGCGCACCTCAAGCGCTAATTGGAACTCAGGCCAGGTGCCACTTAAATCAACCAACCAGAAAATAAACTTTTAATATTCAACCCCAAAGAAATGGACAATAATTGAAAAATTTACACCCCATTTCTATTTTCATTTTCACTGCTTCAGGTATTATCGTTCCCTAATGCCCACTCAAATCGATTCAATCATTAATTAAAAACTTATCACTACCGAAAAGTGAAATATAGCCGCAAGCAACATGATTCTAACTCCAAAGTTTCCCGCTTTCTTTATTAAATTGTGTAACTTTAGAGATTTCTTTAAATTAAAAAAGTTAACAGTTTGCTGCTTTTAAGACATTAAGTAAGATATCTTATCCTTATTCGGTTCGTAGTAGCTTTAAGACGCGGTAAGGATTAAATTCAAGTTATCTATTATAAATACTTTGAGAGTGAAACAACTCAATTTATAATTAACTACTTTATAATAGTTTCCTAACAAACTGAAATCATCATTCGTTAATAGTTATCTTTAGGACTTTCTATTATAAACCAAAAATTCGTAACCAACCATTGCTTTTACAGTCGGGTTTATCCAACTTTTGAAACCTCTTCTAAAAGTAAATTTCAATCACGAAAGTTTTGCGGATAATTCGTCGCACTTGTTCCATACGTTCGTTCTACAGATTTTTAATTAAAATAAAAGTTATTTATTTTGGAAGAGAATTACACGTTGCGTCAGCGCCGAAACAGATATTTAAAAGTTATAAAAGTTTGATTTAAGCTTCTGAGCTGTTTTCTCACTTTCTTTGCGAGTTGGTGAGATAACTTCGAGCGATTCAATTGACTGGCATAATCGCGAATTCTTTATCAATAGAAAATTCAGTCGCTAAACAGGTACAACATCGTAGTTGATGCGAAGGAAATTCTTCTCTACGTCACCTGAAATAACCGAAGAAACTTCGATAATTTTAGTATGATTTTCTTGGGGACAAGGAAAAGGGGCACTAGACTACGTCTTAAATTGTTTCCTATCTAGTCATTAAAGCTTCAACGTTCAATTTAATTTCTTGCGGGCGAAGGTTGTTCTGGTTCGGTCCAGCACCAGGAATTGGCGGTGGACTCCGATTTAAGCTGCTGTCCAAGCTACTGTGATGGCGGGATGATGCCGGCGACAGGGGGATCTCCTCAATCTTTTCTAAATCTTGTGCAATCGAACTGGAGTTTTGCTTATGTAGCCGAGCTAGCTGACATTTGGGGCTGCAACGAGTTTCCTGGAGGACGGGGATATCTAGGGTTTGCTTGGACTGAAGTGGACCGGTGGGTGGTTGGGGGCCGTCATCTTTATCCAAGCTGAATTGCCTGCGTAGTAATCTTGTTGAACCTGGTTTATTATCGAGCTTACTCATCCCATACATATACTTTCCATCCGAGAACTGCGAAAGATTGCTCTCGCTTGGACTCAAACACTTGTAGTGGTTGTATGGTGAGCTCAGGTCGATCATTTCCTCAATTTTTTTGTACAGACGCGATGATGAACCACCCGCTGAGGAAGGGTTTAAACGGTTAAAATTAGCGGGGTTCAACAAACCCTCAGGGGACAGTTCAGACAACTTTCGCTGCTGTGGACTGGCACCAGGAGTTTTTGTTGGAAATTCAGCAATAAGGTTAAGACTAGGATTTAGGTTGCTAGTATTAGAATCTAGAGAATAGGAGTTTGGAAGCACAGTAGGTGGTTCAATGTTCGAAGGAGGAGTGATTTCCACTTTAACTTCAACCGACTCGCCAGCAAGTGATGAAGATTGGCTAGAAGATGGATTCGTGCCGCAGTTTCGCAACTTATTTGAAGCAGCCTTCAAGATGATGGAGTTGCGGATCAAAGATTCGTCCAAGCTAATTGAAAATGTTTGCTATAAAATGGAAAGTGTTCTACTGAGGACTGAGAACTTACCCATGTGATTCGCTGTAAATGAAAAAATAAAGAGAAAGTAAGTTGAAGTTAAATTTAATAAAAGCTAAAAAGGGTTCGCAAAGTACTTTAAGATAAGAGTGATACCCAATTTTTGTAAATTTAATTTAATTTAATTTAATTATTTAGCTACAAGAATAAAAGAAAGCAAGCTTAAATTAAATAACAAATGTAAATTAAAACTAAGGCTACATACATAACTAAACCTAAACACGGAATAGGGAATACAACAAGAGCAAGAATGAAAGCTAGTGAAGGGGTAAGAATAGGGACGAAAACTATATCAGCGATAGATAGAGGTTGAAGATTGATTAGTTTCAAACGGTCCTCATAAGTGGGTTGTCAATCCAAGGAAGGCCACGTAAGATGAAGTGGAGGAATCTGGCTGGGAGGGAGGGATCAGACCTCACAGGCGTATTCAAGGAGAGGCCAAATAAAACAGAAATAGAGAGCTAGCCCAGCGTTTTACACAGTCTAGAGCTGAGGTGGCTTTGCTTATGATGTGATCGATATGTCTTTTCCATTTCTTTGATTACTGTAGTACATGCATCAGTTTGTGACAAACTCCAACATGTGATACCACATGACTCTTAATAACTAATATTTATGATAAACTCTAACATGTGGTATTATGGCCCTTAATAATTAGCATTGCAGATAGAAGACGAATCTATTTAGCCTTGTTCTGCTTTAAGTTGCTGTTTTCTTGATTATATCCTGTATCCCTCCACTGGGCCTAGTTTGCACTGGCTCATGGTTGTTCTGGTTGGAATTCCTGTCTTTGGTTGGGTGACACTATATTTCTTCTTGAGGCTCTTTCTATAGCCCTTGTATAGTTAGTATAAAAGTATGAAAGTGAAATGCCTCCATGGTGGTCAGCACAATTCTATATTCTCTGACCTTATGTCTTGTGGATTCACTATGACTCTGCTAATTATTTCACTAGTGTTTTCCACCTTCCTGATTTGCGTGTTGTCTATGATTGCTGAGCGCTGATTATTTATTTGCGCAATTAAGTGGATCTTCTCTGAAAATTTTTTTAGCAACTAAGATTTGCCTAGCTGCCGGATTTGTCGTTCAAGGCCTGCTATATAAGTTTTGCAGGTTCCGGCTATTTCTTCTTCGACTTCTTTAAGGGGTTACACCACTCTACGATTTTCAAAAAATCGAAACATTTTTTTTGCTTAAAGTACACTTTAGGGTCCTAAAAACATAATTCAATTGGTAGAATGGTGAAAAAATAATTTTTTCCCTTTCTAATCCGCTGTAGTCGGAGGGTTCGGAGAGGGCGATGAGCGCATTTTCTACCTGCCGCTTCTTTTTGTTTTCGTTAGTTTTTCTACTTCAACGAATTACTTTATTGACTACCGTGGTTTCTAGTGATAAGAAGATCTAAAATTGAGCAGAAGGCATTCAGAAAGGAAGAGGATGAGTTCCACTTGTCCATGGAAGGTGAAATGTACGGCGCAGGCATCGCTGACTGAAGGTATAACAAAATTTTCAACGCTTAAAACTTTAAACACCTTTTTCTCGAAACTGCATTTTTCAAATCGGGCGACCATGGTACTCGGAGACTATAGCACATATCAACCTGAAATTTTAACTGTAGCTTCACAGTAACATTATCTAGTAAAGTACGTACGATTTTTTTGTTATCATTGCAACTTTTTTTTTTATAAACAATTTAATGCTAATTTTTTGGATCAAAAATTGAACATTTTTTTAAAAAGTCCGCCATTTTGCGAAAAATTGATGTAAAGCTAAAATCATACGTACTTTACTAGTAAATCTTATGTAGATTAAGATCCCGTTATTTATTTTGTTTCAGATATCACGAGTTCCTGGAATCACGGTCGCCCGTAGAGGCCCTCTTGAAAAAGGTGATTCCAAAGATTGGCTTAGTAGCCGCCATTTTGTATCAACATGTAAATATAAAATTTTTTTTATATACTTAAATACATGTTTAATAAAGCCTAAAAGAGAGAAATTCGATTATTTTTTCCATACTCCTAAAATAAATTGTCAAAGTTAGGCTTTTTTTTAGGGCTCTAGACTGGTGTAACCCCTTAATGTATTCCGTACCTAATGGCATCGATAGGCCTTTCAAACAAATAAAAATCCAGGATGGACGGGTTGTAAGTTTCTGATACTCTCTAAGCTTTTTGTGACTTTGGGATGGTCTGCTGGGCACAGTCTCTGATAGTGTCGTTGAGGTAGCCAGCTCGTTTTCTATGACCTCTTCTGCTTTTAGTTTGACATGCGGACAGTGTTTTTCTTAAATAGATCCTGAAATTTTGGCCAGTTGATTTTGTTATTTGTTAGTTTGTATGGTGCTCTGTGTAACTAGCAGTACCCCTCGGCGTAATGATGGTTGGCGAGTGGTCCGAAGAGAGGTCACCTACTGTTGGTTGACAGTATACTTCTGCGATGTTAATCAATCCTCCTAGCTACATGCAAAATAATTCGTCCACCTCATAAACGGACCCATATAATTCGCTCATGTTGGAAATTGAGTCGTCACCATTTCGAAGCGTAACCTTTATTTTATATTACCGCTTCAAATCGATCTGACATAGTACTTACTATCTGCCGACAATTTTCCAGCTCTATGGACTTTTATTTTATATTTAAGAGAACAATTTCTCTATCTTCCTGATAAATTGTTAACGTATCTTTGTTTTTTTTTTCATTTGTCCTCATAAGGACTCAATAGGACTAGCATATCTAGTTGAATCGAATATCGCTCTGTTTTTTTCTTTCCTTGTATATCACCTGTTTTTCTAAATACTTTGATTATATCTCGAATCGTAATCCGCAATATGTTAAAATTTTCGAATGTATGAGATGCGAATTTTCCCTTTTTATAATCATAAACAATAAATTTTCTAATACTATAATAAACTACGTATAGTTCTACCAATAAAATAATCATAATATAAATCGGTACATGATCTCTATAATTAATAGTAAAATATCGGAAGTGAACCATTTCGGTCCATGGAAACTACTTGATTAATAAATATTAATTAAGTCAAAAAAATTCAAATTCATAAAAATTAAACAAGTATTTCGAATGTCTTTAAAAAGGCCTTAAACTAGGTGAACTAAATGCAAAAAATAAAAAAAAATAACTCACATAGGTTCAAATATTTTGAGAAAAAAATTTATGGACTTCATGTTAATATAAAGAGTAGATCCAATTGGAAAAAAATATTTATAACAATTTGGGTACCATTCTTATTCAAACATCTTTATAAAAATTTAAACTTACCCGATAGCAGGTGGCGTTGGTAGTGGCTTATCAAAGCCCTTTTTTCCCAGCAACCAGTAGGTATTCATCAATCCTTTCCCTTTTATTTCTATAGGGCCTCTAGATTCAATGTGATACCCACCTGCTTTATCCAGACGATCCCGCGTCACCTCAGACATGTGAATTCTCCATGAGGACCCTGAGAGGGGATAGAATTATTTGGCTGCCTTTGAACTTAAAAATACACTCATTTTTCCGGGAGAGCTGTGCTTTAGGGGTTTATATTTACCCGTCGATTCCATCCTAGATGCTGTGTTCACAGTGTCTCCAAATAGGCAGTACCTTGGCATTGTAAGTCCAACTACACCCGCACAGCATGGTCCTGTATGCAAACCGATTCGGAGCTGGAGAGGTACTCCAGGGAGGTGTTTCACTTTAAATCGTCCACTCTGATGCAATAAATCTAGAGCCATCGTAGCAATCTGCTCTGCATGGTCGGGTATTCTAACTGGCAGTCCACTGACCACCATGTAAGCATCTCCAATTGTTTCCACCTAGATACATTTTGCGTTTTTAATTGGACAATTTAAAAGATAAATTTACCTTGTAGACGTTGTACGCGTTTATTGTTGCGTCAAAGATGGTATAAAGATCATTTAACAGATCCACCACCTGAACCGGGCTGCAATGTGCAGCAATCGTTGTAAAACCAACGATGTCACTGAAGTAAATTGTAACATCCGAAAATTCTTCGGGATCCACAGCCAAACCCATTTTAAGCTTCTCAGCCACAGAACTGAAGTTGTTGTTAAGTAAAAACAGAATATTTCGTTTTAAAGAAGATGTTGTGGCACTCACCTAGGAAGCATCCTATTCAAAAGTTGTTCAGTCTTTTTTCTTTCGATATCTAATTGCTCAGTTCGTTCTCTAATGAGCTCCTCCAAATTGTTTGAGTATTTCTCCAACATTTGAAACATTGTGTCCACAAAATTCACCTTCCTTCCGTGGTTAAGCAGCTTAAACCGCTCATAAACTCTGGAAGAAAAGCGTCAAAAGACAGAAAAGTAAAAACTGATTGCATATACGAATTAAAATCTGGTCTCATATCTGGCATTTCTGCCCAACATTGGCGCATTATGTTAATTGCTTCAGGTGGTGCGGCTCCTTTTGACACAGATGGTCTAATTAGAGGTGGTGGTTTTTTGATTTTCGCAATTATTTCCTCTGGCGACAGTGATAACATACAGTACGGCTCTCCCCGTACGACCACTTCTTGCATGATGATACCAAACGAATATACATCACCCATTTGTGTTCCGCATTTATTGTGACCTTTATTGCATCTAAGGAGTTCTGGCGCTGTCCAAAGAAGCTCTTTGGCGGTCCTCGTGGGAGGAGATAAGCCCTGCGCTTCATAAAATGACGGCAATCCATAATCTGTAATTTTTAGCACCCATCGTGCATCTACGACACAATTTCTGGAGCTTAAGCCGCCATGAACTCGCATTGGCGATGTATGTAGATAACGCATACCTCGCACCAGGTCGGTTAGCAAACTTAATCGAAAAGACCAGTCTAACTTTATTTCATCCATTATCAAAACATCTTGAAGCGAACCTCGCGAACAGTAATCAAATACCATAGCTGATCTGCTTGGATCACTCAGCCAACCTACACAAAAAGAGTTTAAGAGTTAGACATCAGGATAAATATTAAATTTATATATTTGGAGTAAGTGCAAAAGCGATGACGAAATAAAGCTTTAGAGACCCAATACTTACGTAAGGTTAGAGTCAATTCTTTTTTTTAGTATAGACAAATAGAGCGAGAATTGCAACACACTATAAGCATTTGCAAATTATTACTTTGCAGGCAACTTCGCCAGATATTTAACACTACAACTACCAAAACCAGTCAATTTGACTGGTACTCACTTTCCTCCCTCATTTAATTGTATATTTTTCAAATTCTCTTCTGGTTTATGTCTCTTAAGTTTAATAGAATTGAGAATTACGACATATTCAAAAACCTTTTTTCATTAATAATTATTAATTCAAATTTGAAAGCGTATTAAATTAAAGGTGCAGGAAGTTGTTAAAATTACAGACTTTCGCGCCGGTAGTTCTAGTGTTAAAGAAATGGGAAAGCTGGAGTTTAGTAAACAAAACTCTAAACATTAGGAATAAAAATTAGATCTAGGAGTTATCCAAATATTTTGGTTTAATTAATTGAGTCCGTTTTGATCCTCATAAGAAATTGTAATCAAGAATACATTTAAACTTTTAATAGCAATTGCAGAAAATGTGGGTGTCTTAAAATTTAAAAGACTTTTATATAAGAATATTAAAATATGTTAAAATAAACAGAAAAACAAAATAGAAAAATATTTTCCAGAAATAAACAGCGCAGTATTTTTGTAGTTTTAATTGACTATCACGTTTTCAAAACATTCACTGCCAAATTCAATTTCATTTCAAGAATATTTCAGCTGAGCACATCTTTTAGGAATTACACAAAACATATTCAATTTCTTATAAATGGTCTGAATTTGAGGGCTCGTTAGTTCTAAGAATTCTCTGGGAAATTAAAAACTAGTAATTCCCAATATGTATATAATAAATTTATTTTAGTGCTATATATTGCTTTAAAATTTTAAAAATGTTGTCGCCATATTAAAAATTAAATCAATTGAAATTGAAATTAAAAATTACGACCGCTTTTTTGAATTTACAGCTTATATAGTGGTGGAAATTCCAATAAAACCATTAGTTAATTGCAATATGTTTATAAACATATTTATTTGCGAAGTGAAATAAGTTCCAATGCTTTTACTGAAAAATCTTAGCAGCTGAGTTAGCAATGCTCAACATCCATGCTATGCATTTTCTTAGTTCTCTTAACGTTTTTAAACATTTTTTGTGGAAGTTCACATAAAACCAAAGCCGTTGATTACTAAGATTTCGAAAATAACTGGGAAAAACGAAATAGTTTTGAAGTGAAAAAGTAAAAAAAACTTGTATAGTAATAACTTCCGTTATGTTTTTGAATTTTATGTTTTTATGTGCATGTATTTTAGATATGCCACGTGGTAAGGTACTGAGTGACAGAGAAAAGAATAAAATCACTGCGTATAAACACTATGGGCTTGGTATCCGCGAAATATCGAGGCGAATCAACAGATCCCATATCGCGGTGCTGAATTTTTTACGTTTGGTGGAACAATATGACAAATAAAAATAATAAAACACGATCACAAAAAAAAATTTAATTTCGAGACAGAAACGGTTAATTTTATACGAAGCAAGAAAAAATAAATTGTTTTCCGTACAAATTACCTCAAAATTAGACCTGCCTGTCACATGATTTTTAAGGAAAGAGCGAAAAGACCACCATTTTCTTCCACGCATAAGGCCACACGTTTAAACTTTACAGGGAACCATATGGGTTGGATGGCACCAAGTACTGTTTTCTGTCAAGAAAACATTTAATTTGGACGGTCCAGACGGCTTTCAATTCTATTGGCATGATAAACGTTGCAATTAGGAGATCAGAATGAGTCGGAACTTCGGCAGTAGAAGTGTGATGGTTTGGGGTAGATTTTTGGCTAACGGAAAAACGGAGCTGGCCTGGATTCCAACGTAAATAAACTCGTAAAAATATATTGAGCTCTTAGAAGCAGTAATGGTGGAAAAAACTGAAGATTTATGTGGTCAGAACTTCATTTTCCAGCAAGACAACGCCGCAATTCACGTTCAAAAAAAGTTAAAGAATGGTTGGTTCAAAAAAATATTACCACCACCATTGATTGGCCGGCAAGAAGCCTTGACATACTATAAATCCCATAGAAAACTTATGGGGAGTCCTTGCAAGGCACGTTTATACTAATGGTCGACAATACGACACCGTTATGTAGCTGAAATCCGCAATCAAGGAAGCATGGTAATCCATTTCCATAAGCGAATGTGTTAAACTAATTAACTAATTTCATACGGAAAACATGACAATAACAAACTAAAATAGTAAATTACAGGGCCTTTGGTTTATTTAAATTTCCTTCGAAAAGACCAATTTAATTACACAAAAATATGTTAATAATCAAATTTATGCTTAAATTTAAATTTGTAATATTCAAAATATCTCTCCTCAAAAATGTCCTTTTCGCTTTTATCTTCATTTGCTTTCACAATTTATTTTAACATCTGACATGGCTATTAAAAGAAGTATCTGGCGCTAAACTTTAATTTCCATTCTCCCCAAATGATAAATGGTAGCTGCTGAAAGCCTGTGACAGACCGACAGATTAAACGAAATTATAAAGGTTTACGGTAGAGACGAAACCCTAATTAGGCAAATATCTAATTATTTTATGTTAGCTATGCTTCATAGTGAACACAAAATCTCACTTTTAAGCTGCACAACTTCAACGTCGACATTTCAGAGCTACGTAAATTTTACTATTTACTTAATTTGTGACAGTTTTCTTGTTAATGTAAGAATGTCTGGTACTTTTACTATTTCACTTTTTAAGCTTGGTGCTGTCGAAAAAGATGGGGAGAAATGAAAATTGTTAATTCAAACTCAGGCGGAATATTATGAAAAATATTTTTTGTACGAGTATAGCAGACTAAAGAAAAGTCAAGCCCTTTCAGTGCTGTAACGTTTTTCAGTATTTTAATTCGATTCGCATGGCAAACCCTGCCTTCCTGTTTAAAAATATAAAGGCAAGACGCAAGTAACAAGGCTCTCGACTCCTTGTAAAAGCAACAAATTGGCCTTCAAGTGCCTTCAACACAAATTGCTTTTGGGACAAAGAAAGCCACTTATTTGAAGGAAAATTTTGTTGTTGCAGTGGAAGGAGTCTCTGTCGCAGCGGGAAGAATAAATTATTATTGAGGCCCCAGAGTTGAAGCTCCAAGATTTTAAGGTCGACTTACTATATATGCTTCAACAACTGGCCTCTTTAGAAAGTTCTAATAGCTGCACCACTAGAAAAGAGTCATGTCAAATATCCCACTCTCGACCAGCTAGACCTATGAGCGCGAAACTTAGATCCTACAAAATAGCTCCTTAACTAATGGGCTGTAATGTAGTCTGTACTAGTCATGGACAAAATCGGTCAGTTTGATGAGTGAAGTCATGCTTGACTCGCATTAAGTATATGTAAATGATACAAAAGATAGATTTGGTCATTTGAGCCAATTGAATATATGGTATTACTGTTCTAATATTGTTTATGGACGCTAGGGGCATATCCAGGGGTTGAGGTTTGGGGTTGACTCTTCCAAAATGTTGTTTTTTTCTTAGAACACCACACTAAAAAATATATTTGATCAATGAAAAGACATCCTCATTCAAAAAATGGAGTTGATTTTTACACTGAAGTGTAAAATGCATCTTTCCGCGCTTATTCTAGCTATTTCAAAAAATGTAAGTTGGAAGCAGTTCTTATTGTTATTTTTCCTATTTTATTTTTTATTACTCGATTGTAAACCTCTCCCAATATTACCAAATGTTTGCTAATATTTGAAATATAGAAAACGAAATTATTTTTAATTGAAATGTAAGTAAGTTTAAATGTTTAATAAATTTAATAAAAGAAATATTATATATAATGTATAATTATTTTAATTTAAAAAGTAAAAAATATAATTATAAATACTTTCAGTAATGTGTTCGCCCCCCCCCCCCCCCCCCCTTCTTATAAATTAATTCGAAGAGCTCTGTCGGGCATACTGTCGAAAAGGTTTCTGATGAAGGTTAGTGGTATTTCGTTCCAAGCAGCTAGGACACCTTTAGCGCTCCAACACTTTCACACTGTTCTCCGTTTTCATATACTTTTTCTATAATGTTTAAATCTCAAGAAAAGTATTACCAGTCTAGGACAGTGATGTCTTCAGACCGAAACCACTCTGTTACTTGGCGAGCGGTATGGATAGCTGCGTGGCCGTCTTGAAAAATCCATGAGATGGACTCCAGAAATTCATCTATATCAGCGGCTGCTCATTCAAGAAGGCTGATATATTTTGTATCATCTTGTTTTCTAGTTAATATTATAAGCTCCAAAGGGCAGTTATAAGTGATTGTTCCCCATATCATATGTGATCCTTGTCAGCTATGATGGGGAATCGAAAACACCGTATTCTCTCCGGAGCCCATGAAAATAGTACGAAAGTCCATCATGTCCATCTAATGAGAAATGTTTTTTGCCAGTAAAAACAATACTATTCCACTTCTGTTTCCAACTGAAGTAATTTCTGTGCAAATTCTAAGCAAGCACTTCGGTGGCGTTGTAGAAGACTTGGTTTTTCCTTTAGCCGAAGACGTTTCAAATTAGAGCTAGGCTTAATAATCCGGCGAATAATCCATGCGCTGGCTGAGGTTCCTCCTTGCCGCCCAATTTGACGGGCAGATTCCAAAGAGTTTAAAGTAGGCCGCAAAATGTTCCTCCGTTTTTGTTCTGTAGTCGCCGTAACTATAATACTTGTTCTTTGTAGCATATTCCATAACCTTTTGGTTTTCGCAGATATGAACATCCAATATCTCTTAAAATCTGCACTGGGAAATAGCACTAAATAGACTGATGCACCTATTCAAATACACCGGTTTTTTATGAGAATTTTTTCTTAAATGCCTGTCGTTTTTTTCTTAGAGTTCCTCGTTAATAGGAAAATACCTGAAACCAATTGCAATTCCCAGAAGTATAAACAAATGAAAACAAAAACAAAATTTGCCATTTATAACCGTGTACTTATTCAAGTGCTCCCCAGTTTATACCATACACCTAAATTTTTGTATTCATTTTGTCTTGTCTTTTTTATCAGAGTGCGTAAACAAGTATGAGTAAGTGCAGTATTTTTTACGGTGTTATAATTCTTTTTCGAGGAAAAATTATGTTCTTTAAGTTACTTTAGGTGGCAATTTATTATACACAATAATAACACAAATTTGAAGTTGGCAATAAGGCAAAGAAATGAATTTTGCTATCGGAAGAAAGGATAAAGAGAAATCGGCCAGTTTGCGATGGACATCGGCCCATTTTTATAATAATTTCATTGACATGGATAAAAATAATTAATTTTTTAATTGATATAATCTTTTGGACTTTTCCATCTTTTTTTTTATTTACAGTGGCGAGCAAAACTGTGAACATTATATCAGCGGAACCACTTGTAGCAATGTGAAATAAAATTTGTCTTACTCCTTGTAATCTATACAATGCTACTCACAACCTTTTTCGTATATATTAGGTTAGAGGGAAAGTTCTGTCGTATTTTAAAGAAAATATTTGAATTCATTTATAAAAATACGTGTTTAATATTAATCAATTATATATGCTCCGTTAGTTGTTACAACCTGTTGCCATCTTTCAGGTAACCTGTGAATTCCTGTTTTGTAGAAGTTCTCGTCCTTGGAGTTAAAATAGTCATCAACTGCCTTAGAAACACTTTCAAAAGACTTGAATTTTTTTCCCGTTAGATAATTTTGCAGAGATCTGAACAGGTAATAATCAGATGGTGCAATGTCAAGTGAATACGGTGGGTGACTAAGGACTTCCCATCCTAACACATTCAGTTTTTGTTGTGTCACCATTGCAGTATGCGGTCGAGCATTATCGTGGTGGAACAATATTCCTTTTCTACACGCTAATGCAGGCCTTTTTTCTTTGATAGCTGCATTCCATTTATCCAGCTGATTGCAGTACAGATCCGCGTTAATGGTTGTTCCCTTTTTCAGCAACTCGTAGTACACTGAACCTTTCCTGTCCCACCACAAACAAAGCAGTACTTTTCGTTGATGGATACTTGGTTTTGTAACTGTTGTTGATGATGTTCCTGGTTTGCAGTAAGATTTTTTTCACTTAATATTCTCGTAAAGAATCCACTTTTCATCTTCAGTAACCAGCTTGTCCAAAAACGGCTCCACATTGTGTCTAATCAGATGTGATGAACACATTCTTACACGATCAGACAAATTCTTTTCCGTTAATTCATGTGGAACCCAAATACTTTGCTTTAACACAAACCCAAGAGATTTAATGTGATCTCCAACAGTTGTATGATGAATGCCAAACTCTTCTGCAATTTCTCGATTTGTTAAATGTGGATTATTTTCCAACATGGATCGCAAAACATATACTACAAATACGACAAAACTTTCCCTACAAACTAATATTATTACTGTTTTACAATTCTCAATGAGTTTTATCTGCATATGTACATTTTTGCACACCACGTGTGAATAATTCTAACTCTGGATTTCTTTCCAAAAATATATTGTTAGTTTAAACCGTCTGCAAAACAAAAAAAAAAACATATTGTATAGTTTGTTAACAGCCACATACAATAAACAACAGAAGACCGGAAACAAGTCATATGTTTTGACGAAACAAAGATGAGTCCGATGGTCACTCCTGGTACTTGGCCAACAATCGAAACCAAATCCAGCCTGAAGCAGTTAAGCAGACTATTTTCTTTCTTTTTCAATAAAAAGCCTATTTTTTCGAAGTTTTTTTAAAGCACAATTTTGATTTGAACGACCATTATCAAACTATTTTCTTTCTTGGAGAGTTATGAATTTGCTGCTAAAATTAGCCATTTTTTTCGGTTTTATGATTTATTGCTATAGTCTATATTAAATTTTTGAAAAAATCCTATATCTTTTAGAGCATCTTTTGAAGACTATCTGATATTTTTTTCAAATAAAAATAATTAAACATTTTAGAGACCGTTTTTACCATGTCGTCTACTTGGCTTTGAGGAGAATCATAGAAATAGTTTAGATTACTTAAAAATTAAGAATTAAAACTTACCTATCAACGGATTGACATTTTCGTGCCTCAGTCCATGCATCATTACCAGCAAATCCATCGCCTTCGATTTAAGCTCAAGGGACCCGTTTAGGGGAATTTCTTTAAGTTGTACTAAATCACCGTTGTACCGCGCCCTCATGTCCAAAATGTTTGTCGTATTGTGCCTTGCCAGACTTCCCGATCCGGAGTTATTTTTACCAACGGTAGCTAATCCAAGATTTTTTAGGGAGCCAATCGATCCCTTGAGTAAATCCGGCTTATCAACTTCTGGCCCCCCAAACTCTTGTAGCTGTTGGAGCCAACAGCAGAGCATCGCCTCAATTCCTTCGTCAACCTGAAAATAAAATGTTATGTAAAGAAAGCTCTAAGAATTAAAGAGTGACACACGTCGAGAACCTTTAATATATTCACTTACGGCTTGTGCGGTATTCCCGACATTAGCATAAATAAATATCATTGGTCGGTTTTTATGTTACCCTTTTAACCCTTCTGTGAATAACCGGGTTTTTGGATATTATTACAACTTTTTAATGAAACTATTTTTCCCAAAATATCTTACAACGATTTTTTTAGTAGACTCACGTTTTTAAATGAAATATTATTATGTTTGGTACAGAATTAATTCTTGTCTTGCTATATTTTCTTTTTGCATACTCGAAAATATTTATATATGTGTATATTTATTAATATAATATGCAGCTTCATAAAAAATAGTATGTATAATGTAAGACCTAAACGATTTTTTAGAAGAAAGAAGAGTTTTCAAAACAATTTTTCAGTAAGTTACAATATATAAATATCTTTATGAATGAAATTATAGAAAAAAGTTAAATAAGTAAGTTGATAAAATTTGTTTACAACAAAATAGCACAAAAATGTTACGGCTAAACATAAAATAAGAAAAGGAAATTTACATTCATTCAGAAATATCTGATTGTTTCTAACAAAATATCTTGGAATATTTCAATGATTTATTTTGTAGAGTGATTTATTTCTAAATGTTTTATAATACGTAAGTATTCTTGGTTTTCTTGCGGCGTAGTATTTTTTAATGACCGGTCATTTTATTAAAAACAAGTTATACGTACGAAAAATGGTGCTTATTTAAATTATTATTATTATTATGTGTTATATTAATATCAGAGTAGCATGAAGATATCTTGAATGTATTTTTCAAAATAGATAAAAAATTTTAATTGGAGAATAATTGAACTGGGCATATCCCGAGTTGATATATTCAAAGTATATACTTTGAACCTTTGGTGAAGGTAGTATAAAATAGATATAAATTCAATGTAAATTTAGATTCTCTTTGGCGGCTAAAAATGGCACAAATTTGCCTCTTTTCCACTTTTAGGAACAAAGAGGTCGTGGTATTGACCCTGTTTTGAGGCTTTAAATCCTATACAGTAATTATTATTACTGCAATTTATACACTCTAAAAATAAATCAATAAAAGAGACTTCGAAATAGTAAATTGTCACTCGTTTATATGTAATTACAAAGATAACCCTATTTCAATACTTCAGTGAAAATTCGCTATTTTGCGATTGTTTTCAGTAATTCATGTTTAGAGAATATATGTATACTATATGAATTATGGAAAGAATAAAAATTACTAAACAAATGAAGAAATTCCGAAAAAAACAAAAATTTGTAGTTACTCTTTTACAAAAATGTATAGAATCATTATTTAACATAGGAGAAAAAGTCAAATATGAGTATAGGAGCTGAAGGCTTTGGCAGTAATAAAATAGGAGGATGAGATTACCTGAAGAGGAGTTAGAGGATCAAACTAGTAGCTGTAGTATTAAGTAAAATCAAGTAAGGTTCTAATAAGTTTCTCCGATCGAAGTATGTCTAAATTGTGACTCGGAGCAGAAGAAATAAATAAATTTCAACAGTCATTTTAAGGCAGAAGATGTTTAAAGAAATATGATGAAAATAAGCTAAGATTTGTGATTTTCTTTAATAAGAAACGGTTTATCTAATATCTTTGATATTTTGGCTGTTTCATTTTAGCTATTAATTGGTTAAGATATTAATTTCAATAAACATTCTTTTTTTTGGAAAATAATTAAAAATGTTGGAATTATTCCCCTTCCGGGAAGGCTTCATGAGTTGTGAAATATAAGCTCCAACCTTAAATTTCATTTTCAACGACAAACTGATATTATTGTCAAAAAGAATGTAAAATGTCAAGACGATTAATAAAGAACTTTGTACTTTGTGTACGTCAATTTGAACAACATTGTTTTGAGACAAACGCCTTGATAGTTTGGGTATATGAAAATTCGAAGGCTTTAGTAACCTAAGAGAGTCACGCTTATAGGTTATGATATCAGAAATTCTTTGAATTTTGTTTTAAAATTTTAGTGACATATTATTAAGGTGCTATATTAACACTAGAACTATCGGCGCATAAGTTAACAACTTTGTGTACTTTTAATTTAATACGCTTTCAAATTTGAATAAATAATTATTAATGGAAAAAGGTTTTTCAATATGTCATAATTCTCAATTATGTATTATATATTAAAATTTGGCATAGATCATTAGAGAATTACAAAAATTTACAATTAAATGAAGGAAGCAATTGAGTACCAGTCAAATTGACTGGTTTTAGTAGTTCTAGTGTTAACAAGTTCCCTGCCACGTGTACCGAAAACAGTACACAAATGAAAGCTCTCTCTTACTAAATGACTTTTTATATGTAAGTCTCTGACGAAAGCTTTGTTGAAAATTCTGGCAGGGAACGTGTGAATATTGTATGAAAACAAAAAAATCATTTTTAAAAATTCTAAACAATCTCTCACAAAAGCGTTTATGATTTTTGTGTGATAGATAACATAAAATGAGTAAAATAAAAAAACATGTTTATTATTTTGATTTATACAGTTAAGAAGAATTAAGATATTTAAACTTATTTATTATTAAAAATTATATAGGTGAGTTTGTCAAAAAGAATATGTGAGTCTGTTAGTACTCTCATAGAATATTTGAATGCGTGTTCGTAACAACACTTTTGTGTTTAAGCTTTGATCTTTATGTTTGCGTTTGTTTAGTTGTAACGCTTTTATGTTTCACCTTCGCATCGTATTAGAATTTTTAATTTATACATTATTTCTTTAAACTTTTGAAAATATTATTGCATAATGTTGTTACGAGCACATTAAATACTTTAACTTAGCTAAATCAAAAAACTTTTCTTTTCGAAACTTTCTATGTTATGTAAAAGTTGTAATCATCAATTTACATCAAAATAAAATGCTTAACCAATAGATGACGACCGATGATATATTGTTTCTTCTCAATTTATTTATTACTTTGCAATGAATTTAGTTCTTCATTTAAGCTATTAATCAATGTGCTAGGGGGAAATAGGTGGCAACAATTTCAGACTTATTAAGTAACTAATTTACCCTTCTGGCGTCGACTGGGAAGACGAAATCGGTCGCTGATAAGACGATTTTATTGGGTCCCTTCGACAGGCGCTTCCGCAAGAGGTAATTCCTGCAAATAAACAGATACAAAACAGTTACACAGGAGGCCAAGTAATGGGACTTGCGGTCGTAAAATAAGAACCGGGAAGATATGAAAACGCGTAAAAAAAGGAAATCAATAAATGTGGCATAATGTGGCTAAGGCAATAAGGTTTTGGCGAAATTTCTCAAGATGAAGATTGATGTAAAATTGACGCCCTCGCTCGGCTATAGTAATATCATTAACCACAGATTGCACAATGAGAAGTTGCGAATAGTCACAGCTCCCATTATCGCCTGGGAGGAGTTCCTTAAAAGCAAAACCTGGGTAACTTTAATTAATTTACGTAAATGTCCCCTGGTGCGATGGAAAGGTCAATCCCGAATGGAGAGAGTTACGTAAAATTTTATTTTAAAAACGCCATTTCATCTGGCGCAGCGAACTTTCACCTTCGCAAATAAGAAATTATTGTGCGTAGGTTGAAATCCCCCTGGGAATCAAAAGTACCCCTGAAAGTACTACTTAACGAGGGGCAACGAAAATCTGCTGAGTGATTTCGCACAATTACAGAACCAGCTGCATTTAAGAAGTCCAAAGGCATAGCTACCCGGGGATTTTAAGTCCCATTCACTTCAAGCTTGGAGAAATTAAACTTTATCATCAGGTAAATGGAAATGCCTTTGGTAATGGCTATCTCCCCTATAAAACGATTTTAAAAAAAAATACTCCAAATATACGAATTTCATTCACTTGAGAAATATATACGATTTTTCAATTAAATGTGTTAGCACGACCTTATTAAACTACATATAAAAAGATTGCCTGAAAGCTAAAATCGAGTTATTGGCCACGGAGCTTAAAATTCCAACCATTCAAAACTTCAATGAACTATTTGCAAGAAATGGATTTTAATTACCCTTGGGAATTTGAGCTTCATCATTCCGCAAACATTCAGGAAATTTTGATGCTTTTGACTTATTTTCAAGGAACTCCTGAACAAAGAGAGTCTGGGGTTGTACTTCTTTTAGACTTTAATTATGCATATACTGCGAAATGCGAATGCGTTTTCCGTGATAAAGGGAGCCCTAGATTGTTATAATTACATTCTACACTCGGCATGAGAATAAGGTTATGCTACTACCTTCTACCATTACACGTTGTGAATCAATTACAAACTGTGCTTGAAATAGTTACAAAATTATGTACCCTTACTGTCAAGCAAAAATATTACCACCATAGAAATGATTTATTACAAAACTAAATTACTAAAATCTTAACATCTATATGGGGCTTAAAGTCTTTGAAAACATATATGACTCGTGGCGCCTTCATAAGGCCCAAAAACCTTTGAAAATTGTAGTTGCAAAATTTTCACAGTTGGTCTTTAAAACCAAGTGCATACATATGTAAACCGTCGTTCGATCCTCAAACCACACTGATAAGGCAAGTACCCCATCCGTTTTTTTTTTGTATTATTAAAAAAATATGTAAAACTTATCACTAAAATATTTCTCGAAATAGTTGTTTTAAAACTAGATTTTGAAAAAGCAAAATACATGACCTACAATATATCGATGGCATTGCACCAAATGATCCAATATATAAAAATCGCAAATACTGTTTGAAATAATTAATTTTAGTTTTCATACAAAATAAAGTAATAATAATAATAAGTAATAAAGTTAGTTAGTTACTTATTTAAGAGTTTAAAACTACGAATAAATTACATCAAATTCAGTTTATTATTATTTAAAAAATTTATCTTTCGAGGGCATTGTCTTTTACATTAAAGTTGACACCTTCGATATGTATTTTTATTTTTATTGTATGAGCATAGTATTTTATTTTATGTGAGGATAGTCTGAAATAGTCCTCCTCATAATAAAAACAATCGTTACAAAAAGAAAATTGGTTTTAAATGGACCAGCGGTTACAAAGAAAATGAATTATTTGGAAATTTAGAGAGCAGTTTTTATTTAATGATGCGGTATTCTCAAACTGCTATTTTTGCCTTTATTTATTATTTACCAACATTATTAAAACATACAAATTAATGATAGGTACCTCTTTCATAAATCGAATTTCGCATATTGGTTAAATATTACCACACTGCCAACTAATTTAGATAATAAGGAATAAATGGTTGAATTTGTCCAAATCGGCTGCTGATTTAACAATTTGTAGTTTTAATTTTCGGTCAACCAATAGATTGTTAAATTCACTATTATCCGCTCCTTCTGTCATAAAAGATAAAAGACAACATTTGTAGTTGCAGATATACCCATTCTCTTGAATCTTAACGTATACTCGTACATACAAAATTGTAAAATCAATTACTTTCCTATATATACATATACAGCAGCATTAATTATTCGAAAACACCTCTAAATCTTAGCATATTACTGGTACATAAACAAATTTTATTAATATACGATTGAAATTCTCCACATTATTAATATAATAAATATATAACAATTTTATAAATTACACGAAATGTCTGCAATAATTCAATGAAACAATAAAATAAATAGCCTACAGCATTAAAATAAATTGAAAGCAACTACAAATTCAAACACGTAACTTTGAACTTTATCTAAATAAATATAGTACAACCCATCCACAATTCTCGTTTAAATAACTAACTTTAAATATTTAATTTGTATCCCAGCTACTCGTAAATCATTTTAGAGGTATTTTCTACACTCAAAATAAATTAGAAAACCACATCCAAAGGTGGAAATCCCACAAAAACCACGTTATCAAAATAATGTGTAAATACCTTGTGGTATGGTATGATCTCTGAAAACATCATTTTTCCTTATTTACCTTTGTGGCGTACAATCCCCTTCATGTACAGGAAAGTTTTCAAGAGAAAAGTGCGCTACACGCAAAACACTTCATAATCTTTTTTTTTTTTTTTCTGAAGTAAACCACGGGTTTATGTTTCATTCATCATCTTGGCCTTTCAGATACGGTTCATGCCACGTAAATATACAAAATGTTTTTTCACCCACTGTGGTATTTAATAAGAAAGGGCGAAAGGATTTGTTGACAGACACTGCAAAGTGAAGCACTCGCAGTGGATTGATGCTAAATATGGGCCTGCGGCAAATACGCGCAGAGGAAATGTGATAAATGCCTTTGAAAAAGACCTACGAAGGTTTGCTAGCGAATAACCATTCTAAATTTAGGAGAAGATGGCATTAAGCATTTCGGGGATTAAGGCTTAATGTCATTAGATGCGTATGTAGCTCAATCAAATATTCGTTTAAGAATGTTTGAATGGTCGAAAATCGCTATACCATAATTTGTCTAATGGTAAATAGATAGTAATGGCAAACATTTTAGCTAACTCAAACTATAGAATTCCAATCTTTGTAAAGTATGGTGTTACAATAATCATGCAAATAATTATACAAAAGCACCCGAGATTTTTGCCAATTAAATATAATATGCTGAGTAATAATTAGTCATTAGTCTGCATAAGTAAGCAAAGGATTAACAATTGTATAATATTGTATAATATTATTACGCATATCTTATAATTTTCTTTTAAAATTATATATTTACCTTAAGAGAGGTATAGAAATCGGTATCTATATCGGTTCCTATACTAACGATTATTTGCCGAACACCCGTGTGTTCTCAAAAAATGCTTTAATGATTTCAATAAAAAATGAGTCAAAACATCGATTTAAATAAACCTCATTTTTACATAGGAAATTTCGTTTCATCGTGTTTCGTTTAACTGGGATCCTTAGTTCGTATTACTTACATGAAGACAACCTTGAAGATTGAAATCAATTTAAAATAAAGGTTCAGTTCGATTTGAATCAGACTTCAATGAAGCTTAAACAAACTTAAGAAAGGATTGTGTTATGGTTGAACTAGGACTATATCAAGGTTCAGATAGGCTGGATTTTCCAAATTTCGCTTCAGCTAAACGTACTTTGGCTTTTCAGATTCAAACAGGGCGGTTATACAAGTATAAATATATAAATATTGGGGTATGGCCTTTTGGAATATATAAATAATATATAATTTAATATTAAAAGGAAATATAAAGTAAATGAATACAATTACAATTATCTAAATAATGGTTTAGTTAAAATTACCAGCTCTTCTGTTCATTTTCTTAAAATATTCTCAAAATATGATTTTTTTAGAAATTTTAAATTTTAAATACCAGCGATATATTAACGCAGTTTTTTCTTAAAATTTTTTGTTTCAAGTTGCTATAGATTCGATAACAATTTATGAGGTTTTACTCCTACAAATTGTAGGATTGTTTTAAACTTTTTAACAATATTGCCGACAAGTTCGAGAGGTGAGTCGAAAGTGATAGCTGTGACATGAATATGCAAAACTTCCAAATTATGAAAATTCATTTTCATATACTCACTGTACTCATTTAGATGGTTTTAATCTCTATATATAAAAAGCAATTCTTGTTAAATTGTATAGACTCCGAAAATACTGAGTTTAGTGAGCTCAAATTTTAGGTATATGGTTAATAAAAGTTTTGAAAAATTTCCGATAAAGGGCGTGTGAAACACAATCAATATTTTTGCTATTCACTGTAACTATGTACAATTAGTGCATTTTGTGAAGTGAATATTGGGACATGACATGGCACATGACTAGTAATATATATTTCATTATTATAGAATCAGTTCTAGTACGATGACAATAATCTAATGATTTTTGAAAATATTGGTTCCGCAGAAGAACAAAAGTTTGAAACTAATTGCTTAAAAGAATTGTTTTACACGCGGAAGGCGAAGAATTAAAAAAAAGACTTTCAGTGTATATCAATTTTAAAATGAAAGATTTCTAAACATTTTCCGCTAAGATATATATGAATTTTGCATATGTACTACTATAAGTTATGCAAGCAAGACAATTTATCAGTACACTTATCAGAATTGGTGCCTCAACAAATTTTATTATTGTTCTCAAGTAAAGGTATTGGCACTTCACAATTACCGTGCTTCAGAAACATTACTTAACATTAGCAGCAATATTGGTAATGTGTCTTTTTGACATTATTTGGACTGGTAATTTTAATGATAATGGTAGTATTTTTTTACAGGCCCACATTATCTTGAATCCTTCCACTTTGTTAAAGAATTTGAATCGGAATTAAAAAAAAAAAACAATTATAAAAATTTTTCAACAGTTAAAATTAAAAATAGTAATAGAAAATTAATGAATTGTTTTATATATGTTTTTTTAATTGAATGAATTTTTATATATTTTTTGTAACTTTATTAAACTTTTAAATTGTTTGCTTCTTTAAGAAGTAGTTTTAAAACAGATTCAATTCTTCAATGATTCAGCAGACGGTTGAATTCCGCTAGCATATATTTGATATTCACTGAATTTATTTGAAGTTATTGACCTTATCTTGGTAAACTTATATACTTGTAAATTTGTGTATATTCTGCCCCTTAGCCTATGATTTATTAATACACATTTTGAAACCCTCTAGATGTAAATGAGATGAAAATTTTATTTAGCACAACGATTATTCAGCCTTGATTGAAATTTTCTGATAAACAGAACTTAATCTTAGAACTTTGGTGTTTTAAGGGCAGCATACTTGAGGAGGTATAATTAAAATTATCCTCAGGGTGTACTAAACAATTTCTGGTATAATTGAGAAAAATAAAATAACCACCTACCTGACGGCAATTCCTGCAGCAAGACTAGCGCCAGCAATGCACAGGAGAATAATCACTGAAATGGCGATTATCGTACAGCAAATGGTTCCGCACTGCCATAGTGTTTGTGAACCGTCAAGCAGCCAATCATTATACCCGGGAAGGATGGGATGTGACGTGTACAATTTCACATTAATTTCGCTCTGTTCCAAAATTAAAAACGGTCGCCACGTAAAATTTCTGCTCGCGTTTCCGTTCCGCTGTACGTCGAGAACAAGGAAATCATATTTTGGTTCTGTTACTGTTGATTCGGTTGTCGAAGGCAAATTCGTCGCTATAAATTCGAATAGATGGAAAAATTCGTTAAGAAATCGGTCCTTCCCAAAGGAATTTGTGACGCCTGTGGATGAACTATCGCCAAAAGAGCAGATTCTCTGGATTTGTGCATTAACTTCCCGTGTCAAAGATTCGGTGGGTAGCACGCAGCTATTAACGCGGCTTATTGCCCTATTGCACCATTGGCTCATGCTTCGACTTAGGGCGAAATCAAACATTTGGCATTTATACTGCGTCTGTAGAATCTCCAGGTATGTAATTAGATCCGAACTATTGTGCGCATGAGACCACTGTCGAGTCTGGCGAAAGTTCTTCACAAACTCCATTCCTTTTTCGTGGAAGGCAGTGTTCAAGAAAAATCGATATTTGTCACTTAGAACAGTGAGAATCAGAAGGTTTGCCATCATTTTCGAACTTGGATTCAACATTCCGATTGTACTATAAAATTTATTTTCAACAAAATATGATGCCGCCTCCATGTCTATTAAGAGGATCTTTGTATGATTTAGATCTATCAGTTGACGAAGAGCTTCAAGCGATGCCTCATTGTTTATAGGTGTTGTTATTATTATTGCTGAAATTAAATTTAAAATAATTATATTTAACGAAGCATACACACTTACTTATATATATATATTTTTAATGTTTACATGCGTCGTCGGCGTTGCACTACAACGGACTTTTATTTAGAATAAGGCTTTCAAGTCTCATTTTGTTGATTTTAAACCCAAAGTTCCACTCATCCCCAAAGAATGAGGGGTACGAAGTTTACGGTACGAAAATTAAATCGTTTCTAAAATTAATATGTTTAATCCATTAGCCTAAGTCTTAATCTCATGCTGAAAAATGGTTGTCTTCTACACAAAGACCTTCTTAGGCACCATGATGAATATTTTGTGCTATGTTTATATAGGCCGTCATAAGACCTAATGCAAATAATTTGGAAATCCAAATCACTTCCCAACCTCTATAATTCAATTGGTTTATTTACATAAGTTAAGTTCAATTTTTTATAGAACAACTTCTATTTTAAATTTTAAACGCCTCCACTCCCCATCGGGTCTTATCCATTGAAAGTAGCAGCAACGTCATATAACGACTACACAGAAATTCATTATAGATTTGAAATTTCTAACTTCTTGTAAGTATTTAGGTGCAATACAATTGTATACAACTTTCCCTTTTTCTTATGAGTCGATATTTTCGATATTGCCCTGTCATTGTTTCCAGACACGTTCGATGTTCTCTTTTAATTATCTCAGGTGCACGTTCGTCCTCTATTAGACATAATAGTACAGCAATTTCCTTTTGACGATAAAAGGGCAAGTGAATCAATTTATTGTTTATCTAGGACGTTGGCAGATAGATGTGTACTTTAATCACTAATGGAAAGTCTATCAACTATAAATAGTACATGTATGTACATTGTTTATAATTTAGTTCATTTGAATATTCTTTTTAATTTTGATTTTAACAATGAAATGTCTTTTAAACTCACTGAGGATAGTCGCCATATAAATTTATGACGAATTTTAATCCTCAATCCATGATTATAGTTCACTTTATAACTATAGCACTTACAGATACTAGTCTTTTTTTATAGAAAACAAATGAAAGCTTCGTGGAATCTCAGCAATAATTTAGCGGAGTAGCAAAGTAGAAAAACAAAATTCGACTTCGATGCGATTTTCTTTGTTGTAGCTAAAATCTATAAGTTTAGCAAAGGCTTGCGAAAAAAACATTTGCTTTAAGTAGCCTTAAAAACCTTGTTACCATCTGGGATCAATTCCGCAAGCACTTTTGTTATGTGAAAACAAGAATATTATCCAAAGTGTTCTGTGTGATAAGCCTTAGGTATTGTATTTATTTATAATCTTACATAGGTTTACATAGTACCTAACTATCATATACAAAACTGAAAAAGTCGTAAAAATACATTGCCTTTTAATCATAAATTAAGCAGTATACTGAGAGAAGTGTTTACTTTTCCCAAAAGATGATGTCAGACAACTCCGTCATTTACTATTATGGATGGAAAGGGAACATAAACTTTGCCCAAAGTGTCCATGAATAAAAATTTAATATCGTGGGTAGCCCTAAAATGTGGAACAGCCAATTTACTCAAAGTGTTTACGATATCAGACGGTAAGGACACACCCAAGATTGTGGTCAGTTAAGTTCGGTATATGCCCTAAAGTATGAGAATTGATAAGAAGAACATTAGTGAATTAGTATTTTACATTAAATTTTAATGCCACTTGGATATATGTGCACATACTAAAGGAAACTTTAATGCAAACATCTCCCAGCAGGAAATCCCCTACTTGTAAAACTTAAACTGAGATGTGAGATGTACTCATTACCCTGTGATCTAATTTAATACTTGCGGCATTTTATTCCTTGATTTTATAACAAGGCATCGCAGTGCAATCATCACATGACGCTTTTATTTTTAGTTACATAGAGCCAAGGACTCCTAATTTCCACCAAAAATCTAAATTCGTCAACCCTTTCAACACATATACAAAATTTTATATATCATCAACTCGTAAATAATTGATTAAAATATCTTAATGCCATCATATACTACTTCGTAATCCTAAGAGTAATCGATAACCCATTACCTGCCTTCGCTATATAAATGTAATCGATTGTGTGGCCTAAGGAGTAATTGATGGTAATGAAAGTAATGCATTACGATTTCGCTCCAGCAATCATCGATTAAAACCTTTCTACAATATACAAATTGATCAATTGAAATTTCCGCGTACTGATTTAATAATAATTGAGAACTTTCTACTTCCACAAAAGTAAATAAGTAAAGATATAAGTAAGTATTAAGGTAAATAAGTAATTGTAAGTTATACGTTACGTCAATTCTATTTTATTTTTTAGTTATTATTATTTATTTTTTTAAGGTTTTCTACCAAAACAAACAAATCATCAATAAGAAATTTAATTTTTAAGAAGTAAATATCGTTTTTATTTAAATAATAAAATTTAGAATTCGTTCAAAATCGGTAATTCCCTTCAGAAAAGTCAATTAAGTGCGTTTTATTTAAGAATAGATAAAAATAGAAAATTGCTCTTGAATTTTACACATCCAAATTACAACTCTGTTTCACTACATATGTCTATCCCACATTCGATATACCTTCATTTATTGTTTTATTGCTTTTTAAATTCTATTGTTTATTTTTTTTCTATCATGATAACTTTTAAAGAATTATTTAAAAAGAATTGATATAATAAAAATATCTTAACGCTTCATTTTGACTTAAGTCTAATACAAAATGTATACAAAATGTTAAAAATTATCTTAAGTAAGAGTGATGTGCGGTAACATCCAGAAACTTTAATAACAGACTAGGGTTTCAGCTGGAATCGACTTTTTTGTACAAAACGTGCTATGCCAGCACCTATCATATTAAAAATTCCGGACTCGTTTATGTCATTCTAAAGACACTAAAAACCATAAGAACTTAAGAACGTTTCTAAATTAAAATTTTCCGGACATTGAAGTGTCACTCTGAAGGTTAAACTCATTTATGAATGGTGTTGTACGAGTATAATCGCATTATAATGGAATTGAAATTATCTGGTAAAGTTTGATTATTTGCACTTTTATGGAAATAAAATAGTATTTGAAAGAAACTTATTTAAGCTGAATAAAGTATTAAAGTAACAGGCAAACATTTCATTTCATAATTCAGATTGTAGAAACATATTTCGAACTTTTCTCTCTTGAGCCAACCACTGGTCCCAGAAAATTAAACTTTCTCAATTAAAGACATGCATTTTTAACAAGACTGGCTTTGATGGCATCTTAAATTTGCCTGCGTAGAGAGAAAGTTTCGTTATTTCAGCATTTTGATGATTGTAATAATTTCAAAGAGTAAAGTGGCATGCTTGAATACATTCCGAACGAAATTACAAAATCTTCTGAAGCATTTTTGATAAAAATTATTTTTGGCTGTTTAAAGTTAAAGTCTACTTAAAACTCTCATACTTATTTAAGATCATAGAACTTCTTGCTCTCTCTGTTATCTTTTGAAATTTTCAAAGAAAATTCTTCAACTCCCTTTGTCTTTGAAAGCCTCCAAAGAGTTATCTCATTTTTTAAACTCTTTGAAATTCCATACTTTGCAACAAGTACAGGTTCGTTTTAGTGTCCATCATCTATTCCTCCTAAAGGAATTTGCATACACACAGAGCCCTAAATGCGGGGTCTGATAGTGAAAACTTTCAAAGAGTTCCGTGCATTTACATACCGTGGAAAATTAATTAAGACTTACCCTGGCAAAATGCGGCCAGTCTCAATAAACCTTAGTCAAGTCCTTAATATGCGTAACAGCAGCATTTCGGGAAACTTTTCTCCATTGCGACGATTACTCAACGAACTGTGCTCCCGCTGTAAAACTTTTTAGAGGAACTAAACTACATTTTTCTCGTCCTTTTCCCCTGGCACTGATAAAAATAAGAAAGCAGTCTGTAGATCTGGGACAATAATTCGAGACATTCTGAACATAAATTGTAAACCTTCAGGGAGGGAAGTCTCGATGACTTTGCAATGCGTGCACAAGGACAAGAGACAAAGTCTCTGCCCTGCTCGGTTCTTATTTGAGAATTAAGAACTCCAAAAAGATTGTGCCGATTAAGCAGGTGCTGCAGGCTAACTTCTCCGCTGAGAGTTTTCTTTCGTTTCTTAATTCTCGGTTAGGTGTGACGAGTAGATTTTTATTTAATGAATGGAACAACATATTTTATGCAAAAGTTTGTACCCCTTTACAAATGTACGAAGGAAGTGAGATGCGGGGAAAGTCTTTGTTGAAACTTTCCACCTAGCAAACAAAGATAGTTCCTCAAGATACTCGTACCTAAAGTGATGTTAATTAACACAAGGAAGAAAGACGCAGTAATTAGGGCCTTTACACCCTAGCCCAAGTTTCTCTAGCACGCGATAATATCTATGAAAATCTTACGCGGCTCTGAAGGCACTTAAGAGCAAAAAGGCGCGTAATCTTAGTCCTTGTCTACATATTGCCAAGACGTATGTTTTCATGGGGTTGCTTCCAAATACATGATTCTACTGTGCAACATTCATATTTTTTGCAGGGGAATATTATGCATGTTTTATGCTAAAATTGGATGTAAGATTATAGGATAAAATGTAAATGACTATTATGTACAAATCATTTTCCACGATGCATGTGAACCATTTTCGTGGTCTACTTGTACTAAGTTAATTGAAGAAATATTTATAATTTTATTATGTGTATTCCATATATATCTAATTCATACAAACCAGGCCAAAACAATGATATTCTTGGTATTTTTCTTAGTTTTTACACACTCCTTGCAGTCCTTGATCTTAACCTCGCCCTTGCAATTCTTGGTATTTGGTTTCTGCAGTGTTGGTTTGGTCTTAGGCTTGATAGCACAAGTATACCATTGTAAGAGCAAAACAAAGACCAAAGCATCGAGACTGCATTATGCTCATCACTAATCACAAAATTTTCCTTAATACATAAGGAATCCGATTACCTAATATATTTGAAAACTTTTCGGAATTCAATGATCTTTAACGTTTTACATTTGTGAACAAAATATACAAATGAAACCACTAGCAGTACTAAACTGAACATATGTACCAAATATTTACATATATAAGTCGTAAAATACTGAAAACATAAAATAAAATAATTAAGCAAACATATTTTTCTTAATTGAACAATGTCATTAAGTAATTAGAATTAATGGTTTGTGCGATAAGAAGCAATGTGATGAATTTGAGCTACTAAAGTTATTTTTGAATATTTGTTCTTTCATGTACATAGTCTGAAAGTGAAAAAATACTTTGGTAAATTAAATATCATGAATTTCGGAGAAAATGTGAGGATAAGCTGAATTTTAGGAAAATGAGAAACAATTTTTACAATTTCGGAAGTGAGTGTATCTGTGGGTGGTGGGAGGTCCACATTGTTGACATCTTTGAAAAGGACATTAGGATCTTTGGCGTGAATTGGATGCCACTACATTGGGTTGATCAAAAGATAAAAATAAAATAGTGATGTGCATACCATGGAAAATTGGAATTTGGGAATCACCCAAATGGTTGAGATTGCAAGAAGACAACGATCCAAAACACAGAAGTCGTCTTTATACCGAATGGAAAGATCAAGAAGATATCAATGTCATGGAGTGGCCCTCACAAAGTTTTGATACTAATCCAATTGAAAATGTGTGGGCCCTTGTAAAGGCAAATCTGCAGCGAAAAAATGCTTTGACTTTACAACAACTTAAATCATCAGTAAAGAAAGCCTGGAATGATCTACCACTAGAATATGCTGAAAAATTAGTTAAAAGTATGAACAATAGATGGATAGCTATAATGAAAAATAACGGTGACTTCACCAAATATTAAATGTATTGCGTAAAAGAAAATAAAGTAAATAACAAAGAAAAAATATTTTGTTAATAATTTTATCGCATCATTGAATTCTGAACGATACGCTCTTACCAAACAGACTCTACTTCGGTGCACCCATTATCAAGTCCACGAATGTATCGAAAGCGGCTCTCTAGAACGACGTAGCCTATTTTAGATGACTTGATCTATAATTAATGGAATTTAGGTGGAAGGGATTAGCACAATAGACCGCACAGGCCACGTTGCTTTCGACAGGCATCTGGCTACACAGTGACCCTACCAGGAATAATAATAACAGGTTTTTATCCGAGGTATTTAATATTTTCTAATCTAACTATTAGAAAGATTACTGAATTTTCTTTTGTCTGACTTTTGAAGCCTCTGGTTCTTACTTCCCATGTGAGAAAATGTTCATGTGTTACATTTTACATACTTTGTACCTCTTTAATGAAATATTGTGAAAACTGGACTTGGGCATGATCCCTATAGTACGCCAGCTAATAACTGACTTAAAAATAAAAAACGAAGAATGTGCAACCCTCGAATATAGTGTTAAATATAAAGCAAAATCAAAACGTACCAGAATAATGCTTATGTGTATTATATGTAGATTTTATAGAAATACATTTTTCACTCCCACTTTATTTCGCAAAAAATATATAATAAAGAACAGAACGGAAAATTATGAAATTAATTAAATCCATGAAATCAAAATTGAGCCTCCCAGCTAAAGTATCATTTAGTACGAACAAATCGTAACCATTATAAACCTTGCGTTGGATGGAATATCGTTCCAAGGACCAATTCGTTTATTGAAAATATTTTTCGAAGAGTATACATATATGGAAAATATGCCTTCAGGCTACAGAGTAATCAAATTCCATCATTTCATCATGTTCCAGCGGAAACCAATCATACAACTTTGAAATTGAAGGAACCTTATGAAGGCACAAGTACCTTGCATGAAATCCTACAAGCTATAGCGAATTAACTGAGAAATTTAAAAATCTAAATTTTCAGAGAACATAGAAAACCGTAAATGCGTTAACGTGTCGGTTGCAGTTCAAAAACTTTCCAATATTAAAGTAAATATACAAATGAAGTACTCGTTAAGCAATTACTGAGAGTTCCGATTAAATTCATTTTGACGGTCGTACAGGTGGGTAGCCTGCTTGCACTCAATTTATTCTAGTACCAAAGTGCTTTTCTATTTGCTGAACGTCAACATGCAGCATTTTAGTCTGGAAGAGAGTAGGTCTTCCATAATAAAGTATATGCATACCGTATGTAGGGACCAAAACATCCTTTGCATACGTTTAATATTCAGGCATCTTTGGGAAATGAAACGATGCTCTGGGACTTGGATTGAGATGTTTTATATGCGAGAGAAGTTTCTAAATATTGACTTTTGTCGTCATACGTCGCCAGGTGGACAATCTTCACAAAGGCTAATAAACGAATTCTGACTACCATTTATTGAATTTATTTTTTGAATATATTCGAATGAATATAAACAAAATTTAATGCAAATTAATTCACTCACCTATCGCCCTCGCATACGTTGTTTAGCAAAGGGTCGGATAAAACTGCACTTATTAAGTTCACTTTCCAGGGGCCTTATTCCTACTTACCTTTTCCAGTTTTATCACTAAGTTTGATATCCTCGAAGTGGGTTTTTTCAATCTCCAGGCGATACGGAATGTGGAGATTTGCAGCTATTGCCAGGGGCAGGCCCCAATTTGTATCTGAAACGAAAAGCAAAAGGGGAGCATTTTTAGAAATTTTTCCAATTTGACGAGGTGTTTTGTGCTCTAGCAATTGACCGTCGTGGTACCATTCGTCTATTTTCCTATTCCGTCTAAGAAAAATACTGCTCTGAGACAAAAACAAAAAAGAAAAGGAGTGTTTGCATTTACAAGAAAGTAAAGAACATTTTCCTCTGGCGAATAATTCCCGCATACGTCTCAACCTCATTGTTCAACATTTTTTTCCCTCTGCATGGATGTCTTACTATGTACAGGAACTATCTGGTTAACGAATTTCTCCAGTTGTACGACTATAGAAAAGGTTGTTCAAGTAGTTTTCACATCTTGAGTAAACTTTTATTCTACAATTGTATAATACCTTACAATACAGCCCGAAACATCTTTTTGGATTTTGTAGTTTCTATCTGAAGCTTGCTTAAAAGTAAAAAAATCGCATAGTGTTTGAACTGCTAGTGAAAACTCGACAAATGTTGCGCGAAAATAAATTTGTATGCATCCTTATCTTAGACAAATGGTCTCTAGCCACATAAGCTATGATAAATGGTTGAGTAGATATGCAAAAGGCCAAATAACAAGAATTTATTGCGAGTTTTGCATATATTATATATACATATACGATAATAGTTGTCTACGGTGTTGAAGTAAATTTTTTAGGTTTAGAAAATTTGGACAGGCTCACCATTAGCGTAAAATGTTTAACTCTGAATTTTTTTCCTTTTACGTCGCGGCTCATTTTGAACTAAAATGAGAGTTACACATCATATAAAAAATTATCATCTAAGATATACCACTTGAAATTGTATTCATTTAATCACACCCAAAAAGAAATTCCTATCTGTTAGGAAAAACAAAAGTAAAATTCCATAGTAAGTTTTAGGCTTTAGTAGTTCTGAAATAAGTACTATTACAATACAATGTTGTAATGCAATGTTCACATTTTAGTTAATGTACATATGTATGACAATAGGCGTAGATATATGAACTTAGTTTGCATAAAACTCCGAAATTTTCATTATACCATAATAATAATAATATCTAGGAAAGAAAATATTCGCGAGCAATTGGCACTCACGGATACCTGTACGAAGACTTTACAAATACTATACAAGCAATCTCGAAAATCACTGCCATGCTTGCAAAATGTACTTTTCCATATGTATTTTTATTTTGTTTTTTAATCAAATTTCACAATCAATATCAATTTATTATATTATTTTATCATATTTTCAGATTTGAGTTGAAAATAATTTATTAGTTTTTTTACAATGATTTCATGCGTAAAAACTACCTACTGCAGCCTATCTGATAAAGCATTTTCGGAAAATGAATGATAACAAAGTGGATGTTAGAGCTCTTAGAGTGGGCAATTTTTTAACACTATTTTGTTATATCCGTGAAATTGAGATAAATCTAACAATGTTCAGTTGAAACAGTTGAAAAAAATTATTTTCTGACACAAAAACCTTTAACCACATGGACTAAAATTTTATTGAAATATATTGAGAAATATTGGAGTTATCGTACGTACTAAAATGGTACATAAAAAGTAGAGATCCTCCTTGACCAATTATTTGCATGTCCAAACTTAACTGAGGTACTAACCTAATTAACGAAAAAAAAATATTGATTAAAATCCCGTCTCCTTTTCAGGGGATAGTGCTATTCATTTTTCATCACATTGAAATCCACCTGTTCTTTCTGTCTATAGCCGAAATATTAATTCTTTATTTTTTAATTTTTCTGACAGAGTTTATTAAAAGTAACCAGGGACTGAACTTGCGTTAATTATAGAAAATTCTGAACACTATTAATTTTTCCGAAAAAAAACTAAAAAGTTTTAGTACCCATTTACAACACATATAAAAATTAGGAGTTTAAAGCATATTTCTGCTACGAATTATAAATTTCCAAAATTATAATTTTGGTGATTTAGAATTGCAAATCGGCGAAATTTCTTCATACAATTTTCCAATTATAGAGAAAATAAATAGAATTTTAAATTTTGAACAAACATCAAAATTTAAAATTCTACAATATTTATTTTCTTATTCTAGAAGAAACTTAAATTAACTTTAGGTGATATAATATTTTTGCAGTAATGAAATATTATTTATTTTTTTCGTAGATATAATAAATAAGACATGTATTTATTACGTATGTTGATTTAGATCTATCTATCTAATCTCCAATTAATAATAATTTAAACCATCATCAATTATTTCAAAAGTACTTATGTAATACCGAAATATCAACTAGAAGTAGCAGGCTCGTTAACAGAGCAGCGTAATAGTGCATCATTTGCAATCAATCGCCAAATCTACAAATCGAATCACTTAGTAGATTGGGTCGAGAACAAAACATGTAGAGTTGTTGCAGTACAAGTACCTATATCAAAGACTCCTCCCTACGTCCTACGAGTGATAGACTAAGAAGAATGAATCAATAATGCATTCGACTTGCATTGCCATTTGACCATAACTGGGATATTCTGTTTGCTATGATTACGACAACTTGGTAAACAATGTTTTCCAGAAGTGGGAGCCAATAAAATCCGTTCGACTCGCTTGAACAAATCTACGAATAACGAATGCGAAATTTCCTAGGAAGCAGCAGCTCATTTGAATTTCATTAAAAAAATAAGTCTTCAGTGAATGAAAGAGTTGTACTGAATTGAAAATGAGTTCTGTCGGACATTGCTAAGAGGTCGTTGAAGGTCGTTAAAAAATTTAAAGCATATTTTTTAGCACCAATCTTTTTCCGGAGAGAATTTACGAGCAGTATAATAGGATAAATAAAATCATGAAGTTAATATCGAAAAACCTTCCATAATTGAAATCTTTCATAGCCAAAAAGAAAACCTGTGAGTGTTTGTCATTTTACAAATCCGGCAAATCCCCACCAAAGACTGTATCGACCCTTTCAATTTCAATAATACTGGAGGCAATCGTCTAAACCCAAATAAGGTTGACAGATATGAAAGCCAACCTCAATATATTATAGAGTAGATTGTTGTGCTATCACCAAGCCCTTTGTCTCCGACTTATGTAGAATTCTTCAACAGCAATTTTTCAGGACTGTCACTCTTTGTGACTTAATAAATCATAGCGACAAAGCGGTCGAACCCTTATTGGAAGTGATTACATATCAATTTATTGGCTTTCTCCTAAAGAAGGCTTATATGATTGATAGGTAATTTCCCATATGCAAACGACGTGTCTAACCAATATTCTATTATTAATTAGCCTGCCGACAAACTGTGCTCAAACCAAGAACAGTGGAACTAAATCAAGGGAAAAATAGGGTAAGATACAAAACCTCTAATTGATTTCTTTCGTGCCGCAACAGCAGCATCTATGGGAGCCACTGACAGGGACATCCTTTACAAAAATAAATCTTTACCTTTTCCTCCTCATTAACCCCTTCGATAGCTCGTTGGATTGACAAGTATCTCTAGGCAACAAATTACCAAAAGAATTGCCATCCAGTTCGGTTTATCACCTTATATATCCCGGCACTTTGTAGCTTTAACTTGTACGAAGTCCAAAGTCCGAATTTATCTATGTTAGCTTCTCTATACGCTGACAGATTGGACGCTAGAACCTGAGGTGTCTTAAGGTGAAAGCTACTCTTGGCGCGCATAAATATAAATGAATGTGCCATTATCCCGATAAAACAATAGCGAGAGGGAAGGAGCCTTTCAGGAATGGTAAACGTAAGGAACTCTTCGACACGGTAGGAATCTGAGCAGAGAAAGGCATTCTTGGGATCACTTTCAGACTCGTTGTGCTAAACTTTTCAGCAGGGAATAATTCTAGAGAACATATTCCCTTCCACTTCCATCTTCACCGCCACCCACACCCGCAGAAAAGTGATAGGTTCTTGCTCGTTGTTTGATTTATAATAAGGGATGAACCGACCGTGTGTTGGCACAGAGATAGCTAACGAAGGGTGTATTTCGCCATTGATGAACCACTCCCTGGGCTATTTTCACCCACGCTTCTTTATGTTGTTTTTACATTAAAATTAGGAAAAATTAAAGGCGAACTCTATCCTTTGTTTAACTAACGTAGCGTATTATTTTCACGGCTTTTCTTTTCTTTCACATCCGGAGTATTTAATTGTTTCATATGAAGCGCTATTAACGGATTAATGGCAGGTGCGTTCTGAGATTTTCAACCTTTTCGCCTGGCTCCACTAAGGATTGGAACGCGCTTCAAGTTACGTACGTATAATTTATTCGACATGAACTTTACCTTTTAGTATTCCGTAGAAGTCAAATTATGTTTGTCATTGAGTGCAATTACCTAAAAAGAGTAGACTTGAAAGTACGCACACGTTTATCTACTTAATAGCTACGTACTAAATGTAATAGGTTTTATCATTTGAACAATGGTATATAAAGACTACCGTTAAATCCGCGCATGCGAGGCGTCCAGGACACCAGGTCCTAACCACATTAAGGACACCAGCTGATTCTCCGAGTCAAAACGCCAATCAAATATTTGAACTTGTCTACCTCGGAGGACGAATAGGATCTTTAAAAAGTGTCCCCATATCGTCGGTATAGGAAAGGTTCAATCATGCCTTTTTGCTAGCCAATCGCTCGATGAATAAAACTATAATAATATTTTCTATCACTTTTCCGTTTAATTTCCGAAATTTTCAAAACAAAAAACTTCAATTTTATTTTTTTACCCGAGATGAAATTTTATAGTATTACATCTTAAAAATGTTACCAAATTTTAATGGTACTCGTAATACTTCTTATAGGTATAATTAAGTGCTGAAATTCTAAAATTTACTATGAACAATACGATTTTATGACTTTAGTATTTCTGATTAATCGAGATCATTTGAAACTCTAAACCTCTTAAGTAAAATTCAGCCAAATTATTTAATCAGAGATCAATATCACAGAGGTTAGCACTTTCTAACACCGATATCATTACCACGTTCCGTAAACAAAAGGTTGTAATCCAAAAATGTTTACTTGTGTACTGTAGTTTTCCTTTATAAGAATATCAATCAAAATCGTATTAATTTGTTTACCAGAAGATATTGGTTCCCTTGTACACCCCCTTAAAATATTATATACAAGTGCGGATAATTGCGGTCTATATATCCGTAAAAACAAATGAACATCTTAAAGATATTGCTTTAACTATTTGTGAGAAAATATTTTATGGTAGATTTAAACACAATTTGAAGAATAATATTTATAGTACACATAGATTATGTTAAAATTTCAAAACGTTTGGTTCCAAAACGTTAAAGACTATTTGGTGTGAAGCAAGCTAATTTTATCTCAATGTTTTCATAAAATACTTTTTAAAATGTTACTTTTAAAATATTCAAGCCTACTATTTATTTATACTCAATGTAAACAGATACATGTTTTAGTTATGCTAGTTCATTAATTTTTCGCAATCATACAGCTTCACTCGTAACATGCAAAGTATGCAAAGTTTCAAAGAAATATACCATAAAGTGAAGAAAATGCAGAGGCAAACTCTATGAGAAAATACACCACTTATTTTTCTTAAAGTCAACTTTAAAAATTATAAATTGAAATTGTTGTTTTGATTTCATTGGATGGAGGAAGCATTTTAGCGAAATGAATTTATTATTCACCCTGTTTCCATATCATCAAGAGAAAGTTTAATAATGTTTCTAAACTGTTTTCCTCTGCTTCTAAAACTGAGAGTTTATGAAAAGATGTGCTTTTACCAGCGTGGCTTATCATGCATTTATGAAGGGAAAAATAATGTACCTTTATCAAAGTTTCCTTAAAATATTTTCAACGCTTTTACGAATGCACACATCGTGCATATTTTTCTTAAAATTATTTCACTTTTCACTCTTACTTTATTGTATAATTGTAATCAGAACGCAGTTTTATCTAAATGTAAGCTTATATATGGAAATAAATACATAATTAAGAAAGTTTTATGAAAAAAATCAGTAAAAAAGTTTAAAAAATCTCTAGCACTTATTTATTCCCTTCAGTATATAGGACGGAAAGGAGGTTATTCCACTATTTTGGACCGGAAATTATGCTAAAACTCAAAGATATGCATATTTGCAAAACAAGCACTGGAGCAATTCGAAATCGATTTATATGCAGGATGGCCCATTTAAAAATTGGAATTTCTTTTAGTTAAATAAAACGGCTCAATATTTTTCAATGGTTGAACATTTATTTGAAAGGTTGTTTTATGTCATGTATTTATGAAAAACAATTTTGGTCAAATCACCACCACGGCGGACTTGGCAGTAGCCCATTCGATCCAATTTTTGAGTACATTTTCGATTGTTTCGGCCCTTATGTCAGCAATAGCAACTTGAATCTCGTACTTGAGGTCTTGAATTGTTTCTGGTTTGTTAGCGTAACGTTTATTTTTCACCGATCTCCAAAGATAATATTCCAACGGTATCAAATCGCAGCTTCTTGCCAGCCAAATCACATCACCATTTTTGCTGATTATGCGATTTCTGAAGATATGGCGCAAAAGATCGATTGTGGCGTTCGCTGTATGGCACGTAGCACTATCCTGTTGAAATCAAATCAAGCGTCCAAGTCTTCGAATTCAATTTCCCCGAAAAATCAATCGACCAAAATTGCTGGACATCGTATATACTATATTATTTTCTAATATATATTCTTAAAATAATAATAAGTATTTTAAAAAAATGTTGTAACCAAATAAAATACCATTGATTGACTTTTGACTGTAATTATAACAATAGTTCCCGCGATTTTGATATCTAAATTTGAAAACTAAATTTTCTTTAGTTATATGAAAAAAGTATACATATATTTTTAATTAAAGGAGCTTTAAAGCCAAAGGTGCATTTAAAAATAATTGACTAATATTATAAAATAGTAAATACTAACATTAATTATAAGTAACATTTACTAAATAAAAATACGTTGAATTTCTTAAATACCTTAAATTTTAAATATGATTTCTTCATGGACCATGGCTGAAAAACAGAAGAATTCATTTGACATTTCTCTTAGTCACGTTAAATTACCCGCAGACAACGTAATTTTTCTAGCTTGTCCTGAATGCTGCTGTTTTAGCCCTTAGGTAACCTAATTACAAATCATAATTGCCTCCATTTGTCTCCAAAAATGATTCGGTGATAGCCCCAACCTTCATCAGGGCTCACTAAAGCTCCTTCATTCTTGCAAAAATCACAAAATTACTCTCATTAATAATAAAACCAATTCAACTCGATCCGCAGGGAGGTCGTTAAAATAACCTGAAGGAACTTAAGAATTTGCACTCTGACTAAAGGAAAATGTATTTTTTTTTTGTCTGTGTTTACATTCTTAAATCGCCGGAAACCCTCTGAAAAGGTGGAAATGGAACCGGAGCTTATGAAATTGGCATTCGGTTTATGTGGACTACGTACGTAGTAAAGAGCATCTGGATAGGTGCCGAGAACTCGTCTTCACCCTCATCACGCGTACTATTCACTTTGCATAATTGGGTTATGATTTATGCAAATGATATAGTTATACCAATTCCATTAAATTGAAAATTTAGTAAGGATGGCATATGCCAACCACTTTCACTCTACATACGAATATACCTATAATATCTTGTGTAGCTAGCAATAGAAGCATAATCTCTGAATTATGTTATTCCTGCCCATGGCAGATAAGATGTGTCGTAATTTTGGTTGGAACAGGTCCAACCCCGCAAACATACTTGTCCTTTATGTCAGTTTTGAAGTCAGCAATTTGTGAGTAATAATAGATATTCGACACTGTCATATAAATACACATAACAAGATTAAAGTTTTATACAATAACGAACTTCTAGATGGCTTCATGGAAAATTTCAAAATTCTACTACTTGAATGGGATCAAAAGTTACGTATACTCGTGTTTTTCTATTCGAAGTTAAAATGAAATAAATTATTTTATATAAAAAAAACAGTGTCAATATGTTCATGAGTTTAGTTTTGCTTACTATTTTTGTGTTATGTTCTTGATCTCATTATTCTTGAACTGAAATTCCAATTTTGTAGAATATATGCCATATATGCCATATATGAGCTACCATGAAATCCTTTAAAAACTGATTGATGTGGATGTGAATGTTTTTATTTCATGCCATTTCTGTACCATTTTAGATTCACATTATTCGAAAGTTAAAGATTCTTCCTATTAATGTTCATTTTTTATTAATAAACATGGAATGTTAACTTGTTAGGTTAATAATTTAATTTTTACTTAATATGTAAGGATACAAAAATATTTATATAGGTAGTAAAATACTAAACATATTTTATTTGCATATGCAAGCACCTCTAATTCTCAATTTCAAAATTAAATTTACGTTACAAGCAATCCCAAAATATTTAATTATCCCAATAAATATTATGAACAATAGAAAACATTTTAGAAGCTTTAGTGAGTTAAATTCTAATTAATTGTACACGTCTTTCAAAAATCTAGCGGTGAAATTTTTATTTAATATTATCTGATGAAACCAGAGATGCATATGAATCTAATCAACATCTAAAAGCACACATTTTATTATAACGAAAACTGTAAATGGGTAATAAGTAGCATTAGAAAGTGAATTATTTAAATTCAATTAATCAATATCTTATTTCTCATAATTCCATAAATAATTAAAAATAATATTTTACAATTATGTCAGGATATAGAGGAACAACAGAAACGTTGGAAAAAAGAATTTGGACGCAAATGTCTTAATGAAATTGTTAGATATTAAGAATGAAACCAAAAAAATGTGTGTTACTACATTTCTTAAATAAATATGTTAAGTTTTTATATTAACAATATCTAAAAGTTTTCAAACTGAACAAAATAAAAGCAGCAAACAAATACATTATTTACCAATACGCAACATTTACAAATCAAAACGTGAAATATTACTTCCCTTTTATTTATTTATTTGCTTCACTTAATACAAGCTACAAAAAAAAAACAAATAACAAATAGATGAAAAAAAAGAACACGAGTTTATTACTAATAAAATATTTTTTAATATGAACTCTCTGTAAAAATCCGCGGTAGCCGAGCTATTTTGCATATTAATTATTTCAATATTTTATTTAAGATTTTCAAGAACTTAAAGACACGACAGCAATACACGTGTAAAGACGTTTTCGGCTTTTCATGAAAATGATGTCAGAACAAAGAAACAGAAGTGTGCGTCAGTGATGGCGCCACAGAATAGAAACATAGTCCCAATTAACTTCAATCATACGATATTAAAATGGTAAACAAGTGAAATATCGTTTTTATTGTTTTATATAATAGGATTTTAACTAGCTTACATTTTCGTATTTTGACCCTATTTCAAAATTTATAAAAAAATAAGAACTTTCTGAATTAATTATCCTTTTTACTAATAACAAAAATGTAGCAATTTTTCGACCAATGTTTTCGTAAAATTTTGTACACATACATAGAAGAATATTGGTCAAAGGACAGGCTATACCTATATTTTCGAACTTGACCCTGAGTGAATGGTAACCGGACTTAAGTCGGCTTCAACCAAATTCAATGAAATTTTGTACTCATATTTAAGGGAGTAATAGCTTATTATTAACTTGTTGTCAGTAGCTTGTATTATTATGCGATTAATAAATAAAATAAATAAAAGCTATCCGATTTAAACTGGGGTTAAGCTAAGTTTAGGTTCGTTTAAACTAAAATAATCCGACATAAGTCACACTTCAAATAATCAATCGGTGAATAGATTGGCTATATATTAGGTCTACCGGAAAGTTCTGTCCGTTCTTGAAGAGGAAGAAAATGATACAATTTTTAACATATTTAACTTAATTAATTCTACGATATAATTTCCATCGTTCCTTATGACTTCTTCCCAACAGGATGGCAATTTATAAAACCTATTTTTGAAGAAAATCTTTGGATGCGAAAAACTACCGTAAACGTAAACGTTTTCTTCATTTTTAAATTTTTTTCTCATCAAATAATTTTGTAAAGAAAGGAATAGGCGAAAATCTGATGGTTAAGGGGGGGAGTATGGTCGATGCGAAAAAATTTCCCCTCCTAGCTCTGAGATTTTCTGGCGAGTCGCCAAAGTAGCATGTGGTCTAGCATTATCGTGATGCAGTATGATTTCCTTCCTATTGAATATTGTCAGCCTTTTTTCTTAGAGTACTTTGTTAACTCGTCCATTCGTTGACTATATTTCTCCGATTTAGCTTTTTCTTGGGTTCCAAAAGCTCATAGTGGATTGGACCTTGCATGTCCCACCATATACACAGTATTCTCTTTTTAACGCTCAAGCTCGGTGTAGAGTTGAAGAAGGCATGTTTTCCGGGTTCACGCTGTTTTACTTACAATGTTTTCATATGTAATCCAATTTTCATCATTTAATCTAGCATGGTCTTAAAAATATCGTCATCAACCACAAATGGCCGCCCAGAGCTTGGCTTATCACTAAGGCCGAAATCACCTGCTTTAAATTTTTCGAACCATCTCCTACACGTTCTGTTATCTTTGTCGTAGTTAATTTCGAAGGGCACATAATAAATGCAATTATAAGGATATACAGCTTCATATAACTCAAACGAACATCTCCAAATATATTTAAACTTGAAACGGACAGAACTTTCCGGTAGACCCAATATTATCATCCACCTATCTTTACACTGATTTTGAAGAATTTTTAACATAAAGATGACCTACACTAAGTAGAAAAACAGACAGCGGAATGTTTATATATAATATAGATTCATCAATCGATATATATTTGAATTCTTTTACAGCGTTTAATTATTTAAATGGAGCTTACTGATTTGATAGCAGGGATACATTCAGAAAGTATAAACAATAAATAAGCCTTAAAGCACGGTAGATAAATATTAAACGGCATAAATTCCCTGATAAAATAATTTTTATTTCGCTGATGTGCCCCGTTAACGTAATTAAAGCGCTTCCGACCCTCGAAGCGGTCGTCTTTTCAGTCTCTGTGCAACAAGATAAAAAGCCAACTCGAGCATCGTAAAGGGATGCATTTGCCCCAAGTGCCCAGATGCTCTTGCTACTAAATATGTCAAGCAGCTCTCGGCTTCCGCGGGAATTAATTAAATATGACTCCTGGCGCTTATTATAGAAATTTCCAAACATACTCCGGTACTAAGCCCGTGTTGACATAACCTTATAGGGCCGCTGCGCAGTGATGGCAGCGGTATGCGACGAAAAGGCCTCCAGAGGGCTTTTAAAATTTATTTTCTGAAACTTGTCTCCGCCGCGCATTCCGCTGCCCCAGTTCAGAGCTTCCCTTAATGGAGTTATTTTTCGTAATTATTTAGGGACTCAGTCAAATGAACCGGCAGATGAGGACCATGAAGCCCATTTCTGGTCGCAGCAGTTGTGGGAGAGAAAATGATTCGCTAAAATTAGCGAGGGGGCGGATGTAATGATATCTTTATGAAATTGGCCCAATTAGAGCTTCATGGAACAGCATTACTAGCATCTCAGTTTTTGACATGATTAAAATTGTGAAGAAGAGCACTCGATCGCTTGGCCCAGTATTAATAATAATTGGGAAATTCTCCCTATTTTATGTTATAATAATTCGGGCTACGCGCATTAAATCAGATTCACTGATTGCTTCATACTACTTGAGTAGAGCAGAAAAACGGTCGAAGAAATCCATTTCGAGATACAACACCCATTCAACGAAAAACAAACACCGGATGGGACTGAAGTGCGGTCATGGCAATTAATTAACAGCTGAATGAGTAAAATTCACAGAACAACGAATATTGGGTTTTATTGTCAATGAAAATGAAATGTCCCAAAATTTTATTTGTCCACATTTTATCTCCAAACAAAACCTTTACAATCGCGATTACTGAAAATATATTTTTTTAACTTTCAAATGTTCAATATTAAAATGAAAAACACAATAACAACAAAAACACATATAAAACAAACAATTTAATAAGAATATCTCATTTATTTCATGAATATAGATTTTTATTCATTTTATGATTAATATTATTGGAATAAACATTTCATGTGTAAATATCATCATTAATTTCACTTCAATATCCAAGTACTTCTTTAGAACATATTTTGGGCGAATTTCTTTGCCCTGAAATCACCTTAACCACTCGTAGGATACACAATACATTTTATCACTTCTAACTCTAGATCACTATTATTATTATTATTATTATTATTATTATTATTATTATTATTATTGGAGTGGGCGAGACGTGTAGCCTCAAGCGCTCAGAGGTATTGTCCATTGCACTCATTGACCCATTGTGTTCGTAGAGTACAATACCATGGTTATCGTGGGATACGAACCCACAGCCTCTAGGACGGTAGGCCAGCGCGATAACAACTGATCTATCGTCGGCCCCTATATCACTAAAAAAATTAAATAAATAAATAATAAAATAATAATAATAAATATAAATAATAAATAATTTAATCAGGCTATCCAAAGCAACCAGTGTCAGATTTCCATACACAATGTTCCAGTTTGTAATAAATGCACGGATTGACTCTTAATTTTTTTCATTCTTTAAGAAATTAATTTTTTTTGAGATTCTTTTATAATTTCTTACATTTTCTACATTTAATAAACAATGCATGTAAAAATAATAGTTTAATTTTATTAGTGTATCAGACTAATATTTTAGTGACAGAGTAAGGGCTACGGCCAGAGGTAGAAAAGCTTTCTTATGTACGACTTTGTTTGACTTGTTTTTGTATGAATATTTGCATGAATACAGATATAAAGTAATATATATAGAAATAAAATAATAATAGTTAATGCAATAGAGGATGTAGTAGCATTGTAGTACTTATCAAAGTATAAATAAGTTAAATTAGTAAAATTGCGTAAAAACACATCAAAATATAAAATATTACTATTTCGGTATTATCAACTGTTGGAAACCTATTCTAGAAGTGAAGAAGTGGTCATGTATATGCGGTTTTTGCGCCGCTTGACATTGAACTATTTGTGTGAGTCGTTTAATTTAGGGTACTGCTAAAAGTTTAAATTAATAAACAAAAATTGATAGTTTCACGCTGAAAATTTGCCTCGTTTGTGTGAGTTTTTCGAGACGCACTACCTCAATTTAAATAATCAGTAAATATTGAATAGCTTAGCACAGGTTGTGTTGAATATGCACATTATAATATGTACTTTCGTACTATACGAAAGCGCATTATAAAATTATGTCAGAAAAAGCACTGAATAGAAAAGGCAATAAAGGTCCAAGATATTTGCTTTGTAGTACATCAGGCAGTAGAAAAGCAGGGTGAAAGGAATTTTGTCTGAAAATAATGTGATATTGGCTCTCAAACAAAACTTACGATATTATTGCAGAGGTTAGAGTATGATGTTCTGGCCCTCTCGTATTTGATCTCGAGTATACATCGAAACAAAATAGCCAATTAGAAATATTTATCAGTTATTTTAATAAGTAGGCAAAATATATCACTTAAGCCTTTCTATTAAAAACCTTATAAAGTTAAAGATGTTAATTTTATTTCACTTAGAATGGCATTTTAAAATATTATCTAGTTTTACTTTTATGTGTATACTCTTTGGATTTTTAGTTTTCTTCACCTTTAGATGAAATTTACTCTTATAGTTAGTGTATGTGTGCAGACTTATCAATTCTGTATTTCGTTTTATTACCTTTTTTATTTTTGCATGAAACTCCTCCTCCGTGAATAATAAAATATTTAAAATATTACCATAAAAGGAGAATGTTCCTTAATTTAATACGGAAATAAAATTTTTGCAACCATAATTAATTATACTCTTCCATATTATATTAAAACCTTTTACTCTACAAAAAAGAACTAAAATCCGACTTCGAAAATGTACAAAATTTTTCCGTGCTAAAAAAATTAAAAAGGCATTTTACTGTTCAAATGATGAGAATAATAATTTAAATTTTCGCAATTGTTTAAGAAAAATTTTAAAATATTCATGAGAATTTATGCTACTACATTATTAATTAATTAATTATTAATTTGCTTAAATTTAATAATACTTAACTTGATACATTTTTTGGAATAATCAAAAATAGAAGACGAACCAGAACACGTCAAAGCAAAATAGCTGTTAAAAATTAACTGAACATTCAAAATAGCCGAGCTTGTCAGCATAAGTGAGGGACATGAGTATCAACATAACGCCATAAAAAAATCGAAAATCAAATATACGTAGCCCCGCGAAAATTCTAAATCCACAATACTTTTTTATTAGACCTCGTATAAATGATTTCGTATCTTTTATATCAAGAAACTCTTTTACCATCTATGCCCCTTACTTCACAATATCAAGGTAATATTTATATATTTAGAATGTGCCATCAACACTATTTCCTTTTACCATACACGATACATTTATCTTAAAGTTTTTTTGCGAGTTGTAATATTTTTTTGAAAACCTGTCATATTAATTTAGAAAGACGCCATATATCCTACGACACATGGAGTATTAAGACGTATCAAATGACACTTTACTTGTCAAAATACAAAAAGTGGTTTACGAGCTATATATGTAGGTACACATGAACATACATAGACTGCTAAAATCATAACCCTACTTTGGCTCGGCTGTAGTCGGATAAAAGAAAGAAATATAGAATATCTTACCAATGTCAAATAAAATTATGTATATTATTTCTGTTATTCCTCCAAAGTCTTGAAATTTATGTTTACCCTCGCAATCATAAATATAGTACATATTTACCCCGTTACTAATTATCTTCGGAAATTGGATCGTTTAACCAAAGTTCCTTAAAATTACTTGAATTTCATTTTATAATCACCCTATCAAAGATTGTGCCCATTTTGAAGTGTTTGTTCCGTATCAATATTTCCCGGCAACTTCCCGTCGTCGTCATTCCTTTTGACGCTGACTTAATTAAGACTTAATGGGTCGTAATGTATTCACACTTTAGCGTTGAGCACATGTGCTCTGGGCTGTGTACCGCGACGTGCATATGCAGGCAAAAGGTTTCTGTTGACTGCTTCTAGCACCTGTTCGCCAGATAATGATAAGTAAAACACGCTTCAACACCTATCGCACCAGGCAAGGCCACAAGCGCCCGACTTTATTAAATTTCATTCGGCTCTTCCTCAGATACATACTACCCACAGCAATTGATTCGGAAGTAAAATATCGACCCAAGGAGGCACCAATCCTTAGTCCTATATCGAGGAGGATTGGTATCGTCATACATTCGTCCCCACAAATCTTAGTAGCGGGTAACTTTTAGAAATTTTTTCACTTGGATGAATTTTATAGCCGATGATGCTGGTACCTTGTGAACGAAAAAACTTTAAGAATCCCGAACCGAGAGTGAACGCTTCCTTCGTCCTTATCCTCTCTTCCTACATGACTTCACGAAATATGTAACATGCAGGAGTTTAGGCAAATTGGGGACGTTCTTTGAGAAATTTATTTACTTACCTGGCACAAGAATAACGACTTCGGTCCAATTGAGTTTTCTCGCAATGCTTTTTACAGCAAATGAGGTCGCTTCGAAGGATGGTAGGAAATGGTTGGATTGCTGAAATAAAGATATTTCACAGATTTAGAAACAATTGTAATCAGTTTATCTTATTTTGGTGCAATATCTCTTAAAGATTATGTTTCCGGAGAATGGGGGTGAACAAAATTAAAACCTTCATAAATATTCAAAGTTTACTTACTTCTAGCGCGAACTTCGACTTAGTATACTACACAGACTACACTATTACTACAAATATAAGATGTTAAAAAAAGCCCATGATTGGCCCAAGCTTATGCCAAATTTTCTTAACCTTAATGGAAGCTTGATCTGAAGTCTGGAAAAATGATGACATTTTCGTGTCAACCCCTGGCATCTAAGCTAAAATAAAACTTGGACCAAGGCTGGTTCTGAAACTTGGCCTAAAGCTTAATATTTATTAAAACTAGAGCGAATGCTTGTACGGAAAATATGACCCAAAACTAATATTAAAACCTAGCCCGAGGCTGGCTAAATCCTGAGCAGAGGCTGGTTCTAGGATGCAAAACAAGCACATATTCCAATTATTATTATTACTATTGATGTATAACATCTTAGCTTTCGGTATGCGGCATTTGGTGGAATTAATTTCGTAACGTTATAAAAGTCCTCTACATGAATGTAGTAAATATACGAATGCCCGTAGAAAAAGAGAAACGACTTTAATAAACAAGACGGGAATAACGAAGCAACACCAGGTGCTCTTATAGACTTCGCATGGTTCGGGGCAAAGACTATCTACGAGTATATAATAAAATGTGACACTCTTGACGTTTTTTCTTATCTTTTTTCGACCTTGGTCCTGTTAGCCGACTGACCTTATAGATTTTGGCAAAATTAGATAGTATTAAGGATATTATGTGTAAGAGAAAGGCAAAAATTTAGAAGAAGACGAATTGCAGCATATCATGGGTCATGTTTTATATTATACAAATTCTCCACATTTTGTTATTTGCCCAAATGTTGTTAAAACAAACTAAATATTAATAATTCGGATCATAACAAGAAAGTCACACTCTTAGTTAAGACTTAATTTCTGAAATTGTATACATTTCGATTTGCTCAAATTGTAAAACTTTTCCTAAGATATCAAAAGCATCCTATACGTTTCTTCAGCCAGAGAAATACACAAAGTTTGGGCCTTTGGCCTACTTTTAAATATGAATGGTAAAAAATTCTGCACATTACACTGTAGATGAAAATATTTTGTTGCACATTCTTATCTCTTTCGTTTTTATAGGAATTTATATAAGGAATGGAAAGCAGTAGATCTTTACTGTCGATACCGTCTTAGAAATTGAATATCAGTTAAAGTTTTAAGGCTATATACAGACCATAATATTTTATTGTTTAGATGATCATAGGTGTGCCTTTATTTATTTAAAAAGTTATTTTTGGGTGTTTATGCATTAGAAAATGTGTTTTATTCTTGCCTACAGTGGCGTCTAACACAAAAATTTCCTACACTAGCGCAAGTCAGATTTTACCACGCTCCGAGAGTTTCCTTTATATTCATTCAAAGACATTTTTATACCGTTTCAAAAGAAAGACACAGCTACAAACCATTCGCTCTGCTAATATTACTCTTTTTTTAAAACATTGTGAAATAATAATTTATGATATAAATTCAATAATTTTATAAATGTTATATTAAAATATGTATGTGTTCCCAAATCTATCTATAAATCAAAAATTACATGTATATCTTATTTTATTTTTTTTCGCTTAATGCAAGCTACAAGAAAAGAAAAACAAGCTTAAATTAAGTTAACAGATATAAATGTAAAATCTAAGCCTAAAAACTATAACTAAGATTTAAAAAATTTAGAATAGGGTATCGGGAATACGACAAGACCGGGATGAAACGAAAATGAAAACAAGGGAAGGGGAAAGAACAGCGAAAAGGGCTAATAGATACAAACAGAAATTGGTTCTAAGAATAGGGATCAGGCAGGTAAAGGGAGTGCTTGCGGGAGGCTTTATCAAAATGAAAATCAAAGAGGGTAGAGTCGTTAGCTTTGCGGAGCATTCACGTGAAAGTGTCCGTAGTTGTTGCGGTGAGTATCGAACTTGGTGGACGAAAACCATATCAGCGATATCACGACGAGTTGATAAATATTGGAGATTGATTAATTTCAGACGGTCTTCGTAAAGAGGAAGGTTAAGGTTGTCAACTCAAGGAAGGCCACGCGAAGCAAAGCGCTGTACAGCTTTAATCCTGTTAATGAGTGTTGGCTGGGAGGGTGACCAGGCCAGGTGTATTCAAGTAGAAGCCTAACAAAACAGAAATAGAGAGCTTTGGTGACGTAAGGGTTCAAGAATTCCTTAGACCAGCATTTCACAAAGTATAGAGCTGCGTTGGCTTTACTTATGATGTGATCGATATGCGGACGGCAGTTAAGTTCGCTATCACAAATAACACCAAGATCACACAAGGAGCTGGCAGATGGAATGTGTTCAGCAGAAATAAAATAGATCCGAGAGGTAGTGGGGAGACGTCTTCGGGGATAGGTGATTGATTGGCCAGGAATTGTTTAGGTCCAAAAAGTTGTTCGAACTCCAGATGGAGAAGCTATTTAAATCATCTTGAAGGGATAAGGAATCAGATGGGCAGGAAATACGTTTAAAAATCGTCATGTTATGGCATAAATAAAGATTTCGGAGTAATTGATTACCATCTCAACATCGTTTATGGACAGTATGAAGATCAACGGACCAAGGTGACTACCCTTAGGGGGCACCAGAGTGAGATTTAAAGGGGGTTAAAACGAACCTTGTATCCCCGATTATCAAGGTAAGATCTGATACAATAGACGCAGCACCGATTTTCAGTTGAAAAAATTACAAATTTCATATGGCCAATACTGTAAATAAATTGGCAAAATTGCATACTAATAACATGACATTCAATAAGTACTTGTCAAATTATTCATGCAAAAATTTGAGGAATATCCGAAATTAGGGCGCAACATTTTTAAGAGTATGCGAAATTCAGCCGGAAATAGGCCGTGAATCCGACGGAATGGAGTTTTAAATCTATTTAAATTTTAATAATTCCACAATAAATGGTACAAGTTAGATTTTTTTAATATATTTATCTTACATATGTACATATAATACATATGTACTTATATGCAAGTTTCAATATGAGTTAAACACATTTTCTTTTTGTCAATAATTTCTTCAATTTAAAATTAAACCTTACGTAAATAGTTGAACAAAATTGGCTTATGTAACGCATATATGTAGTAAATATATTAAATGAAATTGGAACAATTTGTCTATGTAAGCATTTGTAATTTTACGAAGCTCATTGAGCAAAATTGTGGGCATCGCTACAAGTACTCGTAATTTTTAATTCCAAAAAATGAAATTTCGCAATAACCTTAAACTCATATCCTTTAGAGTTTCCTAAAAATCCTTGAAGCTTTTAATGCTTCAAATGTTCACTGTCCCTAAAAAACAAATCCCCTTTTCTTTGCGATCCAGTTTCTTTTTTCTTTTTCCTAAAAGTGTTATTAGGCGCGCCACCTTGACTTTGTTTGCGCAGCACAAATTGAAATGAAGGAGTCTTTCAACACTAACAACACTTGAAAGGAGTCATGTATCAAGTCTTCAATATATCTTTCAAGCGAGGTGAGAGAATCTCCAAAAGACGAAAATGAATGAACTCGAAAATGTACTTCCCTCTTTACCTGTCTCATTTCGTTGAATTCACAAAGTCTATCAATCTTCCCAGCCAGAGGTTTGCTTTGATTCATCTTTCCTTTTTTTCCACATTGTATTTCTCCCCATCTTTATGCTGATGAAACTCCATCTCGTGATCAATAAAATCTGCAGGGTACTACAGAAAGACCAGATTAGACAATACGATTTCGTTTTATTTACCAAAAGCAACTAGAACTTGAAAGAAAGGCTTTTATGAACCGTAAAATAACCTTTCTCGAAGTAGAAAGCATTTGGCTTCCTTGGATACAGTGGACAACGGCCAAAGCAGTGTTATAACCTGTGCCTACTTGTCATAAGCGAGAAAACCATTAATTGCAGAGTCTAGGCCAATTATAACCACTGGAGCGTTATCATATCAATTCCGCCCTTATAACACAGCCGTATAGTTTCTGTTAATTGTAATTTCCGGCACTGACTCTTATTTCATTTCAGGCGGCAACTGAAAATTAAAACTTGGAACTATTGATATCTTTTTTATAACCCAGCAATATAGAGGTATTATATTCCCAATTTTGCTTCATTTCATTTTCATTTTTGTTTTCGCTAATAGTCTAACAAGCTCTATTCAAGATCAAATAAATTCCATTACTCAATCTATTCTTTTTAAATCAAACATTTTTACCAAAGACAAATAATCAGCTTTAATGCTGTATAACATTTTCATATCCGAAGATGGAAAACAAACGACAGTATGTTTATTAAGCTCAAAGTAAAATCCAGTTCGTTATATAGGATATTCTACTAAGTGACTCTAAACACACCTATTCATTTTCATACAAATCACTTGAAAATTAAAATTGCTGCCAGGCCAGCCCACAAAGGAAAATTTTCAGCAATTTGTGTTACGAAAAACGTTAATGATATGCCTCTACCTTAATTTCTCTTAAAAAATTAATGCCATTTCGAAAAATAAATTAATAAATCGCATTATTTCAATTGAAAGAATTATTTGATGAATGAAAACAAAACTCACACGCAATATTAAAAAGAAGGGATCAAAAAATTAGAATTTATCTTTCAGTCATTGTGCATAATTGATCTATTACAGAAGTAAAAATAAATACCAAAAATATGTTGGCTAGCAGGAACTATTGTTTCGAGTGCGTCATATATTATTATGACTTAGCTAACTTTAATATTTTGTTTCAGATAATTCTATAAAGTAGAAATAATGCACTAAAAGAAATGTTAGCCCGAGCAACCATAGTTTATAGAGATTCACTCCTGTAGGCATTGGCGATTTTGGTACAATAATAATTTATGGTAGGAGAAGCTATTATAGCCAGGGTGCCATCGTTTGTTGTTCCAAAAGATAGAAGCTTATTGTTTTTCGTGCATACTTAATAAATTGTCATATTGTACCATTACAATTACATGAGGTGTGGGTTTTGTTGCTATATGTACCTATACATATATTCAGCAGATTTCCATAATTATAATTTGTTCGACTTGTACAAACCTTTATAAATCTCTAATTCATTTAATGTGCTAATCCTTCAATTAGGAAAACATGAAATCACCTCCAGCATCCAAAAGTAACAAAATTGCAATAAATTTTAATTCATCAAGTATGACTTAATAATTCTGTAGGTATTGCGATACAGCCACGAAATTACCAAATTATACATTATTATTGGTTAATGGCTTACAATTCTCCTAAGTGAAGATTATAGGCGACAAGAGCGTATCGGTATTTAAACGAAAGGTAGTCACTACTCCTCTTAATCTCCTAAATTGTTCTTGTACGTACACTGATAATCGCCCACAATTTCTAGGGCATGTTTTGGTTAAAATTCCCTTAATGTTTAACTAGATGTCGGGTTTGCCCTATGGTGGTATAATACTTACCTCTATTATACCCATGTGCAATTTTAGAGTTCCATTAACAGAAGGTGAAAACACAATTCAAATGCTACCTGATTTTATGAGCCATTTGCTTAAATGAAATTGATGCTGCACTTGGATTTAATTTCCACTGGAATTCATGTTTTCAGTTTATTCAGCTTTTAGTACTGCCGAACTTGATTTTCATATAAATTAAAATATATTGATTTTCATAAAGGAGAACATTTCACTTTTTCCAATAACAAAAAAAAAGCGTGTCGGACTCTAAACAATATATACATATATACCTAGGTAAGCTTTCCCTCCGAACAATGCTCAGGAACAATTCAAAAATTCAAGAAATTAAGAAAGAAACTTAAATAATAATTCTCAATTTTTTCACAATTAGCTTATACCTTTCTTGCATGCGTTTTTAATCATAATTTTAATTAATTCTGCTCTAAAATGCTTTACGTAACACATTCCCGACCGGCCAATTTTTTACGTTTATAATAATGAGTATCTATCGACGAAAATAAGTGCTGCAGCAAACTGCTAAACGGGCTGCATTTTAAGATGTACAAATGCGAGCAAGCTTTAGAATAAAGAAAAATATGACAAATTCTAAAATTGTGCGAATGTGTTAATAACGCAATATCTTATCAAGATCAGAGGAAAACTAAATTTTGTAACATACGAAGCTTACACAGGTTTCTTTTTTGCAGTAACAAATGTTAGAGGAAGGAGTCAACCAGATTTGGGAATTTAGTTAGTAAAATGTACTGCAGTACCATGCCAGCACAATTTGTTTCACACTGCCAGTACACTGACTGAATTTTGCCAGTACCAGTGCGAAAACATATTGGTTCTGGTAAGACAAAATTGTATAATCAATGCAAATTAATTAATAACAAAATGCATTGATCAAAACCGATGTAATTTTATTGTTTTGGAAATATTATATATTTATATAGCTTAATGTAAAGACATTTCGGTTGCCATATTAGGTGTACCATTTTGAATTTTGAAAATCGAAGGCAGCATCTGCCAAAACCCCTTAGCATTGAAATTCATGACAATCCCTTGCAGTTTCATTTTTATAAAATTTGGGTCTGTCACCTTGAATTTTGGTATATTTGAATTCTACAGCCCAAAAGACTCTTAGATATCGAATCCAAATTTGAAATCAACATCTCCGAAAACCCCCTAGAGTCGATTTTCACAGCAATTCTTTAAAGTTTAGCATTTTCGGTAGCCATTTTGGGTCTGCCATCATGAATTTTTGTAGATTTGAATCCTATATCCCAACTCCGGTAGATTTGAATCCTATAGGAACAACTCCTAGATATTAATTTTCATTAAAATTGCTTAAAATTGAGGAATTTTGATTGGCAATTGTGCATCATTTATATATACATATATGTATCTATTATAGATTCAAAATCAATAGCCCCTTAAATAAATTTTGCTTAAATTCGTTAAATTCCAAACATTTTAGTCACCATATTGGATCCGTCATTTTTAATTTCCAAATTTTCGATTTTATAGGTGCATATATATATTAGGATATAGAAACAATATATATTTACTGCTAATCGAGTATTATCTATGAATTTAACTAGTACTGGCACAATTTTTAACTGTCAGTACCTACTAGACTACTAGTTGCCAGTACCAATACCAATATTGTACTGGTACTGGAAAAATTTTGCCAGTACCAGTAAAATATTGGATCTAGTACTGGCAACAAGTTAGCAATATAGCTTCTGATACTGGCACTTACTGATACTGACAAGTTTCCTGGGTTGAGTTCAACGTATTTGGAATACTGTAGATAATTTGGAATACTAAGGTTTCTCATCAGTGGTTTTGTAAAGTACATCCTCATCCAATTTATGATTATATTAGAATATATAAATTATTTATTTAACTATTCAAAATTACATTGCAGCTGCAAGTTTAGGATAACTGTAATATAATGTTTTAATGTTGCCAGATTTTTGTTATTTTATTAGTCATTAAATAGTAGAAAATGTGAAACATTGCAACAGTTGTTTGCATCACTATACGAGTATGTCAAAATTCAGCACACTACATTGCGTGGTATCCGAAGTTTTGGTAATTGGTTATGAATGATTTAAAAAATATGTCTGTATTTATAATCAATCGGAAGTATTATTAACGTAAATCAGATATTGTATGTTAATGTTTTCTTTATTTCCAAAAATATAAACTGAATCAGATTAATAATTGATAATTGAAAAGGAGGTTCTTTTTAAACTTCAATGCGTTTTCTTTGGAATGGTGCCCATAGAGAAAAATTTCAATTTCCCTCATTTTCCAAGTTCTTACTTACATAAATTTTTGTATACAAAATCGTAGATCACCTTAACCTGAACTGCGAAAAGAATTATTAGATAAAGGTAAAAAATCATTAATGTTAATGTTTGTCCGTTCATACTCGTAAAGAATCAAAAGTTATTTGAGGGAATTACGCCTGGGCAACAAGTACCACATTTAATTAAATTTTGCCTTATCAAACCCAGCCGCCCTCACAATAAATTAACTTAAATATTTTTTTTGCTTTCCTCCAAGTAATTGAATTTTTCCCATAATAAGAAGCACTTTATCAAGAGCAATTCGAAATTAAATTTAATCCATAATTCGAAAAAAAACGAGATTGTTGCATTTGTCGTTCTTTCGGGTGACTAAAACGAACATGTCTCAATTTCCGTACCCTGGCATGGTGGAGACGGGCGGTTTTTAAGAAAAAGTACAGCGAAAAAGGGTATATCGCCTTACCATCGTCGTCCTTTTAACTTCAGCCCTGAATAAATTTCAATGCCGTCATCTGCCTACTCTCTTCGGAGAATTATTGTACATTTATGCTGTAAGCCACTGAAATTGCTTCAATGTTTTTGTCGTTGAGAAACGCGTAATATTTCCCAACCAGAGGCAACCTCCAGCAACGAAATGAGCAGGATTTGCTTGAAGACAACGTCAAGAGAGATTTTGATGAGATCCAAATTGAAATTTAAGTGCTCATAAACCCGGGGAGAAGTGATTCTTCCTTCGTCTACAATTCGTTTCCTTTGGAGGCTGCGAATCTGATTTATGACGCTCGTCACCCTGATTGTCGGTTAAAATAGCATAGCAAAGTAGCAGCCCCAAAAGTATTGCAGTTCACAAAATAACGTTGAAAAAAAAAAAACAAAGATTTTATATGGAAAATATGAAGATAGGCTTCAATAAGGCGATTACCGCAATCGTTTATTTTATTTTCTCAGTCAACATCTCAAATCCTGGAATTGTCACATGATTTCGTTTTTTTTTATCTGCATAAATGGATATAGGTCACTCCATATTAGTTGACATTACATCAAGAGGATTTTTTTAATGGAATGTTGCATTATTTTTGAACAGATTCTCAAAACTGGTCAAACTGCGTACTTTCTCTCTTTTCATTCCTATTTTTAACGAAAGCATGTGATGAACTGTTCCATCCACGGATTCTCGATATACAAAAAATACTTATACATTTTATAAATATCTTTTCGGTGGAAGAAACAATCCTTAGCCTGTTTAGATGTTTAAAAATAGTTAAAATAATACATGTACCTTTTTGTAAGCAATTCATAGTGGAAATATACTATGAAGAAATAGATGACTTACAGCAAAGTAATTCTAAAACAAGGTAAAATCTTAGTTTTTAGAAATTGTATGCTATTTATGTAGATTTAAAAATGATGATTTCTAGTTTTAAGTTATTTTTTCTATGTCTAGTACTTCTTGATAATGAGGGATCGCATTCTTAAAGTTGTGCAAATGTCAAAGTTTAATACTTTCCTAATGGTTTATTAATAAAATCATTATATATATTTATATCACTTATTTCTTGGTATATCTATAATCTTACTTAAGTATTGCTCGCCAAAATTGGATTGAATGAATGCGTACAGAGGAAATTCATTCGCAATCTCCTTAGTAAATTTAACAAGCTTTTACATCTATAATAATCGAACACTACTCATATTTCAGAACTACATACTTCTCCGGCGGCCAGAACTATAGACTTGCAGAACTATAAACTTGTTGGTTGTCCAGCCTATAGACTTATCGGTGTTCAGAATTATAAACTTTTTGGCGGCCAAGTTAGAACTATAGACTTGCCGTTGGTCTGAACTATAGACTTGTCTGTGATCAGAACTATAATGTTATCCTTGCTCAGAACTATAAAATTTTTGGCGATCAGAACTATAGACTTTTCGGTGATCAGAACTATAGAGTTATCGTTGCTCAGAACTATAAACTTTTTGGCGGTCAAGTAAGAGCTATAGATTTGCTGATGGTCAGATCTATAGATTTGTCGGTGATCAAGACTATAATCTTGTTGTGGTCATATCTATAAACTTATCGGTGCTCAGAACTATAAAATTTTTGGCGGTACAATATTTTTTGCAGCTTCTAACAGGGAATTAAGCCTAACAGCAGTCATCACTAAATTGGAGTTTTGGGTAGTAATATAGCTGTGAGCGTATGCCAGTCCTTGAGATGTTTTGGGTAGTAATATAGCTGTGAGCATATACCATTTCTAGATTGTGGATTCGATTCCCATATAACGATAAAGACCCATAAATACAATTGCTTAGTTTCCGTGTGCACAACAATAAAAAGCAAGATATGGTGTAAGTATTAATTCTTAATTATCAATTATAAAAAAATACAAGTTATCAAATTAAATGTTTTTACAATTTGTCAAACAAATAGTTATAAACGCTATATGAGTTTCTCATCAGAACAAAAATTTCTCAAAAGACACCAACGGCAAATAGCCATCGTTAGCTCATTTGATTAATGCAGCGAAGCACTAGTTCGAAGGACATAAATTCGAGCCCGGTCCCCTAGTCATTCTTTTTCGAACAATTCCCACACGTATATGATTGGGTGCTATAATGGCAGGTGCAACATTTATTGTCAATTAATTTTTTCCATGCACTTTTAGAAAATAAAGTCAATCAATCAACCTCTTTAAATTTACAAAAGTGCATTGTATGTAATTATGATTCTATACCCTTCAATTAGAATCCACACCAAAATTCTATAATATATACTATATCTACACTTATACCTATATTAGCTCATAAAATGCTAAAGCCATTAATTTCAACCCTGCAAATCATATTTCACCGAGCATTCCGGCTGGAGATTGGTTTTGCGTTTTGCGGTAACTAACTTTTGTTTTAATCAACTATTTTAAATTCAATATAGGAAGGACAAATGAAACAATCAACGGGTTGGTATGAAGGTTATTAAAGTTTCTTCAACTGTGCTGGTATTCCAGATTCTGTGGGGTTAGAGTAGCTCATGCGGAAAACATTTGCCGAATAAACAGAAGCTTTTATGCTCTACGAGGCAACTATTGCGATTTGAGCCCGTAGTTGCTCCCCATTGATGCGGCGTCAGTGTGTGATATTTATAAACTACACTTCCATCCACTCAACAGGATAGACCCTGGGAATTATTCGCAAATCCTCAAGCCATACCCAACAGATCGTGAAATCGGAGGTAAATTCCTTTGATACCAAGGCACTCGTGTGTATTGCTATGAAAAGATGCCTTTAATACAACTCAACGCGACTATAAACAAACAGCCGGCGTCTTGATTTGCATCCCAACAAACAAGATGTATTCCATACACTACCCCACTTTTTCAGTACAGTTGGACCCTTCAGGCTCTAGCCTGGCATTCAGAGCACGTGGCACCCGTTGATGAAATTTTTTCTTCTCTCGTTTTTTAATCAGTATTAGAATGATACTGACTACACGACAGGGATGCTTACAGATTTTAAACTAACAAAAATAACTATCCCCTTTAAACGAGCTTCCAAACCCCTGCTCCTTATTATGAGTTTTTATTTAACTTCACCTCTGCGTACTTTCAATAATTAAATCTTATATTCAAGGGAGAGTTCTCATCATACTTCATGAATAACTTTACTAGATGGTAGATAATTTTTATAACGTATTTTAAATGATCTAAGATTTTGAAGAAAAATATATTTTTACAGAAAAAGTAAACCGACTTGATTAAACTTAAGTAATGTGTTAAAGGCAATTCCAATATTTTATGGTATGCACATCAACATTTTACGTTTTTCTTTTGATATACTCAACGCTGCGACATACATTTCCACTTTCGAAAGTGTGTCTGCCTGTAGTGAATGATGGTTGGTCAACATTGGTGACATTTTTGGATTTTACAGCACTCTGTAACTCCCAAACGGTTAAGATGGCCATACAATTTTTGTTTGTTTAGGTCAGATCTTTCATCCCATTCATTTTGACATACCCACTAAAAAACACCCTGTATATATATGTACATGTATATTACATTTCATGCATTTACATGTTTCATTTGTAATTCATATAAATTAATGTTATCCGATCAAAATATTCGTTTTTTTTTTTTTTGTGACCTTCAGCCCTTGAAAATTTAATCCTTACTCAGTTCACAAAAAATCAAAAAGGTCATGGATTACACAAATTTACTAATAAAATTATATATTATTTTTTAGATGATTTATACCACTTTACAAAAATGTAAATGTAAAACAATTAGCATTTTTACAATTTGCATTCCTCATGGCCTTTTAAAATTTTTAAGGTATATTTTTACATAAGTACTGATTAAAATTAAATTGAAATTCTACAATGTTGAGAAAATGAAAACGATAAAGATCCACTGTGCCGATTAATTTACAATTTTAGAATTTAATTCTCCAATTGCTTTCTTATGTTTATGTTTAGTGTTATTTTTTTCTTTTTAACTAGAATTTTCCTATGGGAATCGAGAACCCACAAACTCGGAATGACATACTTTGTACATCACAGCGCAAACCGCTCAGCCAGCTATGCCACCCGAGACCCTATAAAAGATTATATTCTCAGTAAAATGATTACTAGTGCTCATCGTCTCACCTACCACGAGGGTTAGGTTCCGCGAAAAGACCGCGATTTTAAAAACCGCACTTGGTGAAGGTTTCTCTCATGCATATATAAAAAAAAAATATATACGTGCACTCAGATCAATGCGAACAATTAAACCAAATTATTTCACAAAGCTTTATTTTATTATGCTGCATACATGTATGGTACATGAACACCACTGTTCGACATTTTTAAGTTTATTGATATTTCATAGAAAAACGGCAAGAGTGAATTTTTGGAACAAATGAAAAATATCATGTTAACATAAAAAAAGGCAAGTTCTTTTAAAAATCTAAAATTATACAACTAACTTTGAATACAGCAAAGATTTATGTCAAAAGATTGTGATGATTATTAGATGACTTAAATACCTTTTTACCTAAGCCAATTTCTAGTGATTCTGGCATTGTGCTTGGATTGGGTATCTTACATTGATATTGTGTCTTCTGGCTAGCAATAGAATTTTATTAAACTAGGAAGGTATGCATCTTCTAAAACCTCTATGTAACCAGTCGTAGTCATTATATGTACCTTCTATTCCGCGCAAGAATGCTCATTTATTACTTTAAAAGCAGCTTGGTGCTACTTTTTGGATCATGCCAAACCTATACGGTTAATTTTAGTTTCATCTGAATATATTACTAATTGCTATTGCTCTACGGACCAATGTAGTGATCTTCAGCAAATTCTAAACTCATTTTCTCATGTATATAGGTAAACAGTGGCCACATTTTTGGCTTGGGCTTCATACCACATTTCTTTAAGAACCTACGATTAGTGTCGTCGGAAAACTTAATTTGTATTGTTTCTGTGATTATTTTATTAGCCTCCACCGCATTGTTTGCCGCTTTACGCACGAATAAAACCTCCTGACAGCTTTTTGAGTTTAGTAAGTTTATTTTGGACGTACCCTTTTAATAACATCCACAATAATTCCAAATTATAATATTTTTTTCAATTTTGTAACGAAACTCATCGAAACTCCATAACTTAAGCACATTTTTCTTATTGGTACACTATCAGCACCTGCTCTGACAATAGCTTCTTTATTTTTATTTACCCAAATCAACCCACCTCTTCAAAAAAAAACAGACAATAATAAGGAAAATAAATAAATGCGAAATGTGGACAAAATGAAAAAGTAAAACTTGCAAATGTATATTCAGTCCTTTTAAAGATAAATCCTCAAAACAATCGTTTATAAAAACTATTTCCTTTAATCAACTCAGCGTAGTTTCACAAAATGTTTCTCAAGAAATACACTTCGAACAATAACAAAGTGATCAAAACACATCCTTCAGAGATTTTTAAAGATCGGGTAATATTTATGAACATTTTTGCCGGTCACTGTATGTGGGTATATGGCATACCCCGAATAGCTCGGTTAATTAATCCCATGTTATTCAAAGCTAACTTATACGATGCTGTCTTCCGTATTATTCGAACGCTGCCACAATTCTTAGCTGTGCTTATTCGCAACTTTCGACTAATTCAAGTACCAGGATAGAGGGGATGCCAGTAGATAACTTTTAGTGATCATTCTGACTAATGATTTCAGTAATTGAATTTGAAAAGTTATACACTTCAATAAAATCAACTGCCAGTTGGTCCAACAAATTGGGAGATTTATAGTATGTAGGTACTTTATTTAAAATTATTTTGATCCAAGTACAACACCATCATAATTATTTAATTATTTCTTACCTTAAAACAAATAATGTAATTTAACTATCGAATTTTAAAGGTAAATTGTAAGAATAACATATCTAGCTAAGTTGAAAGCGATAGTTACGTAATATTATCCTATATCAATAACAAAATAAACAAGTAGCTATTTAAAACAGAAAATTCAGCTGAGACTGCTGCAAAGCCGTGATAAGACTTCTTGTGTTTTGTTTTACATACAGGAGAAAAATGCCGATATTAAATTTTCATGTATGTAATTTGTAATCATAATTTATATACTTATGGTGATAGGTTGACTGATGATGATTCATCAACAAAATTGGTATGTATTTACTTATGTATAGTCGTATGTTATCGTGATAATGAATTTGGTTCTTATACTCGCCCTGTCGCATTTTAGTTGAGAAGTTCAGTCAGTGAAGGATGAGTTTACTCGACGCAGTGTAATGATTTGAATATTTTTAAAAAAGTTAAATTGGGCGCTTTTATAAAGAGTAGACGTACCTATTGAATGTTTGAATTTTAATGTGTGTAAGCACAGAGATGATTCTCACTTTAACATAAACATTGAACTTCCGTAGACACTACAGGTAAATAAATAAATAAATATTTAAAACGTTATCAGATTAATGCAATATACGAGTATATCAAATTTTCAAATAGTTGTTGACAAATTTTTCAATATAATTTATTTTGTTCAATGGATTTAGTCTCATCTAATAGAAAAATTTTTGCAGTGAGTAAAGTGTGTTTAAAGAATTGGAATTGATAAAGAACCGGAAGTAAGCCACAGCGATTCTATTATTCGTTATTTATAATACTAAATTTTCAAGCGTTCAAGTTCAGTGCCTGACTTAGGACAGCGATAATTTAAAATGTTTGATTAAAACTCAGAATTCTAAAAATTGCTGCAACTAAAACTTAATATACAGTGATAATATGTAAACATCACTTGTTAGATTAAAAATTTTAGTTTCCCCCGTATTATTTATTACGTGTATACAAATTATTTTTTAATATAAATTCTATAGCCTCGTAAATTCTTATTGTTATTTTATGTACATTCTAATTCACAGATAAAACAAAAGCAAAAATGTTTGGGTCATGTTCTACAAATTTGTCTTACAAAGGGGGAGAACCGAAAAATGAAGTTCCAAAACAGACTCAAGCTGAAACTTTTAAATTAAATGGACTATCTCCAGACAGATTTATCAGGCAGCACTGTGGTTTCGGTGAAGAATCCGACATATCACTTTTGGTAGCTGATTTTAAAAAATTTTGTCATGATTTTGAGGAGCCAATTTTAGGTAATACCACTTCGTTTGCCACTGAATTCTGCAACAAAATAATTTTTGAAGTTGGTCCAGAGTCGAAACTTAAGACTACAGGTGAAAATAATATTGAATGGCGTTTTGAGTTTCCATCAAAACAAAACTCGCTTGTGAAACGTACTGTTCTTGTATGTAAAGACAAATCAACATATACGAAATTTTCAGAGGACATCCTCGTGCTCACTGTCACTCAAGCAAGCTTACTAGCATTACTAACTTTCGGGAGAATAATTGAAATATCTGTTCGTAGGGCAGAGCCAGTGCATTTGTTAACCCCACTAGCGGCAGTTATATTCCCAAAAGAAAATTTGCCTAAATTGTTGAATACAATAAAAATGCTTGATCCCGAAATGGATATGATTAATCTATTAAAAATTATCAATTGTAGTTGTCAACCAGGGGGACAATGTCTCCCCGAATCGCGTGCAGATTGTGCAGCAATTGCATCCATAATTGCAACTCGGCACATGAAAAATAAAAATTTTCAATACGAAACAATTCGGAAAACTTTAAAGAAATATTTGAATATTGGCAAAATAATTGAGCAGCATTATTTTGAGTTATATGGCAAATTTGCTTCACAAGAAATTCCAGCTGAATTAAGTTATAATGCATTAATAAAAATAATAAAGCAATAAAATATTATTAAAATATAAATAATTATTTAACAGGAAATAAATATAGAAATTAACCAACTGTAGTAAAATAATACAATGGCTAAATTGCCAAACTTTAAATATTTATGTTCTCTTTCGAAACAAAATTAATATTGCTTAAAATGACATATGATATTCTTTCCTGTATTTTTTATATCTTTATATTTAAAATAAAATATTTTTTATTAATTCAGAGGTTTTCCTTTCATCAGCATCAATTTTAGTGTAAATAATTTAATTTAAAATAGCTATCTGAGCTTTATCACAAAATATTCTTTTACTATTTATTTTATTCATTTATTAACTATTACTAAAACAATGTCGAAATCAAGTACTCTTGCTTGAATTGAATTTCAAATGATTTTTAGGATTATTATATATACGCAAAAAATAACCTGTTCCACCAGTATTTAATAAATATGTTGATATATGATACAATTTTTCTTTATAAAACTAAAATTTCATCACTCGATAGTACAGGCCTTCTTATTGGCCATCCAATAAACGGGAAGGTTTTTAAGATCTATTCCCTTAAATGAGCGTGGCGTTTTTGATTTATTAATAACTAATGGTTTCATAATATGATCGCCTGAAGCGTTGCTGCAGAAAAGAACTGTGATACGGTTTTTTGCTGCTTTATGCCCACTAGCGGATTTATGAGCTTTAGCCAAATAGGTTCTTTCTGGCATTTTTTTCCAAAATAACCCAAACTCGTCAGCATTGAAGACCTGATCAGGAGTGTAGGAATTAACGGCTATAATCTCAGCAAATTTTTGTCGGATATTGTTGCACTGCATCTGAATCAGCAGATGCTTGTTCTCCTTTTAATTTTAGATTATGTAAAGAATGCCTTTGTTTAAATCTTTCAAACCAACCATGGCTTGCAGAAAAAGGCTTCTTTTCAGCTGAAGAAGTAGATGGTAACTGATTTTTAATTTTTCCATAAATCTTCAATGCTTTATTTGTAATTATATTAGTATCAATTGGAATCCGTTTTCGAGTGATGTCTTCTAAGTAGCCATATCATTAATGCTTTTTCCATATTTTCCATTGCAGCATCTCTTACATATGAAACTGTGCTTATACTCGTAGAAGATCCAGCTGCTACACCTTTTCTAATGGAGTCTTCATTTTTTCTTATTGTCCTTATTGTGGCTTCATTCATGGAATAGCATTTAGCAATATCTGTTACTCTTTCTCCATTATCTAGGCGATCTAAAATTTTAATTTTGCTTTCTAAAGATATAACTTTTCTTTTCATTTGTTGTTTTTTAATTTCTTTTGGCATGGTAAAACCCCTAAGATTTTAATAAAATTATAAAAATTCTACAAAAATTATAATTGTTTATTACATACCAGTAAATACATATAACGTTTTTAAGAATACCTTTCTGTTGCTAATTTATTCCACTAAATCACATGAATATGTATAAAGTTTGATCATAAGAGCCCTGATATAATCAGAGCGACGCGTTTTTTCTTTACAGTTCCTGCTTCTACAAAATCGCGTTACTATCATTCCACTAGTGCACACTATGTCGACTTGATGAGCGACGGACTGGAACTGGCTCTCATTGTACCGGAAAAAATAGGAATACACTTTTTGTTCCACTTTTTAGATTGGAATAAATGGAATTCCTAGAATTATTACTACCAATGTAAATAAATCGAACGGAATTAAAAAATGTGTGGACATTTTTTTTTTAAATTTCATATTTTAAAAACTGTGTAAAAGTGAAATCGTGTAAATCGAGTACCGTGTATATCGGGGGATAGGTATATTTGGGATAATTCATTAACGAATGAAAAACAATTTCATTCTGAAATGTGAAAATGATGCATTTACCCCAGATACGGGTAATTTAAAAACTTTGAGCAAAGAATTCTTGAAATTCGGTGTTCATCTCGCTTAAGAATTTTTAAAAATGCTCCTACATAATTAATTAACTAACTAAATAAAACAAATCGAATTTCCTGCTGTGATGTTGTTATAATATTTTCATTTCTTTTTCTCTTTAAACATAAATTCCAATAATTGCATCAAGCTTCTTTTTTTTTCTGCTATGAGCGAAAAATCTCCAGAAAGCAAAAAGCAATGAACGAAATTCTTTTTCCCTGAATAATTTGAAATGCTTTGAAATTGCAAGTCAGCGGACAGAAATTTTGCCCCTTATCCCCACCCTTCGACAATTTTTCTATCTGTCTACCGTCTTAGGAGAGAACGGCTCGAGGAAATCAAGATGCTTCAGCAATTTTGGTCTTCTAAAAGGTAAATTGCGTGTCGTCCCATGATTAATGCGATGTTACGCTAAATTATTAAAATCACCAGAGCTATTGGCTCTTTCACGCCCAGCCTATGCTGCTGGATAACGTATAAGTGAAACTTTCGTGATTTTCTCAATTGACATGGGGCAAGGACACTTTCAATTCGGTCAGGGCAGGAGGTAGAAGGGGACAGGGGAGCAAGGAAAGGGGTTGTACTTACTTTCATACTTGGACATGGCCACAGTAAAATGGTTTTGTTAAAGTTTATTGACAGCCTTTGGCTCAGATGACAATAGCCGACGGCGTCGTTTAGTGTGCTGCGTTTCGTGTCGAGTGCTTTCACCACGGTCGTGTATTTTGAGCTCTCCAGCTGCTTGATGAATCCACTTAAGCCTGAAATGAAATGTTCGTAGAAGGCACATTAGAAATGAAGCAAAGCTATGTAAGTAGCAAGGGGTTGCACTAACCGGGAAGGAGGACGGGTGAGTTCAAGGAATAGATCTAGACATTCGCTCTTAATAAAGTTAGATATCGTTGCAACAAACAAACACGGAAGCACTTTGAGTAGTGAAAATGATTACCGAGTTTACAATTAGAACTTATCTTTATTAGTAGTTAAACTTATCTAATGTAACATTTGAAAATCATAGAGTAGCCTGAGGTTGAATGTAATATTTTTAGTTCAGGGCTTCGTTGCAATTAAAACTTATGAATAATTCCAATAACATACAAAAACTATTCTCAAACCATTATGGGAATAGTCTTCGTTTCGTCTAGTTTCGTGAAGATTGCTTTACTATACAGTTTTGCATGTAAAGTCACAGTAGCTGAATTGAAGGACGATTTGACTCTGCTTAGGAGTCAAGAGTCAAAAGAAAAGAAGTTTCCTTGCCTCTATAGTAAGAAATGTGGTTATTATCACAATAAAAATACTAAGACGAATGCATGGAATACTCGTTGGATTTTGATAGTTCTTTGCACGGAAAGGTATGCTGCACATCCACTCCAATGCAAAATAATTCCCCCTTCCGCTTTTTAATAAGTACTTGTAAAAATAATAAACAAATTTTGTCTTTTCTAAAATAATGAAATATTGTACTCATTTTTAAGCTTACTGTATATATTTTTAAAAAACAACTATAATTCATCAATTACCACAAAATTCGTTCAAAAGCGAAATCACAAACGAAGCAAAATACTTTACCTACCTCAAAAAAAGGCAAAAAAGTTCACCTATAGTGATTATTTTATTAATAGAACTGTTCTCATGACTCAAAATTTATTTTATTTACAACTACAGTGAGTATAAAAAGTCTACGTACGAGTATAAGTTTTCAATACTTCACCAAAACATTATAATTATTTCAGTATTTCATTACACTATGACTAGGAAATAACAAATTATTAAAAACCAATAATAAAAAAAAATTCATTAGTCGAAAAAACCTCCACAAAACATAGTTCCTCTATTGAAACGGCGCAAAAAGGCTTCGTACGGTCGGTTCTATGGAATAATAAAAATTACTAAATTATAATAAAACATTCAAAATAAAGCTTTTTTGCACACTTAATATTTTGTAGGATACCATTTCGCTTTAATTATAACCTTTAATCTTCTCGACATTAATTTAACACGTTTAGTGTTTTCTGTTTTCTGTTTTCTGTAGTGCTGTTTTCGGGATCAGCTAAACTTCCGTTTTCGGGTCCGTTTGTCAGATTATAAGGGCAGTGTATGTAGTACATGAGGTATATTATACAGCAGCCAAAATAGAGTATTCGCTGCAGTATGCTTTAGGTCGCTATCGTCCATGAAGACATAATCGGTTAATATGCCCATTTTCTGTGCATTCGGAATTAAATTATCCTTGAGGACATTAATGTAATAATTGTGGTCCATTAAACCCTCCTTAAACATCAAATTTCTTACACCGACAGCAATCGTGCACCCTCGTCAGAGTTAAATATTAATATTAAATTTAAAAAATGGTGCACTTTTTGATAGATCTGACCTAAACAGAGTTCAAATATAGAGAGCATAGCTCTATCTATTTCATACTCATTAGAGATAGGTGCTTTCAAGGCAATAAATTTAAAATTATATTTATTTTTAAACGTGGCCTGTTCACTTCAAACAAATTCCTCTAAACGTAACAACAATACTTAAATAATTTCACAATGGAAAATAGGTTGTTTTCATTGAAAAATTTCCAGCGAGCCGGCAAAATATTCACTTCTCGAAAGGCATGAACAAATAATATAAAAACAACAATTTTAAGAAGTGAAAAGTAGTAATTAAAGGACTCTTGAATTTTTGCTATTGTCCTTAATTGAGTTTATTTATAATAAAATGGGATAATTGCAAATAAATCAGGATTAATTCGCCACATTACGCCTCCTAAGTATTTTTTGTATCTTTTATATCCATAAATAAGGCAAAATACAAAATAATAGACACAAAATAAGAGAAATTAAAAGCTAAAACTAAAAGATCAATTTTCAGATCTTCATTTAATAATAAAATTTTTGCTGAAAACTTGAGAAATTATGCAAAATTCAGATTTACATCAAAATGGGATTATCAGATACTTAAGATGGAAAATGGATTATTTAATAATATATATTTTGGTTTTATTACTTTATGAGGAATACTCCAAAAATGTATTTGATAATAATTTAAGATTACACCTGGCTGTTCAAAATCCGTTGGTAGTATGAGTAAAAGAGAACGAAAAGTGAACCAGGCATTTTGTAAAGGGTTACACTTTCAACTTAGGTGCTCGTTTTCATTCAAGTACGGTCAAGCGGCAACTGAGTTATGTACGGCATGCCGTGTCCCATATGCCCTGTACCATGTGCCGTGTACCGACTGCCTTATGAATCAGAACAATAACGATGAAACCCATTTTAACAAGATATTTCAAACTCTACGAATAACTAAGTGATATGAATTTTGGTGTTTTTTTTTTTTTTTTTTTGTATATTAGCTCATCTATAAAGAAAGGGTGTACTTCTAATATTGTTTTACTAATTAAGTGCAGATATGTTAAAAGATATTACGATCCAACAACCGCTCAAAAATCATTAAAGGGAACTGAATGAGCTACAGTACTAATGATATTGTTGGCTCCATACAATGACTCCACTGTATATTCTTAAATCCATTAGACTGATTTTTTATAACTACATATATATATTTCTTTTTTTATTAATTATATTATAAAAGTTGTCCACATTTAAGGTTTGGAATTAAATTTGGCTGAAATTTGATGAAATGAAAAAATATTGAACATCATTCTTGATATTTGTAAAGTAGAACAAGTATTGAACATGTTGTTTTAATACTCAATAACAATTGAACAACGTGTTTTAATACTGAAAGTTTATTACCAAAATGGTGACAATGCGTAAAATTCACTCAAGATTTCCTTATAATCAAGCGCCTTCCAGATCATGTGAATTGACTCCAATAGACTACTTTTTGTAGGGCTATGTATATATCTCTGTGTTCAAAAAGTAAGGTGAACTTTGTTTTAAAATTAAAAATTTTTAATTATTCTTCCAAATCGATTTCGTCCCCCTCAAAATAATCGCCCCTAGCTACAATACACTTATGCCAACGTTTTTTCCAATCTTTGAAGCATGCTAAAAAGTCGTCCTCAGGTATAGCCTTCAATGCGCGTAGCGATTCACGTTTGATCTCTTCAATCGACTCAAAACGATTTCCCCGGAGTGATCTCTTGAGCTTTGGGAACAGCCAGAAGTCACACGGTGCTAAATCAGGCGAATACAATGGTTGTGGAGCGACATGAGTGGAGTTTTTGGCGAAAAACTCACGAAGAACCAGTGCTGTGTGCGTGGGTGCACTTCTTTGCTCAACAAAATTCGACATCGTAATAATCGCCAAATTCACTTTTCTTTGTTCACAAAACCAAGCGTAAACTAAAAACTAATGACGATATTGACATGTAATTTGTCACAGATGTCACTAACAGTCCTACCAACTTGAAAAAAATCATTTGTCCAATTCGGTTAACGCAGGAAGTTTAAATTAAAAATTCACCTTACGTTTTGGACACAGTAGTATGCATATCTTTGCTATCTTTGCTAATAATCCACAAACGATTTAGGAGTTCAAATCCTGATATTATTCACGTTATAATTGAAATAGAACCAGATGTGTCGATAGACGTGCTTTAGAATGTTGATAAAAGACTGGAGGTCTGCTAACGACCCAAAGGTGGTTACTTGAACAATACATATATTGTTTTATCAAGACTTCCCAACTCTGCACTTCACATTTATTTTAATAAACTTGAACTTTTCATTTAAAAAATGTTTTTTTTTTTCCTACAAAATACTTCCTAAGCTTAAATTTGGACAACCTTTATAGTAATATTAATTAATTTTAACGTTTCTATTTTATTAAAATCCCTTTAGTGGAATTAGGCATTAGTATGTTTAAAATATTTTTATATTTTCAGTGTTATATTTTATGTAAATAAACTTTAAAAACTAAGTTGGGAATTACTACAATAAAGTAAATTTAATACCATTTAAATTTTCTTCTATTGAAGTTTACTTCAATGAATGTATTAAATTGCTGTTGTAAAGTAAATATTAAAATTTTATTGTAATTTAAACATTTTCTTGAAATTCTGTGGCATTTTTATATAAAATTTGTTGAAAATTAAAATTTATACAGATATTTCTTGTTATTCATAACCAAAAATCATTAGAACAAAACAATACTCTGCCATGGTCGTTGCTTTTTCGAGTAATTCCCACATTTATGTGGAATATAATTTTTTTTAAAAATTTTTGATTTAAACGACAAAGTTTAAATTTAGTTACCTGTTGAAATATATGAATAATTTTTAATTTAATAATTACTTAAGTAATATTTAACAATTTTTTAGAATATATGTTTGACGGGTATCATATTTTAAAAAGCACATTTAAGTCAATCATGCAAAGTGCAATTAAACTAAAAAATGGTTGCAAAAACAAATTGAATTGTTATAGACGATAGTAATAATAGTGTAAATAAAAAACAAAGCTAGGGAATTATTACTTCTATCGTTGGGAGCAGGCAAAGAAGGATAATAAAGCAATTAACTGAGAAAACTCAAGCGAATATTTACCCTCCTGTGGTATAAAATCCACCCTTGTGCCGTTCAGATTTACTTGGAATAACTGCAAGAATCTTTCGAAGCTCTTTTGGACGCTTGTTACGTTCAAACTTTTATCGGATAAAACAACGCCTACGCGGTGTGGTGTTTGTGTCCTTAAACTGCTGCGTGATTGCTGATTATTTAAATCTGTTGACGTCTTTTTTGCTGCTGCCATGCAGGGAAAAATGCTACTACTCAGAAGAAGAATTGCTGCCACGAGCAGAAAGACGTTCCGAAGCCAACGATTTGGTGACTTCATTTAGATTCTTGCAAGCAACCTTAATTGGTAACCGCAGATTGTGACTACTCGCGCACTTATCCCAAATTAGAAACAACAGAAAACAAATCAATTTTTTTTATCGAACGTTAAGCAAAAACCCCATCCATTGGGATTTTCCGAACTGGTTCATAGTGTGAACGTAGAAACACATGGAGTGACTACGTAGGCTTAATCCAAATCCCATCTCGAATTCGGTACTATGCTGAGACTCGACTTCCATAAAACGAAGCTTTTCCGACATTCGCATTTGAATTGAATCATTTGGTCTGGTCCTGAAATTTAAAAGAAAGAAAAGTGAGTAGCTTATCTTTTTAAAATCCTACTTAAGATATATTTTAATCAGCATTCCAGAACTGTTCAAAATCATTGTTTTTATATAATATGCCGTAATTTTAAAGGATGGCTCACTTTACGAGTATACTTGATGATTAATATGTACTCGTATACATTTCCTATGACTACATAAAAGCTTACTTCACATTATAAGGGGATATTGAACGCATTTTCCTTTTATCATGAGTAGAAAATATTAAGCAAGAGTCTAATTTAAAACCTAAAATTTTAAATTCTAGGAATCAAATGAATGAAATGTCAGACAGTGGTCTGAACTCCCCAAAAACTGGTGAAAATATGAATACATTGGTTCAATTTGTATATAGGTGTTTTTGAGGTCACTGATAAATATTTTGAAGTCAAAATTCAAAAAATTAAATGGCAGATACAATATGGCAGGAATACTTTTTTTTCAAAGTTGTCTAATTAGGCTAAAAAAGGGTTATATTATAATTTCAAAGTCACTGATTACGATTTCAAAGTCTAAATTTATAGATGTTTCCTAAAAACATACGAATAAATGTTTATTAATTGTATTATAGTTTTATGTATTATGAATTGCAATATTATATTTATTATTGGATCCACTATTTTGAATTTTTACTTCAAAATCATTATCAGCGACCTCAGAAAGCCATATATAAAAAATATCATGCAAATTTAACGATACTAAACCGCATCCTTATGGCAAGTTGGGTTGATGTGTTATGTTTATTGTTTTAGTTATTTGTACACAAGCTAGTTATAGTAAAATATGTGCCTATTATAGCAATTAATAGGAAGACTGGTAATTAAAGGCTTGAGAAGCTATTAGTTTGCTTATATATACTAAACAACGAATTTCTATTAGCCATGAAGCTTTAATTTTGCATGTTGTAATTAGAAATTGGTGACAAATTGAAAAATCTAAAATAAAATATTGTTTTTTGCCGATGTCTACTCATCATACATGCAAACAGTAATGGAAACTTTAATAATTCATTCGCTGGGTAATCACGTACTGCGCATATTGCATCAATTCTTCGGGCATATTAAATTTTTGCATAACCTCGACGAGTCCTTCCGCCCTCCGCAAAGTTGTGTTTTTGCAACCAAAGAAGTGCCATTAAGGCATATAGGGATGATCGTGCATTAAGGAGCATGTCTTATGCACGAGGAATTTCCAGTTTTACGGAAAATAAATGTGTTCCAAGATTTTGTGCCGCCATAGAAATCAGCGTATACATAACTGGTTGAGGTACTGAAGGTTCGAACATAAATTTTACTTCCGCTCGATTTCAATCCTCTTTCGGGATTTTACAGGAGGATATGGAACGACACGTGACAATCGAATCAATTTGGTATTCCTGCAGTGGAAAAAATTCGCTCTTCGATTGGTGGAACCATGCTTACGAAGGTAGGGTGTTTCGTTTATAAGAGACGCTCAATTATGGGAAGAGAGCTGTTATCGTAGCAATCAAATGGAATACAAACAAGGAAGTGAGAAAATTTCCTCCTCGTTACGGAAAATTGGCGGAAATGTAAAAGGCAAATAGGAACAGATCAAAATTACACTCTGCACGGAATACGAAAGGGAACCTTGTCGATATCCTCCCCAAATAAATTCTTACCGACCACTGATGTGGTGCGTTCGAACAGAGAAGTGCAAGGGCGAAATTGTGCGGTTTAGTCCTAGCAAAACAATCTTATTTTGAATGCTCCACGCAAGATAAAAACGAAATTCTTTCATAATTTTCTTTAAATTATTTTCAAAAGGCATTCTAACTAAAATAAGATGAACTGATGCTTTTAGATAAAATGACATTTTCTTAACGCAAAAAATATCTTATTCAATTTAACAATACTTCTTTTTTTTCTTTTTGTTCAAATATTTTCACTTTGATTTAAAAAAAACATTGAAAATGGGAAAACAACGAAAAACTTTTAATAAATTCATTACACTTAATCGAGCCATAAATGATACAATTAATTGATCATTTTGATTTTTGAGTTTCGACCAAGAATTCATAATCCGTGAAAATACCACAATATAAATTTTTATTAAAATCGGCCTACATATAGTACTATGAAAATTTTTAGGACCACTCTAATTCTTTAGGAACATTTAGTTTTCCGAAGTACGCCTTTTTTATGTTGGACAGAGGGGAGAAATCAATGCATGCCTAAAATACACCTGAATGTGCCCTTTTCCATTTAACATAACTTTATTCATTTTTAATAATTTATTAATAAAATTAAAACAATTTTATTTCAACAAGTACTGTGAAAAATTATAGGACCATGTCATAACAACAAAATATTAATAATATTATTATCCTTTATTGTGATATTGCACTCCTTATTCTTTGTGGCATGTGCTGAATTAAATGTTTAGCAAAAGTTAAAAAGAATCATGTCCGTTAAAGAAAATAAATAAATCTTTTAATTGCGGGAGAGATTGTGATTTTTTCTTTGCCACTCTGTCCTTAAGGACTTTCCGAACACTTTGAATAACATTCAGATCGGGACTTTGTGCTAACCATTCTAAACTATTAATACTATGCATTTCTAGCCAGCCCCTTGTGAAAAGTGCACTGTGAGGCCGGGCATTATCCTGCTGATACAGAGAACATGATACTCCTCTCCACACTGTTACTTTCCCCCCACCTGATTGCATTTGATGGTGAACATAATTTAGATCATACATTTCATTTGGGAGTCGTCTCACTACAACTCGTCGATTTGGAAATCACTGGAAGGTGCTTTCATCAGTTAAGATGACTCTTTTCCAATCATTAATAGTCCACTCCCAACGAGCTCTGCACCATAACAATCGTTTTTAAACATTATACCGAGTTAAGCAAATCTTTTTCTGCGCAGTTCCACTTTTGTTGCCTTGATTGTACAAAAATTTAGGGATTAATGATGAATGCTCCGATAGTCCAGTCACTGTAGACAATTGGACGGCAAGTTCTGCACTTGTTGCTGATGTCTTTTCTTTGCATAGCTGAATGAGGTTAGATTAGGTTAGGTTGCTGTTGCTGCCTTGAAAGGCAGACTTAGGCCAATTTTGGCCCATTGTGTTACCACGTAGCGCAGGAGACCATGGTTATTCGTGGGATTCGAACCCACAGCCTCTGGGACGGTAGGACAGCGCGCTAACAACTGAACTATCAGAGGCCCCTAGCTGAATGAGACACTTTCAGATAATTTTTTTGAGCGCCCTACTCCTTTCTGATTCTGAATAAAACCAGTAGCTCGGTACTTCCAAATGGTGTAATAAAAAAAAAATTTTGCTAAAACCGAGCTTCGCTCACTCAGATCGATGTTCTTCAAAAATTCTATTATCTGAATATGTGAAATTATTTATAAATTGCGAGGATTTAATACCTTTGAGTATTTACCTGAGATCACCATTTTTGTTAATGTGAATTATTCTCACGAAAACTAAAACCAAACATTGCCAAACAAAGCACTATTTCTAAATACAATTGAAACGGAAAAAATGTGCACCAATTCGTTTAAAAGTAACATTAATTTTGAATGAAAACCTTGCCTTCACTGTTAAAAGGGAAGACACTGGCCCTATAATTTTTCACAGTACTTGCCCAAATATATTTTTTTTTTTGTATTTTTATTTTTATTTTTAGTTATATTTTTATTAATAAATTATTGAAAATGAATAAAGTTATATTAAATGGAAAAGGACACTGTAGGCGGTATATTTTAGATCAACACTTATTTCCTTCCTCTATCTAACATAAAACAGGAATGCTTTGGAAAACTAAAAATTCCCGCAGAATTAGAATGATCCTAAAAATGTTTTCGGCACTGTATAACAAAATTTGTCCTCCATATTAGCGTCACTACTTTGAATTTCCAAATTTCAATAAACGGTTTATAATTCGCCAATAGTAAAATTCCAAATCTCAAGTTGATCGGATATGTTGAAGAAGTTGAAAAGTTAAATACAATTTTTAGACCAAAACTTTATTTAAATTCCTCATTTTACCTAATTACGTATTTTCTTTATAAACTTAAAGAAATAAAAATATTATCCTCTCTACCAATATTTTTTGAATCTTATACCATTATTTAAAATATAAAGCAGGAAATTAAAACTCATTCGTTATTATCACTTTTACGTTTCATAATATCATCCAATTTATTTCAATATATCCCATTAAAATAATAACGACGCTTTAACTCAAAGATATAAACCTCACGTTTACTCATGTTAATAAGTAGACCTCTTAAAATCATCTGTAGAACATTTCGTTAAGAGCTTGTATCACATACTTTTTAGGTGTGTTACTTCATAATTTTAGTAACCATTATATTAAATTTTCATCCTCTTTAAGTTATTAAGGAGTGTCATTTGCATAGTAAACTGAGCAGAAAAAAATTTTGATTCTTCCGCAGAAGCAATTTTGAATACCTTAAAATGCATCTATCTTAAAACCATCTGCACATTGCGAGTAAAAAGGTAGTTTTTTATGTTTTCACGATATAACATCATTTCGTTGTGAAATCGCTCTGGTGAAGAATTTCAAGTAATGTTCTTTTAGATGCACGAAGGAATTAGAGTAATTGATTTAATTTCTATATCTGCTACATTCATTTCTAATAGTATGTTTTATAGTTTTATTTTGTTGAAGGTCTTCAAAATTTCCAGTGTGTGAAATTTAATTTGAATTGTACTAGAAATGTTACAACAATTTGATTCATTTGTAAGTTGACTTTAAACTTAATCTCGCTACATTTACTGGTACAAATACAAATTTAAATTTCTCGTCCTTTTTCTTATATAAATTTATAACTTTTCTGTTTTAATTTATAATTTTAAATAATCTATTTTCCCTTTTCCTCCAGTTTACTTTTGACCTCTTTCAACATTTGCTTCCGACTCAAACATAAAAATCTGCTTATAATCTTCCTAGAAAGTACTTAGGCAGAGCTTGCAGCAGTTGCTTTCCTGCAACGACATGCCCATATTAAAAAGATACGTAAAGGTAAAAGGAGCAAGCAAATCTATACTCTAGTTTCATTACAAAACTTTGTGATTTGCCATCGGACACATTAGCTATACTTAAAAATAAGAAAACCCTTTATGATTTTGCTTCATTTAAGAACTCCTATTGAAAATGCGCTTTAAATCTTAGAAACTACTGACTAGTTGAAAAACTGCAATTTAGAACTATAGTAAAAGTACCCCAAATAGAGTGAAATTAAAAACCTAAAAATAAATACAAAACAACAAGAGATTGGATTAAAACCAATAATACAAGTAATAATAAAATAATAATAAAGTGCATAAAATCAAGTAAATGCAAGAAGAAATATTTAGTAATAATGCAAAAGAAAATAAATATTTAAAGATATTAAAAATCAATAATAGATAAAGATTGACAAAAGCGATGAAGGAGAGATAAAATGATGTATGTGAGGTTTTGGAAATCAATCCTGCATTCTTTAGTCCTCATATCAAAAAAACCCTATACGAGTATATTAAAATTTCAGTTTAGATGTACCAAACGATTTTTTTTTTAATTTAAAGCACGTTAAGAATTGACGAATGTGTGGAAACGGCATGAATTTCATTAACTGAACCACTGAAAAATGTCTAAAGAAACGACAACAACAAAGAAGGCATCTTTTCATCTTCGTGCAAATGTTAAATATTCAACTTAAGGACAATTAGGGACAGAGTCGTTTTTATGTTCGCCGTACCTCGTCCTTTTTCATCATCATTCTTAAGCTTTTTAAAAAATTTATGGAATTGTGGATGAATCTTATTTACGAAAAGTGCTCTGGCTTAGTAAACTTTTTCGGTTTTATAAAAATATCTGCTCAAAAGTGAGAGTGACTTATTTTTCAATAAATCCGTGTCCTTTTTAATCTTTATCAAAAAATACTTTGCAAAGCTAAACAATTTTTCCAAGACTATAGAGGAACTATTAAATTTCACCAAATTTTAAAGCTAATGAAGAGCTTAGAGATAGAGAACAAAAAGCAATCCTTTCTCATTTTTATTTTAATATCTTCACTGAACATAACTACCCAAAACTAAACCAAATTTGAATTGTCTGAAAATGTCTGAAAATGACTTTCCACATATCAACGTTTTCTTAAATTCAGGATAATTACCACTTTAGGTCAATATTTTTAGTTCACAATAAGAAATGTTGGTATTTTTGATTTTTCACAAATAATTCCAAAATATATCAGACTTATTTCCATTATGGCTATATTTTATCCCAAAATAAATATATTCCAATTTTGACTAGATTATCAAGACTTCAAGTATAACTGATCATTCTGTAAAATAAAATATACTTAGAGCAACGTCTAATAAAATTATTTAAAATTTAGAAGATACTATTGAATGCAATCGTAATATACGTGCGTCATTGATTATTTCGGTTCAGTTTAACTGATCATAATTTTTGTTATATCTTACCTACTAGTTTTACAATAAATAGATTTATATTCGCATAATTATGTTAAAGTCTTTCGAAAATGAAATGAATTACGTAATTTTGATTTCCACATTTAGCGTACAGATTTTAGTTAAATCAAATTAAATAGAGAAATATTTTATAAAATCTCTGATTAAATTAAATTAAAGTGTGTATTGCAAATTGTGCGATCTAATTAAAAATATTATTTAGTAAACAGGAATGAAGAACATTAAATTCAAAAGAATTGATCCCATTTCATGGACTCATTAATTTATTAAGTTCTTCTGTTTCGATTTATCACGAATTGTGTTAAGGGTGTTGCATTGAAAACTCTTCCCTAAACGAGTGAAATTCAATTTTAATTTTAATTGTTACCCCATTGAGATTTTGATAGCCAACTGAGTTATTCGATTTGTGGTAACGATTTAATGCTAATACAAAAAGTAAAAAGGTATTCAAATTAAATATGAGACAATGTTTATTAAATAGATTTAGAGGTTTTACGTATTTCGGAGATTTTACACAATTTACCGTATATGTATGATGATATGAATATAATTAATTTTGTCCCCGAATCCAATGAAAATTTCGCACAAAAGCAGCTGAATCCACAATATACCATAAGTTATTTCTTCTACAACTAGGAAATAAAACAGAAAGTTTAACTTATTTTCTATATAGTAGATGTTTGGTATAAATCTTGTTTTATTATTAATTAGCTTAGCTTAGCTTTTGGTTTTGATATTGCAATTGCAAAAGCATCTGACAATAAAATTATCAATGCTTAAATACAAAATATATATTACCTATCCAAAAATATAATCTTTTTTTATAAGTTCAAATTAATAATTCATAAATTTCATAGTGTACCTACAATTTCGCTACACATCTAAATGATTAATATTACAAAATCACAAATGCTAAAAATTCAAATATCCATAAAGTTATGAAGATATCCAATTGAATTAATCCATTGAATTTTAATTGACCATATTTAATCCTAATATTCTTTTTGAAAAGCTTTGATCACGATAGGTACGGTATTAAATCCACCATTTAAATTTTCAAATTTTGATAACACATTCGAAGTCAGTGGTCTCAAAACATTGCTCATGTTACACGGACACGAACAAGGATACGAACAAGGACACAACCAATGTACATGCCCTAGACGAAATTTTTAGTTGAAATAATGAAAGTAACGTAGCGCAATGAAACGTAAACTACGATTTTATTATACTTTATAGAGTTAATCTAAATAGACGTAAGAAAACTACGAATTTTCGTTAAATCTAGAAATATCGCTTTGGCGTAAGTAAAATGCCGTATAAATCGCTCAAAACGAAAATTGAAGGCAGTGATATTTGAATAGAAATTGAAAGAAAAGTTAAAATAATGAATACTGGGGAGGGTGCCGACTAGTCATACAAGTCTTCAAGATCTTTAATTAAACTCATCTTGCCTTCACTTTTATGTTACAGCTTTATTATTATTATTTTATTTTCTATTTCGATCAAATTGTCAGTTTTGACGTCTGTAAGCTCAGTATCATTAAATCTTTACCTTACATAAAGTCTCTATTCTGATTAGGACTAAAAGTATCATTTCTGACATTCAAAGGGATTTATGCTTATCAAAGGCATCATCTCTGACATACAAGTTTTAGTGAAACTACGAAGTTAATTTCCCGGTAGATCGAAAAGAACTAACTTATCCTCGCGATCTGGCCGATATTTCTGGTTGTACTAGGTTCGCCCTTTCGGTTTTCGGGCTACTATTTAGTAGGTTCATTACCATTTCCTTAAGTACCAATTCCCATACAAAACTCATTAAGTTTAAAATTGTTGACCGTCTTTTTTAGTCCGCTATACTAAACCTACATATAGTCGCGCGCTACGTTAAAATTAAGTCTTTGTGTTATTTTTGGATATTTAAAGTTTTATGTATTTTAAAAAAAATACTCTCTAATAGGCACAACATTAAAAAAATCGAAATTTTTGGCATTGTTACAAAAATAATCAAATTATCAATTAATTTAATTTAATCTATTCTATTGAATGACAAATCAATGAGAACTATCATTGTATTTAAATAGTGTGTTCTCCCAAATTTTATTTTTGCATCTTAGTAGTACAAAACAATGTGATATTCATTCACATAAAAAGTAACCGCCCCGAATCCACCTTGATTGTATTATCTTTGCTCCAATTAACAGATTTGTAGTGCTCATTTACCAGAAATTAAATTAACTACTATCGAAATTCAGCATCATTGGAAATTCTAAACCCAATCGCTGCTCAATTGTTGGATGCTGCGTATACATTTGCATAGGACTGCGGCCAAATAACCAGGGCTTCAATGCCCTTTGTCTAATTACTCAATTCACAATGCCAACGTAAGCCGTTTAAGTGTAATTAATGGCCATACACATCAAAGTCACCTCGACCGCTTGATGTAGCCCCCTAACGCTAACCCAATAACATCGATGGTGGTCTACCATATCTTTTCGGGGGGGAAAGGCGGTTTCCGAATTTGGTACTCTGTCCGAGGACGAATCTGAAATAGGGCGTTACTAGGCAATGAGAAACCGCCCCTTCCACTCAACTAGATCTAGGCTATCTTTGTCAGCGAAACACTTTGCACACATCCCACCAGACAAATTTGGTGGATGCTGGATTTATTCGTTTGGTCGTACTCCGTAACGCCCTCTATCTGCGGAACACACAGGCTGCCGACCAGATTCGATTGTGAAGGTTACCTTCATTCAACCCGATCCACTATCCATCCCCATGTTGATTTGTACATCCCTTTAATCTGTTGTTTGTTGCTCGCTTCTATTTCAATCCGCTCATCCATTTAAACATCGAACTGGCGGATGGCACGTTGATAGCGTCACAACTGGGATAAATCCACGTGATGCCGAGTGCCGTCTATCCCGTAACCCCGGTAATCAATAAACAACAAACTTTTTTAAAATAATATCTCCGGTGATTTGTTTACCAATGGATCTCCGCTGTTTACGAGGCCCTCGCAAAAATAAACAATCTCAAAATGCAGAGGTTCAAGATGAAAATTTATCTATAAGAGTTGAAGCTTCAGAGGAACCTGAAAAAGCTACCAACTGAAAGAAATGCGGCATAAAAATTTATTAAAGTCGACATTAAGTGCACTTGCTTTGTTGAATATGCAAATGTTGTTCGGTGCAAGACTCAATGCAAGTAGGAAGAAATTGTTAGACTAAAATTGAGAGGAAGACGAGTGCTGAGCTATTCAATCTTGTACGAGAGCATTCCGCACTAGGTAGCAACCTTTTATATTTTCACGTTCACTCACAAAAAGAGAAATGGGAAAAGTTGAATTTGATTTTTTAAAGTATGCATAGTACTTACTTTACTTAGGGTTCGACCGATTCTAATTGATAATTCACTACTAAATCCATACAACAAATTTACTTTGTTTTTAATTTATTTAGTTTCAAAATATTACTTGATTTAGACAGCAATAACATAAAGGTTTAAATATATTCGATGGTGATCCATAGGGTTCCTTATTAGGTCCGTTGTTATAAGCGATAAAGTTTAGTAATATCAAGGAGAGTGTCAGGCATGACGAAATTTCCCAAGTAAAAAATTAAATATTAGTCACATATGTGAATGTTTTAAACACTTTGAATATACTTTCTGCTCAATAGGTATCCCGATTTTGTTAAGTGCACGTTAAGTAATAGGCTTTTAAAAACAAATTCTGTTATGTTGGTACATATGTATGGTATAAATTTGATCTCTTAATTAATTTACATACGGCAGCTGTTTATGTAAGATCGCCTCAAGTGCTTTTGTCCTAGAACACAGGCTTACGAGTGGTACAAACATTCAAACACGGTCCTGACTTCAAACACTGAAGAAAAGATGACCCAAATCAACGGCTAAATTCACCACATTTTGCACGATATTTTAGGCATGAGACGAGTTACTGCTCAACTTGTACCGAAATGCCTCGATTGCACAATGAGTACCCGATAAACGTCTAAAACAAATGATTTTTGAGCACATAAACGAACATTTATGAAACGTATCGTTACTAGAGACCAGGCATGGGTTTATGAATACGAGTACAACGTTGAAACCTATCAACAATCGTCCAAATAGCGCTTCGATAACAAAGGAAAACTCAAAAAACTGCACAAAAGTCGCTTATAAATCAAGGATATGATATGCTGACTGTTTTCTTTGATTATCGCAGTATTGTCCACAACGAATTTTTGCTAGAGGGTTAAACAGTTAATAAAGAATATTACTTAGGCGTAATGCGGCGTTTGCGTGAGTCTATCCATAAGAAGCGGTCAGATTTATGAAAGGACAACAATTGGACCCTCCACCACGACAATGCACCATGCTCTTATTATACGTTATTTTTTGACCAAACACGGCACAAGTCAGATTTGGCCCTGTGTAAAAGTCAAGTGTTCGCAAATTGAAATTACCACATCATGGAAAACGTTTTGAGTCGATTGAATCAAAAGAGAATTCGTTGGAAGAACTAAAGGCCATTCCTGCACGGGCCTCCGAAAAGTGTATGGAGGATTAAATTAAGCGTTGGCATATGTGTATCGCTTCTGAAGGAGGTTACTTTTAAAACTATAAAATAAATTTTGATTAACAATTAAAAATATATGATTTAGTGACAAAATCCGGATACTTATTGAGCAAAAGGTATAACACTAACCCTTTTATTCTGAGTTGTTGTCTCTCATAGCTCGAATAACAATTTTCATAGCTATGGTATATAACTTATGTTTTTTATATGTAAAAATAAAAATTAAACTTAGGATTGGTCTTAGGACTTTGAGAAATACGGTAGTCAAGGTCATTAACGTATAAATACCGAGCTGAAAACATAAACGACGACACTTAATTCAAAATTCAAAACAAAAATTAAGCTTGGACGGTTGTTAAAAAGGTTGAACTAAACGTTGCTGCAGCGTACATGGCTAAATAAAATCAAAAGTAAGCCAGGAATTTACAATAACTTTTCTTTATATTTCAACATTATATTATATATATTTTCTATTATTTTAGTGGGAAAATGAATAGATTTTTAGATTTTTGTATACGTTTTTAAATTAATAATTGGCTTGCTTGTTGCCGAAAGCTCCCATCTATTTTTGAAAACGAATAGGTAAAAGTTTAAATCGCGAACAAATTCTTTGCTGCCGATAAATAAAATATTTAGCCACTAAATGAACATAATAACAGGCTTTAGTATTATAGATCATTTTTATTCGGTTAATATTGATTCAAAATCTGAAATAATGGTTATTTGTTTAAGTGAAATCTCATGAAAAATTGAGGATTTTGTTGAATTTATTTTTACATATCATGCAACATTTATCATAGAAATAGTGTCGAAAAACTAGAAGACAATAAATTAAACTAACAAACAAACAAGCAAATAATAAAGGACCTGAAATTAGGAAGCCCGAGAGATAAATAGCGATTTTTTTAAAGTATTTTAACTTTGATAACAGCGGGAAGGCTAAAATTAAATATGGTGTCCAATTATGATAAGGCAAAATCATGGAGCTAAAATGTTAGCCTTAATATGTTTAAATCTCTCAAAACCGGGTATATGAAGATTTTTGGGGTCATTCATTTCAAATTTAGAATCCAATTTCAAAAACCACGCGACGAATTTAAAATGATGATATATTAATATTAAATTTTATTAAAATGTGAAAAATTAGAAAGCTGACACTAATAGTAGGACTTAAATAACAACTACACTAACTAAATAATCAATATCAGTCAAATTTTTAAACCGACAGAACAAAAGAACAGTTGTTATTATTCCAATAGTCCAAAGGCTACATAGTTAAATCACTTAAGAATTTAATTCGTTTTGTCTATGGACTAAACAGATATCTTGATACGGTTTTAAATTTCTGATTACTATTACTACTATTAATTAGATTACTCTTTAATTTCGTTTTTAAAACCTTTATGTAGGGCCATAACATAAATATTTTACTCACAAAGAATATAAAAACCTGTTAAGAATTTACAGAGGTCAACAATTAAAATAAAATTAAGATTAATAAATCAAGAAGCTGTATTTTGAGATTTATAAAAATACGAAATGAATTTCTGTACAATCTGAACTAAAGTTTTTATTTGTTCTAAAAGTTTAATTTATTAAATTTAAGTTAAATTTGATCTCATCATTAAGGTATATGATATTACATTCTAATGCCGTTTCTTGTTACAAAACTTAGTGTCTTCGAGAATTCTCGATTTGAATATTAATATTAAACGTACTTTCATTAAATTAGACAAATTAATGTAGCGAATTTTGAATTGTGATACAAACATTTCAAGGCATTATGCCCTGAATATTTAATTTGCGTTATGTGCTAGCATTTAATAGTTCAATCATACAGTAAATAGTTATGGTATTGATGAAATAGTGTACTACGTATATGTAACTTTTTATATTTAACTGAATTTTACTTTTAAAATGTATTTTCCCAAATTCTATTTAATTAAGATAATGTTTTTTGAAAACCAAATGCAAGAAGCCTATGTGTCGAAATATTTTTAAATATGGATTAACACAATTTTACTCTTTACAGCTTTTTGTGGATAGCAACATTTAATCGATCAATATTCAATAGCACTTCTCATAAGCAGAACAAAAATTACTCGAAAGGTTCAGCAGCAAGGCCAGTGCCACTAGTATCCCAATTGGTTAGACCAGCGAAACGCATAGTCAAACGGTACAGGTTGGAGTCCTGTTTCATAGTCAAATTCATTCCTTTTTCAAGTAATACCAATGTGTATTACACGGAAATGAAATAATCAAATGATTTGCGGTCAATTAACACGAACTCTAATGAATTCTTGAAAAATTGGCAATCAAATAGTACATACACAAGCACTGCAATTCTTCCCCAATCGGCATTTACCTTATCCTCGTGTAAGGACTAAACAGTCTGCTAAATAAGCCTGCCACAACACTTTATTTATTCATCCTCAAGGACAAAGTTACTCTGTCCGTAGTGTGATTCGGTGAATAGCAAACAAGGTCTATAAAACCACATCCAGGGTAGCATTCACAAGAGAAAGGGAACCTCATTTTTGGACTATATTTTTAAATTTAGCGATATATTCAAGATACACAACTAAGCCCACTTGTGTGGATTCGTTAGCGAGAGGAAGTGGAGCTGTTCTTCCTGTTGCCCGAAGTTTTGCATTCACAAGTCAGACTATTTCTCTTGAATAAAGGTCAGATGGCTTAAAAGAACATGAAAAATTTTCCTCATTCTCAGGGTATAAAGTAGAGGCCAACTAAATTTGGTTTTCTTGTGCTTGAAGAAGAGAAATCCTAATAATCCGTTGTTTTTAATAGGAATGCATCCCATAAAGGCGGTGAAAGTGGATTTATCTACAACCCTAACTATTACATAAATGAATGGTTTTGGAGGATGGATTTGTTGTTTCTTCAACTTATTTAAAAGGCTAAGGTAGAATAAAAATCAAGAAACTTTAAAGCTAAATACACATATCACATTTATCCAATTTTACCAGAAGGCAGAAAAAGCGAAACTATTTACAACAAATAAAAATTTTTATGATCTCCAAATGTATCAAATCAAAGGTAGTAAAAACTGCATTGCTATTGCTATTTGTGATATCGTCATCGCGAATTATTTTATTTTTGCGTTTTTTCTTTTATCTTCAACCTGCTTTCATCGTACATCATAAACGAGTACGAGCTTTTCTTAAGTAATCCATCCATCCAAGCAAATTTCTTGGAAAAACATAAACTCTTTTCTGGGGAATTTTAGTTTTTATTTTAATAAGAGTTCCTCGAATTTCAATTTACTTACGAGAAAAGGATTTATTTGAGAGTTTTGCGAGGGTTGTATTTTATGCATAAGTATTGTGTTGTAAGCTTTTAATAATGACATACATTAATTTAGGTTTGAAAGTCTTTAGATAGGAAGGTAGATAGATTAGATCGATAAATAAATACATACACAAGACAATATAGGTATAGACGTTGTTGTGCCATATGTGCCGCACTTGTGCATATATATTATTTTAAAAGGAAAGAGATATTAAGGCGATATGCGTAGTAGTGCGGTACGAAGAATAATGCACAAACAACCAACCAAATGCAGAGACCAACCAACCAAAAACCAATTTACTGAATTGCAAAAATACAATTGTTGATCACAGTTCAATTCTTCTCTCTGCTCAGAACAAATATCTCCCGCCTATCCAAATCGGTTATTATTATAGTCCGCACAATACTAAACTTCATGTTGACCTCTTCGACTACGGTTACAAATTCAAGAAGGAGGATATTATGCACGAACTTTCCAAAATAATGTCCTTTTCTGATTTTACGACATTTTTATCGGATGATAATACAAGAATGCCTTCTCCAATTTTAATTCTTTCCTTTTCAATATTCTTAAATCTTGCGTGGCATACGAATGGCAATATTCCCTTACTTTTTCACCTTCCTGGGTGCATTGTGATCTTCGAAGGCTTATAAAAAAAATATATATATATATCTTGGATAGAAAGAACTCTTCGTACATCGAATTCGTGAAAAGTCATAATGAATTTCAGCTTTCCAGTGACGTATTACGAAGTAATTCTACACCAATTCACGCGCGTTTTATAAATTTATTATCTCTAAAAGGAGAGCGGACAGAATAAACAATATAAGGGAATTTTCAGCGTCATTCTATCTACTATATCCTACTATATGTTTGCGCCTTTTTTTAAGAAATCATTCTCACCCAACTTTAAATCTGGATCTTAATAATTTTAACCACTTGATCAAAAATCCTGTTCCTATTAATTTATCCATCAATATCACTCCTGCTAATGTTCTCAAGCTACAAGTATCAACAAGCTCCTTCTTGATTGTACATCAGTACCCGATGGCATTCCGCGTGCTATCCCCAAGGCATTTTGTAACGAACTAGTCACATCCTTAACACCAATTTTTCAGAAGTTCCTCAAGGCCGAGCAATTGCCCACTCTTTGGAAGAACTCCTTCATTATTCGGAATCATAAAAAGTGTAACAAAAATGAGGTTTGTAACTGTAGGTACACTGCAAAACCTTCGTGTAATCCAAACCTATTTGAATCTATTGTACAGTCACTAATCTCTACTGTTTGCAAGCGTCTTATCTCAAAAAACCAGAAAGGTTCTCTTCAGGAACGCCGAACCTCCTTGAAATTGTTATCTTTGTTACAGTACCTTATTGGATGAATAAGGTTTCCAAACAGATTACATTTGCTGTCAGAAAGCAGATAATGTATCTCATTCTGATTCGATATTTCGCAATTTCTTAAGACCTGCACAATCTGTAGACTGAGTAACTAAGGTGGATTTCGCATTTGCAAACTAATTTATGTAAAAATAAAAACTTTCTTCAGCCCATTAATCAGATGAAAATAAATGTTAACAATAATGTGGATATATTGGACGTTTATGTCAGTAAGCATGTACTGAAGAAAAGTCTAATTAAAGGTGGTAATCAGATGTTTACAATAGAGCCAAATGATGAAAAATCTGCCATGCGCTTCAGATTTACTTATTTTATTCAAAGGCTTTGACTATGCTAAATGTTCTATAAAAAAAAAAGACTGAGTGTGCTAGAACCAAGACTAATACGAAGTCTAGCATGATCTTGGTCTTAGTCTCTTGGTCTTTTGGTCTTTTAGTTCTTGGTCTCTTGATCTTGACGACAAAGAGTCTAGTTTTCCTCAGCACTACAATATTTTATTTTTTAATATGAGAGCAATATATGCAGATGACGATTTTGAATTACATATATTAAAAAACTTTCATATATCTACACAAAACAAATTATATTTGGTAGGTACAAAAATACTAGTCGTAGATACAGTCGCACATATGTATATAATCTCCATCAGCCGATTTGACAAAGGTCAGGCCATTTCAAATTGAACACTATCGGAATAAATTGTGCGACAAATATATTATCACGTTATGGTAAAATGTATATAAGATAAGTCGCTTGAAATATATTCACAATATTCCACTCATAAATTGTTGACAGGAGCGCTTCCGTGTCCATTGCTCCATATGTACGAATCGAGAAATCCAATGATAATTTACAGGCGCCCTTCGTTCCCTTCCCTCAGCTTGTTACCATATGCTTCTAAGGTCTAAAGTTGTTCGGCTTCGGATTCCACTTCTGGTTTCCATTCTTATGCAGGATGATGTTTCTGAAAAATTGTGGGAGCATCGATATACGTTCCCGGTGTGATAGCAAAATATCCAATGCTGTATATAACCGAAATATGCCCTGACAAGCATAAAGTGAATCCAATTCAATTGAATGAAAGATAGTCCATCAATTACAAATATGCAAGAAGTGTTTACTTCTTTTCATTTTAAGATTTCATTTATAGTTTGGTTAAATCAAATTAAATCTTAGTATTTATTGAAGTGATTTCAAATAATATTTTGTGTGAAATAGCCTGCATTTTACCTTTTTCAAACTATATAGTTTTATCACCTTTAGGTACATTTATATACATAGCTTTAAGCAGAATAAACAGAATATGTGAAGAGTATCCATCAACATCAATGACGAGATAATTACGTTAAGAAAAAGTAGTCAACATTTAAAATCGATTAATTCAGCGGTTATCGAGATATCTTGAACACCAACTTTAAAAGCCTCATTTTGAGGAAAATGTTTTTAAGGTTTCAAAAACCTATAGTATTTCATAAATGACAGCAATAAATATTTATAAAAATGTTTCTTATATTTACTAATAATATAATAAGGTGTGTTTCCCCCTCTGTTCTTTAAAATTTCATCTCTTCTCCTTGGCATGGACATTACTAAGTTTTGAATTAAAGACGATGGAATTTCATTCAAAGCAGTTTTTAATGATATTCAAAGTTGATGAATATCATTTATGGGGTTTTTATGGATTTCTCGATCCATGTGATCTCATAAATTCTCAATGGCGTTTAAATCCAGACTTTGAACAGGCTGACTGATCCATTATTGGGATATTTTTGTCTTCGAACCAGGTCTTCGTCTTCCGGGAAGTATGGCATGGAGCATTATCCTGTTAGAAGGTTTATACAACACTTCCGATATCCCTTAAAGTAGAAGTCAAGCCTCCTAGGGTATTTGTGTAAATATCCGCGTTTATTTTTACACCTTTTTCGATTTTCATAAGTTTTCCAATCTCTGCTGCCGAAAAACATCCCCATTCCATTATCCCTCGATTTCCGTTTGTTGTAATTTTGATACATTGAGGGACGTACTGTTCACCAGTACTCCTAATGCAAGTTTGGCGACGATCTCTCGCCAGAACCATTGTCAAAAACGATTGAAACTTAACTTTAACTTTTTCAAAAAGTTAGGTCACTTGATTGCTATTTGTTGTCTACATATTGTCAATTTCAATGAAAAACTGCGATCTAGGCATTCAAAACAGGTCCTTTTATATCCGTACAGGTACAAAAAATTGGTGAGAGTGAAGGTAAAGTTCACATATGAAGGGCGAATGTGGATGCTCACTTTTTTTTGATCAGTAGTGTACATATACATATAACAATAATAAGATGATTATTTTTCAAATAGGAATAGCAAACAAATATATGTATATCTTTAAAAGTATTTATGGCGTATGGTATATAAATTGGTGTTTGATTAATATTGATAATGAGAAACTATTAGCGTTTATAATTTTATATACGTTTCATATTTAGTTTGTTTTACGTCCACTCTCATTTAAGCCAATAAAGTCCCTACAATATTCTGTTAATTGTTTTAAAAATTTCCAAAAATGGCATATATACACCCACTGATAATGTGATAGATTTATTTTTAAATTTAAATTCATTGAAGTTTTGTTATACCATTTATATGATAATTTCTTTCAAAAGTTATTTTATTGAATGTTGTATACCATAAAAAGGATGAAATAACCATTTGAGAGTTGAAAAGTTAAAGGCAATACTTCATTCAAAAAAATAAAACGCCAAATTATTATTTTTCCTTAACTATAAACTTCATCTGCATATTTATTGTACATCTACAGAGTTTAGAAATTGCAAAAATTAAAAAAATATATATAATAGTATTGTATATTGTTCTTAGTACGATGTTGTCCCTCTTTTAGCTGCAAAAACGGTAGCAACCCTCTTAGGCATGGATTCGTAAAGTTTTTCCAAAAAGTAATATTTGCTCGAGCCATATCCGCTCTATACCATCCTTTAAAGAGTTGGTATTAGATGACTTGTTGTCCTTACTCTCTTTGGACATATGAACCCAAACGTGTCCCCAAATATTTAAAGATCAACACTGTTACTAATTGTTGGCATCTTATCCCTAAACTTTGCTAGTGTACAGCAATCTATGAAAAAACAACTCTTTTCCAATCCGCTACTATCCTACTTCGATGTTCCAGTGCCCATTGTAAGAAGTAATATCATCAAAAGAAGTTAAAATTGAAACAACACATTTGTATTATAAATAAGTCTTTCTCCCCAATGGAGGATGAATATATTATCTGTTTATTAATTTTCTAAAAAAAAATGTCCGTTCCCAGCTCGACTGAAATTTAAAATCTTTTATCCTTAATATCTCAATATTCGCTTGAACCGCCTGCCTCTGTGGTTGCTATAGAGAAAACCATCAACTTTCAATGTTATGCATATTAATTTAACCACACGAGGTATAGGCACCGCAGAGAGCAAAACCTCTAAGGCTAAGAAAAGGATCTATTACGTATATGAGTATGCATATTATGGTTTCTTACTGGGAATATTATTCGCACAATTCACCAGCAATAAATTTCTGATATACATAAGCTCTCCGTGCCATTCTGACCACATGCGTGAACGCAAAAATTCAAAGATAATAATTTACAACCACCCTTATGCCTGCTGGAAATGTCAAGGCTGTGATTCACCATTAGTTCTCGCTTTAACGTAGGGCATAGAGGTCGATTTATTTACCTTATTGATATTTCGTATTCCTACTCCAAGGCAGCAAATATAGCAGTGTGGCTCAAAGATTTTGAAGGGCTTATATCCCCCAGCATAGGGATTTCCTTCCTTTTTTATATAGATCCATATACGATGTAGTATTATAACTTAACATAGACATCTTAGAGTCCCTTGGGATTGAAAGCGTTGATATCATCAAATTTTATCAAGTTTTTTATTTCCTTCCAAATGTTTAGTGCTTCCCCTTTTATTAGAGCTATAACGTCCTGCGCTAGTCTTTTAAATTTATAAAGGTAACCGTATCTGCAGCCGTTTACATTTTAGGATCTAAACGTATTATAAATTTAAACCCTGTTGCGGTGTGTGTGCAATAAAATAAAACCATATAGAGGTGTTATGTTCGAAATCGATGCGTGATACCTTTTCATCCGATACACATTCGGCATGTGCTGTCGACTATTGTAAAATATGTACATTCTCATGTATAAAGTTTTCAAATAAAGTAAACATATTCTGTCAGTTACTAAACTCCTCTCTTTTATAGTTGTACTAACAGTAGTATAATTCTACTAACCTTAAATAATTTCTTAACTTTTTGATGAGGCTGTATGTAGCAACCACTTTTAAGAAAAATATATACAATGTATATTATATTTGTGCTGTATTTTAATATGCACCATTTGATTAGTTATTATCAATTATATATAGAATAAAATAATTAAATTACTGTTAATAGAAGCCATACTCGGTAGAAGCAGAGTCACTATAAACGATAATATTCTCTGTATAAAAACGCATCGACTGTTTTACTATGATACATTCAATTTATTTTTATTTATTTTATTATTTCTATTTGTTATCAAATTTAATACAGGAAACTCGTTTTAACTTTATTAAAATTTACTGATGAAACGGTACAATATATTGACCTTTATTTTTAAATGATAAAAATATCGGCGCTGTACTATATTCGTTATCAAATTTACTACAAAAAACTATTGACTGCCGAGTAACTCAACTAATTTCAGGTCATTTATTATTAAAAGTTTTGAGATCTAAATCGAACTTAAGCTACATCCTAGAAAAATTGTAATCTAATTTTTCCCTTTTTTCAGGAGGAAATTAATTACCTTCCATAATGGTAGTAAAATTACAGTAAAAGAATTACATAAATTTCGACATAAAAATCTGTTTTTTTTTATATGCATATAGTAGATCTATTTTCTTTTAACTACATGTAGTAGATGTAAAATTTTAGGAATTGTGTGTATTTTCAAACTAGGGGTATGTTTATTTAAGAGGACATATTTGTGAAGACTTTCATATAATTACACTCATTATTCATTTATTTTGTTTATAATAAAATGCATATATTGCAGATTAATATTTTCAAAAATAATTGTATTATGTTACCCGAGTAAAAATCGTCAGCACAAAAAGAGCACCGAAAGACCACCAAACGTTTAATTACCACCAATATACAACCCAAATAGACTCGATTTTCTTTTGGAAAATTAGGAGCACTGATATACCACCAAATAAGGGACAGATATCAATTGAAAACTCTAATAGTCGATGGAAGCCCCAAAACACCACCAGAACATGATTGCATATAGAATGTCTTATTCAGCACCAGCCTTACTTATAAATTTATATCTGCACGAATTAACATACGTCTAGTTGTCAAATGCCATTTTAGTGTAGTAAACGGTGCTATGTTGGTACTCATTTGGTATGGAATTTTTTGACGATAGTAGTCATTTGGTGGTGATTCGGTGTTAAAGCTGGTGCTCTATTAGTTGTTGTAAAGAAGTCGATTAACTATTTTGTTCGCCAAAAGGGCTTACTTTGGTGTTATTTTAGTTTAACTTGAAGTGTCGATTTAGTTGTTATTCAGTGTATAGGAAATTCAATGCACAATTTTTACTCGGGTATCTCATACATATAACGTCTATTAAGTAGGTACCTTAGTTTTTTTTTCAGAAAAAGTAAACTTACAATGTGCATGACCAAAAATTTTGAACGAACGCTACTTTTTCAACACGAACTTAGCTTTGTTTTACAAAAATTATGATGATTATAAATACAATATTTTCAGCAACACGCATTAATTGTAACAAGCACCTTCACAAAATAATTTGGCTGATAAATAATAAATTTTTCCATAGGAATAAAAGAAGTTTGAAAAACTAAAACCCGACTACGAAAATGTACAAAATTGTGATTATTAATAATTAATGGTTTTGCATTTTTATATTTAAATGAGAAGAATACTAGTAATTTAGATTTTCATGCTACAATGCAAAACGCAATAAACTGGGGATCAGATATGCTGGACTGAAACTAGTACACCATATTCGTTAGTTTAAAAGAAATAATAAATACTATAATCCGTATTGCATCCAAAAAATTGATTGAAAACTCCAATTTCATAAGCTGTAAATACAGAGTGAAGTAGATGTTATGAGTACCTACATAATAAATGCACAGTAGCATTAAAATATAGCCTGTCCAACACTTAAATAAAGTGCACAGAAGATGGTACCCAACAACTCAATCGTTTATATTCCGAATTCTGATTGTTACAATGTGAAATTAATGAGCAAAATAATATTTATTATAAAGTTTAAGTGATACCGGTAAAGAAAGCTAAGATTTAGGTTTATTTACATAAAAAAAAAATGTATTCAATCAGAAACCCTTCAACCCTTTGATTCATCTTCCATCTCTCATCGTTTCTAACTATCAGGAAAAATTTTACAAAAATTCTTCTTGTGCCCTTTGAGAATTTGTTCGAAATAAAAAATATTATCGACAAATTATTTACTCATCAGGTTAACCTTTTTCATCTTAGCTTGCTGCTTTCGTGATATACCAGTAATTTTCAGCACAAAAAATGAACTTTCTTAAAAATAAAATACATACTAGTTTTTTTGTATGAAAGTCCATTTCTTTTGTTGAATTCCAGATGTTATTTTATGAATCCATAAGTAAGTTATCATACATAAATTGGCGAGCAGTTATGTATATTACAACGAACATTAAAATCAGAATAAATCAAGAAGATCTATATAAGTTACGACTAAAATTGAGTTTTCTTTTGTAACAGCGGGTGGTCTAATCAAGCGGAAGATGAAGTAAAACCTTTAAGCGAGAATGCCGTCTTATTGTCAGCTCTGTTTTTATAGACTGTTTCCAAATTTAATTATATTTCAATTTTTGTACGGAATTTAATAAAAGGTTTTGTAAAGTTTAATGTATCCATTTATTGATTTAACACAAAGAATTATTAAAATCTTAATATTGTTCTGAAACCATTGTCAAGGTTTTTCATATTTTAAAATTGATTACAAAAATATTGAATGTTCGTTAAAATTTGCTATTATTAAAGCTTCCTAAGCTTATGAGATTGGATATTTAAAGAATAAGAAATTGGGAAGTGCCTACACATGTAGAATTCTCTTTATTGATAGCAGCAACACAATAATTTAAAACTGCCAGTTTAGTAACAATAAACTTTTTCTATCTTCGCGATAGCTTGTAATTTAATCTTCTAATTTATTATGTTTCTTCCTCTTGTATTCGAGCACTTATGACCCTCGAAACTGTCTATTTATTGCGTGTAAACTTGCATTATTTATGTGAACAAAGTTCATAAAAGTTTTCTATTTCGCCATATTTCTGCGATGTCCAGAGAGCCAGAGAGCTTTTAATATTAAACATTAAACAGCCAAATAATGTACATATTTTATATTTTGAACTTTATGGTTCGTTAATTATATCAATATTTCGCATCAACGAGGGTTATTCCCGCAGAGCGCAATATTTAATTATGAATAATCCCAAATGAGATCCATTTGTTTGTGCTAATTACCTTAGATGCCGATCAGATTGAAATCAATTTCGTTTGCATTATTACTAAAGGTTGAGGTCAGATTATCTTTCGCACAATTCTATGTCCTTCTACTCGGTGACATTATATCCGTTTCTGTTTACTATATCGCCGATACCTTTGACATATTTGGCACGCATTCATCCGAAATGTCCCCCAAGTTGTAAATAGAAAATTGTAAGGAGTACCTACCAGAAAAGGACATAATATCGTTCATATCAAATCCTCAGAGATGAATATCAGTAAATTAAGAGGTTAAGTGGTTTTATTCCTTTCATTTTGTGAAACTCCACATCTCAGGTAAACCGTACTAAAACATTTCTTCTCAAAGGTTATCTTATAAAAAGATGAATAAATTAAAGATAGTATGCTGTTTTAGTTTAATGTGTTTAACATTTTGGGGAATAAGAAGGCACTTTAGCACATTTTTTGCTAAGTAATTTCTAAGATCCACAAAGATTATTGGGGAACTTTTTATGATACAGGATCCTTTGATGCCATAATCACCATAGTTATGGCAGTGTATAAAGTTATCTGTGCTGGGAACCTCACTATGATAACAAGTAGACCTGGCAATAAGGTACTCAGTGAAATCAAGAGGAAATCTTTGATTAAGCTTATCACATGGCGCAGTCGCAAAGGATCAATAGTTCAGTAATTGACGGGCAAATTTAGTGAAAGAGACCGATTGCAAAATATTCAAAAGAGACATCGTCCACGAGGGAAATGCAGAAAATATATAACCGAACTGGTGATTAGTGAAAACATGGATTATATGAAAAAAGAAGCCTGAGGAACTCAAATTAGACGGTAATTTACCTGAAAATTGGAGGATATTTTCCAAAAAATTCAAAATTTTTATTACGGCTGTGGAGTTGATGAAAAAATAGGAAGCAGTATAAATAGGGATAATATTAATCCTTTTGGGGCCACGAACAGTTGAAGTCTATAATACCTTTACTCTAACTCAAGCTGAGAAAACAAAGCATTATTCCGTTTTTGAATCTCTTCAAGACTTCTGTATCGTACAAAAAAAATTACGTTTATGAAAGTTTTAACTTTTGGAAGGTAGATGAGCCGTTTGACAATTTCCTTATGGATATTATAAAGCTGGTAAAGAACTCTATGGGGAAATTAAGGACCGAATGTTGCACGGCCGAATTGTTTTGCGAGTGGAAGATAAGAAATTCCAGAAGAGGTTACTGTAAAGGAAGGATTTAAACGCGGAGAAAGCTACAAGTATTGCAATGGTACGAGCGGATGAAATATGAAAGCTGCAAACATCAACACTTCAACATGTGGGAGCAGGGCACAATCAACAAGGTTTTCTTTTTACATAAAACTAGTAATAATTCTAAGAACGGTACTAATGAAAATATCATCAACATTCGACAACGAGTAGTAAAAATATCAGTCGTGCAAATTCAAATAAAAATTCCAACAATAATTTTTCAGCAAATAAACCCAACCATTTTTGTTATTGTTTGTAACAGTTCCAATTTAAAATTCTGTAGTTATATTAAACAGTAAATGCAGTACTATTAATATCCACTGGTTTGCGCAAAATTTAGCCTGTGATGAAATTGCTTCTAATCACGTCAAATGAAAAAAAGTGGCACACACAAGAACACACACAGGGAAATGTTTCGCTTCTATTAAAGCATTTTGGAAATTTAAAAACGAATTAATACTGGAAAATGATATTATATTTTTATGCGAAAGATTATTAGTCCCCTTTAATATGAGACTAAGCATTTTAAATTTATTACATAAATCACATTCCAGTTTTGAGAAAACTAAAGTAAAGGCTAGCGAAGCAATTTATTGGCCAGGAAGACCAATTGAGGATATTGAGGAAGTTGTAGCATCTTGAAAAGTGGGTTCATCTTAAAGAGAGCCTTTACATCCTCATGATAATCCCCAATATCCATTTATAAGGATTGGAATCGATATTTTCGAACGCAGAACAAAAAGTTATATTGTGATAATTGACTATTACTTAAATACATCGATATACAGAATATATCACAAAAAAAAGCGTCATCGGTTATATCAAAACTTCAGAATATTTTTGCGACCCATGGGCTTTCACAAGAAATCGTTGCTGATAATGTTCCCTTTAATAGCTTTGAATTTAGGTCCTTTTGTACTTGCAACACATATCATAACATAAAAATATTTCTTCTAAGAACGAAAATGTCGAGTTTTGTGCCAAATAAATAGAATTTGCGGAAAGCTTTGCTTTTCTGCTTTAAGTTGAAAAAAAAATGCAGCTGAAGAACATCATAGAGGAGGCCTACGGCGAACATGCACCATCGAAAACTATCTGTGAAGATTGGTTTAAACGCTTCAGAAGTGGCAATTTCGGCACTGAGGACAAGAAGCGCTCCGGAAAACCAAAAACAATTGAATGAAGATGATACCCAAACATAAGATCAACTTGCGGAGGCATTAAACATGACTCGGCAAGATATTTCCAAACATTTACTTTTATTTTTAAATCTAGAAGAATTCAGATGAAGCGATAAAAATTTTGTCATTCTGAAGGCCAATTTCAATTTCAATTTATTTTCTTATTTAAATTTTTTCAAAATAAATGATAATTTTCACAAGAGACAAAAATAATGGAAACTTAAATATCATTTTGCATTTTTACAATGTATAATAGTAATGAAAGCTTCCATAATAAGTAATTATAATGAATTAATTGAACCAGAATTACCCCCAATGACAACTAAAAAAATAATTTCAGTATTGGTAATGATAATGGTAGGAATAATTATTGCCAATGTAATTCGTTATTTTACAAGTTTGATATTAGGCAAGAGTACGAACTTTTGTGCAGGTGTATGTTGCTCTTTGGGCACGCACTCTTGCCTAATAGAACTCTTTTTTTTAATTACAATAATACTATAACGATTCGCAACTCATGCCAATATTAACTCTCTCAAACAGACTTTCATTGGCTATTTTTTCACTTCTAAATGATACTTTTTCCTTCGAATTATCAAAAATATTGTAACCACACGCAAATTTTCTATCAATCATACCCAAAACAAAAAAAAAAAATTAGAAAACTTTTTTATATTTACTTGGAACGATCGAAAGTTCACACTCAAATTCTTTCTTACGTTGGCAACTGACACATATTACAGTGCTGCGCACTATTGTAAAATCTTTCTAATAAACTCTGGTAGTGCGTACCTTTTGCTTGCTCTACCATACATAAAAAAAAATTGATTTCCTAAAATCTATTCAATCAATTTACTAATTCCACAATTGAAACATTTTCTAAAAGTTAGTATTGCAAAAATTAAATAGGTATATCAGTGTTTTACAATACCAAGAATATTTTAATTGAATAAATTCTGAACCTCTAGGATGGAATCGACAAAAATGTGATTGAAAATGTGAAAATATGTATTTCATATACATAGAAGATATAAAATCAATCTTACATTGATTTTCGTCAAGTAGAATAAATCCATCATTATATTTTCTTTAAATTCGCAATAACGCAACTTTTTAACTTTTTAACTAACAAATAATAATTCGCACCAACCGCATTAAGGAGCAAATAAGTTATATATATAAATATTCATCTGATATATGTAGATTTTAAATCACAGCCAACTCGAGTCCTGGACTGTTTTTATTCGACGAATAAAATTTATCTGACGATTAAAAAATTTACCCCATATCAATTAAAAGGGTATATTTCCTTCTTTCCAGCAAATTAAGAGATTACATTCAATATATAAAAATTATAACCATTCTATAGAATATGTATGCAATTAGTGAATCAATTCAATTGAACAACAACTATAAGAATTTTGCTGATTTTTTAGTAAAAAAAAAATTTGTTCATTCTATTTATAATATTTAACAACCGATTTTCTCTTATTGAATATACCTAGTCGTGCCATAAATTCTGTCACAACTTTAAAGATGCATAAAATCTAAACAATAAAAGATAATATGTTTATTCCAACGAAATTTATTTTAATAAGATATTGTTAATTAATTAATAAAAGCTTTACTCGAAATGACCTCCTTTAGCTTTTATACAAGCTTTTAAACGTTGTGGCCACTGGTCTATAGCGGCACGCACAATATTCAACAACATTTAATTTGCTGCTTTCACCAACCATTTTTTCAGACTGTCCAAATTGCGGTGGGGAGTCTGTCCATAATGCATAATCCAGCGGATTTAAATCTGGGCTCCCGGATAGCCTATCTTCTTGTGCAATAAAATCAGGAATGTTGTTGCGAAGCCACTCCTGTTTGCTTTTTGCTTTGTGAGCAGGAGCAGAGTCTTGCTGGAAGACCCAATATTGTCCACCGAAGAAAGTTTGGTAAGATAAAGGTTTCACAACACCTTCCGGCACGTTGGTTTGATAAACCGCCGCACCGGTTTTGACACCTTTTTCGCAAAAATGGAGTGTTGTGACACCTTTATGGGATACACCCCACCAAACCATTACAGAAGCTGGATGATGGCCTCGTTGCAACCTGGGAACCGTTTTTTTAGCTTCTTCTGATGATGTTGCATAAACCTTATCATTTTGTTTATTAAAAGCTTGCTCCACAGTAAAAATTTTTTCGTCGGTAAAGAGGATGTTCTCATGACCATTGGTTGCGTGCCAAAGCAAGAAACTCTTGCATCTTTCCAATCTTATTTCCTTTAACCGTGGAGTCAACATGTGGGCTGTTGACCGACGATAAGCCTTCATATGAAGATCATCTCGAATGAGTCTACTCATCGATCTTGTGGAGATTTCCAACTCCTTCGACAAAATTTTTTGTTTGCGCAGTGGATTTCTACGGATGTTTTGATAGCACTGACTGTTCTAACGGTACGTGGACGACCGGTCCTTGCTCTATCATCTATGCCTAAGGTTTCATTAAATCGTTCTATGGCACGATAAATGAATCTTTTTGTTATTTTTAGCGGTTTCAACAAATTCAAAATTTCAGAAGCATTTTTTCCACATTTATGGAGTGCTATTACAGAGATACGATTTTCTTTTACTCCCCACTCCATGATTACGAGTCAAAGACTGTCACCAAACTGATCGGAATATTACGCCGTACAGTTCATTTCTTACAAAGTGCAACATAACGGTACAATTCCAGGCTAATTTCTGAGAAAGCGCGCATTAGAAATTGTGTGACAGAATTTATGGCAAGACTAGGTAGTTCCAGATTATAATAAAAAATCATTTTGCTGCTACTATTACTCTTGATTTTTTAGTCCTTTTATATAGGTACATAGTTCTTAAATTCAATTAAGAACAGCAAAAATACTTATCGTTTTTAGTTATCGTTATAATTTTTAGAAGATTCAGAGGTATCTCCGAAAAAAAATAATTTTAAATCCCCAAATTAGACAAGGAGTAGTCACACACCAAATTACTAAATACCTCTTAAAATCTTTACAAAAGATTACATGACACAGAAACGCCGATTAGGAAGCGGTATAAAAATTTACCTTGGTGTAGTTTCGTTATACTTACTTAAATTTAAGTAGAAGACAAATCCTACTTTGAAATAATTATGCCACACTGTGCACAACTTAGTTAAATGTAAGACGTTTTCTTAAGAACTGCCCACCTCCTAATTCATCCCAAGTGAGCCCTAAAACGCCTTCTTTTGCTTACGTCAATGAATGAGCAAAAATGTTTAGCAGATCCCGATCGCTTTTAAACGAGAGACAAGTACATTAAAAAAAAAACCCCCTCGAAGGAATTAGTAACATCTGCCATAAGCAGGATATTATATGGAATAAACATTTCGAAAACATTTTTTTCGAACTGTTATTGCGTAGATCGGATTACGAGTAGAGCCTCGAGTGCGATAATCCAGGCCCCCATAAAACTCTTATAGGAAAATAAAACTTTTTTAATCAGCACCAATAAGACGTGCAAACAATAACGAAACCTTCAGTTACAGACGGGGGAACGTGACATGAATGCATAAACCGCAAAATATATCCACTTGTTGAGGCTTACTTGAGAAGCGCATTTTAAAATTAGCTCATTATCGATCTGTGGTCCAACACCACCACCTACACGTGAGTGGGCCATGTTCTGTAGATTCGTCGCAACCCCCTAGAAATCAGGTAGAACAAAAACTTGCTGCAAGCAATTTTTCACGCTTAATTTCGTTTTAATTTACTCATACTGATTTTCAAGTAAAATTTAATGGTTCATGCAGGCACGTCGTCCTATTGTTTGGCCGGCAATAAAGTTTTAACCGGTCTAGGAATAAAAAAGCTAAGCGGCAAGCTAAAGACTCTAAACAGAATTATAAAATTTGTGGTTACTCCATTCGAAATTGCCATTTCATCTATAGATCTATAGAATATTTTGATTTACAGAGGTTTTACTGGTAAAAAATATATAAAAGCCTGCTGGGAAGCCGATATTTAAACTTATTAAAAATAAATTTTTTTAAACCCAATTCATGGAAAGTATCGTTGAATAGGTCTTTAAATTTGGAAATGGCATTGACATAAATTCTGCATTTTTATTTAGTCAGATTATTTATCTCTAAATTTCTATAATTATTTATAATAGTTGTGTTTTATTCACTTCGGACACACACATATCAAACATTTCTTATTTTTTGATATTACTTTTTATTTGAAAATAAAATCAAACTGTCTGGATTTATGCAAACTTTGTAACAAACATTTAAACCATAAAATTTATCCGGTTTAAAATTTGAAGTTTGGATGGGTAAATATCATAGCAATTCAAACTATTTTTCTGAAATTTTAAAATCTTGGAAAAAAGGATGGCTGAAAAGAAAACAGTCCTGCCTCTAATTATAAATATATGTAGATATCAAGATTCTGGAAAAAAAAACTTGTAAAATGATATGAACTACATAATTAATTGGTTACACCTGAACATTTTTATTGGCTCATATAATGAATAAAAGTGGTATGAGGGAAGATTAAAAAAGTACAAGTAATTTTCCGACGTGCCTCCAAGCGCTGCAAAACACTTTTTAAACTTTAAGTAATAATTTTTAAAGTAAATTTTTATTTTTTTCAAATATGCAAAAATATTAACTAAATGACTATTAAATTTTAAATGGGCAAAGAACGTGCCTGAACCTACCAGGAACAAAAGCTTTTAACACTTTTTTATCGAAACCATACTTTTAAAATCTGTCACGTAACGTTATTCGAGAAATTTTCATCCAATTGACTTGAATTTTCCTTTGCAATTTCCCAGGGAGATTCTTAATACAAGTACACGGACTTTTTTGATTAGTTAACAATTATTGTTTTTTTTATAAACAAATTAAGGATTAGTCACGACAGAAAAATGCATTTTTTTCCAAACTGAAAACCCATATATTTGAAAGATAAACGCTAGTTGTATAGTAAAACTCACGTAGATGACTAAGAATGCTTCTTTTTCTTTCTTAAATTTTTATTTCAATTGCATTTAAATTTTTTCAAAATAAAATTCCGAAAAGAAGTACAATTTTAAGGTACGCCAACTAGATAAAACTCATTAATCCCAATGAAAATTACTAACATTATGAACTATCTTATTTTTTTCAAGAAATCGATTTTTATTTATTTAAAGACAATAACGATACTTTAATATTTTAAGTCGACATTCTACAGTTAAATAATTACACCATTTTTTTTCTAATATAAATTTCGATAAATTTATGTCTAAAAATCTATATAAAATACGATTTCTGTGTGTTAACTTTATATAATTGCGAGAAACTTAGGAACCTGTGAGCAAATTTTAATGCGGTTTTTACCTAAATTTACAGTTTTTTTCCGAGAAAGTCTTTAGGCTACATATCGAAAGTTTATATGGTTATTTTATATGTTCGTTGCTCCATAACGCCTAAGCGCCAAGTTCGATTATTTTCATATTTTAACTGAAGGTATAGCATATTCGAACTTTGCATATAGACTGCTTTTTACAGATTGCTATGAGATTTAGTATATGGGAGTTTGTGGAGATGCTAATTGCAACAACAGTTTTTGAAAATTCAACAAAATTACATGAAAATTAAGTTACCAGTGTGATGCTAATATCGAAGAACATTTCAGATGTGGAGTAGCGAAATTAGCTTTGGACTATGTGTCTATATCACATCTACAGATTTTAGTAGCTTTCCTAAACTAGCTGAAGTATCAATCTTGATAATTTGAGAATTCCTTACCTAAATAGTACTTACGATACGCCGGATTAAACCGAGTTCAGTTAGCTAGTATACGTATGTATTCAATATTATTTATATATTGAGATTCACATTAGTTTCGATTTTCATTTTGCTCAAGCAATTGCATATATAAATATAATTTATTAAAAAAAAAATAAAATATTGAGTGATCTTCTGTCTGTCTGAAACTAGTTAGTATAATTAAAGTGTATATATAGAAATGAAAAAAAGCAATAGCTTATACAGACAGAGTGGCTCACTGACTGATTATCAACACCTATAGGTTACCCAGAATCTCGAAATTTAGCACGAAAGAAGTTCTCATAATACAAGTAAAGGAAACAAATTCAAAAACCATTTATTTCCAGCTCAAGAATTAAATTAGTTTTCTAAATATCTCAATTGGTAAAGATTACAGGAAAATTAAGTCTGTGACTATACTTGTTCTTGTAAAGAAAATTTTTATTTATAATAATAAAACTGCAATTGTTATTTATAATAATACATACTAGCTTCATAGGTAAAGAGTTCTGAACTGTATGTACCTATGTATAAAAGTTTAAATCTTCATGACAAAGCTTGTCACATAGAATGAATTTATCACTGATTTTCATTGTAAATGAAGTTTATAATCTGCTAATAGATTCATAACATTATTCTTTTCGCTCCTCAAAAAAAAAACCAATACTCATTTGGTTAAAATCGTTGGTAAAATACATTCCAAAAAAAAAATTAACAGATAATTTCTTTCGAGCCAATCACTTCTTCCCATAATAATACCATTCAGCAATAGCCATAAATATTTATCAAAATTTGATGGATTGACAAGAAAAAGCTTATTAGATGGAAAGAAATTGTCGGCCCACCAAAACGGTGTTAGAGAAGAACTGAGAGAGGCATGCGAATTGGTTGTAATCAAAGTTCCTCATGAACGTTGAGAGACCAGGGAATGGAAGAGGCAAACATGAAATTGAATTTGGCTATACGCTCTTTTGAGGGAAAAAGAAGTGCCTTGATAAAGTCAATTCATTCTGAACATGTCCACTGTCAAATTTAATTATAACGACCATCTGGAGGATGTGCGTGGATGGGTAGGTGGGAATGGGGGCAATGGACAGAAGAAAGCAATTCTGACGAGCTAAGAGTTTCTGAACCTGCAAAAGCGCTTGTGGGGATGAAACCAAAACAAATTACCCACATCGTCCAGCCAGCAAAGTTCCCGCACCCCAGATATACTGCCTCTGGATTGCCTTTGTATGAGGAGCAGAAGGTAAGGGTTTTCTATAGTTATAGGGTGTAGATTGGGAGGAAAAAAGCAAGGCAAGCGCCCGGTCGTAAAACGGGACATGAAGTATAATGTCAGATACAAAAATACTCCCAAGCCGGCGAGAAAGCTTTCAAAGTGCGATAAAATCAACTGACATGGACCAGGCCTATAATAAGAAAGGGTTCCTCGGATTCATGTTTTATGACTAGTGATTATGAGCCACAGACTCCACTTACCCAAAACAGTTTAGTTGTTATTCCTCTTCGTCTGTGCTTTTATTGTTTTCCTTCGGTATCCTTTTTGGATCGGCTAAAATGCGAGCACAGGCGAACTTTCACTTGTGATAAGCACACATCTAAAAAGACCAAAGTGCGACCCTAAGATTTGGCGGTAGACTGAACGAACCTTTTTTTCAACACAGGACGCGATTGAGGGCGACACGACACTACGCGACACTATAAATATGGATCGTACATGTAACGCCAACCCGCACCACACGTCAACACAGCCTGAGTGAGTGTCTATGTACTGCAACTAGATTAAGATGATGTATCTTGCAGTGGCAAGAATGGCGAAAATCTAGGACGAACTATAGACTATAGGGGCACTAAAATTATTTGGCTTAAAATGCACCTCACCAAAAGGGCACCTTTGAACCAAATTTTGCACCTATAGACCAAAACCCTGGCTAGCCACACTATCTTCAGGCGCCACCTGATTTATGCATAGACTTTTATGGAAACTCTCACAGCAAAAGTCCTTGGAAAAGCAAACCGACCGGACGCAAAGAATTTTCCTCGATGACTAAATAAGCCCATTCTAGAGGAGCAGTTGGTACATATTTGTGGAACATGTAGAAGTCAGCTTCGGCATGCCGTGAGTCCCTACACAAGAAGCTTTCCCTATTTGATCGGGAGATGTTTCACATCCCAAATTGGTCTTACACCGAGTCCTGAGAATTCCGATGCTTACTCCCGAATACCCCTTGGTACGCATGCACTGGACGAGAAGCTTTTGACAGGATTTCAATGGATTGGGATAAAAAGTGAATGGACAGATATCAGCACGCATCTCTTAGTCACTCCTGCCGGCTAACTAAAAAGTGCTAGGCAGCCTGCCTCTGTCTAAAGGGCTCCCGGTTTTGCCCAGGGAGTTAAACTCAAGTAGGTGACATTTTTTCTTACTTTTCCTATTTTTCTTTACTTTAGTTCAAGGTGTGAGTACCTTGCCTTCGTCAGGTCTTTCTGTTTATCATTCGCTCCCTTAAGGATGACAGGTGATTGCCCGAAGGTTGTTTGTGTATTAGCTGATATACCTCAGCTAGGGGCCAGACTATGGTAGGGTCTGCAGAGATTTTATCGGAATCCTTTCTAATGTAGTATTTCACTTGAAGCATTTACAAATCTTTCGGGCGTGGAAATCAATGGATTGCAGACTGGAGAAAATGAGAAAACTTGTTTTTTTTTCAGAATTCTAGATATTCTAACGAGCTATCAAATTTTTCAGTAATATTAACGCCTCAGTGGCATTCAAATTTAAATTATAACATAAAACAACAGAGAATTTGTTACCGTACTAGTGTCAGATTATTGCTATTTGATTTTGTCCATGCATTTGTAAATAAAAATACTCCATCAGAATAGATTTAAAAAACAGAAAATACCGAATTTTGACCATTTATAAAGAATTATAAAACATTCACTGATCCCAAGTGCTGGTAAAATAGTTTAAATGAATATTTCCTTGATGGGGTAAAAGTAAATGCATCGTCGTATTTGCCTATAGTTCTATGGGATAATTATGAACAAAACAAGATTTAACTGACTTTTCTAAACATACCTTTAAACGAAAAATATTTTATTAATAAATATGACAATGACACCTCAAAAAACAATAATATGCTTTTATACATATTTAAATAAAAATATTTTCAGTAATTTTTAAATCAACTTTTTTGTTTCAGTATTTAGAAGCTTAAATTTTTCAATACGATTTAATCATTAAAAATGAAAACATTTATTAATAAAGTAATTTGTGCGATAACTAACAAAACGTCGCGACATAAAATAGTGCATTTTCCATTTTTTAAATACAGTAATTCTGGAAATAAGAAAATCTAAGTACCGATTCGCCTTCCCTAAGAAACGCAAAATCATCTAATCGGAAAGAATATGACCAAGTTTGGAAAACTCTCTATCTCCGGAAGAGCAAATATTAGTACTGGTCATTTGTTTTCAAAACAGCGTTTTGTTTCAAATGCCTAAAATAACATAAAACGATAAGCATCAAAATTTGGTATATGACCTCAATTAAATTTCTTTATATCTACTTTTATAAATAAAAGATAAAATCTTATAAACATATTCTTGACGTATGTTAACATACCATTTGAATATTTGGCTTATTTCAGCAGTCGAAAATGTTACACATGTTTGGGTGTGTTCGGTGAATTTTTCAAAGCCCAGTACAAATATGAATTTTGTGCGATATATTTTAATAGTGAGTGTTTTCAGATCCATCGTTGTTTTCCTCTACACTTGTACGATCTGTACGAACAGATTACTGGTTAGCGGGAATAATAATAAATTCTAGTTCAATATACATATCATGATAATGCTGAAAATTTTTTAAAGCTTTATCCTGTCAATATTCACTTCACAAAATGCACTAACTGCGTACTTAGTTACAGTGAATAGCAAAAATACTGATTGTGTTTAATGCACCCTCTATCGGAAATTGTTCAGACTTTTGATTAATCTCGTACTCGAAACATATGTACTGGCAAACTTTGAACTCAATTGTAAACTTTGAGCTCAACAATAGTTTCGGAGACAAACAACAATTACTTTTTATATATATAGATAATATAGATTTTGCTTGATAAATGAAATATAGCGCAGTGCAGCATTCACAATGTTGGCTGTGGCTTTTGACGAATTCTACTATGAGTAAAACAAGAGTTTACAAGTGGTTCAGGCTCATGAAAACGACCGCCTTTGACCCTTCTTTGAGCACATCCACAACTGAGGATAACGTTGAACAAGTAAAGAAAATAATCCTCCAAAAACCCTCCGAATCCCTACCAGAGAGGTTGCTGATAATGAGAGTATATATTTTGGGCTCATGCTAAGAAATTTGTTCAGATGTTTTGAGCATGAAACGTACGTGTAGCAGCAAAGTTTGTTCCGAAATTGCTGAATATCGACAAAAAACAATGTCACGACCTTGTTGCTTGTTCGTGGTTATTTAGTAAAAATCAAAACTTCTTATTTTGCCTCATCCACCATATTTACAGGACATCGCCTCCTGTAACATCATTCTATTCCCGAGACTGAAGAAACCATGAAAAGAGGACGTTTTGCCACCATTAATGAGAATTGCTGAAGGAATTGAACGCCATACCAAAAAGTACTTCCAAGATTAGAAAAACCGTTAACACAAGGGGATTAGTTTCAAGGGAACAAAATTGATTTTGATTAATAAATAAAAATTCTTTGAGAAAACTAAAAATGCTCGTTATTTCTTTATCACACTTCGTACACCGAAATATGATTTTCATGAACGACATCAACACCCATTTCTGAGAAACAATGCGAAGGGATTCGAGTACCTCAATCTAGTTGAAGTCGGGACAAATTCAAATATAGCAAATTTTATTAAAAAGGCTAATAATATATACTATATCAATTCCATTTTTAAAAATTGTTGTCAATTCCACTTTTTGTTCCTTTCTCAAAATGGGATTTTTTTTATATAGGTAACTATAACTTACGCATTATGAATTCATAATCTAAGTATACAATATATAAAGCAATTGCTGTTTATCTGAAGTATATAGATTCCGAAACTATTGGCCATTATATATATGTTTCGAGTACGAAATGGTTTAGGGTTAATAAAAGGTTTGAATAATTTCCGAGAGACAATCTATAGACATTATATGCAGTAACAAAGCATTCAAATTCTAGGCATTCAAATTCTAATTGAAAAAAAAAATACATTTTGTTTCGATGCAACAGAGGGAATTAGCTAGTTTGAACCGAAGTGAACAATTATAAACGCATATAAACCTCATCGTACTGCAATGAATCTATTTTAATTAATTTTATCACGCTAGTTCGTATCTTCTATCATACTAAGACAAATTCTGACAAATTCTTATTTTTAAAGGTAAGGATGTTCAGTATGAAAGCAGGCTCATGTAAAATGAAACATTTGAAATTCTTTCAAAACGAGTCAAACTGAAATGATTTTAATGTAGGGCTCATTTAGGATCAAAGAAAATACATAGTGTGTTCCGTTCAAGGTATTATTTTAAATTTCGCGACATTTTTTAAGTGTAGTAGATAGGGCCTAGCCATCGCACAGAAATGGTAACAACTCACTACAAATATGGTAAAACTATTGAGAAAATAACATAATTCAGGCCAATTTCGGTCGGAAAGAAGCGCCTTGTCGGTCAGCTGTTCTTAAATGAATTGCTATTTTGAATCTTCTGGGGTAATTTAGTATTGTTACGAACCCATTTCGTGCTCATCCTGTCAAATCAACAGAAATAATTGCTCTTGTACCTGAAAATATCCAGCAAAATCCACGTTTGCCCATTGCAAGACATTCACGTTCATAAACACATCACATCACATAATAACAAACTCTGTATATGTGTTTTTAATATTATCACCCTACACTCGTCCTAAATTTTCCTTATATATTTTATATTATGATTCTACTATTTTCCTGAAAATACTGAAAAAACTACATATTTAGACCCTACCACAATACTGAAAACAATAAACTTAGAAGATGCTGAATTGACCCTACTGGAGTAGAAAACGGTATTGTGTAGTTCAGGTTCAATTCAGCATCACTTTTTAAATTAAACTAAACGAAAGAATCAACTCGACCAGAAAACCCAGGTCACACCTTTTTAAAATACAGTGAAACCTCGTTAAGATGATTTTCTAGAGTCCGAAGCAAAATAACGTTATAAGCGGGAAAACGTTATAAGCGGGAAAACGTTATAAACGAAACAATGTTATATTTGCACGAATATTGTACCAAAGCCTAATCAAACAATTTTTAAACACATAACTAATGTTGAAGCGTTTTTAATAACAAATGAACAATTTTTTATAAACAACCTCAAAAATTTATTTATTTACACTGTTATTTTATACATAAGTATCAAAGCTATTCTCGGCAAAAGAAAGAATCTAATGTCGATTGAACTAACAATTGAACTTTACTGTTCAAAGCAACGTTTTCGAGAGAATTGATTTTTGAGATCGAGCTGTCTTTTGAGTTGACATTATTCATTAGAATATAACGACGAAAAATATCAAGACCTTCTAACGCTTCGCTCAAACTTGGAACCCTACACGATTCTAATTCGGGTTCGTTTTCGGCGTTTTCAACGATGTTGTCCTCGATAATTGATTCCAAACTGCGGGTTTCGGATGTAGCCAAATTATCATCAACGGAAACGTACTCTTCAAAATTGATTTCAGGGACTTCAGCAGCTTCCTCGATCTTTGCACGATTTTTTATAATCGTTTGTATGGTCGATGTTGGACGATTTAACGACCTCGCGAAACTTTCGAACGAATCAGACGCGCACCGTTTATCATCCTTATCAAGGATTTCTAATTTGTCCTTAAGAGATAACGGTTTGCGCTCGGTCTTTCGCTTAACACGTTCCATAGTTCAAATTCGACTTGTTCAGTTCGAAGGAATATGGAAAACTGAGTAACATTGTCTTGGGCTACCATATTTATAGTCAGAACTTTGAGAGACCCTCAATTGTGACATTTAGGTAAAATCTATACAAATTATTTTTTCTTTTGTTTGAAAATGTATTTGGAAAAATCTTGACTTTTGAAATTGGGATTAAAAACAAAAAGTTGAATTCAAAAGACAATATGATTGTCTTTTGAATATGAAGACAAAATGAAATAAGATTAAAAATGTTCTGAAAAACGAAAATTCACGATAATCAAATTATAACGAGCAAGAAAAACGACTTGAATAGAGTACTCCTATAGATAAGGGTAAATCGTTATAAGCGTGAACTTTTACCCAAGTAGTCAATGGAAGGGGCTCATACGAAACGTGCGTCACAAACGGGAAATCGTATTAACGAGGATCGTAATATGGAGGATATTTTATATGGTGCATTATAGGAATGTTGAAAAGATCATCAAATTTAACAGACTTAAGCGGGAAATCGTAATATGCGGGAGTCGTCTTAACCGGATTTTACTGTAGTTACCTAAATTATCTAAAATTTAATACTATTTACATATAATAACTATTAATGAAGCCATGAAGAATAAATATAAAAATTATGTTGCTTTTAAAGACAATTTCAGGAACAAAATCATGATACCGTAGCGTTAAATCTTACAGTCAAAACCAAACCTGCATCCACTAATGAAATTATAAAACAATAATAAAAATTTGTATAAAATTAGTAATATCCCTACCGTTAGAGGTAAATTATTTAGACCGCATAATCCTATAATTTATTATAATCAAACAAATTATTTTTAGTTTTCTATAATTTCTTCTCTTTTCCTTGAAAGGTTATTAAGTCAGAAATTGAAACAATTTAATGCATTGATTTAGACTTATTCCAAAATTTTACTGCTGCAAAATAGTCTCTTTCAATTATTTCTTTCCAATTTATAAATTTCAGTCCGGGTAATTCACGTTCATCGCCTCGTAACCAATGGTGCAGAAAAGAGAAGTCCACTGTTCCACGAACAGTTTAAGCTTGCAGTTAAACCCTAGGTTAACTCCACTTGGTCCATTGCTTATACAATTTAAAGAAATATTTTTAGACAATTGGACTCTTATTTCTAGCAATATTTCGATTCTTTAGGCTCTATATATGGTAAGTGTAGAATATTTTCTTAAAAATGTTCATCTTGTCTATTAACGGGTTCATAGTGTAGTTCATGTGAACAATATTCATAAACTTATTGGAAGTCACAAGTAACGTGGACATAAAATATTAATTATTGCGTTATAATTCTATCATCCATCATGCTGTTAGCAGACGATGTAAGTTATTGAATTTATCCCTTTGAAAATTCAGTTTAATAGTGTGATAAATTTTAGGTAAAGTGCTTGTATTGTGGCAAAGTGTTTTGCTGTCTTAATTGTCGTGAAAAGCATGAAAATAAGGCGCATAAAAACGAAAAGGAAGCTAAAAACGCTCAATGCAATAAATTGTGCTGCATATGCAACAATCGACCGTTGCTCTTACAAAAAAATGTCGAAAAGGATTTATTGCAACACATTTTCCAGGAACACATGCCATTACATTGCAAAAATTGCATGAAGGTAAACTACATCTTCATATAAATTTTCTACTATCTGATAAGTTTTTTCAGGTTTACGAAACATGGGACAGCTTACAGCAATTTTCCAAGTGTCTAACATCATGCAATCTACGTACATTAGAAAACATTTCAAAGGATTTAAATCCTAACCTAAAAAACGGCTTTTGTTCTAAGGACGGTAAAGAATCTCGAACGACTCAAACATCTCCTGGATTAGCCTTGAATATTCATCGAGCTGGACAAACACCTTCGTGCCTTCTTAGTTTTCACCTCAAAGTCCGGAATAAATTTGAAAATGTCTCATCTGAAGATAGTTTACTATCGTCAATTGAAAATTGTTCGGAAAAATTAGTAGAGAGGAAACTTTTTAAACAGTCCAAGGGTACTTTAGTTCGTACCACATCCACTCCGATGCAAACCTTATTATCGCATACAAAAGAAAATGTTTTCGATTGCTCTAGCTATTGTCACGTGTCGAGTATCCGTGGATCCAGCACTGAATCAGACCCTAGTCCGCCGGGTCAATTAAAGTGAGTTTTGATCAAATTTTACAAAATTTTGTTATTTCATATTTTTCTTTTTTTCAAAGCACTCCAGCATCTTCAAATACATCTGTATGTAAAGAGGTTCTCAATGGAAATTTAAAAAAAATAAGGCGACGAGGATTATCGGCTAAAATGGCCTCACCTCTAAGACAAATTATGTCGAAAAGTATCCAAAGAGCATTAGCAAAGCATAACGCAAGCGAATACCAAGAGGACATCATAAAATTTAATAAGCAGAAAACAAATAAAAACGATGCAGGTAGGCAAGCTCGGGGAAAATCTGTTGTTACAGTTTTCTTAACATTGATAAAATACCTTCGGCAATTCCTTTCATGTCTACATTTACTTATTTTTATTTCATACTTTTAAAAAGAGAAACATTTTTTTCGCTATTATTTTTGATATATGAGCCGTTTATTTTGAAAGTGGCGTAAGTCCAAAATGTCATAAGATCGATTTTACTTGAAAATAATATAGTAAAATCGACCTTATGACATTGTGGACTTACGCCACTTTCAAAATAAACGGCTCATATATTAAATTTATTAAAAGAAAAAATTCAACAAAATGCAACTTTTTCTAACCTCGTATCGTATCAAGATTTCAGCTGCTCCGAATGCAAGTAAACCACAAATGTGTACTCGATCTGATCCGATAAAATGATTAATAATAATAATTAATAAAAATAGATTAATTAGTAATAAAAATCGGGTCTTGGATAGATGGACAAAATCGTTTTTTTAGCAGTAATATTTTGTTTATATTTTCAATTATATTCTACTTGGTCAGGTTTTAGTTCTATAACTTATTTTATAAATCATTTCGACTTCGATCTTTCTGTCTGCTTACTTGTCTGGTTGCACGAGTATATCATAAGCCTGTCATCCTCTCATTCATACACCTATTAAGATTAAATTTAATATACAGACGTTATTGGCGACCCAAACGCACAAATTATGATATTCTGAAAAAATCTAAAATGCTAGAATGCTAATTGCTGAAAATTATAAAGAAGTGAATAACTTAGAAATAACCTTTCCATCGGAAGTAAACACAGACCCCTATCATGTGCATATCGAAACAAACTCTTAGCCAGTTGTTATTAAATTAAAATAATTAACGTGGCTTATTCAACATTTTAACTAATGATTTTCTGTGCGATCAGTGTATTAAATAATTTTTATTTTGCAGATACACCATATTCTCCCTTAGATTTGCGTACAACCCCAGCTCTACGTCGTACTCAAAGTGAAGATCTAAGTCACCGTTCGTCATGTAACAACCCTTTACTGTTCAAGAGAGATAATAGTCCAAAAGAAATGGTTTGCTCATCACAAAAGCTTACAACTCAATCGATTACCTCGATAACATCATCTACGAATTATGAAGATGAAAAGCTAGATACAGTCTATACGACATGTCGTAGCGTTGAGGTAGTTACAACAACTGAAATAAATGAAATCAAATTAAAAGAAAGACAGAAGAAGGCTCATGATTCGATATTTACACCAAAAACGATTGGCGCACCTTTTAAAAAAATCATTTGTTTTGATACCCCTTCGGTTACTCACGAGGAAAGTAGCTTAACAGACGACGTTTTTTATACAGCCAGTGCAACTCCAATAAATATTGCAGTTTCCACCTCAAAGGAATCAGTTTCATGTAATTTAACTAGAAGTATGTCAACTAGTGATATCGATTGTAAGGGCAAAAAGACTGGTCGTTTATGGTCAATGGTCACATCAGTCATAAAGCTCCCTTCTTTTCGCAATGATACTGAAAAGAACAATGGAAATGGAAATTCAGTTTCCTTGATAAAGAGATGTGCCTCATATGCAGGTTTGTACAGTCCGTAATACTTGGCGATAAAATAAAAATTAACTTTCCAAAGAGGATTTGATACACTCATCTCTACCAAGTGAACAAGCAACCTTAAAACGTAGACGAAACGGCAGCGACGATAAGAGTGGCTTTTTGGCTCATACGGATGCAGAAGCACCACCAAAGCGCATTCGAAAAATTCACGGAAGAAGACCTATTGAGAGGATGCTGAAAAATAAATGAACTATTTTCATGATTTCAAAATAATTATAAATCTTCCCCAAATTTATTTTAATATGTATTAATATCGTCTATCTCGTTGATCACTACTGTTATATTGGTATTAAACAGCAATATGGATTTGTAATAAATTTTAATGTTAGCAGTTTAAGTTTTATTCGGGAAATATATTTGAAAACTATTCGAACTTTCGAGAGCAAATCGTTTTTAAGCTCTACTTTAGTTTGAGACAATGAACATGAATTTATTAACGTTTCCTTTTAGTACTCGTATCATACCAATAACGAATAACATTTTCTTTTAGTAAAAATATAGATGTTCATTTTAAATTAAACTAAATAGTGCCGTTAAAACTTTTGGCAATCGTTGTACATTTTTAAAATTGGCAAATAAATTTGAAATTAACGAACTCAAAATTGTATATTGCAAACTTAGATACAAATCGAATGTCCATTTCAAATGATTCTTTTATTAACACTTAAACTTAAATGAAGAAATTTCATTATACAAATTTTGAAAACTGCAGACGTTATTAAGGTTCGTCCGATAAAATTTAGCATCGTTCACAATACCCATGATAAATCATTATGTAATTGTTTTTAAAATAAAAACAAAATTTTATTGTAATATAACTAGGATGATTATCGCTAACGTCGCTAACGTGTGAACACTATTACTAAATTTTCAAAGACTAGAATACTAAATTAGTAAATAATAAAAATTATCAAGCTTTTAGTTATACTAGACTGTATTAGTAAAATTGTAGAATGTGTTTAATCTTTTCTATAAACTAAATAAAGTTGTTTTATTTAGACTGATTGGATCTGTTTGTGCCAGATCGTTTAAAACATCCATGAAAATGTAAAAGTATCACATTCCTTAAAAATTAACACAGTTTTAGCAATTTATCACTTATAAATAACAGCAAAAGCTATCGATAGAGTTCTGAGAATAATTCTAAATATAAAGTTTACTTTTACAATCTTAACTATTATTCGAATTGAATTGATTAACACTTCCTAAAAGTTATAATATAATGAAAAAACCAATTTATGTCATACACATATATTTTTTACTTTAAATTTTTTTGAATCTGCAACTGATAATTTCGAATAAGTGAATTTGAGTAAAAATCGGTTTAAATATGTGACTAAATAAAATATATCATCTAATTGTAAATACTAGTGAAGGATAATTATCTATTATAAAAGTATTATAAACCAAAGATAATGCTCGTTTGAAATATTTTGAATGTTTAAGAAAGTTTAGATTCACATAGAAGACAATCATGTTACCTAAATGTCTGCCAAATTTCAAAATGATCGATCAAATAGTTTTTGTGTTATATCGTACGAGGTACACGAAAAAAGACGTTTGGAAAAAACACGTATAAAATTTCAAGAACTGATGATACAGGTTAATTTTCAATTCTGGAGTCAAAAAGAAGTCCCTCAATTTCCTAGTAGAGTTCATTTTCCGTCATAGACTCTTCGTTACGTGGTTTCCGAGCTTCTATAGTTAAAAACAGTTTGCAATTTCGAAACGACTGCAAATTTTATTGTAAAATTTTAAAATCATATTCTACACATGTTTAACTAACATTTTATGCTAAAAACAAAATCGTCATTGTTATTTTTATTTCATAAATCGATAAATTGATTAAAATCATTTATGATATGAATAATTACTTGTCGTTGTGTATGTATATATGTAATAGGTACAATAGAAAGATGACGAAAATGTACATTTTCATAAATATTAAAATTCCAATAATATGTACAACTGAGCACTTTTCCATGCAATTTTAAATTAACAGAAAATATTATTTCATTTGTTCTAGAGCAGCATCCACTTGTTCTAATTGTGTCCACTAAAGCAGTTAGTTAGTTAGTAAAAAGATCAAGCTAATTATGAAACATTATACAAATTTTGAATTACGTATCTGTACAAAAATAAATAATGGAGATTATAAAATGATTTTTTGAATGTGGACTTTCTTCTTAAAAAATATTCGTTGGCTCTAATTTCTTGGAAAAGGCGTACTATTAAAGAAATGTTACTCGAGTTGCAAATATTTAAATATGTATGTTACAAAGTAAGTAAGAGTTGGCAGGATATTTGCAAGGATCACAATTTCAAATATTTTCACTGGCATTTCCCACACAGTTTCGGTTTAACGTATCCCAAATAAGAGTTATTTGCTCGCCAACTGAACCACCATCAACTTCAAAGCTGAAAAAGTGAATTTAATTCTGAGAAGCAGATAAATAAATTATTTTCATGGCTATGTAAAAGATAAATAAATTATATCACTTTAGTCTGGTTTCGGATGGAGCAACAGTTAAGAAAACACCTTGCGGCCGAAACGGTATGGGAAGGAGATCCTATCAAAAGTAAAAGGTTAACTTGCCTTGTCTTAATTAAAATTCATCTCTGCGGGATACGAATTGTCTTTTGGTATATTTAGCACTTCCTGGAATATTCATAGACTGTACGTCGTTAAAAAATTAATGAAATCCTTTTCTGAAATGAGGAACAAACGACAGAAAATATATTACAGTTTTTTTTTACAATCAATTTATGAAATTCTCTTTCGAATTGTAAATCAATGCTCCCAGAATTCAAATTAAATTCACTACATTCCCTCAGTTCCCCTTTGAGAAGTCTGCACGAATATTTCGTTATATTTAAACTTATTGCTGGGTTCGGTTAGGGTAAGTCACGTAACCAATATTCTGCTTTTTAGTTCGAATTTTAGATTTAATTTTATTTTAAACTTTCGGTTGATGGAGCCCAAATGGCTGCTTTTTTTATTACCAATCCTTTTACTTGCCAGTGTACATAGCTCAGGACGCACTGGGTAATTTAGATTTTTATTTCTAAACATACGTAAAAATGTTGTAGCATAATACACCCAATAACGAGTACTCTGTGCTTTATTTTATAATTGCTAACGTCAACTGGGAAATTAAAAAATATATATTTTCAGTTTTCGCTTTGCAGTTAGTTTTCTATCGCATTAATAATCTACGAGTATACTCCTGCACACCCTGAAAATACTGAGACAAAAGCATATACATAAAACGGGATGTTGGGAAAGAGGTCTATCTGTTGCACAGATTTAATAAACAGTCTGTTTGGTAAGAGCGTATCACTCAGAATAAAATAATGCGATAAAAAATTAACAAAATATTATTTTTTCTGTATTATTTACTTTATATTCTTTTACGCAATACATTTAATATTTGGTGAAGTCACCGTTATTTGTTGTTTGCTATAATAGCTATACACGTATTGTTCATATTTACAACTAGTTTTTCAGCATATTCTACTTGTAGATCCTTCCAGGCTTTCTTTACCGATGGCTTAAGTTGTTGCAAAGTGAAAGCATTTTTCCGCTGCAGCTTTGCCTTCGTAAGGGCCCACACATTTTCAATTGGATTAGCATCAGGTCAGGCCATTCCATGACATTGATATACTCTTAATCTTTCCATTCGGTGCAAAGACAACTTCTGTGTTTTGGATCATTGTCTTCTTGCAAGACCCACGATCGGTTTCCTGTTACAAATAAAGAATTTGTAAACTTTAATAAATTTGCAGCATCCTTTCTGCATTCAGATTTCCAGTAAAAGTAATCAATTTTCCAAATCCTTGCGTACAGAAGCATCCCCACACATGAACTTAAATTGGGTGTTTTACAGTACGTATGATGCAATGCCGTCCTTTTTTTAACCATATTCGTTTAGGCCCTTGATAAGCGCAAAATGATAGTTCGTCAGTGTACACGACGTTTGTCCAATCGCGGTTCAAATTTTCATTAGCCCATTTCAAACAGTTTTCAGATAAAAGTGGTTTGATTGTAATACTGCGGTGCTTGATGAAATTTTCCCTTATTCTTTAGCGTATGGTTTAGAAAGACACGTTGCTACCTTCTTCCGCTAATTTGCTTCTAGCTCGCCTCAGCGTCATTTGTTGATCCTGTTCAAAAAGCTTCAATATAGCGATGTCTTTTTTTTATTTTTTTTCGTTTTACCCCTTCCGTTGTCGTTGACGTTTTTTACCTTACATCACTTCTTTACAAAAGACGCATCCTTTTTAATATATTTCGCTGCCTAAGCATAAGTCCATTTAGGGCCTTTCGGATGAAGGCAGAGAAACACAACTTCAAAACGTTTATAAAATAAGACACTCATGTTGAAAATCGATCTTAACAGTAGAAAGTTCAACGCAAAATGAGACTTTAAGAATGGCGCGCATATATGGTATATGGTAGAGGTATTGCTCATCCCCTCCACTTCAAATATTTCTGTCTCTTTCTCTTTCTTTCTGAGAAATCGTCGATACACTCTCCGCAATTTCAGTGCCAAAATCGTGGTGCAGATTGCTGTCTTATATGATCGTTTCGCTAATTTCCTGATCGTATCGGGTGTTTTTTTAGCTGCATGAGAACTTTCGACATTTCTGTTCAGTAAGGTTTGACAATTTATCATGAATCGTTTAACGCCAGAACAACGCTTCCAAATTGTGGAAATTTACTTTGAAAAAGGTAAATCTGTTCGCGAAGTTCATAGAGCACTTCGTCCATTTTACGGTCAACAAAATCGACCTAGTGAGCAAGCAATTCGTGCAGTTATTGATCGTTTTCGCACTAATTTTACTCTTCACGATTCAAAACCATCAACAAGACAAAGAAATGTGCGTACCGAAGAGAATATTGCTGCTGTAGCGCGAAGAATTGTGTTTAGTGATGAAGCTCATTTCTGATTAAATGGCTTCGTTAATAAGCAAAATTGCCATATATGAAGCGAAAACAATCCTCATGCCATTAACGAATCACCATTACATCCATTAAAATTGACTGTTTGGTGCGGTTTGCACGGTGGCGGCATCATCGGTCCTTATTTCTTTCGAAATGAGGAAGCAGCTGCCGCTACGGTGAATGACGAGCACTATCGAGCCATGCTGACTGATTTTTTGTTTCCAAAAATTAATCAGCTAAACATCGACGACATTTGGTTCCAACAAGACGGCGCAACTTGCCATACAACGCGCTTAACCATCAATTTATTGCAAAATCAATTTGGTGATAACTTCATTTTCAGAAGTGGTCCTTTTAACTAGCCCCCTCGTTCGTGCGACTTAACGCCTCTCAATTACCGTTTATGGGGCCATGTTAAGTCATTAGTTTATGCCGACAAACCAGCAGACAAACCAAGCATTGAAAATCAATATTTAAGCCACCATCGACACCATGCCGCCAGATTTATTGGAAAAAGTAATGAAAAATTGGGATGATCGAATGGACTATGTAACTCGTAGCTGCGGCGGACATATGCCGAAAATCATGTTTAAAAAATGTCATGAAATTATCTACCAGATTATAATAATAAAAAATTCATTCCAACAATATTTCTATCTTTTATTATTATTTAAAGTTCTCAAGCTCTTAAAAAAACATCCGTTATAATAGAAAAACCGTGTTAAAAGAGATTTACCTCTGTTCGGAAATCACGTAGCATCAGTATGTCGGTTAATTTTGTCTACGGCTAGGATGGCACTCTTCATTTTAAATATCGAAACATTCCCTACTTTAGCTTTAAATAAATTTAATTGAAATCAACTCCTTTTTGAATTTCTAATAACCGGAGAAACAAAGCAATTTGTAGTTTTGACGCAAACCAAAGTGACATGTAAAGGTGTCAAAGTAGGCCCACAATGCGCTGTCACATGCGAATCCATCTGAGGAAGAGGAAGACGTCGTGAAAGAGAACTTGCCGCTGTAATTATCCGTCGGTCGGGTGAGATTAATTTTCCTTCAATAAAATCTGCAAAATGGGATTCGGAGACTACCCCGCTGAATACAACCCCAAAGTTCATGGCCCGTACGACCCGGCCAGATTCTACGGAAAACGTAAGTTGTCCTTAGCTTCACAGAGTTACGTAATAAAACTTGTTCCTTCCAGCCGACACTCCATTCGGACAAGTTAAATTGTCAGAGCTCGGTTCGTGGTTGAGTCGCCGCAACAAGAGCCCGCAGGCCGTCGCTGGAGCCTTCAGTAGGGCATTCTGGCGCTGGCAGCACAAGTACGTCCAACCGAAGCGCGGAGGTGTAGCCCCATTTTTCCAAGTCGTCTTCGGGTCCATGCTTTTCTTCTACGTTATCAATTATGGAAAAATCCGACACCACAGGAACTACAAATACCACTAAATCTGGTCCTCCGATCATCCGGAAGCATTGCAGCACGAAAATATTTAATTTGAATGTAACTTGAATTGCTGCTATTAAATAGTTCTCAGTCTACTCCAGGTGTTATGCCACTATAACCCCAATATCGAAATCAACTGGTATAAGCAAATCTTTCATCCGCGCAGTAATTAGCCTATTCACTTGCATACGCATTGGTGAACCATTTTTAATGATTATCTTCTTGCATTGCACACGAAGGATTCAACTGAATAATTTTTGTTCTAAATACCCCTAAACTAGTGTCATACCAACATCTTATTAGTTAAAAATTGGATTTTAAATATTCATAACATTTTCAAACAGAACAGAAGAAATTATACCATAAGTTTAATTCAAAAATTCGATTTTTTTAATAAAAATGAACCATGTAAAATAATTTTGAATTCTACGCGTAATTGAATTAAAGAGCTTAACGGTTTCTCTTAGTTTTCTCTGCTCTTTCGAATTTTTCAGTTCATCTAGCGTTTAGGGTCTCCTTTCTAAATGTTTTCATTAAGAAACATATTGAGTTTGAGGTCACCTCACTGATTTTAACAAAAGCATTGTAAAAACATTTATTTGAGGTAAAACACAGAAACAGTCTATCGCTTCGGTCCATCGCAGTTTTCAGAGTAATACTTAAAAAATCTTAGATTTTGCGTTGAAACCATACTTTAAAAACGTTTCCGCTTTTCCCTAAAAAATATTTTCGCAATTAATATTTAGAATAAATTAATGTTCGAATTTTCGATGGCAACATGCGTGCTTGTCGTATAAAAGGGGAAATCGAAAAAACCTGAAGTTTTCTTCCTAATTATTTAATTTCAAGAATTGTTTAGTTTTTGCTTAAAATTGGTGGAATTATCTTTTAAAGGCCAATTCAAACCCGATTTATAGCCTTAACCGTTTGAGTCCTAGGAGGTATTAAAAAAACTGTCGAAAAATCCCAAACAGCGCAACCGCGTTTTCTCTAAATGAGTACGAAAAGACTAATTATTATAGTATTATTCTACCTATTGTAAAATGTGCTATTTACATTAAAAAGAGCTGTGTGATGTACTTGCTTCAGTTAATCTGAGCGCGCTTCGACAATTGGTAAGGCACCGTCAGTTGTGCACAATGTTCGAAATGTTCTGGGTTTTCTCGACATAAAATCGCACTGCTTGGGACTGACCATGGCAAAAAATCGATGTTATAATCTGTAAACCAAACCTATGTACTGCGATTAGCCTGGGCAGACTATTTTTCCCCATTGTTCCTAAATAATAATTGAAACTAGTATCACCTGTGTGTTGTAAAGAAAAGAAACTCAATTTGTTTTTCAGATAATTGTAATTTATTAGTATTACAATTCTTACCTTGAAGCTATTAGGAAAATAGTGGGAAAGGGCAAAAAGGAAGTATGAGGGAATTAATGACAAAAATTTAGTCGATATATAAAAATCTTTAAAAGTAAATAATTCAACTATTAAACTATAGAATAAAAGAATAAATAAATAAAGATAAATGATAATTCCATCTGAAGGAAATGAATAGCTACAAAACGGATTTAACGATTGAAAATTTCAGTATAAACTATATTTTTTGAAAATACTCTTTTATCATTCACTAAATGACCTTTTTCGGGTATGTTCAGAAATATAAAATATCAAACCATCGATACTTGATGCAAGCTAAACATGACCATGCGTTATAACTGGTTGCCTTCATAAAATCTCAACTATTTCGAATATTCATTCCTGTGACATGAATTACCATTGCAAATGCAGGAATAATTAGGAATTGCTTTCTTTGAAACTCAAACGATAAAATAGTACTGGGATAAATCAAATTTACACACGGAATCAAAATTCATTTATTTCGTTCGATTCCAGTTAAAATTTTGCAACCAATAGCATTATTATGTAAACATTTGATATGCATTCTTCTTCCATTAACTAATGCTTCGTTTGTTCTTAAATAATGAGAAGAACAATGCAATTAAACTTTAATTGTAATTTATGTGATGGTAAATGGATCTGAGGTTGCGGTTGAGGTTGGTATAGAGAGAAATACGCTGAAGCAGGGAAGGGCAATCACTATCGCCTGAAAGTATCTGATGGATGAAGGTAATATCAGCGAAGTCGCGGCGCTTCCACAAAGGTTGCAAGGTAATTAGCAACAGGCGGTTATCGTAAGGGGGAAGATTCGGACGATCAGACCAGGGAAGCTCATGTAAAGCAAAGCGAAGGAACCTACGTTTCAATTCGATTGATGCTTGTGATTTGAAAGAGAAGTACAACTTGGCTAGCGTATTCAAGCAGAAACTTCACGAAGGCGACATAGAGAGATTTGGCAAGTAGGAATTATGGAACTCCTTAGACCAACTTTGCACAAAGCCAAGTGCAAAGTTTGGCCTAGCTACAACATTGTGAATATTATCATGAAAATAAAATAATTTTGAAAAACTGTGCAGGTTTTGGTACAAAAGCCTCTCACATTTTGATAATCCAGGGAAAGGCAGCTAGGGGAAGAGATAAGATAGGAAGATATTGGGGCACGAAATGATGGTGTAAAAGCAACAGGGATGCCGAAGGAGTTAGAAATTAAAATAATTTTTGTGATCGCTACGAGCTTTTTGAAAATGGAAGACGCACCGAAAGCTAATATAGGAGGCGAAGGTAGTGAGATCGGTTGACATCTTATTGGAAGTAATTCCAAATTCACTATTATATCTAAAAAAAAAACAAAATTCACAAAGGGTAGAAAGGTCGGTGGGGAGGCCTTCCTGATGTATTGAAACCAGCACGCTAGACTTGGTGTTGTCATCGATGCAGACAGAATAAGGCTTATCGTGAAGGTAGGCGAGGAGAAGATGTACATTGTCGTATATTCTGTGGTCGAGCAATCAGGAAAGAAGATAACGTATTTTATGGATCCAGCAGATTGCAAGGTAAGCTTAACAGTAAGGTGAAGGGGTCGATAAATGAAGGCCTAGAGGAACTAGCAGACGAGGCAAGAGCGGATGGGCCAGGGAGGGTGCAGAAGAAGGAATGGAGACAGAATTAGGACTAGATTAGATTTTCAGGTAGTGAATCAGAATCAGGTTCAGAATACTTATCACAAATTATGTTATCATAGCTGTAAACAATTTTAATTAAGTATATCAGGTTTATTAAAGCGAAATTTTCATTTTTTGGTTTTAAAACAACTGAGTTGGTTTGGAACAGGGAGTGAATAGGGAATTAGTATTTTTAGATTAGGAAGAAAAATGAGACTAGGAACTTCTAGAGGTATGAGGGATCTTGTTAGACTATGGGTCATTTAGTGTTTGACACTTTAGGAATCATACTACTAAAACTAGGCTTAGAATTAAAGCTTACGAACTTGGGTCCCCAAGGGCGAGATTCTCATGTAACCATGGGATGGTGAAAAGTTGCAAGGGTGCGTGAACAAACACGCATATTTGTGGTGTAAAGACACCTTGAATTTAGACGGGCGTCGGGTCGGGATGAATGGAGCTTCACATAGCCGATGGGTGTTATGGAAAAGTGCTTGATGAATCCGCGAATCCAGAGAGCATTTGCTTGATGCAGAACATCATCCACGAGGAGCGCAGAGAAAGGCTCAGATGCTTTAGCGTTGAGTCGTTGCAATTTTTCCAGTCTACGTTTTCATTCGCTATCGGTCCAAAGAGTACCAAATTTGCAGACGGGAGCAGCAAGATCCTGGGCGGAAATCTTGACAGACATAGATGAAGTGTGGGGTAGAAAGCGTGCCACCCGGCTGGGAGATGTTGACGATGGCTAAGGAGGTATCCAGGGCAGCAGACGCTCGAGACGACGGAATCATGTATGTATATTCACTTTATTTTACCTGCCTTAACAGCAACATACACACTTAATTTTTTGTGTGCAAATAGCACAGTACTTTTCGAATGATATAAAATTATTCCCCTCCTTTTATAATATATACTAAAAAAAGGTAGAACAATTTTCGATGATCACGCATTAATACTTTTTAATGTATACGACGTTATCGCAAAGAATACTAGATACGAAATTCAATTTCAAAAACTACTGCGCTGAATTGTACATAGGCCAGCAAAATTAGTGTTTGAACTTACCCATGAATGAATGCACTGTATGTAGGGCCAGCATTTCCTTTCCCCCCAAAACAATAATAGAATCGCACATGAACATCGTCCCTTAAAACTGCTTATCGCTTAATTAGACAGGCAATCTCTCAGATGAATTTTTAAATTGACTTTTATTATTAGGACGAATTATGTTTACCCAAGTTCCCTATCCTTTGGTCCATCAAACGAAAACTGCAATAGAATAAAATAAAAGTTAAAAAAGTCGAACCGCCTTCAAAACACTGATATAAAATCCATGTTAAAAAATTATAAACAATTAGTTTAACCAACTCGCTAGCGAAATCATATTCAATTGTGGCCTATCACGACATAGTGCAAGTCCTAAAATCTTTCAAAGTTAAATTAACTCTGAGAATTCTTCATTCTCATTTCAAATTTTTAAAACTAGGAACCAATCTCACATCGTTGATATTTACATTAAACATGTTGACGCACATGATTTTAATTCAGCTAAATCAACTGAATGGACGTCTATAGCCGTCATTTACGTCAACATGTTAAAGGGTAAAATTTAATATTAAATATTAAATTTAAATCATCAATCTTAAAAACCCCAAGGTACCATGTTTGATTTTAATGAAGATTAAACATTGAACATTAAAAGATCGCCATGAAAGGTCAAGTCATATCATTTTCCCGATTTTATCTCATATTTTGAAGAGAATTAGGAAATTTCATTAACAACTGATATGACCTCAATTAACTCAACGTAAAATTTTCAATTCTCAAATTGGTCTCCAAATATCCTTGAAGGGCACTAATAATTTTTGTAAGAGTTCTTTTTTAAGAAACCAATTAAGAATCAAGTCCTCCTAAGCTATTCGGGGGGTTATGATATTTGTTATATGGTACACCATTTCCTGAAATTATTAATAGTAGTAAACTGTGTGGAACGCAATCAAAAGTTGCTGTGTTTAAGAATATGAGTACTAATAATTTTCGTTTATCTGCTTTAGTCTTTTATAAAAATTCGATAACTTGCTCAAGTCTCAGTTATTCCTAATATAAGAAAAACATAATCGCATCCGTCTGTTACTATTCAATTTGTTGTTACTTTTTCTACAATTTAGTGCACCGCAGCCAGATCATTCTTTTTGATGACGGTTCCATTATTTGTTAAATAGGTTAGACATAAAATGATTATAAAATTAAATTCACAACAAAAATATTTCCTTTTCAAAGATTTCCTATTATAATAAAATTGTTTTGTAAAAATTTGGCTTTCCGCGCTTTGAAGATTTCAAAGTAAAGAATTTGCATGCTGAATCGTATCATGGACCTATAAATTCCAATTTTCAAAATAACTTAATTTCTGTAAAGAAGTGTCAAACAATTATTTAAACCTAAAATCCCTAAATCTTAAATATACAGCGTTAAACTTCAGTATAATTAATCATTAATCAAGTTTAATTACGTAGTTTAGGAAATAAAACCAATACGATTTTATTTTTAAGATACATTTATTAGAATCCATAAAGTTATTTAAATAAAAAGTACACAATCATATTTAATACTATTCCATATATCTAATATAATTATTGCGTGCATAATTCAAAACAACCCTTATTTTTTTTTTTTTTATAATTTTGTAATGCCTGAACATAATATTAAATGATCTACTAATTGGAGAACAAAATAAGGCATAAATAAGAGAATAAAAAGAATTGTTTATTCATACAACATCATTTTTTATTACAGGTTATAATCTTAACTATATTTTAAAATCAGAAAATTTTCCGCCATAATTTGCAGAAACAATTATTTTCGCAAATCACTCAAGTATCCATTCGAGCTTCTTTCTACTTTTTTTTGAAAGTGCGATTGGTGGAAAAATCTGGTTGAAGGTGATATATGTACAACTGAAATACTAAATTTTATAGAAATGTTAATGTTTCGCTTTCAATTTCTGTATAAAGTTATTAGTACTGAATTTTGTTTAGATATTAGCTTTTCTCCATTCTCTCTAAAATTATCTAAAAAAAAAACATCCCTGGAAACTTTAACTTAACTCCACCAAAAAAAATGTATCATAAAGCATAAAGTAGACCTTAATATAGTGAATATATAGCAATATATAAATAGGATATAAAATAGATATACAAGAATCCGGAAATTAATTTAAACAACTGATTCTCGTTTATTCAAAATATCTATCGAAACTTACACTTATTTCTAAACTATTTACTAGCACCAAAAATAAATAAATAAAATAAAACAATATATAAAATATAATAATACTACACATTTGTCTATTTACCTTTGAGTATCCAACAATTAAATCCGTCCTCTTTGGATTACATCTTAAATTCACGTCAATTGACCTAATCACAACTTCTTCAGGTAAGCAGCGCATTTAACAGCACTACTTACTTGGCCGGTGTTCAAAATACCTAGCTTATTACGCTGTCTAAACTTTTTCACATACGCCTCGATTAGATTTTGAATCTTTTTTGGGTTTATCTCTTGAGACCGACTGTGACAAATCTAAATTAATTGACAAAAAAAATAGAAAAATATTACTTAAGCAATATATTACATCGTTTATTATTATATTAATTACCTTGGGAACTGCGCGACGCAGTATCTCTTTGTAATCATCCTTCGATATATGCTTTTTGTTATAGTGCGGCTTCAGCACAAGTTTCACTTCTTCGACAACTCGCTCTTGCCGATTTAATTTCCGCAAAAACTGAAAAGTCACGTTTTATTTAAAAATTATCTTTATTATAAGAACACCTACCTTGTCTTTCACCTGCAATTCCACAGCAGAACTAGGTAAATCGTCAAAAATTTTTATTTGATCCTCATCCATTTTTCCATTCCCAGGCAATTTTGCGACTGAAATGAAATAAATGATAAATAAAAATCATTTATTTTTAATAGTCTACATTAATAAACATTATAAAAATCAAAATGAAAATTAAATCCCGGATTTTCGTAAATATATAGTCCCAATATCTGTTATATTAAAGCACCCATTAAACAAAAAAGAAAAAAATATATTTTGGTATTAATAATTACTCTCTTCAATATTTCATATTGATATTACAAAAAGGGTTACTGCATCAAATAAAACCGAAAAAAATGTCTTTATAAACGAAGAGACTAAGATAAGGACACAAATTCCTAAATATAATTAATAAATAATAACAGTAACTAAAAGAACGGGGGAAAACATTTTTCAAAAAATAAAAATAAAAACAAGTATTTGCCACCATATATTGTGCAGGATGTATGTCTCATTGTAGTCGCGATATTATTAAATGTCCCAAAATAAATTATCAAAAAAATTGCCTCGACGATGCAGGAAAATGCTCAGGAGGAAATAAATAAGCCAAATAATAATAAATTAATACAGTTATAAACACATCATCTTCTCGAAAACATTTACATCAACTTTTTACTTGTTACAATTTTAAATAAAAATTAAATAAAAACATGTAAGGCATGTAAGTTCTTTTTCATAAACACCCTGTGCGATAACCCACAAATTTTGTTTCGCAAAGTTATATTTTCAGTATTACAAAAATTCTCGACGAAATCAAACCTGATTAATTTACAATCAGTTTGGAATTGACATGTATTATTATGTAAAATTATAAAATATATATAAAACGAAAGTATTTCTTAATAACATAATGTTTTTTTACTGTTTTTCTAGCCCAAAAGTATATTTCCACAAAAATAATTTTATGTCCTTTTAATAAAAGGATCAACAATTTATAACAAAGTATGAAAATCAAAAAATAAAATATGAATTAAGAGCTTCAAAACTTTGTCTTATGGGTAAGTTTAATTTTATGTATATAAATAAAATGTTCTGCTATCATTCATTTAATTTTTGCTTGACTACGAGAAAGTCAAAAGATGGGTATTGTTTTTCGCATATTTTGACCGTAATATTGAATGTTAACTCTAAAAACGATTCATTTCAAACCCCTCAAGTTTAATTTGTTTTTAAATGTAAATTTTTGGAGTCTTTATCGCACGGTATGAAACTGAAATAAAGGAATGAACGTAATATTACGAACTTACAGGGTGCACCCACTGTAGTCATGATCACCATTATGTTCAAATATTTGTTGTATATTTATAACAATTTATTAAATCTATATTATTCTCCTTTTATTATTGAAGGGGTTTTAGAAGAAAAAAACCCTATCTATTTTAAGAATTTCTCAACTTAATTAGTAAATAACTCTATAAGGCAAACTTCCATTGCGAGTTTGGACTTTTTTCAGAATCCATTCACCAAACTAGTTTTAAATGAAGTTTCGGACAATCATCGTGCGCCACCATAGCAGTACAACTTAGGACATAATTAGAATATGTAGCGTAATCCAATAAAAAAGACAAACGCTTCTTATTTAAAAGAAAAAAAACTAATATAACGATTAAGTTCAAAAATTGTAAATTTTAATTTTTGCTTTACGACAAGTTGTTAACAAGTGATTAACCGATTTGTCCGCTTGTGGGAGGCCTTTATGATAATTTAAATTATATTATTAAATTAAATTCTTAGTAATTTTTTCGAATGGGTCGAAGCTATGACTTTTTTAAGGAAAAATAATACCTTAATTGAATGAAATATGACTCTGCAATCAACTAGAAAGAGATACGATTAGCTTTACCACTTTGTTTTACATCATGAAGAAGTCTAGTGGAGAATAATAAGTTTGTCCTTTTTTATTTGAAAACCATTATACTCAAAAACTATCACTAAATTCTGAAAGAAAGAGCCCCTCTGAAGTTGTACATCATAAAAAATATAGCCACCTCAAGTAGGTTTACGTTGATTTAACGTATATATATCCTGTATATTCTTTATAGTATGCTTTTTTAATTATTTATTGCAATTTGCGCTTATTGTCTGCTTTTGTCGAAATATACGACTGTGACACATTTTGCCAATTAACAAAACCAGAACACCATTCACATCACATCTTTCCTAATTGATTTAAAGTTATGCCAACTACCTTGCCACTTTCAACTTTGCACTCCTGCAGCGCTTAACCTCGAACTTGTATAATGAAATGAAATCAAAATAGCAAACAATCCAAATGAAATAAATTTTAGGCTTTGTGAAATTTTTAAGATGTCTCGATTTTTGTTACCAAAATGTTTAAGCTTAAAATTTAATACGTGAGTTCTTGAGTTCAAACGTACCAAACATTCAGATAGACGAACTAATGAATAAAAATTTCAAATGATCAGAAAACAGTTTTTTCATATCAAACTGGGGAACAATTTTTTGAAAAACGTAATTATTACAAATTTTCAAAAAAACATATCACTAATTTAATCCATTTTGGTCGTATATTTATTTTATAAACAGTTCAAAATCAGGTGTCATATTGCTCCATATTTAACATTAGGATGCGATATTTTAGGAATGTTCAAGCGTTAGTTGTAATCGAGATAATTTCCTCTTATAGATTGAGAAAATGGGGAACAAAATGAATTATTACATCAAGTTTTGAGAAAAAGGCAAGTTAAAAAACTGGATATTTAAAGAAAATGAAAGTATATATTGCATGCATTTTCAAACATTATACGTTATTTTAATATTTTCTTGCTCAATAAAAGCAACAAATAATTCAAAATCTTCAGACTTTTATTTGAAGGATATTTCAAGTACGCAGTGCATGTTTTATTTTATCTAAATTTCCAAAAATTGCCAGCATACGATCAATTTTTTCTAACTTTAGCATTAACTTACAAATATTATTAATTACTCCCATTACAAAATCATCAGGAAGGTTAGGTTAGGTTAGGTTAGGTTACGTTACAATAACTGCCCGAAGGCACACTTAGGCCAGATCCGACCCATTGTGATATCACGAGAGAGAGGAGATGCTGTTCCCTTTTCAAAATTTATCATATAAAATTTAGAAAAAAGAATACTTATGAACATCATAAGGTCTGTCGTAGTAGAAAGACATCAATTTAAAATTTAAAGAATGAATTTTGAGATTAAAAACGTCATTTTATATTTTTAATTGTATAGAATATCAAATTGATTACTGCTTACAAAAATAAAACTATCATGAAATTTTCAAAAACTTCCTCGAACAAAATATTCAAAAAAGTAATAAGAAATTCGAAAAGATAGTCTGAAGCCTACATTAACCGAACATTATCAGCAGCACTTTAGAATAAATAACTTCTCCATAAATCAAAAAATCAAAGAAAAGGTTTGTTTTATGAAATATTAAATCAACGATTTTAAATACTACTTTTCCTGTTTTCCGCAATTAAAACAAATAAATCGAACCCGAGAAGCTACAGAGCCTCCACTAATATATTTTTTTTAAATTGTTTTCATTAGCAACAAACAGAAAACAATGCAGATTATAAAAGCAAAAAATCAAATAAATATAATCTTATGCCCCAACACTGCATATCATATCGGATTTTTCACCAACAATAGAACTTCATAAGTTTTCTGAAAAACAGAATCACCCACACAATCACGGCATATTTCAGTAAAGTATACAATAAAAGTACAAATATTCTCTATTTTGATGAAAGTATACTAACAGTGCAAAAATATTACTAATAAAAATGCTTCTGTGTAAAACCCTCCGGATTTTCGAGTATTAAGTTTTCATTTAAAGTTGCATTTCTATCAAAAACTGTATCAGCACGTGTTATTTCAATTATTTGTTTGAGAAATTGTAAAATTTAGATGTGCATTTAAATAATGTCATACATAATATCTAAGTCCAAATGTTATAATTTTATATAAAATTCTGTTGAACGATTTATATGATATCCAATTTGAAACATCAACAAATATTGAAATGGAAAATTAAGGCTGTAGTTTCTATGAAGAACGACGTCGACAGGTAGATAGATGTGTCACAATAAAATTTTATACGATAACTCTTAGCACTTTGTTGACCGACAATATTACACAGAAACTATTTCATGTCATCGGCTATTATTTCGTAATCGAATGCGAAAGTAAACCATTCTAAAAAAAAAAAAACCCAATAAACTTTATACTTAATGAAATGAAATTACACTTTGGACATATATAACACGACTAAATACGATCATTAAAGCTTTTGCTATATTTTTATATCGCTCTGGGTTTCATAAATTTAAATAGATAATGAAAGTCCAAACTAGTGACCAGGCATAAAACATGAGTTAACTCGTGAACGGTCCATAGTGTTAAAATAATCGAATTACTGCACTTTAAAGAAAATTTAATATTTTGACTGTACAATTTCTGTATTTAACTATTTGATTAACAAATTTGAAAAGGGAAATCAGCAGGCTATTGAGAAGAGCATTTCTAATAAACTTTTCAAGTTTTGATTCGTTATCTACCTGCAACTTGCTTGAGTTTACATTGTGCGTTATAACTTCTTCATATCCGAATTTTTTACATTTTAACAAATTAAAAAAAAAAAATTGTACATATAAAAATGATAATCATCAATTCAATTTGCATCTTAAGGTTTATTTTAACTTTAAGGGGATCTGATAAAATATAATTTTAAGTGCTCTTGACATGATAAATTTTAAAAATTTATGACATGCATGCATACATATAAAATTTCGAATTAAAGTTGTTTCGCAGAAGCATCTATAAAATATATTTGTATATATATGTATAGTATCGTCATTAAGTAGTAAGGTAAATTTAGTCAATTTCCAATTATTTTACATATTTCCCCGGTACAATATTCGTATATAAAATTCATAAAGTATATCTTGAAAAATAGAAAAGTAAACCGATTATTATTGTGAACTTTTGTAGTATTAAATATAATAAAAACATTTTTCTAAATAAATTTTTTTAAAGAAATACTGCTAATCTTAGTAGAAAAACAACACAAAATTGACAAACAAGAATATCAAGATGACCAAAAGCAATTTGGTTATCTTAAAAATTGTAATAATTTAACGTTGTCTCGATATCTGATAATAACACAAATTTCGATGTAGGCATAAATTTGAAAATAGACTTTTGATGGCATAAGATTTTTGAGAAAAATAGCTATTTTGAGTGATGTAGAAGCTTGTTACTTGATTGAAAGCTTGTAGTGTATTGATAAAACTTTCATTCAAATATTACTTCGAACTGCTATAAAAGCACGTTATTTTCAAACAATGATAAACACAATACCCTATCTTCTCTGGAAAACATAACGTCATGGAAAATTTTTATTTCCGTAGCACAAATAGACATTATTGACAATATTAAAAAATCAAAACTTTAAAGAATTATCGGGCAGTCTCATTGTGTGGTGGGTATCGTGTCATTAATCGCAGGGGAATTTTGAATTAAAATAAAGAATCAAATTCAAAAAGAAGATATCCCGTAATTGTACAAGTACTTCACCTAAGATTACAATTAAGAACAAACTTCTAAATTGTTTAACGTTCACCAAAATTAACTTATTAAACTATTTTCCATAGGACATTTGCCAAAGCAAAATGATAGTGAATAGACCAAAATCCCTAATTTAAAGAAATCGATTCTAATCAGACTAGAGATAATCATTCATGGATAGCGCAGTTATGATCATTGCTTACGATTTTGATTCGAAAAACAAGCCAGGTGAAATTGAAAAACGGCTGTACGCATAGCACGTGCCGCGAGCGAATTTATCATTCAAATCAATTTTTGTATCGTAACAGTGAGCTCGATTCGAAACGCCAAATATGATAACTTACTAGGTTATTCTTAGACAAGGGCGAAGTTGAAGCCGAAGTGATTTTATGTTCACAACATAAATCGAGTCAAATTGTTTTGTTCAGCACCAACGGACTATTTGTTATACAACATTTGGACTTTTGTATTTAGAAATCGCAATAACAGACTTAAGTCCCCCCACACTAACACGAATTATTTACAACAATTCCGGCGTAAATGAAGAGTATTATTTTGCATAAAAAAAAACAATAAAATAAACAAAATAAAAAAAAAAAGTCTTAAACTATAGGAGACCACCCATCTATGATATGTTGAATAACTAATCTTGTTGCATGTTTTCATCATGACTACTTTTATTATAGGATCTCCAAATTTAAGTGCAATTTATCCTTTCCATATCATTTAGAAATATTTTAGTATTACTAATTAAAATTTTTAAAAGCGGCTTTGAAATTCCACTTACTACTTAATTTGAATTTTTTCGACTTAACGAAACTTAAAAGTATCTACGTTTCTTTAAATCAAATAACTTGATATACCTTTTTTAAAAACTACTATTCCATTTTTTAATATTTATTTTGATTTCCTAATGGATTTAAAACTAAATATAAACAAAGATTGCAAGTATACACCCCTGAAAAATCTGCGTTGCTGCTAAATTCAGCCGATTTTTTTTAAAAATCCTATAAAAGTCAATTGCTAAATTCGGCAGACTTTTTTTAAAAATTCTATAAAAGTCATTTATGACACATTAAGCAAGGTCAATACTTGTTTAGCAGAATATAACCCTTAATAATTCCAAAAAGTTTCTTTTCTATCGATTTTTGGAAAAGGATTAAATTAAATTTCTTGATTTCTATCTATTTTGATCATAATATTAAAATTGTGTTGAACATTTAGTTTCGGTTGCAACTCCAACAAAATAGAAACAACAATTATGATTAAACCGATTCAACTTGAGGTGTGCTTTTTCGAGTACTCGAAATACGCGAATTCGGAATTTTTCAGTTACATCTGATGACTTGAAAATTGGTTTATTAACTATATCACCGTCTTCAATATATCAAAAAAAAATTATTCGGAATTTAAAATGGTTTGTAACATTCATCAAATGCTTTATCATTTTAATTTAAAATAAAAAAAAAACCGAAAATGTTTAATACCTACAAAGGCTCAAAAGAAATTGAAAATTACAAGGAGGAATTTTTCTTATATCTCTTCAGCTCATATATAAACACATAAACTTAATTAAAATTAAACACAAAATTCGTTAAGAATCGTTTAAATCTTACTTCGGTTTTAGCCTCTTAAGTGGTTCATTTCGTCAAACGAAATGCGCTCCTCAGTGGCGAGTTTTGTTATCCAAACACGCACGCACAAGCACTAATCCGATAAATGTAAGTATTTATAACCACTACCTGCCCCCACTCTTCCCATTCAAACGCAACGAATGATACGCGGACTCCTAAAAACATATATTTATACGCAAGGAAACATATTCGTTTTATCCATAATGGTATACACAATTTAATTTTATGCGTATATATTCGTCTTAGGCGTTTTGTAATGCATATGTTGATGATGTATATATCCGTCATAGCCACTTAAGAGGTTAATTATGTGTTACAATGTCATTATACATAATATATAGTTAATAAATAAACCAATTTTCAAAAAATTCTCATCATTTCCAATGAAGTTATTCCCCAAAATAGGCTTGTTCTATTTTTTTAAAATTTATCAAATTTTATACATTGTGTAGCGCCAAGTTCACTGAATTCTTTAAGAAACTAAAACTTCACTTTTATATATCAATCAATTTTGTTTGTTGATTAAATGCAAAAACATATTGTTTTTTGCTCTGATTTAGAAAACACTTCTTTAAAAACTGTTTTGCCGTCCTGTGACAATGATGCATCCCTTTAAGCTCCAACATTTTCAGTTAGTCCCTATGTAAAATAGTCTTAAAGAATTTCTGAAGAAACTACAGCAAGGAAGTTTACAGTACTTATTCAAAAGTATTATATCCTGTATGTTTCAATTATAAAAAAAAAAATATGTATATATACATAGTTTTGGGAAATCAACAGGGAAAATGTCGATGAATAACTTTCATAACTTTTCTAAAACAATTAGGTTTGTATATCCTAATATGTATAAATGAATTAAGAAATTCACACCGTGGTTTATATTTCACAATTTTCTGAAACAGATTTATATATAGTTTCAAAAACAAGCACTAAAAACATTTAAGTTTACTACTTAGTTTTTTGTATTCTAGTTGTAGTTGGCATAAAAAAAATTAATTTAAATTAATACAACTTGGAAGGAAAAAATCTTTAAAATAAGAATATTTCTAAAAATATTTTTGCTCGCTTTGCTGCAAAAACTAAAAATAATTTTCTGTTCGGAATAAAGTGCTTATTTAAATTAAAAGCAAAGTAAATTGTAAATTCCAATTATCCAATTAGCAGCAGTCAACTTTTAACGTGGTATCAATTTTGATTTTTCTTTAATAACCAAATTCAAAACAAAAACGAACCAAATAAGAGCACCTTTCTTGCAGACAATTTCATAGGTTTTTCTAAAACGCTGACCACTTAAAATGTGAAGACGCGATAGCTAACTAATATAAGCGATAAAAATCGCCTTGACCATAATTTCACGACTCAAAAGAATATAATTAACATCGAACTTCTAGAAAACCCACCTTTGACTGCTGTTTTTTTATAAGATTTCATCCCGCGCTTGCGAACCGCTGTGGGAGTATAACTTGGAATTTTAATGGGCGATGTATTTCCGAATAAATTATCAAATAGCTCTGCTTTATTTCCTTTCCCCTGAGCGGATTTCGCTTGCATTCGACGCTGAGACATTTGTGGCATATTGGAGCCCTCCGTTGGTGGCTCAAACAAATCATCATAATCATCCGAACCAGGAGAATAGGGGGACTCAATCTCGTTCGCACCGCCTTCATCGTTTGCGCTATTCGCATTTTGGCGGTTGCTTGAATTTGTTCTAGGCAGGGGTAGTTTAGAAACTACACTTTGTTGCGAAAGGCCCATTGACTGTGAACTCTTTGCGACAGGACTTGTGATCGTCGTTAGATTCGAGGATCTCTGCTGCTTCCCCGGTGTAAAGAGAACATTAGAAAAGACTGTAATACCTTTGTTAGATATGTTTCCTTCATCAGGTTTATCATGCACATCGTTGGCCTCACTTGCTGGAATTCCGTACTGTTGTTCTGTGTTTATACCACAAATTTCATGGGATTTACTAGATTTTGAGCTCATCAAAGCCATAACAAGTTCGACGGGATTGATATTCTTCTCTTGAGAAGCTAAGACCTGTGTCCTGGACTCCCTACCATCCTCCGCAGGAGAACACTCGTTTTGATTTGGTGTAGAAATATCAGCTGGAGGTGGAGGAGATGGAGAAACCGATGGCGATTTTGTTGGATCGAATGGATCGTAGGCATCAGGTGAACAAGGCCCAGACTCAGGTGGAGTATTTGGACCAATTTTATTATTTAAAGAAGATTTCTCTATGTCTTCAGCTTCTTTTTCTACTTCTTCTTCCTCTACATCATCTTGCTCCTCATGCAACGGATTCCTTGTTTTAAGTTGCTTCGATTTTGTATTTAGGGAAAATTTTATAACTGATGGTTCTGGTGGTGTTTTGGGACCCAATTGTAGCGACGAGTCAAATGTGTCCTCTTGTACATTCTCTGTACGATCAGCATTAGAACCTTTCTCAATACTGTCGTGCTTGCTGGCATTCGCATGCTCCAGTGGTTCAATTTCTGTGTTAAGATTTCGGCCTGAATAATTTCTGCACTCATCTCCTTCTTGATCGCTATCAGTTAAAACAATTACATCTTTAGGTGATTGTACAATTTCTTGAAATGGTGAACGATCCAAATCAATAATAGCCACTGGCTTTGCGTCTACTTTTTTATGTTTACGAGGACCTTGCTCCTTTGACTTTTTCCTTTTCTTCGCTCCACGATCAGGCGATCGTCTTTTCGTCAGAATTTCTTCGCGGGTTGGTGGTAAAGTAACTACTGTCGTCTGCTGTTGTGGGACATGGGCTGCGTTTCCTTCCTTGTTAAAGCTTACACTTACTAAAATGTTATCACCAGACGCAAATACTTCTTTCGAAGGTGCCATTGGGCTCTCTCTAATTTCGCTACGCTGTTTGCGCTTTTCTTTTTTGTTAGATTGATCACGACGCTTTTCCTTTTTCTTCCTTTTATCACCCTTTTTCTTGACCTCAGCGGCGTTATCCTTATTTTTCAATATAACAGTTAAATTTCCAGTGTTTGAGCTGGCTAATGGAGGTGTCCACGAAAATTCATTATTTTCAACTGCAGAAAGACGAGGAGATGAAATAGGCCAACGATCTTCAATTGGCGATTTAGTTCTTGATCGACGTTTCTTTTTATGAAGAACTTCTCGATGCTCAGGTGGACGTGGACTTCGTTTTCCTGGTGAAACACTCAAGGTTGGAGAACGATTTTTCTTTTTCTTCTTACGCTCCTTGGACTTCTTCCTTTTATTTTTTAGATGACCAATACTTTTAGATCGTCCCCGCCTGGGTGTAAAGGCCCGTGATCGTGACTTTGACCTCGATCTCGTACCAATCGAATTTGATCTGCGTCTGAACCTTGGTCGCCTTTTTCCATTCGCTTTTGGAGAAGATGAGCGCAACCGCAAAGGTGACCTAGACCTTCTTTTTGTTGATATTCTACGAGGCGATCTTGATCTTCGGCATCTCGATCTACGTGATGAAAGTGACCGTCGACACGATGATGATTTCATGTATGAAACGGGCGAAGGAGAAATTGAAAAGCTGCGCCGTCTTTTTGAGGATGCTGAACGAGAACGGAATTTGCTTCGAGAACGAGTTCGCCTCCTCCGACTGTGCGAACGTGAGCGAGTTCGACTTCTTGGCGGACGAGAGGTGTCCCTCCCGTATCGATCTTTGTAAGTCCTTGGCTGACCTATAACATTTCTTACATCGTATCTTTCAATCTCCTTTCGCTTCACACGTTTCCTGTCGTTCTTTTTAGAACTGCCCCTGTTTTCCTTATCGTTCGATTTTGATCGGCTCCTTCCAGACTTGCCTTTAGCACGCTCCTTGTCACCGCGATAGTTGCGCTCTTTAGTGTTTTTGCTAATTTTCTTAAATGTTTCTTTCTTGGTCTTTTTGCTGCTGCTCCCCTCCTCTTTATCTTTCTTCTTTGAAGTACTTCCACTTTGTTCTTGGTTTAAAATTTCTTCATCTTCATCTGATATTAGTTCAGTTTCCATGCCATCAATCACATTTGTTGATACCTCTCCTTTATCATTGCCAATTAAATCCTTTTCTGATTCTTTGGGTGGAGTGTGACTCTCATCTCTTTCTGGAATAGATTCATCGTTTTCTGTTTTTTCGTCTAAGCAAGGCGTGTAGGATCGATCCTCTTCGTCCTCGCTTATAGATTCTGTTTGCATATTTGTTTGAACACCCTCTATTTCCTCAATATTCACATCGTTTTCATCGACACCTTCTTCGAGAGGCAGTTCATTTTCATCGGTATTTTGTTTATTTGTATTAACATTCCATTGGTCCCAATCACTTTTATCATACAATTCCAAAAAACCTTGTTTAGGTGTTCCGGATATTTCGTTAACATGGTCAGATTTTTCATCTTCAATTTCTTTATTCAATTGATCTTCAGCGGCTATTTCTGTGTTATTCAAACTCTCACCCTGACTACTATCTGCACATTCATTTTTTTCTAAAATGTCTTCACTTTCTTCAGTGGGATTTTCGGGTTCGTAAACCTCAGAGGAATCATTTGTTTCTAATTTCCCACTATTGATTGCATCAGGAATCTCATCGTCATCGCCCAATTGCACTAAATCTTCTTCTTTTTCTTCAAAGTCGTCTTCCTAGTAGTTTTAAAAATGAAAAAGAAAAAGGATATTTTATGGTTAGTACCACTTTTAGTTACTTCAGTTAAGTTTTACTTCAATTTGCTTTATTTTTATGTTCTTCTAAAATTATACACTTCTCCTACACCCCGTTCAGTGGAAAAAAAAACAGGAAAGTTAATTACATTCAATCAACTTATCGACATTTTAACATCAAACTCAGTTCAATCAAATTAAACTAGTGATCGAACAAAAATTCCTGATGAAGAACATGCGCAGTAGAAGGAGATAATACCGCCAATGCGACAGTAAAATTTTTAAATATACAGAAGTTCAAATTATTTTGAACGGAACGACTTTGAAATCTAAATCATAGATTACAACGACGGTATTGTACGTAGAATATATTCAATTTTATTGATAATACAGATTACGACAAATAAATTTTTATTTTGAACGATTTGTTCAGCATTATAATTAATAATTTTGTTATACATTATAGTTAATCGTTTTCGTAAAATATTAAGTGAAATTCGGTAAATTTAAGTGAATAAAACAGATACGTATTAAATATGAACAAAGAATAAATTACAAAAGAACAATCCTTCAAAACAAATTAGAAATAAAACATTTTTGACTATACAAATTTTATCCCTTCATTTCATATATTTTGAAAAATGTAACGTGAAATTTCCTTAATAAATATAACCCAAAAATGTCATAAATCTGTTCCTTTACGAGTTCCGTAGTATAAACGGATTGGGTAAAACACTAACCAAAAGATACAGAGGAGCTTCAAATTTTACGAATATAAAACGGATTTTTCGGAACACCTGGATAATAATGAAATGCACACAATCCAGCTAATTTGCATTTATCGTTTTTATTAATTTTTTTTTGTTTATAATTATATAATTCCATAGTATATACTTCTTTAGAAAAGTCGTGATCATGTAAGAAAATTTAAACGATTAAAATTTGTATTTCGTAAAACAAGTAGGTTTCAAATAAATCAAATTTTTTTCTTTTCTTTATTATTGTACTACTCAATCAATTTTCTGTGATATACGTTGCATTTATTCAATAATCTGATCTGGATCATATTAAATATTAAAATTTGTATTGAATTGGTTTCCTTAAACTGTTCCTTATAGCGTGAGAAGCATATTATATTACCATTTTTATCCAATTAAATCTTGAACTGATAAATTAGTTAGTAGAGTATTAACTAAAAAGAAGGAAAAAAATGTTTGCTATTAGTTTTATCATAAATTTCAATTCATTGCAAAATTTAGTCCAGATCAAGTTGCAAAAGAAATACAACTATTGATAATTAAAACACTGCACAAAATTGCATACGACCTAATTTTGTTCTTCCATGTTCATTTCGACAGTGTCTTGTTTAGTTACGTTGAACAAAAGCGGTAAGCAAAATTAGACTGTGTTTTTTTCATCACTTACAAATCCATGGCATTGCAATCGGGCAACTCTCATTCGACTTTTAAAGCTGGCACCTCCAATAGGATTTTCTAAGAATTTCATTTATATGCAGCACAAATTGAAAACGGACGACTAAATTATTACATTTCGGCATATTTTGCCATTTTACTTCAGGAAAAGGAAAGAAAGCAACAGAGGCCCACAGAGAAATATGCTATTATGTATCAAAAATGGTTCTTGCACCATCAGATTTTCATCTTTAAAGGAAGGGAAAGGATTTTCACCATTAAAAGGAAATCATTCACCAATTTGGATGCTTAAAATTGCACTTGCATCAGCTTTTACGGAAAGACCTAGGGAGTTCTATGAGACCGGAAGTAAAAAATTACCGGAAAGATGGCAAAGTATCATTGTCAGCAATAATCAACATACATCAGAACGAACGAACTTTTTAGCAGACCTAATAGAAAATATCAAAAACATTTATTAGCCAAATAATATGACTGTTACAGAATAGAAGTAAACTTTGAAGAATCACTCCATTGCTAGCAGACGTTAGAATTTCCAATATTCATAATAACCCTAAAATAACGATTCTATACCAATTATTTTATAAGGTCATTTCAAAATATAATGTTTTCGTAAAATTTTAAAATTCGTTCACCGATTTTTTAATAAATCTCAACAAATTAAAAATGTAGTCCTACTAAATCCCCTAAGATCCCACACGTGTTTTGTAGACTTTATGTTAGGCGTTTGAAAACTTTAATAGTTAAGCCTAGTAATAAAATACGTGTTAAGCTAAATGTTCACATATTTTTACTAAAAAAAATCGCTATTCAAAATGAAAAACTATAACACGAATTTTTATTATAATGATAGTGGACTAATCAGATCAATGAAAAAATTATGTTTCAATTTATACATAAAAAGAAAAAATTATGAATATAATCTCATTCAAAGAATGTTGTCTAAGTAATATAAAATTCAACAAATGGTCTTTTAAAATAAAAAGAAACCTTTTCAGCATCTTCTCACAACAAAAAAAAAACATCAACACAAATGTGAAATTCATTTAATTATATTTCACTAGTGTTGACATTAAAAATAGGTATAAAGGCTTCCAAAAATAAAATATTTGCTATATTGGCGTGCCGTCCACTCGCACACTAGGAGCTTTACTATCATTTATTATAGTAAATTAATATAATGCAGAAAAAAAATTCAATTTATAGATTAATTCACTCAAATATCCAAGTACAGATATCATTAAAATCAGTGCAAGTGCAATAAATTTTGTATAATATGCAAAAACGATTCTTTTTTCAGTGAAGTGAATTTTCCAAAAATCTGAAAAAAGAATGTGAACTTCCTAAACTCCAAATTTTAACTTGAGAAGTTATTAAAGTGAAATATTAAAAACGTCTACACCACCTTCAAAAATAACGGCTCAAATATTAATAACAATTTCTATAAAACTCATCTAACTAAAACAAAAATATTACAGGTCATCTTATATATGAAAATGTCTGATATTTAGAATTTTGACTGAATTAATTTGAGTATCTAACCTTTGATGAGTGAAAAAAGAAAAATATTGCCAAAGTAAACAAAACGTCATAAACAACGTTAAAATTTCTTTATCCTGCTGCACAGGCATATAATAGGAAAAATCCAACGACGCATTTGAAATAGATAAATCAAAATAAAAATATCGGATTATGTTAAACATCGGAAAATTTCAGAAAATTCAGTCTGTTCGACAAGAAAGGAATCGCATTATTTTTGCTTACAGAGGAAATATTTATTTCTAACTTTTTTACATACTCGTATATTAAAAGTACTACGACGCAACCAATTAATAAGTTATGTAGTGCCCGCCTGGCATCTTCTGGGCATACTTTCGACGAATTTGTCCGCATATTCAATCGACAAAAGTAATAAGCTCATCATTATAAACATAAATAAATAAATTCTTTAATTTAGTTTTAAGTCTATATTACGTAATAAAAGAAAATGTTTACCAAATACAGAGTAAATCAAGACCAAACCAGATACATATGTATATATGCAATATACATATTTTCAGTTTCAAAATTAATGAATATAACAATTACAATAAACGCAATTAATGCAAAACAAACATGGACTTATTGTTCATTTAAGTCATTGATTTATATAAAAAAAAATATATTAAGCAAGATTTCACAAAATTTTAAATATATATGCAAAAAATCTTTTTCTCACGATGAATATACCAGTTGTACCGGAAAGTCTTTACCGATTTTTTAATGAAAAAAACGCATAATTTTTAAGATTCTACACACTTTATTCACCTTTATGCCATCCAAAAAAAAAAACCGCTGGTATTTTGAGCCAAATCATTCATCAAGCCATTTTTCGACTTCTTCGAAATTTGCAGTGCTACTCAGCTAACGCGTGTCTCATTGATGCGAAAAATGTGATAATCGGATGGGGCCAGTTCTGGAGAGTACGGCTGGTTAATACGTCCCATCCAAGCGATTTCAATGCGTCTTTCACCGGTTTTGCTGTCTATGACAGTGCATTGCCATGCAACATCACTTTACCGTGTCTTCGGGCCCATTTTAGAGGTTTTTCCATCAACGCATGGTTTAAATTTATTATTTGTTGTTTGTAGCGATTGTATTAACTGTTTCACCAGATTTCAGTAACTCATCACCACACCATCCTGGTCCCACCAAGCATTTCTTCTCTCCGTCTTCTTTCTGAAGCAATTGGGCCTTGGCGTCGATGGGCCAGCTTAGCGAAGTGATAACCACGATTTTTTACGTTTTGGATTTTCGAAATTAATCCATTTTTCATCACACGTCACAATCCGATGTAAAAATTACTTCCTTTAGAACCATTGAATCAGCATTTCACAAATGGTTTTTCGATTTTCCATTTGCCTATCATTCAGTTCACGTGGCAACCATCTTCCTTGTTTTTGAATATTTACCATTGCTCGTAAACGGTCGCTAATCGTTTCTTGTGCCACATTTAACGTTTCTGTCAATTGTTTTTGAGTTTGGGTTGAGTCTTCATCCAATAACTCCTGCAATACCGCATCCAGAATTGTTTTTGATCTACCCGAACGTTTACTCTTTCAAATCAAAATAACCACTTTTAAATTTTCGAAACCATGTCTCACGTTATTATGCTTGGAGAATGCTCTCCGTAAGTTTCTACCAGCAAACGATGACTTTCAACGGCCTTTTTTTTCTTTTGATGATGCCGTAAATGCTCTTTTTCAGGCACAAAATGCGACATATTGACAGAGCTATAACTCTATGACATTATTATTTAGGAGTAATGAAACTTTTGTTGTTGAAGCTTAATAACAGTAGAATAAAATAACACATATGTTAAATCATTTTATTCCATACTTACGGCTAACGACATCTGTTAGAAAAACCGGTAAAGACTTTCCGCTACACCTGGTATTCGTCGTTAAACACCATTCAAGAGTTAAAAAATTAATAATTTTAGAAAATAAAATCAAGGGCATTGTATGAAAACTATACAACTTTGTTTTAAGCAAGAGGTTCTTTTTTGAGATTATAAACTTTTAAATAATAAAAAATATTCAATTCCGTACGCGCAATATGGTTTTCAAAAGCAGGATTAAATCGAGAATTTTTGTTTTAAAGATTTTAATATACTTAATTTTAAAGTGTTTAATAAATCATTTTAACCAACCAAAATCAAACTATCTTAAAACATATTTTGGTAACGTTTAATTATTTTGTTTTTTTAGGAAAAAAACTGTGTGATAAAAAGAATTTTTTTTTTTTTTTAAAGTAGTCAAGATCTGAAATTAATTTCAAATTCAAATAATTGTAGAGGAAATTTTTGTTAAGAATAAATAAAGTAAATAATAATTACACTGGTCAATAAATGTTGTATTTTCTGTTTCCAAACAAGTGGTAAATTATTTCTACAGGACTTTTTAATGAATTCGTAAAAAAAAACTTCTCACTTATCACCGGTTTTCAAGAAAAATAACATTTTTTGCCATTATTGCAAAATTATTGAGAAAAAAAACCGAAAATCTTAATCTTGGAATATGGGAAACAACTTAACACCGTAGCCTTGTTTAGAGACATTCTTAAAGATTTTTCTTGACTGCTCAAAATATGGTGAAATGAGAGCTAATCTACTAACAAAGTTTTAAAGAAATGATTTGTCTCTTCGGAAAAAATTAAATTAATTGATAAAATAGAAGATATGAAAATTTTGCAGCCATTTTGCATAAACGAAAAGTAAGTTAGGAGTCAAATCCCATAGGCATGTAAAAAAATTCGAAAAAATTACAACTAATAATGCTTTTTTTGGTTGTTTTCATACAATCTATTATTTTGAGACAAACTAGTGGATTCAACATTTTGAATGAATGCATTTAAATCCAATAAAATAAAAATGAAAAATAGAAACGATAATTTAGTAACCATTGCGAAGAGATAACAAATTTCGTTATGCGAAAAAGGACACTTTCCTCTTCCACTTCATATTTGTATCAATGACAAATTCTACTTTACAGCTTCCATACGTATTCTTTCGTGAGGTTTCGGCTACTCTTCTTATGTTTGATTAAGCAAATGTTAAAGAAAAACAGCATAGTACTTTACGAGCATACATACAAAAAATTACAAATTTCACAACTTTTTGGGGCGTCTACTGAATATTTCACAAACTTTTGGGGCACCTACTTTTAGTTTCTGTTCAACTTTCATACAAAAAGTTTATTAAATAAGATTACAAATCTATGAAATTAAAAATATCCATATTTTATAAGGTAATGTTGAAGTTTTTTAAAACAGTTAAATAGTTCGCCGAGGAAAAATAAATAAAGTACAAAGATGTTCCTGGATTTTATTATAAGAAATTAAATAAATTGCTTCATTTCGACTGTTATAGCTTGGATTGCAAACGAATTTTTTATTAAGCGTATATATATAAATCAACTGTCTAAAGAAATCTATGTTATATTTAGTTTCTTAAAATAAGACTCCACATTTTAGATAAAATGTCTAAACCAAACAAATTCCCTGTTAAACGCAAATATTTTTTATGAAATTTATTCACTTAATTTATAAAATGATGAGTAAACAGTTGAATGGTACTTTATTATGTCTCGATAAAAGCAGAAAAACTAAGAAATCATGGCTAAAAAGTTCACAAATTTTTAAAATATTTTTTGCATGTTTTCTGCAACAAGATAAACTTTATAAAATTCGTTTTCTTTTCCGGTTGCATAAAACAAATGCAAATTTTTCATTTCCTAATAGCCATTCTAAATCCATCACATCACACATTAAATTTGGCGGCTGGCTAATTTACTTTTGTAAACAGATTTTTCGTTGTTGAAGATAAGCTTAAGACCAGCTTAACTGAAGCAAAATGTAATCAGACCCTGCTCGAGTTGTCCACACACAAATAAACTAATAAGTCAGTTTAGCATTCTGCCTTTTTTAATATTTTTGTTCACCTTTCTTGGTAATCAACTCTTGTTTATCTTTTAAAATATAAAATTAAAAATATATACAATTCCACAAACCATTTCTAATGTGTGTACGTAAATTTTACATAACTAGATCAAAAAATAAAAATGATTATATGAACAAATATGGTAAATGCCTCCATTAGTCCATTGAAGACTTAGAAAAAAAAAGTTGCGAAAACAAAAATTATTTTATCGTGAAGGCAATCAAAAATAACAAATTGTGCAAGCTTTTACAGTTTCCTCCAGAACATAAAATTAAACTTCTGTTATTGTTGAGACCATATTGCAGCAGATTCAACCATCTGCTTGCTACGTCAATTATACAATTATAATTTTATTGTTATCAATGATATTAAAATATTAATGTTTGTAATAACCACCTTCAGGGTACGGCCGTTTTTGAATTCTAATAATGCGTGTTTGGCAGGATTCAAATTAGCTTATTTACGTCTTGGAAATATACTACTGTACTGATATATCAGATTTTAGAAAAATAACCAAATGATAATAACTAAGTCCAAAGTGAATTTAATTTTTAATTTTTTGGTTTTTGAGATATTTAGTGATTCAATAATTTCGTTCAAGTTAGAGTCAATGCGCGTCTTTAACAACCTTATCTAAACATTTGGCATATAGGATTGAATATAATTAATTTCAGTAAGTCGTAAAACAGTAAGTATCGCATCGTATCGTTGTAAAAACTGTAAATATCGTATCGAAAAAACGACTAATGACTTCTCAGAAAAACATCTCAAGGATATGTTCTGAAGGTTACAGGTGAAAAATGTAAATATTACCAAGGAAATTATTACTGAATATTATTCGATGAAATATCATCTATTCACCAGCCACAGATATATGTTTAGAAGTTGGCTTTGCCGAAAATCAATTAAATCGAGATGATTTTGTTTAAAAAAAAATAATTTCAATTTCTCTCTTAATTTTGTAAAGTCCGGATATTTAGAGTAAATAAAATATTTTGGTTCAAGTAGAGAAGTTTCTAAACAAATTAAATAAAATATTTTAGTTCACGTAATATTAGTTTAAAATTTTAGAAGTTTTTCTAAACAATGTATAAGCTGATTACCTCAAAATTGTATAAAGTTAATTATTTAATTAATATGACCCATTTATATATAATTAATTAGTATAATCCTTTTATCTATAAGATAAAAACGATCATGCCCCATTTTTAAAACCAAATTCGTCTTCGAAGTAGGACTTTCTTTAACACAAGAACTACCAAAATCAGTCAATTTGACTGGTACTCAATTCCTTCCTTCATTTAATTGTACATTTTTGTAATTCTCTTCTGATTTATGCCAAAGTTTAATAGAATTGAGAATTACAACATATTCAAAAACCTTTTTCCATTAATAACTATTTATTTTAATTTGAAAGCGTTTCAAATTAAAGGTGCAGCTGTTAAAATAACAGACTTGCGCGCCCGTCTATTGTTAAAGAAAATATCGGCTGTGATTTTAATGTAAATTAGACTGCCCAAATTTCATAATACCGCATATGCCTTACAAATTTAGGCAGTTTTGATACACTCTTTAGTTTAGCTATGTATATAGGTACAAAGTCTAATCAGGTCAGTAATAAATTAAAATAAGAAATTTCACTCACCGGCGTAATTCGTCTTTTAGATGAGTGTGTATATAAAACTAATGAATATTTCTTACACATTTATTTTTCAACAATAAACGGACAAGTCGAATAGAGAAAATTTCCTAAAACCTTTTCTTTAAATCAAATTCACGTATTTCTACAACCCTTCTTGCCCCTTTTAGACTATATAATTTTAGTTATATTATTTATAGAGGACGACTCGATAATAACTTCATATATCTTTTTACTTTTTTAATTGAAAAGACTTGTAAAATAAATTATAGACAAGTACAATAAAGAACATATTTTTCGAAAACGCATTAAAATGAATTGATTAGCAGTATTTACCTTGTATACGAATCGTTTCAAAGCTTTTGAGACCAGCGGAAATCTCAAAGAGTTTGAAATGATAAAAAAAACAAAAATAAAATTGTACCGAAGCTGGCTCATAAATGAAACCTACCTGTTCCTTACTTGCATTTCCCGCTTCACGTTCATCACCTTCCTCTGTAGACCTTGCAACTTGTAAGGATTCAGCAGAATATATAGAGAAATTAGGACAATCCGAATCATCGTCGTCTTCGTCGTAGTCTCCTGCTAAACGGAATAAATTTTTATTCCAAGGAGGAGGGGCTAAAGGCGGAATAGCCGTCGGCAAAAGTGCCTCTTGTTGCGACACACCACTACTTTGGGTATCAGGTTTATCTTCAGCTGGGCTAGAAGTTTTCGCCGCATCCTCAGAATTCATTGACAGATTCATTTGTCCAGAAGTGGAAGGTTCATTTGTTTCAGCATCTTCTGGCTTTTGTCTTGCTTTAAAACCGTCACTTCTTCCAAAGCGGTTTTTATTTCTGCGATCAGGTCTTGGGTTTCGTATCCTTTCAGCCAAATGTGGAGAAATTTGAATGTTATAAGAAATACCCTCAAAATTTCTATTTCCGTGATCGTCTCGATGTGAATTTGATCTGAACCCATTTCCGCCTGTTGATTGGCGATATTGACCACCGGAATTCCGATATCCAGCATTGCTTCTAAAGTCATTTGATTGGTTGTCGTACCTATCTCCACCAGAAATGTTTGGATTGTTTCCCCTCTGATACATGGGAGCTTCATCAATTCGTTTTTCATTCGACCCGCTTTGACTGGCATTCTCTTGGAATGACAGAGTCCCATCGGTTGCTATGTGAATTGAATTAAATTGATTTCGACGAACGATATTATGCCACCGATCCTGTAAGTCCATTATACTTGATAGTACGTCAATTTCGCCGCCTGTAGGATTGCGAGCCGGAGCATCTAAATTGGCAATTAGTTCTTTCGTCCTCCGTGCTGAAACTATGCTCCTTGTTCGAACTGCTGTTTGAACACTGGTGCTACCTTCGCCGGAAAGGCCCCCAAGCCCTTCTTCGGTGTCAGAAAAATACTCAAGATCGTTTGGGTTTCCAAAAATTGAAAGTGATGGAATTGCTAGTGTTGACCTTGCTTGACTTTCAGCTGCATTCGAATTTGAACTGCAACCTGCAGCCCTTGAATTTTTACATTTTTTCTTGGAGCTTCTCTTTCTCTTCTTGATATATCGTTTTGTTGTTTTGACAGCAAATTTATCATCAAAATTGTTTACATCATACTCTACAACATAGGTGCGCCGCTTTCTTCTGGTCCTCCTTTTTCTTTTTTTGCGCGTTGTTGTAGGTGCCGTAGGTAGAACACCGTTCTCGCCTTGTGTCCTGCGAACATTTGTTCTGGCATAAACTCTAGCCCGTACCCTTTCTACCTGACGTGTGCGAGGTACTCTAGGCTGGCGAAGTTCTGTAATTTGTAGACGAGATTCGGGGACACCCATTTCCCGTAAATCCTCGTAAAGTAAATTTAAATCTTCAGCAACGTCATCGTCTTCGACTTCAAAACAGTGGTCACAGTACCAAACGCCTTCAGGTACTTCGGTTATTGCAGGGTCCAGGCAGTCCATGTGATAGCCCTGATTACAGCCATCACACAGAAGCATCACATCCTCACGGTTGGACTGACGACAGATCTCGCATTGTGTAAGATCCTCGTTTTCTTCTGGGACAGCATTGCTCGAGGCATCAATATTAACCTCTCGTACCACTTTCTTTGTAAGGAAGGAGTCGCGGACGACAATAGTTTTGAATTCCTTTCTATCGATCGGGCAGGTTTTTACATTTTTGGCCCATTCTTCGAGGCAAATAAAACAGAACACATGCTCACAGATCGAGGGAGAGGCTATTTCTTGGTTGCGAAATGTTATTAGGCAAATAGGACATTTTTCGAGAGTTTCATCGCTGCTGCTATCCGTTGCAAACCCATCATTCACAGCTTTTGATCCGCTTGGCACTACATCTTTGATGCCACAGGTTCCCGGTTCCCGACCCACCTAGAAAAATGACAAACATTTTTTGTTAAGCTTTTTCAAATTAAACACAATTCGCGGAATGTTGCAATTGGGTTCCTTCTCACCTCACCATCACATGAAGACTCATCGCTCGAGATAATTGGCCGCTTTAAGGCGCTCCGCCGTTGTGAGCTGCTGTGCGGGCATCGGCGCCGCTCAACTTCGCTAGCATCACTGTCACCGCCGTCATCAGAATCACTCATTTCAATTCTCATTATAATTTTCCTTCTTTTTTCACGACATCTCATATTTTCATACCCATCGTCACTACTTTCCCCGGTTTCCGACATATTTCTCACTTATATGTGTATCCGCTTGAGGATTATTTTGCCACTTAACGTCCACCAAAACACATTTTCAGCCCACTGGCCCTAAATTGGAACCACTCACAGGTTCCCGGAGAGCGATTGCACGGGTTACGCTAATGGGGCCCGTTTTCCACGAAGCAGCACAAAACTAATCAGGTCCGGGCCATCAACACTGTAGCACTTTACGGAGATCAATTATTTGAGAAACGTCTGCAAACTCACAAGTAAATTATCAAGTTATTCTTTCACTGTAGAAACAACGCAAAGACGGCCATTTTGGTAAATCTAATTTATACTTCTTCGTTAATGGCTTCTGTACACTAGTAAAATCCAAAGAAAAGCAATTTTCATTCTGCTAAGTTGGCCATACTAGCTTATCGGTTGACAGCGGCTACGCTTACACCGCCCATATGATTTAAGCATACACACTCTTGGATTCTGTAAATAAAAATATTTAAGCGCTTTCAAGAAAAGCAATTCATGAGCACTCCAGCAATTTTTTTAATAACGCAAAAAAACTGAGGGAACAAGTTCGGAATAGGAGAATTGAGCCGATTCGAATAAAATTTTGCAGGAGCCTTCCGTTTGGTCTAAAACGGAAGGATCTCAACGACTTTACGATCGATTTTTTCGGTCGATTATAGTTTCCGAAATAGTCCACTTTTAATTTTGATATTCCACTAGTGTGTGTGCCGTTTTTTTAAAAATAACGTGCTAGATGACAGCAGTTAAGAAGATTTTTGTTTACTTTTAATTATTGTTATTTTTCAAGTTTTCTACAATCAAAATTGATACTGTGTTGTGAAAAATGTATGGTGGAGGACGCGTTATGGAAAGCCATCCATTTGTGATGAAATAATGTGGAAATATTCCACTAGTAAGTTTACGAAGTGTCCAAATTAAAAATGGAATATTTCGCAAACTGTAGCCGACCGACAAGAAATTCTTTCAAATCCTTCCGTTTTAAACCAACCAACCGGAAAGCTCATGCAAAATTTTATTTAAATGGGTAACTTTCTCCTATTCCGAACTTAAGCCAAACTGGGCCTGAAGGCGAAATTTACGAGTTTTGATTTTATAATTTGTAATTTTGAGTAGCCGATCAGCCGTGAAGCAATAAAAAGTCGTACACAATTACGATTTTTATTAGGTTTTTGATTTTGTCTATTTATTATAATTAAACGCCAAAAACGTGGGCTTGGAAGCGATATTTACGAATTTCGTTCTTTTTAATTAATGATTTTTAGTACCTGCTCAGCAGTAAAATAGTAAAAAAAAAATCGCATAAAAATGCGGTTTTCATTGGAATCTTTGCTTTTTTCTATTTACTTTAAAAGCACATTTTTGTTTTGGCATAAATAGGGCTTTTAATTAATAAAATATCAGAAGATATACAAGGACATAAACTCGTAAGGACCGTTGAGTATGCTAAAACCCTCCGACATTAAGCATTTTAGTTTTTTTGAGTGGACTATAATTCTGAATTACAATTACAAGCTGTAATAAATTAAGTCATACAAAAAAGCACCGATTCGTTATTAATTATCGTCGTAATTTCTGAACAAATTCAAAACCGAATTAAAATATTCTTTGCATTATTGGGAAAAACGAAAATTTTAAATCGCAGTCCGTATTAAGTGTTTAAACTTTAAATTTTATTTAATTCTTTTAAAAATAAAGCAAATAATAAAACTTTTAACTAATTAATTGCGTTTGTTTACACGTCAATCTCATGCGGTGCGGTTGACGTGTATACACGTCGTGGAAAATAAAATCGCTAAAGGTGCCCCTACGCGTTGCAAGATATCTGTTTCCCGTAGATTAGTACCGCGTCTAGCGAGCTCAGTCGCCATAATATTGCCATGGACATCACCCAGTGCACAGGCACCCCAGACATTCATATACAATGGACCGCTTAATCTCCTGTCTCAAGCGTCCGCCAATTTAACAATCCACCATAAAAATGCTTTTAAAGCTTTATCTCTGCTAGAATTTGTGATTGATAAATTTTAAGTCATGAAAAGGTTATAATATATCCATATTATTATTAAATGTGATTCATTGAACAATTATTGTGTTTTAATTAAATAATTTCGAAATAAAAGCAAACTTTTTAATCTTTTAAGTGCCAAATTTGTGTATTTACCACACCACATTGAAAAGCTTCCAGGAATTGTTGTTTCACATGACTGAAAGCGAAAAACAAAATCTTTAATATTTTAAAGCGAATTGTTTAGCGATATCTCTGGCGATTGATTTAATTTGTGATTTGTTTCGTAAACTATTTTAAAACTTTTGATTCGATATTTCGAGTGGAGTATTTTGTTACGTGTAAAAGCATACGAAAATCTGTAAGCTTATAAAATATGAAATTATCATAAATTGGTCTAAATTGTTAGAGAATGTCTGTAACGGAAATTCAGCAATCTGAAATAGATCTGACATTATAGAACGTTTATTTGACGTAATGCCTAAAAGCGAAAGAGAGGGAACAAAAAATTGCACCGTCTGCCTTTATAAGAAATCGTGTACATGATATATGTATATGTGAATGTATGCCTGTGCCAAGTCAAAGATCATCTAATACAAGGTGTGACACTCGTGAAGTATTTCCTTATCTTTTATCGACTTTGGTCCCGTTAGCCCACGTTTCGCGGAACGAAATTTAAAACCACATTTAACCACCCAGAGCAGCGCACACGCTCGAACAGTTTGTGGCGCCTTTATAAATGCACAGCAAACAATGTAAACAGACCGCATCCGTATATACGCTCTGTATGTACTGCCCAAAGATCATGAATTACTAGATGGGACACTCGTAACGTATTTCCTTATCTTTTTTCGACCTTGGTCCCGTTAGACCACCGGCCTTGCAGATTTTGCTAAAAGTGGATAGTAATAAAGGGCTCACGCGTGACAGAAAGACAAAAATTTAGGGGGAGGCGGAATGAAAATTAAAATCACGTTTCACCACCCAGAGCAGCGCACACGTTCGAATACGTTTGGCCCGCCTTTAAAAATGCACAGTGAAAAAATGTAAACAGCCCGCATCCGAATATATGCTCTGAGTGTGCTATCTGCCTGTTCCCCATTCTCAATTCAGGAATTCCCTATGATGGAACATTGCCTGGGGACGGCACTAATACCATGCATGCAGAGGTATACAGCGTGCTCGACTGTTTGGCCCGCCTTTAAATATGCGTGATATAAAAAACTCTGCATTTTATTGCTTAAACTGTTGTGCTGTAGATGAACATTTTTGGCTGCCTATTCTTATCTCTTTCGTTCTTATTGGCATTTAGATAAGGCATAGGAAGCAGTAGTTCTTTGCTGCTTTCTCTAATGGGAAAATTTTCCCCAGGCAGTTTTAGAACTTGCATATGGGTTAGAGCTTTGGGCTTGCATAGAGAGTGTCACATCTAGTATTTTATGATCTGATCTTTAGTGTCACATCTTGTACTTCATGATTTTTGGTGCCAGGCACCCAAATGAGATTGATGTCAATTCCTTCAGTCAGCTGGTTTAGCCCGCAGTGGTAGTCAGCAACCACTCTCGAGGTAGTATAGATGCCAATGAGTGATTTGATTACGGCTTGGCTGTCCTGTAAGGATAGATTTACTGATCAGGGGTGGTCAGACCCTATATAGTCCAATTTCTCGGAGTAGATACCGCTGCCACCACTACTTTCTACCTTGAATCCATCAATACAGATCTTAACGGGGTCCAGTTCTTGAAGGAAACCCTCCTCCCAGTCCATTTTAGACGGAATGTGGAATTTGAATTTGGACTTTGAAATAACTCAGGGGTACGAGTCCAAAGAATCCTGGAGTGCCCATGGTCCTTACATGCCTATGGTATAACCTCATTGACCCTTACGGCCGACTTGGGTGCGACTTATTTCCCAAAGAGTTCCACTGATATAAAATGGAGAAGGACATTTACGCCTTAGTTGGGGCTGCTCCTAAGTTATAAATAATGATAATTAACCCATTGCCCTAAGCGACTGCTATAGCCGCTCAATCTTAGGTGATATGTAGGCCAACGGATTTCCTTAATATATCTGTTTATTAATTCTTCAGTAATATATTGGAACAAGGGCGCAACAGCCTAGATAATCTTAGGTGTAGTAATCTAGACCCGATTTTAACCCTTAAAATGTGCCTCAATATGTTAAATAAATTTATATAAAAAAAACATATTTTTGTAAAATTAAAAATTTGGTTTTTTTTTATTTATGCTAGGTGTAGAATATATGCAGACAAATTTTCAGAGTTTTAGGACTTGGAGCAAAACGACGTATTTTTGTGTTTTAATAAAAAGAGGAATGGAATAATTCCGGATAAAAGACGAAGCCCTTTGGAAGTAATTTAATTGCTTAAGCCTGGTCACGCTGGCTGCGATTCGAGGCTCGTTGGTCTCGAGACTTGAAATAGTTCGCTTTGTGTCCGACGTACCTCCCTCCTGCTTACTCTCGTGCGCTGAACGGGCAATGTCCCTCTTGCTTGCGCCTTTTCCGTCTGCCGGTAGGCAGGCGGTCGGACGATGAGTAATGGAACAAAAAGCAAAAACCAAAAACTCGGACGAACCAAACAAGAATCCACGCACGCACACACAGCCGTATTCGTGCGTCCCAATGGTGTTCTCTCGTCGGTGCCATCGCTTGTGTTGAGCTTATCTTACGCGAGGGATAGGGTGCGGCGCGGTGTAACGCCAGGCACATTGCATGTCACCAACACCACGGCACTCGCTCGTGGCACACACAACCGCACGCGTTGCGAGCCGAAAGTGGCTTAGTCTGCAATGAGATCTAAAGTGTTCCGGGTAGAGGGATGCGCTACGTGATTAAATTTCATCAAAATACACAATTTTCTCAAAATTAATCGCTGTGCAGTTTAATGGTATTATCTGCCGCATCAGACACTTAAATTTGTTCGATTTGAGCGGCTTCCAGATTCGCTAAATTTACGTCCATCTGAGGCGTTCGCCAGTGAATTCTCGATTGTGCTCCCAGATTCTTTTTATCCCCCCAAAAATTCCGAGTGCTTCCTAAAAATTATGATTTATTTAATTTATCCCATACCAAAAGTGAAGTTTTTATGATTTTTGTGTTTTGTGTTTTATATTATTTTGTGTTTTTTTACGCCAATCGGAAGGTGCATGGCATTAAACGCTCAAGCTGGACTCGCCCCCACGGATTAGGGGAACACGATAATAATTTCAGTGGTAAGGATTCATAGGTTTTGCTCAAAAGAATACCTCGATCTGGAGGGCATTTGCCCCGCTCCCCTTGACGTGACAATGTCCGCCTAATTGGATAGACCGTCTCCCGTCCGCTAAGAATTTCATAGCGACCGAGAAGCCGTCGGTGTTTTACCTCTTCTTTTCAGCTGCTTCAAGATTCCGTGGAAAAGTTGTTGCGATGTAGTTTTTGTGTGATCTAAAAATTCCACGTAGAGTAGTCCCCCCTCTCCCCCGGCTATAGGAAGTAAGAATTCGGCAGCCCTTTATCTGAGCAATTTACAGAAACCTCTAGAAATGCTTTAAAGTGAAAGGGACACATCCACAGAGCATTCCGAAAGAGAACAAGTCCCCCAAACCAAATCCCAGCTTGCCGCCGAAGCGCCGAAACTAAGCTCTTCGTGGGGTGTCAGCCTCCTCCAAGCCTCAGCCCTATTCCTGGAAAGTGTGTAAAGTGCCGCGGAGGGTCTCGTCGACTTTGTTTTCTCAACGTCGTCGATTGGGAACTTGGAACCGGGGCACTGGAGTGGTGGGGCTGCCTGTTGGGAAGAGGAATTCGGGCCATATTTTGGGCATTTCCTTTTGTTATCTTTTTATTTTATGCACTTACTCCTGGACACTTTGGTACATATTCATGGGCGGTCTGAAATATGCCGAAGCTTCTCGCCTTCCTTTGTCACTCCTCCACCGGCGGTATCCAGAGCTTTTTACAAGTCGAAAATTGTTAATAGTGCATCTACTTTGAGGGGAAGCGGCGGGAAGGTGCGCTGTAAACTGTCATATCATACGAGAACGATGGACGCGAAGAGAATTATTCACTTTCTCTTCAATTCAGCAAGAAGAACTTTCTTACTGTGGTCGAGTAGGGTAAAAAAAAAAATTTTTTTTTTCTTGGAAGTTTGCTTTCATCATCCGCCATAAAGTGATGTTTATGTCCTGAGGGTCAAATGCCGGATATTCTTATAAGATACACGCTATTTGGAAAATTGGTAAAAGAGAAATCACAACTAACTCTGCAAATGGGGCGCAAAGCATAGTGTAGCATTTCCGTATAGTACCGACGACATGATTTGGGCGTATATAATTTATTCAAATCTCGCCTAGGAAGATGGCACTTGGTTTACGGCGGAATATTCCACTTATTTCGGTTATACCTTTTATGAACCCCTTCGTAACACAATTATTATAAATGTTTCTATAAAAGTAAAATTGTCATTGTCCTGCCTCTTTGTGATTCTATTAAACTCTATAAATCTACACTGACACAGCAATGAGTTATGGAGCCATTGTGGTCCTTATGTTACAGAAACATCGAATTTCAAAAACGTTTTAAGAAATTAAAGCCTAACCATAATCAAAATGACTTAATATAAGGGACTTATCGTATTTCAAATGTTAACATAAGCAAACGAAAGTTGTTATATCATGTCAATTATGGGTATATTCATAAGCTAAACTAAGATTGCACCATTTACATGACATCATTTATATTAAGTTATTTCGATTATAATTGGACATATAAGCTTAACCCTCTGAGTGCACACCTCAGTACAGAACTTGAGAGCGTACACGAGCTCAATTTGATCCCAGGATGTTGTTTCAACTTGTTTTCACAATATTCCTTCTCATTCTATGAAATTTCAAGTCCAAAAATTGAACCCTTGTACAATTCCAGGGTTAAGCCTGCTATCTGCTTATTTCCCGGATTTAAATAAAACTAGAAAAACTGAAGTATTGAAAAAAAAAACAATATGTGAAGAAAGGATTGACATTTACTATAGAGAAAACGTTCGGATATAAAAAATAAAAAGAAAAAAAAATATGTGAAAAAAGGATTTAAATTTACTATAGGGAAAACGTTCGGATTTCGATGAATTTTTGCCCTAAACCGAAAGAATTTGATATTCGCGACAATATAATAAGACTTTCTTACACACAATCATATTAGTCAAATTAAAAGTCCCAAAAATCTGGAAAAAAAGATGTTTGATAAAAAAATTACCAATTCTAACTGTGTGTAACATTTTCGTACGCAGACAAGCACGCATTTGTTGTGCAAAATTTAAATGACTGACTAAATATCCTTAGTATAAAAAATATATACTGAATTAATTATTACATGTTTTAATTGAAAATACGAATGCGTGAAATGTATCTTGAAAGAGCATACATGTGCTAGTCTCTTAACACATTGAAGCCCGCGAACGAGATTTCTCGTCTTCATTTGACATTTATTGGTGACTAGGAACGAGAAATCTCGTTTTGGTGATAAGCATGATTTATTGATTCTTTAGAAATAACGGTATTTTGAATTGCTATTAAACCTTATCCATTATGTTTCTAAGTAAGTTTTCAATTCGATTTGTATTTCGGAGAGATTGGTTTCGGATTCAAATATGTATTAATTTCAAAAAATTATCACAGTTTTATTACATGCCTCCCAAAATTCTGAGGTCTAAAATCGCCATCTTTTAGTAAATTTCAGCATAAAATTAGAGGGCGGCATTGTGTTAAAATTAGACTTTGGAAAACTTTAAAAACATTAATTTAAATAGTAGTTTTGAAATTAATGAAAGTACTAATTATTTTGATATCACTTTACCACGATACAAATAATAAAGAAGAAAAAACAAATTATATATTTCGATATCTTTAAATCGGACGAAGATAGTAAATTTTGTGTAGACGGCCACAAATAAAACCGATTGATTCTCTCTATTTTAATTTATTTAAAACTGCTTGGGACAAAGTAAAATAGCAAGAATTCGTGATCATTTTCAACACGGATTATTACTTTTGGGACTGAAAAAAAAACTGATATGAAAGTTATAAAATATTTAAAATTCTAACACTAAAACTGTTCACTAAAACTAGTGATCTAGTGTTAATTTAAAACATAATTACACTTGTATGAGAGTTCATAATACAAAGAATTTCAAATTAATGTAGTTATTCCGTAGTAATGAACAATTCGTTTGTTAATAGTATTGTACGGAACTCTTAGAACGCGAAATTCAAATCCATTTGTACATTTGATCGTTTTTGTAATCATAACCTATTCTCCTAACGAACGTCAAGTACATGGTCAAAAATGTAGTGCTCTTACCCTATTTTTCACTTAACTTTCTTAAGCGGTGTTAAACGATTATTTTCAAGTGACAAATACAATTAAGCTAAATTAGGAAAGCTGCCCATCATGTTTTAGCTTACAATTCTTGAAATTGTGCAGTAACAGACGTAGATAATTATTACAATGATGTAGGCAATCTTCAATTAACTGCACTCTTTGTCTAGAGCGCATAAGTGACGTCATTCAATTCGTCAGCTTGGTCGAAATGAAAATGAAAAAAGATTATTATTTTTTATATTACAAATATAATTGCAAATGGGCTGGTAAACCAGGTGCAATACATTTCAGACATTCAGCGGTAATTCTTTATAATAGAGGATTATTGTGTACAATGGTGAAATTTCCCACCTACTCTTTGAAGTACTGTCGCCACACACATGCCGCAGAGGCAAGAAAAAGATGTGCTTGCTTTAAGGGATGTCTTATGGCTTAACTAGCACATAGGGCTTATGGATATTACCTACACACAGACGAAATTGCCCTAAGTTAGTAAGAAAAACCAATACGTAACTTGAAGGTAATTTCGAATCTGGAAGTTTTAATTCAACAATTAAATTGAACAATGTAAGATTTTTTTTTCTTTTCTTACCGTTGCTACGGAGACCGGGTATAGGAATACAGGTGACTATCTTCACTTTTTTCGATTATTTAACTAATAACGCTAGCTAGTTGCAATGGTGAAAGCTTACGTTCCATCAAACCGAAGTAAACTTCCAAATACGCTTATCTACAATAGTAATCTATCTACGGAAATTCAAAACATTTAAACACCAATGTGCAAAAAAATTGCAGTGAAATTGGAAATATTTTAATTTTATCGGCGGGAAAAAAAGCATTACTAGATGTTAAACAGAACCTACTCCTTAGAAGACATGAATGTATAACCCTTCGTGGGATACTTCATTTCTTTTCAACATTTGAATGTTCGCAGGAGGGGGAGCAATCAAAAAGCTTTTAGACTGCTTCCAATTAACTTCTCTGGAACGCATGTAGAATCTTTCGACAAAATTTCATACTGCTATATTTAGATTATTTACAGCGATTCTGATTGTACTTATAGTAAGGGCTTTTGCATTTAGAAAGTATTTATCTAATAAGTGTTAATCACTAATGGCTTTTAATTAAGTAATAATCTAACACTACAGAAATCTAAACACAAATGAGTGAAAAATTTCTTTGTATTGGTAATTTAAACTCGAAAGAAGTTTTGTTTGGAGTGAAAATTCAATTCAATTAATGCATAGTTGCCTTCCTTAGAATTAACTGGGAAGCAAATATGCTTCCTTACTTATTCCATCAGTCTTCCCTAGGAAGACCTGACTAAATTTCCCGTTGGCTGTGTACAACAGTTTTATTTCTGCATCAAATTTAAAAGATTTTCATTTTTCTATTTATATCGTGTAATATATTCAGAGGAATTTAAGATTTATTTCAAGAAAAGGATTTTTGTTTATATTATTTCAGTTTTCTGAGCTGTGCAAACAAATAGATAGATTTCTTAAAATCCAAAAATGAAAACGTAAAACAGGTTTAATATCTTTATTTGTACTTCTGGTATTCATCGCCTATCTATTATCAATTGATAACGGCCTACATCAATCTATTGACAAAATCAACATTTTATCTGAGATTATTATATACATAATCCTCTTGCGATTATAAATAATTTATAATATCTTTTATTCACAATGTAATTTATTTCAAATATAATTCACTTCATAATGATGAGTCTTGTATAATTTTTAACTTATTTTTTGAACGTCGATCACAAAATAATTTAATTTTACTTACTTTTAAATTTACGTTGTATTTCAGTTTGTTATGGCTTGTATTGGCGTCGGGGATATTTTAGGAAAATGTCGTATGGAATGATTCTTTTGAGAAGGCATTCAGGGTTATAGGGGAGTCAGTTTCCCCTATATGGATTGGTTGAGGTAAAATCATTATTTTAAAATTAAAATATACTCTTATAAAAAATAAATGAATGAACCTTTTTTTATATTACATATAGATATCTATTTTTGGCTTAGGTTCAGAATAGGAGAAATGCGCCGATTCAAAAAAAAATCTTGCAATAGCCATTCTTTTAGCCTAAAACGGAAAGATCTGGAAGAATTTTTTGTCAACATTTTGTCAAAATTAAAGGTTGAATATTTACACCGCAATTTTTCCACTCTCGCATAATTTTATCACTAACCGGAATTTTTTCCGACCGCACGCTTCAGAATTTTCAAAATTACACAATTCGAAATTCAAAGTTGAATATTTCGAAAACTATAGCCGAGCGACAAAAAACTAAACGGAAGGCTTCTGCAAAATTTTATTCGATTCTGCGCATTTCCCCTATTTCGAAATTTTTTATTTTTTTTTAAATCAAAGCTCACATTACAAATATTAATTTTAAAAAATCAAAGCTTACATATTAGGGGTATACAATCAAAGTTGGTATAGTCCACAGTGCCAAAATGTTCAGTAAACGATAAAAACGATTATTTTAATAATTACAGGTAACTATTCTAATGTTAAATATTATTTATATGCAGAATGTAATACATTATGGAAATACAAGTGTTCATCACGCTCAGTTCAATACTTTTGAGTAAAACCTTAAGTATAAGATGGACTTTCCCAGTTTTGTTACAAAGTTTTGGACTTTACTAAGTTTGTAACTAAATGTTTAGGACTTTCCTATATTTGTTACCAACTTTCTGGACAGGGTTGAATTCAGGCGTCAGTGAAATGGAGGCAATGGAGCCTTCCTATTGGTCGAAAAGGACTTTAAGCAAATTGAAACTCAACTCACTTGGACTTTGTTAGGTTTGTTTGTAAAGTCAATTTTCAATTTGAAATAACAGTCGAGATTATTAGAATTTGTATAAAATTATTCTACGGGGTAAATATAGATACGGAAAAAAATGTGCTGCAATTTAAATCTCACTTTTAAAATTTTGTGGACTTTACCAACTTTGATTGAATACCCCTGATATATAACTTTTAAGAAACTGAAGTTGCCATCAACTTGTCTTCAACTTTTAGTTATAGTTATATCTATTTAAAAAAGAAAATCGAAACTTACGTTATGATTGCTTAAAATATTGCAGTCGCCACAATACTCCCATTTCAGCTAAAATTGAGCGTAAAAAATAAGTAATTATATGTTAAGTGTTATATTTGTTAATGATATAGAATGACGAAAAAGAAATTCAAGCAAGAGAAAGTCGATGTAGATCCTTCTATATTGCTAAAAAAATTTTTGTTTTTCGGTTGCTAAATTGATAGATGAAGGAAGTAGCTGCTGAAATGAATCCAGTTGACCGATTTGCGATTGTTGAATGCCGATCTGCGGTTGATTGAATAAGTTGACCATCAATGTGCGCGGCCGATTGCCGATATGCAGCAGTTATAACAAAGTTGATATTTCTAGTGTTTTAGGTAAAAGTATTAATGGAAACGGTACAGTTTCCAGTTGTGCCCAATATGATTTCGGACGATGAAATCGCTGATGATGGCGAGGGGGTGGCATGAGAGAACTCTCTGTGGAGAACAAATCTGCGTGGGTGGATTTCGATGCTGAGTGCTCCATTATTGGTGAAAACCTTATCAAATTGTGCGTGTTCAGCGGATCAAAGTTAACAAATTCAGGCAATTTTTGATTGTGACTCTATTCCTTTTCCCAGCTACCTTATTAAGATATTATTCTGTTGTCGGGGTCTCCGGGGGTAAATGAAATTAATTATTTTGAAATTAAAATAAACTTTTATAAAAAAAAGAAGAAGATACAAGTTTTTATAATTTGTTCTAAAATTTGCAAAAGGGAAGACTGCAATCATTTTCCAGTCCAAAACCTGAAGAATATATCAACGTTTCGGCTTCTTGTTGGTCTGCAACAGCTTTAAGTCTCGACCCCAAATGAACTTAGGCTATTTTTCAGCATCTTTCTGGCCTATATTTTTCACCCTAACTTCATTTCTGAAAAGGAATGCTAATTTTGGGCTTATTTTACTTTTTAGCGTCCACTCACAAAATAAGTTTTAATCTAACCAGAAGAGCTGATTGTAAACTTTTGGTGTTAATAAATGAGTAACTTTTACGAAATTCGGAAATTTAAGTTAAATAAATTGGCTAAAATATATAATTTAATGTAGTTCATTTTATAGAATGCGAGGATAATGATAGTCAAAATATAAATACTATAAAAATAAGCTGCAATTTTAGAAACAAATATTTAGGAATTAATAAGAATTTCGATATTTTGTTAAAGCTTCTCAGATAGAGAGGAATTCAACAAAGAAGAAACTTTTTAAAGATTAAAAAATTATAGGTGATAACATATGAGTTTTAGGATTCTTAATACTGAGTCTCGAAAAAAATTCTTATTTTTAGAAATACTCTTTTTTTAAGTTAAAATGTTCACATTTAAAGTTTTATTATTTCAAAGATAGCTTAAAGAGAGTCGTTTAAGTAATTTGTGGAAAAGCCAAGGTATTTACTTTTGAAAAAGGCGTCAGTCGCGCCCATAAAGTGAACAATAACTTGGACACCCTGTTTATTTGTCCATTGTCTCGATAGCTCACTAGAAGAATAAGAAATTATTTTCTTCGAAATTTTCGACAATAGATACACGTCTGCGGGAGCAAGGGTGACTGTTTGTGAGTTTCTTAAATTCATTTAAATATACAATTTATCGACTTGGTGTGATATGTGCAAAAATATTAAATTCTTGGCGAGTTAAAACAACTCACGCTTGACTGATTTTATTGGAAAAATGTGTGTAGCCATAGTGTGAATGGCATTAATAATTTAGAAAATCTGATTTAATAACATAGCAATTATTATATGCGTTAACATGTGCTGACACGTAAAAATTGAAAAGGGTCGTTTGATATTTTCTTTTTAATTTTTGTGCACGTGTATTTTTGGTAATTGTCTTCAGTCAAAGTCAATCACTTCGATAATGATAGCAAAAAAAGGATTACAATATCGGAAATATACTTAAGCACAATCCTGTGAGAATTCTTAATTTTCAGTTGGCAGATTTTATTAAAAAACTCAGTATCGTCCGTCGATAGATTCTTGGCATTACATGATCTGTTCAAATTTATTGCGTCGTCATAATAGAGATAGAAAAGGGGTTAAGATGTATCTACTGTTATTACATCCGTTACAATTCTACTACTATTGTAGTATATTATAAATTATAAACGTATCATGAAAAGTGCTTTAACCTTTTCGGTATTAACGCCGCCTATAATCGGTATTCACGAAACGTTCTCTGGGTATGACCGCCGCCTAAAGTCGGCATCATTTACGGAAAGCTATGTGGGTATGATCATTCCCTATAAAGTTACCGGCTGCTTTAATTATTTTTTTTTGTTATCATCTTCAAATTCATTATTTTATTTCTATGGATGCAGAGGAGCTTGAGATTTCTATCAATGCCCACTGTTAACGGCGCTGCTTGGAATAAAAACTTATAACATTCGTACAGCGAATGTATAACAGCGGCAAACTCTACCGTACCGAAAGGGTTCAATTACATAGTTTTTAGTATAATAAGTTTGATGGTGAGCAACTAGGCCCGTATTCACCAATCTTTATCTTTCAACATTTTTTTAAATTCAGGTCGTAAACCAGTTTTCAAAATCACCTTTAAGCATTTGGCAGCCGATTAGGTTATTGCAATAATTCAGCATCAGTAACTCGAATAAAAATTGCTTCTGTGCCTTTTTTACTTTTTTTTTTTTAAATAGAAAAGGGTTTTAATTGTGCTTAATAAAATGTTTAGAAAATATTGGGCTTTTCAAAAAATCTGAATAACCAACCGTCACAGATTGAGATAAGTTTGACTTTTGAAGTTATTTTCGATAGATAAATATAAGACCTTCAGTGATCAATTTATCCGATGTCTGTTTATGCGGTCGATGAATGCAAAATGTCGTAGATAAAAATTATCTATGTTGGTGAATACGGCGATACAAATAAAAATATACAAAGTTTAAGAGGCCAAAGAGCTTTTTATCACGAAGAGGAGCATTAGTTTTATTAGGTATACTTACAATTTTGAATTTTAAGAGTATTAAACAGAGTTTAATATTATTTTGAGAATAATAGTACTAAATGTATAAGTAAATGAAACCTTAACTTTAATCTAAAAGAGATTTTCAACTATACCCGATATAAAGAAATACTCGAAATTTTATTCACGTTTAAGTAAGGACTAAGGGAAGTTATTTAAATATTTGTTACATATAGATCACCACATCTACATGCGAAAATTAATTTGCATAATTCTAACTACAAAGATGCGAAAGGCAGGGCCGGACTTAAAAAAAAAATAAATAATAATACCCCAGATACACGGGATTACAGGGAGTTTAATGAAAATGATACATTATAATATTATGAATATTTTCCTAAGTACGATTTGAACCCAAGGCACTTAATACTGCATTTTTGAGACCGTTGACCATTTTTCGAGTAGCATTTGAATGAATTATTACTACTCCAAGCTTAACTCACAGAATTACATGACACAACCTAGATGATAATTTTTGCTGGATCTTCATTCGACAGTATCCGTTTCTAAGGATCTCTAAAACTCGAAACTATTATAAGTTTTTATATGGTGCTTAGAAATTTATAACTGGTAAAGGTTAACTTCCGAGTTAATACTTCATAATGTAGTCGCGTTTTCGATTATTTAGTCTAGCTTTTATTTTCTAAATGAGTTGTTAAAAATTTTTTTAAAAAAATCCACGACGAACGAAGGGCGATATTAAAGACATTTCCTTTTTGAAATATTTATTATGAATACATAAAACAAATAGTTTAGAAAAGAAAAATATTGTTTAAAAAAAATCATTTAGATGAAGAGTGTGTGGTGCTGGTGGTCGTAGGAAACGAACCCGAATAAGTAGCGCCTGAGTGGGACGGTTTTGGTTTTCCTAGTTCATAATACAGAGGGTGATTCTAATGCTCGCATTATGTTCAAGGGATTACATATTTACCTTGCAGTCCCAAGAGAATAAAACGGAACATAAGGGGTGTGTTGCTGCTATTGCAGTTGATCAGCTATTTGGGTACCTCTCATTTTTACGAAAAAAAAATTCGATTATTTGCAGTGAGGCTTTCCATGCTGGTTTGCTCTGCTGCAGATAAAAAAGCAAAAGAGATGCATGCCATTGAAATCTTCATTCATACCATAAGTGATGAAAGTAAAATGATTAAGAATATTTTGAGAATTTTTGAAAAACACTCGATTGGACATACATAGACAGGAAGTGAAACGAACCTAATACTTTCGGATTTGCGCTTGACGCTCTAATCGCTGAGCTGCCGTACCCAGTTATCAATTAAATCGAGCAAATACGACGAATTCAAGTTTGAATATTATTATATAAGCAAAGACGTGACTAAATTCCTATACTGGTATAGTTACACACGGTGGCCAATTTTTGGAAAATTGCGAAAAGTCAGGGAATTTGTACATCCATAATATTTAAATTATTTTTTGATGAAGTTTCTATGCTAGTATAGTGTCGTCTTCCTCATATTTCACATCAAATATCCCGATTTTAAAAATTTGCCTGAACATACATAATCGGCTCCTGATCGGGTATGCCCCATTGGGATAATGTAAGACATGTAACGCAGAAGATTACTCAGGTTCTGGCCAGATTTGCCTGATTTAGAACTAATCAAATTCATTTGATCAGAAACACCTTATTCGGAACTGATAAGGTTTTTCTGCTCAGAACTTATTAAGAAATAATTATAAAACGTTTAACTTTTCTTAATTAATTTTTTTATTAGTTATATATTAAGAGACAGATAATGGTCATAATTTCATAATTGTTTCCTAAGGATAGATTTCACTTAGTAAATTTTTTTAACGAAAAATTCATGCATTACTTAAAAGAGCTTGATGTCTGATGTCTTCAGAATAGTTTTATCCCCTCATAAATTATCTTTACTGCTGCTTAAATTTTTCCGCAAATTATATTAACACGTTGAGCCCGGCGCCGATTTTTCTGTCTTTTCCGTTCAGCCGGTAGTGAGCGGACACTTGACCAAGATGTTATAATAGAAAGGCGAAGATATCAGGATGCAAGATAGCCTACCTAAAAATCATCATGTTTTGCAATACATGTAAATCTAAGCCATATTACATTTTTGCTTAGAAAGTTATAATAAAATTCATTGAAATTTATTTTTTAACTTTAATACTCTCGGTCCCAGAGATTGATGCTACCCAAACGCAAAATCCGTTGTCGGTCCGTAGGGACTGATGCCGGAGGCTCAATTTGTTAAAGGTACGAATATTTATAATACAGCTTTATTCTTAACGTGGTTCTAATCAGGACAGTCTGATTCTACTTAATATTTTTAAAGGTTCTGGGTATACTTTGGTCCCAGGAAATTTTCAGGGTTTGTTGAGTTTATTATGTATGTTTTAAGGTATAAAATAGTATCGTAGCAGTAGGTAACTTGAGAATGCTTTATAAATAATTTATTTATTTATTTCGCTTAATACAAGCTACATAGTAAAACACTTAAAGATTAGGATTAAAACTAACTAAAGGCAAATGGGTGGAGGGGCTAAGGGAGCAGGGGATGGAAGAGGGGAAATCACGTGAGACGGTTGAGCTCAAACCTCAGAGATAATTTGCTCACGTGGAAGTCAAAAGACAATAAGGTCGATTTTTAGAAAAAATAAATGTCAATTTTGCTAAACTAAATGTTTTATATATATTTTTTTTTACTCTTTCTGTGCTGCTTAGGGAATGATGCCATGCACACCGTTTACGTCCTAGAAAAAAAGCATTCTAACGATACCTACTCTCACGACGCCTTTTTGTACCCTAAGTCAAAATAAAAAGTTTTTTTTTTTTTTTTATACCACCGCCGAAAGTTCAAACTCTGCTCATGTTAATTTGCCAGCACGCCTGCGCAAAGAATTATACCTCATTATTTACATATAAGCAAATTCATGATACAACGTAAAGTTAGGGAAGAAGTTCAAATATTGTCTTGAAAACCGGGAAAAGTCACTGTAATTTGGTCTTGAGGAAAAGTGGCCTCCCTGATTGCAATTTATAAATTATACATATACAAACTCATATGCGAACAACATCGAATTTTTATTCTGTTTAAGCAACATTTAAGTTTATACTCTCAAGGTTAAATAAAATATGGATTTAATGTAATGTTAAAGCAATAAATATTTTGAGCTATTTATATTATTTACTTACTTTGCGAAAGTTACTAGATAAAATACCATTCCGTTAGAACATTTTAAATCATCTCTCATTATGTTCAAAGGGAAAATAAGTTTTCAATACATGTACAGTTACGTGCAAAAGTGAACCTATGATAGTACTTAAGATTTAAACTAAAAAAGTAACTCAAATGTTGGATATATCGTAAAAATTATTATGAGTAATGTTATAAAGGATATATTTTTCTAAAATTACCCATATATATTTTGATGTCCGATTGGCTATTTTTGAGTTATTCATACAACAAAAATGTTAAATTTCACTACTTTTAAGGGAAAGCCCTACTCAGTGAAATTTAGCATTTAGTTGTAACACGTTAAATTCAATGGCGGTGCACACATCTAGCGCTACAAAACAATGCGGTCAGAGCTCGATGACGGTAAGGTTGTGCCTGTCGTATGTGTCTAACCGCGCTGGATTCGTGATATTTCTCAGAATTTGAGGAAATTGAAGTACAAAGTAGAAATGCATCGCAAATCCAAATTGTCTTCGTCTTCTTCTTCGGGTGTATTTGACGTATTAGAATATCACATATTTTTTGGCTTAAGTCACATATGACGTTCTGATACGTCATTAAAATTAAATTACTAAGATTATCTCAATATCAGAAAATGAGTTCTTGTATAAAATCTACTGCTTTCATAAATTACTCCATGACCCCAAAAACTAAATGTGCAACCAAAGAGTGAATAAGAAAATTCATATCTTCTTTTTAGAAGAATGAACAAAGGCAAATCGATTATTTTTTAAATATAAAATATATTGACTTACAAGAGTTTCTTTTATTAATACAAGTAAAATTAACAATTCTTCTAAGAGCATTGGAACTATGAAATACTAAAATACTAAGATTGTGCGAACAAATCAAAAATTTATCGCCACCGCTGTTTGGCCGGAAATAATGCAAATAACTCAAAAAATATTTAAGTTACGGTAAGAATCTGGGGCCTCTGGTAGTTCAGTTGTTAGCGCGCTGTCCTACCGTCCCAGAGGCTGTGGGTTCGAATCCCACGAATAACCATGGTCTCCTGCGCTACGTGGTAACACAATGGGCCAAAATTGGCCTAAGTGTGCCTTTCTAGGCAGCCACAGCAACCAACCAACCAACCAAGAATCTATTAGACTAATATTTTAGCGATTATTTGCAGAAATAAAATATGTAGAGTCCACAAAATATTTAAAAATAATTATAACAAGAATTATTAATCTGATTTAGAGAAGTGACTTGACCTACTTTGTAGATAATTAAATTCTCCTCAAAATTGTTTATAACCATTTTTCCCTCAACTTCGATTTTTTTTTGTTTTTTTGCATGACATTTGACAGTTTTCAAAAATTGTCAATTGAATTTCCAAATTTACATGGGTATTTTTGTAGAGAATGGTATCCTCTGCAACATTAATCATTTTTACGATACCTCCAATATTTAACTTTCGTATACCGGTGTATTGGTCTGTTAGAGCGACGGTTTAAGTTTGCCTTTTTGTTTTTTTAATGGGAAGCGTTAGCGCTTCGGACTAATTGCTAGCTACTAGCTGCATGTTTTCTATAAAACTTTGATATGTTTTTACACATTCCTATCTAATTTTAAATTTAATATTGTGATGATGTTTTACTAAAGAACTTTCGGTCACACAGATCGCGTTCGGGTACATGTGTTGCACTACTTGACGCGAATATACGAATCCTTAAGAACCAAACCATCATTGGTTCATTTTGAACGTAACTGGAGTTCAAAGTTGATAGAAGGTTGATGGACATAAAATACGCATAGGTATTACAAAGTACTTGTTTGCCGTACCAATTGATAATACCATTAATTCGAGAAAATCGTATTTGCTGTTTAGAAAATTTTAAACTTGAATTTAAAATAAATCTGTTTCGAGGCAGATGCGAAGTTTGCTACTTTATCGGTTTGCTAGACTGTGCCAAGGAGAATTGCGAAGAAGCTTTAAAATTCAGTCAAGGCCACTGTTTTTGGTTTAAAATATTGACGGCGATGGTGGCTACTCGACGTCGTTATGATATTCTTAGTAATTAAATTGCCTTAAATATTTCCGATTTCTTATAGATAATAGGTTACTTTTGTTGGATTTAAAAAAAATAATAATAATAATCGCCGCATACCTTCCCAGTTTTACAGGTTCTGCGCATTGAACTGTGTGGAAGCTTGTTAAACCGATTCCTAATGAGAAGAGTTCTGAAAATTTGAAGTCGGTGGAATAAATATCAAAGCAAGCCTAAGTTCGTGACTTCGCACAATTTGAGTTTAACTGAATACAGCCAAAGAAGTGGTACGACGGGTCGTGAAAGGAAACGAAGAAAAAAAGGCACCGCATCGCACAAGCCGCGCCGCTCCGTGCAGAGCAGGACCGACGCCAGTAAAAGTGCACCTCAACTCACACTGTGATGTGATGGCAGCACCAGTGAACAGTCGAATTCGAATTGTGTGGGCACACTGGCGACCGAGGAAAGCAGCGCAGCTTCAGCTCTGACGTGTGGTGAACGCTCGTCATTCCCTCTAGAGGGCGCTGCGGGCCGCGGGGCCACTTTAGTCGATCTATTTTGCCTGTGTGTGGAAAAAGTTTTTGGCTCGTGATTTTTGTTTACTTTTTGCTCGTTTTTTGTGAAAGCAAGAAATTACGAATTTAACAGAAATTGTATAATTGTGTTTTTTCTTCGCAAAATGTCAATGGAGCTCTGCGTGTGGTAGTGATATTCAGAGTGATATTGTACGAGCTCGGTGGTACGCCCAAGCCTCAAATGCATAAAATCCCATAAAGGGGTCTTATAAAAGAATAAAAAAATTGGAAATAAGTGTTCACCTTGTGTGTACATAGGATCGTATAATCTTTGTCGAATTTCTAGAATTTCGCTAAAATAGCATTCTAGCGTGCTAATCGTTCACGATCCAAATTTCGCGGCAGGAGCGGCACCTGCACTTGTTAAACCGAACCAGCAGGAACACTGCAACAATTAGGCGCGGGAAAGGAAAATATTTACGCTTCGTAAATCAGCGCAGCAGTGATAACTGGATTCGTCAACTGTTATTTAGTTAAACTGGAGTGCTGGAGAGAGACCTTAAAGGTAAAGATAAATTATTCACTTATTTAATTGCACATAAAGTAGCACAACTATTCGTAAGAAACTGTTCTTAAATTGATGAACCTCGAATATGATAAAATTTTACAATAAAGAAATCTCTCTCATTTCAATGTATTTTTCATTCGCTCTAAAACGGAAGGATCTGAAGGAATTTTGTGGCGGTCAGTTATAGTTTTTCTAATTTTGAAAAAATGTCGAAAATAATTACTATTTCTACTTCAAAACTCATTGAAATCCGCGATAATCTAAATAACATTTTATTCTGAATTTTTATCACATAAGTCGTTTTAAAAGATATATAAATTTAAAAAAAATCAACATTAAGTGGAAAATATAATATAAATACATACTGTCTGTGATCCATGTTATTTTTCGTATGCAGACAAGCACGCATTTGTGTAATATATGCGGATTTTAAATGTGTATGCAATGACAATGATCAGGTAAGAAAATTTATATTTTTCATTTGTGGTAACATTGATTCTACAGATTTTTGTGTCTTTTAATGCGATGCGATTAATGTGATAATGTGCAGAATAAAGTTTATATTGCTTCGGATTTCAGTAAAATGGTGCATGCTTATTTTTCCTTCTAAATTATACGACAGTGTATAAATGAATTGTCCAAGTTATCATTTATTTTATTTTTTATTCATCTATTGCTGTAATCATCATCTGCATACCTATGAAATTTACGAGCATTGAAGCAGTGCCATCTCATTAACAAATCATGAAAATAACAACGGACCTAGTAAGAAGCTCTAAGGGACACCACTGGAAACAATACCAAGATCTGAAAATAATAAAATATATAATTATATATATATATATATATAATGTAAAAAAAATAGGATAGGATAATTTAACGACGACACTACATACAGTTATAAATAAAATTGACAGAATATTTATTGAAAACATGAAACGTTTTTTACAAAACTTGTAATCTTATAATACGACTTTGGCCAAGATATTATTTTTAACATGTTATTTGTGTCTTATAAATTAATTTGGCACAATTTTCCATAAGAGGCAAAGAAAATACAAAAAACCCTTAATAATCGCTTTTCTTTATAATAACAAATAAGCCAATTCGATACAAACAGAAAGTAATCAATTGTAATAAAAAACGAGAACAACAATATATTGATGCTAAAATTGTAAAGAGTTTTCAGATGTAACATTTGAATGTATTTTATTATAAATTTAAAGTTAATTTAGAAAACGTTTTCAGTGCTTTTAGTATTAGTCGTTATATCGAAATAATTTCAGGAAACGTTTTAAAAAAGTCAATTGTTAGTTGAAAGGAAAATCTTGTCTGTCGGTTCTACTTCTCAAGATATTTAATACCAAATTAATTAATTACATTTATTCGTTGTTATTTTTCACATGTTATCTTTTTCTCATTCTGCTAGAAACGTGGTTTTACAACGTATTTAAAAATGCTTTCAATTTTTAATAAAAAATTTCGTTGAAATAATCGAATCCAGCAAATATCGATTTATTTTTCGAGTAAAATGCCAGATCAGAGGAATGGTAATTTCCTTTTAATTTATTTATTTTAGGGACTACTACAGAGTTTATTGCAGACAAAATGTTCGGAGAATTTGCGGAATATCACGTTGGAAAAATATAATTTTTTAAAATTTTAAAATTAAATATCTCGAGATTTACGTTTGATCGAAATATTTTTTTTGTGTATTTATTACTGTTGACCTCGAATGAATATTCCTATAAAGTTTCATTAAAAATTCAATAAAGGAGACCTCCGTCATTCGTTTTTTTAATAATGTAACTAACAAAATTACTTTTTAAATAGTTTCTTTTTGAACTTTGGTAAACGTATATGTGAATATTTAATTATCTAAAATAATGGGGGAGTTATATGATGTTCAATACTTGCGAACGCAGTAACAATGCCACTTAATATCCAAAACATTCAGTAACGCTTTCATTTGTGTTTATAGATTTTGGTTTATAAACGATTGATCGCTTATAGCAAAACTGACCAATTTTTCATTGTATATTTTTCATAATAAATGTAAATGTATCATTCCAATGTGTACCTGTCCATGGTTAAAATTATATACTACCGTTTACTAAACAAAAGATGCATCGAAGATTTACAGTGGAAAAAAAGAGAAGTAACGTCGACAGAAAGCAAATTTTACTTAAAAAGTCATGTTATTCAATGATTCGAAACGATTCACGGATGGAAAATGGAAACTTAGAAGAAAATACATATGTGCAAATTCGCTATTTTTTTTATGTCTTCGAAAGTCACATTCATTTTTAATGATATTCTTTTTTCGTTGGTTGTTTTTTTTTACAAAATTGCTAATGGGCTGTTTGAGGATACTGAACTCAGTATTAAATTTTCAAATTTCAGTATATTAAAACTAAATTTTATTGAAATCTCTTACGAATGTGGGGTTTTCTTCGACCATTGATTTAAGATTTGGCGCCAAATTTTTTAAATTTAAAATTACGCTTCTATGTTACTACATTGTATTAATAAATTGCTATAGCGTCATTTATTTCTAATATAGTGCTGCACTTTTAAAAATCAATATAGCACACTTACAAAACTACTGGGACTATTTAATAATCGGAATGATTTGAAACCTATGCTTATACTCATGAAATCATAGCCAATCAGTTTTTTTATGCACGTTGAAACGACGTATAATTAGTATATATAGAGTTGCATATAAAGGATTCAAATATGTAGCACTTTCAAAAGATTATAAATTTCCATAAAAGGTGGGGATTTCGTTCATGAATAGAGTCAAAACTTTCTATATTTACAAACCGTGAACTGGACAGTTGTTCCAAATCATATGATCGCACCGTGAAATTTTCAGAAAAATTGAATCAAACCGCATTAGTACAATAATTCTTCGCTTCTTCGGAAGCGTTCTCTCAGCGTACACTTTGCTGGGACTTGTTTTTTCTATTAAATTGGATTTCAACTCGAACATTTTACATATGTATGTAATTTATTTGAAAGTTTACTAAGAAGTATGGCGAATTAAAGGGATAATAAAGTCGGCTTTGGATACGAGCTTTAATTTGGAATCTGACGCGAATTTCTTCTATTATGTGTGCGTGGCGACCACTTTACTACTTTTTATGTAGAAGGTTTTGATAGGGCACATGTTTTTTAGTTGGGAAAATCCATTGAAGCGGAACTTAAACCCTTTTAACAGTAATTATTTATTTATTTTAGAAAATAAAAATAACACACATGCGCTCTGCTGGTCCACACGATCCACAAAGGATTGCTGTCGGCATCACGAACAGTGAATGGATGTAGTACAGTTTTTCTGGCTTACTCAAATTCCCGGAATTTGGGTAGGAACTCGTTCTGAGTTACCCAAAAAACAGGTGTGAAGGATAATGGAGATTATAGAGGATCGCAAAATGGGTAGGGTGAAATGTTACCAATTCAAAACCAATGTTTAATTATATGCTTAAGATTTGTTTTATATATAAATATTAAGTACATGTTTACAGATAAAAGTCGGCCAATTGCGAGTGAAGTTCGAGGTTTTAGAATTTCGAACATAACATTCATTGTGACTTGTTTATTAAATCAAGGATAATTTTATGGAAACGAGTGATTTTATTCTGCAACTTTGTCTTTGCTGTTTCAATTAATCTGATTTTATTTATGTATTTGGAATGGAATTATGTAAAGCAGCGCATATAATAGTTTGGACACTTTTTTCCGTTAAATGTCTGTTTGTGCACGCATCACGCGGAAATTACTGGACGGATTTTAAAAAAATGTGGTATTTTGGTGGCTATTGTGATAGAGTAACACATAGGATACCTTTTATCTCGGAAAAAAGCAAGTTCTGGTGGGGTGACCAAAAAGCAATATCTCAGGAGTGGAGATTTCAATGGACTGAAATAAAATCTTCATGCTTGATGATGCATGATATTTAATTTTGCCTTATCAAAATTGTTAATTCCTTTAAAAAAAATTAAACTAATTGCTGAATGTATCATATATTAATTTTAACGAAATTAACGAACTTATTAAGATAATTTTTTTCTTATATTTAATGCGAAGTATGTAACTCTGTTTTAGATTAAATTTAGGAATTTTAAAATTGAGAGAATGAAAAGATTTTAATATGTATTTTTTTTCTGATTTTATAAATAAATAATAAAAGAATTTGTTTTCAAAATAATTTCTAAGTTATAATTTGTTTAGCTATTTTCATTTTTGTTCATGCTCAATGTGGGAAATAAGGTTAGACTCATTTACAGTTTTGTGCCTAATAGACAATGCTGATACAATTTCACAATAGTTTTTGCACAGCTTTCATCTAAAACCAGATCAATTTAAGATAGGACGCGGAAAACCTTTAACTGAGGGGGGAAAAATTACAATTCTAAAAAATTATTAAAAGTTTTCAAACCATCAGATAGCAGAGAAATAAACCGAAGTGAAAAAATTGTGTGGTATTTTCTAAAAGATCGCAAAAATTATAGTCAAAACCATAACACTGGCCGGCTATCAACAGTGTCAACGGCGCAAAAACGGCTGTTTATCTGAATTGCGGCGAATAGTTCGAAGGCCACTTGGCAATTGAAGACTGAAAACGATTTACCTGTTGAAGTTCGACGTGTTCGACATATTTTGAATGCTGAATAATTTTTAACTCTTGAGATACCAGAAAATGAAGCGTAAGCCAATATTATCTGTGAGCAGCAATATTCAGAACCGCAAAAAATTCACACTAGTCCATTGGATAAATAAATGGCGAAAAATAATATTTTCCGATGAAAAAAATTCAATTTGGTTGGGCCAGATAGGTTTGCCCATTATTAGCATGATTATTTGCGTACTAAAGAAAAGGTTTTCATTAAACGTCTAAGCTTATTTCTCGCAGTGTATGTATGTATCTAAGTTAGGGCGCAAAATAAAAAGTTAAAAAATGAGAATGGCACATGATATATGCAATTTGCACTTATTATTAGCCTGATTTATTTGTACTTAAAAGATAAATGTAAAATCACTGCAATGAAACATGTGTTTCTTACAAACATTTTTTTCTACTACAAATGGAAAAAACGAAATTCTTATAAAACATTTTGGCGTCTGTCTGTCTGTCTGTTTATTGGCTTACATTTTTGAACTAATTATAACTCCTTTTTTGCTCGCATTAATTATGCAGGAGCTATAAAAAGCATTTTCTTGTTTATTTTTGGACCTGATCTTTCAATAGCTTAATTAGGGTGTCATAAAAATTTCATCTTCAAACCATAGCTTTAATTATAAATTTTGTGATTTTGGTATATTACAAAAAATATATTAATTTTTACCGTCTCTCATTATTTTCAAAATACGTGGGCCAAGCAATTTGTAATTATATAGGGCCCCTTATCCGCGGTTTCACTTATAAATTTCTCTCTTTTTACTTGTCTCTGACAATATCTGATTCATTTCTTTCGAAAGTTTAAACCAAGTTTTAGATATAAAAAATAAATAGATGCATAAACTGATTTCTTTAAAAATGTGTTCTTTCTTAAGAAGTTAGACCAGAGTAAACAACATTTTTCTGACTATGTACAGTAATAAAAAATGTACTTTGTTGGCTTCTAACAATTGTAACGGTCGGCCAACGTTGATCCCACTTTTGTTTTTAGTGGTTTGACTTTAGTGGATCATTTTATAGTTAATATCGCACGTAATTTGGCCAACTATAATATTTAACGATAGTCACGTGGCTCTCATGGATGTTCTAGAAGGCATGGGGTTTTGCCTTTGGTAAAACAGTTTTCGATTATTGCTATAAAATCGACGAGCCGATAATTGCGTGTCAATGGTTAACACGCACAAAAGCCGCTTAAGCGCCCAAGAAGCATTTCAGGACAACAAAATTGCATGTATGGATGTTGAAAATCTGTTACATACTCCAGGGATTACCGACTAATTGCAAGTTACTCGAAATTACTATTTATTATTAAAAAAATTACCCATTTAAAAAATGTTAATCAACATTTTCTTAATATCACTATTTTCGACCTGGTTGAAAACATAAAAAAAAGACTATTCGATCGGCATGCATTTTAAAACACACCATTTTGAGATCGGTATTATTTTTAGACATGGCCGTGCAATTAATTATACTATAAATAACGTTGTTATATTCCTTAAACTTAACACATTTTATGTACAATATTTTAAATTTATTACTCAAGCAATTTTTTATTTTAAAAAAATCAGAAGAGTCTCATAAGTGTATTTATTTTATGTCGCTTAACTAGTTAGCTGTTTTTGACGAGTATATTAGTCATGGAAAAAGTGCGAAACTTTTAATTATGACGAGTATATTCGACATGGGTAAAAAATAAGAGTTTGCAGTTAATATTCCATATGAAACATACTTTGTAATTGGGGAGTATACTCGTCATCGCTTAATTTGTTCGTTATAATTTAGAAATAAATACATTTTCCAAAAAGTTTGAAACAGTTAACTGGTTAATACAAGCTACAAAGATAAATAAAAAAAAGGCTCCTCTTCAAAGTATCACAAAAGTTTGTGCACTACTTTTTTTCTTATTTAATTCTTCTTGGCTTTCAAATATTGTAAACATTTTATAACTAACGAATATGTTTTAGTTTTGACGAAAATTACAATTTAAATAGCCAAGGTAACTGATTTTTACGTACAACGAGTATACTCGTCAAAACGCGAATTATTACCATTTCTTCCTGACGAGTATACTTGTCAAACATAGCTAACTAGTTCAGTCATACAATCACCGTGGAATGTGTTCTTTTGCTTTGTTTAATGTAGGAGGAGATCTTTATGTATGTTTTTGAGATATGCTTTTTATAAAATATATTTTGTATGTCGGTTAATTTATTTCGAGGTAATTTTTTTATAAGAAATCTATGCAAGGTATAAATGAACAGACTTTCGCAAAAATAATACAAAATTTTATTTATAAAGTACTGTAACAAATCACTGGAACTGCTTGATTTGGAATTGATACTTTTGTATTGATGGGAAATTTAAAACCGCTGAATTTTGATCAACAATTAAACGGGTTTTATTTTTATGATTAAAATATAAGTGGTCGCTTCGACTCGGACTAGAAGCGAATCTGTTCCATGAAAATTGCGAAAACGACGGATACGGCGAAAAAGTTGATTTTTCATCTTTAATTATTCAGAAAAATCTAATTTCCACTGTGAAAAGTTCCATGCAATTTCAGTCTAACCGCAAAAGTATGCTAATCAGGAGGAACAGAAACGAAAAGAAGTTATCTTAATTACTTTTTAAACTTCTTTGGTGACGAGGTAGTCTTATACACAATTTTTTTATCTATCAGAATTTTGCAACTCAGTCATCATTTTATGAATTTTTGTATTTTTTGTTAGTGCTATTAATAATTTTACTTTAACTTAAATGTTGTTGTTTTTGGTGTAGTCGTACTTGACTTCGTCTGTAATTATTAAAACTAGAGTTTATTTCTTTTATCCGCAAAAATGATTTTTTCTACATGATTTTAAAAATCACGCAAATTTGATAAAGGACAATATTGCTTTATGGTAACGTGGGCCTTAATATTTTTTTGAAATCTTTGCTAACAGTGCTCACCATGGAACATAGTTTAAAACAGTAATTTACTATACTTCCAGTAATTCTAACAACATTTGAAAAAGCAATATGTATTTATTTGTGTTTTACAAAAATGTTAGCTTTATTTAGAGAATTAATTTTAAAAACGTTTCAAGAACAACTCCAACAAGAAACGCAAGGCTTAAAAAGAAAATGAAATCGTGGTAATATAATTTATGGTAGCTCTATATAATTCAATATATATAGGAAGAATTGGGCAAGATGAGATAGTGGGGTAAATAAAATTTTCTGAAATATAATTATACTCGTAAAATTCATATTTTATTTATTACAGTGGCCAATCTGCTTCTGTCAGTCTTATGAACAATGTCATAGCAGGAGGGTTCGAGGCTGCATGCATTCAATAAAACTTCTTTCATTGCATCTTGTCTCTTTAGGGAATTTCTTTAAATTTTAGAATCATGTAAATCTACCCGACTAGAATTACCTTCAAGACCTGTTAAGGCGTCTGTAAGGTATTCCACTAAAAGTATGCCTTCTCAGTAACAAGTCAGGTCCATAGTATGATAGTCTAAACTTTGCGTTTAACGGGCAGTTATTGTATCCTTTCCTTTGTCTTGCTCAGTTTCAGGGTATTTTTGAAGGAAATTAAATAAACATGTACTTATGTTTGTAAATATAAACTCTATCTAAAAAGGAAAATTAAATCTAAAAAGCAAATTTGCGCATTTGAACCAACAAACACCATTGCATTGCACCTAATAATAACAAGAAAAACAAATTATACGTATACAAATTCTTAATGAAAATTCAACCAAACGTAAATCTATACGGGCCGTTTTAGGAAGTCGTAATGGGAAAATTTACGTGACCCGTCCGCCAAGTGTTAACATCATGAGGTTTTTCTTTCCTTTTTGGTTCGATTATGGATTAAAATAAGATATTTAGACCGTTAGGAATATTAAGTAGATTAAGTAGTAACAAAATTTTCCGCGTGAGAACTAAATTTTGCACTTTCAGGACCGTAACAGAGTACTTTTTAAAAAATGTTTGTGGGATATTCACCCGAGTATAAATTTGTTCCCAAAAAAAGGTCTCTATAAGATAATAACTTTTTAAAGTTGGCAAAATCGATGTCCAAAATTTTATGAAATAATGTTAATTTAGATTGAAGCTCAAGACATTTAAAAAATTTATTTTAACACATAGTTTTTCATATATCATAAATATGTCATCGTATTATTACATACGTCTCGAGAAGCGTATATTTTTAAACGTCTTTTATCCTGGCTAAAAGTGTCTGTTCTTCTTTAATTTGTCAATAAAATTGGTTGACAAGTCATCTAACACTGATTTTGTCATATATCGTATGTCATGTAATTAATTGCGTTAGACTGAATGACTGTAATTTGTGATTACATATAATCAAATCATCTTAGAAGTGAATTTTAATAGGATTTTAGACACTATTCATTTTCTCGGCTATATTAAAAAAATATATCTCCTTTTTACAAAAGCAAGGCGACTTAAAAAAAAAAAATAATAGAAAATGGGCGAGAGCTTAGGTGACACTAAAAGATAATTAAACCCAACTATTCAATTATACCTTTTTGTGGATATGATTGAGCTGATCAGTTAAAAATCGTCAACGTAACTATTGTCTATTGGTCTGATATGAGAATAGGGGAATATTGGTAACGAAATCAAATAATTATATATGTCCACACAAATTCACAATTTTTGATGATCAGTTCAATCGCAGTCTTATTATTACTTTTAATTCTAAAGCCTATAATCATGTACATATATTATTACTATGTTTATTAATTCTCAAAATTAATGATTGAGATATTTTAAAGATTATGTTCCCCGCTGAAGAACAGAAATAAATAGTTTAAAATTAATTTTTTCGTTAAAAACTTTATATATTTTCCAAAAACCATATTTGCGTAAAGAGCGTAGAAAGCATCATCGACAATCTGTTGTACGATAGCTATCGGTTGGAGTTGCTTCCATTCTTTAAAGAGCGCGCCATCTGTTGACAGTCTGTTTAACTAACATGCATTACAGCTGTTGGTTGGAGGCGTTTATACAATTTCCATTTGAACGACTTTTTCAAACTTAAATTTGTTACTGATAGATTTTCGCCAATAAAAGTATAAAAAAATACACTCCTATAAGAAATATGAAATTGACAAATATGGAAAAAAGAAGACTTTTGCTCATTAATAAAACACAAGTTCATACGCTTCAAAGGGCAGGATTGTATTTATCAGGACATGTTTTTTCCCATGGACAGTCATACTTGGCATTTTCACAAGTTCGTAAATTGAATGATATTTATGTTTCTCTTAAGGACGCATACAGTCAAAAAGTAAACGATGATCAAATCATAATTGCTGCATTGTTTTCAAAGAAGTTTCTTCGTAAAGTAAAATTAGTAAAAAAATCACATTTGATAAAGTCATTATCAATTTTCTTAAATATCTACTTTTTAAATGTTTTACAATTAAACATATTGTATATATGGATAATAATAAAACTGATATTTATTACTACTCTTCAAAATAAAATGCCTTTCATTAATAAATGCATTCACTTATTTCTACATTACTATATTACCATTCGGTAACTGATAACGATACTGTGCGAAATATTCAGACGCTAAAACTAATTTTATTCTTCTTTTTCAAAATTGGTAAAAAGAAAACCAAATAGAAAGGATTACAATCCCGGAATGTTAGTTTTAAACTTATGACCAAGGTTTCCACTTAAAATGTCCAGTAGAACTACCATTTGCCTGGACTAATTTGGTTTTTAGATTTTAAAATCACGGTAACATACATCTCTGGCCACAGAGAAACAATCTATCAAACAATATCACTGTTGAATTTATACATACACATTTAAATCAAAGAAAAAATAGCCGAATATTTATTTACAGAGTATAAATAAGTGGCAGTGTGTCAAAAATTATTGGTGCGTTCCTTTTAATTGCCAATACTGTTTTGTTGAGTGTGCGAACATTTTAACATGACTGCTTGGCTATTAAATTTCGGGGAAAAATACAGAGAACAGATGTACCACACGCCATCGCCGGAAGTTACAGCCAGTAGCCGCCGTCACCTAATACTTAATTCTCTTATGCGTAAAACTGAGCACGTACCTAATTATTCAATATTTCGTTTTGAGCGCCCTCTTTAGAAAGAGCTTGTTTTTTTTGCTTCCAAAAAAAGTAAAAATTATATTCTCCTGAATTTTAGTTAGACGTGATGATGGAATAGGCTTGCGGGCGAACACAGCGATTTTGTAAATAAAAATTCATGAAGTTGTGGTGAGTGACCGCTGATTGAAGTTAGAAAAGATACCGAAGATTGCAAAGATCTCAACAAAATATATGCACACATCGTTTTACGTAAACATTTTGACATGAGGGGTTGTTTTTTTCGGAAACATGCGGTGAAAATGTACTTACAGCTCAAATAGAATTCAACGAAAAAGATCATTTTTTTTAAAATGAAAATTGAACCGATTATAAAAAGTTAGTAAATTAAAAAAATAAGCGATTATTAACCAGTTAACTGTTTCAAACTTTTTGGAAAATGTATTTATTTCTAAATTATATCGAACAAATTAAGCGATGACGAGTATACTCCCCAATTACAAAGTATGTTTCATATGGAATATTAACTGCAAACTCTTATTTTTTACCCATGTCAAATATACTCGTCATAATTAAAAGTTTTGCCCTTTTTTCCCATGACGAATATACTCGTCAAAAACAGCTAATTGGTTAAACTAACCAAGTGCATTACTTAAATCTCTTAAAAATGTATAAATAATCAGTTTGTATCAAGAATTTTATTGAAATCGGACATTAAACATAATTATTAGAGTGCTGAACATTTCGAATGCGATTAGACAATTTTAATCAGTGCCAACGAGCTATCGAAATTTGGCATATAAAATATATTCGTTAACTACGAATCCGGCCTCCGATTTTCGAAGTTCAAAATGCCGGATCAAAACCCTAAAAAGCTATCAATTAAATTATACGGAGGTTTTCGAACAAATGATATGTATAAAGATTTTATAGGTACTCGTATGATATATCTTAAAGATATATTGATACAATATATTGGACGATCTTATAGAAATATTGATGATTCTGAATTGCGTGAATTTCGGAAATCGTAGGCCGAATTCGTAATTAGTTACTGCAAATACACTCGTATATAATTTCAGACAACAATATTAACTTTTATAATAATTTATGTTTTGTTTTTTGAAAATTTTTATTCACCGTCGTGAACTTTGAAAGTACGAGGTTAAATTCATAATTAGGGATCCCAAAAACCCTTATATATGTAATTTCCTACAAGTCTTTCTAAAAATAACTTCTTAACTGAATTTAGTCTGGAAAATTAACGAATCATTCAAAATCAATTGCTGCGCACCCCCTTAAAGACAAAAGTATAGAAAATATTAAATGTGTTTAAAATTAGTGGCACGGGTCAATATTGTCCCAAATTATTGTTCTTACCTTGAAAAAGTTTGGTTGATGAGATCAAAGAAATTCAATCGCCTTATTAAATTTATTATAATAGTTATGTAATAAAAATTGTGAAAATATTCACTAAGCATCAAAATTAACACTAGAACTACCGGCGCGCAAGCCTATAATTTTAACAACTTTCTGCACCTTGAATTTAATACTCTTTCAAATTTTAATAAATACTTATTAATTGAAAAAGGTTTTTTCAATATGTGGTAATTCTCAATTCTATTCAACTTTGGCATAAATCAGAAGAGAATTACAAAAATATACAATTAAATGAAGGAAAGAATTGAGTACCAGTCAAATTGACTGGTTTTGATAGTTCTAGTGTTTAATATTTGCAGTTCGAATTTTGAAGTTGAGGAACATTTTATAACATTTATAAATCGTAATTTTTACCCTACTTTCGTAAAGCCAAAAGTAAGGGTTGTGATTTATGTTAGTATTCCGTTTAACGTCGATTTTAGTAGGTCAATTTTCATGATCGAAAATGTATTTCTTTTGAAAATCTGAATAGATCACTATATTACTTGTTTTTTTCTGAAGAAGGGTAGTTTGGAGAGCAAAACACAATAGAAATTTTTAGGATTATTTTTTGAAACAACTGTTTGGTACAGAATAAGTTATTAATAGGTAAACACAACTCAATTAATTTTTAAGAACATTACCAACAATATTTATAAATAGTGTTTTAAAAGCAGTTCACGCGTGAATGAAATAAAATTTCTTTAACTTACACAATGACAAATATTTCTGATCGGTCGATTTGATTTTTGCAAAGGTACAAACTCCGATCCCCTCAAACTCAAAATGAAGCATAATGTTCGGAATTTGCTATGATGAATTAAACTTAGTTGTTAAGGATTTTTCATAGTTTTCTTTATCAAATGAACGATGCTTTATAAGGTTTCAGAGATCTGGAGAGCCAACGTTATTAAAATAGGTAATCATGGTATAATATAAGTTGAAATGTAAATAAAGCGTTCTTCATAAAATTGATGTGAAAATAAAAGAAGTGTGCAAAAGAATCACTGTAATATAATTTAATGAAAAATTCTACCAATTAAAAAAATTCAAACTTCATGAAAAAATTGATATGCTACGTTTAATTATATTTATTTTTCTTTCTTTCAAATCATATCAAGTGTGGTATCGAATAAAAAATTTTACCAAGCGTGAACTTGATCATGAAGGGGATTAAAAAGTATCAAGAAACAGGTTCTACCAATAACGCACCATTAAAAATTCACTGAAGAATATGTGCGAAAAGTGAGCGGTGCGATTGGGCGATGAATATTTAGCACTGAGAGCAAAACTGTCGTTGAGCTTCAGTGAGAGATTTAACGCTCGTAAATAAGGACCCTTGTTGTTATTTTCAAGCGAATACAATTATGAAAATGAGATTCGTCAGAAAATAATTTGGATGTTCTCATTTTCGGACGAATTGAAAAGTTCGTGCATAGGCAGCAGTAGAAAATAAAAACAGATTTTTTGAAATTATTATTTGCTGTACATACATGCTTTAAAGGAGGACATTTTTCCCGTAAATAATTTTTAATGATTAGCTATGTTTATACCTAGGTCATAAGCAGTACATAGCCATAGCCATAAACATAAATTTGTCATCTCATAAATTTGCTGTGTACAAAAAATCCAACAACCGATGAATAAAAATCTTTAAGTTTTCTATGAACATGGTTTTTTGTTACATTTCCAAATTTTCAATCTATGCATTACTTTTACAGACGAACGATGATGCTTACCAAAACCTTCTTGAACATTGAAATCTATGAAGTGGTACATATAGGGCAAAGTGGTCGAACCCCTAAAAACTTTCCTTTGACGCTTATGGAAAAGATGTAAACATGGTGTAAAAACTCGCGGTTAGCTTACAAACTAAAGCTCGTATCCTAAACCGATTTTCATTCACGATTACCTTAAAAAGTTTTCCCCTTTAATTCGCGTTACTTTTTACTGCCTCTTAGAACAGGGTATATTAAATTTTTTGAGTTTTAATCCAACTGTACAGGAAAAACTAGCCCCAGACCATTTTCAAAGTATACGGCGGGAGAACACTTGGTTCCGTACTACTGTATTGCAAATATTTTCACCAGAAATTTATTAACATTTTTGGCTTATATGAAGAGAAAGCCTTGAACGAATCAGATAAAACATTTTCTATAGAAATTAATACTTAGGCGAAAATCGCCTTTGAAATTGGTTTTTTTATACTAAGCTTAGGCTTTCTTAGATTGGGTAAATCTAAAATAACTTCTACAATTTGCCTCACCAAATTTCACACAAGGTTAAGGTAATTTTCCTAAGCTATTGTATATTGTACAGCCTTTACAAGTTTGATATATAAAACTTTCGCTATTAATTTTGCGTTTAAGTTTACCTTAGTACTTGGGTAATTTACTTTAGTAAAAATATACTTTCCCCTATCGTATGGGATATTTTCATCGACCGGTTCATTCATCTAAGCACTTGGGTAATTTACACAAATGACGTGTATGTTACTTTACGTATTAGTAATCGATAGGAAATAAGTTCGGCATATTTTCACTCAATATAATTCATACGTTAACAAGAATTTGTTTATAAACAGTTGCGTAACACATATGGCCTGTGTTGGGGGTATGTGCGAGGGAGAGATTGGGGAACTGGAAATGGCCAGCTGATCCTTCTAAAATCAAAAGTTTTAATAACTTTACCTAAGCTCAAAGTTGTAGTAGTACATTTAGATATTCAGCAAAATTTTTAGTTAGTTCACATGAGTTTATAGCATAAAATTGCTCAAATGTTTTTAAGTAACTTACTTCTTAGGTGATTTTTCAAAATATTTTTCTCTAAGCCTACCCTAAAATTTGTTTTATTTAGTGTTTGACCAAAAAACTTGGAAGAACAAAAAATGTACAATGTAGACATGGTTTTTTTAATAATTTTATATATAAGTTTTTCTTTCGGTGTAATTAGTGTATTGAAATTCACTATATATTATGAATTGACCAATTGAGCCCCAAATTAGCAAGTACAAATGTAGTTAATTACACATGGAACCCTTCCGACATGTCAATTTTCGACTAATATGCCCGACATTTTATAATAATCAGTTAATATGCAATGTAGCAACATTTTAAAAATAATAATAATTCCCTAAATGATTAAAATTCAAGTTGTAAGGCAACGTAAAGGAAATTTTCTTTTTTGATCGGAAATAATTGAATAAATGACTATTTACTTTTATATTGAACATTATGTATTTTGATGAAAGATTATTACATTTTTTTGTGTCTATCGTAATAAACTGAAATCAGAAATACAGCACAAGATTTTATTTGAATGAAGGATTAAAAACAGGTGATGAATGAACAAAATAAATAAAATTTAGTAATCTTTAAAACAATATACATATACATAAAGATTATACTACTGTGTTCAAAAAGTAAGGTGAATTTTTAATTTAAACTTCCTGCCTTAACCGAATCGGACAAATAAATTTTTTTTCAAGTTGGTAGGATTGTTAGTGACATCTGTGACAAATTACATGTCAATATCATCATTAGTTTTTAATTTTCGCTTGGTTTTGTGAACAAAGAAAAGTGAATTTGGCGATTTTTACGATGTCGAATTTTGTTGAGCAAAGAAGTGCACCGTCGCATACAGCACTGGTTCTTTGTGAGTTTTTCGCCAAAAACTCCACTTATGTCGCTCCACAACCACCGTATTCGCCTGATTTAGCACCGTGTGACTTCTGGCTGTTCCCAAAGCTCAAGAGACCACTCCGGGGAAATCGTTTTGAGTCGATTGAAGAGATCAAACGTGAATCGCTACGCGCATTGAAGGCTATACGTTGAGGACGACTTTTTAATGCTTCAAAGATTGGAAAAAACGTTGGCATAAGTGTATTGTAGCTAGGGGGAATTATTTTGAGGGGGACGAAATCGATTTGCAAGAATAAATAAAAATTTTTAATTTTAAAACAAAATTCACCTTATTTTATGAACACAGTAGTATGTCTAGCTAACAAATAAATAAAAAAATGTAAGGATATTAAATAGGACTTCTTTAATAAATTTTCCGTATTGATCATTGCAAGCGTGAATGTAAATGTTTTTTTCTTTGAGTTGTTCTGCCGAACATTAATTTACGCATGCTCTACATAATTGAAATAATTACATTGTAGTATCTAACTGATATTTTGTTCAGTTCACAAATTCTCTAATTGCATTGCCATTTAAAATTCCTGAACTTAGGTTTTATCTAAATGTCAAGAGCAGGTGATAATACATAGTTCCATTTGGCATATAATTCACTTTAAATTAAACCTCCTTCAAAAATTAGAACAATTTAAGTTTTGATTACAAAAGAACGACTTCAACGCTTTTAATTAAAAAAAGTTGATACTTTGAAATTTCCCACAGATTGTTTGGTCATATCCGAAATTTGTCATCTTCACAAGAATAAGGCAGAAATTATTTCACCCTGACCTTAATATCGAACTACAATTAATCAAAGAAATCGATATATTTATATTCACGTAATATCGTTTTACTCAAAATTGCCGCTGGTAGGAGAACACCTAAAAGAATTTCGATATAAATTCGTAGGTACTCAAATTTGCAGTTGTTTTGATACAATGTGCATCAATTCTTAATTCAAGCAATTAGTAAACAGACCGTTCTGCGCGTGTTTCTGTAGAATACGACAAAATCATCAATTTTAATGAAAAAGCTTTGAATTCACGATTTTTTAAAAGGAAAAAAACGTAACAGACCATTTTTACTTGCAGATTTGTTGTTTTTGTGTAACTTAGTCACACCGTTTTTACGTAATCATTGATTATCGAAGGAGGATTTGTCTCTGATGTTTTTTATATTTACTTAAAGGTAATAAAGATAAAAGCAAATAGGGATTTAGAGCTAAATCAGATAATTCGACAAAAATATTGGGTGTAATTTAAATAGAGTTTTTGTATATGTTCTATAAAAGGTTTGGTATCATGATCCGATAATGACGTTAATTCTATTCATTGTGTAACAACGTTTTCTTCCATAATCTTAAAAAATAGGAATAAATTTTATTCATGTAAAATTTCCTAAATTTCCAAATTTCAAAATGTAGTTAATGCTAAAATCGCGATGGTGATAAACTTTTATAATCTTTTATACATTATAATTGCATTGAATTTAACTAAAATAGTAAATAGAAAATTTTATAGGCACATGTTTTCCTGTTTCGTGTTTTATGTTTTTACAACTGGGACTTCCACATGTCCAAGTAAATCAGTGTTTGGTTAAAATTTGTAATGTGGCGGAATAAATGATTAAATTAAATTTAAGTCGAATAAATGCGAATACTCTTTTAAGCTTTTGGTTTTAATCTCATACTAAACTCAATTTTGATATTTTAATATATGAACTGTTTTCGTGGAAATGTTTTATTGAATTGAACTATTATCCACCAGTGGCTTATAATAGATGATGTTTTTGCATAAAGTACTTTAAATTGCATATTCATTTCATATTGTAGCAAAACTGCAGAGTAATCAGTAAAAGTATATTCGCTGCTTAGTTTAGGTAAGAAAAAAAAAATATATTGTGAAAATTATTTGATGTTCATAGTTAGAATATTTTTTGTTATTTTGTTTTCATTGTTTCTGAATGAATCAGGTCAAAATGATATAGTTAAAGCAAGATATTCTTATTAAAAAGTTCTATTTTCTTTAATATATTACATCTAATGTAGGAACAATTAATTTTTTTTTAGATATTACTATTCCTGATTCAAAACTTTATAAAAACTTATTTCTCATATTAGTTGCATTAACTAGAAAGGGAAAAGCCTGCATACATTGTTTCGAACGTCTATGTTTTTACATTTAGTTTTAAATTAAAGAGGTTTCCATTTTAACATTTCCGATTCGATTAACACTTTGTCGATACGAATCAGCAATTTTCATTTACCAAACATTAAAGACGAGGAGACTGGAGTCGGCGTTTTTTGCTTAGAAAACGATAAACGCGAATCGACGTTATTCAGTTTTAAAGGTCTAACAACACTTAAAACATTATTAGCATCATCGATTATGCGATGGAACTGAAACTATTCGTTTCGCTGTCATGTATCATCGTCAATGTGTTAAATTGGTTCATACTTAAACTGAAAAATTGTAGTTGTTAATTCAAAGTCCTTTCATATTTATCTGATATGCTAATACCTTTTTACCATTTATATTTAATGTTAGTACACATTGAATTTGAGATTTTCTCACAATTTTAGAGTTCTGTACGTCCGAATGAAAAAACGGAGCCCTTATAGGAATCACTCGTGTGTCTGTCTGTATGTATATCCGTTTGTTACTTCCAATTTGCTCCGAATCTACTAGTTCGATTAAGTTAAAATTTGGTTCACATATTAATTTCTGTGACCGAAACATGGACGTGCAACGGAAATAACTAAATTAATTTTAAATATGGGGGTCACTTTTGTGGAGCAAATTAGAAATTAATTTTCTGGAAAAAAAATTTTATATAATTTTTTTGCAATTTGTACTTTGTATCCAAAGATTTGTGAGGGCCTCAAATATACATTTTTAAAGGTTTTAAAGGTGGAATAAATTATTTGTACTGTTTTTAAATACCAATTCCCATGCTACAATGTTGTTGGTTTTATTATTGAAAAATAATTTAGTGAATAGTGCTTTAATAGATTTTAATTTATTTTTCCCAGTTAGAATAATTTTAATTTCTAAAATAACTAAACGTACACTTATGTGACATCCCTGAAGGGGTTAAAATAAAAAATTTAAAGGAAAACAACTTATTCGATTCATCGATGGTAACAAGCACGCATTTATTTTGTGAAATGACAATTCATAAAGGTATCTTTAAATTTCTTTCGCTTAAAAAGGATGAAAATGCGATTCGAAGCGTAATTCATTCATTTTAACTATTGTTTTCATCGACTTGTGACATGTTGCATTATCTTGGTGAAAAAGTACTTTTTTCTTTTACATATGAGATCGTTTTTTGTATTGCTACACTCAATCAATCCAATAATGCTATTGATAGTTTTTCTTTTCTCAAGATAGTGTCGTTGAACAAAATACCATGCGCGTTCCAAAATACTGATGCCGGACGACTTTTGCGTTTTTGGCCACTTTGGGCGGCTTTCACCTGCTGCTCTCCACTCAGCTAACGATCTTTTTAATTCTGGTGTATAGTATTGGATTCAAGTTTCATCCATTGTCCCATCAATCGCATCAATATCAACTTTCTTATACAACTTCACTTTACGGTCTTCTAACCTGTGACTGTGATTTTGGGCGATTAGAACGTTCATCGGTGTTTGTACGGCCGTTTTTAATTTCAACATGCCAGTGAATAATAGTTGATTTCCCTGGGGTAGAGTATCCATACCGCTTATCAAGCCACTGTCTGTCTTCAACAGTATTTTTACCCATCAACAAACAATGTTTAATCAATACACGAATTTTTTTTATGCAACGTTTTGAAAATAAAAGTTATTTCTCTAAAACCGCTGGAACTCATAAACTAATAGTTTGAATAATATGAAATTTTGACAAGTATCGTTTGAAGGTTAGTACTATCCAGATATCCTATTAACAGTGGTGTGTCATATCGGACGACTTATTGAGTGATGTGTTGAGATACTATGAAATTTTCCTTCATGCGAAAGTTGTACATTCAACAAGAAGGATTTTATAAGAGATATAAAAGGCCTAGAAACTAGAATTTTTTACAAGAATATGCGGTTTGTTGATTATTTACTTGATAATTAATTTATCTTTAGTGATCATATAAGGCTTCGATCGTGTTTTATTATTACTTTGGTACGGAACACTGATCTCTGGGAAACATTTATTTTAAAAGACAAGACATACATTTAAAAAAAGTATTCTTATTTTCATCAAAATGCATTTACATCAAAATATTTTAAACCTAATGGGTCTGCTTGGCGCGTGTTGCACTAAAAATCCAGAAGACCCAAATTCGATCCACCATGCATAATTGAATATGAAAATTGCTTGCTTTGACTAAGTTTTTGACTATAAATAGCAAGATTTTTCGTTTAGCGCATCGTTTAGACTTATAATGACAATAGTATAATTTGTGTCATATTACATTTTTCCGCAGAAAGTTTACTTTGTATAAAGCGCATCGTACAGAATGTGAATGACTCTGTGTGCCATTCCAAACACAGCACAACTAATGGGCATTAGTGCTTACGTGTGTAAAAAGTTTATGTAATAATGATTCTCTTCATAAACTTCCTTGTGATAGCGAAACGGCGCGGCGGGCTTGCTGAGCTCACAAAACAATTCCAAACATTCCCTTTCGTGGGAGCATCGCTGAACCCATGGAAAATTGCAACACAGGCCCAGTCAGTCACACTGTGGCCGTTCCGAGGCATTAGTCATTCGCATTTATCATTCACGGCATACACCAGAATCTTATATCTTTAAAGTATGGCTTGGCCAGAAAACCGCCGCGGCTTCGCCATGTGTATGTTTCTCCTATTATTCCGCAGGCTCCAAGAATCCCAAATGAAAAGCAAATAAAACGGCGAAAGACCTAGCGGGTGCCTGTGGAGTGGAGTGGAGTGGTGTAGAGTTATTCGAAAAGAGACAATCAGTTAATTTTTTTGGACGAACGAGATGGATGCCGAAGAAATAAAAAATAAATAAAATGAGGGAAAAAATGGAAGGCAAGCACACCCGCCTTGCCGCGCTTCTTATTGAAAATAAAGAGGCAGTCAACGAAAATAAAAGGCATCACCTCTTCAAACTACCACAAGTTCAATCCAAGACAAGCTAGCCAAGCAGATTTCGAATGCAGATACTCGAGCGCGGGTCCGAAGCGGTCATGAGCTACACCGACGAACTCTGTCGAGTTTTATGAAGTTGCAACGCAACCTGTATGCTGTATGATGCAGATGCTGCGCGGATGAAGTCAGCAGCTACTTTGGCTAGAGTCGGTCGTGATATTCTTCAGGTTGAAAGAATACACCTCGGGAAACTTAAAATGTTAGAGCCGGGAGTGGATAAGAAGTAGTTAAATAGAATTTTGTTTCGTTTCAGTGATTTACGTGTAAATCTCCGCGTCAACCCATTATTTTCCATTCTGCCTAGCGAGCATGTACTTTAACGGAACGTATTAGCGCTTCCATTCCTCAGTAATTAATTGTTGTAGCCTCTGACTGCTACTTCCTCAATATTTCCAATTTAATGGCCTTTGGGCAACTATAATTCAAATTTAGGACTCTCGTTACAGTTCCAGTGGCAGAGAATGCTTAAAATGTGACGGAATATCTAAAATCAACTAATGCAAAAAGTTTTTAGGATTTCTCAATAAAAAATATCTCTTTGTTATTCTGTTACAGCTTCCTAACTTCCTCATTTTATACGTTTTTGTAACGAGAAGAAATGGGCTTTTATTATTTTTAAAGGCAGTCTTCAAAAAAAAAATGTTACTATCAACTTGAAAATCGAACACCACGAAAATGTATGGTTTTTTCTAATAAATACTTTTACGATTTTTACATTTGGAATAACATTTATATTTAAAAATTAAATTTAAATTTAATTTATACCTCTGTTCTATTTGACAGCCACCTAAATTCAATAGTCTGCCAATTGTGAGTCAGTATACAACCTTAAGAAATTTCATATAAAATTAATCGGCGCGAAAAATAAAAGCATACCTCTAAAATCAAAATAACATAACCATTTTAAATTAAATATTATTTACCAGGATATTATACATAAAGCAAATATCTCTCCGAGGTAAGCTTTCAGTTCTCTGTAGGTGCATATTTTTATTTGTAGATACAATATATAATAAATGCATGTAAAGTAAAAAATAACTAATATAAAAATACTCATTTCTTAAATACTAACTTGAATATTTACTGAAAGTCTGGGTAATTATCTTAAGAAAAACCCAAGAAAATATACTTGACCGGAAGTTTATTTTATTCGGAAAATGATATTTGAATAACCGGCCAACCAAATACTTTTTTAGTTAGTAGAGGTAGAGTAAACGAAAATGATTTGTTCAGATTTTAATAACCTTTATATTTCGTTCTCCTTTTTTAGTTTTAAACCAATAAGGCAAGAAGTGTTAAATCCACCGTTTTTGTCACCCTGTTACACTAGCAAAAAGCAATCCCAGATTGCGCTTGTTGCACTTATTTATGACGAACTTGCGAGGACTGGTGGAATATTATGGATTGTTCGACTAAATACACAAATTAAAGTTTTTACACTTATTTAAGGACATTTCAATAAATTTTTGAATTTTATGGTATGAGATTAAAGTGTTACATTTTTTCCTTTTTCACTTACAATGAAAAGTAGCAGGGCACAGGCATTACTTACGTTACATAGTGAAGTCCAAGGGTAAATTGTTTCGTGGCAAACACTGCAATAAAAAGTTTCTAAAATAAAGTAAAATCCTCTTGAACTAATGTTACATACAATAGTATATTAGGTAATTCATTTAAACGGAATTTTCTCTTAATTTAACTGTTAATTCATTAATAATTTTTTGTTTGCAAACTCTTACTTTAGGAATATCAAAAAGTTATTGGTTTGTTGAAACTAACCAAATCTATAGAAAAAGTCGAAACTTTTCTTATTTTTGTGGCGTACTCATGTCCCTATCTTATGCTAAGAGGCTCGGCTATTTTGAATTCAGTTAATTTTTGACAGCTATTTTTCTTGGACGTGTTTTGGCTCGTCTTCAATTTTTTGCTTATTCCAAAAAATGGATCAAAGAATCTGTATCAAATTTTGTCTGAAAAACAAAATTAAATGCGCGGACGCATTTCGAATGTTGACTGTTGCATATAGTGAAGCTACCTTGGACCAAAACAACGCTTATCGGTGGTACAAAATGTTCTCAGAGGGCCGAGAAGATGTGAACGACGAAGAGCGTGTTGGACACCCGAGCACGTCAACAACGGAGGAGAACGTCGAAGAAGTGAAGAAAATAGTATTGGCCAATCGTCGAATTACCGTTAGAGAAGTTGCTAAGGACCTAAACATTTCGATTAGCTCGTATCTTACCAATGATTTGGGCATGAGACGGGTCGCTGCGAAAGTCGTGGCAAAATTGCTCAATTTCGACCAAAATCATTGCTAAGGAGCTGTTGGACTCTGTCCGCGACGACCCAAATTTGCTCCAGAGGGTCATAACTGGTGACGAATCATGGGTTTATGGTTATGACGTGGAAGCCAAAATTTGATACAGATGTTTTGATCCATTTTTTGGAATAGGCAAAAATCGGAGACGAGCCAAAACACGTCCAAGTAAAATAGCTGTCAAAAATTAACTCTGAACATTCAAAATAGCCAAGCTTGTCAGCATAAGTGAGGGACATGAATAACAACATAACGCCACAGGCATCTTTGTTCATAATTGAGTAATTATGCAAATAGAAAGAAAAAAACTCAAAATTCATAAATATTTTGGAAGTATTCAGCAAGTAATAATCTGAGTTGATTGAGGATATCGAAAAAAGGAAAAATAGTGAAAATTGTAAAGACGTTGGCATTTATAATTGTCTATTCCTAGCGAGAAAAAGGAAAACATTTCAACAGTATTGAAAAAAATAATAGGACAACAGAAACGGGTAATATGACTGCAATTGCAAAAATCTATGTATTATTATTATATCAGTATTATATTGGATCTATGTTAGTAAATGCTTTTTCTTTATGATATTTTAAAACTGTAAATTGTTTTGGATTAAGCAATTAAGATGCCACTTAATTAAACATTATACCATACCATAATATTCTTTGCGACATGGGTATATTAATTGATTTTGGAAATTAATATTTCATTATGGAAAATGTTTGATTAATTTGGAAAGGCATAAATTTAGTTTCCTCTAAACATTCTAATTGCAAAGACTAATAAATAATAGATAGGAAGAAATCTTCGCAGCTTCCGTTTTAGGCGGTTTTATTCCAATAATTAAACGATTTTCAATAATTTAATGAGCATTTTTGCGCCTCGATAACGTTTTTAGCGTAACGACTGGATGTATATTAAAGGTGTAGGTAATCGTTTTTTTAAATTCGCAAGAAATCAGGCCGATTAGTGCTTTTTCAAGCCAACAAAGAACTCTGCCTAGACTTGATTATAACGTAAATTTTACTACGCCACAAAAGCTTTAAAGGAGCCATTGCGCAGAATTCCGTTTGATAGGATCCCATAGGTTCTGGTCACTTCCACGAAGTCTCTGTAGTCGTTTTTGGGGGGGACTTACTACGCAGTAGCACGCAAGTACGAAAGTTTTCACTTTTAGGATTTAAAGAGATTTGGATTACGTTCTCAGCCGAAGCTCTTTTATAACATCCCACGTACGTCGCAATACCGCTTAAATCTATGACTGTGATAAAGTTCAGTTACTAGGAGGGAAGCGGAACAGAGGCTATGGATATGGTTTATTTTTATATTATCTCATTGAAATTATAATTTTAGTGAGTTTGAAGTTAAATCTCTAGCGGTTTTCTACGGAAACATGTTTTCAACACACTTGTCTCCGAAATCCAGGAAATTGATTGGTCGTGTGGCTCTGCGAAGAGAAAATCAATATATGTTTTAGTACTTTGTGTCCATGACACTTATTTTAAAGTTCATGCCCCCAACCAGGAATAAATGTTGAGCAGTTGTCGTTACTGCAGACTGAAATGAATCCCCAGGGCACTGGCGGAATGTTTCTATCTACATTGAGCTCATCAACAGATTAATAGATTAGAGCAACGCCCTATATGTTGCTTTTATAGGCAGAAGAGATATGTATTTTATATGTTTGTAACCCACATACTAGGGATGACTGTGCGGCATTGCGAAATTGAACCATTAAATCTTTTCTGAGGTAATATACGACTTTTCGATTTAGACATTTTCACATTAGAAGTCGATGAAATGATGATTTTTCACCAGTTTTATCCAGATGTTACTTAAATTATTCCTTTTACGTGCCGCGTGTGGCTCTTGAAATGCAAACAAAAAGTGCCAAATATCTTGCTAAATAAAATTGTTAATATTTAAGGTTATCGTAATTCCTGAATATCTCTTATAGGTGTATTTTGAAATTTTTTTTTTAATGTTTTAAATTCAGGCAAATGAATTTTGTATAATAGTAACCTTGCATTTTATTTATTATTTGTGGTACTTTTAAAGTATCAACTTTGATTTGTACCTAATCATAAGATTAAAATGCTTACTGTTTTTATTTCTGGTGCCTTAAAATGCTCTACAAATTCATCTTCTGCGAACCTTTTGCAATGTCCTGCATAATGCGTAGTAACACACACATTGGCCAAAAAGTTCCAGGATTGTATCACTGATGGCGCAAAAAAAAGAAAAAAAATGCATATAACTGCAAAATAGTACCAACCTTCAAAAGGGACGTGTCAAAATTTCATGTCATTTCGACCATTAGTTATCGAAATATTAAAATTTAAGTGACGCTAGTTCTGATAAATTATAGAATAATTTACTGCCGAGTTATTACGAATTTTCACATTCGTTTCGAAAAATATTTTATTTGAAAAGCAGTTACGTAGTTTTACAATTTGCTGATTCAATTGGATTTATTTTACTCTATAACCATAATACTTGATAGTTATTGAAGCGCTCAATACATTAAAACTAAGTACTAAACATTTTATTTGAAATTGTCGGAAGGCAATAAGTAAGATTTCGTTAGATATAAGATGTTTTAGAGTTTATAAAATCAGACTGTAGACATCGAGTAACATTCTTCAGGTTAGATTCAGGCCCGTATCAATTTTTCCTTAGTCCAAATAGAGCCCTATGCAGGAAGAATTATTAGGCCTTGCAATGATATATAACATCTCACATATTTCGGACCGGGTCAGACTATTAAATTAGAGCCGGATATCGGATCAAGGCTGGTTTATATATAATTGTATTTACAACATATAAAATATATACATATATATATTTTTTTTTTCTTGATAAAGTATAGAATGAATTCTCACCCTGTGTTCTTTTTTTTGTGTTCATTCGAGAACTAGACCCATATGGCGTTATCCGTACAACCTTTTTTTTCTTGTCAAAATCGAACCCACAACTCCGGAATAGCCAAACCCTTGAGGGACCTTGTAATTATATTTTTTTTATGCGTTCGTATCTTAATTCCGACGGAATTCACAGCAGATCGGAATGGATATTCATAACAAGCAGGGCGTTATCAGAGAGATTAACTCTTACAAATCTTTTTAGAAGTTTTATATAGTTTGCTTAAAAATTTCCTGCATTCCGAACGTGATTTCTGTCTGAATCGAAAAAATTACTGTAATTTTTTAAAAATTATGCATAATGAACCTATATAAATTCTAAAAGTAAATATGCATGCAATATAGCACGGCATTCTGTATTAGTGTTTGAAGTAGACCGGATAATAGGTTTGTAATAAATCCATGATTTCAGGATCGGATAAGCTCAAATGGGGCATTCTGTATTAAGGCTAACTTTAAATAGGCTACTTCTTAAGACAGCTAAAATAAGGAAATACCTATCCGGATTAGATCTGGTAAAATAGGACATTCCTGAAAGATTTCTACTTAGACTGGATGTTCTATACTCTACTATAGCGAGAAGGACGGCCTGATACGCCTGGATTATAGTAGAGCTGGCTACTCAGGAATTTAATCTTATTTAAAATCAAAAGTAAACAAGAAAAAATAGAATCCAATCGCTAATATTGAATTTAATAAGACGTCATATATCCTATGATACGCGGAGTATTAAGAGGCATCAAATAACACCTTATTTGCCAAAATACGGTAAGTATTTTAGGAACTATGAGGGAACAGATAAAGATAAGATATCCATATACATATAGGTATACTCGTATTGTGTTTCCATAAACAGGGTTGAGTTTTAAAGCATTGAAGTTATCCCTGACGGTTTCCATGCAACTGGTTTAGTTTAATAGCTCTTGGTATACGATCTTATTGAAATTCATATAATTATTTAGATAAGATATTCATTTTCTTTCTTACTCCAAAAAAAACGTGGTTAGACACAGATGCCTATTTTAACACAAAACCAAGCAATATACCAATACATTGAATAAAGGCCAACTGTAATGTGTACACCGATCTGTGCGGAACTATATACAGACTTGCGATAACCTGTAAAATCTAAAAACGTAAATCCTTATTTCCTATTCAACTGAATTCGTCAATTGAATGATTCCAAAATAATCCTCCTGTAGAACACAGATACTCTGAACTACCTCTGTTAACTAACTTCTAGCCTGGCAGATTAGTGCAATGGGTTTAAGTCATATAAAGAAAAACTTTTGTTAGAACCAATGTTCAAGTTTGTTTTGTTATGCAAGTGGCAGTAGCGGTATTGGAAGACGACTTGACTACTTAAATGTGGTTGTTATCACAATAAAAAAAATCAAGAAGAATACATGAGCTGTTGAATAAGTATAAGTTTTCGTTAATTGTATTTTGACACGTTATAATCAAGCCTTTAGCTAAATCAGGCCACTTCTCCTTGAGTTTAGGTGGTTTAGTTAAATCTCACCTCTTTCGTTGAATTTAAATGGGTTTAACGAGTCTTAACTCAACCCTGATTTCCTTGGGATTTCAACTCGGTATTATTTAATTTAAATTGATATAAGGTATTTAATAACTATTATATATATCCCGCTTACGACCATTTGCATGGTCGATGATTGGTTTTCTATCAATTTCCTAATTGGAGAGAAACAAGAACAGTAACTATAAAACATTATTTGCGCATCAAAAGAATAAAATGTTATACCTTAAAATATACAGCAGTTGAAAGATTTAGAGCTTAATATGGCGAATGACTGAAATGCTATGACTTGAGCTGTGCACATTGCAAACGCAGTCGGGTCGTCAACATCCTTCAATGTCGTGCTTTTCTCTGAGCTAATTTTTAAAGCGCTTTTATGTGTTCGTTGTTTAGTTTAATCGCCGACGAGAAATATACAAATGACGAATGCTGAACAAATAATAGCTTAAAAATAAGTTGAGACCTTAAACTTTTTTGATATAACGAAAGGAACTTACGTGACATTTAGGGTATACAAACTTGGATGTAGCTAATCCATAAATGATATGAAAATTTTTTTTATGATATAAACATTTCCTTTTTAAATACTACTGTGCTCAAAAAGTAAGGTGAATTTTTAATTTAAACTTCCTGCGTTAACCGAATCGGACAAATTAATTTTTTTTTTCAAGTTGGGAGGACTGTTAGTGACATCTGTGACAAATTACATGTCAACATCATCATTAGTTTTGAGTTTACGCTTCGTTTTGTGAACAAAGAAAAGTGAATTTGGCGATTTTTACGATGTCGAATTTTATTGAGCAAAGTCGGACACACAGCACTGGTTCTTCGTGAGTTTTTCGCCAAAAACTCCACTTATGTGGCTCCACAACCACCGTATTCGCCTGATATAGCACCGTGTGACTTCTGGCTGTTCCCAAAGCTCAAGAGACCACTTCGGGGAAATCGTTTTGAGTCGATTGAAGAGATCAAACGTGAATCGCTACGCGCATTGAAGGCTATTCCTGAGGACGACGTTTTAGCATGCTTGAAAGATTGGAAAAAACGTTGGCATAAGTGTATTGTAGCTAGGGGGGATTATTTTGAGGGGGACGAAATCGATTTGGAAGAATATATAAAAAATTTTAATTTTAAAATAAAATTCACCTTACTTCTTGAATACAGTAGTATACCAGCTAAAATACATTTTTACGCGCCTATTTAAAAAATTAATACCATTTGCCAATTTTAATTGTGACATATGTACTCGTACATACATGTACGTGTGTTGCTTTTCTTTTGTTCTTGTATCTGTCCCTATTTATACTTTTTAAAAATTCAGCCGTCAAATACTTTTTATATCAAGAAAAATTAATATACCCTCGAGATTATAGTCTGTGAGGGTCAGCTGGCTTAGTTTAATTCATAAACTCGGCATTCATGTATATTCAACAAAAATAAATCGAATACAGAATAAATTACGTGAATTGAATCTAAGTAATCTTTAAAATAAAATTAAAACTGGTAATTCGATTACATAATTACTAACCTTTAGCTCACACAGGCAAACATTGTTCCTAGAGTTCTCAGAAACGCAATCCACAAACGTTTAACTAAATATTTAATTCGTTTATATCTCAATCAGATTCAGCTAACTTAATTTTAGCGTATTGTTAGAATCACGACTTGCAATATGTTGGACGATATAAACCATAATGGCATAATAATAATTATGATAATTACGTTAATTATATTAGTGATTGCGCGAGGGTTTTTTTTCATTATTGACCATTTTCGTTTTTCTTTTACATAATAATGTTTTTTTTTATTAATGTATTTATTTAATTTTTGCTTTTTATTAGTCAATATAATCTCAAAACTTTAGTTTTATTGGTAATATTTTGACCAATAGAACTTACAATATTTAATCCGCTTTTATTTATTATTTATATGGAATCAATTGATCACAACTAAAATTGCTCGAAAGAGATCAGCAGCAAGTGGTCACGGGTAGCTCAGTTGGTTAGAACAGCGAACCGTCCTTACGAAGGTCACAGATTCGTATCCTGCCCCTAATAAAAGTCGGAAAATTTGCACTTTTATGTTGTCTATGCATTTGAAACATTTTGGGGTTCTGTATTGTGTCGACAATGTCAAGATTTCCACATATAACTTTACAATTTTAAATGTTGGCTTAAACTTGACAAAACCAAAGATTGCACGTGGCTGCAAAATAAGTCTGTTTTAATGACCGCGTTGATTTATCATAGTCAGTAAGAAAAGGTTAGTTTTTTAATTATTGAACTTTTATTAAAGCGATTGCATATTGAATATGCTTTTTTAGTTTTGTTACCATTTTATTGTACTGAAATTAAAGCAGATAAACTCCGATTTTTTTTTGCATTGCATTACAAGGGCTTTCCTGAATTAACCCCTTCACTTTACACTGACTCTAATTTATTAAATTAGAATCCTTGGGGCTTTAAAGCAATATCCACTCATCAGTGTTCATCGCTATATCAATTCCTAAACGGTCTTTAAGAAATTATAACCTTTTATAACGATTTTATTAACGTACTTTATCTGTTCGCAATCAGTGTTGCAATTAAGATTTCAATTAGTTTTTAATTATTTAGAGTTTTGAAATTTTGCATAATATATAATAACAATCTTCACATTACTCAAGAACTATTGAAAAAATTTTTACGTTTTCTTGGGCTTAATACTTTTAATTTTTATAATCTATGTGAGACTTACTCGGAAAAGCAACGACTTTGATCAGGGGATAGAGCTTGAACCCGTGAGCTTCGAATTGGCGCTTAGCTGCTCTAACCAACTGAACTACCCTTGACCCTCACAGGCGATGCCTTTGTGAAAAATTTTTGTTCTGGTGAGAAGTGCGATTAATGATTTTTAAAATCCGAAACAAAAAAAAAATATATATATGTACATATATCTAAAATTTATAGGGAATTTTATTGTATTATTTTTCTTGTAGCTACTTTAATGTGGTAGCTATATTTTTTGATGATCTTATCTGGATATGGAATTTGGAATTTCGGATTGAATTGATTTTTAATGCAATTTAATATTCTTTTCACAAAATTAAAAAAATTATCTACAATTTTTATATGTTACAGCTTAGGCTCTAGAAAATATATTAATGGAACAAAAGTATTGCTATAAAATGCGTATAATGATCAAACAAATACCCAAATATCAATATTTTTTTTAAAGCCGGTATATGAACTCTTCTTTACATCATATTTATTGGTTGTTGAAATAGAATATAGGTGTTAATTTCTTTCATAGCAATAAAATACCGATCATGTAGATTTTATAAGAAGATAGAAAATAGATAATCAAGTAATCACAGCTTATTTATAAATTACTAGTTATTAGTACACATTATGTATGTAGTTTTGTGAATATTGCTAAAGACAAAACATTCAACAGTGAGTAGTATTTTTGTACCATCAGTGCAAGATATGTGAGATATGCTTCATAAAATAAACTATCCTTTCATTTAGTCCAGGAAGGAAGTCTTTATGCCATATATTCTAATCATTTATGATTATGGAGACTTAAACGTGAATCGAACAGTGGAAAATATTAGTTTTATTTTTGTAATTACTGTCAGGATCCGGCTTCTTTTTTAACGTTGTGTGCAATATTCCATTTGTACTATTCAATTTCTTATGGCGTTGTTCCCCCGTTTAAGATGCTGCTGGTGGGAAGTGATAAAAAGAATCGTAAAACTCTTCGTTCCGTAGAGGAATAAATGCTCACGGTCTAAATCTACATTTTCCCTGCGGCGAGAGAGCTTTGGTGGCGATTGCACTTTTTACGTACAAGAAATTCTGACGGTGGCCGCGCAGAATCGTCCCCTGCGAGCCGCTCAAACACGAAAGCTTTCGGATGGAACTAGTTCTGCCGGTCTGAGTTTCGAGTTTGTCTTCTAGGTCCAGAGACCGCGAAGCCGACAGCCAACAGCCTAACAGTCAGCAGCCGGCTGACTAACGTCTTGTTGTAACGCGACGGGGCTTGGTAAGTGTGATCATGTCTGGCCTTTTATTCGGAAATTGCTCGTTTTTTTAAGTTTGTTGCATAAGTAATTAACCTTCGCGTTACTAAACAGGTTTTTGGCGCTGCTCTTTCTCCTTGCCATTTGGTATGAACGGCAAACGCCAGCGCTGTTCGTGCGGAATCTTTCTTTTCTTCGACAGAACGATTTTGCCGACGGAAGGATTACAGTTCTCGGAGTATCTGATTTACCCCTTTATAAATTGGATCGTAAATTTTGCATGGAATTTTTAATGCAGCGAGCTCCAATTTGGGGGGATGGTTATTGGGTCCATTTCGGGTATTGTAACAAACTAAGAATCATATTAATTGTCTTTTTTCTGACATAAATTTCCAAACTTTTATGGCTAATCTCATAAAAAAAGGTGACCTCTATGAAGCTTTACAATTTAAATTTGTTTTTTTTCCTTTTTACTGAGCTTTAACCCTAGCTGTATTACGTGAAAACGTGGAACTTTATATTCACTTGAACTTTGACTTTTTTAGAGAACAGAACTTTTCACTTATATAGAAAGGCAAACATTTACTCAAGAAAAACCCAATGTTGAAAAAACACGCGGCAGCAAGTTTGGTTTGACTAAAGGACCCAGACAAGAACTCCTGACGAGCCGATCTAATGCGTATTTTAATTATTTTCTCAGGAACTACTCGACATGATGTTGAAAGCACGTACAATGTACGGATTCTCTGACGCAGCCAGTTTTATTCATGTTTAAGAAAACTACAGGCTGGCCCATTTAAAAATTGGAAAATCTTTTTGTTATAAAAGAAAAACGGCTCAATATTTTTCAATGGTTGAACATTTATTTGAAAGCTTATTTTATGTCATTTATTTATGAAAAACAATTTTGGTCAAATGATCACCACGGCTCACTGGCAGTAACCCATTCGGTCCACCCAATTTTTGAGTACATTTTCGATTGTTTCGGCCCTTATGTCGGGCCAACAGCAGCTTGAATCTTGTACTTGAGGTCTTCAATTGTTTCTGGTTTGTTGGCGTAATATTTATCTTTCACTGCTCCCCAAATATAATAGTCCAACGGCGTCAAATCGCAGCTTCTTGCCGGCCAAATCACATCATCATTTTTGCTAATTATGTGATTTCCGAAGATAGGTCGTAAAAGATCGATTGTGGCGTTCGCTGTATGGTACGTAGCGCCGTCCTGTTGAAACCAAATATCGTCCAAGTCTTCGGCATCAATTTCACCAAAAAAACCAATCGGCCAATATTGCGCGGTAACTCTTACCGTCGACGGTTACGGTGGCTCCGCCTTTATTTTCGAAGAAAAATGGGCCGATGATGTCGCCAGACCAAAATCTGCAACAAATAGTCACTCGTTGTGGTGGATGCATTGGCTTTTCCACGATAACGTGCGGGTTTTCTGTGCCCAAGATGTGACAGTTATGCTTATTAACTTTTCGGACGAGGCTCATTTTCACCTCGGTGGTTATCGAGGTGGAAGTGAGCCTCGTCCGAAAATATGATTTTTCGGTAAAATTCGCCAAACGATCGTCCGCAAAATTTGCGAACTGTTGACGGTTCGGATGGTCAACCTGCTTTAGCTGCTGTACCAATTGAACTTTATATGGCTTCATGACAAGGTCTTTACGCAAAATTCGCATCAAAGAAGTGCGTGCAATGTCCAATTGTTGAGAACGATGATGAGTTGATGTTGATGGTTGTTCACGCACATTTCATAAATGTCAAACCTTAAACTAAATTTCTGTCAAGTCGGGAATGACATATAATCAACTAAACTTGAAATTAGGTACCGGTAGTTCAAATTCCAAACACTAGATTGACCACCCTGTACTTCTTGTTTTACAAGAGCATAAATTTTCTATTGGTAAATATTCATAAAGGTAAGTTATTTCTTTGCAATAAAAATAAATATAATAAAAACTCGCTTAAGCTGCGTAATTTCTATAAACTCACTTTATATTTCAGTCTTTAATTTTAAAAGTTAACTGAAAAGTAAATTGATGTAGATTTTCTTAATATGATGCTATGATTCCCCAAATCTTCTCCATCGGATTTAAATCCGAATTACGCGATGAACACTGTATTACAGGAATATCTCTTTTATGTAGCCATTTGTTTTTTTTTTATTATTTCGGCAGAGCAATGTACAGAGGCATTATCCTGTTCAAAAAACAAATCGTTTCCCATAAATATGGAATACGAGATTTATTCAGCAGATCCGTGTAACTCAAAGGTAACTTTTCGTGCTAGGAAAAGGCACCCCTCTGCATTAAACTTCCACGACCAAAATATCTACTTAGACGAGGTGAATAATGTTTATTTAAGTCATGCCAATATACACTCAGGCCATCTAAATTAAACTTTTTTTCGTTAAAAACTTTTTAACCCAATTCATGTAGCTTAGTGCTCATTTTTATGTTACTGTTGCAACAAAATTGCAAATGTTATATTTTATGTAAGGATTGTTCTTCAAAATATGTTGAATCCTTTTTATAGTTCCGCTACAATTAGAGCTGAACTTATTTTTTGTGGCTTAATTTCCAATAGTTCGTTTTGAAATTTTCGTACTGCCTCTTGGATGTTCCCTTAAGCCATAACTATCGCCTTTTTCAAAAAAAAATTTCGCACTACATAGTTTTATATATTTGTTATACAGAGGCTAGTTTCCCTAAACGGATACTGACGCGATCATTATTGTCGAGGACTTTTTCACACTTTTATGTCAATAACTTTTAAGAAAATCACAAAACCACTTTCTAACTAATAACAGTGCTGTAACTGAGTTTAGAGAAACTTCTGAGGAAAAGACCTATTGCATTAACGCATTATTGCATTATTGAATTGAATTGAATTATTTGAATTGTTCAATTTCTCTTGAATGAATAGTTATATTTGTTTATATATAATAGTTATACTTAGTTAAACTTATAACAGATGTAACTGTAAAGAACCTGTACTTATCATATTGCTTTATTTAATCTTAGATCATTAAGCATTAAGCGTCTTATAAAGTATCGATCTCTGCCGGTTTGGCGAATTCACACCACTTCACTTACACTGATTTTTGTAGTATTTCAACTTTTAGAACATCAATTTTAAAGAAAATTGTTGTCTTCATATTAAATTCAAATTTAAAACAAAAACGAAAAGGATTATTAAAAATTCAAATAAAAAATCTAATTTTTAATAAAAATGAGTTGCACAATAATTTAAGACCACCTAGTTTTGGAGTGTAAAACAGTATTTAAGTAAAAAGAAAAGCTTTATACCCACTCTCGAGATAAGTATTTAATTTTCAAAAATCTGCACATTTCCAAAAAAATTTTTTAGCCAAGTTTGTGCACCAGTTCAGTTTGACTGTCCTGAAATGCAACATAAAGTAACTTAAAACGTCTGCAGTGTAAAAAATTATACTTTACATAAAGTGCATTTTGAAATAGAAGATATCATTCCTCAGTTCTCCAACTTCTATAGTACTACAGCCATTTGTAAATTAACAACAAAAATCTACCAAACTCTAAATAATATGAATTCAACTTTTTCCTTAATTTAATATGAAGACGAGCTAGAGCAAAATTTAGAATACTATCTTACCCGCCCCCGGTGTTGCTCGGGACGCCAATTATTTAGTTTACGTAGCGAACGCGAAGATTACTTCATCGAATATTGATTTTTTTACTCACATTTATCAATTATACTTCTAAACATTCCTCGTTAATTAGTCTATTTAATCGTTAAAACAGGAACAAAATCCCACCAGGAGTCACGGAGAAAATCGCAAACAGACAGACATGGACGCATCGTGGACGCAGGGGACTTTGTTTTATTAACCAACTACTTTTCGAGTTTTGCGAAATTAAAAATTTAGAAAAAAAATTTTTTTATTGGTAGGAGAATATAAAACGGCATAGAATGGCTGATAAAAATGATTGCTCCTAAAATTAAATTCGCTTTAACCAAATCTCAACATCTTCTACCTTTTCTACGAAAAAAAAGAATTTTTTTTAAATTTATTAAATTTCACAAACTCTCGCTAAAATATTTGAGCACAACCGTACGGACGGTCGTAATCCGTAATCCAAGTGGCTATATAAATAAGTGGTGCTAAATGCATTCCCATGCAAAATTCTTAAACAAAACGCAAATTTAGATTTTTTCGTTTTTCCGACTTTTCCTTTTGGGTTTTTTCGAATTTTTTTCCCTAAACCACATCAGTATTAAGACGAACAAAAAAAAATTATCCAAATCGGTCGAAGCGTTCTCGAATTTTTGTGAGACTAACACATGGCAATTGGTTTTTATAAAGTTGTTTCAAATTGATTGATTGATCCAACATTTTGATGAGGAAATTTTCGTGGCGGATTCGAAATGAGCATCTCCAAAAACCTCCTGATGTTTATTTTCACATTTTCGCCAGCCATCTTTGAAATGCTATTTTGAAACCATTAACGTTACCAAAATACAAAATAGCCTTTATATTAAGTTGGACTATGTAATCCCTTGTGACAAAAAATGAAGTCTATCGAAATTAGGCTTTAGGCGTGATTGAGTAACAAACACAAACAAACGACATGGGAATTTCGATTTTCCGTCTTTTCCTTTGGATTTTTCCCAATTTGTTTGAAATCCGTAAGTGGGGTGCAAGGGGCTATATGTATAAATAGTGCTAAGTGCATTCCTATGCAAAATCCTTTAAATAAAAAGGAAAATTTTGATTTTTGCGTTTTTCCGGCTTTTCCTTTGGGTTTTTCCGAATTTTCCTTGCCTTAAAACGTGTCATTGATGTAAACATTTTCCTGATACGATAAACTGAAATACCAAAATTTAAATTCAGTAGCTTGTATGTTAAAACCCTCGTTCAAGTAACTACGAAATGAACTCATTAGAATCACCATAAATGTGGCTTTTATTTAATAAACGCTGCATATTGAACATTTTTTCGTTGTAATTTTATGTACATATGTTATAATTTCCTTAGCTGCACAAACCTGATACTATGATTTAATTGATTTTTATGCATTAGAATTTTTGAATTTCTCTCATCAATTACACGACGATTGTCATACTTTGGAGAAATTGGATATTCTTTGTTTCATATGATAACTCTACGGTAGACTAGTCAAAAACAGATAATTATCATATTAATAAGTTAAAAATTTAAATTTACATAAAAATAATCCGAGCGAGAATTTATGTGCCTTCGTCAGGTAAGGTGTTACGACAGCCTCGTAAAATTTTATTATTGTCGCCTCGCCTTGATTTTAGGGAACATGGCTTTTCATGGGTTGATCCCGTACTTTGAACTAATTGTGTTTTTAATATTACTATGTAAAATGTAAATAAAATTTGATATTCTAATATTTGCATTTTTTATTGGTATTTTCGTCAACCTGTTCTGAATAAAGAGTTTTTTTTTTTTTTAAACCAATTAACAACGAATTTCGTGGTTTTCTTACAAACAACATTATTAAAAAGGAAGGAAAATATTTGGATGCGAAAAACTACAGCAGCACTATTGTAAACGTAAACGTTTTATTCAGTTTTTAATTATTTCCTCATCAAATAATTTTGTAAAGAAAGGAATAGGTGAAAATCTGATGGTTAACGTCTGGGGAGTATGGTCGATGCGAAAGAATTTCCCATCCTAGCTCTGAGATTTTCTGGCGAGTCGCCAAAGCAGCATGTGGTCTAGCATTATCGTGATGCAGTACGATTTCCTTTCTATTGAATATTGTCAGCCTTTTTTCTTGGAGTACTTTGTTAACTCGTCCATTTGTCGACTGTATTTCTCCGAATTTAGCTTTTTCTTGGGTTCCAAAAGCTCATAGTGGATTGGTCCTTGTATGTTCCACCATATACACAGTATTCTCTCTTTAAGGCTCAAGCTCGGTGTAGAAGTGAAGAAGGCATGTTTTCCGGGTTCACGCTGTTTTCCTTACGATGTTTTCATATGTAATCCATTTTTTATCATTTGATCTATCATGGTCTTAAAAATATCGTCATCAACCACAAATGGCCGCCCAGAGCGTGGCCCATCACTAAGCCCGATATCACCTGCTTTCAATTTTTTGAATCATCTCCTACACGTTCTGTCCGCAATAGCATTTTCACCAAAAACTTTTAACAAATTTCGACACGCTGACAATGACATAGGATATCTTTGTTGTAGTTAATTTCGAAGGGCACATAATAAATGCAATTATAAAGATATACAGCAGCTACATATAACTCAAACGAACATATCCAAATATATTCAAACTTGAAACGAAATTATCGGACAGAACTTTCCGGTAGACCTAATATATATAATTTAAATTTGAACGAAATAAATAGATTTTATTATATATTAAACATCGATATAAAATCACTTTTTATGTGTAGCGAAATTTCTATACGTTATAAATATGATACGTCTGAAGTCTTATAAGATATATTTAGAGAAAAACCATATAGCATTTACAACCAATAAGAATTTTATTTTAATGTTGCATCCGTTTGATTCTTGGTTACAAATAACAAGAAATATTTGTATGGATTTCAACCGAATTTATTAGAAATTTCATCAGAATTGTAAATTCAAAATATTTTGATATAAATTAAGCAATTTCAGAAATTTTAAGAAAATATTGTTTAAATTTTAATAAAATATTTGCTTTACAAGATCCATATAATTCATTAATTAAAGTAAACTTCAACAGATAAAATTTCAATGGTATCAAATGAATTTACTTTATGAATTGAAGTAAATTTCAGTTCATATTTTAGAGTGTATGTTGAATTTTATAGCACGCTGCATTTAAGAAAACTTGCTTCAATACTTTAGTAAATCTGCAAAACGGAACTATAACTCTGACTTCTTTAATTAATCAATTAATTGCGGATTTAATTCCTATACGAATGTTTAGGGTTAGTTGTTGACTACAACTAAGATGAATTGAATATTACGAATAATTTTACCATAATATTTATTTAGTAAAATTAGTTAAACGCGGGTATGCGCATGTGTCGTAATCACAAGAGCTTTTCTTTAATTCAAGTGGCAGTCTCGCATTACTACAGAAATACCACTTCGAGCGGTCTTGAAATCTTCTCAAATTCCTCAGGAAGGAGTGCATTATGCATGCGCACTCGGCTGGTTTTGCGAAGTTTTTCTGTGTGCATCTGCGCAGTCTTTATTCGCGTTCAATCGAACAAAACTAATGAAACGTGTTTTTGTTCAAGAACAGAGAAAAGACTACTCATTTGAATTGATAATCGAAGATCAACTCGGTTCAGAAAGGTGCTGAAGCTAGAGGGCTGCGAGTCGACTGCATAAAAACTGATTTGACCCTTGATAAGTGTTTGATTTATTTCCCTTTTCAAGTGAATAAATTAAATTATGTAAATGCTCTGGAGGTTATTTATTAACTCACATGTTAAGAAGTCGTACATATTTTGCTCTCATTGGTCAATATGTAGGTACTTTATTTTTTGACATACCATCAAAAATAAGGGCTATATTGTTAACAATTAAATGTAGTTTTGTTTTGTATAATCGGTAGCAATATGTTTGTATTTAAAGTATTCAAAATCACTGCGGTAATATACAAATAAATATTTGTTTTCCTATTCATTTCAGATATTTTTGCTTTAAAATCACCGTTAAATTATCAATGGACGATAACTGCGATTCTTCTAAACTTCCTTTTAGGAAAAGGAAATTAAGAAAGTAAAAGTGAGTATCAGCTTTTTAAAAACTATGTATGCTTATTTTTTATGTTTACATTTATATAATTATTCTTATTTATGATGATCGGATTTAAGTTTAATTAATTTATTGACTTAAACTCATTATTTGTACTGCTGAGCCGCAAAGCTTCTATATTTTTAGATTTTGGGATTCCATGTTTTTAAAGTTATTTATTTATTATAACATTTTCGTGATTTGAACGAATGAATTCCAATAGAACATCGGACGGATACTATTATCAGACAGATATTTTTGAGAAAAACAAAATAATACCTGACGTCAGGTGAACCTCTAAAAAAGATTTAGAGTTATTCGATCTGTTTAGGTAACTTTTGCATTAAAGCATTAAGGGTAACACCTTTCTACGATTTTGGAAAAATCGATTATGTTTTTTTTTGATTAAACAATACTGTAGTGGTATAAAAAACAATATCCTATAGTGAAAAAACAAAAGGTTAAATTTTGGATTTTGCCGTAGCGCAGCGCACGATGAATCACTCACGCGACGCGCTTTGATTCATCGCTTTGTACTGCTTTTACAAGACGAAATAATGGCCTTGTTACTTAAATTGTCCTTAAAATCATTTATAAAGGAAAAGGACGAAGAGAGCATCAACAAGGATGGCCAAATGTATGTTGTAAGCATCGTAAATTAGAGATTAAATAAAAATTTTAACCATTTTAGTGTTCACAAAACTTTAAGCGCGTTTTTCTCGAAACTACTTTTCAAACTGGAAGAATAGATGGCATGAATGCCATTGCAAGGTTCGAATAGAAGTTTTTTTTTTTGATTGAATGTAAATGCTTTTTTTTTTTAAAAGAATGTACTGATTTTTCTATATACAATTTGGTTACATTTTTTCAAAAGTTTACCATTTCTACAACATTTTTAATTTTAAAATAACCCCTATGTATTTCCATAGCCAATTTTATAGTCTTTTGTTTCAAGTCTTCTACTTTACGAGAAATGTGTCCTTCCGTGAATGAGTTTTAAGAAAAGACGATTTCAAAGATTGGCTCTGCTTCCGCCATATTGTATCAAAATGATAATAAAATTTTTTTTTCCATACTTCAATATGTGTTAAATAAACCCTGTGAAAAGAAATACTATTCCTTTTTCCATGCTCTCAAAGTACATCATCAAAGTTAGGCTTAGGTTAGGGCGACAGCCCTCCTATAACGCGGTACTCTTACAGCGCGGTTTCCGTTCAACAACATCCCATATTTTTTCTTTCCGTGCACCCAATGAATGATTTTACCTAGATATGTTTATATAAATATTCAAGCTTATCTCTTAGCCGTTTACGACGGTTTCAGTCGTCTCAGAGCTCATTCCCAGTACGTTTCGTTGGTGACCAATTCTTTCTAAAATTTTGTCTGCATCGTCCATTCGTTTAGCATAGAACTGGATCATCCAAATGTGAAAATTGTCTTCCTTCCTCCTAACTGCACGTCATTAATACAACCTTTGGACCAAGGAGTCATTCAAACTTTAAAAATGTACTACACACGCCAACTTTTCCAAATCATTTTCGACAGATTAGAAAATAGTGAAAATAAAACTCTTACTCAAGTGTGGAAGGAATTTTCTATTTTAGATTGTATTATAACCGTGTCATCGGCTTGCGCGGAAATTAGACCATCAACGCTTAATGCATGTTGGAAACCTCTTTTACCTGAAATGGTTCAAGCAATACAAGATGATTCTACAATTTCACTCCCAGTTACAGAAATTGTAAACATTGCTTCTCGTTTAAGCGATGAAGAATTTGCAGTAAACCATCAGGATGTAAGAGAACTAGTACTCGGGGAAGAAACTATAGATGAGGAAGAACTGATGGAATTAATTGATGCATCTACCTCAAATGCATTGGTAAACGAAAATATGGAAAACGAACGGGTGCCAAATCTCGATTTACAAGATGAAGAGAACTTCATTTCATTCAAAGTAATCATTCAACGGTGCGCAGCGCAAAGTTTAAAAGAGAGTTAAGAAATTGCTTAGCTCTCTATAGAGAGGTTTTAGTGGAGTTCGAAAAAAAAAGCTACAATCGAAAAGCAATATGAAGATGAACCAAGTTACAAAAGTCTTTCTTGATTTTGTTGGAAAACAGTTTTTTAGTTTAGTTTTTGTTTAATTTTTTTTTATTATTTTCTTATATGAACTCTTCAATTCAATAAAAATAATTTTAATTTATCTTGTCTTTTGTATTTATTGGTCTCCATATAACGCGGTACGAATGATATGATTTGTACTAATTCTGAGTTTCTTATAGCACGGTTTCCATACCACGCGCTACGAATTAGCCTGGTTTGTACGGTTAAATCCGAATTTCTTATAGCGCGGTTTCCATATAACGCGGTACGCACTCATCGCATTATAGGAGGGTTGACTGTACTAGTATTTTTAAAACAAATTTTAAACCTACAAAATAAAATTACTTTATTATTTAAATCAAATGGATTTTTATTTAAATCAATCGGCGAAAGTCAACCGTCCCACAAAACGTTTGATACTTGCGATACACAATTGAAAGCCAGTAGACACACCAATCTTTAGAAGATTGTATCTTAATAAAATACCTAGATAGGATGTAAACACCAAAAAATCGGTTTCTTTTTAACCCTCCATTTGAAATGAATATATTTTTCGTACTACTACTTTTTTTAATAATGTAAATTGAATTGAATTGCTAAAATACTATTTTGATTAATAAGTTTAAAGTATCACACAACTATTTAAATGCGTGCAATTTAAAGTTTCGTGATACCAAATTTCAGGAAGTATCCTCCGAAAGTTAAGTTATTTTCATAAAGAAGAGTCTAAGATAGACAAATAAGTTCAAATAAATTAAGTCTTGATCAGCAATTTGCTGTTAAAACCTAAATAACCTTCTAATGCATGTTGTTTAGTAAACAACTTCTATTCAAATTTAAGATATAAAAGCCAGAAATAAGAAAATAAGCACACTTAAAAAAAATAATGATTATAATCTCATCATGCTCCGGACAGATTACAGTAATTGAGTTAGTGCATGACGCCATTTCCGGTAAATTTATTGAAATACTAGTAACAAATTCAATTTACTTAAAATATTATTTGTGCTTTAAGTGTTTGTTTATTTGGCCACCTTGATTGCGTCAAAATGAGAAGATTTAAAGAGATCTTTAATTAATAATCACATTTTATTTCTCACATTATTTAAATTTGTAGTAACATATTTTCCAGGTTACTGGAGTTTTGAATTAATTCAGTTATGTCATTCTAACGTAACGTATATTATTTTGGCGGGAAAGTTCTGTCGTATTGCAACATAAACCGCAAAATGACATTATCCACCTTGGATGGCCGCCCTGATCATTTACGATCGTTTTGAGACCATCTTTGGTAGGTCCGAACACTTACAACTTTACTTCCCAATATGTTACAAGTTTTTACAAGCAACCGATGCGTTATTTCTTTTCTAGAACTCATACCAAATATAATGTCTTAAATGCACTTTATCCACCACCATTTATTCACTCTGTACTTCTAATGAAGGATACTGAAAGTAGTTTCTTATATTCCACGAGAGGTAAGCTAAGTAATAAGACCCCACACAACATATTCTGCTCGTTTTGACCTCACAGGTAAAATTACCTGCAGGTAGTAAAATACGACAGAACTTTCCCGCCAATCCAATAATAATCCTGTTCAAATTGCAGAGCATTCGTTAATAACTTTAAATTAACAAAAATTGCATTTGCTATTTAGGATTCAAAACTTAAAATTACATAACATAAAAATTGAAAACCTCTATATTCGATATTTGCGTTTAAATAACAAATAACAATATCTTCCTAATTTCAAACAAAATACTGTCCTTAATAAAGAAAAACCGACTTTAGAAATTTGTGCATTACAGTTGAGTTTACCAATTGTGACGAGGCATGTTGAATACAACTTTAACCGAAGGTCGCAAGATAGGACCAGCTGGTTCGTATTTCCAACGCTGCTGTGAAATAAATAGTAATAGTAACTTGACATGGCCCTCCGTTCCGACAACACCCTCCTTGGGTTCTCTTCAAGCTTCTACACAAGCGCCTGCTACAGGAATAAATTTACAATTGGAATCGGCTTCCTTGCACTACAGCGCCTCGCTCAAGACGCGAACGAGCTGTGAAGGTGATTTTTAATGTAAATGTTTTCATGTTACAGCATAAGGAAATTTATGAATAATAAAGATATATCGCAATTTCCGCTATTTTTTTTTAACATTTATTTACGCTACGCTTGTTCACTTCTGCTTTTAGCTTAGACTACTTTCATATTTTCTCTTCATTCGTCTTCATAATACGTAGTGTATTTTAGTTATTTCTTAGAATCATTTCGATTCTTAATTCCATATTTGATTCTGCTCTGTTATAAAAGCATATTAAATATTATTAAAATAGAGTGGCATATTTGGTTTGTCACTATTTTTAATGCATTTGTTTTTCTGCAAATTTTGCGCTGAGCATGATTCTTTCTGTTCCATATGAAAAATATTTTTTTTTTATTTAGAGGTCGATTGTTAAAAATATACATAAACTCAAAATGTGTTATTTTACATGGGTCAGCAATTTTTAAGATGTTGACTTATAGTAAAATTAGATGTTAACTTTTCTCACTTTTTTTTCTTAATTGACTTTCGACTTTTGTTGAAATACTTATAAAATCAATTTTGTAGTATCTATTTCTCTTTCACCTCTTTCTATGTGTAATCAATACAAATGCACAAATAATAATATGTCATAACTGTAACACAATCTTAGTATTTACTATTAATGTTTGTAAATTTCGAAAATATTGAACCAATATTAGTAATTTAATTTACGAGCTATTTTATGCCATTCTAATAATTCGAATCTAATCATGAGAAATAATAGAACTTTAGCGTTTGCCTTTCTGTTACAACAAAACTTATTAATCCTTAAGCTAAAGACAAGATTAAAATAAGGACTTACACTAAGCTTACGTCCATCTGTCTGTTGCACCATTACTAAACCGCTCAACCGACATCAATGAAATTCTACACTTATTATTGGATCATTATCATCCGATTATATTTTTAATTTAATATAACAAAACAAAATAAATGGGTTACCCTTAAATTGTTACATTAGTACAATAATTACCAGGTGTGACATAAAAGAATACAACTGAGTATGTATCAACTGGAACTTGGATGAATGAATCCAAAGTGACCAAAGGTTTGGCAAACCAATAAAAAACCAAATTAAGCCTTAGATTTGGCATTCAAACACCGGGATAAATGTGAAATTTTTTATAAGCTTACCAATTTCTACATGTGGGAGTGTACGGTTCCAAGTGTAAGTCTAAATACCCATTTCAATAATATCAAGCTTCTTACAATATGTTTTTCGTTCTCACTAGTTGAGCTCCTAGCTTTTCCAGTTAGCTTCTGGTATACTGAAATTGCTTAGAAATCTCTCGAGCTCGAGAACTCAAGGTACTAGAATTACAGCAATGTTGTTCGTTTTTTATTAGAAATTACTAAAATACACTAGAATTGATCTGGTTGGACCTTTGTTGTGTAAAATAAAAATAATAATAATAATTTCATTCGCATGCTTTCCTGCGAATTCAATTCTCTCTAAAAAACTTAAAAGCTAGGATTTTCGTCTGACCAATCTTGCAACAAGCATATTGAAGGAACGGATGAAGTTATTCTAGGACTATTAGTTTTCTTTAACCGGTTTCAAAAGTCCCTTTACTATTTATTTGTTTGTAGAATACAAATTTGTTGAACTTAATTAATAAGAAAATTATATGCTTCAAGTTCATGTTTGAATGGGTTCATTTATCAGCTCTGACAATTAGATGAACCTTGATCATTTAATTTTGAAAACCCCGTTTCCTGGACTTGTGCTTAATTCTTATTTCAATAAATAGAAATACTGCGCTGCCATTTGAGCAAAAATAAAATAAAATATTGGTGTGTGATATATGAGGAAAATAGCTAATGAAAAAATTTCTATAATTCCATCACCTATTATATCCTACTTATCTAGCTTACACTAGAATTTAGTTTATGTGGAGTTATTTTAAATGTAAATTCCAGTGTTTTTATAAGCTTAATAGAAGGTATGCGATAATTTTAAGATTTATGTAACAAGGTCAATGTTAAATTTGCGTTAAATTGCAACGGTAGAATAGTATTTAATAGTATTTTATTATTATTATTATTGGAGTGGGCGAGACGTGTAGCCCTCGAGCGCTCAGGCACTTTGTCCATTGCACTCATTGACCCATTGTGTTCGTAGAGTAGAATACCATGGTTATCATGGGATTCGAACCCACAGCCTCTAGGACGGTAAGCCAGCGCGTTAACAACTGATCTACCGTAGGCCCCAGTACAGTATCTCTGTAAGTTTAGTAAGAGTTTTAGAGTTTTATTTTGGCTGATTTGAAGTTTATTAATGTGCAAATTTGCACATGAAAACATCTGCTGTAAACAAAATTTGTTCAAATATTATTTGTTTTTATTATTCAAGAATGATTTTCTATTTATGAGTGGATAAAGCCACTTTGATAATTTTATCTACATATTTTCTTGGCAATTTCTTTAATGTGGAGACCAACGGTGAGATGTTTATCTAGATGGAGAGCTACGTATTTTCCCCTATTACCCTATTCAACTTAGTATTATTTACGCCGATTTTTCTGTCAAGTGTTTTTCCTTTAGAAAAATATACAATATTACTTCTTCCATTTGTGGAAATATTGATAAATACATCATCGATAAACTAGGCGGTTATTACTGGAAAGCCCGATACGTATTTAATGTATAATAAGGCTGTTGATGAAAACGTACAAATTTCTTGGTACAAACATGTTACTCAAAACGATATATTTTTTTAGATAATTGTGGACTCATATATATTTAGGGAATTTGAATTTCCAGATCTCCGAAAAATAACTAAGTTTAAGGCAAGCTTTAATGATATTACCAATAAGGATGATTCCTTTATTAGGTAGAGATATTAATTTGATCAGTACAAGGAGCATTATATGTTGTTAATTTTTTAAATAAAATAAAATTCATTATATAAAAATAATTGTGAATAGAATTAGTAGTAATATTGCTTTTAATATGAGTAATCCGTATAACGTACCTTTAAGATAATTGAAATAAACACACTTAATCCCATAATTCTTTTCTTTTGATGGTTACAGTGACGGAATCGTTATTCGCCTCTGGAGGATATAACACGCCTCCCACTAGTTCGCCATACCTGTCAGCCTCACCATATGAACTGGCTACCAAAGATTACCACCAGTCAATTGCTTTCAGTCAGGTAAGTCGAACAAAAGCCACCGAAAGGATTGTATTCTCTATAAAATTACTATATACATTCGCAGGCCAACAGTATATTTGTACAGTCCCAAACGGACTTTGTTACTGGGACCTCTTCTATTTCTAAGAAAACGGCGACATGCTTCGGACGTTGGGAGCATACCCTGGAGCCGTTACATATACAAGTAAATTTTACCTTTAAATTCTTTTTAAGGTTTTTTCTAGAAAAAAGTAATTAAATGTCTAAAACTCATTTTGAACACCAAGAAACACATCTGCTTTTATAATGTGGCATATTGAAATATTGTAAACTTAACTAACTAGCAGTAATAACATTTTTTAAATCGATTGAATTATATTTAAGAATTGTAACTTGTTCAACTCTTATTATAAGTAAATTTTTTATTTTATATTTGAAATATATTGAATTTCAGAAAAACTGGCATTACTTTGCATTCTGATAAATATAATTGAAACACCGGATGACAATCATTTTATAATGCAGTGTATTTACCCTTAGTATAATATATATGTTATTATTATTAAAACGAGTAGTAGTAACATCGGTAATTAAATGTATAATTAATAAAATACCAAGATGATTGCCTTGAGGCATATTTGAAAAAAGAAAACGTTCACATTACCAACAAATTGTTTTCGGATAGATGAGCCATTTTGTTTTTACTCCTCTAAGTATATCTACATGAAAAAACACCTTATCCTTACTTGGAATATATCGTAAACGCTTTTGTTGGGGCTATGCATAATACATTAATTTTGGAAAAATGTCACAACGCTTTAAATAGAAACTTTAAAAGGTTTTTACATTGTCCATTTTGCATTCTAAGGACTGATTTGTTTTAAGCATTCCAAAAAAAGTTAATTTAACTTTTATAGCAAGCTACTTTATAGTCTTGAACTGCTAATTTCTGGTTTGACCACTATTTTAATCCATTTAAGTGACCCAACTCTTAATTTGTGTCTACTAGACCACAACAAAAGTATTTTGTGTAGTGCACTTATTGAGTATACCTAAATATTTAGTTATTATTATGAAATAATGATTTAATTTACTATGTAGAATTTTTTTATTATTCCTGATCCATCAAAAAAATAACCTACATATAGGTAAAACATTACAATAAACGATTATTTTGATTTCATAAAGTAGAAAGTCGTCGAGTAAAAGTAAAAAGGTTCTATATAATCTTATGCAAATACTTTGAAATACCATGAAAATTTATGATAAATTTTTACAGGTTCCACCATTCCAGTCAGTATCCAGCTTGTCTGTAAAAACCGAGGGAATTAGTTGCGGAAGTTCCCAAGGTGGCAAGTTTGAGAATTTAACACCGCAACCGGCTAGTCACCCCCATCACCTGCAATCAAATGGTGATTGCCTCAATTCATGTGGCTTTGTGACAACAATGACAACTAGCAGTCCGCAAACAACGTCCATACCTTCGTCAAACGATATATCAAACGGCTGCAGTCGAACGATACCAATATCCTGGTCAAGTTCATCCGCGTCATCCCAAAATACCGCTCCCTCGTCCACATCAGCGTTACTGGGAGGTGCAGGAAGTGGCTTCTCATCACCATTTCCAGATAACCAAAATCCACAGCAGCAAAATGCTGCAGCCTCTTCGACGTCATCCTCGACATCTTCCAGTGTTACATTGTTGCAAATTAAGCGAGAACCGTGCCAAGTGTCGGAAGTCACCACCTCCAATAATTTAGGACACCACCATCATAGTCATAGGTCAGCTTCGTCCCTAACAGCTGTAGTTAAACTAGAATCATCCTCACCGAAGAGCACCGTTATGGACAATCAATCAATATCAGCCCCCCAAAGTGCAGGTAATTGTTGCGTTTTTAGTATCTGAATTCTAAAAAAACATTGTACTATTTTTTACACTTTGGCATTTCGTCATTCTTAACAAAAGCACCTGGTTAAAAACTTGGACCTCAAATATTGCAATCAACCCGAAATTCTGATACAATTGTTTCGATTGTCGAACTTTTAGTTATCGCGATATCGATTTTTGCTTTTATATATTTTTTACGTCTGTTTATTCGAATGATATTTGTAATACTATTACTTTATATCATTATTCATTATTAACGAATTACAATTTAAGCTGAAAAAATTTTAATATTTACTCCATATATAAACGAAATCATAATTCATAATAAAATAAAATAATAAGTTTTATAAAAATCGATATTTCGAAGAAAAATTTAGTTTTTTTGATGATCGTAAAACATTAGTTTTTGAATACTTCTCCCCACCTTAAAAAATATTGCATATAGAAATTCACCTAGGGGTATCGAGAGGCTGTTGAGAACGACAAAATTGTATAATGTAAAGAAAATCAGTTTGGACGTTTTTCTGTAAACAATTTATCGTTTTTCTAAATACTGTAAACCCCTGAACAACTAAAACATATTTGTCTTTTTAATTCGCAGCCAGTGCTCTTGGAATACCCGTTGGAATAGCGTTTGCAAGACAACGGCTCCAGGAGCATACAACAGTTGCCCATCAGCCGAAAGAGTCAAACCGCTTTGGAATTGGTATAGCAGATATCGGTGAGTTCAAAATTACTTTATCTGTGATTTTTCTTCTGCTTTATTCTCGCGATCTTTTTCTTGTTGTGTTGTATTTTTTTTTTATTCTTTTCTCATTGCGCGGGGCTTCTTTGTTTACTTTCGTTTCGTTGCGAAAAGTATAGCAAACAAATCAACAGCGATAATTTCAATTTGATTGATCTCTTATTCCTATTTGCAAATTCAATTAGTTGTGCTTATCTTTAAATTCCGTTGAATTTTCTGTTGAAAATTTCTTCAAAACTCAGGACGCATGTGGCAAAGATTATAAGTAATCTACAAATTTTATTTAATGTTTTATATTTAGTTGTACATGCTATTAGAATTCCTAAATAGATAGCAGCTATCAAATTTAAAGTTGAATTGTGATACATACGTAGTAAGAGTACTAATACAAATTTCTTCTTCGTATACTCGTATGATATTTTTTTAAATTAACGATCTTAGAAACTTCAATGAGCATTTAAACAGATCATCGGAGCAAAAATTTTATAATGCATATGGTAGATTCAATTATATTACAATTAAAATTCCAATTCCTTGAAAATGTAATTTGTAATTGATATGTTGAATTCATTAGTACTGTAATTATTAAATTATTAATTAATAACGATCAATTAGTTGGTAATGAACTTGATTTATTCGTCAATTCCATTATAAGGAATTCTACTTTTAATTTAGTTTTTCTTCTTTTCAAAAAGGAAATTTAGAAAATATTTCGAAAAGAAAGAATTTCTGTCAACGTGTAATCAATTACTATTTAAGAATGTGAATTCCATATTTTCATAATTTCAATAGTTAGTCTTTCATTAAGCACTTCCTATCTTTAAATTTAAATAAAACAAAGTGTGCGAGATATCATCAAAATTTGTTATTTGTTTGAAAGGCCTATCGATGCCATTAGGTACGGAATAATTACATATTTCAAATGTCCGCCGGGGATTCTCTGGATAGCGCGAATCCGAAATGTCCAATTTTCCATGACTCAGGCGCATAAATCAGGCTGAAATTGATCAATAGCACGGGTTATGTTGGGTTTTAGGGCCGCTCTGGTTTTTGGCTTATTCGCATAGACGTGCGACTTAAGAAAATCCCACAAGAAAACACCCATTTTGATAAAACAATTTTATCTTTTGCACGTGTTGTTAAACGCTATATCCGTCCATGGTGATTTGGCAAAACAGATTGAATACATGACAGCCAATTTGACAGATATAGCTTCAACAATATGGCCGCTATCAACTGTCAAAGTTCGGAAGTCCCTATTGGAAGAATAATGATTTTTATTATAAAAATTATCCGAAATATACGTTGCCTTTCGTTAATGTGTATTTCAAAATGTTTATTAAATAGAGCATGACGTTATGGGGAGTGAATTCAAAATAATTTCTGCCAAGGAAGTTAAAGGCACATTTGTTAACTGTTAAAACAAGAAAAAGTAGATTAACAAAAATAATCCAAAGGAAATTGAGTTGTACAACACTGTGCTGGAACTCATTGGCAAAATGTAGTAAAAGTAAGATTAAAATTTTTTTATAAATTAATAATCCAAATCCTCAAATCCTCAAATACAAGCACATAATAGTATTAACGAATAATTCAAGTCCATTACTGATAGTTTACTGTTATCAATTACAATTTCACGTTAAAGTCTAGTGGAGGAATTTAACGCATCAATTACAAATTAGAATTCTGGGGAGCCTAACTCTGTTGATGGACTGAACATGTACTCTTCAAATAAAAAGAATCGGTCTGAATCACTAAACCAAGATCCAGGTAGAAAGTCGAATGGTTTTTTAACATAATTCCGGACTATTAAAATATAAAATATTAAAGTTGGTTCTTTCAAACTTGATATTTTTTTATATTAGTACTCCTTCAGTAATTATGTCATGAGAAAACCTACTAATGACCCGTTCAAATTTTGATAATTCAGATGCTAGCTGTTAGAAATTTATTAATGTTAATATGAACTCGTGAGTAAAAAAAGTGTGACTTATACACAAATATTTGGGACCCAATCTATTCGATGATGTTGCATGAATTAACTCGCAAACAATTGTTTTTTCGTCGTCTTCTAACATTTTAATCAAAAGTTAAACTCCCAATTGGTTTTACATACGCAAATCTTATTTTATCTTTCCCATTGTGGAAATTATTTTTCACCTTTCAGATGGCAAATTTCCTTTAATGCTTGAGCAACGTGAAAGAATTTCTTAGAAAAATAAATGTTTAAAATTGTAGAGTGTGAATCGTGTTGATCTGAACAACAACTTGTAACTTTACAAGAATAAAACGAATAGCAAATACAATTTATATACATTATTTTTTATTTCCACATTTAAAATGGTAAATTTAAAAATATGTACAATCATTAGAAAAATAAACGATTTTACATTTTTGTAAAATCGGATAGTATTTACTTACTTAAAAGCAAATATATATATATCTATATATATAGAATTTTTTCTAAACTATTATCTTAGTAAATTTGGATTAACACTTTGAATCAAACAAAAAAAAACACTGCATTCAAACCTGTTTACCTCCAAATGATCAGTTCATTTTTATATTTTTTAGATTAGCTTGATACGACATCAATTTCATCGGAATTTTCTCTTTTTTACCCAAGTTGAATGCCTAACATCTAAATGTTCGCACTTTAATACTTTCAAGGATTACGAAACAATAATAAAATTATGTGAAAAAAGTCTGCAAATTGGCAATATCAATTCGGGGAATTACCACGGTGAGGTGTATACGAAAATTAAGTTTGTTTTAAACTTTTTTAACGTAATCGTGAATGCCATGCCATGCAAATGAACATAATTTAACACATTGAAAACTATTAACGACGATGATAAAATATTCGCATTTTCTCTCAGATAAGTTAATCAGTTTAAATTTACTATTACTCACAAAATATGATGTTTTTCCATATTTGAATTTTAACACTTTTGCAGTAGAGCAAACTGTAAGCGAATTTTGTTTAATTGAATAGAAGGTATACATTTTTTAATTATTAGTAAAGAATTCTCGTATTTATAGGAATTATCAAAATATTAATTAAAAATTAGTTGTGCAACGAGTAACTACTTGAATAGTCGAACTTGAAGAATATCTGCAAAATACTGAATTATCGAAGTAATTTTTAAACCACTAATAAAATGGAAATTTGAAGCGTATTTTTCTATTTTTAGTAAACTATTGAAATTTTTAAACATAACAAGAAAGTTTTATGATTCATTTATCATTATGAAACAAAATTTTTATCTTTCCACAAGGTTCTTGGCACTCTTTAACTCTTTTTACGACAATTTCGTCTCTGAACGATGTATAAAAATTTTGTTCTTGAACTCTGAAATTTTTCGGAGTTTATTGGCATTGGATATTTCCTTGCCCTACCAAAAACAGTTCTCAATCATATCCTATTTGTAATAAAAACATGGTGGTATGTACTTTTTCAACAATTTTAGTTTGTAATTAATTTAACACGTGTTTACTTTCAAAATTTAAAATATGTTCCCGAAAGGCCTTTAAAACCGTTCTTTTAAAGCTTAAAAAAATATAGTAAGAGAAATAGATCTATCTATTCCCGATAAATTGTATAAAATTGCAACTCACCAAAATTATTATTTCTGGAACAGTTTTTTTGCACTTTTAGCTTAGCATATCTCCAAATTCTAACGTGATAAAAAAAATATTGTGTCCGAATTCAGATTCACTGACTATGACTGACTACTCTTGTTTCTATGTTTTTTTTTTTAGGTCTAATATACAATGGTAGATAAATAAATAGAACCGCAGTCACATATTTTTGTTTTCGGTGCATTTCGAGTTTATTTCATTACACAATTAAAACAATATATTTGTCCTACATTTATTAGATTATTCCAAGAAAATATAAGAGTTAATTTACGGAACATTTTGTATTAACAATATGTTAAATTAAAAAAAAGAATTAACACGTTCCCTGCCACGTGTACCGTTGTCGGTACACGCTAAACTGCATTTGTACGCCAAGCTGAATTTTTGAATTTAAAATGTTTTCGTCTAAAATTTAATTTGTTGTAACACTGTTTTATGTGACGTAATGATGTTTACAGTAATTTTTGAGAAGTGTACTGATAACGGTAATTATGAAAATAATATACGTTCTCTCAAAAACAAGAAAAAAATATGTATTTATAGAAAATTATTAAAGTGGTTACCGTGCACCGAAAATGGTACACGTGGCCTAGAAATGACACCTTCTCATAAATAGCATGGCAGGGAACGTGTTAATAGTAATGAAATTGGCTTGGACATATAATTAAAGCCAGTAGAAAAAATATCACATATTCACAGTATTTGCGGTTGTTATGATAATACTTAGTTAAGGGCTGTCCATAAATTACGTAATCAATTTTTTCTTAATTTAAGACCCCCCTCCCCCCAGTGTAAGCAACAGTAATATTAAGGAACCCTCCCCCCCCCCCCTCCCTAAATAGTAATCATAATCATTTTGAAATTAGACATTTATTTTTATATTAAAATCTGATAATTCACAACCGTTAATATAATTTATATTTTATATTATATTTATATATTTTATTTTATACCCCCCGTCCCTCCTACCGTAATAAAACGTAAGAAATCAGCCTACCCCCCCCCCCCCCCCATTAAATGATTACGTAATGATTTATAATTTATGGACAGCCCCTTATCAAATATACATTTATAGTACATAATTTTAGGTAAATTGTTATAATGTTAAATGGCAGTTAACTTATGAGATATTCTTATTAGACCGAATTAAGGCAAATAAATGTGTAACTATTGAAAAGTTATATAACGTAAGACTAAAAAATTTCTATATGATTAAAATTAACAAAGAAAAAACGCTTTTCGGTAATATTTAAAACAAACATTACTGAAATATTTCATATGGGGAAGGAAATATTCTTCGTTTTTAACGAAGAGGCCAAAAATCACAAGTAATCCATCATATGAAATGAAACCAAAGTAAAAATACACACAACAAGAGAAAAGAAACGAAAAATTGCCGAAACCCTCGAAAATTCCAAGCTGTGAAACGGCTCAAGCGCCCAGCATCCGACTGCAGGCAATCGGAGATGAGAATCATAACAAATGCCCCCTTACATCTGGGTACGGGATTTTTTTTTTTCTCTAACACCATCGAGCGCATAAATAAAGCGGTCTCTCTGGCACGGTGAACCCTGTGTCAGAGTCCCGAAATTTCAGAGGATACCTATAATTTTTTATAATTAAAACGTGAATGCTTTCTATAAAAAATAAAAAAAGAAAAATGCTGAAATACTCAGCTCACAGGTAGCAGAAGCGTATCGCGCCAGCAATGTGAGGGAGAAGAGAAACTCTCTTAGTTCGCACTTCACGCGAGGTCGCGGCTCAGTCGCGACTTATGTTTCTCATGCTCAAGCCAGCGAACACCACACACTACACACAAAAAAAAAAAAAAAAAAAAAAAAAAAGAGGGCGGCCACCTCCCCACGGCTTGGAAATTTCGATCGGGAATGTGTGCGTGAGGCGGTCATAGCATGCGATACAGCCCAAATAAACTTAATCACATACAAATTTTCATCGCATAATTTTGTTTCTTTTACACAAACATAGGTGGCGCGACATCATCTATTAATAGTCAAAACATGTTTTTTGCCGGAACTAATTCCACCATGATACCATTCAATTCCGATGCCCTAAATATGGGCGCGCCCAATGTTCAGAATGCTGTGCGAACTCCACCCACTTTCTGGCAGTATCCAAGTAAGTATTCACCAATTGGATGTTTTCGATGTTATGGCGTTTCGGTACCGCCCACTGTTTTTTTTTTTTTTGAAAGGGGATGCTCACTAATAAGGCAGCCATTGAGAATTTTACTGATTGAAATTTTATCACCATAGTTAATTAACCACAAAGCCGGCATTTCTAGATAATAAAAAAACACTAAATACCCGCATATAAGCATTTGTTGAGGAATTTGAGCGTAAACACAACTAAACGAAAGAACAAATTTGCACAGCGAATGGATACTGCTGCGTTTACTATGTTAGCATTCATAGTTGTCTATCCCATTTTGTAAAAATCACTATACGACAAATTTTGCATTCAAAAGTTTTGTTTCAAAGAAAATTGATAGGTGTTATAATACAAAGATACGATGTCTATTCAAAAATCCTCTTCAAAATAGTTCCCATTAGATATTTTGTAGTTATGCAGCACTTCTGCAACTCGATCTTTCGAATAGAATTTAGCTAATCTCATCTATACCTACGAAACGACGTCCCTTTAAAATTCTGCTTATTTTTGGGAACAGAAAAAAAGTCATTAGTCGTGTTGTTTAAAAGCTAAAAATACACGAACAAGCAATGGAGTGTGAGTGCGTTATTGTGATTCAAAAGCCAAATAAATTTCCGATCGTACTAAGTCACATCTAACCTCGTTAGTAGCTGAAAGCAAAGTAATTATCCGATTTGGTTAGCAATGCACAGATACTTTTCAGACATGTTTTCTCAAACCAACAAAAAAATCTCACGAATCGGACTAATTCAACCCACGAAATTACAAAATTCCCATTATTTTTTAACACACCTCGTATATTCAAGAAAGTAAGTAGGGAAGAGACCTGCAGTTGTTACAAATTTAACATTCAGGTAAATATTTTTTGAAAATTAAAATAATATATTTATAATATATATAATGATTTCTTCAATTTATTTATCGTTCAGTCCTCTATATTTGGACAAAGTATATTTATAAACAAAAAAACAAACTAAGCAAATTAAATCATCAACTGTGACAACTTGCCTCACATATGGGGTATGTTGTCACAGTATTTGAGGTAAGTTTCACAGCTCCTTCGTCAGAATCGCTGTTTAAGTAGTGACAAAATAAATCCTTTTTTTTTCCACCACAATTTATCTCGAGCGTATGCCAGCTCGCCGGGCACCACACTACTAAGTATACAGTGCAAATAGCTTCATCCTCCACTTTTACTTCACCGGCGTTATTGGCGATAATTTTAATGGTTTAAACAAAACAAGTAAGCTTTTTTGACTGCACCTTGATAAGTATGCAAACATAAAAAAATTAATTATTTTAGGGCTATTTTATATGTGACAAATAATCCATATTGTTTGGAACAACTAGGACCTTTCAAACAATTTGATTAAATACGAACATAGCTTCGAAGCTATTCACCGAAAGTTAAAAAAAAGAAACCTTATAGGGTTTATCAGAATTATTAATTATAAAATAAATAATTAATAAACTAATAAAATGAACAATATCAATAATGATTTTACATTTCTTGAATTTAAAATTACAGGGACGACTTTAAGGCCATGACACTCTCTAATGTTTGCAGTATTGTTGTGCGATCGAAAACTACATTATTAGAGTTTGTTTAAATCAGTTCGTTTTCGATTAATATCGCTTTGTAACAATGGGGACACTGTTCCCATACATCCTTACTTTTATAATTCAAATGTGAAATTGAGTTGTTAATTGTTATTTCAGCTTTAAACATCAGATATTATATTAATTGACATGATATTTTGCATGCATATAAACTTACTGCAAATTTATAGTTCTATGAAATACATCATCATTAAATTAAATTAAGTAGTAGTAGTAAGTAGCAACAAACCTTGCTCTCTCTCGGCGTTGCCCTAGCTAATTATTTTACTTAAATATGATTTTTTCACATTTGCACCGTTCATCGATTTTCCATCGATCTTTTATTACTCTCTAATTGATAAAATAAAATCAGAACATTTTTTTTGTTCGTTTACAAGTTATAAACAAAATTGCTTTAGAAATTCGTAACACACTTGTACAACATAATGGCACCGTATTGAAATTTCTTTAATAATTAGTTTGGTGTCCCTTATCTTTGGTCATATAGGAAATTACAATGAAAAAACAAAAAAAAAGTATCGAATCAACGGATATATTTTTTATTTTTAAGAGCACTGTAAAATAGCATTCCTGAATTCCTGCAATTTGACTCCCCATCACCAAAAATAAAAAAAATAGGAATCTGCAGGAATTTTCAGTAGCATAAATAAGAGAGCAGACCTTTTAATTTCTATTTTGTCCGTTCTTGGTAAGTACACCTTTTTCCAGTAAGAATTGTTGTAATTCCAATATCTACCAGTTATTTAACTATTTAATTTATCCTTTTCTTTCTACCTTTATAAAATTAAACTGGGAAAATGAACCATAAATAACTAATGCAAATTTAATCATTAGTTAATACCTGCAGAACCATTTTAATAAAATTTCATGCAATGATTGATAAAGGTTAGAAATTAAATCTCGATATTGGGATATGGTTTTTGTTTTTATATATAGCTATATTAAGTTTTTTCCCTGGCCTGGACAGCACCGAAGACATTGTTGTTAAAAGGCACCAGGATGAGGGTATTCCCTTCCTAAGATTTTACACACTTTCGTTTACAATTTAAAGTAAATAATCCATTCCTTGGTACATATGAACGGACTCAGCTAGCATTGAGGATAATTATAGCTAAGGAAGCCTTCCTAACTTAAATCCGCTACGCATGTCTCGTGGGTTATGGGCTACCTACCTGCTAAGATATTTCTTTGCACAGTTTTGTACTCTAAGCAATTTATTTTTCATATTTTTGTTTTCTTTTTTCAAATTAAGTAAATAAATAAACGTTTGTAATAAAATACAAAAATAAAAGTGTTCTCACTGAAACTTAATTCCACAGGCAAAACTTACTCGTTTATTTGTCTTCGTTTACGCGAAGCACAACAGTTACCAAGAGAGGTCACGAATATTATCTGGTTACATTAAACAAAAAAATACAATTATTTTTTAAATACAGTAAATTGAAAACGGCTACAATTTCCGAACAACTATTTTTGTTAACATTAAATCTTGTATTTGAATATATTTTAATAGATCGTTGTGGATGGAAAAAATAAAATTTAGAAAAAAACATTTTACCAATATTAAGAAACAAAAATCCATTGAAAAATATTTTATTTCATATGTGCCTAATATCAAATCATATGATACAGCAGCAGCTTTGCCTTCATAAGGGCTCACATATTTTCAATTGGATTAATCTCAGGATTTTGTGAGGGCCACACTATGGCATTGATATCCTTTAGACTTTAATAACCCGTTTTTGTAAATTTGCAGCATCCTTTTTGCATTCAGATTTCCAGTAAAGTCAATCAATTTTCCAAATACTTGCGAACAGAAGCATCTCCACACATAAACTTTTATTGGGTGTTTTACAGTATGTATGATGTAATGCCGTCTTTTTTTTTTAAACATTACTCGTTTAAGTCCTTGATATGCCCAAAATTATGAGTTGTAAACACGATGTTTGTCCAATCGTGGCTCAAATTTTTATTAGTCCATTTCAAACGATTTTCGATGTACTTTTCGGATAAAAATTGTTTGATTGTAGTGCAGCGGTGTTTGATGAAATTTTTCCTTATTGTTTGACGTATGGTATGGAAAGACACGTTGACACCTTTTTTCGCTAATTTGCTTTTAGCTCGCCTTAGCGTCATTTGTAGCATCCTTTTCAAAAAGCTTCAAAATAACGATGTCTTCTTTTTTTTATGTTTTTCTTGTTTTACCCCTTTCTGGCAATTCGTCGACTTTTTTTTTCCTCAGAAAACTTCTTTCACAGTTTCTTTACAAACGACACATCCTTTTTAATATACCTCGCTGCCTGGGCATAAGTCCATTTCGGTCATTTCGGATAAAAGAGAAGCACAGCTTCAAAACGTGTATAAAATAAATCACAACATGAGTGTATTTCTATTGTTAAAATCAATTTTCGACGCAAAATGAGACTTTAAGCATGACGCGCATATATATGTAGGTAATACTCATCCCCTCCACTTCAAATATTTCGAACTCTTTTTCTTTCTTTCTGAGAAATCGTCGATACGCTCTTACCAAACAGACTGTAAAAAGCAGTTAAAAGTTTGATATGATTGGGACTTGAATACGAGTTTGATGGTAGGTTAATATTCTATAAAATATCTAATTGTAATTGGCAAGTTACAAAGAAATAGATCATTTGGTTGATTTTTTTTTCACAATACATTGCAGTTACAAATTTTCTACAATACAAATTTTCGTAATTTTTGTCTGTTACTATTATGAGAATCAAATGAATTCAATTTTCTATTCTTTTTGCATTTTCTGAAAATATGTACCTATTTCCAAAACTAAATATATATTGTTAGAGTTTTGGCGGCTAAGCGTCTGGCTAGAAAATGCACAATCAGGCCTTTCCTATAATTCGGGGCCTGAAACTATCTTTAAGTATTTTTGTTCGTCCGCCGAAGCAGATGAGATCAAAAGCAGTTGGTGTTGATCCGATCCAATAGAAACAAAATTCAACAAATTTTCCATTTGATTGCTACAATTTTGACATTGGAGATGTTGACACAATTTCTAAAACAATCTTACACATTTTCAAGATCAAAATATCTTCCCTGACCTTTTTCATCAAATATTCAATTGAAGCCGATATCTTCAAAAAACTGCAACTTTGCATATTTTTTTCCCGAAATTTTCAGAATTCTATCACCGCACAGATAATTTGTAGTAGTATTTAAAAAATTTTATTAGCAATTTACTGCCTGATTTATTCATTTTTGTAAATTGTTCTATTTCGGATCATCAACTTCTCTCACAACAGAGAGCTAAAGTAACAGTTTTTTCCTTTCATTTTATTGCTGTATGGTTCCAAGTTTTTTCACTTTTACACTGTAGACAACAGCAAATGTAGCATTTCTTGTTTACTTTCGAGACCACATACACACCATTGGTTATTAAAATTTTTTAACGAAGGCAAAGCTACCCGTGGGCATACTGTTCCATATGCGAAATCTATGCGATTGCAATCAGACATTTTGCTATTTGATTAAATGTATATTAAACTATATAAAAAGTGATATAACTATTTAAAAGATGGCGGCCATTCTTCTTAGCAGTAAAAAAAACTTCAGCCGGTGGAAATCAAATATTTTTAAAATATATTACCAAAGTCCTGAAACCTACTGCTGTATTGTCTGGTCCTCAACCAAATCTGGCTAAAGAACTTGTTAAACCCAATGTACTCGTCTAACACCACGAACCTGAGAAAAAGTGATCTCAGGATGCTGGTCACTACGGGTTGGTATATCACCTACATAAAATAAGTTTGTCTATTAAGACGGAATGTTGACTATGTCTAGAGGACGAGGAAACCATAGCTCACTTCTTGGTGATTGCCCGGCTCTAGCAAGGGTCAGAAGAGGGACTTTCAGCAAGAAGTTTTTGAGCTCGGCTGAAGTCCCAAGTTCTTCTTTGAGTGACCTTTTCGTTTTCTTTAGGGTAGCGTAGCGGATCGTCTACTACACTAGTGAGGTCTTGGTACAAACGACCGCTTTGGTCGAAGTACCCACCATATGGGCAGCACCCCTTTAAATAATAATAATAAAATTGCCAAGGCAGACTTTGAGATGGGATGGGAAAATTTTATTTCTGGACTTGAGAACAGAACTAGCAATTAGGCGGTACCAAAATCACTACATACCTTTCTTTTATCATGGTCGTTGACTACATCAGAAAAGTTTAAAATAGCAGCCATTTGATTGGGTGATCTCAGAGAAAAAACACGACGACTATTCGCGCACAAGTGCGATATAACATATGAAAGGGGAGGCGCAATCAGACGCAAGCGCCGTCCCTAATCATGAGGCAGCACTCAATATGATGTTGCCGGGCAACCAACCGAACAGCCGAGAACTGACGTCGTTTTGTCTGTTTTGCAGCTCCAGTGCCGGTGGAGTCGATGCTTCCCATGCCCATTGCACCTGTCGGCTTCCAGTTGGTCCGCGACCCCAACACCGGGCAATTCATGTTTCTGCCGGCGACGACGCCCATCGGTAAGTGAACACTGTGGAGCAGAAAAACGATGCTTCAGATTATTTTCTTGCAGAACCTTTTCAACCGGCCGTCGTATGGCCGACCTACCCCCAGCCAACAACTGCGATTCAGCCGCCGCACTTGCTACTGCCCCCAATCACGCAATCGCTGCAGCCGCCGCCCCTGGCTCCGCTGCAACTGTTGGGATCTGATTACCTCGCCACTGCAAGTACAACGCTTCATCAGGTAATTTTTCTTGATTTGTTACGTTAATTTTTACGCTCATTACTGCAATGTTGGTTAGTTGATAACGCTTACTTTTAACAACATTTTTCAGTTTTTCCTGCTTAGATTAAACATTAGATAATTCGGAAAGCGAAAATGCTCCATAGCTTTTGATTAAATATTTTATATTCGTGCGCATTTTAATGCCGTATTTAGTTTATAAGTTTTAGAAAAACTAAATTAAAGGGTTAAATTTTGTACCATCATATCTACTACAATGCTATATATCGCGGTTACAATTATCCATAGATTTGGTGTTTAATTTAAGGTACTTAAAATGAGCTCTAGTTTTAGAGTCCTGTACGAGTTTACAGCATCTCAGTAAAAAAATTTAGGTCTAAAACAAAAGAAGACTTCGAAATTCTATTTAATTCGTTTTTTTTTTTACACAAAAAGAATGACAAGAGGGAAGCAATAAATTGTCCATTAATTTAGAAGTGATGAGGTTTATAACTATTCTCAATATTTGCAGCGGTATTTCCGTGTCGTTTGCACACAATAACAAATTTTTCATACAAAGACAAATTTTAAGAAAATGCTGGAAAAAGCGTTTTTGTTTAATTTTCTATGTTTTTCTTCATAACTAAATTAAACAATAAAAGCAACATCATAAATTAAATATTAGAGAACATAAGAATTTAATTCATTTCTAATCTAAAAATTGAGAGAAAAATTATTCATACAAGAAAACAAATTCTTAAAAATTTTATTTAATTCATTTTTCTGGTACTTCATATGTCTTCCCTTGTGTTTAATTATTTCTACCAATCGCTCTGGTATTGACTCTAGGATTTTGTTTAACTTTGCAAATGTCCAGACTTTGAGGAGTTTTAATCACATGAATGCAATTATGAATCAACCACACTTTAGCATCGTAAACTTTATTTAAGAAAAGTTTCACTTACATTTGCATTTGTCAACAGATTCCATTAAATTTTTTTTCCAAAATGCTATACAATTCTTATGATTAATTTTTATGTAGTCCTTATGATTCATTTTTGTTTCAACAAAATTAAAATTCCCTACTCCATGATATGCCATTGCATCCTACACCAGACATTACCTCCTCCGTACTTAACTGTTGAACTTATATTTATTTATTTTTTTATTTATTTATTATTTGAGTTTAAAGCCTCGTTCTTTTTTTCCATACTTTTTGCTGCTTACTATCGTTTCAAAAAATGTCTACTAATGTTACTCTCATTAACAAATAGAACACTTTTCAGAGCTCAAGTATTCCTTTGGAAATGTTAGCATCTTCTTAATATTAATTGCACTTAGAAGAGGTTTACGTTTAGCCACATAGTTCTTAAATCCCAAGGAATTCAGTTTTTGCGAATAGCTGCGTCTGTAACAGCTGTTCCACTAAAGGATTTCAATTTTCTTTTTAATTCAACCGTTTAACTAAGGATTTAATTTTATTTCGCGCTTTAAAAATTTCTCATCAAAAATTGTAATTTCCTTTTGTCGTCCGGCACCAGATTTATGCTCAATTCTTCCTTATAGAAAATATCTATTGCATATACAGGGTGGTCCATTTAAAAATTAGAATTTCTTTTTGTTCTAAAAAAAACGGCTCAATATTTTTCAATGGTTGAACATTTACATATTTGAAAGGGTGTTTTATCTCATTTATTTATGAAAAACAATTTCGGTCAAATGACCACCACGGCTGATTTGGCAGTAGCCCATTCGATCCACCCAATTTTTGAGTACATTTTCGATTGTTTCGGGCCTTATGTCAGCAATAGCAGCTTGAATCCTCGTATTTGAGGTCTTGAATTGTTTCTGGTTTGTTGGCGTAACATTTATCTTTTACCGCTCCCCAAAGATAATAAATAGTCCAACGGCGCCAAATCGCAGCTTCTTGCCAGCCAAATCACATCATCATTTTTGCTGGTTATACGATCTCCCAAGGAAAGGCGCAAAAGATCGATTGTGGCGTTCGCTATATGGCACGTTCCGCCGTCCTGTTGAAACCAAATATCGTCCAAGTCTCCGGCTTCAATTTCCCCGAAAAACCAATCGACCAACATTGCGCCGCAGCGCTTGCCATTGACGGTTACGGCGGTTCCATCTTCATTTTCGAAGAAAAATGGACCGATGATGCCGCCGGACCAAAATCCGCACCAAACACTCACTCGTTGTGGGTGCATTGGCTTTTCCACGATGACGTGCGGGTTTACTGTGCCCCAGATGCAACAGTTTTGCTTATTAACATAACCACCGAGATGGAAATGAGCCTAGTCCGGAAAGTTGATTTTTCGGTAAAATTCACCATCTTCGACCAAACAATCTTCCGCCCAATTTGCGAACCGTAGACGGTTCGGATGGTCAACCGGCTTTGAACTTTATATGGCTTCATGGCAAGGTTTTTACGCAAAATTCGCATCAAAGAAGTGCGTGCAATGTCCAATTATTGAGAACGATGACGAGTTGATGGTTGCTCACGCACACTTTGAGCAACAGCAGCAATGTTTTCGATTAAGCGCACCGGACAAGTACGTAGTCGGGTTGGTTTATTCACCAACGTTCCAGTTTCACGAGCTTGCTTCACGAATTGATCCACAAATTGGGTTTTTGGAAGTTTTTTTTTGTCAAATGTTTTTTTTCAAATTTCTCACAATTTGAAAATATGTTTTTAATAACTACTTATTAACTAAGTAAGGTAAGGTAATATAATGGCACGAAATCCTCAAACCGTGAGTTCTACACGCACTTGTCCGCCTTTTTTTTAATACCTTCTGCTCAATAATTACTCGGTTTATATTAAGTACTCGTTAAGTAATAAGCTTTTTTCTGTTATGTTGGTATTACATTATATCTGGTATAAATTTGAGCCCGATCTGTCAATTAATTTGTTTACGATAGCTGTTTGTGTGAGATCATTTCAAGTGCTTTTGGCAATTTTTAATATGGATAAAATTGTTGAACAACGAGTTTGTTTGAAAATTTGTGTGTTGAACGAAATTTCATGTGTTGTGGGGATTCTTCTATGTCTCGAATACAGGCATACGAACGGTATAAAACATTCAAAACCGGTCATGAAGTGGTCGAAGACTTCCCTCGTTCTAAATCCCCATCGACATCAACTACTGAAGAAAACGTGGCCAAAATCAAGGAAGTGGTGTTTAAGACTGCACCTGAAAGAAAGATTGCTCATGAGCTTGACATCTCAAACGGATCCGTTCACCACATATTGCACAATGTTTTGGGCATGAAACGCGTTATTTCTTGACTCGTACCAAAAACCTCGATTTTTTGCAAAAAGAGTACCGGAAAAACGTCTCTGAACAAATGACTTCGATAATGCAAACGATCCTACATTCATGAAGCGTGTCATTCCTGTAAGATATGCGTTTAGGAGTATGACGTTGAAAGCAGTCAACAATCGTCCGAAAGGAAGCAAAACCTTATAAGACCGTGAAAAAATCGCTCAAAAATCAAAGTTATACTGACTCTTTTTTTTTTTTTTTTTTTTTATTATAGTGATGTTGTCCACAACAAATTCTTGCAAGAGGGTCATACAGTTAAAAGAGATTACTTAGACGTCTGCGTTTCTATACGTAGAATAGGTCAATTTTATTGAAGGGCAACAATTGGGTTGTCCACCACGGCAATGCACCATAGCACACTGCTGTTATTATGTGCGATTTTTTTTTTTTTTTTACCAAACACGACACAAATGTCATCAGGTGTCTCAGGTGTCGTAATCTCCAGATTTGTCCCTGTGTGACTTTTCCTTGTTCCTCAAACTCAAATTACCATTACTATTCTGAGTCGATTGAATCAGTAAAAGAGAATTCGCTCAAGGAACTAAAAACCATTCCTGCACGGGCCTACGAAAAGTATATAAAGGATTGGGTTAAACGCTGACATATGTGTATCGCTTCGGAAGAAGCTCACAATGAAGGTGATAAATTTTAACTAAAAATTTTAAATATATATTTTTTATTGACAAAATCCGAGTACTTCTTAAGCAGAAGGTGTTTTTGTTACATTATGCTCATAAGATATGCCTTCAATTGAAACGTTAATAAACACCATGCACCTTTTTAAATACTTAGTATAGCAACAGTTCTATAACCTTAGGTGTACGGTTTTGGATAGGTTATAGTTAGATAGATGCAGATGGAGATTTCATAAAGCGGAAACGAATATGCAGTACTTAGAATGTAGTTCATTGTACATACCTCCAAAGAAGAATATCTTTAATCTCATTAGCCTTCGTCGCTTGGTTCGTCGAACGAAACTCATAAGTTCGGTGATGTCTATTATATGTGCTTGGAATATGGTATATTGGATATTGCGTTCGTATAGGCAGTATAGACAATTACATAATGGCGAGTCGATGTGTCAGTGATGATACTTAGCCAAGCTGATGAATCTTCTATTACATCTCCATTAACAATTTAGTTAATCCGTTGTCGACTTTTTTAATTTTTTTCTATTGCATCTTTTATTTAACTCGTGTATAGTCCACTCGTCGAAATTCAATTGTAGCGTTACATTTTATTGTACATGATATTTTCATACAGAACGCTGCAATCTGTCTGAAAAGCCAAAATGAAGAATTTGCTTTATCAAACAAAAATTTATTGCCTTAGCATCACTTTTTATTGTTGTACACTTGTATTTATTACCCCCGAATTATTTTAACCCATTATCCTTCGATAACCGATCAGATGTTATAAATATAAGATATAATTTTGATCGAATAGATTATTTTTCGCTCTAAACCTTTTTAACAGATTTCTGCAATCAGCCGCGGTTCGAAAAACGCTGTTCTGTTAAAGGTTCCTTCAATTGAAGGACTGGCTTTGCTGAATATTTTTGATTGTTTGTGCCTTGTGGACAGTTCAAAATCAAGGGCATACCTTCCTGAACTGTCTTTCTTTCTTTTCCCAGTTTGTTCGCAAAGAAATGAATGGCATTTTCCCATAATTAATCCGGGAATGAACTTATTTTAGCGATATTCAATTTTATTTATGTCTTAACGGATTTGAAACCTTTTAAAGTGTACTGTAGAATTATATACAATGTTACGATTTGAGCTTTGTTTCTCATTTTCAATTTTTATAAATATTATCAATAACCTAAAATTACATTTTAGCATACGCAAACCCACAGTACCCGCTTTGTTGCCCTCACAGCAGATGCTAAGCGCAAGCATGTAGCTGGACCAACAATTCCGCTTCCCATTCCGCAACATACAGTAATCAAAATCGAGGACTGCAATGGGAGTGCATCTTCGGCAGGCACTTCGACGACACACCATCATCAATCAGCTATATACGATGAGGAGAAAGTTGGGGCCTCGGTGCATGCTTCCGCCGCAACGATAACCACTGCGGTGCAAACGAACGACGGTGGCAATATTCCGGGGCAACTTTACTATCATCAACCACCGACTGGACTTATTCAAATTGCACCTCAGCACTCGCAGACGTCTATTCAAGAATGTCGTTCAGTGGTGGCGAACACCGCTTCGCCTTCTCTGATGGTGCCTCCATCCTTGCCTACGTCATCTCCAAAAATTACCACATGTCTGCATTCACCAAATTCTGATCCGACTATTCCAGAGAATCTCGAAGCGGCTACAAGCTGCGTTCCAGAGGTCCAAGATGCCACCATTCAAACAGACACACCTGTGATGAGCGAAGATGATAACACTGTGGGTGCTGAGGAATGCTCGTTGCAAGAACCTCCGGATGAGATTAGGGACGGAGTTATCCACTCAACCTCGCTCACGCAGTCCACATCATCGTCAGTTTGTCACAATGCCGAAGAAAAAGTTGAATGCCAGGAATCTAACCAGAAAGAAATTGATCTGAGTAAGGTTGACTCAGGTTTCGATAGTAATGCAGTATCATCCACCATGTCAGTAGAGGAGCCCCAAAGTAGTATAAGCGAAAAGTGGAACTGTACTAATTTAAATATTCGTACACACACTGAAGTGTTAAATACTCGAAACGCTTCGCCGGAGGTAAATTTAGAAAAGGAACTCCAGTTTAAAGGAATGGGTAAAATTACTTCAACCCCAGTGGATTTAAGTGGACTAGAATTGCTCTCGAATATAAGTATAGAAGCTATTGAGAAGAAGATTGAATATATTAAGCAGGAGCCCGTAGAGGATAAGAAAATTGTACTTCCCGACAACTCTGGGGTCTCTCCAGAAGAAAATCAAGTTGAGGACGACAAGAACATTGAGCTGGCATCAGATAAGTTCGTCAATCACGAACAACTTGGGGGCCTCAATTTGCTTTGCGCGCTGGCCGAGCAACGCATACAAGAGGAAGTTGGGCAGCGTCATCGTAAACGATCTTCTTCCTCATCAGAGAGTTACAGTTCCAAAAAGAAGAAGCATAAGCACTCCAAGTCTAGCAAGAAATCTAAGCATGATAAAGACAAAAAAGAGAAGAAGCGCAGTCGCAAAGAAAATGAGGAAGAGCCTAAGCAAGAAAATTATAATGACGATGGTCTTGATAACGACATTAAGGAGACCTTCAAGAGGGTAACCGCAAAGTATACCAAATGTACGTCTTGTAAGGATGAAATGTCCCATTGCTGTAAGGAAAAATGTGGCTGGCCCACTCCAGAGGAATTAATGTTGGCTATGGAGACAGATATGCGGCTCAGGCTTGCTGATATAACTCGACAATGCCAAGAAAAAAAAAAGGAGCTCGAGGAGATGTCTCCATTGTTGAACCAGCGAAAGCAACATCTTTCAGATGGTGAATCAACGCCTCTTTCCAGCAAAAGTTCGGTTCGTTCCTATAACCTAGAAAAACAAATGGCTCCTTCTACTTCTTTTAGTAGTACATTACTAGTTCCAGTGGACCCAATCCAGGATTTAGAAGTCTCAAAGGCCTCTAGCGACACAGAGTCATGTAGGTTTGATGATATTGAAACCAGTTCGGTTTCATCATCAAAACGAAAGGGTGGTAACCCAAAAAAGCAAGACGAGATCAGTACTGAAATGATGGTTGCGAAGAAGCCCAAAACCCTAGTCGGTTATATTTTAGCATCGAAAAACCGATCATCTACAGAAACTATCAAGGATAAAACCTTGTCCGACAACCAGGGCTTTCTCACAGATGAGACAACCATATTTTCGGAATCTTCATGCAAAGCGAACAGGGTTTCAGATGTTAAATTAGAGGCAGAGATTAAGATGGAGCCCGCAGAAGAGGATGCCTCCAAGCAGGACTTGGAGAAATTTTCTGTACCATGCGAGGAAAATTCTTTTTTCTCCTCGGAGAAGAGATTTCATAGGAAATCTTCAAAACACCACTCCAAGCACAAGAAATCGAAGAGCAGCAGAGAAAGAAAGCACCGGGAGATCGAAAAACGAAAAATGAAAATAGACTCCAGTTGTGTACTCACCTTCGAGCACTTGGATAAAGGAAAAACTCGCGTGCTAACTGCAATGGCCGGTCTTTTTTATGCCGGTACCCTCAGCCCCGTTCAGCCTCCGGACATCTATGCCGTCACATTGGATGGAGAAAGAAATAACAAACCTCACATAATGTCTCGTGAGGAGGTGCTCAGAGATGCTGTGAGAAAAGTTTTTTTTTCCACTTTGGGTCAAATTAATAATAGCTGAAACCTTTTCAGATACTCGAAGTTAGTCCCACTTCCATTGAGGACATTCCAGCTGGGACTAGAATTTGCGCATATTGGAGTCAGCAATATCGCTGTTTATATCCTGGAACAGTGGCCGAACCAGGAACACCCGACACTTCAACTGATAAGAAATTTGTTTGTGTTGAGTTCGACGACGGCGACAGCGGACGCATTGCTCTGGAAGATATTCGATTTTTGTTAAGTGACTATCCCATCGTTGGTAAGTACAATAATATAAAATTGAAGTACGGTGGATCCCGGTAGACATCTATAATAATAAAACTGTAGAAACGCTGTGTCTGTGCATAGAAAATATTTACCAAAAACTGATTGGGAGTAATGTAGAAGAACAGAATACAAAAAAAAACATTTTTAAAAATTTTGTCTGTCTATCTGTTTGTACAAAAGACTTAATACTAGCTAGAGCCAATTACTAAACTTTACCCTGCACGCTGCGAAGCCGAGAAAATCAGCTAGTATAAAATTTGCACGGTTTCCTTCCCAACTCAAATATACATCGATATAATTGTAATTTTAAAAAAGTTAATAGTTCAAAATGAAAATTAAATATTTTAAATACCCACAGTGTTACAATATCTCTTGAAAACAACAAATTAAAATATCTACTGGAGTGCCTCTAGCAGATGAGATCCAAAATTTGATCAAAATTCAATGTATCGTTGTGGGTTAAAATCACTGATTTTTAAGAATTAATTTTAAAATAATAATTCGTATTTATTTGAAACTTATATAATAAGCGATTGATTTTGTCTTTGTCTTTTAAACATTTTTTTAAAATTTAAACAATTTTTTCAAAAATTTATATTTTACTTTAATACAACTAAAGAAATTTACAATAAATAAATAAATAAAGTTAAATATTTAGTAGCGAATCCGTTTTGTCGAATTACAAATTGACATTCTTTTGGAATTGCTAAAATAAGTTTCTCAATGGTTTTTCTTGGAATTTACTCTCCATTTCGATTTAAATGTTCCCCGCCAGCATGTACCACTAGTATAGGACTGTCCCATCGGGACAACAGGGGAAAAAGAATTTAAGAATTGAAATATCGAATATTTGCGCTCTTACTCTCAAGTTGATCGTGAGCTATTTGTTTTTCTAAATTCGAAGGAAAGAGCGCTGGTTAAAGTGAATGAGCGATATGCGATTTTATTCATAACAACGCCAGCAAATGGAAAAGAATATGAATTAGAGAGCCGTTAGATGCTATTGTAGATGTAATTTTTTGCAATTTGTTGCAGATAAAAAAGAATTATTTTGGAAAAATTTGAGACTCTATCGCCTAACATATTCCACACATTTTCAAATCGGGGCTGTGGCGAGTCCTGAGATAACGTTGATGTTATTTTCCTCCAGAATTCTAGGGTACCTCGTACCACATGTGGGCATGGATTATCCTGCTGGAACAATTATCCTCTAAGTGGCATTTCCTCTTCCATGAAGAGAAGCATTTTCCTTCTCAAAATGTATCTGTAGTTTTCTTGGTTAATAGTGGTGGAGGGAAGGTCACAGTATAGGGTGGTATTTCCGGATATGGACTTATGAATTTAGAAGTTATCGAAGAAACCATTAAACTTCTGAGATCTTTACACAGGCTGTGGTAAAACCTAAAGATGTTCGAAACGGCATACGCGATTTTTATCAAACATGTCTAAAAACTATCTCTACAAGGTTTTTAACAGAAAACAATTTTTTTTTAAATCGATAAAGCCGCCTTGGAGCTTCTGTGTCGCGGGTTAATTAATAAATTTAATGGATAAATATATTCAGTAATACACATTAATTATTGTAATATCTATTAGATAAACCTACGAAATTCAGGTTTTTTTCAAAACGTTTGCAACCATTCCTTACCATAGCATAGAATTTGTAATGCTTGAAAAAGCATCATTCGACCCAAAACAGCTTATACATTTCTAGATGAAGGGAGAAATTCAAATCCTTGGAGGCATATTTTGATTGAGTAAGCCTTGAAGGCATACTTTATTCTAATTTATGTTTCGCACATTGGACATTGTTATTCCTGTTAATTTATTAATGGATCATTTTACGAACTTTATAGAATATGATCCGAACCCACTTCTATCTTTGGGCAAAAGGAAGCGGCGAACAAGTCAAAATCACACGGAAACAACACAAAAGTCTGAAATCGTCGCTTGCAGCAGCTCGAATTGTTTTGGACTCCTGGACGATAAAAGTAAGATGAAAAGTACAATCGAGCAGGCTAATAACTACAAGGAGAGAAAAAAACTCAAGAAGATGAAAAAGGAGCGTCACAAAAAATCGGAATTGAGTGACCAGAATGAGTCTGCATTTGAAAAGAAACATAAGCGAAAACACAAATGCAATGAGGAATTTTGCAGGCACAGGAAGCATAAGAAACGAAAGAAGCATAAGAAGCATCACAGACGAGAGAATCTTCAAATCGCTGATTCATCACAGGATGCTGACTTTTCGCGATGTAACTCACCTGATGTTGCGGCCAGCGTTGTGAGCATTACTCCTGCGCCACCAGTACAACTCGAAGGCGGACATCCACCAAACGAAGCAGGTTCAGCACCTTCAAAAGATCTCAAGAGAGAATCAGATGAACCCACCTTCGATCCAAATGTTAAGGAGGACACTATGATGGAAGAGGAGGTGGCATCCTCCACCACAGAAAGCTCTGGATCAATTTATGTAACTTTTAACAGAAATTTATCAGTTCTTACACTAAATAATTTTGAATGTATTTAGGAACCTAAAAGAAAGAAGGAACGCCAAAACTCTGCAGATAATCACAGTAAAATCGCAGCATTTTTACCAGCCAGACAATTATGGGCTTGGGCGGGCAAGGGACATAAAAGATCAGTAAAAGGAAGAGCAAGAAAACAGTTTTATAGAGCAATTCAGCGCGGGAAAGAAACCATTCTGGTATTTATCTTATTTGAATATATTCATAAAAATCATAAATATTTTTTTTAGGTTGGAGACAGCGCAGTATTTCTGTCCACAGGGCGACCCGACCGCCCTTATATTGGAAAAATTGAATCGATGTGGGAGACCTCTTCTAGCAATAAGGTGGTTCGAGTCAAGTGGTTTTATCATCCTGAAGAAACAATTGGCTGTCCAAATCTTAAATATCCTGTAAGTATTTTACATATGGCTTTTCCTCTTTTTAGTTACAATTGTACAAAGCTTTAATTAAGAGAGATTAACTGCGAATCTCAGAGATTACAAAACTAAATATAACTTGTGGTTTAAATAAAAAATGGCCTTGTTAGTAGATTTGCAAGAAAAGTAGTTGAAGCTATTTTATTAATTCCTCAAAAAGTCCATAATTTGTTTTTAAAGAGTTCTTATCACATACGATTCTTAAGCTGAAACAACCTTGGATAGCGAAATTGTACTATTTTAATAGCTAAATATGATTCCGATCCGATTGTGAAAAAAACACAGCCAATAAGACAGTTACTCAATTAATATTTAACTCTAGTGCTCACTGGTATTATCCTAATTTCGTAATACCAGTAAACTTCTTAAAGGACATAATTCATGATAGCGTATATTATTAATATATATTTTGAGTAATTTGTATTACTAACATAAGAACAATTTCTTAGTTTTATTGTTTCAATCCATAATATTTGATTTTTCTTTAACGAGTTTTTCAGAACACCTATTTCTTTCGCTGAAAAGCATGCATTTGTGTTTTCAATTAATGTTTACGAAATTAATATTTTCATTTCATTTCATTCGGAATATTGGTTTTATGTATTCAGGATATCAGATCCCGAAAATTTTGGATTTCAAGATGATGATTAAGATGGATCCATAGTAATTTTAAGAATTTACTACTTTTTAGGGGGCCCTCTTTGAATCACCGCATGCCGACGAAAACGACGTGCAGACGATCTCCCACAAATGCGAGGTTCTCTCTCTAGAGGCTTATACCAAGAAATTCGGTCCAGACCTGAAACAGTATGAGAACATTTATGACAACAATGACACTTACTACTTAGCCGGATACTATGACCCAACAATCCAGAATCTGAAACTCCAGCCGGACATTCCGACGGTGTCGGAGGGCAACTGGAGCTAAGCACTGCTATTCCATTCACAAACCCGGTGGTGATCGTTTCAACGTGTGATATCTTACAAAGTGTATTTAATATTATCGACTTATTGTTTTCAACTACAGGACAAATCAAAGTGATTCTTGTTGACAATATATGGATGCGAAATTTTTTTTTTAATTTCATTTTATTTCTTTACATACATACGTGTATTTTTTAGTTGTTCGTTGCTCGAAAATAATGTTAAAAAGCAAACAGAACGAGCGATCGCAATATTTTAATGGACACATTGTGTAAATACCGCAAAGCTATGTTAATTTTAACTATTCCTACGCTATGTATAGTTTTATATTTTTTTAGGAAACCAGCCAATGGACACTGTTCTGCTTTTTTATATATACATATATATAAATGTACAAAGTAATAAATGAGCTGTATACCTTCACGAGTAATTTTTCACATGCTATGAATCCCAGTTAGGCGATATTTTTTGGCGAATTATTTTGCCTTTTAAAGAAAGAATATTTTCAATATGAGAAGTAGGAGCATTTTTGTTTTGTTGCTATCTTTGCTAATGAATCGCTCCTGAGGGCAATTGATCTCTCCGTTAATTTTCGTATGAGATATAAGAGATTTTGGAAAACATTGCAATAACTAGTTGACTAGTAGAGTACTAATAAAACTATATTTTTTCACGCGTGAAATCAAAATTATTTATTTCATTATGTAGTAGACAAAATTGTAATAATCTTAAGTTTTTGGTAATTAGGGTTCTTTACTTGTAAATAGGTCGTAAATACTCAGAAAAACAAAAAATATTGTGAAAAAACGACTAGTGCAATTAAAAAGAGCAAATAAAATGTTTTAATCGGAGCTTAAAAGCACTCATGTTTTCAGCACATTATTTCACGGTAAAGTAAAGTAAAAATAAAGTAAGTATTCAATTCTTTGGCTGCCCTATAAGCAAAAACTCCATCATCTAAAATGTGAAACGTTTTATTATTTAATTTTTAAGAAATCGGATTTTTCTGATTTTATTTGTTTTCAATTATTTTATTCTTACCAATTTTCGGGATATGCTGTTTCAAAATTATTGTAAGAAATCACCATATCGGGCTCTACATTTCGAATGAAAATTTTGGGTATTTATACGTTTCTTTATTTTTTGTATCACGACTCAATATTTTGCGTATAGTGAGTTTTAAAATGTTAAATAAAAAGCAAATACTAAAACCAAAGGGAAATATAAAACAAAGCCTATAAATGCCCAGTGTAAAGGCCGGGGAAGGGGTTCCAAAAATAAATGAAAAATCCTGATTTCCTCTCCAGTAAAATTAAATTTAGGGACATGTTAAATTTTAATGATTATATAAATTAAATGCACGCATAGTAAGGTTTGTTTTTTTCAAACATTCCTGATGACAAAAAAATAAATAAAATACAATTGGCAAATAGAATTGATGTAGAGTCGTTGATCAGTAAACCACAATTTAATTTTTTTTTAGAATTCTAACTTTTTCAAACGAACAAAATGCGAGAGGCTAAGAACACGACTGCACCGTTCGATAGTTGACTTGTAGATTTTTATTTCAGAAAAATAAAAGGTAATAAATTTGTTATTCTAGTGGTTCCTTCCCTTATTCATGTACCCCACATGAGGGGTATCGTTAAAAATATCGTTTCAAATCGTGTTTCTTTTTTAGACGTACTCTTTCCAAGATAGTTCTCGCCAAAGTCGTTGACAATGTGCCTCCCTTGTAATTTCTAAGCTTTTTAAATCATTGAGCTACTATACTTTTCGTTTAGCTGTTAGTCCTTTCAGACGCTGAGGGTAAACGGAAAGAGTCATCAATCAAAAAAAAAATTACGAAATTAACGAAATAATTCTTAAATGTTGATTCAGTCAATGGAATAATATTAATTTTGAAAAACGTAAAAGGTACTACACAACATCGGATCAAGGTATCGATATATAAACAAGAGAAATACATTTAAAAAAATTTTTTTATTTTATTATTATAAATGATTTATAAGTTAAAATTGAAAAAGTTAGACAAGTACAATGATTTTAGTGATGCGTGGGTGGAAATAAGGGATGTGGGGGTGGATTCGCTCGGGAAACACCACTAACGTGTATTGTCACCGAAGTTATACATGTTCGCCAAATTTCATTGAGTTTGGTAAAGTCTAAGTATAAAAATTTTGCATTGCAAGATTTGACGACACGTAGTGTAAGTTAAATAAAAGAATTTAAAAAGCTGCCGACAACATTTTATTTTGCGAACTTTCTTCGTTGGCTGTTTCATTATTTAACGTCTGCTTTATTGAATTTAATAAAATTTTACATTAAATTCTCTTATTATAGTTGAAATTGTTGAGAATAATAGTCATATGACCACGAATTTCTTGAAGATGCTATATAAAGCTTAAATCGACATAAACAAAACCTGTTCGTATAATGAATTAAAATAAAAGTGAACCGTCTATTTCTAAAGTTGATAAGCAGTGATATTGTCTCATACCTTAAGAAAAGGTTAATTTTTTTGTTATACTATGCAATATATTTTTCCAAAAGGAAATTACTTTCAATTTTTTTAGCCACATTCATTCAAAATTCAAGCAATTTCTAGCTACTTGACAAACTCCACAGCTAGTATCAAATGCACAACTCCGGCATTAAGATGAATAACTACGGAACCCTACACCAAAGAATGTAGAAAATCCTTTTACAAAGAATGTTCTTTCTTTTTATCGCAATTATTCCTACCATTCCCATTTTTCAGAAATTAGTACAAGTACAAGATTTGTACCTTCCATTTTCGCATTCTCTTTTAAATTGCCAATTAGAAAAACAATAGCGGCAACAACAGAAACAAGAGTTCACATTAGCAGGTGAGATGCGCTAGTGATCAGTTACTTTAACCAGTTAAGTTAAATTGTAATTTTCGTGACAACTAAAATATATTCGTAAATTTGAAGATATTTAAAATATTTGGAAAAAAATAACAAATAAAAAATATTGCATAAATAAATTTTATAAAAAAAATCGTGTTCAGTGCGAACAAAGTGGTGATCGCTTCGTTTTTGTGACACTTTTAGGTGCTCATTTTAAGAAGGGGTCATAACAGTTGACTGGTTAAAGTATAGGATGAAGTACTTAATGATGAAATACTTAATAAGAAAATTCTTCTTTAAACATTCATTTCTCAAATTTTAAACTTTTCAATCTAATTTCTCAAATTGTACTATAAAACATTTATAAAAATATCAAGATCATCATACATACGATTCAGTAACTAGAGGCACACAAAGTTTGAGACTTTGGTCTGCCTTTAAAAATGCACGGTAAAAAAATGCTGCACATTATTTCCTATACTGTAAGTGCTGTAAATGAGAATATTTGATTGTCTTCTCTTACCTCTTTCGTAAGATGTGACACTCTCTACACAAGCCCAAAGCTTCCAAAGAACTACTGCTTCCCATGCCTTATCTAAATTTCAATAAGGACGAAAGAGTTAAGAATATGCAGCCAAATATTCTCATCTACGGCACTTACAGTGTAGCCAATAATGGGCATCGTTATTTTACCACGCATTTTTAAAATGATGTTAGTGCCGTCCCCGCGAAATTTTGCATCATAGGGAAATTCTGAATCGAGAATGGGGAAGAAACAGGTAGCACACTCGAAAGCATTGGCTGTTTACATTTATTTACTGTGCATTTTTAAAGGCGGCCCAGAAGTATACGAACGTGTGCGCTGCTCTGGGTGGTGATTTCAATATTCGTTCAGCCTCCCCCTGAATTTTTGCCTTTCTCTCAAACGTGAGCCCTTTATTACTATCTACTTTTAGCAAAATCTACAAGGCCGGAGGACTAACTTGACCAAGATCGAAAAAAATAAGGAAATACATCACGAGTGTTACATTTTGTATTAGATGATCTTTGCCTTATACTATGCGTGTGTCCGGCACGCGCTTGCTTTACCGGTTTATTATCGAAAACAACGCGGGAATTACAGAACTTAGAAATTATTTTAATAAAAAAAATATAAACACAAGAAATTTTATTTTATGAATGATCGAAATACAAACAATAACACAACTCATTACAAGGTTTTTAGTAATATTTATAATATTTATAAAATGGAATAAATCAAATTTTCGTAGAAATCAGTGATGTTACCGGGTTCTAGATTTAAGCCGCTTCTCCGAAAGTAGATGCGTCCGACAAAAAATTGTTGCATATTCGTTATAGGTAATAAGGTAATAGGTAAGGTTTCCGGATTCTTGACTTAAGTCCATAAAATTTCTGAATCTATGTCTAGACATTTTAAGTAAACAATATCAGGTGATCGATAATCTATAAAATAATCATTGATCAGGGAACGTGATAGAGGTGATTTGGGGAGAATGGGCCAGAGCGACCAATTGAGCAATCAGAATTCGAACTCACCGCCTCTTTATTAGGACTAACTACATATCCGCCCAGCCAACTACATATCCATCCATAGCACTGAGGTATCGAAACCCTCAGGTTTAGCTCAGAAATGAAAAATTATTTTTTCCTCACCTAGAGTATAGACTTTACATATAAAACAAATTATTAGAAGTTCAACAAATTTATTTAAAATATGAGTTCCGGTGGATCGTTACCAAATAGCAAATTCCAGGACAAGGGAATAGTTAATTTAGCGGGAGCCTTAACATCTGTGAACAACCTGTGAAGCTGGTTCAGCTCAGCGACCATTTGAAAAGCATCTGAAGAGTTATCGCCTTCGGAGACGTACTTGAATAGAATCAACGAGGGCAACTTCTTACGTTCACACGCTTCAAGCAGTTTCTGGGCATTTCCTCCTCCGTGTAGAACTGATCCTTGGAACTCTTTCCACGTCAGTTGATTTAGGCTATCCCCAAAATCCGCTTTGTACTGATCGCTGCAGAGATATTGAAAAGGAGAAGTCTCGACGGAGTGCTTCTCATAGGCGTGACTACTGGACAAAATGAGAACATTGGCAAACTGATGCTCGGCGAGGAAGCTAGCTAATTCGTTGTGGAAGTCTTCTATATATTGCTTTATTAGAGGCGAGCGAATTTGGAACAGGAGAATCTTCTTAGCGGTATCTCCGTACACTTCGAAGGAGGTTGTCTTGCTGTGTCGATCATGATGATATGCGGGAGGTCCAAAGATGGGCATAAAAACGGAATGCCACCCATTCCCAATTCTTTGTAGCTTTAGAGTTGCTATTATTAAGTCCACTGATAGTTGAGCGACATTTCCAACTCCAACCGCTGGTATTATAGCTGTAAATCCGGCAAAATCAAGTTTCTCCTTCAAAAGTAACATTCTAATGATGATTATTTGTTTTCACTGTCAGAAACAATTGTCAATTTGTTCTTCTTCTTGATTTGTAGAATTGATCCGAACCATGAAAATTTAAAAAGATATTGAGAATAAAGCTGAGGGACAAGTATTGAATTTAACTGGTAGCGGTATTTAAAAAGGAATAAGGTTTTAGTTAGAAATTTCAATTAAAAGTGGCCATTTTGGCTTAATTAGAGAAAACGGAAAACACCGATTTCTACGAAAATTTGTAGAAACATATTTTTTTTCGAAAATTGTAGTGTGTAAAACTTACTTGAAACTTCGTAGAAAGGTAAAAACAGTTTGTAAAAAGAAAGGAAATCTGAAATAAACTGTCTGCTGGGGTTTAAAAAAATTTCCAATGGTGGGCCGTAGTAAACTTTTAGTACCTTTTATCGGGTTTCCAAACCTGTTAATCTGGCAGTATTAATCAGATGTGTCAATTCCAGAACTGTCAAGGGTACTGCTTGACAAGTATAGCATTTCCAAGTGCAAACGTCACACAGCAACAAAATGTACTCCCTTCCGACAGGGCCACCAGAGCTCTGTTTCGATAAAAATGAATTTATGAAGGTAGTAAATATGTTACTTTCGAATTAAATTTCACTTTTAATCCTGACATGTAAAAACAGACAACTTTTTCTGTGGATGGATTCCTTCATGACCACAAAAATGCCGCTTCCTTGGAGGCGATCCGCGATGATTTGGGCATCTACCTGAAGGTTTTGAGGTCAGCTATGATAGAACTTATCAACGAAGACTACGGAGATTTTGTGAATCTGTCCGTGAACCTCATGGGGCTGGACGAGTCCCTGAACACAATTCAGCGACCTTTGAAAAAACTGGAGGACGATGTCTTGAATATAAAACTTGTGCTAGAAGATAATATGCAAGGTATTAAAGATCTCTTGGATCAAAAGAAATATCTTAGGATGTATAAACGAGACCTCAACAACTTGGTTAAAGTCCACACTTGCGTGCAAAAATTGGGAGAACTGCTGACACTTATGGAGGGTAACTTAGATCCTGTTTTAATGGAGAGGGCCACTTTGGAGCTCGTTAAATTGAAATTCAACTCAAAATTTTGTAGCCAGTATTTGAATGCGTCTCAAAGCGAGCAGGTTAATAAAATTCATAGTGAGCTGCTGAGACAGATACACATTTATTTTCTGAATGCGCTAAAATCAGAGTCCTCCGATTTGGAGCGATGCCTGAGGATTTACGTAACTTTGGATGAATGCGAGACAGCTGAATTAGTATTTCGAAACGACGTAGTACGACCGTATATGTCCCAAGTGATATCTGAACATACTCTTCAAAACTCTGTTCAAGGTCTTGCGGGCGTGTACCAAAAAATTTTTGATTTTATACCACTCCGAATGAAGGAGTTACTGCGTCTAACCCACCACACAAACAACGTGAAGGGTTTCAATTTCCTACTGAACAGCTTTTGGAAAGAAGTTGAGATTCGAATCGAGAGTCAAATGGCTTCAATATTTGCACCTGGGAACCCCGAAACCTTTTTTTCTAAGTATATGGCTTCACAGAACTTTGTCTCAAAGATTGAGTCCCTACTAAAAAACGATGAATTGATTGAACGCTTTCATCAGTACGATGAGTTTAAGAGTTTCCAGTTAAAATGGAATTTACCAGTGTACTTTCAAATAAGGTTTCAGGAAATCGCTGGATCTCTTGAAAGCAATTGCGAGCGGTCCGCTGAAGATGTATATACCGGGGATAATGCGTTAGAATCTCCAGTGAAAGCGGCTTATAACAGCATAGCAAAATGTTGGGATTACGGCATTTACATAGATAAATTATTTGCAAGATTCTGGAAACTATCTTTTCAGATAACTTCGAGAGCTTTAAAATGGATTGCCGATAATCTGCAAGGTATAAAAAACAAAAAGGACAATCCTCGGAGGCTCCACATTTTAGTGGCATTATATCTGGATGCTTTAGAATTCAGGAGTAAAATTAGCAATATGTTGAGTTTTGTGGATGGTAAAATTCCTGTAGAAATACAGTCTCATAAATCGCTCTTAGAAAAATCCATCAATGATGGAGAGGAGCAAATAGACGATTGTTTGAAAAGTATTGAGGACTGCATAGTAAATGAGCTTGTCGTAAAGAGCTTGGTCCACATGAAACTCGTAAGTGATATTCCCCGGCTTTATAGGAAGACAAATCGGGAAACACCAAACAAGCATTGCTCCTACGTTGAACAAATGATGGAGCAACCTAAGAAATTTCAGGAGGAATATGCTACACCAATTGGAAACGAGAAAACGAAACGATTGCTCGTTTTAAGCTTTTCAAGAATTTCAAAAGGGTAAGTATTTTTTTATTCATATTTTGTTTTATCTTTATTCAGAGTTGTAAAACTTTTTAACGCATGAGCCGACTAAGCTATCGGAAAAATAAAAAGATTGAAGTGAATGCAACAGCAGATTTATGTAACAGTGGGGCTTATTGCGGAATCCGTCGTGAATGTAAATTTCACATATTTAGAAATCTACGTTCAGTGTATGAATAAGCCTCACTTTCTTTTAAAATGCTTCTGTTAATTTTAGGCTTGAAATATAGTGTTGTTAAAATTTGTGGAGAACTTACGACTAGCCATTTTGCACTTTCTTTTTATTATGAAACTACAAAATAAAATACAAATCTTTGAATTCAAGAAATAAGGTCTTATTACAAAGCCATATGTATCCGTAGGTACTACTCAGCAGTTGCTGATGTATTAACATCTGTACAAAAAACTGAAGAATCTTTACGGCGTTTGAAAAATCTAAGGGAAAAGCAATCAACAAATCTTTCAGCTGTTTCTGATCGTGCCGCCCTAACTGATGACGACAAAATTCGTCTTCAACTACAAGTGGACATTCAATTTTGGGTTCATCAAATAGAAGAATTGGGTATTAGTCGTATCGATATCAACGAACTGGCAGATCTAACCAATTTAGTTGAAGATATTTCAAAATTAACTGTAGGTGCTAAGTTAGAAAAGAATTAAAAGATATATACATATATTAAAATTTTTTTTATATTTTTACTAACTCGTTCCATCATCTTTAAGCATTTGTTCAATTAGCCTTTTACGTTCTTCTGCTTGGCGTAATTGACGAAGTACAAGACTTTCATAATCAAGATCAGAAATTGTTGAGCTTACATGACTATTAGATTTTGCAGGCGGTTTTATCAGCCATTCAACTTGTAGAGGATTATTTAAATTTCCCTTTTCGTAAGAAACTGCCATTTCACCTGCTTCCCGAGATTTGAATTCGACTAGTGCGCTACCATTTTTGTTAGATGATACAACTAAGGCTTCTATATCCCCGTACTTTTGGAAATATTTGCGTAAAATATCTTCTGTGTAACCACCGTTGTCGCTGTCTCCTTTTACGGATTTCCACTTAATCTTAATACGAACTGGGCTGGACATGGAATCTAAAATGGAAAAAATGCTAATTAAAAAGAGCATATAGAGGAAAACGTTTTCTTACTTTCTTGAGCATTTAGCCTCTCCCGTTGAAGCTGTTGCTGCATCAAAATCTGTTCTTCCTCTAATAGCTTGTTACCTTCTTTTCGCAGTCGTTCTATTTCCGCTTCAAATCGTTCCTCATCTGTTTTCCACACGGTGTATGTGGCTTTTGATCTGTACGTAGAAACAGCCTCTTTTTCGCGCCTCTCCAAATCATCTTTAAATTTTTTTCTTTTACTGTCCAACTGCTTATTTCTTATTTCTGCTTGTTTCTTAGCATGCAAAACTTTATCGTATGCAGACCGTGCCGCTTTATCTGTTAGTATTTCTAGTGCTCTTGAAAGTTCATGGAAGAGTTCTGCTGCTTTTGGATTATCTGGATTTTTGTCTGGATGGCAACTTAACGCCTTTTTCCTGTATGCTTTACGTATCTGAAATAGTAAATTTAAATGTGTTAATATTAAACTCTATATTGAGGTCTGCATTAAAGCACCAAATATAATTAATTATATAATATTCGAACATTATTTACTTAACAAAAAGTCATCTTTTGAGCTTTGAACACTGCTTGTTGTTCGTATGCGTTCATCTTTGAGTAAAATAACATCAGGCCAGGCCTGTCCCGATGAAACGACAATTAAATTGTTTCTTATGTAAGTAGCCGTAAATAAAATATAATTACTATTTCATCGGTGTTTCATCAGGTGTTTATGTAGAGGCATCAAGAATCAAATAAAATATATATTACAATATATTTGAAATTAACGACAGGAAGACCCATATGTGTCCATTTTAGAATTGCAAGTCTAAAAAGCAAAAATAGGCAGTGACTCCGAAAATCCTCTTAGTACAATTATGATCGTTTGAATTTGAGAAATGTTAATATTAAATTTGAAATATTGTAAATGGTCCAGAAATCTGTCTTTAGCGATAATGCTTTGAATTTAAAATATTAAGTGTCTATTTTTGGAATATTTATTTTAAATTATTCCATTTACAAAAATAAAACTATTGTAGGTATAATATATGACCTTGATATGTTATCTTAACATTAAAGGACGGGCCCCGTAGATTTACGTTTTTCCATTCTGACTTCCTAGGACGGGCCACGTAGATCTACGTTTTTGCTTGAATTTTAAGTACGTTGCGTTAGTTTTTTATTTTACTATCTACCTGTTGTTCATACGGTGTAGTTTTGATTTTAGGAAGTATTTCCAAATAATTTTATAAGGGTAAAAATGGCAAGCAGCAAAGAGTTTTTAGAAAACTTATCCGCAAGTGATGTTGAATTTGAGAACCTTGATGAAGAAAGTGATGTTTCAAGTGATGAAAGTGAATTTTTATCTCCCAGGAAAAAAATTGCACGCAGGTTATCTTCTTCAGAGAGTGAATTTGAAGTTGATGAATTAAATAGAGATGAATGGATACCTCAAGATAAGTTAATGTCTCTAGAACCTGGCATGGAAAAAGGAACGAAACTAGATATGTTTTTCAGGTTCCACTGCATAAAGGTGAATGTTTTTCAGCATATCATAAGCTTAAAAAATACTAAACGCTATTATGAAATATTATAAGAAATATAATTGATTTAATTAAGTTTTATTGTAGTTACAACAATTTAAATCCATACATTAATGTTTATTTAATTCCCCTGAAAAATGCCCGGAAACTAGGAAAGACAGAGCAGATTCGGCCCGTCCGTTAAGTGTTAAGAGAGTGCCCAATCCTAACTAGAAAAGTTGTAAAATCGAATTGGGAAAAGTAACATAACTTAACTGGGTAATTTCTCTCCAAAAATTTTCAGAGCAATAAAACATGCGTCTTGGAAATACTTTACAAAATCTGCAAGCCAAACTTAATAGGTAATTAGGATAAGGACAAATAAATAATTTTGTTAAACAGTCTTGAATAAGTTCTCTTAGAGTTAAATGAAATAAATATAAAATATATATAGAATTTACAAATTTCGAAAACAACGACCCCAAAAATCTCAAAATATCAATTTCATGCTAATCCATTAAAATTTAAAATATTTAATTTTAACCCTCGGTTTAAGTAGAGTTTAGACTTACACAAATTTTAAACTAAGCCTGAAAAACGACAAACAAATGGGCAAAAGTTGTTTATTTTGCGTCTAAGGCAAACACGATTATGCACTTGTATTTATTCATATAATAAAGAAAACATAATTCACAAAACTACTTAAGGTTTATGGTACCTTTGTGAGTGCCTGGGGTTAGAAATGCGAGAAAGAATGTCGGACAATCTCCATAACTTTTCCAGCATTTCTTTGGCGGACGACACTCTTGCGAATAATCGAATGGGAACTATTGTTTGAATTTACTCAAGCAAGAAATTTCTTTTTGCAGTAGTTTCATCTACATTTTAGAACATTTAAATCCTAAAAAATTGCCAACACATTTCGCATCTGGAAAAATTTCATGCGGTCGTTCAGGAAATGCCTTTACAAGAAAAGAAAAGCTGGGTACTTAGTATTCTCGTTTTGCCTACCAGTCATCTGAAATTTTATGCTATTAGCTTAGGAATATTATTTTTAGATGGAACATCATTGTGGCTCTTGGCTGTTGGAGGTTCGTTAGGAGCGAACTCCTAACTGTTGAATTATTAATGCTGCAAGAAAAATATTCTTACCTCACTTTCAGTGGCCTCATGGTTAACATCAATTAATTCATAAAGGTCTATATCTGTATATTTTTTTATATCAACCATAATTGCAAATTTCACGAAATTCACTCAACATAAACAACTGGAAATGTGACAAGGTACCAAGTGCAAGCACAAATTGGAAAGAAGTGTCACTTATCGAGGTGGGTGTACAATTCTTGGCTTAAGTCAAAAATCCGGAAACCTCCCCGATTTTTACGAAAATTTGTAGAAAGATCTTTTTCGACTTAAAATTAACGACTATGTCGAACGCATCTACTTTCAAAGATAGTAGATAGTATAAAACTATCTGAGGAACATTTTCCCATTAGATAAAGCTGCAAAGAACTACTGCTTCCCATGCCTTATCTAAATTCCAATAAGGATGAAAGAGTTAAGAATAGGCAGCCAAATATTCTCATCTATATTACATTACATCTACATTAGTGTCTGATTCTTTAGGAAATCATGTACGTGAGCGGTCCATTGTAATATACGTCATTGCTTGAGACGGAAAATTGAATGGTCCATTTCTACATGTCAGTGGTTCGAATAGAAAAGCCGACACTTGTGAGCCCATCATTAAATTTCGAAACGCTTGATTGACATTTTACCCTAAGGCAGCACTCAATCTTCAATCGGTCAATGGATTTGGCAGTTCTTTCTGATTGTTATTGGTTTCGATTTATTACTTTAAGCCCAAAATTCTCGTTATTCTTGCTTGTCTAGTTGAAATCAGAAGAAGAATTAAGAGCATAAGGAAATAATAAAATATTTCTATTAGCTAAGATTGTGAATCAGACAAAAATTCTTTAGCTTGCACCCTTGACAGTTTACAGAACTTTTTTTCAATTTTACATCCTTTTAATATTCTTGAATTTTTTTGTGTGTCTAGTAAATTAAGTGAAGGGCGATGTATAACAAGAAATCATACCCGAAAGTCGTCAATTCTGCGGAACTTCTATTCGACAGGCAGTATTGGAGCATTGATACGACGGTACGCAATAGGCTCCAGAGCGCCCCGCAGTACATCGAGAGAATTGAGTTGGAGGCCGTCCTTGAGGGCCATAATGGATGTGTAAATTGCCTCGAGTGGAGCGACGACGGAAGGTATTATTCTAGTTTAATTAAATCAAATTAAGCGACACATTCTCGGAACTGCCCACATAGAGGTATCAAAATTTTCATACTGGGGAAATGGAGCTGGCGATTTTAAAATTAATTTATAAGGCATGAGCTGGTGGGGTCAATCAAACTTATCCTTTAAAGTAAGTAAGAAACTAATAATAAAAATATAATTATTTTAGCGAACGTCAAATGAGTTACAATTAAAGGTTCGATAATAAAGATGATTTTTTAATTTTTAACAAAGTAGTAACGAAGTAATTTTTAAACGCACTATCAACTGGTGGTGTTATAGCCACACTTCATTTCACCTAAATTATAAAAGTAATTTACTTAAACATTTTATATTTGGGTTTTTGATTTCTCCTTTAGTAATGGAATGTGAATTTGATTTTGCTAGATTTCTGTTACAATTTTCAAGCATTGCAACCAATCTTTTATGATAATATTTTGTAGAAAAAAATCTTCCAGCTATTTTTCGTTTTTAAATGGATGACCGCAAGGGTCCATATTTGGCGCTCTATTCTTTACCATAGTTATAAAAGATTTTCTGGTCCTTAAAGATTTTACCGATCATAATGTATATTGATCCAGCTATAAACATCTTCGTAAGTCCATCGCCGTAGCTAAAGTTAATTAAATTCGAATTTTGAAAAATAAAACAGTGGGTAGATTCCATACATTTTTAAAAATTCCATCAAATTAGAAGAATTGGTTTTATTTAGCCTATTCATAAATTTATTAAAACAAATTACCCTGTTTTCCTTTATACAGACTTTTGGCATCCGGATCAGATGATTTTCACGTGATGTTATGGGATCCTTTTCGAAAAAAGAGAACATACAACCTAATTACGCCTCACACAGGAAACATGTTTTCCGTGAAGGTTAATTGACTTGTTTTAATAGTGTGCTTCCGAAAAGATCACACATCTTTCTAATAGTTTCTTCCTAAAAGTGGGAACTCATTAATTGCAACTGGTGCGGCTGATAAATGCATTTTCGTATTTGATTTGAACAGAAATAATGAGCCCATCTGGAATTGTGACTGTCATTGGTCTAGGGTAAAGCGAATAGCCACAGCTCCAGATATGCCATTTATATTTTGGTCAGCTGGAGAAGACGGCAATATATTGTGAGTATTCTTTTCCTTTAAGTAAAAATAAATGAAAAAATATAATTTATAATTTTAGACAGTTCGATATTCGTGAGCCACATAAGTGTAGGACTGAGGATCGCGTGCTTTTAATTAGTCTCACTAATTATTTAGGAGTGCATGGAGAAGCTAAGTGTGTTGCAGTAAATCCGAGACGGTAATCGTATTGTTTATTTTGTGAAGGTTATAATACATTAAGTGATTAGGATACTTTAAAAAAACTGTAGGGCATCAGTGACTTCGAAATGAGATATTTTTATACCCAATATCAAATATTTTTCAATTTGCCTCTTGAAGGCAAAGGAACAATTTTTCAAAATTCAGTAAATATGTCTACTATTATTATATATTATTTCATTATAAAATTAGATGTACTTTTTATTTAGCAATAATCAAATAATCTTTAATTTTTATAGTCCAGAATTGGTAGCGGTTGGCGCTAATGATCCCTATGCTCGCTTATATGATCGTCGAATGATAAGACTAGAAAAAGTCGAACACAAATTGGAAAGAATTCGGAAAAATGAACGTAGTCGGGATGATTTACCAAAAAATTGCGTTACATATTTTTGTCCTGGACACTACAGCAAAAATAATTCAAAAAGTATAACAACTGAGAGCAAAGCTATTACATATTTAACTTTTAATTCTGATGGAAATGAATTATTGGTTAACATGGGTGCAGAGCATGTTTATCTCTACGATATTGACAAAGCTGAGCAGCCAGTGGTAATGCGAGCTTATTTCAGAATATCTCTCTACTATCCCAGTAATATATTCTTTTAAAGTTTTTAAGTCTTCCTGAATATCGTAAAACTGGTGATGATAGTATACCAGAAACTCCGAAAAGAAAATTGCCTGAACATGTGGAAATTTACAAAAAAATGGTAGGTTTTTTTACAAATTGTTTTTTTTTTTTTTATAAATTTGTAAATTTGTGAATTTATTTATTGCAGGGAAATGATTTTTTGGAGAATGAGAAATATTTGCGGGCTATTGATCAATACTCGAAGGCAATACAAATGGCTCCGGATTGTCCCATTTTATACTTAAACCGAGCTACAGCTTTAATGCGGAGATTATGGTAAAATGATGAATAATCATAGATACCCTTAAACCCGACAGGACCAATTTTGTTCGATACAGGAAATTTAAAAGCACATAGTTCAAGATTGCTTTTTTATTTCTTAATTTTATGAATGGAATTGAGTTTCGTTGAGGTTGAATGTTTAGGGTGAATATAAAATTGATTTTAAAATGCTTTTAAACTTCCGAAAATAAAGGTATGGCGATGTTTACGCTGCTTTGCGGGATTGCCACGTTGCACTACGGCTTGATCCTTCATATATTAAAGCTCACTTTAGATTAGCAAGAGCTCTTTTAGATTTAGGGAGGATAAAAGAAGCCGATGAGTGTCTTAAGGAACTTGTAGCACGTTTTCCAAATTATGCAAACAATCATGGTGTTATGATGTTGAAGAAAGATATTGCAATTACAGCAGAGGTGGATGATCTTAAAAAATTTAATATTTGTACTTATAAATAACCATAGCATTTTTTTTTTAGCATCGGAAAACTGAACAGCAAGACTCCTATAATACTTTGGAATATTCTGATTCAGAATGGGTAAGGACATTTTTATAAAATATTTAATTTTGGTAAATTACGTTTTGTTATTCAATTTAATTATAATAAGTATTGATAATAATAATAACTTATTAAACGAAATTAGTTTATTTCATCTTCATTTATTTTTGTCTAATTCTGACGAAATTCGCATCCATTTGGAACATAAGAGATTCAAGTCGAACTTAGAATCTTAAACGTAGAAGTCTGCTATTAAATTAACTAACATACCTAACACATTAATTTTGATTATGCAATTAAAATGTATGTAGATCTACTAAAAATTGAAATTTTCTTCCCGACCGGTACAATTGTGTATTTTACTTAGGTTTTTACATACGCACAACTTAAATGATTTTTTTTACTCAAAACATTAATATTTCAGTATTGGAGGTCAAAAGCCAAAGACTACAAAGAACGTTTTATTGGTCATTGTAACACAACTACAGATATCAAAGAAGCTAATTACCTCGGTAATGACGGAAGATACATAATAGCTGGGTAAAAACTCACTTGGATGTATATTTATTTTAACTATAATACTTTCCTATCTTAAACAGATCTGACGACGGAAACTTTTTCATTTGGGAGCGTCCAACAAATAAAATCAAAAGCATTTATAAAGGAGACATGGCTATCGTAAATTGTGTGCAACCTCATCCCAATATATGCCTTGTAGCTACAAGTGGAATTGATCATGAAATAAAAATTTGGAGTCCCTTAGCAGAGGTATAAACGATTATGTTTAATTATTAATTATTCAATGTTGACTTTATTATAGGTCAACGAAGAAAAAAGCAATAAAGTTTCATACATGGACGGAACTGTCGACTCAAATCAACATAAAATGAAATCGGATCCATTTGATTTAAATGGTCCCAGCACGTTTTGCAGAAGCAGTTAGCTGCATAGAATTCTGAATTCTGTTATTATTAAAACCTTTCATTTTATTCTAAAATTAAATTATACTTTTTAAAACTTGCATAAAATAAAAAGGTAATTGTGCAACAACTCTCACGTGAAACAATTTCTTTTTGCTATTAAAAACGTTTTTTGAATTGAAGATTTTTATAGTTTTCGTAGTGAATAACGAAATTATAGAAACTTAGGAACTTACTAAAATATTTTAAATAAGCGCTGACATACTTTCGTATATTTCTTATTTTTATCTAATAACCACTCGAGTTTAAGTTTTACGATAAATTAAGAATTTTTCTAGATGTGATAGCTTATAAGGTAAGTAATTATAAAGAGTAAAGAAAAAGTTAAGTTGGTGACAGACTCAAATTCACCCAATTCGGTTTTTGTACGGTAGGTATTTTCCAGAAAACCCGTGTAAAAATTAACCGAATAGAAAAATCTATCGTATACACACATTGAAAAATAGGAGATTGGTTTATTATATATAATTTAATTTGTATTTCAATTCAGTAACATATTATATGTAAATTAAAAATAAAAACAAATTCAGGAAATAAAAATTCATAGTAATAATACTCAACATTATATAAATTAAAAATTATCAGAAATTCATGAATTAAATATTGAAAACTGTGATAGTGATGAAAACGACATATTTTTATTCGCTATATATGATCGGATTATGTGCATATTTCTTGATTGAATATGTATTTCGTAAAAAGCTAAGAGTGAACTTTATGTGTTGAAAAGAGCATTGTACTTAAAATTTAAATTAAGCAGTTTTTTTTTTAATTGTGCTAAATCGAGTGAAATCGCGTAACACCGATTCAATTTTTATTTAAGATCTCAACGCGATTATATTGATGCAAATGTCCGGAAAAAACAAAGATCATGAATTACTAGATGGGACACTCTCTATACAAGCTTAAAGCTCTAACCTATATGCAAGTTCTAAAATTGCCTGGGGAAAATTTTTCCATTAGAGAAAGTAGCAAAGAACTACTGCTTTCTATGCCTTATCTAAATTCCAATAAGAACGAAAGAGATGAGAATAGGAAACAAAAAATTCTCATCGACAGCACTTACAGTGTAGCCAATAAAATGCACCGTTTTTTATTACGCATTTTTAAAGGCGGGCCAATCTGTCGGGCTCGCTGTGTGCCTCTGCATGCATGGTGTTAGTGCCTTCCCAAGGCAATGTTCCAGCATAGGGAAATCCTGAATTGAGAATGGGGAACAGGCAAGTAGCACACTCAGAGCATGTATACGGATGCGGGCTGCTTACATTTTTTCATTGTGCATTTTTAAAGGCGGGCCAAACGTATTCGAACGTGCGCGCTGCTTTGGGTGGTGAAACGTGATTTTAATTTTCGTTCCCTCTCCCTCTAAATTTTTGCCTTTCTCTCACGCGTGAGCCCTTTATTACTATCCACTTTTAGCAAAATCTGCAAGGTCGGTGGGCTAAGGGGACCAAGGTCGAAAAAAAATAAGGGACTACGTCACGAGTGTCCCATCTAGTAATTCATGATCTTTGGGAAAAAACTACCTCGTTTCAGAAAAGGATAAATGTATGGTGTCATTTAAAGGCTTCGCACTGATCCAGTGGTATGCTAAAATAAAAATAAAGGAATACAAACATATCCTTTTTGGCACTATAGATAATAATTACTTGTAAGTTATTTCGATCACTATACAAGTATAAGGCATTCACAGCCCTATATTTTGATCACCGATATTAAAATTTCATAATTTTGGTAGAATATAAATATATATAATTTTTATTAGATTATTTTCTAATTATTTAGAGTATGTATTTTAACTATCTAAGTATTAAGGCCGAAGATAGTTCAGTTGTTAGCGCGCTGTCCTACCAGGGGGGCGGGGGGAGGGGTTTGATGATTTCGGCGCTCGCGGATGTCGGGCACGGGCTGACCAGTATGAGAAGAGCGCTGCTCCGCCCGTGCCCGGCAGCTGTGCCGTGATGTCCTTGGGCTCCTTCCTCTGACGAACCTTAGTGAGGTTCACAGGACGACCACTCGGTAAAGGTATCCTGAGTGCTCCTTCTTTGGACCATAGCTATGTTAGATATAGAGTAAGTAGGGTTAGCTTAGAATAAGATTTTACAAACCAACATTATACCCAAGTTTTTTGAAAAAAAAATTTTTCTTGGCAACAAAATATAAGTAAGCTAATTGAGGCAATAAGACATAGAGAAATTGAAAAAAAAGATTTATAAAATTTATAATGTTTAACCTTGGACATTCTTTTAGGATTTATAGGTTAGATTAAGATTAAGAAAACAGAATTTAAGGCATTTTATCTGTAAATATCACATTGTTAAATATTTAATAAATGCAACTAACAAAAAAAAAAAAAAAAAAGCGCGCTGTCCTACCGTCCCAGAGGCTGTGGGTTCGAATCCCACGAATAACCATGGTCTCCTGCGCTACGTGGTAACACAATGGGCCAAAATTGGCCTAAGTGTGCCTTTCTAGGCAGCCACAGTAACCTTAACCTTAAGGCAGAAGATAAAATCGAACAACAAAAGGTTGGTTTGTCTTTCTGAATTTCAATAACTAATTACTAACCAACTAACAATAATAAAAGATTAAGAGAACTTCTTACAGAGAGAAGTCAATTCTGCAATAGGTTTTACTTCGGTACTCGGTTTTGTAGGTATGTGAAATTATGTTTTAATTTCCCTAAAAAAAAAAATACCAAAGTGAACTACAGGAGTAAATTTAATATCACTAATTGGTAAAAGAAATTTATATATGAATTTTCAGAATGTTAGCTCCAATTTGGTGGTTTATAATCCCACGAAAGTCGCCAAATGCTCGAATTGTTTCTCTTAAGTAAATGTATCCTTTTAGCGAGCTATTTCTTTAATTTACTAAAAAGAAGTAGGGAACAGGTATTTTTTTTATATATTATTAAAATATGGATAAATCCTGTAACTGCCAATATTAAGTTACCTAGAGAAATTTGGGAAAGTCTGTTGTAAGAAGGAATTACAACAATTTTCAATTTTTAAAGTGTCCTCGCTTCAAATTTTCATTAATGTATTTTACTTTGAAAGATTCTGGAGTTTTTCAATATCTAAGTAGAAAATAATTATCGAAATGCAAAATTACGAGGGGCGGCTGATAAGTCCGGCTCCAGATACTTAGCGATGACTCATTAGCGCAATGGTGTTAGCACAAATTACGCCCGTAAAGTAAAGTAAAGTAAAGTGTTATACTCCAGATGTGAAAAATGTATTTCGCTTGAGGAAAACTGTATTGAAAAATAAAAATAAAATATTCATACATTTCTTTCATTTAATACCTTAGGCCGCAGACTTATCAATCGCCCCTCGCGTATATGAGTTAGACCAAAAATTCTTACTAACGATAAAAGTGGATATATTTGTTTGTCTGCTATGTCTTAATTTCTAAACTTTTACAACGTTTAAGCTTTATATTTCTAAACTTTTACAACGTTAGCGAAGTTAGTTTCTATTTTTAAAGAGTTGATATATCTCGGCAAGCAAGTCATGGACAAACTCGTATAAATAGCACAAATTCTTAAAAAAAAAGTTAATTTAACCAATTTAATTTAATAATGAATGTACGTTACAATTTTAGGAAAATATTGACATCTTTTTATGAAGTTTTAATTTGTTTATGAGACTGTTTTGACTAGAATAAACTAGAAAATAGCAAAAATTGTAATAGCTGAGAGTTATTCGAATTTGTTTCGGCCTGCCTGTTATAAATTTTTGATTATACAGCGAGTTAACTTCAGTATCAACATAGGAAGAGGATTACACTGTACGGAGGAAAAAACAAAAATGCCAGCAGAAATAGTTGCATAATTGCAGGAAAATGATCTACAATGGAATTTTATTTAACTGAGAATAAAAATAGTGCCAAAAACATGAACAACTGCGACTTCTATAGATAAAGCGAGAATTCGGATGTACAAAAGTGATCCGTTTAGTCATTAAGGCAAATTTCAGCTGACAATTTTGAAAAAGAATATCTTGGACCAATGAAACGAATATAAACAGAATCGAACTAGATGGTAGAACATATGTATATTCCTCATTCAAAAGGTCACAAATTAAATCCTAAATACATGAATGGAGTAGGACCTCTTGTGAAAATAAGCAGAATAATGGATAAAATTCAGTATCTGTATATTTTAAAAAATAAAATGGAAAATGCGTTCGAGTTTATCCCAGTAAGCTGGAGGTATAATTGTATGCACGTTAATAATCCAAAACATTTAGCCGGACTAATAAAAAAATATAAAATCAATGGCCAGCTTAAAGTCCTTATCTCTTAATCCAAAAGAAAATCTATGGAATGATGTTAAGGTCAGGATTGGATAAAAATATTTTAAAAATACTGATGAACTATAAGGTAATGAAATAAATATATTTTTTCTCGAATTATAACAATTTTTTGGTTTAAATTCAGGATTTCTTATCGTGCTATTTATACGTCCAACGTATTTTCATTTATAATATCATTTTTAAATTTTTATGCTATTTTTATGAATTCTTTGCAAAGTTTCTATATGGATTTAACCCTTAACGGTCCGGAAGTATTTCAAGTTTACTTCCTATCAGGTCTAAGCTATTTTCCATGCGAAGAGAAACTGTGTATTCAACATTTACCAATTCATCTGTGAAAATAGCTTTAAAAACTCTAACGCCTCTTTAATGTGAGCTGGAATTTGTAGGTCTGGTTGCCTTTGAAAAAGTATTGAATTGTATTCGTGGTGGAATGTAATCAACTTATGTAAAATCTGTCCACTCGGACAGTATTGATCTTGTTCATCCTCACTGTAACGTATATTTGATATTCGTCTTACCTCCTTCGCCATCACTACTATGGTCACTATCATCATAATCTGAAAATGTAATGTTTCTCTTTTGAAATACCAAAACTCAAACTCGTCGTAACTACTGTCATTACATGTAATCATGAAAATCATAGGTATCATAATCTCAGAGTTTTTCAGAGCTTCAGTTTTCAGTTTCAGAATTTCCTCCTTATTTTACGGTTTTATAAACAATCTAAAATATATTTTAACTTAAATGTGCAAAATAACGCGGTATTGGAACCAGTAAATAAAAATGCTATGCTGCCTATATGGCGGGTTAATTAATTAATAAAAGAATGATATCTTTGTTTTTATTATTTTTGTACATAATATTTGAAGTTTAATTATTTAACCATATTTGTACTATTTATATGTCCATTGCTATATTACATATGTGTTATCCAGACTTAATACCAACTTGAGCCATGCTTTGGTCGGCTTAAACTACACTTAGCATTAAAAATTGCAGATCGGATGCAGTGGACTCCCAACTTGTGGTATTACAAGCTTTGCTTTGAGGTGGCTGATTTCAAATACCAACCAACGTTCATCTAAAACCGAATATTGTTGGGTGCGGTCAAGTAATTCAGATTATTATTATTATTAGTTCTAATTTATATACATTGTTAACCTGAAACATGACTGAATTGAAACTGTATTAAATTTCCACGTATTATACAAGTCTAGTTGCTGTAATTGTTACAAACTTTTTTGAAAGCATCCAAACTCTTCCTGTAAGATGAATATTTATTTATTTTAATACTATTCCTTACCAAAGGATGATGCTGTACTAAATGTAATGAGAATTTAATGTTCACATATCGATATTAACCTGTTTAATAGAAACAACGCGATCAGTGAGAGAATAATTACAAAAGGGCAGACAAGAAAAATTATAAACCTGTGATCTGAGCACAAAATAAATGCGATTGTTAAACTTAAACATGCTCCGAACCAAAAACTGGGCTTCAGACAGATATGCGCTTATATTGTATGTACATATAAAGGGTTGATGCAAAAAGATTTCGACGATCCGACGAAGTACAGGCAAGAGAGAGTAAGGAAAACAAAGTTGAGGGCTGAGATGAAACTTGAATTCGCATTAAAAAAAAAAAAATAAAAATAAATAAATAAAGTAAAACTAAAAAAAATAATAAGAAAAAGAAAAAAACAAGTGAAAAAGGTAAAAACAGCAGAAAATGAAGAATGATCAGTGCTGCAATAAAAAGAAAGAGCCAAGATTTCTTCTCGGACGAGGAATTAGTTCGCCGGATAACTGCAGGAGTGCTAAGAACCTATCAGTTGGGAGAAGGATCTTCTAGAATGAAGATCAAAAGTTTTGAACCAATCATTTTTCCCGGTGTTTTATTATAGCATTAAGTTTTGTACTCAATTAGTAGTTCCATCTATTTTATGTGTATATTTCACGTTAATATTGCATAGTTTGTGTTTTGTTATGAAAGTGATGTTACTATAGTAAAATATGGTATATAATTAAATTAGCGATATCGACGCTGCATGATTTTGTTTCGAATTTTAAAGTATAACCGTCGCAAAGATAACCACAAATATTTTTTAATCGCATGCCTTAGAAAGCAATTTCTAGTTTATTTTATACAAATTTTGCAAGAGGCTCAATTGCAATTCTCATTGCAAGGTATTCAATTTTTATTTTTTATATTTATTTTATTTAAAAGTGATAAAGCGGTACCTGATGCTGTGCTCAGTTGAATGGTTTCATATATCGCATAATTTCATCCATCTACCAAAATGTAGCATACTTTGGAACAGGTTTCCGTGAATAGCAATTATTTAATGCATTTCGTTTATGATCCTGTTCTACATTGTAGACAATTTAAGATATGTATGCACCTAATTCATTCAGAATTTTGAATCGTAAATGTTCGAAACGACAGTTTAAATGTATTTCTAATATTTGATCTAATCTAATTAATGTTAATTTATATATATCTAATCCTTATAATACATAAAGGTGGGGTTTCTTACGAAAATTAACTACCAAAATAATTTAATAACTAGTAGAAGCTCGTGAGTGGAAAATATAAAAGCAGATATCTTTCTTCCTTTATTCAATTTGTGATTTATAGTAAACCCTAATAAGCTATTAAAAGAAATTTTTATGGAGTGCTTTGTCTGTAATTACTGAAAATAATTAACGAATAAACCTACGCGCTTTTATGAATGTAATTTTGTGCCACTAACCGAAAACAAACGGGCAAACAGGAATTATATTTATATGTATTATATGTAATAAAGGAGGCGCAATAACGGTCTACTCAAAAGAGATTTTTATGTGCTCGTATGAAAAAGGAAAATAAGTCTAAATACGAAATATTCCTGGGATCACTTGCAGATGAGTGTCCTTGAGGAACAAAAACAAAAAAATGATTTTTATTGCCATAATTAGTGGAGTGTTTTGCGTACGCTTTTTCTTTAAGGTATTGCCCTGCTAATTAGCATGCATTTTTCTCTTCTCTTCCTCCAACATCTACTTAAAAAATCAGAAAAAAAAATCATTTATATCTAAAGATATATTTCAGGGGTATACAATCAAAGTTGGTAAAGTCCACAAAATTTTAAAAGTGAAATTTAAATTGCAACACATTTTTTTCCGTATCTATATTTACCCCGTAGAATAATTTTATACAAATTCTATAATAGTAATCTCGACTGTTATTTCAAATTGAAAATTGAATTTACAAACAAACCTAGCAAAGTCCAAGTGAGTTGAGTTTCAATTTGCGTAAAGTCTTTTTCGACCAATAGGAAGGCTCCATTGCCTCCATTTCACTGACGCCTGAATCCAATCCTGTCCAGAAAGTTGGTAACAAATATAGGAAAGTCCTAAACATTCAGTTACAAACTTATTAAAGTCCAAGACTTGGTAACAAAACTGGGAAAGTCCATCTTATACTTAAGGTTTTACTCAAAAGTATTGAACTGAGCGTGATGAACACTTGTATTTCCATAATGTATTACATTCTGCATATAAATAATGTTTAACATTAGAATAGTTATCTGCAATTATTGAAATAATCGTTTTTATTGTTTACTTGGCACTGTGGACTTTACCAACTTTGATTGTATACCCCTGATTTGTCCTATTTTCCACATGACGATTTTCCAAATTAATAATAAATGTTAAATGCTAATAAATAAAAGTTTCTTCAATAGTATAGATTACATTAAAATAAGTTATTGGGCTCTACAGGAATTAACTAATATAAAATATAAATATTTTTAGACCGTGATTTAATACAGATAGTTTCAAAGTCAACAATATCTCATTGAAACTCATTTGACTGCATATAACATTAATATTTGGATATGAAAGTTTTAATATTGAAATTTACAACAATTTAAAGTAAAGATAAATGAACTGCTTTTAAAATTATCTAAATATTATCTTTTTGTTTTATGCAGTAAATTGTGGCATTCTCTATTCCACCGTGTTTCGCAAATAATTCCTAATCTGGATAAAATCCGAATTATAAGATTCTAAGAAAATTTTTAACTAAAAATAATTTTTTGAACATTCAAAAAAGTACTCTATATCAAGATATTATAAGGGCATATGGTAGAAATGTGAGATGGGATGGAATCATTTAAAATTGTCAATAATGTCGTTATTTTCTGTTTATTTAAACTTTCTGCTTTTTCGAGCGAGTTGGCCATAGAATGTGTGTACTCAGGTTATATATTATTAACTAACTGATTTATCCGGCTTCGCACGGTTCGCTTAAAGTTCAGTAATGCCATACACCCATTATAAATTGCTGTAGATTTGAATTGTGTAGCCGCGAAATCGTCTTGTTATTATTTTTCATTCAAATTTTAAGCAATTTGGTCGGTCGCTCTATTAGATGTACCATTTTGAATTTAGACATTTTAGTAGAAATCACGAAACCACCATCTGCCAAAACCCCTGAGTGTTGAACTTCACGACAATGCTTTGCAGTACAACTTTTTTTTCTTTACCCATTTTGGGTTTGAATTTTTTTTATATTTGAATTCTATAGCCCAAAAAACGTCTAGATATTATATTTTTATTAAAATTACTTAGAACTGAAAAATTTCGGTCCCCAAATTGGATCCACCATTTTGAATTCGGACATTTTGATGATAGATTCGAAATCAGCAATCCTAAAAGCCCCTTAGTGTTGATTTTCATGGAAATCTCTTGAAGTTTAACATTTTCAGTAGCCATTTTGTGTCCGCCATCATGAATTTTGGTAAATTTGAATTCTATAGCTCAAAAAGACTCCTAGATATACATTTTCATTAAAGTTACTTAAATTTGAGGACGTCATATTGAATTTGGACATTTTTATGGTAGTTGAGCATCCCCGAAAACATCCTGATCACATCTTGAAGTTTAACATTTTCGGTAGCTATCTTTAAAGCGTCATTTTGAAACCATAAACTTTATCAAAATAAAAAATAGCCTATATATTGAATTGAACTATATATAAATAATATACAATTTTTAGAATTGCTTATAATTTTTAAATACAAGTCGATTTTTATATAAAAGTGACATATTTAATAATTTCTTCCCTCTATCGATTCCTTAAGCAAAGTCTTTAAATTTAACAATTGTCGTAAGAAACTGCCTATAGTTTTAAAAAGGCGTAGTTACGCTATATCAGCATTTTAGTCATGTTTGACCTTTAGAAAAACTGCTAGTTATATGTATAAGAATTGGCAGTGGGTATTCCTTCAATAATTTTATAATGAGGATGAGAAATAATTGAAGTAATTTGATTGAAAGTTTTAAGTGTTTTATAATGTGGTTTATAGCTTTAATAAGTTTAGTAAATCAAAACGTTACTATCCAAGTTTTGAAGTTTTTTTTTCAAATTATAACTTTTACTCAAAAATGTCTCTTTAAAATTAAAAATAAAGAATTTTCTGTAGTTTCAAAAAATAAAATGATGCTGTCTGTATTGTTGGCCAGGTTCTTGAATCCATTCAAATGCAATTTAAAAGAGCTTACAAAGTGGTTGTAAGTTGAAATTCCACAATAAATGGTCCCTGTTTTGAAATCCGTATAAAACGAATCAAAAAAAAACATACAAAGGCACCTTTTGCATTGATATTCTATAAAAAAAAAATTATAAATAGTAAGAAACTCATTTTAGTTACCTTTGACTTCAATTAATTTTTTTCATTTAAAGTAGTTTAAATAATTCGATATAAAATATAAAAATCCACCTTTGTGTGGACAAACTAATTGAAATCAAAGGTAACTAAAATAATTGTGAGAATATTAGGAACTTTGCTAAAGAAATTCAATTCAAAAAGAGTTTTTTTAAGCTCTCTTTAATTTGATTTGAACGGATTCAATAGCAGGGGCTAATTATCTCAGTAAATGCGTAAATAAAGATAACCACCTAATTTGTGAGATTTATAGGGCTATGATTACTTAAGTTCTAAATTTTTGAATGTATTCGCAAATAAGTAAGATTTATACCTATGTTAAAAGCATAGCGAACAAAAAATTCTTGTGTCTTTCTCAAATAAGCAGAAATAAATTTTGAGAATGGAGTTCGGTTAAAATAGGCAAGTTTTAAAAAATTAATGAGCGTAGGGTTTCGATCGAAACAATAAGGCGATCTCCTCAGTGCGGCAAAGGCGAACTCCATCCTTAAAAACTATTTCTGCTTATTTGAGGAAGACACAAGAATTTTTCGTTTGCTATGAATTTAACTACCTTCCTCCAAGTGTAATCAAGTGTAACATGATTGTCCTATGTTAAAAGCCATTAGGCTTTTTCCGTTTCAAAGAAATTCATTCACTCATTCATTTTATCCGTTCCAAAGAAATTCGACTATGATGACCGTCAGATGGACAAAATAATGACCTTTTAAGTGTTAAAAATTTGTTTTTTTATTTTAAATAGCTAGAATTTGTTCTCAATAAACGAGTATTTGACTTTGTTTATTAATTAATTAAATGCCAAATATACATAGATACTTTTTCAATATTGTGCTGATTTCATATATAATCAAAAAACTATAGTAAAACTAAAATAGCAGTTTAAAGAAATCGTAATTTGAGAGTGATCGGTTTGTTGGCTGTAGAGAAATTCGTTGTATCAAGTTGATAAAAGTAGTTTTTCCAGAAAACAAAAACGCGTTTAATGCGTGTAAACCCAGTCATTCAAAGCAATTTCGACAAATTAATCAATTTCATAATATTTACCAGAAAGATAAAATTTTAGATGAAACTATGAAAACTATAGTCTAAAGTTTTTTTTTCTTCACAGGCATACAGGTAAGATGAGATTCAATGGCTTGCGGTAAAGGAATTCATATGATTGATTTATGCATTTTGAATTTCACTGTATCATATTAATAAAAATTCAAATAAATATTCGAATAAAGAAAAACTATAACAATTCAGTTAGTCATAAATCATTTCGGAGCCTGGTAACTCCACCACCGTTGGCGATAGCTGACTGCCAATGGGAGCTGGAGTTCCCATGTGCCGAATGCTTATCAACCACTAACCCACCATCCCTAATCGATTATGTTCTAATCGGCTATATGCATTATATATGTACATATCTAGTGCTAATTTAAAATAAACGTACCTGGAGAGGTCTTAAGGAGCGACTCGTTACACCGTCTAGAAGATTGGTACACATGAAATAACGTGGAAAAAGGCAAAGAGAATCTAAAGAAGACCGAAAGCAAACAACATTTAAAATTAATTCACCTCTATTAAATTTTTTATTTGGTCTTCTTTGCTAGTAAATTTTATATTATCTAGTTTAAAATAAATAACTAAAGTAAAATTAAAAAATTAAGCTATATTAACAGAATCTGGTTTGAAAAATATCGTAAAAAATTAAATAAATTTTTTTTTAATTAAGTACATATTAATCTAGAGTATATAAATACTGTATTTCATTTAAAATAAGAGAGATGGAAGCTGGTATACATAAATCATCAATTGCAGGTTGCAGTTGAAGGAGAATGCAGCAGAAATGGGAAGAGACAATTTCATCAGGAGTGGATGCTGCAGATTCACAGAAGCTGGCATATTAGGCGTTTTTATAAGATCTTATTAAGAGAATTATAATACTGCCTATCGCGGCAAAAGAAAAATGAAAAACATGTAAGAGGATAAGTTGACCATCGTATCGCCGGTAAAAAGTTGCTCAGATCGAAGTTTTGTGCAAGAAGGAATGCCTACAAATATGGTCAAACAACTAATCGTCGGCTGATGGTCGATGCCAGCCCAGAAACTGGTTGGTACTCTAGGGCTACTTTTGCATTGCACTTGTTGTATTTACTGGAAACCAGTTTCCCAATGGCAATTATCATTTATTGACGCGACTTCATGACTGTGGAAACTATTTTTGATTTAACCGTCTTTTATCGAGATCTATTAATGCTTTATATTTTAAATTTAAAAGAGTCCCTTTTACTCGCCACGACTGACAGTGTCTAACTTTGGCTGACTGTGTAAAATTAGCATTATTCTTAGAGAGGTAGACTCTGTGGTATCAACTTCATCGCATAAGTTTTGTGTGCTTTGGTTTATGCTATGCGGAAAGAATTACCGGTTTTATGATATTTTTTGAATGTAATGAAACAGTACTTCAGCCGTTTATTATACAAGTTAAATTGATGCAAACATTTACTTAAAAATAAACGAATATTTAAAATATCTCGTTGAAAATGTTTTGTAGTTTTATCCTTGTTGCAACAATATTTTCATATTTTGTTAGATATCACTAATTTTTATGCATTTTAAGTAAATAAAGTCTAAAAATAAAAACTTATAATTGGATATTGCTTACAACATAAATAAATAAATTTGGTTGGTAGACTCCAAGTTATTACCCTTGACCTCTTTTTATAAAATATCTATTTTTAAGAATTTCATTACAATTATGCTAATGCTGGTAATTTTTATTTACTTCTTACTTAGGTAATGTAACACTGTAAACGCAGAACTGTTAAACAATTTCATTTTATTAATAGTATCGAGTTAATAAGGAAGGCAAAATAAAGTTTGTCTACAAAAATAATTCATTACTTTTTCTATATGTTGATCCCGAAGTACACAACAATTAGACGTATTTTTGAGTATATCACTCACCTATCATTTTAATTTTCAGATCAAGTAAAATCTTAGAAAAATTTGTTTCAACGGTATTTCCAAGTTATATTTATTTATCTTTTAACAAGTTTTAAACCGTTGTTTTATATCAACAAATTATAAATTGTTTTTATTATTTATCGTTTACCTGGATAGATATACTCCTCGACCGTTTTCACATATGCAGAACTAGATGAAATGAGAAATTAACAATTAGCGGACAGAATAGAAATGGGTGGTTGAAAAAACCTTAGGTGAAATTGGTAAAATAAAGGCACCAAAAAACAAGGATATTCAAATCGAGATATTGAGTAATTGATAACATCCTGATAATTCAAAACATAAATTGGGAGGATGAAAAGAGCATGAGATACACAAAATAGTCTCAAATGCATCAAATTGATTATTTAGAAATTATAGAAATAATAGAATAACAGAAATAATAGAAACGATGAACTAAAATGGTTCTTCCAAAATTATCCCGCAGCAGTTTATGTTAGTCAGGGTTTTTAAACAGTAGTTTAGGACGAAAATGTTGCAGTTTAAGATTGACCATCGTATTTCCAGACTTGAATACCATACAACATCTCTTGAGATAACTTACAAGAAAAATTTACAGATCGGAATGGTGGTATTCCTTTTCTTCTTAAAACAAACTAGAATTTATTCTGAAAAGGTGTTATGTTTGAGGTTACATTATTTATATATTTATGGCCTATCGGTTACATATTAATCTTGCAGACTGAAATTCAAAAATTCAACTCTAATCTAAAGAAAATCTAAATTGCTTCAATATATTTTATTTTCTAGGTAGTGTAAATTATTTTTAAACTCAGATAGTGCGAAATTTATTCTTTCATTGAACCTATTAAATTTATTAATACATTTGGTGATTACTCCTTGAGATCTATAGTTCTGTTTGAGGAAGCAATCTAGAAGTTTATCGAACGGATTAGTCTCTAAAATATTAATCGCAGAAAAGTAGTTTAGGATTATCATAACATAATAAATCTCTAATAAACAAAGCAAACAAAGTAAGTAATAACTCATTAAAAATAGGGCTCAGATGCATGGGAAAATCCCAAAAAGTAATTAGCACTCTCTAGTTTTATGTGAGAAGGGGTATGCGTTTTTTATTAGAATTCATCATTAGTAGTAAATTTTTGTTTATGATTTTATTTTAATATGACATATCATAAAGTAAATATTATAAATAAGACCTGATGACTAAAAAGCACATTTTATCAAAATTATCCTTCCACTGAAAAAATAATGTTGTCTTTGTGTCTATAAATGACTTTGTTTCCATATCTGTTGAAAAAGTAAATAAATAAATAGGAAGAGAAGTCGAAAATACACATTTAATAAAATATTGCATAGGCATACTAAAAACAACTGAAGTTTTAGAAATAATAAAGACTTATTCAAGAATAGTGTGCGTGCGTTTAGTATTATTTTATAAGGCGAATCTTTCGGCACACAAAAGAAGTATAAGGACACATTACAATTGCTTGCAAATTTATTTTTTCTTCATAAAATGTTGATATGCTTTCTTCTTGAAAATGTTTGCCCTTTCTCAAATCTGAAATATTCAACTGCATTAACTTGAAACCATGCCAAAACTTTCCATACTCGCATGAATATCACCTTTGTTCTTCAAGAATATTCAGTTTTCCAAGGACATTAATCTAACTGCTCCAAATATAATAGATTTCAGTACTGGGATAAGTCGAAATACTCGTACAGTAGCAATTTCATTTCCTTTTCGGAGTAAAAACAGGTAGGCAGGTTGTAGGTGTGATACCATTATGGCAGTCGACTTGGAAGTAAATTAAAACTTCGAAAATAGTAAGCGTTGGTTTCAAAAGTAATAAATGAAAATATTTTTATTTGCCAGTGCGAATTTATCAATTTAGTCAAATAAATAAATTTTATTTTTGAATATTTGCCACTATCTTTCCTCTGCGCCATTTTACAAAATAAACGAAAGGCTCAAATTTTTAGTTGGAAATACCTTTGAATTTCTCTCGACCATTAAGAGTAAGTTTCGACATTATAATTTTTTTCAAAATATCTAACCGAGGTGAAATAAATGCTTTATTGTGCTTCACTTAATTTCCTCCTTTTTTTTCTATTGTAATAAGCTTTCAACTAGATTGACTTTAAAATTCTGGATGTCTGCATTGCATTCAAATTTGCTCCAAATGGTTTGTCGATATTCTTTTGTTGCGTTTAGTGCTACATGTAGATTGCAACACTTAGTGGAGCCAGTTAATTTATCTCTCCCTGACCTTGCGTAGTTGGTAGGATTTTACACAAAACTAGACATATTTTCCGAACACATTTCTTTAGCAAACATTTTTTAGACGTTGATCTATCGTCTTCTCTTTTTTTAAATTTAGTCAAGCTTTTTCCCCTTGTATTTATATTAAATATATTATTTTAGGTCAAAAGCAGCACGCCTGAACAGTGTAAATCAGTACACCGACTGATGCATTTATAATTATGCAAAATTTCAAAGTTCAATAATAATACTTCAGTTTTTACCCCTTTAAATTCGTTTACAGCAACAATTAAATTTCTTGGAACACGTAAATTGTTTTATTACTTGAAAACTTTAAAATAAAATATTTATTCGAATATATGAAAATATTTAAACTTGGTTTTTAATTTTTTCCCTATCAATAATTATTGTGTCCTTTTTAAATTTATATCTTAAATTCAGGATATGTTCAAAAGCAATTAAGTTTGAACACTTTGTTGAAATTTTGTACGAATTTTCACTTAGGGCCGATAGTGAAGGATTTTTAAAAAGTGAGTGTAATTAAAGATATTTCTATCTGATTTCTGCAAATAAGGACAATTCAGTAATTAATTTTTCCCAACTGGCTAAGTTTTTTTTAAATAATTATCATTCTTGAACCCAAATGAAAGTTTCTATTATGGACCGTAAAATCAATCTGTAATTGGGGTATTATTAAAGGGAAAACTGATATCTTGTGCATCTTTCTTTTACCTTTTTAATAAAACCCTGACACAATTTTACTATTATTCGAAATGATTGTCTTGAAACAGATCTTCCCATATTTGCCGCATTAATAAATTCTTGTCTTAAAACGGGCGGATACAAATAAAGTGCTAATATTTATTTTAAAACTTTCATCTATTCTCAGAACATGTTATGTCTCTTCCTTAAGTTTGGTTTAGCGTTGGTAATTTATTCCTTTAGAGCAGGCATTCCTGTACTTAAGTGTACTTGCCCTAAAAAAAAGTAACATCTTCGAGCAAAAACTTAGCTCTTTGCGGACGTTTCCTATTTTAGGTAAGAAGTTCTTTTATAATCCCTGGAATGAAGAAATGTTGCTTGTATCATTAAAATTCATAAAAAAGTTAGAAGTTGCTCTCGGTGCGACTTGTGTCTTTATAAAGCGTTTAGCAGCAGAAGGGAAAGGGACAAATTTGATGCAATTTATCAAATACCTGAGGAAATCTTGCGATAGCTGTGCGTTAACAAGGGGTTATTGGCCGGCCACAAGACAACCTGTGACAACTCGACGGGTTCAGGAAGGCAAATCCTGTTTTCTAACCGCCGTCGTAGTGCGTTCCGAAGCAAACGCTTGGCTCTTCCTCTTCATAAGAGAATGTTGATAACTGCCTCCTTAATTGATTCCTCGCTGATTAATAATTACATAGGGAAGTGGAGCCTAGCCCCACGACATCAGGTGTTAGAACCGGAGTCTTTTCGAGGCGCGCATAAGACGGCTATTTATTCCTTTTTGTTAATTGAAGGCTAAAACAAGCAAATAGGCAATGGTTTCAGTTTGCTTAACGGCTATGCCAGTTAATGAAGTAAGGTGAAAGGAGAACATGCAATTCAAAATCTAAAATGTGAGGGAATGTGATTTAACCCTAACTATCTAGGAGTAAAATCGTGTAGTAATTTTGATTTAAAGTGTCTGCTGATGATGAATTTAATTTGAAAAATTGTTCTTTCCGTTCCGTCACATACACCTTCCTTATAAAAATAAATTTTAATCTACATCATCTTGATGTAGCAAGGCATTAAAATTGAAGAAGAACATACAAAAAAAAAAACTTATGAGATTATCCTCCTAAATTGAAGGACACATATCTTAGTCAAAATACTTTGGTCGTTTCATCTAAATTCTATTTGTTTTGTTTTGCTACATCGACACACAGCCTTCTTTTTAGATGAAAACCATAAAAAATTCACTTTAACTAAGCTGGTACGCCTTTTTATATTTTTTTATATCTTGAAATTGTCTACTTATTTTTAACACGATATATTACTTTCAAATTTGCATGTAAGGTATACTATACTTATGTAAGATTATGTACTTCTCTAACGCTTTTAAACAATGAACTTTAAATGATTTTTAATTGTAATTTATTTTAAAATAATTAATAAAAAATTTGCTATTTAAATAAAAAGTTATTTTCTTGAATTTAAATTTTTAATTATTTTAGAAAAATATATTTCTTTCTTGAAAACCAGAGAAGCTATCGTTTGGAAAATAAATCATAAATTTAGTTTATGTAAAAAAAGTATTGCTCCTACAATTTATTATTAAAGGTGTTACAGGATCTTTTAAAAAAAAAACAATACTCCATACCAAAATTTTAAACATGGAACCCTCTTTCTTTCATAGGTTATTACCTCAGAGGAACGTACAGAGCTGAAGCATTTAATTTTGATTCATAAAAAAATTGCAATAAATTTTCCATAAAGCACTTATATCAGGTCGTCAAGTATGAAATTTGTAGAAAAATAGGTAAAGTTTGCTGATAATTTATAAACACAAGAAACGATTTTACTCATCAAAGTATGCGCCCAAATTGTCAATACATTGTTGCCATTTAATCGGCAGGTTGTTCAGCCCGGTGGTATAAAAACCTGGTGGACGAGAGTCTATGAATTCCTGGAAGGCCAATTTTAGTGCATTATCGGAATTGAAATATTTTTCCTATCAAGAAGTTGTCCAAATTACGAAAGAAGTGGTAGTCTGTGGGAGCTAAATCTGGTGAGTATGGAGGATGATGAAAAAGTTCCAACTCAAATTCCTGTAGTTTTGCCACGGTCATTTGCGCAGTGTGTGGTCTGGCGTTATCTTTCAGTAAGATAGGAGTCGATCTGTTGATCAATCTAGGCTGTTTTTTTTAAGTTCTAGCATCATTTTGTCTAGTTGCTTACAGTATATTTCTGCTGTGATCGATGAGCCTGGTTTCATGTACTCGTAATGAATCAAACCTGCACTAGTCCACCAAACACTGACCATCAACTTCTTCTGATGAATACTACGCTTTGGAGATTCGTTCTTGTCTAACCACTGCGCTGAATGCTTGCGATTATCATATTGAATCCATTTCTCATCACAAGTGATTATTCTATTCAAAAATGGATCAGATTTGAGTCGAGAAAGCAACATCAAACAAGCTTCCAAACGCTTTTGTTTCTGGTTTTCGTTCAGTTCATGAGGAACCCACTTATCTAACTTTTTTACTTTCCCGATTTGAGCTAAATGAGTTAATATTGTTTGTTTGCTTACACTGAACTTTAATGATAATTCATAAGCACTTTTGAGATGGATCAGACTTAACGGTGACCTTTGATTCTGGGCGACCGCGTGTATCATTTGTGAGGTCAAAGTTACCACTCCGAAAGTGTCAAAATGTACTGCCTATTTATCCATGCCAATTTTCAATTTAATTGGATATGAAAAGCATAAATGAGTATTGAATTGTAAGATTTTGAACTTACTGATGGCAAACAAATTTATGATCCTAGTCAGCGATAGGTCCCACCGTTTGTAAAGTTCAAGATGTTATCATTTTACTATTTTTGCGTTCAAAATCGTTGTAAGAAATCTCTATTTATTATTGCTAAGATGTATAAGAAATTTCTTTTCAAAGAAGTGTAAAAAAGTTATAAATTAAAAACTTTTAAACAAAATCGCCTCTTTGAATGAATACCCGATTGTGTTAGGTATATTATCTGTTTAATTTGATAACATTTGTAAAGATTGGACCAATATAAGACGAGATATTGAAACCGATTTTTGCAATCTTTCACTTCAATCAATTCTAAAAATTCTCTCGAATAACTAAATCTATCAATAATTGATCCTTTGATATGAAGTTTTAAAAATTTCTGTCATATAGTAGCTTAAATTCATATTTATTTTGAGATAATACTTCATTTTCAATATTTTTAATGTTAATCTTTGTTTTTTATCAGCACCCATATTCATAGAAATCCTGTGTAAGAATAAATATGTACTATTTTTTTAAATAAATAATTGAAAAAATGTAGTTGTATTTGAAGTTGGGGTCTTTATCAACTTTTTAACATTACATGCTTATTTTAGAACAAACAACTTAAAGAAAAAACAACAAAATACAATACTTTAATATTTTCAATTATTCGGAATGAAGGCAAATCCTTTCAACCTTTTCAATTTTATTCCGTTGCATGATGATACTTTACAAAAGCAATAGCAGCTAGTTCCTTGCAAAATTCTTCCAATACCACAATAGCTTCAAACAATGGCTCAAATTCGTCGCAGTTATCACTAAATAAATTCAGTCTTTTAAAAATGTTTAAAATATAAATTTTTTATTTACCACAATACAGGAGGATTCGAGAGTAGTCTTTTCCCAATTTCTCCAATTCTTTTTTGAAAGTTTTCTCGCTTAGGTATCTCCAACAAAAGATGTTTAGAAAGTACTTGCATACTGGACCATAGAGTGGAAGCACCGTGCGCCACAGGTATTTCGGGATTAAGTAAAATCTCGTGTAAGTAGGGATGAGGCAAAAAGGCTAATTTAGATAGGATTGCAATAACCTGCACAAAATTTTGTTAGTTGATCTCATGAGAAAAACTGCTTATCGATTTTTACCGCTAAATTAATTTCACATGACTGTTGTGCCATGTTCCTAACGTAACTAAAGAGTAATTTTAGCAATGGTCCTTCGTAGAAACTCTCTTCAGAAATACCACTATCATTACATTGACCTTCCCTTGATTCCCTAGAACCACTTCGATGAAGGAACGATGATTTAGAACAATTTGGAGAAGTTTCTTCTTTTTCTATAGAAACAGCTTCTATGGGCCAAGAGAAGTGCGCTGTCTTTTTAATCCATATTTTATAGTGACGACTAGCATCCTGCACATACTCTTCGTAACACGTTCCAGTAGAATCTACCATTATTTGACGCGGTATCAACAGCAAGAAACTAAATGTAGTTATAAAAGAGGGATAAATTAGGTTTTTTCTGCTTATTTATTTATAAATACCTGTTGATTATTTTTAGTATGTTGTGAGGTGCCATTGTTCTCGATTTAATTCGTTCTTCAACACTTCCTCTCCGTCTTTCTCTTTCATCCTCTTCATCTGACCAACTTTGTGAACCCTTACTAGTATAATCGTAATAACCCCTTTTATTTATATACCGAAAAACTAACTCATGTAGAATTTTTTCATGCGGGTTGTCTAATAAAGCCTGCAACATGTTTTAAATAAAATCAGTTTTTTTTTTTTTTTAGAAATCTTATCGTAATATTACCTCTACAAATTGTAAAGCTGATACTAAAGTTTCATTGTTATCTTGTGCATTCTCTATTAATATGGATAATAAACAATCATTTCTCATATAGACATCAGAGTCTGCATCGCCTCCAATTAGCCACGTCGAAATTTCTAAAAAAAATAAGTTCTCAATACTTTTCCCGGGTAACTCTTCGATATTCTAGAGGCTGTGATATATTAAAAGTAAAAATAAATAGCATAAAAAAGAAAAGAAAAGAAAACTTTTAGAGCAGTATTAAATTTATGCAGTTAAATAAATTTAGCTTTCTTATTATTGATCACAAATTTTAAGGAAAAGCGATTTCGAAAAAGATACCTCCAATTTTTAATTATAAGCGCTTATATGACATCTCCAAACACGGACCGTAAATTTAGCAATTCAAGCGTATGGGTGAAATAAAAAACACCTATCTAAATTTAGTAAAAACTAACGAAAGAATATTACATCCCACTTAAATATATCCAATAAAATCATAAACCTAGTTTTTGTTTCCACCATTAACATCCCAATGAAAAAATTGTTGTGGGCTACTGAAATACGGAATGGCTCACTTAAGTGCATGCGAATACTTGAGTAAAGTCGGCATTCTATTAAGCAAAAATCCAAAGCGCAAGGCAGGTGCAGTGAGTTCACTGCAACAGTTCAATTGTGCAATGGATTACATTTCATAGACATAATGTTCACTGAGTAATAAAACGGGGCCACTGACTGCAATTAACATATTTTGCTGGGTTTGCACTAGTTTCGTCGAATTCATTCGAGGAAAGTCTATCAAGAGAAACCGTGGAAATAATTATCGGAAAAATTTTGTCGGTGTCACATTGGAGCTGTACAACTTAATTTAAAATAAAAGTGTTAATATTTTATCAAACCGGCGATTAGAACACATGGGAATAAGCCAAATTTGAAAATTTCAACATTCTGGTGCATTAAATTTCGCGGGTTTGTTGGACAAAGTATCTATGGTAATTACCCCCACAGGATGGCGAAAGAGCAAAAAGACAACGGAGAACAACATATCTTATGGTGAAGTTGTATTTGAAAAAGATTTATAAAAAACTAGGAACCTTACATAAAAAATCGCAAAACCTGTACTTGGTATGAATTAAAATTTTGTGATATTTAAAATTCGTCGAATGTGAACTGAAACGAATATTTATTCCGGTAAAATACGTGCGTAAAATAATCAAACGATTAAAAATTTAGATAGTCAAACTCAGCGTGTTAAAAGATATCAGCGGGGGAGAGCTTTGCATTTAATTATAATTACAAAATAATCTTTTTAATACAAACGATTTGTGAATAATCATAAAATATATTGTAAATAACGTTATGTCGTAAACTTGAACGCATTATTTATAATAATTTTCTATAAAATACTACGAAGTCTCGCGTAACGCTAGGAGAGCCTCTTAAAGATCACCGAATTGGGCTTATTAGGTACAAAGAATTTATTATTGAAAGCCATTCACAATATTTTGTTCTATTTTTACTTTGTGTGTACTGCTTTATCCTTATAATATTCATTATTAATTTAAAAACACTTACAACAAATTACTTACCATCCATTATACCAGTAGATCTAATTTGCTTTATAATTTTCGCCATTAAGGCCAATACAAATGGTGTATCCGTTGCAACCAAAGCCGGCTCCAAAAATCCTAAAAGAAAATCGTTCCGAAATTTTGAATGTAGAGAACTGAGATAAGGGCATTCTCTAGAGACACAATCTGTGTAATCCAGCCAGCATAGAAATTCGTGCAACTGTGCTCTACCAGGAAAATTGTTTGAGTCTTTTTCATGAGGCATTAATCCCCAAGATACAGAGGAATCCTCAATATCTCCTGGATCAATATCCTCTGGAATTCTTTCGCATAAGCTTGTGAGTTTGAATATTAAAAACGACGTATAGTTTGACAAGCTTCCTAAAAGTGCTTTACAGCCCAAATTTAAATCAGGCAAAGAGCTTAATATAAGGGCGCTTTCACAAGCCCTTACTACAACTTTACTATCCTAAAAACGTTAAAAGCGTTATTATATTGTAATAATACATAAGATATAACATACGGGACTTTCGAAATATGTTAGTATTATATCCATTAACGGAAATCGATCATCTATTTCACAATCGCATTTCATTACCAATAAGTCATCCTTCTCAGTGCTCCGACTACTGCTCTCCTTTTCAATATCACAGGTAGCTTCATTTTGGGATTCTTGAGATGAATCATCAAAATCACTTTTTGATGATTCAGACACAATTTCAACACGGCTAATATTCCTCTCCAATTTTGTGTACTCGAAGAGAGGATTTTTAGTGGGCATTTTTCTTACTTTTACCTTTTCCATCATTTGGCTAACATGCGCTGAATGTTGATGGGAACTTAGAAAAATATTCACCAAGAATCTGTCTTTTCGAATCAATCCAGCAACAGTTTCTAGAAATAAGATTTCCTCCTCTTCATAAGGAGATGGATTCTTTCCATTACAAACCGAAAATACTCGCTACGGAAAAGCCATCAAATTTCCTTAAGCTCTTTATAGGGATGAATAACTTACCTGAATAGGTTGATAGAAATTCTTATTAAAAAGAGGAGGCTCCCTAACACATGAAAGATACCGCCTCAGCCAGTTCAAGATGTGAACTCGCACTCCGGGAGGGGTATCTGAAACACACAGTTCCACAAGAAGATCGATAAGTTTGTTGGCTAGCACATAGTCGATACATCTTTCGGCATTTTCATCAATTATATTTTCCTCGCTCTCTTTGATTAACATCTGAAGCATGTAGTCGAGATGATATGGAAGATTAGTGTTATTAACATGTAGTTTTGGAATATCTCCATCGACAGAATAAAACTTTTTTAACTGTTTCCAATGGTATTCAAATTCTTGAACGGGTGTGGGAGGAGGAGCGATCTGCAAAGAAACCAATAAGTCAGTTTGTGAAATAAATTATTATAAAAACTATTTGTTCTTAATGAGAACTTTCAAGTAGAGCTCTTATATAATGATATAGTATTATTTTTCGCTCAATCGATTTCGAGGAAAAAATCGCAATTGATTGTTTGTTTAGTTTGATATATTCTACCTACCTGGCTATGTTTGAGGAGAATAAACGAAAAGAAATCATTAAAAACAGTTATGAAACTTAAGCAATATTACCAGTAATTTAGAAGCGTTATATATTAAGCTTCTAGTTTACGAGCGAGGTTTTTTTGATATGGCTACTCTTGGAAATCTAGGTATATTTAGGTCCTATATATCGTAAGTACATGTCGAATTATTTTTAGGTTTTCGTACCTGAAATAAGAAAAAGGAGCCCAGGAACAGCTAGAGATATAGGCTTGAAATTAATACCATATGTTAAAATCTGCATCCTCATAGTCCTCATAGTCTTAAAAAATATATTTTCATTTTGATAGACTAACTCACTGATTGACTCACTAAAACTTGTATGGTACTTCCTGTTGACATAAAATCTTCAAATTTAGGAGGATAGCAAAATATCCGATTCTGTGGAACTTCTATTACTTTATATAAGACAAAATGAATTATTACATAATAAACTTTCTTTTTGTTGTGATTTAAATTTAATAATTTTAAAATAAGAACACAGTAAAATAATGGTGCGCAAACTGAATTCTTCTGGCGCTAGTCTTTCTAAATAATTTTTTCTAAAATTGAATTTCTATACATTATATATATATATATTTATTTTATTTATTTTTTCTAATGAAGGTTTCATGACTTTCATTTGTTTAATTATTTATTTATTTCCATACGCATTCCGGCAATTTACCATTTAAACATTTTACATTTACATAAGCTTTAGGGTAAGTGTTTACTTAGTAGGTTCTAGGTTCTAGGTTCAAGTGGCTGCCAACAAGAAGGCACACTTAGGCCAAGTAGGTTTACTTAGTAATTCATTAGAAAACAAACTTAAGTAATACAAATTGTGAAAGTAACAGAATTTTAAAAATTAAGTATATCCTAGGTGTTGTTATTTAAGTCATGTGAAGATATGTGACTTGGATAGTCTTTAGAACTGTTTATTTTTTATATATTCTATCCAAATCATATAAAAGTAATAGTTTATTTTTTCTCGTATCTCCTCGAATGCTATTTATTATTAATATTATTATTATTATTCTGAAAAGCTTCATACATCGCGTTTTCTCCTGTGTTTAGAATAAGTAAGGTATAACTTTCATGCTTTCCAGTAGGCTATTTTTAAACAATTGGTTCTTATATTGGCCCCTGTGGTACATATGTTTTATATTTGTTCAGTTTTACTATGTACAACATCACGAGTTCTTGTTCTGGAGGTCGGAATTCGAAATTAAAGATGTTTGTTTTCTTTGCGAGGCTGTCCAACTTTACACTCCCTACTGACCTAAAAATGATGCGATTCTCTTATTTTATTCCAATAGCTTAAGTGAATTATTAATATAAATATGATTTTTACGAGTATCTAGAGTAACAAATATATTTAAATCCTGTGCCATGAATAATCCAGCAATAATTTGAAAACTTGTATTACGCAAAATAAGCTAGAGTATTGGCTTGGAATTTTAAGCACTTTTGCAAAGAACACTTGCAAATTTTAGGTCAGTTTGTTTAAAACTTGTTTGACTTTAAGAAATATCTGCATTTACGAGCTTCAGAATTCGATCGTTCTAAGTAAATAAAAAAAAAATTGTTTTGTTGACAGTGTGGTTGTCGTTCGGTCGGTACTTTGGAAGGAAATTTACATAAATTCCTGATGAGGCATATAATAAAAAGATTAATTTAAATACTTGCCACATCAACCGCTGTATGAAGCATATCTGAAAACTTTCCTAACATCTCTACGGTGAATATTTTCTTGCAAAAGAACATCCAAACATCACTTCTCCATCGGAGCCGTGAAAACGTCAAATTTTTGTGTTTAGTTTTGGTTTGATAACAGCAAATTTGTATATAATATACATCAAATCTAAAGGAGAGGGAATTTACGAGATGGCAACCTAACAGCGTTAATATCTTGAGGGTAACCTCAGCGACATCTGTTAGATACTCCTATTTTATTATAAAAACGTACTAGATGCAGTCCAATATGAGTACTGGGTGATGTAATAACTGTCAAACGTCAATTGGATATTGGACGGGAGGGAGTTTTTCTTCAGATTCCCATAAACCATTAGTGAAAGTTGATCTGATCAGGTGAGTGTTTTGGAGCTGTCTTTTAATTAAGAATATCAAAAGTGCCTAAATGTGATGGAGTTTTGTGATTTATTATCCCTGTGGGTGGGCTGTCCTAGCAGCAGACCATAATTTGTTGAATTTATGCCTTTACACCTTTCTTACAAAATCTTTGACCTAAATGCCAACTGTCCGTGGAGGACCAATATGTGTGTTTCAGCTAAATTAAAGCTATTATATAACTCCTATTGTGCAATTACTCCTATTGGGGGAACTCGAGCCTTTCAAGCGAGAGTAAAACATCGCTGCAGTTCAATTTTTAAATGGACAGGATAATTAAGGTGTTAAGGTCTAAGGTTACTTAATTACCATATTTTCAGTATAATAAACGTAAACAGTACATTTGCTCTAGTTGGATGCGACTGTACGAAGTACTATCGATACCTTCTGTGTCGCCACGAAGTATTTACTCTACGAAGGTTACCAGTCAACCTAAATTCGCGGGCCATGTCTGTACCGCTTTCTCTTGTATCATGCTATTTGCTTGCAGCATGACGAAAGATCAAGTACTTTTTATTATTTTTGGGGCTAAGAGCTTTCAACATCTCCATATCTATTGCAATGGGGCGCTGAAAACATAAATCATCACACCCATGCCATCACCGTCAATATTGAATAGGCAGATTTAAATCTGCAAATTTCAGCACATCTTAATGACGTCAGGTGCTGGTTTATCAGCTGCGACTTTTGTTTAATCATCCGGGTTTTTTGTTATGATAAAAGGAATGACTTGGAAAAATATTGAAATATTACTTGAGATTGAAGATTTTTTAATTATATTCCCATTTCATGTGGAATTATTTGCTTGAAACTGTAATTAACACTTCGAAAGAGAATGTTGAAATTTTTTAATCCGGTTTATTAAACTCTTACAAACCTCTACAAATAATACAATTTCTTAATAAACTTCTAAGATATGGTAATGTAAAATCTTTTGATCTCAATAAATAAAGTTACACCTGCAACTCTAGAACATTTTATATACCATAAGTAGTTTCTTAAATATTTGGGAATTGTATTAAAACATTTAAAATGTGGATAATTGAAAAAAATACGTGTAGCAAAATTATAGAAAATTATTTATAATCTATGAGTGCTGAAAACACAATGTTTTTGGTATAACTTTATTGATTTTTTCGCTCCGATATTATTTTTTTTTAAACTTAATTTTAGCTACGATTTTGAATTTCGATTTTTTGTTTTTGTCACTCTGGAATTCGAAAATGAGACAATTTTCTAGTCGAAACACATTATTATTTCTTAACCCTTTGCCTTATGAATTGAGCGACGATTGTGAGTATCACTTTCGATGAAAGTTTTTCTCATTCGTCGTGACCACAAGCAGTTTCATCAACGACTAAATTTTGCGCAATCCACTGGTTTGCTATTTACTAAAACCACATTTTTATATTGCAACTGTAACAAACAATAACAATAAACATTATCGTGAAGAAACAATCATGTGTTTAATACGTGCTTCTCACTTTTGGCCAGTACAAAACATCATGTGTTTGATACGAGCTTCTCATTTTAGGAAATCATAGAAAGGGGTTCAAGCCTCCCAGACGTTGTTCTAAAGCAAAGGGTTAAAAATTATCTATGTCTAGAAATACCTTGCATTTTCGAGGCATACGGTTGGTGCGATAGTATTTTTTCCTCTGTTAATATAGCCTAATTGATAAATGTTCGGCAAGGAAAGTTATACCAAATTTAACTTTTTTGTAATTTGATCGATTGAATATTTTCGAAAGTTGCAATGGAATTTAATTTGACTGAAAATCATATTCAATTGAATTGTAAATTTAAATAATAGTCGAAAACCGTTTACGAAATTTTGTTTTATGATATTGTATGTTTATATTGGTGATCTACGTATTCAAGTTTCATGGCAAAAAATAACTCGTACAGTAAAATACGATATTTTTTTCTTTACTCACACATTAATCGATCCTAGTCTCACATTAATCCAACGATAAAGGATATTAATAAAAAGAAGAAATGCTTTTCCAAAATAACTACATATTTGGCAATTTACAGATTTCTGAATCTCTGCTACTATTAGTCGCAAACAAAGATAAAAGGTATTTTTGGAAAGTTAGCCTAGCAATTTATACATGGTATTAAAAATGAAAAAAAAGATAAAAGATTAAAGAAAAAACTGTGATGATTTCCGTTTCTAAAACTAAACTTTGTGAAAAAAGTAATATAATTGAAGCCAATCGATATATATATAAAACAAAAAATGTGAAATTTGAGAAATCTGATTTAGGCTCATGTCTTAAGAGTTACAAAAAGAGTGTAATTTTCTCATTTACTTCTGATTGTTTTCCATCATCAACTTTCAGAAATATATTAAAAATTATCATCGTTTTCATTACCGCCGAGTTTTACGCTTATTTTAAACCTTATTGCTTTTGCAATTATTTTTCAAATGTTGACTGTTTTTAATATAACCATTGACCCCTTCTGCTATGAGTCTGTTTGTATCATGACTTCTTAATTTATTAGTGTTATTTTTGTTCACGGAAATCATCTCATTAAATTAATTTAGGGAGCTATTCAACACAATGTGCCCTAGACTTTCTCGGCTCATTAGATTTTAATGTTACTCTTTACACTTTCATGCATGCCGCACATTTCGCATTCCATCCGATATTCGCAATTTATAGTTCGTGGATTTAACAGTAAAGCAGGGTGAGGGGTAATTCTTAAAGTGTTTATTTTAACAATCCAACGTTTTAAGGAAAGACCTTCATTCATTTTCACATTTTTTGGTCTCTAATAGGCAAACTATTAACATTTTATAATATTAGTAGTGTAGGATTAGAGCACCGTTTCCTAAATTTTTCTGGCCATTAAACCTGCGGTGATCAGTGTAATTGCCGCGGAATGTAATAAAACCAACATACAAATTTCAATTTTGATATGAACATCAACGATGGTTGATTGAAACGAATATTTGTTTATCCAAATCCTTCTTCATGTTTAGTAAGACAAATTTGTTATAAGGAGCCGATTTGAAATTTTTAAGAAGAGTATATAGCAAAATAAATTGAATATTAAAGATAAGAATCTTTCATTTCTTTCACGAACTTCAAGCAGTATTTTACTAACATGTTTTATTGATTAAGCATGGAACTCTCGAAATTTAAAAATTCTCGTCTCATTGCAATTTTGGTTGGTTGGTTTATAAAAACAATAATTTAATAAGAAATATATTGCAGCATTATTTATAAATCAATTTTAAAAAGCCCACAAATTAAGAAAAATTCAGCTTTCAACTTTTAGTTTTCAGAAATTCCCGAGTTACCCTTTCCTTAGCTCATACAATTGGGAAGTTATGATAGGTATTTTTCCATTTCTCAATATCTGCACTTTATATCTTTTTAGCATGTTACACGCCATTATAATCGAAATTGCGTCAATAAGAAAATTAACTATGCTTCATCTACGTTTTCAATTCTTGCCACTGTACTTTTGTTAAAATTTTTGTATTCACTTCACCTTTCTTAAGCTGAAGCTCATATTTATTCTAGCCTTATCTTATGAATATTTAGTGCTTTCGGTTTCGTGGCTTAACGCCAGAATTTAGTACGAATATTTAGTTATCGTCATTCGAACGGACGGACTGTTTGTCACGTTTTATGAACACTTTGGACCGTATCTCGTTAAAGTTTGTTGGTTAAATTGTGTTTCTTCGGTGTAAAATAATGTTAAAGGTACGACAGTCTCAATAGAAATCGATAGTTGGTAAATAGGTGAACGGTTATAATGATATAAGTGCACAAAATTATTGCATTAATAATAATATGCAGCTTCTGTTGTTATTACAATATAATGTGTAATTATTATTATAATTAAATCAAGAGATTTCTAGAAATGGACATATTTTTGTTATTATTTGTTCACTAAAAGTAGGCTTTCTCTTTGATATACATACTCTACTTTTTTATTATATTATTAAACAAGAATAAACTTCTGTTCTGTTTATCTGGTGGATAAATTGAATAGTACAGGAAAATAAAATAGGTCGTTGGAAGTTAACTGAATAACATTTTCACTCATTCCCGGAAAAAAAACAGTTTTTTTAACTATCATCGTCAGTATAGGCTAAGTATTGTGGAGACGAGAAATATTCTCGGCTATTCACATTACTTGTTTCCATAAATCCGCAATTGCTTCGTGAAAGCAATCGAATTCTTCTCTATAAAATACGTGCTTTACGCAAATTTGTTCTGTACATATGACCCATAAAAATGCCTGCAGATCGTTTTGTTACATTTTTTTTTTTGAATAACTTTGATACGCGGAAATCCGACTTAAGAACATATTTTGAAATTTATTTTATATTTTTATGAGTTCCTCTAAATCGCTTATAAAAAATATATATATATAAATATTTTAAATAATTTTCAAGCATTACAAAACTTTGATGATATTCTGAATGAAATCACAAATTCTATTCTACAATTTTAAGTCGGACTAAGCCAATGAACGAATGTTCAAAATCTGCCATGGTATCACACCCAGACTTGCTAACGGCAGATGCTGCCTGGGTATTTTTACCCTGTGCTAAGTCTCATCTTTAATTAATATCAATTTATTTAACTCTTGAGGCGTGTGGCTTACATTAACGTTTTTTTCCGGGCCTCTTTTAATGGACCAAAACGAGTAGAGCCCCATTTGGAACGTAATGTAACTTGTGTGAAAAAGGGATGAATTTTTTAAAGTGTAAATTTCAAAATTTTGTTTGATTACACACTCACTTTTTATCAAAAGCTATTCAAAATGTAATATAAAATTTAAAAACAGATTAGTATATAAAAATAAATTAAGTTCACACATTTGGTAGTAAAGCGCTATTAGTACAAAAATAAAATAGCTAATTTTACAAATTATGTTAAAATAAGGCTATAATTAAAACTAATTAACTTTTACACAATTGATAATTTATTTATCAAATGTTTGCGATATTTTTACAATAAACAAAAAAGAAATCTTCCGCCAATCAGAGGCAATTATGAAATATTTTTGAGGAGAATAAAATTTTATCCGTGCTGCTAAAGTTTTTGGCTTTATTGGTGAGAGAAAATCTCTTATAAATTTCCGTAATTGTCTTTAATACATTTTTCCAAATTGAATAATTTTAATTTCTAAAAAACTAAACATACATCAACATATGTGCCAATGTCCCTAAAGAGGTTAATAAAAAAAACCTTGAACGATTTTGTGTTCATTGTTACTATCCTAAAAAACGTATTTCTGTTTAAAGTTATTAAGCAATATCAGGATTCTTTCGATAAGAGTTCATTTCACTTGCGAAGAAAATTATTAATCATTATTATATAAGGCATGCAGGGGTTTTTTATAATACTAATACAAAACATTTTCGAAGAATCTCAGCAAAATAAAATAAAATCTTTACTTGCCTTACTACCTCGGGCCCCAACGTCTTTAAATCCGGCTTAAATCCATTGTGGGTAGACTTATTAATATCTTAATTTTTAAAATCGCTGTTTTAAAGTCTCAAAGATTTATTTTGCAATTGCAATTTAAAATGTTTGGATCATTTGTTTTTACTGGCTCGAGAATTAACGTTTATTTTTAAGTATAAATAAAAAGAAAAAAATACTGCAAACAATTGAAAATTCCTGCATATTGATAGTTATCGCTTCTATACCCAAAAACACTCATTCCATGTAATACAATGTTTAGAAAATTCTAATTCTCGAAAAGTGAAGACGGAAATGAAACAATTGCGCAAAAATAAACTTTCAAGCGAAAGGTTGATTATGATTCATGGAAGAAATCGTTCTGTAACGATTCAACTAATATCGGTGATTCTTGGTAGAGTTTAATGTTTTAGTTAAGGGAATTCACCAGAGAAAATTCAATGCTCTTAGAGATAAGAACGAATTTTAAATAGTTGACTAACTATATAAACATTCTGCTGATACAGTTTAGAATGTAGTTATTATTTGGATTTAGTTTACTTCCAGTCAGTTGTAAGGGTTTAACATTTAATTTATTTTCCTATTTGCCATGGGGGTAATTACAACTTATTATTTAAAATAAAATATAATTTTTCATTTATATTTTCCAGATACTGTCTGCCAGCGGAAGGTTATTAACCATTACCAAGAAAATGCCCTGTCCATTTTTAAGTCGTCTGAATTCGAATTATGTGCGGAATTATGCGAATCTTTTGCTTCAAGCGTACGGGTCCCAGTGCCCAATTATGTCGCGGAATTTAAGTTCTGCTGTTGGCGACGAATCGAATTCTCCTATTCAGCAAACTCGCAACATGAGTTCATTGCAGCAGGCGGCGGACGAGAAGTGCTCAATGCCTGTGCAGGAGGAAAAGAAGTGTCCCTTTTTGAGTTCAGCAATCGCTGAAAAATCTTCAGGAGTTATTAAAGCTGTTCAGGAGGACATCCAAGACATTCCAGCTCAGCGTACGACATTCCCGTACGAGCGTTTCTTTAACGAACAAATTCTGAAGAAGAAAAAGGATCATTCCTATCGTGTGTTCAAGAAAGTTAACCGCCTGGCCAAGAGTGGTGAGTTTCCAACGGCATTGGAATATTCGTTTGGTGAGACCCCAATAACTGTTTGGTGCTCCAATGACTATTTGGGTATGTCTTGCCATCCGAAAGTTAAAAGCGCTGTCCAGAAGGCGCTAGAAGATCATGGAGCTGGAGCAGGCGGTACCCGGAATATTTCCGGAAATTCGCTCTATCACGAGAGGCTGGAATCTCGTCTGGCAAAGCTCCATAACAAGGAAGCAGCGCTTCTTTTTACGTCTTGCTTTGTAGCAAACGACTCAACGTTGTTTACCTTGGCAAAACTTCTTCCTAATTGCCACATTTTCTCAGACGCTGGAAACCATGCCTCAATGATTCAGGGTATTCGAAACAGCCAAGTACCAAAACATATCTTTCGCCACAACGACCCTGGCCACTTAAGAGAACTGCTAAGCAAGGCCGATCCAAGCACACCAAAGATAGTCGCTTTCGAGACAGTGCATTCGATGACTGGCGCAATTTGTCCACTACAGGAGTTATGCGATGTTACACATGAATTTGGAGGGATTGCATTTGTTGACGAAGTCCACGCCGTAGGTCTTTACGGGGACCATGGGGCAGGCGTTGGAGAAAGGGATAATCAGCTCCACAACATGGACATCATATCTGGAACTCTTGGCAAAGCTTTTGGAAATATTGGAGGATACATTGCAGGGTCGTCTCTGTTGATTGACATGATAAGGTCATACGCAGCTGGTTTCATTTTTACCACTTCTCTTCCACCAACCGTACTATGCGGAGCTTATAAAGCAGTCGACATTCTGGCATCTGCAGAAGGAAGAGAGCTCCGCCAACGCCATCAGGAAACGGTTCGATATTTGCGAAGCTTATTACAACGCGAAGGATTCCCTGTGGAGCATACACCAAGCCATATAATACCTATTAAGGTGCGTAGTCTTGCCAAATTAATTTTTATAAAGTAAAAATTTTATGCGAATTAAGCGCTTTAACGACAAACACCAATATATAAAATGGAAAGAGATGAACCCAAGGTGTTTAAGAATTTTCTCTTTTTCTCCATATCTCGAGTCATAGTTTTTAAAAAAAAATGTTGAATTTGATGCAAACCTCAAGGTTGGGTGCAGGTTATAAATTTAAAAACAAACAAAAGTTAAGACAATTTTCTTAATACATCTCAATTTTAAAGGGGTTCCACTAATTTTTAGTTTTCGTAGTAATCTAAGAGCACCCTGTAGGAAGAAGAAAATTTTTAAATATATTTTTAAGCAAAATGTTTGAGATAAAACTTGTTTGTAATGTAATTGCAAATATGTTCGTCTCTTACAACTGAATTGCTTGTTATATTTTCCATAAGTATTTATGTATGTCATTCAGCTATAAGAAACAAAAATAGTTTCTTCAAAACCAAAAATTCCTGGCTCTAGATTACAATCCTTTCCTCAAAATCGATTGATTTTCACAGTTGAGATTTTTGTTCTTTATATATTTTTTGATTACTCGTACTCATTTTTTCTATTGTCATTTATTTAAAATTTCTTTTTTAATTGCAGTTAGGTGACCCCTTAAAATGCTCACAAATATCGGATATGCTGATTCAGAATTACGGGCATTATGTTCAAGCGATCAACTACCCGACGGTGGCCAGAGGGGAGGAGAAGCTCCGGTTGGCCCCAACACCGTTCCACACACGTGCCATGGTCGACACCCTCGTGGCGGATATGAAAGAGGTCTGGCGAAAGCTCGGGTTACCACTCAACGGGCCCACGTGCTCAAATGAGTGTGCATTTTGCAAGAAACCCTCACTCTTCGATTACTATGAGTCCCGTGTCCACGGGTGCGCATCCCAAATTGCATGTGAAATTCCCGATTGCCCCCGCATGGCGGTTAGGGCATAAAATTTCTTATACTGTCGCTTAGCAAGGTCTCAATAATTGCGCAATAGCCATCTATCACTGTGGTTAAATTATATTTGTATTTTTGATGTCGTTCAAGCATGCGTAATGTGTAGGAAGGTTCAAGGTATTCATTCTTTATATGTAACATGATTATTTGTGACAATAAATGGTATAAGGTGTTAAATTATATTTTGTTTGAACTCTCCCTAACCACCTATTGGAGTTTTTTGTTAAAGTACATTGATTGAGATTATATTATTTATTTATTTGTGTAATCAAGTAGCCTAGTTCAGATATACTATAATTTATAATTCCAAACAATTACATTGTGACGTGAAACCTGAAGCAAGCAAATAATGGCAGCTGAATCGTTAACAAAATGTATGTAACCAATTCCAAACAGTTTGTTTTATAAAAAACTTGTAACTTAAAACTGGTCAAAAAAATATATTATTAATTTTGCAATAGCTAAAAGACTCCAGTAATTTTACTTGCAATTCAACTATTGTAACATTGTAACATGCATCGATGGTAAAACCAAGATAAACGTGTTGGTTTCAATACATAAGTAAGACCTCTGACTATTCTACCGTTCGTGAGATCATTTTTAGCGAATTTAGCATAGCTCCCAATAAGGTATCAACTGATCTCACTACCGTCGTCTCCTATCTTCAAAAAGCTTATAGCGATCACAACAATTTTTTTAATTCCTAACCCTGCTGGCATTTTTGTTACTTTTGCTTCACCATCCCGTGCCCCAATTTCTTCCGAACTTGCCCCTCGCCCTAGCAGTCTTCCTCTGTATTATCAAAATGCGAGAGGTTTGCCTCCCAAGACCTGCGTTGTTTTCCAAAATTTCCTTATTTTTCTACATGATATTGTTGCCCCCACTGAATCTAACGTAATTCCAAGTTTCAATAGTAGTGAATTATTCTCTACGGACTTCTCTGTTTTTCGTGCTGACGCCTGCGACAATGACTTAAATCCTACTAATAGCGGCGTCCTTCTCGATATTCATAATCTCTTCGGCGCCATCCTTTTTACAAGTTTTAGCTTTTCTAGCTGTAATTTTGCCTGTGTCAGAATTAACCTATCCTGTAAATTATATATTCTGTCTCTATATTCGTCTTCCCCAACCACTTAAGGTCTACAAACTATCAATTCTCTTTTTAATATGCTTGGACCTAATGATGAAGTTATTGTTCTCGGCGACTTTAATCTTCCTCGCCTTCAATGGATTCGATCTGATAATGAACTCTATTTTGTGCCTTCCAACACCTTCTCCGTTAAAACGACTTTACTCACAATGCACTTGCTTATGATCACAATTCAGGCCCTGACGGAATACCCACCATTGTCCTGACCAAGTGCGTTCTTGGCACTTGGTCGGTCCCCTTACCTTTATTTTTCAATTTTCTATCAAGGTATCTTCCCTGCCAGAACATGTAAGAGTGACATCTCCAACTACCGTCCTATAGCCAAACTCTGCTGTATACCTAAACTCTTTGAGAGCATCGTCTGTGATTGCATGTTCTTTCATTGCAAATCTTTATGCTCTCCATCCCAGCATGGTACTCGTATATACACCGCCTCTGATTTCCGACTGCTACGAGTGATCTTGGTGTTATCTGTGACAGTGAACTTATTTTTCGTAACCACATTGATAGCGTGGTAGCTAAGGCAAACTCCGCACTTGATTTTGTGAAGCGTTGGTCTAAGGAGTTCCTTAATCCTTACGTTGCCAAATCCCTCTATGTCGCGCTCGTTAGACCTCTCCTTGAATACTCGTCCCTCCTGTCCAAATCATCCCTCAGGAGACTTCCCCCTGAGCTTCCTTTGTCCTTATCGCCTTCACTAACCCTATATAATTTGCCCCTGTCCCCTATTAATCTCTATTTATTACCTTAGTCTAGTTTAATTGCTTTATAGCTTGTAGTAAGCGAAATGAATAAATAAAACTTGCTGTATGCCTGCCCAACCTTCTCACATACTAGGCCGTCCCATTACGCTTTTGCCAGTTTAGGTTATTTTCTTTTTAATTTGCCCTTTATTTGCATGGCTAGTCTAGTCTAGTTATTTTTAGATTTATTTTATGTTCTATTGTAGCTTATAAACTAAGCTAAATAAATAGTTATTAATTTCACATCAATTTAGTAAATAGATAAGACTGCATTATTGAATCATTGTAAAAATTTGTACAACATCAGTGTAAAATGAACACTTTTCAAAACGCCCATCTACCTCATTATTTAGTCTAAATGTTCTTGCATATATACTGCTTTTTTAAGTAATGCGTTTAGGTATTTCATTCGACCCCCTCTTCCCACCATAACTAAATACACACTAGATTGAAATGGTAACTTTATAAAAAAACAAATTTATGATGTTCTGAGTGTTTTATTCACATATGTCCTTATCTAAATATAAAATAGGAAAAACAAACTTAAACAAAAATATTTCCTTTCTGAAAGACTAAGAAAAATTTAATCTTCTAGCGAGTTCTTATAACCGATTTGATATTCTCTGTCACGATGGAGTTGGGACAGCAGATGAATGCGAAGCTGAATAATTATCTCGAAGGTTTGGTCACAAAGTTTGCATATAACATTCTTTATAGAAACATCGCTGGAAAGATCATGCCATTAAATCATTCCAAAATTCATAACAAAATTAACTTACTGTTGCGCCAGTTTATGTAGCTCACTGCAGTGCGCACGTAACGATTGCGTACGTTCGAAGGGCTGATTGTACAAACGTAAACCAGAATGGAACGGAAAGATAGACCGATGTCCATAAATATTTGTTGTTTCCAGCAAGTCCTCTTCATCGATTAATCCCCAAACATGATCCTTGCTGTCGTGGTGGACTTCAATATATTTTCGAGGTTTTTCCAAAAGTCTGTGATATAATTATCATAGAAATAAATTAATAAAATTTAAAAATTAATTTACCTAACGATGAGATTTTTAATTTTAGCCGCAAGTTCAGCCTTATTCGTTTTAAGAATCTTTGGCTGCTCCTCACCGGGCTCTGTATAAATCAAAGTGTCCATAGAATATCTAATTTGGTTGACCTATTAACAGAAGATTTGTTTCGAAACTTTATTTTATTTAAAAGTGTTTTACCAATTCCAAGTCGTTAGGGAGAATTTCAACATCCAAGCTGAATACAATATCATGTTCTTCGAAGAGAGAACTTCCATTTTTATCATATCCCAAACCTGCCAAAATGTTGACATACTTTGTTTTATGTTTGTCTCTTCTAATTTCCATTGTGGGACAGAAAATTAGTCCCATTAAGGGTGCAAAACCGTGGATATTTGGCATCAACGTTGTGGATCGTGCAGTTAGCGTGCTAGTTTGTACATTTTCAGTTACTGTCGCGGCAACAAGAAGACGTTCTCGACTATCTTGTGGATCTGTGTCGAGTAAAACTGAATTAACAGATTGTTGTTCGATAGTAACACTTTTCCAGTGTCCAATTCTTGTTGCAGCAAATATCTTTGATTCCAAAGGACTGAAAGGGCCTCGAAGGTCCAATTTTATGCGGCGTTTATCTAATGGTGGTAGTTCGCAGGATAAATAATCTTCGCCTTGAATTGATCGGAGATAATCTTCGCTGTGCATCAAATCATCGTCATCATAAAAGTCGCAGTATTTTTGTTTTCGTGACCGCGCGTCATGATCAGTCTAATCGGGAATTAAATTCAGTTAAAAGTTTTCTGAATAATTCGATTGAATTAAAAATGTTTTAAAGTTTTTTATTATTTTCCTTTCCTCTTGTCTTTAAACATTTAAGATCTACGTATAAATAACGTAAAAAAAATTAATTATACTATCCGAAAAATAAATTAAAAAGACAACGCAAGAAAGAATAATTTTATAACAGTCCAGGAACCATTTTAGAAATTTCATTATATTTATTTATTTCTCGAATTTTATTATATTTTAAACTTGTTTTTCTTGTAAGGGAGACCCAACTGTGATTCTTTGTGTTTTGGAGAAAATATATTTAACAAATTTGTATTGGTGTCTAATTATAAAATATAGTTTTAGCTATTAAATTATGTTCCTTTATTACCTTCGACATATAATTTTCTTCCGAATGTTGCGCAAATCCTTTTTCAATTAGCAATTCATTGAAGGTGCCTTCCCTCATTTTTAAATTAACAGAGGTTATGCCATTCACAACAGAATATATCTGAAAAATAGAAATTCAAAATTTATATTACATTGAGCGCCATGAAAATGCGGGATTCTGAGTTTGTTGCTTGAGCGCCGGCCCTGCGAAAACACGGAGTTCTGAATCTATCGTTTGATGTACTATTTTACGAAAATGTATAATTTAAATCTTTTTTTTAGCTACTCATTGATCAGAAACAAGCGATTGAGACCAGTGTTTGGGTTTTAAGCCGATACGTTGCCGGCGCTTAGGCTCTAAATGTCTTTTATTTCGCCGACGCTCAATGTGTAAAAAATAGAATAAGTCCTCGTCCCTCACATATTTATATTTTTAATTTTATTTTAGAGTTTCTTTTAAGCTTCATTTCTTAAATAAAATTTAAAATACAGCGTCGTGTTGTACGTTTTCATTGAATTAAAAAAATAAAAATTCGAAAAGATCAGTTAATTTTGCCGGAAAAATAGAATTTGGAAGTGTTTTAAATAACGATTATTTCTTGTAAGGACCTGTAAAAGATATTTTTTTTTTATAAATTTAATCACATTCTTAATCAATCTGTGCTGTCAAATTTTGTTATTTTCAGATAAGAGAAAAAGTAACTTACCTCAATCTCAATAATTCCTTCATCAGCTAAAGTCTGCATTAACTGCATCGCATCTTCAGGCCATTTTCCATTTGGGCAATTAATCGAGGATGGTTGAACTTCTGCTAGGCAGCATTCAAACACTCGAGGAGGAATATTTTGCAAACGGCTTGATATTCTTCCAAATTTGCGCAATTTCTTATAATCAAGAACTTCATGGTTGCCATAATCGATGAAAAGAATCTGAAGAAATTTGTTTATATATTTTTTAACAATTGTACTTTTAAAAAAATATCTTACGCGGAATGACACTGATTGTTGGTATCTGTCTACCAAATTTATCACTTTAGCGCGATGATAGAATTGAGTTCCTTTAGTGTCCACAAATGGAGCAGCAATTATCATTCCTCTTGAAATTTGGGCAGCATTAGAAAAAGGCGCAATATCAGAATTTGGCCCATTTAAATCGTTTATGATTTCTCTCAATTTCTCTTCTTCGGATAGGGGTTGGAACCAAAACTTATCACAATGCTCAATCTAAATATTATTAAAATTATTAAATGAAAAAATTATATAAGTTGTTTACATGTGTAATATAGCCCCTTAATGAGTGTATTCGCATCGTTGGTATAACGACTAATTCAGGATTTTCAATATGCTTCTTCCGTGGCATCCATTTTCCTTCGTCCATCACTCCAAGGCCTTTTGATTCAGCATACCTTACAGCGTCACGAGGACTAAATCAAAAAGGAAACTTTGTAAATGAATGTAAAAGAAAAAAAAATGAGCATACTTCATAACTTTAATTGCAGTAGAGCAACGAAGATGACGCATTTTAATCGCTTTATATACCTCAGGTTTTACTCGTCCCGGGACTGAAAGAATTAAATTATCGCCGTCCGTGTAATCCATATCCATGTCATGTATAAATGTGATAAAAATTTTCTGTGAGCCTCCTTCAAATCGAACTTGAATATTTTTGGAAGCAATTGCAGCTTCTTTAAATAAGTCTTTGATCGCTTGCACATATAATTGGCCAATATATTTAGTATCGAAATTCGTGAAAAATACTGTATTGCATGGATCTAACCCGCCTAAAGCTTGGTATACAATGCGTTGAGAGTCGGTATTTCCACCCTCAGAACGAAGAAAATAATTTGGATAAAATGCTCCTGAAATAAGTGAAATTAAAATTAATATATATTATATATATATTATATTATATAATTATATATAATATTAATATATTAGTATAACAAATGCAAAATTTCTTAAATTTTCAACGCCTAGAATATAATCAGCGGTAGAAACATTTTTTGTATACCGGTGAATATTCTAAATTGGAAACAAATATAAATTTCCATGAGAAAAGTGTTTTTCCCTAACGCTCGAGTTTCGAGTTAAAAAATTTATGTTTCGAATTAAAAATCTACCTCTCAGTTTTTTGGTTATTCAGTAAATGATATAAATTCTAATTTTGTTTTCCATACAGTCAATGAACTTTTTCTTAGGGTTAATTATTTAAGTTTTCATTTTAAACAATCTTAATGAATTTGTAGAAAATACAATATGATTTTTACTTACCCGATATAATGATTTTTAGAACGATAGTTTTTTCTTTCTCTAACCAATTAACACGATTAAAACCTGTAGTTTCTTTAATTCCCATATTATTTAAGCGATCCTTAATTTCGTTAACAAGTAAATGCATTTCACGCATCGAACGTGTATTTATGAAGTAACGTCTAGCCCATGATTTTTCAGTATCTTCATCGTCAAAATTATGCTGTTCTTTCATGCTACACCACACCTTATAGAAACAAAACAAATCTTATTTCTTTAAACGAATTTATAAGCTATTGGAGAATTTACCTTATACGCTTTTAAAATAGCAAAGAGATCACTACCTGATCCATCAGACCAAGTTAATTTTTGTGAATACGCTGCGAGACCATTATTAATCGGGAAATCGAAAATACTTTTAACATTCAATCCCGCAGCTGGAAAGGTATAAGAAATATTGTGTCATACTATCAATAGTAAGCAATAAATACCCATTATAATGGCTTCCTCAAGTACACTGAACATGTACCCGAATATGATGAGTCTGCTTATTTGGATATCAACAGGCAGTCCAGCCATTATGCGACCGACATACGTTAAATCCCCATCAAATGACTCGTAGATTCCGTTAACCGTTTTGTACAAAGCTCCAGCTTCTTTCAAAACCAAAATAGTGTTTTTAATATCTGATAAATTCGGTGGACTCATTGCTAAAGCAAGGATAGCATGGGGTTGACCCATGTTTAGTAGCTTAGCTCGGAGGACAATATTCTCTAGTGGACATCGCAACATTTCTGGTGAGCCATATTCATCCATTATATTCTAGAAATATTACATTGAAAGATTAAAAGAATCATTGCATAAAGTTATATACCTCGTAAAAATATTTTGAAACAAGCCTGTAAACTCGGCCATGCATAACCCGACCAGCTCGTCCAGCTCTTTGCCGGCAGTTACTCTTGGAAGCCCAATGAAGTTGAAGAGTCGTCAAGTTAGTGCTAGTGTCCGTCACCAATGATTTGGTTAAACAGAAATCAATAACTATTAAATTTTGAGGAATTAATATGTATTTTTAAGAAATATATCAATATTCTCTTACCATATTTGACATCAGGGACCGTAATTGAACTTTCTGCAATATTTGTTGATAGTATAACTTTTCTATGTCCTGGCGGTGGTCGCCGAAACACTTTTTGCTGTTCATCTGCAGAAATCATTGAGTGTAATCGAATAGGCAAAAGGCGTATATCAGTGTTCCTACATTAAATAGTATTTATTATTTTTATATAATATATAGTAGTAATGTTTAAAAAATCTTACAATTCTTTTAACTTTAATAGAGTCTTATCCATTCTATCAATTTCGTTAATTCCTGGAAGAAATATCAAAATTGATGGTTTGTGCATACCCTCTGCAACCTCTTGGTCCTGACTATCAATTTTTTCGCACACAACAATCATCTTTAAAGCAACTTTATACATTTCATCTGATATTCCAGGTTTGTCATAATTTATATCAACGTTCTTTTTAAATAAATCAAATTAAATAAAAAGATGATAGAATAATAGATAAATTTACACTTTTTAGCCTTTCCAATTGATCAAGATAAAAGTCTTTCACATTAAATATTCTCCGTGCGTCAACTTTAATTATAGGTGCTGGGACAAGAACGTTATTCCTTCCAATTTTAAAATATTCTGAAAACTACGGATTACAACGCTTAAAGTAAATAATTTTAAATAAATTATTTCACAATACGACTCACCTCTTTTGCATCTATTGTAGCTGACATTAAAACTACCTTCACATTTGGAGAATTTGTTGTAAGCAATCTTTTAATAACGATAAGAAGGAAATCCATGTCTTGATCTCTTTCGTGAACTTCATCCAATAAGACGTGAGTGTAATTGGACATGTTTTTGCTTGTAATTAATTTTTGTAATAGAACTCCAGTGGTGCAGTACAGAAGACGAGTGTCTTCGGATGCATTTGCATGAAGTCCAACCTTAAGATTTACAACGATAATATACTAAACAATTCAACTTTTCAATAACTATGCCAATGCATAGCAATAGCATTATAAAATATTATTTATACTAATAGTATGATTTCCGTCGCGTAAATTTAAAAACCAATTAAGTTGAAGTTTATTCATAAATTTATATTTTTAATCTCGTGTCAAGTCGGTTAATTTATCATTGAATTTTTATTTGTAATTGTTTTTTAATATTATTTTAGTGATTAGTATCAACTGTTTTGGTCACCAAAAGTAAAGAATTTGAGCCATATATAACTCATATATTAACGTGTTTTTGGTTTAGTAGTTCGAGTTATGCTCCGGACGTATTGAACTAAACAACTTTAATATCAGGACTTTAAATGTAATATAAGAAATAAGTGATAAAAAAAACGTACTTGATACCCAACAACACTACCAAGTTCCCATTTTCTTTCAGAACAAACTCTCTGGGCAATGCTGATGGCAGCAATACGTCTTGGCTGGGTGCACACAATATTGCAATATTCTCGTCTTCGGAAGCAGTCATCCAAAATGTATTGCGGAACCTAAATAAAACAACGCATGAATACATTATAAATATATGCATATGTACTAATAAAATTATTTTAAAACACCGCAGAATTTAACACAATGACATTGTAATAGTATTTTTATTTACATAAAAAAAAAATTTTGATATTGTAGCAAAATTTGAAGTTTTTAATTAAAATATGATTAATTCAAAATTTCCCTTTTATAATAATAAATTATCAACTTTCTTCGTGCATAGAAAATTACGAACTTCTTTCACTATAAAATAAATTACATATACATTGCTTATAACACAGGGGAACAATAACTTTATTGTAGAAAAAGTAGGAAATAATTTCTTTTGAATTTGTTCCGTACATTATGAGTTCGTAAATAAAAATGTTCGATAATTTTTTATTTTCGAGAAGGAGAGTACATAAAATGCACAAAACTGTATTTTGCTCATTCATAAAAATTATTAAAAAAAAACCTTTATATTTTAAACATTTTTCAAAACTGCTCAAATACGGTAGTTCGTGTTTCTTAACCCTATTTTTGTTGAAAATAAGAGCTCAAAGATTATTTTTATAAAAAACAATTTACTAATTTTAATAGTTGATCCGAAATCACCAATTTAAAAAACTTGTATGTACTTATTTTTATTTATTTATTTAGTCTACATATACAAGTAACCTTATAGACTAGAATATAATCTAAGGATAAATAGAACATACAATTCAAATACAATCAGCTAAATGTAATATTTTCAAGGTATTTGATTTGAAATTTGAAACTCGATCTAAATAAAGAAAAATCAACACGATCATTGATATAATTAAATTTAATTGTGCAATTAGTAATAATTTCTTATGATCCATATTTAGTTCTATGAGAAAGAGTAAGTAGCAACTCTCTTGAACGAAGAGGTCTCTTTGGAGCATAAATCATTATTAAGGAGAGCAACTCAGGACATTTAATATAATTTTACAATAAATTCTTGATAAATATAGCATAACTACAATTGTGTCTAAATTCGAGTGTTGATAGACCTAATAAAAGATTCCGTGATTTATACGATAGTATAAACACAAGAATCCAGTGAAACTCTTTTGTACTGCTTCAATTCTATTAATACTTGTGGTATATATAGCTGCATATTACAACAAGGACCCTACTAGAGACACACACTTTTTAGTGGTCTTTTTAATGAAGCCCAGCATTCTCTAAGCCTTAGCAATAGCCTTATCAACATGGATCGAAAAAGCTTTTTATTTAAAATAACACCTAAAACGATGAAATTTTCAACACTATTTAAGCCTTCATCAATCAAAACATAATTATAACAAAATACGCTCCTGCAAAAAGATATAATTCGGACCTTTGAAAATATTAAGACAAAGATAATTAGTAGAACACCTACTAGAATGTGTATTCAAATCTTGCTGCAACTTAAAACAACTATGAGAGTCTGTAATTCTATTATAAATTTTCAAATCATCCGCATATATCAAAACATTGGGAATTTAAAAAGCAATTAACGCCATTTAGAAATAATATAAATAAAATGGACAGCAACAAACACACTAGAACAGTGCCCATTAATAATGATACTCTGCTATTAGATGGATGTAAAAAGGTCGAATGAAATCCAAGTTGAGTAAGTTTATTAATAAGAACGAATGTATTAAGCTTGTCAGCTGTTTTAGAGAAATTAGTATAAATTGAATCGACTTGATAGACTTCTTCTAATGCGTTTTTCGAAATTGGAGAATAAAGTAAGATTAGCGACTGGAGATTTTTCATTTACAAAGGCATGCTGATGTGAACAATTGAGATCCTTATATAAAAAGGATAACTTATTAGCCACAATACAGCCTAGTAATTTAGGAATACTTTTCAACAAGAAAACAACTCTATAGTTTTTTGCAAAATGGATTAAAACAGATTTAATTGTGGATATTTTTCATACATTGATAATTTTACCTGAACAAAGCGAAAGGTTAAAAATTATAGTTAAAAATGGAACCAATGTGTCTGCGCATGATTTGAGAAGACTCGGAGACAAATTATCACAGTCAGGAGTGTAATTATTATGTAGACTATTTACTACCTCCTTCATATCGAGCTCTGTTAACGATAACATATCAAGATTTAAAGGAGTGTCATGATTAGAAGGTATGGATACATTAGTAGGTGGGTAATCCATATCACTATAGACAGATTGAAATAAGCTTGCAAAAAGTTCACAGGATTCCTCTAGACTATTCGATTTACAATTTTAATATTCCACATAAATAAAAAATCAGAGAATTTGTGCTTATCATTAATGTAGCTCCAGTTTGTTATATTTAATACTAGATTCTGTAGATAAAATAAATTACTTATGAAGAAAGCGATGCAAAGAGTTAAATTCATTCCTTAATCTTACAAAATTAGCAACGGCGGTCGCATTCATCTCGCCTTTATTACCACCGTAAGGCTTTGTGCGCTTTATTTTTTGCATTTTTTAAACGAAGCAAGGATTTATTGAACCATTTGGAATGATTGTTGCTGTTATGTCTTAAAGGAACATAAAAATTAAGACCAAACTTTAACACTACAAGAAAATTACTATATGCATTCTCTAATTAATGGTTTCAGCTTAATCAAAAGATAACACTAATTAACATTTTAAAAAAATTAGTTTAAATTGATAAAATCAGTTTTTATAAAATCATATACTTGGGTAGAAGGTAAACAATCAAATTTAGCGAAACAGAAAAATAATAAATGAAATTCTATGGGTTTATGGTGTAAATCACATCTGATTAAAGATTCGAAAACTCTAGTATAAATATTCTCGGAAACAAAGATTAAAAAACTAAAAACCTATTAAGAAGATTACAAACAGAATTTATTTGGAATAAATTTACACCAATCGTGTTATCTAAGATGTAATATTTTATATTTTATAAACAACTTGTACTCAGAACAGTTTAAATTAAAAATAAACCATAAATAAAAATTAAATTTTCATCAAATATATACTTATACTTAAATAAAGTAATAAAGTAATAAAATAAATTCAGTACTTTTACTCAAACAATAAATTATTAATATAACGCTAACGTGAGAATTATAAAAGTCCAGATTTTAATAATAATAATACGTTAAATTATGTCAATTATGAAGTAAAAAAAGTAGGTTACTTTACTTCACTTACTACTTAAATTTCATATTTCGATTGATAACTAACTCATTTTTCGTAGAAAATACATATAATTGGTTTGCATTACTTCCAGCTGATGTAAGGTTAGTTTTTACTCGTAACACTTAAGTGGACAAAGTTTTAAATTGAAGTTTTTCCTACATACATTACTCTGAATGAGTAATTCTTGTTCTGGCAGCTTTGTGAGTGTTGATCGTTTGTCTATAATTATGAAATTTTGCAACAAAAAATCGGCGAGAGTGCATTAATTTTTTTCCAATTTTAAGCAAATTAATTCCCCTTTTCGTGCTCTAAAAAGTTTATCTTGCCCGATAATCTTTTTCCGTTAGTCATGCACGATAAATATTGTTTTTTATGATTACGAACATTGGACCAACCATGCATAGTCAAGCAACAGATTTGTTCTATTGCCTACAAAACTTTGATTAAATTGGAGTTTTGAATAAAAACAAAATGTTTCGGGGAAAAACTTAAAACGAAAACTTGATCAACAGGCGAATAACTCTTACGGACAGAAGCGACAGTTGATGTTCATTTTTGTCTTTTAGTGACCGGGAACGAATATTCGTTTTTCAACATACATTTATAGATTTTTGTATTATTATATTGTATAATCTGTTACATCTGTACAAACCAGGCTTTGTTTAAAGTAGCGAAACTGGGAATTACTTTAGTATCTGTTTTTCTTCCTCGTCAAGCAGGTCTCCATTGAAACTACTTTGCATAATTCTGGCATCAAAACAAAAAAGAATATTTAAAATTAAACATTTTGGTTAGATAGCCGATTTCAGGGAGCAGACTTTAACTTTTATTTTTCACAAAGACTATAGCTTGTAAATGAATGGTAAATTCTCTGAAAACTAATTATAAATCAAATATGAAATTTGATTTTCTTAATAACTCCATTATCTTTATCGAGAGTGATAAGAAAACCGGCGTTAACAACTTTCTATTATTGCAAATAGAGGTCAAGCGCAAGTGAATTAAGAACTTTTGTATAAAATATCTGTTAGAAAAACTAAATTTTCAATTACTTTACAGAAACAATTCTTACATTCCGTGGTGAAATAAGTGTAACTCAAAACACTAAAATCGCGTGACAATAATTTTAACCAAGACCAGGGAAATGACCTTTTAGCAATTTTGTTTACCCATTTTACAATTTATAAATCTATTGGCACCACTACTTCTTTATGCAACTCGTTTTTTCTGTGAACCAGAATTGTATATAGGGAATATCTGCTATACATGTGAATAAAAGGTAAGGTAGAGGCAGTTTCCTAAGTTGGCTCAGTCTAAATAATTGTTTGAAATGCAAAGGTTTCATCTTTACTCGGGTCTTCTTCTCATAGCGACGTTGATATACGGCGTTCTTTCAGAGCCGGTTAATTCGAAATGTTCTTTAGCCAAGGAACTTTCCTCTAATGGAGTGCAGAAAGAGGAATTAGCAGATTGGTTGTGCATTGGACTCTTCGCTAGCAATTACTCAGGAATTTTTGAGGTACCGGATCCTGCTGGTGATGGAACTAAATATTATGGCGTATTTCAAATCAGCAACGAATGGTGGTGTGAATCTCCACATAGGGAATCGCATAATTTGTGCAACGTAAGTTGTGAACAAATTGTGGGTAATGATTTCTCAAAAACCCTGGAATGTGCGCAAGCTATTAAAAAACACAATTCTGGATTCCGCGCTTGGAAACAATGGAACGAATCTTGCCAGAAAGAAGAGAACAAGCCCAATTTCGATGAATGTTTTTCTTAAATACTGGGTCAGCTCCCGATACCTTGTGAAATAAATATTGTTTTTTATCTTAAAATAAAATCAGTTATTCATATTAAATATTTCTTTGAATGTGAGTCGCAATTACATATAATCATTTTACTGAAAAGTACTTGATTTTATTGAACTAATTAAGGCCAACTTAATTAAATTTTAACAAAAATCTGTACCGGCAATTCCCTGCTCTTTCTAAGCCGATATTAAGGAATTTTGCATACAAGCTTTTTTGCATCGGAGGTTTTTTAAGTTTTAAATTTAACATTTTTCGGGTTACTTTTTTTCCTTGTCTAACAGAAGAAACGCAAAGTAGACATAAATATTTAAGCTCAAATTCAAATTTTATTTCGTATTTGCGGCGCAGATGCTTACGCAAAGCTAATGATCCTGACTGACCAGAACTACTGATTTCCACCAAACGTGGATAACAATCGCCTTGTAAATACCAAATGAAGGCGTTTCTCCTATTCTGGAGTTACGATGCCAAACAGATAGACAGCAAATGGCTTCAAAATTATAACACCACTCTTTTTACATTATTATGAATATATTGACTGGCACAGTATCAGTGCAGGTGTTGAGTAATAAGTTTAAATAAAAGATAAAAACAAATTGTAAAAATTAAAAATTCCAAAAAGTGGTACATAAACAAAACATTAGAAGCATAGCAGTGACCAGTTACCAAAATTGAGAATTTTTAGGTGAATTCAAGAAAAAGGATCAATTTGCAAGCCGAGTCAATAGGAATAAGTTTTATTTTTAGAATCATAGCAGACATTTAAAAATGATAGAAATCCTATAAAGCAAGAATATCAACATAAAGGATCGCAGAATAATAGAAAACCTTGCAACCAAAAATTATTGCGGATCGAGGTGTAGACAGAGATGACAAGAATTAATTAAATGGGTTCAATCGATTAATTCTATTTGATTAATCGAGTATTTGGCTAAATATGAAATGAATATTTTGTATTTTTATAATTTATAATATTAATTTATATACATTTTCAGATTATCACTGGCATTGAATTGGTCAGGGGAGCTTTTAGGAATTTCCAGGAAATATGTTCCAAAAGTGAAATTAATTTGATATATAAGACAAGATTATTAAAATGCTACGTGTGGGTAGTGCTTCTGTATGGTGCAGGATTGTGAACACAGAATAGAACGAAAATAGAGGCCGAGGTGAAATAAGATGTCAAATAAAAAAGTCCTAAATAAAATAAGAACGGAGCGAATCATTATGAACATTATCAAAGACCGAAATCGAATGTACTTAGGTCATATAAGAGGCGACAAATATACAGCTATGGAAATATAATTAGGACCCCATACATTTTTTAGCCTTTGGTGACATCGAAGCAGCGTAAAATGCGGGTCACATTTGCTCGATCTTATTTGATCTGGACTGTCAACCAGTGGAAATTTATCGTTTGGAGTGACGAAACAAAGATAAATAGGTTGGGTCCTGACGGTAGGCGGTTTGTGCGTAGACCAAAAAACCTTGCATTTGATCCAAAATATATTTCGCCGGTAGTCAAGCACGGAGGCGGATCAATTAACGTGTGGGGATGCTTTTCCTGGTGTGGTGTTGGGCCGATTTATAGAACTGAAGGCATCCTTACTAAGGAAAAGTATGTGGAAATACTGGAGAATGTCATGCTGCCGTGGGCTGAGGAGAATTGTGCTGTTATATGGAAATTCTAGCAGGATAATGATCCGAAGCACACGGCAAAATTAACACAGACGTGGTTTAAAGACATTTCTATTAGTGTTCTTGAATGGGCCTCATCAAGCCCAGACCTAAATCCGATAGAGCATCTTTGGAAAGATGTGAAAGATGCTGTAAGTGGCCAAAATATTACTAATTTGGACGATAAAGATCGAGCAAAAGTGGAAGCAGCTTGGTAAGCCGTACCAGTTGAAAGATGCCAAAGTCTTATTCGATCTATGCAAAGACGTTGTGAGGAGGTAAAAGGGTTTTGCTACTAGATACTGAATGAAAATCTTAACAAAATTTATAATAAAAATAATAAACTTATATTTTTAATTTTTTTTTTATAAGGTTTTAATTAGATTTCCAATGTAAATACAATTAACAATAATTTGCCAATAAAACCTATGCTTCCTATTGTTTTGTGACAAATTTACTATTTAGTTTAAAATGCATATCCCACATTTGTACGAAACAAAAACTCATAAGCCATTCAGAAATCTGTGCATATTCAGATAAATTTAAGGTGGTCTTAATTACATTTCCATAGCTGTAGGTTTCCATAGATTATTCTGCAAGGTAAAATTGTAGGACCGAAAAGTAAAGGGACAAGAGCTGCACAAATGTACAACTTGCCGGAATGATGTTGTTGTCCGAAGATATGCCTCTTCAGTAATTAAAATGAGTTCTACAAGAGATGATAACCAACCTCTAGAGTGGAATGAAGAAGAAAAATTACAAATTAATTAAGTGGATATGAAATCATGTGATCATATGCCATATCAATCGATTATTTCTTTCCAATTTAATCACGATACAATTTTCGCGGTGCGATTAAGCGATTATTGTAATGTTTATAATGAGGAAACAGAAAGAGAATATGAATAATTTCACATAATTTTAATTCTGAAATTAAGAATGGAATCCTAGAGACTTCGCAAAATTAAAGAACTTTTAAGGAAATCAGTCTGGTATAGAAAATAAGATTGGACAAATATGTCTAGTTAATTCTTCTAGAGTAGAAAGATGGAATCTGCGCAAAGTGGTGCTAGGGAAAATATAAAGCTTTCAAATGAGGATTAATAAAAGAGCTTTAAAAATTGCATGACTGGAAAAGATATGAAATGTCCAAGTTATGAACAGAATGAAGGAAAAATCATCCGACGAGATGAACGCTGGAATATCTTGGTCACATTCTAAAGAATGATAATTACTATCAGATGCAATTTACTTTGCAATAGAGTATAAAAGAGGTTATATTATGAGGTCACCTCTAGCGTTAACAATTTTTTCCCTAAAACTCTGAAGTCACCTCTAACGTGATCCCTTATTCAGTTAATAAAAAAAATTATTGGGAAGCAATTTTAATTAAAAAATGCTTTGAAATTATGTGTATGTACATAAAAGAATTATATTATCAATCGTTTTGCTAATATAATATTAAACTTGAAATATCTACAACCAAATACTTTATACCTATTCAACACCAGGAAAATTTAATCAGAGTTGGACGAGAACAAACTAGGAAGACAATAACAATTTTAATGAAAAGGGCTAAATAAGATCTGCTGACACAGCATTCTCGAAAAAGTTTAATGTATTAAAACAAGAAAAAAAAAAAAAAAAGTCGCATCTAAGTACTCACCTGGGTGGTCTTTCCACAACCAGTATCTCCCTGCAGAACGACTACTTTGTCGCCTCTAATTGCTGTTAAGATTTTAAACCTACTGTCGGCGATGGGCAGTTCGTTGTTCAACTTTCCATCAAACTTATATTTGTCGTAAATTGGATCATCGCGCTTAACCATCTTCGGCTTAATATCGTCGTCAGAGTCCTCAAAATCATCGCATTGCATGAAAGATCCTCCCCCAGATGTTGATGGTTCCAAAGTGTCCATATTCTAAATAATTAAAAGATTAGCAAAGATTTTGTTTTTCCGTAAAGCTAACATATACACATTAGTAGAATATAATAAAGGTCTGAAAATACCTTCAAAATTTGGTTTTTCTCCGCCTCAACATAAAGTTTAGCGTAATCATTGTCGATTTTTTCTCTTTTAACAATTTCATTTGTAAATTTCTCCTTGGTGTGCACTCTGCCATTGACGGAGCCGCCGGACACAATTTTCCTCTGAAAAGGCTTAGAGAAATCGAAGAAATCGGCAAGATCATCCATTTCTAAATAATGCCGGCCACACAAACTTTTTTAAAAGAAAACAATCACGCGCGCTTACAAAAATTTCGCAAACCGGGACCTAGATATTATTGTTGCTAGAAATAAGCAAACTAAAACTAGACAGCGTTACCAAGCTATTCACCCTTTTGACTTTATTAAAATCTGAACTGCCATATCATGTTTTTTTGACAATACCCTATAAAATAGTGTCATACAAAATTATTGTTATCGCTTTGTAGGTAAAATAATTTATTTAGAAAACTGGATAGCGTGAAAACAAACCACATCAAATGCTTTAATTTAAGCACTAAACGTTTTTAGTTCACTGTATACATTGTAAGTTTAGTTAATATTTAGAATTTTCAAATAAATCATTTCCTTGTCAATCAAACATTATACCACTCTCGGGGATATTTCACGTACTGTTCACATTGATTACTTTCAAATTTTTTTGCAAAATGCTAACATTGGTAAAATGTTAATTTTAAAAATCAAATAAACTCTATTAAAGATTTAAAAAATATTACAAAGTACATAATGTTATTTTCATGGAGTTTATATATTACTTTAGAATTTTACTATCATCGAGCTGCGGTGTCCGAGTGGTTAAGGAGATGGACTTGAAATCCATTGGGTTCTACCCGCACAGGTTCGAATCCTGTCCGCAGCGACTTGCTTTTTTAGATTTTAATTAAAAAAACTAGATATATTGACTATCAAAACAAATTGAACTTAATGCAGCACAACTAATTTCTGTCTTTATTGCAAATGATTATTACTTAATCAACATAATTATATTAATTACTTCAGTACTCTTTATTATAAAATACAAATTTTCAAAAAATAACAATTACATAAAAGATTAAAAGTAAAAGAAGATATCTCAATTTTTCACAACGTCTAAATAAAGGGAACTGATAAAAGAACTTAAAAGTAACTTAATTTTATTACAAAAAAAACGGAATACATTAAAGGATTTTTCAATAAGGACGTAACATGTTTGTATTAATTAATAAAACACAGAATAATTGAGATATTGGGCTGAAATTTTTTCGAGATCCAGTATACTTGTTACATTTAACTATGGAATACGATTTCGTTTATATAACCGCCGCGAGCAAGTTTGCAGCGATCGACTCTTTATAGCCAATTTCCCACCACTCACTCTTTTACATATATCAGCCGGAACGTTCGCAATTACACGTTTGATATTGTCCCTGAGCATCTCTAACGTTGTTGGCATAAACCAACGACTGAACGTAATCCCATAAAAAGAAATCCAACGGCGTAAAATCTCATGAGCGAGGTGGCCATTCGACCGGACTTTTTCTCGAGATAACACAGTTACCGAACTTCGATAGATTCAATTGTTTGACCAGCTGTGTAACATGTAGCACCATATTGTTGTTGTCTATTGACCGTATCGTAGCGATCGAAAAAATATGGTCCAATCACATCTCCGGCATGAATTCCACACCACACCTTTTGTGGTTGTAATGAAATCTCTTAAAGCACATGTGGGTTTGTTGCTGTTAAATAATGCATATTTTGCTTATTGATAAAGCCATTAAGCCAAAAATGAGCTTCATAGCTGAAGATGATTTTTTGATGAAACTCAGGATTTTCTTTAAACTTTAGCAGAGCTTAATCGAAGAGGTTTCACCGTAAACCCCGATTAAAGATCATCTAAATACCAGATGTGATTATATTATATTTTTTCGACCTTGTCCCAGTTAGCCAACCGACCTTGTAAATTTTGCTAAAAGTAGGTTCTTAGTAATAAAGGGCTCACGTGTGGTAGAAAGACAAAAATTTAGGAGGAGACGGATCACAAATTGAAACCACCTTTCGCTAGCCAGAGCATCGCATACGTTTCAATACTTTAGCCCACCTTTAAATATGTGGAGTGAAAAAATGTAAATAGCTCGCATTCGTATAATATGTTCTGAGTATGCTATCTGCTTGTTCCCCTTCTATGATTCAGAATATTCCTGTGCCTGAATATTACGAGGGAATGGCACTAACACCATGCCTGTATATCACACAGCGTGGCTGAGACTTTAGTTCGCATTTAAAAATGCATGATAAAAAACCGTTGCATATTATTCCCTACACTGAAAGTGCTGTAGATGAGAATATTTGGCTGCCTATTTTTATCCCTTTCGTTCTTATTTAGATAAGGCATGAAAAGCAGTAGTTCTTTGCTGCTTTATCTAATGGGAAAATTTTCTCCACGCAGTGCATTAAAGCTTTGGTCTTGTACAGAGAGTGTTACATTTTGTGTTAAAATAATCTTTGGCCAAGATCTTTAAGCAAAATTCGCCACAATGTGGTTTGAGAGATTCCCAATTCCTGTGAACGGCGTAGAATGGATTGATTTGGCTTATTTCGAATTGAAGCGCTTACGGTTGCAATATTTTCGGTATTTCGACAGGTGGATTGTTTCACTTGCACAGGAGCATCCAATAACGAATATTTTGACTCGAATTTATCCACTATAGCGCGCACAACCTGGCGGGATGATTATTACCATCGAAAATGGGAGCAAACGTTCTTAAAGTTGCGATTATCGAACTCAGATTTGCGGTAGTAATTTTTAATAATTTCCAAACGTCGCTCGTTCGTGAAGTTCACCATGATAAAAATGTTAATCTGAACTGAATTAAATTGTTATATTGCTATTGAAAAACCTTTTTTTCTATTAGTTTTAATAACTTCATTACATTTGTTTAGCATAGAAATAATAAGTTAAATGGATTTCTGTGGAGAAATTATATTTTGATCAGTTTGGAAATTTTTTGGATAGTTTATCGGAACTTCTAAATTTATCATAACTTTTAGCCTAGTTCGGCAGTTATATAGATGTTCTGTATCGAGATTGCACTGGCCATTTTAATAAATACCTACATTTTCATTTCATACAGCCATGGTTTTATAAGTATTTTTATTTTAATAGGATATTCCTCGAAGTGTCTATGGAGCCTTCAATTCAATGAAGAAATTCAAATTTTTGGCCTTCTTAGCATCACTGTTAGAAAACAATGTTTTAGATTTAACCCCTGACCATCCCCGAACGTGTATCATTCCATCTAAACGATGCTACTCACATTTAGATATCAGTTAGAGCAGAAAACAGTTTTCCAATGACGAATAGGACAATATACAATGTGTCCTATTGAATTTTCAAAATTCTCGTATATTTTGTCCCGAAATAAACGATATTTTCTACAGCTCTGTAATTTTATATTCATCGTATCATAAATGACTACGAATTTGACAAGATTAATAAAAATGATAGAAATACTCGTTTACTGAAATAAAGTAAGACTCTCAAGTGCCGAGAATAATGTCCCATTAAAATTGAGATTCCAAGAAGACAATGACCGGAAACAATTGTAAAAATCTGGTTGAATGGAATTCAAATTGATGTATTAAAATGGTCAGCACAATTTTCGGGACTTAAATCCGATAGAAAATCTCTGGGCTATTGAGAACGAGAAGGTTAAAAACATATGTAAAATTTATAAATATTTCTTAACTATTCAAAGCTGTTCAAACTGAATTGGTTCTGATTTTTCCACAAATAATTTATAAACTTGTTAGTTTAATGTCGTATGAAAAGATATTTTAAGAAAATTTGTATTAGATATAATAATGAGCACTGAAGTTGTTAATAATAATATCTTAAACAATTATAATTAAAAAAACAAAAATCCGAATGCACAAATAACTGAAAAGAGAAAAACAAACTTTAGAAGCTAAGAATTCTGTTTGAGTGTTGAATGTACCACGTGAAATGTTGTTTTGCTCGAAATCTACTGGAAAAATCAAATAATAAAATATATTAGGGAAGAGTGGGGTAGAAAGCAGTAGTGAGGTAAAATGGGGTACCTTTAATATTTCCTAAACCAAAACAATTGCGAGATAATATATTTATTACAAATTGGCCAATCCGCCCCTATTAATGTTTTGAATGATATCGAAGTAGGAGGTCTCGTAGATCCATGAATTAGAAAAAATTTTTTGTTGCTTTTTGCATTCGTAGTGTGATTAGATTACTTGATAAAATAAGCAATTTTTCCGACAAGCTACATTAATTTTTATAATATTTACAAATCGTTTTTTCGGTATATGAATTTTTGTATAAAATCACCCGAAGGTCAGGAATAAAGGTCAAATTCTACTTCTATCTAGCCCCCATTAGTTTATGAAATTATTACTAAACCGCACCTCGTCCTTAGGGATCATGCTTAAATTTTAGTTATTTGTTCTAAAACTAGAAGACTGATATTTACAAGCTTGATCAATAAAGTATTAATTTCGTGTGTACTAAACAACGAAGTTCTTTTAACCATGATATCTTAAGTACCACGCCTTGCCCCACCTTCCCCTATATAAAAAAAAATAATATAATTTAAATATTAAAACGTATTATCGGCCGGCATAAACCAACAATCAAATGTTATGGTACTTTTTTTTGTCTCGTCTGAGATACCTTTTAATATTGCAGTTATATTTATACATAGTATATTTTTTTATTTGGTTTTTAAGTAGCTATCGAGCAAAATAAACTGTTGGGTTTTGGTTTTTCCTGCAATAATTAATTTTTTTGTGTATTCGCAACTGTTACGACGGAACGGATCTTGGAATATTGAAAATATTCTGTCTGTTTCTGAATTGGGTAAAGGCCATAATAGCAGTCGTAAAGGGCTTGGCTCCGTTATTTCATACCCATCATCGCCTGATTGAAGGCCCACCGGCATCCAATTAGAGTTTTATACCAAAATGCAAAGAAAAACAAAACAAAAAAAAACATATAAAATCAGATTTTTTTCGAAGATATTGGGGTCACTTACTTCGGTTGCATCAGGGCCTTTTTAGTTCGCAAGAAAGAAATCTGTCGAAAATTGATGTTTTCCTGAGGATTGGACACGAAGAGCGGTTTGGTTGGCTTCATGCACCTTTTGCTTATTGAAATTCGACAGTTTTTGCATTCATTTCATCTTATCGTCTTCGTGGTGATTCATGACCAAAAGAATAAGCATCGCTTGAGCTCTCAACAAGGAAAAGTATGGGCTGCCGGACAAAATCATGTTTCAATAAATAATCACGACGGCAGCCTAAGGGTTTAGGTACTGAACAATTTTTTGGTACGTTAACCCACTTATTCAATAAACAACTTTAAAAACTTTTCTAGGGCAGTGCGTGACGCAATGAGAATTATTAAAGAAAATTTAATTTAAGAAGTAAATTTTTAGTAGGGCTTTAAAAAAAATATATCGTCAATTTTATAATTTTAAATTTTGATATAAATCATTGCAATAAAATATTTACATACATTACATACATAACGGATCACAATGTCCCTCTCTCCCCATCAATAAGATACATTTTGGAATGTGATTTAGATATTTATCGTACGAGGGCATAAGCTAAATTTCATGGAAATGCTATAAAAGAATTAGATTTATATTTAAATCGGTGCAGTAAATTCTCACTATTTTGATATACGACCAAGAAATCAATCTTGTTAATAAACAGGCCGATGGGTCGATATCAATTATTTTATTTAATTCTGGGTTAGAGAAGATATGGTAAAAGTTTGACTTCTTTATGAATAGCTTTTTTGAATTAATTAACGTTATTATGTAGAAAAACTAGGATTGGTATCCAAACCGCGAAAGTTAGACATATAGTTTAAAAGAAAAGAATTTGTTGGAAATCTATGAATGATAAAATTGAAAGACATCTTTCATAAAGGTTGTAAAGAGAAGTTGAATTTTGAACGATTTTAAAATTATATAAAGCCATATGCGTAACTTCAAAACAGGAAATTGGTTACTTTATCAACGTCTAATTAGGCGAAATTAAATAACTAATTTAAATTGTCATTAGCCAGTATTCGTTGTAGCCATGAGGTAGATAGTATGGTTGAAAAGTTCTAACAACTCGGTAAATGAAAGTATGACTTAGTCTTAGTCTAACGCTGTAAAGCATTAACCAAGCAAGAAAAGTTGCTAGAACAGATACTAAGAATAATTCGTCAATACGCTACGAGAAAGGTTGATTTATTATAAAAATGATTTAATACAACTTAATCTCACTATTAAGAACTTAACGGAAATTGCAACCGGTTGGTATGTTAGAAATAAAGCCATGGGAGGATGGAATAACAAATAAATGTTTATTAGTTTTGCCTCAAACTTGCTTTGTTTATCTTACTTTTATTACCAACTCGTGTCTTAAACTGCAATATACATATATAACACAATCCAACCTATTATTGTAAGAATCCTTCAGCATGTCAAAAGTAATATCGATAAGAGAGACTCAACTGGACTTGTCTTATTAGATATTAAGTCGGCCTTTGATTCGGTGTGGTATGACGGTGTTGTACATAAAATGTATTCGGTTTATCTCCTGCATTAACTTCCCTAGTACGAAATTTCTTACAAAAAAGAACATTTCAGGAATTTATTGGTACAGCATCTTCGACTGAACTTCCTATATTATATAACATCCATACAGGAGATTTTCCAAGTCTAACCAACTGTTACTCATCTATACATACATCTGTAGGAACCTAAAAAATTGCTTAAATATCCTTGAAGGATATTTTAATAATTGGAGAATTAAATTTAACTCCAACAAAACGCAAGTCATGTTCCTCACTCAGAGAAGAAGCCCATCATTCCTACCGAATAGTAGGTAATGGTAGTGTTATTGCCTGGAATGAACATGTTAAATATGTATTTATGAGTTATACAGGATAAAAAACTCACCTTTGCTAAGCACATAACGAGAATTTTAAACAGAGTAAATATTCTAATAAAAATGTTATACCCCTTCATTAATAAACGACCTCATACTTATTAATAGACGATCAATACTCAGCTTAGAAAATAAGCTCAAAATATATAAAGTTATATTCCAATTCCTTATGATAGTACCCGACTGTATGGTTTCAATATTTTCAAACTCATTAAAAAGCTCCAAGTAACACAATATAAAATTCTTAAAATGATTACCTATCCTGGCATTTCTCTACCACAGAATTACACAAATTAGCTGATGCTCAATTAATTAATAATAAACTTAGGATTACTGCTATTAATTTCTATGATAGGTGTAAATATATTGACAATCCTTTATACAGCCAATTATCTGCTAGTGATAACTTTTGTATAGACATTGTAAATTGTAACATAACTAAACATAAATAAATAAATAAATAAAATTATATAAAATATCATATCTTTCCTTTATGGATTAGTTTTCCAAGAACAAGTTATTTTTTTAAAAAAGATACATATTGGTTTTTAAAGGTTTTGTATTTTAGTCAGATTCGTACTCTAATTTAGGAATAATTTTGGTTAATGGACATACTAGCAAACGAAAATATGCTCAAAATGGGAATTTTCTAATAAGGTTCTTATTTTTTTACAATGATCCGAAGACAATGTAACTAAAACTATTGATTATAATATTTGTAGTAATTAAAATTTAAGTAAAATGATTTTGCTTTTCGTTAAGGCAACGTAATGACGAAAATGTATGGTTTTCATTAAATAAAAATATTATGTGTGATTTTGTGAATATCATCAAATAAAATGGAAACGTTTATCTAGTTTTTTATATTATTTATGCTTAGTTATATAATGTAGGCGAAAAAAACTGAGGCTAAATGACGCGTCCCTTCACAATGCAGCATCCGGGGCATTCCCACGATTTCATTGTTTAGGTTTCTCAGTGGCTAAAGCAGTCCTAATAAGCCACCCGAGTAGAAAGCCTTATCAGGCCAGCCTTATCCTGATCAGCTCCGGATCTGGTTACAAAGTGGTGAGCCCTACTAAGGGTAGCCAGATGAAATACTGACAGGGTTGTGCAAGGGTAAGACCTATTGAAAAATTCCGGATCAGGTTCGGAGACAATTAGCCATGTACTAGCCTTTGAAGGGCAAGCCTTACAAATTCTAATCCGGCACTGATCAGTTTTGCCACATAATAAATCCATTGCAATAATTCTGATCAGGACCGGAGCTGGCTAGCCTTATTTATGCCCTTATCTAGAATGTTACGTATAAAGATATGCGGCCCGGATCAGATTTGCCGTATCAGGAGTAATATTTATAATTTCTATCAGGTTTCTATCCGATTTACCTGATGCTTGACGGATGCAAATTATTATGACTAGGTTCGGATTGGGCTAACCTTATTAATACTTCAATCGAAATTAACTTATTTAAGAGACGGTCAAGATCAGTCTTACTGCATCAGGAGCCGTATAGATTATCCCAATCAGGTACACATCTGGTAATCATTATTGTACTTTTCAAAAGGTATTTTGTATCAAAACTTATTTGATGCTAATTAATTAATCATGCAGATTGATTTCAATTATCTAATCAAGTTTGGATATCATTTTTATTTAAATAATAGAGAAAAAAATACAGAAGAAAATTTTTGTAGTATCAATCAAAGTAAAGTAATCTATAAAGTGGATGGGGAGTGGGAGGGGGCGTATTAATACTCGTGCGTTCTCCGTCAACCGTGCATCTGTATATTTAAACTTGGTCAAAATTAAAGTGCCATTTATAGATGGCGTAGCTATAGCAGCGAAATTATTAATCATTCAGTAAGTGAGTTGTGAATATTCTGAAATAGTTTTATCCAACTTGTGATATTATTACATCATTAATTCAATACTCATAGAGTAGCAATTTTTTGAAAAGGTTCGGTGTTTTAATTCTTGTGATTTTTTAAATTCTGATTATCAAGATAAATGTTTTTTCCTACACTTCTCTTCTCTTCTATCTTGTAGGTTTTTTTTAACACATGATGGCTGATGATATTGGTAGGAAAAGAAAACGAGAACTGACACGATTACGAGTCAAGCAATTCCGTCAAAATAAAAAAGAATTAAAAGACAATGAAAAAATCAAATCATTAAATATAAATTCACCGACCAGTGCAGATGTTTGGCATAATAATGAAGTCATGGATACTCCTCACAATGACATTTTTGCATCACTTGAATTAGAAACTAGAGAAGTTGGCATTGCAGTGACAGACGAAAATTTACTTAACAACATTGTTCAAGATTTATCAAGACATGAGGAATGTAATGAAACTTTCGATTATGATGAAATTAATAATGATGATGATTGGTTTGATCAAGACGCAAGTGCAGATGAAGATGATCTTGCTGTTGATGCTGATGACTTTAATGAAGTTGAGAAACTTAGAATATGGGCTGCATCATCGAATCTTTCTCATACAGTTATAGAAGAAATGTTGAGTATTTTAAGAAAAAGGATTTTTCCAGAATTACCAATATCTGCAAAAACATTCTTGAAAACATGCTCTATTAAATATAATATAGAAACTATCGATGACACTTCACAATTTGTTTATTTTGGAATAACTGATACTCTTCAACGCCATGTAAACACGTCTCTTCATTCTGACAGTAAAATAGAATTACTTTTTAACTTTGACGGTATTCCGTTGTTTAAATCTTCTGCTAAACAATTTTGGCCTATTTTATGTCTTGTTTTTCATCAATCATCTGCATACAAGCCGTTCCCTGTTGCAATTTTTGCTGGCGATAAGAAACCAAATGATCTAGATCATTATCTTGAGAAGTTTGTGAATGAAGTTAACTATTTACAACGCAATGGCCTAACTATTGAAAACAAAACTATGACAATAAGTGTGAAAGCCATTATTTGTGATCGGCCAGCTCGTTCTCTAATTAAATGCATTAAAAACCATGGTGCTTACTATGCATGTGAACGATGTATCGTCGAAGGGGATCGTAGAGAAAATCGTACAGTTTATCTTCAAATTAATTCTGATTTAAGAACTCATGATTCATTTTGTAATCAAAACAACATACGTCATCATACTGGAATATCACCATTATTACGCTTAGATAATTGTGATATGATAAATATGTTTGTGTTGGATTTCATGCATTTATGCTGCCTGGGCAACATGAAAAAACTATTAGTGGATTATTGGTTGAACAGTAAATCACGTGCAAAACTGATATCTACTGCTAGACGTTCTCTTTCTGAACAGCTGAAGTCCTTGAAAGGTCAAGTACCTGAAGATTTTCAAAGAACAACGCGAGATTTAGGTGAAATTAGCAAGTGGAAAGCAACGGAGTTTAGACTTTTTCTATTGTATACAGGACCTGTTGTGTTAAAATCATATTTATCGGAAAGAAAATACAATCATTTCTTATTATTACATACAGCCTGCCGTATATTATCTTCTGATGAATTTGCTGTTACATGTAATAATCATGCCAAATTATTTTTGCTCTCTTATGTATTAGATGCTGCACAATTATATGGACAAGAAAATAACGTTTTGAATGTTCATTATCTTATTCACTTAGCAGATGATGCTAAATATTTACAATCTTCATTGAGCTACTTTACAGCCTTTCCTTTCGAAAATTTTTTAGGTCAAATAAAATCACTTTTACGTAGTGGGAATCGTCCCTTAGCTCAGATCTGTAGACGTTTATCTGAAACGTTTTTTGTACATCAAGAAAGAGCTCAATTACCACCTGAAATCGAAATATTAAGCAAAAGTTGTGCAAGAGAAGGAGAGAAAATAATCATCAAGAAATTGCGGTATAAAAAAGCTATTTTAGCATTAAATGATGCTAACAATGCTGTCCTTCTCGATAATGGTGATGTAATGCAAATTACAGAAATGTATACACTATCAAATACAACGGAAATAAAAGTATCAGGAGTAATGTTTAAAAAAGAAAAACCATTATTTAGATATCCGTGTTCTTCGGAATTTTTATGTATGTGAGAAGTTTCAAAAACAGAAACTGAAAAGACATGTACTTTAACATCCATTTTACGGAAAATGGTAACTTTCATTATTGAAGGAGAAGCCAATAACAAAATTTATGTATTACCTCTTTTACATTTTTAATGTAAAAATGAAATAAGAAAGATTCGTTAATAGTATGTAATTCAAGTGACTGAGTAATTTAACTTAAAAACAATAAATGAAACTTTTACTGGTATGAATTAATGAAATATAATTGTACCTATTAATCAGAAAAAAAGTTTTATTTAACAATAAATTCTATAAAATTGTTCACGATAATTGATTCAATATATTTATAATATTTTAATGTTAATAATACTAAAAAATATTGTTTGAAAAAGGTTAATTATTTATTTTATTCATCTTAACCTATTTTATTATAATCAATAGTAAGATGTAAATAGAAAACGCGCGAAAGAATTTATATTGAAATAGCTGTCTCCTCTACAATTTTTATTTACAATTTGAGTTTTTCCAAGTAATGCGATACGTATAAAGCGATACGCACGACGCAAAGAACGTTAAACAAACACGTGCTCAGTTAACCGGGTGAGAAATATTAGTATAGACGCTGCTGAGTGTATCGACACGATCATTCGTTTTGTGAGGTGACGAGTTCCTGCTTGTTTGTCATTATTTAAAGTAAATTCAAGGAATCAGTGTGGATTAATATTGATTTGTGATTAACAAATTAAAAATAATACGTATTAAGACAATGTCGGAAGAACACAATTATTCTGTAGTGAGTTTTAGTGATGCAACATTTCCAAAACAATATAAAAACTTGAATATAGTGCCATCGGCGTGGTTAGTTCACGCTAAAAATGATGCACATAAATTACTTTGTCCTTTTCCAACAACAAAGTCTACAAAATCTAATGTACAAGTTCTTAATAACTTAGTGAAAAAATTGAAACCACCAAGTGATAAATGGAAACAATACCACGTGGAAGTCAGAGAACGTGCACGTAAGTTATTTGAAATTATTTTTATACATAATTGTTCATTTTACTGGAATTAATAGTGTAAATAATGACCAAAGAAAACCTATTCAAGTGATGGAAATCAGTCAAATGTTTTTTATTTCAAAACCAATTCAAAATTGTTTCAATCAATCGGTAGCGTTGCTAATGTTGGTGTTTTTTGATTAGTTACATATGAGGAGGCTACAAAAAAACTAAAACAATTAGAAGAAGAAGGTAACATCTCCATAAAAGATCCAAAGACACAACCAAAGCCTGATGAACAAACTGAAGAAAAAAAACCTTTGAAAAAATCATCACGAAAGAATAAAACTTTTAAATCTTCATTACCAGCCAGTATTGATTTAACTAGTGAAGGAGTTGAACAAAGCATTGCACGTAAGTACTGTATGACTTTGAGTACCAATCTAATAATCAAAATTATCATAAATCAGTAATTCACATGTTTTACAAATAAAATCTGAAATCCTTATTCTTGTATTTGTTGTTTAGAAATTGTAAAATCAACTGGGGAATCTTCTAGTGGAACTAGAACTTCAAATAATTCATCACAAGATACTGCTAGTTCAACTAGAGAAATTGAATCAAGTAATAAATTTTTTTATATTATCTTTTAATTGAGTATTGAAGTGTTTATAATTTTATTTCATTAAATTGGTAGATAAGTTATAAACATCATGCTTAATTTAAAATATATCAATTGTTGTATTTATTTCCTACAAATATTGAAATTAATGTTTTTCGCTATTTTTTTTTATTTTTAGATAAATCGCCCAATGATGAAGTTGATTATGCAGATGAAAACCCTATGGTTGTTGATCGTGCCATAGAAAATAATAATTTAACAACCAATGACGAAACAATCGCAGAAACAAGTAATTCTGAGGTTACACTTGCTACACTTCATCGAGGTACATTAACTAAACTGTTTTTCTTATAATCTTATTATATAGACGTAAAAAAAACTTTTAAAAAGGATATAAATGTCATTTGTGAATCGAAGACATGTAGAGTTTTCATAATTAATTCTTATTTCATGAAGAAAGGCCATTAATTATTAAATTGTTTGTATTATTGGATGATAACAATAATATTAATATGTTTTCAATAATTTATTTAAAAATTAATTATAAAACACTTTGCTTATAATTTCAAAACATTAGACTTTTTATAATCAGATAGTGAAAAATATTTACAACAAAACAATAATAATTAAAATCAGACATAAAAATTAATGAAAATGATAAAAATCATTAAACAATAGTTTCTTTATAGATTATACATAAAGTGTTTTGATATAAAGTAACAAAAACTGTATTTGTTTTACAGATATGAAGAATCTTTCTGCAGTCACTGTGGAAGGAATAAAAAAACTGAGTTCTCTGCACTCAACACTACGAAGTGAAGTTGTGTCTTTGAAAATCGAATTACAAACAATAAAAACCCGTGGTTTGAAAAGACCAGGGACAAGTGAATATCATCATATAAAAGATTTAGTTTTGCCATTTGAATCAGCAGAAGCCTTTAAAGAATTTGATAAAAAATTAGAATCGAGTAAAGCAATGCAACAAGAAGTGGTAAGTATTTGTTTTTTCTTTATGACACCTACTTGATAGAATTCTAATCTTTTTTTCTTATTAAAATAATATTTTTCTGATTAGAAACTTACCATTTATAAGCTATGAAACAATTTAACAGATTTTCGGAAGGACTGAAAAATCATATTAATTTAATTATTTGAATATTTATTGTTTTACAATTGATTCTGTAATATTCATTTTTTCATGTGTATATTTATACATACACAACATTAATTGTTATTGCTTTCAGGGGGATAAAATGTGGTCATCAATAGAATTAAATGACTTAATGAAAACGGTGACAAGTATACTTAAAAAATTTTTTACTGGCCAAGTACTTTCAAAATATACTGCTAAAAACCCAGTAGAGGGAAAAGCTATATTTGAAAAAACAGAACTCTACAAGTGTATTCATGGTATTTATTTCTTTCTATTATTTGGTGTCAATGTAACGAGTTAATTTGTTTTCTTACATTTACATTCGAGAGATAAAATTTAAAGTTACAAGTTTTTTCTACGTTTTTGGTTTCATTATCTTTATCAATATTTTATAATGTAGATTAGTAAAATTTATTGAAGCTGAAGGCTATATATTTCTAAAACACTGATGAATTTTGATAAATAAGATTAATTTATTCGATTCTAAATTACAGGTCAAATAAACCAAGTATGGAAAAAGGCATCGAAAAATCCTGTCACAACGGCTGCATTGACTAAAATTGTAGGAAAAGTTATTAATAATTCCAAAGACTGGGGTGGTGAGAGAAAAAAAAAGAAACAAGAAACTACAGCTACCAATGTTGGGAATGCAGGTGAAACTGGTGATGATGCAGTAGGTTCTAATATTAGTGATGCTAGTGATGCTGCATCAGGATTCAATGATGCTATAGCTGTTGAAGTTAATGATAGTGCATCAGATTCCGGTACTAGTGATAGTGAAGATCAGAATAGTGCATCAGGTTCTGATGCTTCAGACAACGAATAAACATATTCTAATCATTTTTACATTTAAATAGTAAATTCAAAAATAACTGTGTTTTTGTTAAGTCTATTAATGATAATAGAAATAAGAAGTAAAGTTATGTTAATCTTATTATAACTATTTTTAGAAGTATTTAGTTCCTAGCATCTAAAATTTTGTTTAAAAAAGGTTCTTCAAAGAGGTTGATGATACTTCGATGACACGTAACCTATTTTTAATGAATAATTTTTTAAGTTGATATTAATTCATAGTTGTTGCTAAAAATTGTTTTTTATCTTGAATTTCAAACTTATTAAGAAAACATATCTTTAAATAACTTTTTCGATAATACTTTAAATAAGATATAAGCTTATTTTCATGAATATTATTCAAAGTTAATATTTATTTATAATTTTTGATGAAAACGTTCTCTTTTTTGAATTTAAAATCTATCTAAACGATGTATTTTTAGGCAATTCTTTTGAATGATATTTTCGATATAGTGTAAGTTTATTTTAGTTAACATAGTATGCAATTAACACGTACTTATGACTGTGGAGAAATATCTGTTTTTTAAAGTCTTAAATTTTTTTCCAAAAATGTATTCTTTCAGAAATATTATATAATAATAAAAACTTGACTTTTATCCTAAAAACTTTTTTGTTTATTCATAGTGTTATGTGAATAATCCTGCACTAAATTTTGGCTAAAAAATATTCTGATAAGGAATACCTTTTAATAAACTTATCCGGGCCGTATTAGGCTATCCGATTCCACGATTATTACTACGAATATTCCCATCCGTGCCCTATCAGGAAGACTGTTCAGGACTAGATTGAATTGCCCCCATAGGTACCGAAAAAGGTGAATTAATCAGGAACGTATTAGGTTAGCCAGCTCCGATTATTACCCGAAAGTGCGTTACAAAACCTATGTTGATCTCATCCGATCGCCCCTATCCGTACCGGACCGTAATCAGGGTTAGCCTCATCCGAGCCTGATCCAACTTTCCACTCGGGCAATTGCGATTGACAGTAGCTGACTAACCCAGTTCAAGTCGCTTCCAAAATCGGTTGTTATCTATCACACACCATCGACTTGCGATCATCATAATAGAAAGATCCAACAAAGATTGACAATAATTACATACGTGCCGACAACGTCGGATAGGTGAAATCTCTTTTGGAGTTCGTTGCTGTTTCGAACTAGGCCACTAGTGCACTTAGCATTGCTTTAAAGGGCCATAGCGACCGGTATTTTACTTATTTTTGCTGCATTATGTTTTTCGGTTTCACCCAGTGAGCAATAAAAAGTAGGTATAGATACTATTGAATTAAAAACGATTTTGTTTGTATTTTTCATATGCACCTAATTCAAAGTTTAAGCTTTTTAAATCTGTTCATGTGATGGGGGTGAGTGTAAGAGCATTTGTCGTTTCTATCACATCCCATCCCAAGAAATAGGTTTAAAATTTGGAAAAGGTAAACATTCTTTAGCCATTTGTTCAAATTTCATTGCAAAATGTGTCTCCTGTAAAAATCTAAAAATAATAAATATTATACAGGGTGTTGTTTAGTGAGCATGCCAAAATAAGTGGGTTGTAAGATCTAGCAAACAAAAAATTGAATGGTAGGGGGTTGGGCAATCTCAACCATTTAGGAGTAGGAGTAGCATTCCAATTTTCCATGGTGTGCACATCACTATTTTATTTTTATTTTTTGCTCAAGTCAACGGAATGTCATCCTATTCACGCAAAAATCTACTATACCAAGGTTGTTTCCAAAGATTTAAACAGTGCCGATCTACCATCACCCACTGTAGGTACACTTTCTTCCGAAAGTCTAAAACATGTTTTTCTAAAATTTAGCTTCTCCCAATATTTTCTCCGAAATTCATGAAAATAATATACTTATTTATTATTTTTATCAAATTGCCTATGTTATAACCTTTCCAACAAGATACAGCATGACCAAGTAGAAAAAAATTATGGAAATTTATTGGAAAACTTTTTCTGGTAAATTAAACAAAATCGAATTTTAAAGAAATTATACTAAAATTAGCCCCAACATTTAAAAACCGATTTAAGTTAATGCGAATAGCTCACAAAAACTGCTCAAAATGTCCACCGCCGCTTGCGATACAGGCTTCCTTCTAACTCCATGTTTAAAGCTTATCGTAGCCAGCCTCTTCCGTATTTAGTCGCTGCAGCTCTAATTCTGCTAATTAATTTCTCTCTGGTGTTAACAGGACTTGAGTAAACTGCATCCTTCATCGTTTCACATAAGAAAAAGTGCAATAGAGTAAGGTCTGGTGATCTAACGGACCAAGGAATCGGTCCACTTCGTCCAATCCATTGGTCAACTGTTCATTTAATTTTACCTTCATAATGTTATCAGTATGTGCTGATGTGCATCGTTTTAGTAAAGCATTGACCTTATATTATCCAGAGAGATGTCTTCAATTAGTTCTACAGTGTGATCTCTAAAATGTCCGCATAAATTTGGCTATTAAGTACTTGCGGCAAAATCAATAGTCCTATTAAATAATTACCGCTAATGCCAGCCCAAATACTGATTTTATATGCTGATGATGTCGCCTCTTTAGTTTAGTATCCGAAGGTATGAAGGCTGTGGAAGTTTGTGATACCATCCTTAGTGATTTACGATACATCCGTCCACAAATTTCGATCTAGAACCGCTCTGTTCTCTATGTCGCATTCCAGAAGCCACGTTCAAAACTCCAAGCTTCTCTTGGAATCGCCTTCCAGTAGTCCCTTGTTCTGGCATATATAGATGCAGCCTTTATCGATGAAGTACCTTCCAAACTATATATGAAGACACTCCTAATCGTCTTGTGACTTGTCTCGTGCTCGTTTTAGGGGTTTGGGTGACGGTGCTGATTATTTGCTGTTTGACGTCGGCAGAATCTTGTGATGCTCCTGATCACGGATCCGTCCTATTTGAAGTTATACTTCCGGCTTTTCTTAACACGAAAATACCCTTCCTTGGGGTACCCGTCGATTTGCGAATTTCCTTTGGTATTCCTGGACAGCCTCATTTTCTTTTCCTTCTACTACACCGTAAGTGTAACTTATATCGGCATATTCCTCAAAAATGGATTCGGACATTTTTGAAATATTTTAGCTTAGAACACCCGTAGTTATCACTTGGCTTTTCAACTGTGAAAGATATTCTTTCTGACTGATCCTCTTTTATAGCAAAATTTCCATCCGGTATTAGTAACAGATCGTCGGAAAAGTCTTAAGTATAGCTGGCTAAGACAAGCGTATTACGACAATAAAATAAATTCCATTAACCTTGTTATGACTTTTTTGCAGCCTTAATTCAAAGTAATTACCTGTGTATGTTAAACAAACATTTCCGATAACTTTTGGAGACATTTCGTTCGTTTTACGACTTTTGCAATTGCAGGTACTAAGACAGTAAAATACCAGTTAGGGCTTTCTGAGGTTTAGATTTTACTACCTTTGTTTAACCTGTAGATATTGTACCTTGTTGGAAAGGTTATAGGCAATTTAATAAAAATAATAAATATGTATATTAATTAAATAAAAAATGAAATATTCATTAAATGAAATAGCTGAATTTAAAAAAAATGAGAAACACTTTCGAGTGTATCTGCAGTAGGTGGTGGTAGGTGAATATAGTTGACATCTTTGAAAAGGACATTGGTGTAGTAGATTTTTAGTTGAGGGCCAGAAGAATCTTTTGATGAAAGCTTTAAAATCTTAAAATAGCGGTGGATTAATAGCTGGTAGAAATGAACAGAGTTTGTTGTTCGACTTTAGAGTTCTGTGCGATCTTTAAAAAAGAATGTATTGATTTTTATCAGTATGCCTCCCTTTAAGGATATAACATTTTTAATTGCATTCTTCAAAACAAATCGATTATGAAAATAGTATTGAAGGTTTTTATTTTTTTTAAGAACATTAAATACAGGAAAAAATTTTCTTTACACTTTTACTGATATCTTAATTATTAGATAAGTTTTAACCTGTTCAAAAACGTCCTCAATTTTTATCGAAAAATCATACATATAAAAAGTTTTCATGTTAGAAGACGCTGTGAGGTGGTATGGAGCCAATTCCAAGTTATGTTTGAGGGCGAAAGCGTGTAAGGGTTAATTATAACAAAAACTGTAAATTTTTAAATTAAGAATGTGCTGCGTATAAATTTAAAAATCGTTAAATGAAAAACAAAATAAGTAGCGCCAATTGGGGAACTTTCTTCGAGCGATGCGCATCGTATCAATTTTCACGCCGACAACAGCAGCACTCATCATAAAATTAATTTTTCTGTGGCGAATGATTAGGTTCCACTTTTCCCAGCCAACATCATCTTTGTATCAAATGAAAGTGGCAAAATTCCGTACGCATAAATGTTTTATACCAAAAAAAAAAAAAAAAAAATTTTTTTCTAATAATTTTGTGAGATGAATGCTGAAGCGGCACGGCACGGCGCACCTGAAGCGAGACACATTGCGGCCCCCAGCTGATCAAAAACGGGTCAGGGTTCAAGTGGCTAATTAAATTTAGCTATTCTGAAAAACGTTAACCAGCAGCAGCCTTATGCCACTTTCTTCACTTTGGGCCGCGATTGTTACCTCCAGCCAAGAATTGTACATCCAACCTCCATCCATCATCGGTGCAAAAGAGCAACGATGGTTTTCGCAAAGCAATTTTGCTTAAATTCCAAACAAGGTCGAAATCATTATTTAAACAATGCGCATTGTCCATTTCATATATATTATCTGGCGAAAGAAGGTTTCTCGCAATTTTTAACACTTTTCGCGCTATAATTTCTTTCAATCTCTAGTGACTGTAGGTACCTGCAATCATAAAAAATCACACTTACTGCATTTATTCTGAAATAAAAAACAAGCAGAGTTTCAGTTTTAATATAGCACTAGAAAGTAAATTGATTTAACCATTTTTAGAGTAAGTTATTTCGAAAAATTGCCAATATATGACTTTATTTAATTTTTAAGCTTATTGTTTTTTCTCAAATTCCATTTTAGCGCTCTAAATAATATCAATATAGTTGTTAAAACTAAAACCACTTTTTATAAAGAGTTACTAAAAGTTTTGTATATGATTGGAAACGGAAGCGTTCACAAAATATATACATAACAATGTCCCAATATCTGGGTCTTTTTCATTATCACTATACGAGGAAATATTTAAACACAGCATGAAGTTCAAAGCTGTTCAATTTTTTCACGATATTTTCCGATTTTCATGGAGTAACAATTTTTATCCAATGCAATATTATGACCGCCGTGTTGCCTCATCATTTAAGGGAAGTAAAGTGAAAGTCTTCATATCGATTTTAAATTCTTATTGTGTTTTTTTAATCGTCACAAGTGTATAAGCCCTTGATAGTATTTCTTCTTTAAAGTAACTTTTGAGTAATTTTTACTTACCCTTTCGATTTCATACATGCTACATAGCGAAATTAATTGAATTGATTGAAGTTCAAACTAGCTATATTTGAAGAAGAAATAAACAATAAATTGAATAATGTGAATTAAGGGTAAAAAATGGGAACAAACTTTCAAATCATGTTTTATAAAGAATGAACTAATGTCCTCAATATAAGTTTGTAATAGAATTATACAGTGGTAGACAGTTCTTAAGTGCAAGGAAATTTATTCTGGAATAAATTTCATCAAATCTGAAAATCGAAACTATGTATTTCCCCTGTTTTTAAAATATAATAATACTTTTCTGATGCCAGTGGAGTAGAAAATTACCCTTTGTTTTAGTACCACCAAAAACGCCTAGCCAAATTTACATTACAGGAATTTTTGTAATTTTGAACCAATACCAAAAATATATATAAGAGAATAAATACTATAAAATAGTGGACAAGTAATTTTTTTCCACCTATTTCCTTTCAATTTAATTTGGTATATTTACCTTTAGGATGGTAAGATGTAATGTAAACTCGTCTTAAGGCAAACAATTAGATAATTTGAAAAATAAAAAAAGTTTCTTAAATAATAGTTGTGGAAATATGATATTTTCAAAAGATATATTTTGGAACTTCATATCCGCCAAGAAATAAATTAATTATGTTTATTTATATAAATATATTTAGGAAGATGACTTGCAGACAATAGTTTTAAAACAAAATTTGCCTAATTGTGTAATAAAATAAAACAGTCAGTGAAAATAAACTTTGAATATATTTTGTATCTTTGGGCAAGATTTTGCAACCGATAAATATAGTTTTCTTTCACTTTCATATTTTCATTTCACACTACATTTTACTACTAGTGAACAAATAATAAAAGTTTTAACATTATTAACAATCAACGATACGAACATCGAAATGAAAATGTAGCAAAGTTTCGGAACGATAAGCACATAAATTACACAACTCTCTCGAGTTAAGAGAAAAGCAACTTAATTCATGATATTAAACAAATAGTTTGTATACAAACCATATTCTTTTACATATCTCTATTTTACAATAGCTTCCTTCTTACAGGCAGCAGGCACTATCAGTTAATCAGAATCACATAGACGTTTCCGGTCGTTTGCCTTACTACCGAATTATCATTTTATACAAATTTCACTTAAATACAAAAATATTTTTACAAAAATATCTACTATTTACAATTATTCTGCAATGTTTAAACAAATTTTCACTCTTTTTTTTATGACTGTTCATTACATTGGCGGTTTTTGAGTATTTTACAAAGAATACTGCATAAGATGAAATCCTCCTGGATCACTCTATCATATTTTCATCAGGTTACATAACGTTTTCCATTATCCATGGGACAAATTTTGAAATTCTTGTGCACACTCCAGGCAAATTCGCCTCAGCGCAACCGATGCCCCACGATATTATTCCTGCTAAGAAATATTTTCCATCGTCGCCTTTAACCTGTTTCAAATATATATAAATCAATAATTAAGCAGTTATGGTTGGTTAAAGTCTAAGGTTAACAAATTATGCAGGGAAAAAATATTGTAAACCTCTTTTTTTCTTACTCGAGATAATAATACCATTAAAAAGATGGAATCAATTACTTTCACTCTATACAACAAAAAGCCTTAAATATTTAACTGAAATTTTATTTCTATTTATTATTTATGCGCTTCAAACACTCTATCAGAATCCAAATTTGCTCCAATTAAAAAGTTTGCAATAAATAAATCCCAAATTTTAGTTTACAATATCTAGAGTTTTATAAAATCAAAGTCGAAACTCTTTTTCCTTAATAAACAATTATTTAAAAAATAAAAATATTAATTACTAAGTTGGCGTCGAACATTCTTTTTTTTATTTTTATTTTAATTTGTTTTCTAAAAATTTACTAACTAATTACTTCTTCAGAGTTAAGAGTAGCAAAAAAATAAATTTATATTTAATATCTAAGACCCAAAATTTGAATTTTACCTATCGAGAAATGGTACAGAACTTTTTCGAACGATGACCCTCATTTCGTAAATATTTAAGATAAGGGGTGAGCAAATCCTTTCTGCTTTTTATTTTGCTATTTTATTCAAGGTGAATGCTAGAATACTTATTGTTCCAAAAGCAATATAATTTGCTAAGATCGTCCTTTACAAATGAATTGTAATTATTTCATTTTCAAGTAAAGTGACTTACCTTGCTCTTTCCCTGTACCTTCCAAATGAATTTCGAAAATGTAAGTTGTTGTTCGATATTTTGTAATATGTTTTTTAAGTAGCTATTAAAAGTCTAAGCTAAATAAAACGAATTTTCTAAGTAGTTTTACGGGGAGTTAAAGAAATATTAAGTCGCTACAAATCAGTAACTGTTTTTCCGTAACTATGTCTGAATTGTCTAATTGCAATATATCGCATATATCGAAGATATTTTTTTGTAAAAACAAAAAAAAAACAAAAAAATCGTTTACCTGTAAAGGACCTCCTGAATCCCCTTGACAAGAATCTTGACCACCAGTTTCATATCCAGCACAAAGGAAAATATCCGGTATGAATTCCTGTCGACCAGCTCGAAGAAACATTGACTTGCATCTATCGTTGCTCACAATTGGAACAGATACCTAAACGAAAATTGTGTTTTTGTTTTTTTTTAAAGAACAGACCGATTGGATTATTTGAATTAATTGACCTCCTGCAACACGGATGGTAATGTCCCACCTTCGCTTAACCTGCCCCATCCAGTTACCGTTGCATTAAGCCCGATAAGCAAATCGTCGGTGGCTGGAAGGCAAATGGGGCTCACATGGGGGGCAAATTCCAGACGTTGTTCCAACTTAACCAGGGCCAGATCGTATTCGTAGGTGAAGAAATTATACTTGGGATGGACAACTTTTTGTGCCACACCACGCTCTATATATGGAAGCTGCTCCTGAACATGAGAGAAATCGTATTCCCCGACGCGTATGCGGATCTGTGAGGTGAGGAGACTGCAAAAAGTAAATAGATCAAATTGTACTTGAATCGATCGCCTTTTAAGGGAAGAAAGTACGCATCGCGGCTAGCTTTGTACACTTACTCATCAACGCAATGACCGGCCGTCGCAATCCAGTTCTCATTGATAAGAGCGCCGCCGCATCGGTGAGTGCTAGAAAATCCAAAGAATGAGGTTCGCCGGACAGACACTTGCCACGGCCATCGTCCAAAAGGCGCATTTTTGCCACCGACAATTCGCGTCTCCGGACGACTAAACATGGGAGGTATACCACAATCTGTAGACATTCAGAACAAGAATTCTTGGTCTACATCTTTTAAAGTGTGATTAAATATGTAACCTACCTACTCCTCTAGCCGCTGATAAAGTTGTTATTTTGGGCTCCTTTGTGGGCTTATCAATTTCATTTGTCTCCTCAGTATTAATTACTAAATTACTTAGAGGTGTCGAAGATGAGACTGTGGTGGGACTACTTTCGGTTCTTATAGTTGTTATAGTTCCTGTAGTCTTTGTATCTATGGTTGATGAAATTCTTGTCGTTGTTGAAGGGAAATGACTCGTCGCAGTTGCCGTCGAAGTAGGTTTTGTAGATGTAACAGTTAAGGGAAATAATGTCGAAGTCGAGGGTTTCGAAGGCTTTGAATGAAATACCTAAGCAAAATTACAAAAATCTACCATAATATTAAATTATTATTACCTGTGGCTTGGGTTTTGGTGTTGTAGATTTTCTAGTTGACTCAGTCTCCGTAAACACCATTGGTCTTTCTATAGGTTTCTTAGTTGGTTTCTGGGGTTTCGGTCTGTGTGTTGGCTTCTCCCACACAGGTGGTCTAGGTTTAGTAATAAAATTTGGTTCAGTCGTCATATGCCACTGTGTCGTCTGCGGGGATGTATTCCACACACCTAACATATACCAAAATCTTAATATCCTTCAACAATATAAAACAATACGTCATAACTTACTTCCAGCTAAACTGGATGCTGTGTCCAAGTCTACTATTGAATTTGAAGGACTAGGAATTCTCACTGTCGTACTAACTATTGGTATAATTGGCCTTTGATGTGTCGGCCGATTCTGAGGATTAGAAGGCCGAATAACTAGTGTTCCTGCTCCGTGGGGCCGCTCGATAGTTGTTGTACCACTATTAGATGTGGATAGCTGTTTGCAAATTTTGAAAAAAAAATATTGCAACATTGATAATTTACCTTTGTGGTCTATGGGGCGGTCTAGGCCTATGTGGCATCGATCCTGCCGGCTTTGTAGGCCTCGTATATGAAAATGTTTGAGGTAAAATCACATTTTCTGTTAAATTGTGGGAACAGCAACTACCGAACATGAAGGAATCCACACACATTCCGACATGCTGACCCTCTGACTTTATACATTCCCAGACAAACATACATGTTCCTTCTAGGCCATTAACTGTACATGGTTTTGGACTAATTTTGTAATTTTGTTGTGAATGACCAATTGCCATTGTTAACAATATTTGGTAAAATAATATGACTAGAATAGGGACTAGCCATCTGCTCCACATTGTGGAGAAGATATGAATTCCTGTAAAAACATGAAAATTGATATTGTTGAAAAATAAAGAAATCGTATGGAAATGGGTAAAGTAAAAATAAATAAAATTATAGTATGTCTAAATTTCCTCAGCTAGTAATTGACGCTCAATGCGTGTTTCGGATGAAATACACACATCAAAATTTGCAGAGGAATATAGGTTTTTACGCTGCCATTTATAGGAACAATTACCGAACCTTTTAATTTACTAACTGCAGTTAAATCATCTACGATTGCGTAGTTGTATGGTTAATCCATCCAAATATATTCAAAAGAGAGGTAGGGGTAAAATAAGCTGAGTTCTTTTTTGTTTCATAGGGACACTAACAGAATTTTTTCGAAAGTGTAATGCAGAGAGCATTCATTAAAAAAATATATAATTTTTTAAAACAAACTTTAAATTGTAATTCCATTTGCAAAGGTGCCGTTCTACTGAAAAAGTTTAAAATTTAATTAAAGAATTGATATAAATATCAGCAATATGCTAAGGCTTTTCGCCTATGTATAGTATGTGTCCCTATTTCGAATAGGATGCGCTACCTTTAATCTACCTATCCAAAAAGTAAAAATGATTGGTAATTGTTCTTGAAAAAGTCAATGGAAAAACTCGCGTGTTACTTATCAATTTTTATGTAAAATTGAAAATTACCCAAATAAAAACAAACTTCGGTTAAGTACTATCTTCAATACTTATTTAAATCTTTAAATATCCAAAAGCGATTTTATCGTACCGTTTAAACGTCTTGGAATTACGGATAAAAGCCGGTATTATTAAAAAGGGAAACTGTTACAGAGTTTGTTGTGCTCTCACTTGAGCTAGTGTTAAGAGGAGATTATCTGATTTCTTATCAATAAATTAATTTTTCGAGGAAATCTAAATGGTTCTCCCTCCCTTAAGGCTGCATTTAATTTTTGTTTATCGATCATCTCATCGAAAATAATTGACTATATGTAAATTCATCTTATAGCGTAAAGAAAAAGTCTCATAGCATTCAGAATATATAGTGCAGCACCTTAGGGGCGTAACTCGCTTGTGTGAAAATTTTCTATTATTCCACATTTCTGTTCAGAAGTGCCTGCATCTTTTGTTGATGTTATCCGCTTCCGAATCTTAATTATGGCACAATTTGACGGAACAGTGAAAGATACTATTGAAGCTAATTCATATCATGATGCTCGTAGGAAGACATAAATTTCACTCGCAAATAAAAAGGAAAGTCACCTAAATATACCATACTCACTTAATATCGACATATGGGTTAGACATTAATCCTGTTTAAAGCGCACATCTGAAACAAATGAGAGAAATGTGTAAAATGGGTGCTAATTCTCAAAAGTTATTAATTATGCTGTTTATAAAATTATATATAATTTTGAAAAACAAAAATGTTTAAAAGGGTAAAATATTAAATATCGTCTTTGAGCTTAAGTGGTGAACAAATCTTGGTTTTTTTCTCAAAATGCTGTATTTTTAGCAACGTGAAAGCAAAAGAACCTCTCTAATGACGCCTCACACTGAGCCCTTCACTTCCTACCTTTGATGACCTCTGCAATCGCGTTTTGCACCTTCCTCCCAGGGAGCGCGAACTTGATCTCTGTGCGCTGTGCAAAACTAATTGCATTTAATTTAGTCGACCACACCGCACCGATGCCCCACCGATCTTTCAACATTTTATGTAGGTTGCTTTGCTCGGCACTCTTCAGTGCCATCGATCATTTTTAAAATGAGGGAGGGGATCTCGTCTTTCATCGTCTGCTTCGTTTTCATCTTGATCGCCTCAAAACAAATATGTTTTATGAGAACATATTACTAAGAAACGAGGGAATTATCTTTGATGATTATTTATCATAAGATGAGTTATGAGTTTCAAAATTGGGTTAATATTATTTAAAGAAATAATAACCAAGTGGATTTTAATTGTGTGGATTTAAATAAAAAGTTCACCTTAAGAAATTTTGATAATTAATGATCACCTTACTACATTTTCTTATATAATCATTACGACAAGAAAATAAAACAGTGCCAAAATTTGATGATCTGGCACAATTAAGTAAGTTTATATTATTAAATAAAAAAATGGACAAGTGCGTATAGGATTTAATTTTTATCACGTAGTAATTCCGTCTATATCTTTGTGCCAAATTTCATCGACCTTAGTATTTAATATTAATTTCAATTCGATACTTCTAGCCACTCCTGAGAACAAAGAGATGAATTTTCAAAAAAACATCATTACCTCCAATTTTAGGATATGAAAATTTGCTATTATATTATTCTAGCAAAAGTCTTCGAAAAATTAATATTTTGTTGAAAACATTGATCAAGGCTAAAAATCACTTCATGAAAGTTAGATCAAAGTGACTTGCAGGTAAATTAAACCCTACATTGTGCACTAGGCCTTATTTGTTTCAACAAATCTATTTTAATTTAAGAGGCCAGTTAAATTAATTAGTTTTTAAATTTTTGACGTGCGGTTTTATATGCATCGTTACTATATCGACATTTAAATTAACGAGTTTTTTAAAGTCTAAATTCAATGATTCCTCCTAAAAATCTTAAAAGCGTACGTGCAATTTTTGAGCTAATAGTTCGAACAAAGTCTATTCTGGTACTAGTATTTATCTAATTTATTAAAATCTGACTATCATCTATATAATACATTATAAGTGCCTTCAGTTTAAGTTCGACTTGGAGATTTTATTGTTTTTAAAGTAATAAATCTCATTGCAACATCTAAAAATGATGTTAACACGTTCAGTTGTAAAATTGCTATGAAACTACATATAATGAATTTACTTTCGTTAAAACTATCGGCTAGAATAAAGGAAAATTGCCAGAGGTGTGTTATATGTTTTTGTAATGGTCTCAGTAAGACCTTTCTTTTAATACCCATTTTGATGGGATACAAAGAAAATGAACACTTTTTGGTGGCAGCCAGAAAAGATAGATTTTAATGTGTTCATTTAAAGATGAAAAAATGGGTCCATGGTGAAGGGAGAGGTAATTTGATCAAATATTATTTATGCATTAATAATATCAATACTTCAGTCGAGGTTTGAAATACAACCAATTAGTCAAAGGAATGAAGGTCTGTACCATTCTTTTGGGCAGTCCCATATTTTTAAATCTATTTCGATAAAATTTTGCATGTCCATTCATTGAATCAAAAATCTTAATGTTTAAAAATTAACGTATATTGCCTTCTATTTGGTTTTACTAGTGCTCAACCAGCCAACTAGACCCGAAAAAACTATAATTCTTGAGGATACTGTAGTACGGTTTCATGGTGATCTTAAAGGTTATGGTGTCTAAAAATACAAATTATATTAACAGCTTCAAATGATCGTTCAATTCTTATCAATTTCACTAGTATTACAAAATTTTGTTCAAAGCCATTCTGTTGATCCAAGCTGATAATTAGGATGAAATCTGTCTATTTGCGAAACCTCACAATTTTTTAATATAACCCAGATATTTTTCCATGTAAAGTTTGCTTGAAGAAATTACTTAAAAAATGCAAAATAATATTTAAAGATATGGTGGTTTTTCTTCCGCCAATCCACACCATTTTCATATCAAGTCAATTATAAGCCAAATTTGTTCGATAACAATGGAGAAATACAAGAAATATGAAAGGAATTAATTTTATTTAATTAATTGTAGAACAAGAATGTTCAAAATCGCTCAAGGATTGTGACATCTAACCATCTAGCTGACGGAAACACAGATCGTTTCAAAAGCAAATTAAGATAATAATAAAACTCTCTTAATTTTACGAATATGTAGTATCATCAGAGGAAAGTCTTCTCATTTCAAAATCTTACCTTAAAAAGTGATATCTTGGAAAAATAGTCAAGATATAATTACTTTTATTCTTAAAACTGCGGTTGGCGCGCTACTCTAATATATACAAATAATAGAACTCAAACCAGATGTAGCTTCGTTAAAAAACAACTACTCGTACTAAAAACAAAGGAAGTGGGATATTAACACTTTAAGAGCCGGTCCCGCGCTAGCGCGTATTCGTAAACAGTCGAATTTAAAACTATGTCTTGGGCAAATTGAAGCAAGCTTTTTTCGAAAACATATGAATTTTGTTTAAAAACGTTTTTTTTGTAGCTCACGATCGATTGGGTGGCAATTTATTATTTAAATATACTTAACATGATTCATAAATAAAGAAATAATGATGAGTTTTGAAAATTTTTGGAAAGATATGCAATTTTATGCAAAAATATGGGACCCTGTGTGCATATCTCACAAAATTTACTAGCGAACCTTAAGGTGTTAAAATATATACGAATATATTTGGCGAACTAAATATATCACAAAAAGTTTGAAACAAATTAGTTTAGATCCTTCCGCGATGTTTCTGGTATCACTTTCAAAAATATTAAGAAAAAGTTGAAAATTAAAGAAACTCCGAGCTTAGATTGTATTTGTGGTGGACATTTTTGGAATATCGACTTGAAAGTTTTGCCATTTTTTATTGATAGGTTGCCGTATGACCCTCTTAGTAAATTTTAATTACCGGTATCGCTGAGAATTTCGAAAATTGATAAATTTATTTTTTGCTTGCGACTCCACTTCTTTGAGTTTTTCAATAACTTACTCGTTGAAGAGAGAGAGAGAGAGTTAGAGGTCACTTTCCCACAATAAAATTTTAATTGACGATAATTTTTCACCAAATCTGGCTCACGATCGCTCCGCTCCAACGACGTCATATCGATTATAACCGAAATGATTGTTGGGCACTGATTCCGCTGTCGAAAAATCGATCAACTAAAAATCGAACCAACTACCGGTGGTTTAGCAGAGATCTGGTAGCCTCACACATCAAGTCGAGGCCCGTCCATGAGTTGGTGATTAATGATTAATCACTGCTGATCCCAGTTCATTCAGTCGAGGATAAGTAGCTGGTTACGCCATATAAGCAAATATATTGACTAATTGCTCCATGCCGCAGCATCAATGAGATCCGTATATTGTTTACTCTACGGTCAGTAATCGATAATTTCTGCTGCTGTTAGAGGCGGCGGTTCCGCGATTATTTTTGATGGGAAAGCTCAAAGTTTACCACCATTAATGATTTGTTTGCTACTGCGGTACAGCCTAAGATAAAATTAAATCCGTTGAAATCAACAATTTAAATTAATCGCTAATTTTAGTACAGGCACATTACAACGCTTGAGTGCAAGGGAGCGAAAGAGGTGAAGAAGACATTAAGGTAGCAGTTAAATTAATTGCAGTAAAATGAAAGCGTTACTGGGAAAGCTAAATTTAGATTTAGAAGCTGATTCCAAATAATTATTTAATATTTCTTGAATGCAAAGAGATTAATGTTTTCTTAATTAAGTTTAAGTTATAACTTTCAATAATTGATAATTTTGTTTTTAAATTTTGCTTAACACGTTAAGGACGGCGCAGTTTTTCCTGTTTCGCTTCATTCGGCGGTAGCAAAAATCGTACTTTGCTTTATCTGGCGGCGGCTTGCACAAAATGTTGTTTAGCAAAACTTCATACTCAAAAGTGTAGTTTCCTTTTATTCTTCGTTTATTATATCCTACCTGTAAAAATAAGCTCTTGAATTTTTCAATAAAAAAATTATTTTTAACCACATAAAGTTTTTTTCATCTAACAAAACTATAGCTGATGTGAGCCACCGGTGGTACACGCCGTCCTTAACGTGTTAAACCATTACATATCGGAAATAAATATATATCCCCCAAATGAAAACTAGCTTTTGATGATGTTTTAAACTTATTCTAAATCCTAATTTGAATCGAAGGGTTACATCGAAGCTAAACGACCAGATATAAGAGATTCCAATATCCGGACTTCTCTTCTATCTTGGCGTTTTATTTCCGAGAACCACAAAATACAATGTAATCAGTTTTTTAGGATGAACACTATACTCATCAACTTTAAAAAATAAAAACTTTTAGAGCGTTGTTAAAAGTATATCTAGTAATGCTTTTTAAAACTTATACCACTGCAACATGACTTTTATATTTAGGAATCGTATTAGGAGAGCCGATTTTCAATTGACTCGATGGCTAACTTTCGTGTATCGCGATTGATTTTGAAAATTGACGCAGTTCAACTTAAATGCTCATATTCTTTCAAATAATAATAAAACTGTGTCGTATCAATAAAATTCTGAGTAAGGTATAAAAACTAAATAATGCCAAAACTTGCATATTAATAAGTATTATTAAGGAAATGCTTTGAAATATTTGCTGTTACTAATATCTCTTCATAGATTTTAATTGATGCTATTATTACTCGCCGCACTTCTTACTAACTAATATTCGGTAATTTTTCGAACATAGGCGTAACATTTTAAGTCTTATCTAATATATTGACACTATTTGGCATTTCTTTAGATTTGTCATACGAACTATTATTATGTAGTATTCTTTAAAATATTACTCGGCCTTTCAAAATAATTTTAACAATGCAAATCACGGTATATCTATAGTAATTAGCAATGATGGCGCACCAACGCCTTTTTAGCTGAAAATAATTTTATAGAAGTCCGGAAAATAATGTAATTCGTTAGATACGAAGATCACTGAATATTTTTTATCACCTCATATTTGTTTTTATTCCTTTTAAATTTTTATATTTAATACATACATACAACTGATATAAACAAGTAAACATGATTTGGAATCAGCAACCTTAAAAGTAGGAATAGATACGCTGCCTAAAAGTGAAATTTAGTTATTCGAGAAGGAGTTTTGAAATTGAAACAAAAGTGTACTCTTATTATAAAAATAACATAAAAATTCAAATATTTTGAACTGTCGGAATTAGGTACCTTTAGCAATCATTTAAATCTCTCATCTTAAAATTCTGAATATTAGATCCGCTCTTTTAAATTTCGTAATTTATAGATTTGTTGTCGTTTTAATGTTGTAATTTTTATTTAAACCTATTTCAATTAGAGAATGTTTGGATTTCATTTTATTTGTATTATAATGATAAATGCCAAATAAAACCCATCTGGCGCGAACGCTATAGGGCTTGAAAACTCTCAAGCCTCTGAACTTTCTTGGCGACTTGCATTTGCGCAAATACACACACAGAAATATGTATATAGTTAGGACTGAGTACACATTGAAAGAGGTAGTTTCTGATAGGGACGAGAGAAAGAATAGTTATCAGTAGGATATGATCTATTTAATTATTAATTGTTTGTTAAGAGTAATAAACACCGGCTCTAGAGTTCGAAATCAGGTAAGGAGGATGAAAACTAGCAGTTAAATACACAATTATTTTTAGACTCGAACATTTTATCAGCAAATTTAAATAAGAAAGTTTAGCCAAAAAAAGCACATTGCACATTAAGGGAGTTCGGTTTTGAACTTTATAGAACACCTCCCAGTATGAATTTTTATTAATATAACACTTTTATTTTCAATCATTTCTAGAAATTATATTTAGTACCCTCTTTTATGCGGTTCTTCTTATCACATTTGAAATCATATTATGCAGGTTGTATAGCAAGTGTTTTACTAAATTAATCTCTACTCTAGTTGCTAATACCGTAAGTACTAAATGGTATAGGTCTATCAAGTTTAGGTGAAGTACAATTTTAAAAGTTAGGTTTAATAGTAAAAAAGTAAAAATATGGAAATTTTGAAATATTAAAAAAAAGACAACATATGTAACGAGTTTTTTTCATATATGTAGTGACTAAAGGCAGTAATTTTAAGTGTGATGAAAATCTTAAGGCATATTTTGGTTTTTAGGAATTTCAGCTTTCATATGTATTACCTAGATTTCCAATTTTAGGTTTGCTTTTAAGGTATTTCAAAGAATGATTGCGTAGATAAAAATCAACATGAGATCTAATAAAAATACACTTCTTCTACAATTAATGCTAGACTTGAGTATAAACCTCTTTGGTAGAAAATGTAATGTGTGCAAGAAATATACCAAATTATAGAGCAAACGTGTTTATTTGCGCAAAAACTTGTTTTTCTAGGAATTGTGTAACAAAAACGATAATTACTACAAAAAGAACATTTCTACCAGATCTATCAGTTACAGCAGTGTCAGAGACCTTTTTTGATTTGGGAGGCGCGGGTACAAAACGCCCATCAAAAAAGAGAGCAACATTTTCAAATCCGGTAGGTTTTTGTTGTCCAGTTTGGATATTTTTCTTTGTTCATGCACTGTCGAGACCGGAACGTTTCCTTTATTGCGTTAGAAACGTTTGTGTTTTTTGTTTTTCCATATAGAGTAAACGAGTAAATGTCAGTTAAGCTACAAGGACAGGTAGTAGCCGGAATGGTTCTCTGGTTAGAGTAAACTCGTCTTTTACATTTTTAGTGTTGGAAAATTAATTGTTTCAGAGCATGCAATATGTTGTTTCAGTTTGTGACCACCGAAGAAGTGTACACACTTAAAATGCGTGTTAATTTTTCTGAAAAAGACAAACTACAAACTAAACGAAAGTAAGCAACTGAAATAAATAAATGAAACGGCTAAAGTACCGCGGGGATAAGAAAAAGAACTAGTGCCGCGAAGGGGCTATTACAAGCTCAATCTTGAGGAGGCACGAAGGCTTAATAACTACATTCTGTGCGTCGACTCAAACGCGATCATCTAATGGCACCTACGTTAATAAGCTAATCATTAGTTCAGGTTGCATGCTCTGGATGGATCGCATTCCAATTTGACCATCTCGGTCCAAAATTACAGACCACGGGACAATAACTGAGATGTAAAAGGGTCCTTGCCGCACTGTACTTTCCCTAATGACGACATATCTTGGGTGAGATTTCAAACTTCCTAGATCAATTACAGTGTTGTTAGCAACATCCCCAGAAGCAGCGTTCACATTAGAATCTCACCAGTATTATGCTATTCGACTTGTTAATCCTGAACCCAGGGCTAATTTGAGCCGCATATGAAATGTGAGATCAGAGGCCACTGGTACCAAGGTGAACAACCTTTAAATGAGGCAAAGTGACGGCGATAAAAATGTGATTAGACTGTTTTACCATGTCTTCGAGTTAACCGAAGCTTGACTTCCTCGAAGGCTTATAAAGGATACATGCAATATTATTTTTTTGCCAGCCGATGCTGGCATAAATTCCTGAGGTTGTTCTTACAATGTGGTTTCACTGTAAATGTCCAGTCAGCCGAATAGAATGGCTGGACAAATGGGTGATTCTTTCAGACTATATGCAGGATATTGCATTATGCTAGTGAACCTACAACCCTGACACCGAGAAGAACTTGTCGCAAGCAGTGTGGCTACAACTCGAGTTTAATTTTTACAGACATTTTGACGGATTCAACCGAACTAGTGGAGTCATAGTCCGCCTGACCTTGGAACATCACTCCCAATAAAATGAGTCGGGCTTAAAAAGTGAAATTATCACTTCATTAGCAGATCGAATCGTCGAAAAGTTGTGACAAGTGGGTTGCACGCTACGCCAACATATCATTCTCGGTCTCGATGTATGTGCATATAAGCAACATGCGCATAAATTTATATCTCCTAATAACAGGAATTTTGTAAAAGACAGCTGCCAGGCAATTTGCTCGGAGCTCTTTGCGCCTCGCCGCTATTGAGGAGTCTGCCTGAAAGAGTAGTTAGTCTCTGCCGGCGAATAATCAAGTCTATGCATGCTGGAAATTCCTCCGTCTATCAGTCTACGTCTTAAGTACCCCGACTCCCTGTGCGTCGTACCAAGACTGAGAAGAACGCACTACTTTACTACTTTACTGTTTCTCTGGTTTCCCCGTTGTGTCATAGAGATCTTCTCGCGGACGAGACGCATCTTCAAGTGAATTGAACCACCGGTAGTTGCCAGAGTTACGGTGATTTCATATTATGGCCATTCAAGAAGATCCAATCAAGTCTCGCATCAGTGGATTTATTTGTTTTAATCGTAGACATTTATCTACCATTCCCAGTTCACGTTTAAATTAAAAGGCCTCAGCGAATAATGCTTAATTGTATAAAGGTATAGATTAATGCATTATTTCTTTAATGAGGCTCAAGCTAAATGATAAGAATTATTACAAAAGCCGGATGGTTACGCATCCAACACAGTTGATGTAAATTCGGCTTTTGACCTCTTCATTTCGCTAGTAACTTTTTATGGTGTGCATATTCATTACGAAAAAGATGGGTAAGTATGATCCGTAAAGCTTAGTAAGTAGAATAGTTACTTTTTAAATACACAGGACTACAATGAATTTTGTTGAATTCTTCAAAAATGAATCTTTCAATATTTTATATTTATTTTATTTTTATTAGTTTTCTAAAATATGATGTTTATGTTTTCATGTCTGTTTGAAATTAACATCTGGTTTTAAACGGACAAGTTTTTACATGCTTTATGAGATTTAAGGAAAAAGGATTCTAATCCTAGTTTATGACCAGCAACACTTAGGTCATGAAAGGAGTCCTTTCATTTTATAGTTTTATCACTGTCTATACGTAGGTGCCATATGTCTGTTATTTAATATTTTTCTTAGACAATCTGTTGATTTGTTTAAACTTTTAAAGAATGGGTCTAGGATCTCACGGTTTAAAAATTGTTTTAGTCAGGATAAGAGTTTAGTTGAGAGACGACTCTCTGAGCAGTAAGAACGATTTCTCTTAGTGCAATTCTTTTAAATAAAGAATAACAGTTTAATGATAAATTAAATTGAAGCATTTATTTATGATTAACCTATCCTTAACCTCCAACAAATTTGTTCCCGAACAAGTGGACCATTATTTCTATTGGACTTTTCCTGCATATTATGAATTTTGTTAATAAAAATCCTCAATCAGCTCTAATTATCAAAAGAAATGGAGTTAAAAATATAACAAAAGATCGTATTTTAATCATTTATTATCTCAGAAGCTGAAAAAATTGTCAGGTTAACTATTTTATAAAAATACAAAAAAAAATTTTAAAAATATTCGAATTATTTCGTTGATTTTAAAAAAATCAATCTTTTATTTTTTCAATTGAATTAACAAGTAGAGCATTTTTATATACAAATTCATAATCTACAGATAAAATGCAACAGAAACATACTGCCACTTGTTTGGCTTCAGCAAAAAGTATTAAATTCGTTAACCAGTATTATTTATTGAAATTTCATTTTAATTTATATAAAAAAAAAGGTAATTTATAGAAATGTATAAGGCTGAACCTTTCGTTATAACTTTAAGTAAGTAATTCTTTGATATCTTTGAAAATTTTTGATCTAGTTGTTTCCGAGATAATGAAGGACGGTTCTTTGAAATAACAAAATATTTTTGTGTTTCTCATAAGAAGCTCACATACGACATAAAATATAAAATTAAAAACAAAAGGATCGATTACCTCTCTTTATGAATATTTTAAAGCATTAACTAGTGTGGGTATTAATAAGACATCCAGACAACCGGACGTATAAATGATATTATAACGCTTTTGATTAGTAATAGTAATAATTTTAGTAGCTACTAGGAACACGAATGCTGTAATGATACACAACAAATTTTTTTCATACGATTTGTAATGCAAAAGATTAGTAAATTTTCTATTTTTACGCGAAATATTTGTTCTAACACGAATTCAAAAATAATGCTATATGTAATTTAAAAAAAATAAAAATCCAAGTTATTAGGGTGTATATAATTGAAGGAATACCCGAATTTAATTATAGTAGGACTCTTAAGTTGTATTTTATATGTTTCTACCTAAATTGAGTTAAGTACACCCAATTATTTTCGAATGGTTTTAATATTTCTTTTTATCAACTAATACGGTTTTTTTTTAAATTTGTGGAACATATATTCAATTTTACTATTGAAACTGAATGAACATCAATGTAATTTTTATTTTCAGTCGCAGAAACTAACATTAAGATATTTTGTAGTAGTACGAAAAAATAAACCAAAAATAAACATTAGGTACTTCTTGAATTTTTAATGAAAAATTGAAAAACAATGATTATTTTCGATCGCTGATATTTTTACTCTTATGAAAAGGACTTTTCTTCCCTGAAAAATAACATAGCCGAACTAATCGTCTCGACTGAAGTACTTAGTTTATTTATTTATTTCAAAAATATTCATTTTTACTTATTTGAGGAAGATAGCAAGAGTTAATCGATTTTTAACAATAAAAACAAATTTAACATTTTATCACTATAGTTTGAAAGTGAATGTGATGAATTTGCTATGGTAGTGCTTATGAAATAATTTCGATCGGTATATTATTACATTTTCACATTTACACTCGGAATTCGTAAGCCCTATAAATTATATGGTTATAAATTTTGGTAAGATATTTAAAATTGACTTTCTTCTTTTTCTTCAATCGATCGGATAACACGGCCTAAGTTTGAAGCCAACATTTACATCTAGATATTAAAATGTTTTCACATAAGATAAACAATATATTTAAACGAATTTTAATAGGCGATTAAGGAAATCCACAAGCTAATTATGATGGAACAAAGTAATATTAGGTCTACCGGAAAGTTCTGTCCGATAATTTCGTTTCAAGTTTGAATATATTTGGATATGTTCGTTTGAGTTATATGTGGCTGTATATCTTTATAATTGCATTTATTATGGTGCCCTTCGAAATTAATTACAACAAAGATATCTCATGTCATCGTCAGCGTGTCGAAATTTGTTAAAAATTTTTGGTGAAGATGCTGTTTCGGACAGAACGTGTAGGAGATGGTTGGAAAAATTTAAAGCAGGTGATTTCGGCCTTAGTGATAAGCCGCGCTCTGGGCGTCCATTTGTGGTTGATGACGATATTTTTAAGACCATGATAGATCAAATGGTGAAAAATTGATTACATATGAAAACATAGGAAAACAGCGTGAACCCGGAAAACATGCCTTCTTCACCTCTACACCGAGCTTGAGCCTTAAAAAGCGAATACTGTGTATATGGTGGGACATGCAAGGCCCAATCCATTATGAGCTTTTGGAACCCAAAAAAAGCTAAATTCGGAGAAATACAGTAAACAAATGGACGAGTTAACAAAGTACTCCAAGAAAAAAGGCTGACAATATTCAAAAGGAAGGAAATCATACTACATTACGATAATGCTGGCGACTCGCAAATCTCAGAGCTAGGATAGGAAATTCTTTCACATCGACCATACTCCCCAGACCTTAACTATCAGATTTTCACCTATTCCTTTCTTTACAAATATATTTGATGAGAAAAAAATTTAAAAATGAAGAAAACGTTTGCGTTTACAGTAGTGCTGCTGTAGTTTTTCGCATCCAAAGATTTTCTTCAAAAATAGGTTTTATAAATTACCATCATGCTGGGAAGAAGTCATAAGGAATGATGGAAATTATATCGTATAATAAATCTAGTTAAATATGTTAAAAATTGTATAATTTTCTTCCTCTTCAAAAACGGACAGAACTTTCCGGTAGACCTAATATAATCACTTGAATGTAAACTTTCATCGAATTGAATTATAATAATAAATCGAGATAGTTTCAAGTTACTTCTCTAATGAATACGTTCACAATAAACAATTTTCTTTTCCTTCCTTCCTATATTTGAAATTTTTTCATATATTTTGTAACAACCTAGTGATAAAAATTAAAATTCTGCCAAGGTCAGAATAGATGAGAGAGATTAAATTTATTATTATTATAAAGAACTGTCAAAATAAGATGGCTAGTGAAAACACTTTCCCCATTTTGGGGAAATACCAAATTATTTATGGCCTCTATGAAATGTAAAATCCATAAAAATATATGTATTCTGCTCTAATAATCTCTTATCTCCACCGTTATTCATTAATTCTTGTTTTTTATAACTGTAATACATTAACATAAGCATCAATTTACAAATTCTGTCAGGGAATTACTTTCTTCGGTGCCTTTGGGCTTTTACTCGACAAAATTCAAAGAAAAGTCACGTCAAACACATAATAAATCATTTTCTTGCGCATATCTAATTTCGAATATAAATGCCATAAAAGAAAGCTCCATGACATTTATGTATATGTATATAATAATTAATAATTACTAAAACGTAGACTTAATTAATTTCAATTAAGTATATTTTATATGAGTGTATTAGGTAGTAAATTAGATAAGATTATGTTGCCTACATATAATACAATTACACTTTTAGCTACTTATTTCTAATATACACAGTATAGACTTCTAATATTCTCTAATCCCTACGGTTAAATCGTAACGATCCATTACTACTGCATTATACTGGTTTTGATGCCTTTGAGAGGAACATATAAATTATAATTCTAGAAATTGTTAATATCGACTGCGAGAAATAACGAAATATAAGACGATGTAAAATATGATAATTAAATCAAAACAAATTCCCCTCATTTCGCTCTTTACATATAGTGCAAAAATAAATATTACTCGCTTTTTCAAGCGATGTCCAAACTAATTCAAATTCATTAACTTACTGATATGCTAGTACGATAAATAAAATTTCTGGTTTTAATCAATAATTTTAATTTAACTTTTGTATTGTTAGTTTATGCTGTTCATGATTCATAGTATTGCGAACTTGTTACATACAGAACTCTATGAACGATCGATAGAATTTTTATATGTATATTTAAATTTAAACAAAATTTGCCTATGATAACTGAAAAATGAATGAATTGTGCCACGTTGTGCTGGAACATTAGTAAGTACGTTATTAATTATTATTTTTATCTTGAAACTCGAAAATAGACGAGTTGGAAAATAGTTGGGGAAGGCGTTTTTTCGTACATTTTGGGCATATCTTTACAACCAATTCACAAAAACTTTTAAAAACAAATAAAAGCTTTTGGAATATTTGAATTAGTCAGATGAGTGGAGGCACGAGCGATCCTATAAGGGATCCTCTTAGACTGGTACGGAATCCTAAAAAATAGATTGTTAAGTGTATGTGATAAATATAATATATATATATATATATATTTTTCCATAGGTTACTATCCGTCTTAGCTTAAAAATAAGTCACCATAAAAATTGTTGAGGTCAAGCTTATGTACGATTTAAGAAAAAGAAAACAAATACTTTCAAAAAAAGCAAATCAACGTAGATTGCTACACCGTTTAGGTGTACCCTATAAAGTTAAAAAATATGCAATTAGGTACTTTTACTGTGTCTCCACACAGCACGTCCAAAGGCAAGTGAAATGCGCCCCTCAGCTCGCATTTGTCCGCGCGTTCATACTTAGTTAGAGTTAGTTAGACTTTTACTTAACCCAGTGCGATTGATTATACGCTTTCTGGCTTCGTCCGAGGCAATTAATCAGGCGCCGCAGGTGAATTCATTGCCAATTCACAAAATTTTGCTCGTTTCTCAGCTTTTGCTGTTCATCAGTTCAGGGAGATCGCTTTCACAATTAAACCACGCAAACTGTTCCCAGTGTGGCGCATGATTTGCCTAGATCGATTCTTGGCTAAATAATCAATTAGCTTTGCCTGGGCCAGAAACAGAAATAGAAGATAAAACGGAAAAAAATGAAAAAATCATTGGTAAAAAAAAAGAAAACCCCTATCGAAAAATCTCCTCCGGCATCGATCGATCGATCCTCTTCCTCTAGAAACAATACCTGTAACTGCGCATCATCACGATCTATCAACAGGTGGTGCCCAAGCCAGATGGAGGCGAATCAACAAAACTGTTCACGATCCAATTCTGAAGTGACCACAGCACAGCTTTTGCTATCGATCTCACAGATATGCTGCGGCTGGTCCACTCAACTTGGCTGCGTGAAATTCTTTACGAATAGAACTTGGACATTGTGAGGTGCGAAAACAACGTAAGATGATTAGCGGTATCGATAGCCGGCTGTCCGAAACCGCTTTTTAGAACGTCTCAATTTGACCTTAAATGATTGAGCTGTCAAAAATTCTCGTTCTTCCTGTGTTCGACAGCCGAAGCCAATATCTTAGCCGTAAGTAATACTGACCTATATAATTTTGCCGATAATTGGACACAGGTCGGTTGAATGAGTTGGGGCTCCCCTGTGTCAACTGAGCTGTGTCTGTGCACCCAAGCCAAATTCTTTCTTTTTTATTATGAACCAATGTAGTTTTTGCTCTTATTCACTAGTTAGCCTAATTTCAGTTAAAACTACGTGAATGAGGCGATTTTTTTTTTGTTGCAAAATTCATAACATGATATTTTTGATGAGTTCTTTTAGGAAACAAGGGCGCAATTATTCCTCCTTCAAGAGACGAGATCGAGACCATGATATTGATGACTTTGTTGACGCCCACTGAGCTCACCTCACCTTTCACTGTGACCTCTTTTAGGGTAATCCTTAAGTTAACAAATGACCCCTTTTGAGGTAAAGAGTTCATGTCTTTGGAAATAAATTATTTTTCAATTTGTAATTTTGAAATTAGATATATGCGTATAATTAACATGCGCCATACAGATAAAAAGTCCAAAATACAAAGAATACAAATAATAAAAAAAAAAAGTACTCACCCTTATAAATTTTTCGTAATGAGGAAATTTTTAAAATGAAATCCAAGAATTTTCCATTAATCCAATTTGGTGGAGTAAAAATGTAAAAAAATTTTTATGAAATTATTACCTATGCAGCTATTCTTCACGTTTTCCTGCACCTTAGGCACAGTAATAAAAATTCAATAGCAATGTTCTTCTTGCTAAGAAACAATTCACTTCTTTACACGTCGTCAACGCAGTGTGTATAAATTTTTCTGCCTTCCTCTCTGTCCGAAATATAATTTTCACTATTTTCACGTACTATCTATACGTTTTTTCCTGAGCCTTAAGCCAACGTTTTGTTGTGTTTTTACTTCCTTTTCGTAGATTTTGAGAAATTTCAAACAGATAAAAAAGATAATCTAAAGACCTTGTTTAGTCCACGTTCAAGCAGAGCGAAGCATAAAAGTATAGTTGCATTAATTGCAATAGTCCAACAGTAGCCGAGCAGACTGGCCTGAAGAAGGTAATTTACAGGACGCCCGCGGCACGGTCTAGGTACATTTAGTCTATGTAATTTTGAAGCACAGCATATACCCTGTTAAATTGTTTTAATGTTTCACAAAAATCTACAGCACTTGCGGCGTCTAAATCGCTTTTATTGGCCCTTTATGTTTAATATAAAATCATTCCCAGAATCTGTAGAGATGTAGCATTTATTAGACATATTTAGGTATCCGTTTTGCAATAAATGAGGCGATTATCGGATAAATAAATGCGATATCACAGAACTGGACAAACCACTGAGAGCGTACAGGTGCACCTTAGATATTTTATACAGGTGAATTTAGACATAAATTTTAAAACTATGTTTTAACTACCGCTGCTGATTTTAAATATTATCGATAGAAGGCAAAATCAACTAATAGACTTTCTTTAAAGTAGCCAAATACCTTAAGATTCTTCTGTCTCTGAATAAAATCCCACCATCTGTTAAGGTGGCAATTAATCACTTCGCGGAATAATCGAAATCACATCGATCGCATCAGAATTATTTTTATTTTTTATTTTCCGTTGGAAGATGTACCGATCGGTGGAGAAAGTGCACCGAATGAGAGTTTTATTTGGTTTTTTTTTTTATTTTATGTAATCCAATTTCACAGCGATAAGTGAATAAAGAAACGAGCACCCAACGTCGTCGTCCAAGTAGCCACCCGCATCGATATAATCCTTAAAACGTTGAGGCCACAATTTTGTAAAACTCACAGAGATTACACCGAACGCACGCGGATCAGTCGATCGAACCTGCTCGGGCCAAAGTAGCTAGTCGCTGAACAAGTGGTTTGGGAGCATCGCACGCGACTATTTGTGAGCGCGGTCGTCGTGAGACTAGTGGCTTGATTGGCTGCGATGGTACTGTTACTGTTAGTTACGGGCGCAAGGTAAGTAAGATAAGACCTTTTAACAAAGGTAAAAAAAAAAAAACAAAAAAAAACAAAAGCGGCTAACAGCTAGATGGAGCAAAAGTTTTACCCCGACGAAGAGCCGCCAAGTTGCCGAGACACCGAGCCGCTCTGCCTCAGCCTCAGCCTCAGCCTCGGAGAGGAGCGCTTCGTTCGGCTGGGTTTGAATCGGATCGCACCAGAGAAGGGCTCCTCCGGAGTCTGGTACCATCCATCGGAAATCTTCCTCTTTGCAGATAGACAGCGCAAATCTTGTCCGTCGAGCCGACCGCTTTCCATCTGACGGTGGTGTGAAGTTCCAATTCTCGTCGGTACACACCTCCGGTGCCGTCTCTCATCTCAAATGGCCCAAACTGCAGGTAAAGTGAATTGTTTAAAAATTGCAAAAAGTCTGCTAGCCACCTCAGATTTTCATTGCCCACCGTCGTATCTTTACCAAATGACTTTTCTCAAGAATCTCTTGAGAGTCTGTTGTTCTGTGGCAAAATATTGCGGAAGTGTCTCTGGTGAGAGGTGCTAGCTGTTGCTCGCCACATATAACCACATATGAACCTCTGATTGACTCGGTCGGTATTTTTTGCGGCCTCTCGGACTCACAGTTGCATAAAATGATCACTTGCCTTGCTCAGGTAACTGGTACTTGGCCAGTTAGGTATGGCAATTAAGAAGACTGCAATAATTTGCAATCGCACCGCAAAAATCACTCCTCTTTCAGGGAGGGCGGATTAGCTTAACTGTTTTTTCCAAATTAACTTCTCAATGATAATGTTTACTGAAAATTTACAAATAATAATTGTTAATTATCACATATTGCCTTATTATAGCAGATATGTATGAACTTACCCAACTACATTTATTCATATAATTCGTAGCTAATAGGTTCAGCACCTTGTAGGCGAATTAGCATTTTATTGAACCAGGGATGATTTGAACCTTTAATAGAAAAATAATGCATAACACACAAAAACATAACTGCATTATTATAGTACTCTAAGTCTCCAAACTTTTTGGTTAAAGAACTACACTGATCCCAACTTTTATTAAACAAATATTCGGATTTAAAATCGTGAGCATAGTTTAACAAAATCGGGTTTTTAAAATTGGCTTCGCTCGATAGGAGTAGTGCCTGAAATATGTACTTGTCAAAAACCAATTTTTAATTTAAAAAAAAAAAGTTTTATTTTGCAGTAGTAATAATTTCAAGACCATTTACCCGTAGTAATCAAACACCCGAGCTTTGCCCGGCTAAACAAAATTAACTAATGACCATCTAAACTCTAGGACTGGGAACCCACACAAGAGGGGGACATGCCAAATTTTAGTTAGTTTTGAAAACTTGTTTCATCAACTTTTTTCTGTATATGTCCGTTGTATTCTAAGGTTAAGGTTAAGTGCAGAAATCTCATTGGGTCCTATTCTGGATTTCAAACGATCGATAGTCAAGACCCTAAAGCATGTAAGACTTAAAATTGCGTCTTAATTATTATTACAATGTTTAATTTCATTCTATACTGGTTTTATGTTTCTACTCCATAAATGATTTATCTATTCTTTTGAATAATTAAAAAACATAGTCCACCAGTTAAAATTAAAACGTCATATGGGCGCTACTTTTACCTTTTTTATGAATTTGTAAAAATTAATAAAGTGGCTTGATACCGCTGCTGGTTGTACGATACTCATAGTTTAAAAAGGAATAAAAAGGAAGCTAGAGATTTTAGAGGTATACAGAATGCTTAATTCATATATACATACATATATGCCTTATTCAATTTATTTGAGCACTATCAACGAAACAAAATAATTCCGATAGGAATGCAGATAAATTATCATTAATAAAATAATTCGAAATTTTAAAACTTTTGATATTTATTTTATAAGATAAACACTTAATCTGAAAATGCAAAACGGAGCCATGCCATACAGTTAAAAAATGATTTAAATATTGCAGAAAGTGTTGAACAGTTTCAAAAAGTTGTGAAAACATAAATGGAGTATTTGGAGTATAGTCCCAAAAAGGTGGCATTACTAAATCTGTCGCATAACACATGTGATAAAGTGATAAAGTGGAGAAAAATGCTTCCTCTGAAAATAACAAAATTTAATCCACAATTCATTGTACTAAAACAATAAAACATAGAGATTTGAGCATCAGTAATGTTGTGTAGCAGGACTATTGGAGCTTAAGCTCGTAGGTAAAAAACACATTTTAATCCTCAGAATCAAATACATATCATATATCTATGTCGCAGAAAACGTATATTTAAAATTCTATTATGATGCTAAACAGAAAATTAGTTGAAAAACTTCTATAGCTGTCATTCTAGCCGTCTAGGCGCACAATACAGTCAAAATAGTCTTGAAACCAGTTGAATCTTTGTTTCTAATCAAAACTGTTTACACCATTGATCTTACTACATTTTATATAAAATATGCAATATTATCGCAGGATCCGCTGGGGGTTTGATTCTGTTATATTCCGGGGATAGTAGTGGACCTTATATTTTTGGGTAAAAGAAGCAATATTAAAAAACGAAAAAATCAAAGACATTTTCTTTTCGGTTTAGAAGTAGTCTTAAAATGTTTAACAATTTAATACCTTATATTTAAATGAAATTATTAAATATAATAACAGCAAAGTGTTGCCTTCGTCGCTGATTCAAGTGGAAATAAGCCAAAATTTGTTTAAATAAATACTCATAAAAATTTAAAAACGTTTTCAAAAGTTTAAGTCCTCCCTGAGCCATCATTCAACAGTTTCGCACGCTTTAATTGAACTGCTAGTGCTAAGTCTGTCGATAGAACTAATTCTAATAAAATATTCAGAAAAAATATAGAAAGAATTATACTCCCTGCCAACACATATTATGCGTTAACTATCTTGTCGACTGTATCAAAATTGCATTCACGAAGTTGTTTCTATGATAACCTATTATTTCATAGCTTTATTTACCTTAAACAAAGCTTAAATATTTATAATTTTTTAGGTAACGATAAAGTTACAATAGTTGATATTTGTATGTAGATTTACATTTGGAAATGTGTGGATATATTTTTGTAGCCATATTATATGCAACGGCGATATTGGCGATATTGAAAAAAGTAGTTAACATACCGCACCCCGAGGTTGATAAGTCCTTGTTTGAATCTGATTCAAGACATGACTACACATAATAGAAGAGCGCAAAAGCAAAGCAAAATAGGCAACTTTCACAGCGTTCCGGTGATATATTCAGCGAAAGTATCTCCCGTCTAAAGCACACGTTTCATAAAGATATCACAGTGTAACATACTGATCCACGTTCGAGTAATGATAGAGAGTTCATGTTAGGGAAATCTTCACAAATGGATTAACAATTAATTTTTTTTTTTTCACCGTAATTAGTGCCTGTAACTAAGAGCAGAAAAAAATCTTAATGGGCAATCGGCATGAAACCTTCATAATCTGAGGAAAATTTCAAAGAGAAAATCTCCGAAGAAAACTTATATTTTTTACATTTTATCTTCATTGTTTATTCTATATTTGATTTTTTCAAGTGAAAATTTTTCGAAGCCAATGACAAATGCACATAAGTAAAATAATGTACACTTGCACTTACATTTTGATATAAGCGCAGCCTGGTTTTCATAAATTAAATAAATTAAAGCTACGTACAAATAAGTAAACTTTTATTGCGTTAAAATAGGTTTTTGCAGATAATCGTCCTTTCAAGAAATCGGTTAACATGGATCGTTTTAAATTTTGAAACCATGACTTCAGCTTATTCAAAATTACAAATACTAAAATTGTTCGTTGTAGTATTGTTTTGGGAGTATTTTGCAATAAAGGGCTACAACAATTTTATGCTATACTTTATTACGATTATGAAATCCAAAAGTAATATTTAAAATTTATTGAAGGTAGTTGTTAGTCTTTGCTGATTTCTCTTAATTTTGTTTTTCCATTGGTTGTGAGTAGACCAGACTATGCGTCAGGTATGATTAAAAACAAAAATCAAGAAATTATTAGTCACTAACGGTTAGTTTCTCAATGACAAGATCAGTTTCATTGTCTTGAGGTCTTCAAATAATTAATAATACAAAAACTATAGAGTTTTACACTTTGTTCGTAACTACTGCTTTAAAATTGATTGGGTTCTTCCATCCTAAACGTAAACGTTTTGAATACATAACATCTATACTTTACGAGTAAAAGGAAATTAGCACTGAAATATGTGAGCCTGAATTTAAAAGTATCAATAAAACTAATTGCGTGTGCTACCTCTCAGCAGCATTCCTGTAAAATTTATGCAATAACCGACGTACTTTAGCCCATCCCAACAAGCCGATGTGATCAAGACCAAGAATTTGCTTGTGACAGCACCTTGCGCCGCTGTTGGTGCCAGCAGTATATTATACAAATTATTATCGCCAGCTCCGCTGTTTTATGCTTTGATTTTGCTTTTTTCGCCACAGATTAGAGGGAGATTCGCGGATGCCTGTTAAAGTTAAGTAATCTTTTCCTAATTTTTGTTTTTTGCTTATGGTTAAGTATGTTATTCAAACGATTTGAGTTAATCAAACGGAAATTCAAATAATTAAAGAAATTAACCTAATTTTAAAATGAGGAAGATGAAATCTTTGCAAGGTACTGCGTTTGCACTGGAATTGTTAGTAAGGTAAGGTATAGAATTTTCTTTAAAAGGAGAACTCTATAGAATTATTTTGCAATTAATTGGCGGATAAGGTGTTATAGGAGATTTATCATAATAGCCTGCCGTTAGAGTTTTTAACTCAATAAACAAGTAATTCCAGAAATAGTGATGAGAAGTATGCGGATAGTTGCTGGTCCGACCATCTACCCGTCAAGCGGGGCTCACTGGATGCAAATTCCACACATGTGTGCCTCTTACAATTGCACAATTCCTGGTTAACGTCATTATATTATATAATAATAGCTGCGATGTTATGCAAGCTGTCTATAAGAAACAAACGGGTAACATTCAATTCGATCGTTGATCAGCAAGGAAATATGCATAATCTGCCATTGGTACACCAATAAACCGGAAATAGCCACGAACCTGGTCTAGGGGCACCAGCCATGCGGCTCTGGATTGTATTTTCTTATTGTTGCGAATTGTGTGCATGACCATGACCAAGGAGGAGAGTCGAAGTTATACTAAAACAAAGTAAAAGTTCATCTGCTACTTGACCAGTTACCCGAGAAAACCAGAAATCATATATGTTGCTTACCTATGCAAGTTTATCCGCACATGGTACTACGTTTGTCTCATACCCTGGTAGATGCATCCAGATAGCTCGGCTACACGACGTGGGGCATGTTGCCAGGAATTGGCGGCCACTTTGCCGTGGTGGTATGAACTACGGCCAGAAAGTATACACCGGCCAGAGTCAACATACGTGCAATAACGGATTTATGTTTAGCCTAGTGCAACAGGTTGCAATTGTGTATCCGGCACGGCGATACGCACTCTTCACAGATCAGCTAGAAAGAAGAGAGCAAGTGGTGCGCATGGGCAACTGATTTATTTACTTTTCGTGCGGTTCTAGACGACTATCAGTTCACGGATCTATTCTTTTACTGCAAGTAAAGGTTAGCAAAATGAGAACTGATGCCACAAGTCCGACAGAAAATTGATTCCAAAGACTGAACGGTAAAAGTGCATCAATTGCAGAGCATACCGCGGAAATGATTTACGCGCCTCTTTGAACTTTCGGAAATGGTTGCCTTTAGCATATTTAATTAATATGCTTTCTACATGTAACTGGTAGATTAACCTTGACATTGTACTCATCTGACCGTTGGCGATTGGAATGTATTACAATAGAATTTTATCAAAGTTGCATTTTCTATATCCACTATCTAGAATTTTAGAATCTATGTATCAGACGATATGTAGCTAGAAAGTAAACAAAGTATCGAGCAGATCTTCTTGCAGTTTAATCGCCGACGAAACCTGTTAAGCTGGCTCTGTGGGAATTCTATTTACTTATTGAAACGTCAAGCCTACCGTTCCTAGTTTCTTGCCAGCTAGAAAAAGGTATCTTGTGAAACGCACTTTGTCAGGAAAATAGTTTTAACGTTTATGTTGAAAAGCAAAGTCAATGTTAAAAGGAAATATTCGGTATATACCTACTTACATTTATTATATGAATTTTCCATAAACTGTCATTTAACCCTTTTTGGACCCAATATTTACCATGAATATAAAATAAAATTAATGTATTATAATATAAAATCATCAAATATGAACCTACAAAAACAGATTAGCAATGACACAATGTTCGCACTATTACTAGGCAAATTCACAATTCGCCCAACCGTTTTTTGAATGAGTACTTGTAAAAACAGACAATAAAATATTGTCTCTTCTGTTATAACGAAAAACAAAATATTGTACTCAGAAGAAAATGAATGGAAAACAATATTAGATATTAAAAAACAAATATTCTTTGGAATCAAATACCCAATGAACGAATAATTTTTAAATATTTTCATAAATAGCCACTTGATTTGATAAAAACATATTTAAAATAATGTTAAAATAATATTTCAATACTGGAAATATTTTTAGTTAAAAGAAACAAATTTAAATCAAAATTCTTCAATATGATCTAAACTGGAATTTTGAATTGAATTGAATGTTTTAAACTTTACCTATAAGTTTACAAATTCATCAAATCGCAATGATTTGTATCCATCAAAATTGCAAATCGTGAATTTACCTGGGTTAAGCTTTTAATGCAAAATTAACACAAAGAAATGTAATTTCATGTTCCATTCATAAAACTAAAAAGTTTTACTCGACGTAACTATTCACATATTTCAATTCATTCATCATCGCTATCCTTTCATCAATTATTCATATATCAGTTCACATCAAAATTCAAGGAAAACATAAGGAACATTTAATACTGCGCAATTCGTTTTATTTTAAAAGTATTGCATCTAAAACTTGTAGAAAATAAATTTTTCGTAATTAATTTAAAAATCCCACTTTTGCTTTATCAACATTTAGCTCACAAAGAAAATTTAGTAATATTGATTTAAAATATGGAATCTCGATCTTGAAATAGAATTACACATTTTAATAAATCATATAAATTACAAATGTTACAACCGATAATGTTTGTATTTTATTTTAAAGTGCATTTTTCTCTGAGTGCAGTTTTAAACTTATTAGGTATACATATGTATATACCTTAATTTTTAATAAATTTCATTACAAATTATGGATTATTGTGGTTTTTTAAATTAAAAATTATATATATATATACTGTTTTTACTACACTATACTATTATTATTAGGTCTATTATATCATTGATACTTCTTATTCTTTCCTCTTTTTCTATTTTCTATGATTTTGAATGTCTCTGATATATCGTTACTATATCACAGATACACCGAATCTTATCATTAAAGCCCATTGTGACTTGAGAGTTACAAATTTTAATCATATATAAATAGTAACAATAACAGCATTGACAAAATCAGGGGTATACAATCAAAGTTGGTAAAGTCCACAGTGCCAAAATGTTCAGTAAACGATAAAAACGATTATTTTAATAATTACAGGTAACTATTCTAATGTTAAATATTATTTATATGCAGAATGTAATACATTATGGAAATACAAGTGTTCATCACGCTCAGTTCAATACTTTTGAGTAAAACCTTAAGTATAAGATGGTCTTTCCTAGTTTTGTTACCAAGTTTTGGACTTTGCTAAATTTGTAACTGAATGTTTAGGGCTTTCCTATATTTGTTACCAACTTTCTGGGGAGGGTTGGATTCAGGCGTCAGTGAAATGGAGGCAATGGAGCCTTCGTATTGGTCGAAAAGGACCAACTTGGACTTTGCTAGGTTTGTTTGTAAAGTCAATTTTCAATTTGAAATAACAGTCGAGATTACTAGAATTTGTATAAAATTATTCTACGGGGTAAATATAGATACGGACAAAAATGTGTTGCAATTTAAATCTCACTTTTAAAATTTTGTGGACTTTACCAACTTTGATTGTATACCCCTGAAATATACAAAATTAAATACGAGGTGTGTTAAAAAATTACAGGGATTTTGTAATTTTGCGAGTTAAATTAGTTCGATTCGTGAGATTTTTTCGTTGTTGTTTTACTAAGCATATCTGAAAAGAACGTGCATTGTTAACCAAATCAGCTGTTTTTTTCTTACTTTGATTCTTCTGGTTAGATATAATGCCAGTTATAAAAAATATTACGGATCAATAAGGAAACATTGTACATATAATAAAATTAATACGCCAATTTGTTGAAAAAAAATTAAATTATTTAAAAATATTTCGGTATATTAAATATGTGCGTAAAAAGTTTAGTTAAAAAACGGACCAATAGACTGTTAAGATAATAATTTTGCATTACCCTATATAGTTTTCCTCATAGTTACCTCATACTCTTCGAAAATACTCAGACTTGCATTTAATCTAAATCGCATGTTACTCAATCGATTGTAAAATTCAATCGCGCTGACCAGCGCAGGTCGTTTTTATGATCGAGATCGTGTCCATCGTTGTCCATCATCGCGGTAAAAGCTTTGATTTTTTAACTATTAACTGGATACCGTTAAGGAGGCTGGATGCCCATCGATTCAGTGTTCAAATTTGATTCGAACGAGATGCAAAAGCACACTGAACCCATTATGTGAGATCGGTGCTTTTTTGGTATCATCAATCAGTTGAAGGTCAGAGCTGTTATAGTGATGTAATGATAAAGTGTTTTTTTTTTTTTTGTTTTTTTTTTAAATATAGTTAAGTTAAAGTAAATGAACTATTTAAGGTGTAACGAAAGATGCGGGTTGATGGATTCTTATTAAAATTTACAGTTTGCGTAGAAAACAAGAAATAGAAATGGCAGCGGCTAATGTTAAGCATTTAATATTATAAAATATATCTTTCTTTTTTAGCAATTATGTAAATTATATGGCTCAATTATATCCTTAATGTAACCTAGACCAACAGGTAGCAACAACTTTGCTAAATTTATAGCGAACCATCTTCCATTAATAATTAAGAGTTTTTTTTTTTTTGTTTTTTTGTTTTTTAATAAATACAAATAAAAGTAAATTATTGGAATCCGCGAAGCGTGTGCGCTTTTACCAAACCAATTAATTAATCCAATTAGACGCGTATCAGTTAAAAATTTTGAAACAGGCGTATCACGAGCGGACTTAAAGTAATATGTGCAGTGTGCCGTAAAAATTCTCAACTTTTTATGCAGAGGTATCCAACTGTGATGATGGCTCACTTGTACGAGACTATCCAAAATGTATGCTTTTCAGTTTTTGTTTGTTTTTTGGTTTTTTTTTTTTTTTTCTTTTATTAAATTTTCATCTACTATTCTGTGGGGAGATAGATAAATGCAGGCTAAGAAGTAATAATAACTGTGATTCGACAGAATCTTCACATAAATGAAGCAGTTGCAATCGAGTTCCGTTGAAAAACGGATTGAGCAGTCAAAAGAAGTCATGGAATGAGGTGTTATGTTTGAACTAATTGGCGTGACCGTGCTAATTCAGTAGCGCAATTTATTTTACCAAAATAATCCATTTATCTGGGAAAAAAGAGTTATGTTAACGGTGAATATTTTATTGTACTCATAGCAGCAGTAATTCATTAATAATTCATGACGGCAAAATGCATCCAAAATCATAGTAGCAATGATACAAAAATTTTAAATTCTTTTTTTTGAAATTCATTTGTTTTACCTTCATCTTTTTTTTTGGAAACATTTTTATAGAACATTTCCACATTAAGAGTAATATAACATTAAAATATCGCATATTTTTATCTGCAACAATTTATTAACCTACATTAATACAAATTGGAGCCTCTGATAGTTCAGTTGTTAGCGCGCTGTCCTACCGTCCCAGAGGCTGTGGGTTCGAATCCCATGAATAACCATGGTCTCCTGCGCTACGTGGTAACACAATGGTCCAAAATTGGCCTAAGTGTGCCTTTCTAAGCAGCCACAGCAACCTAACCTAACCTAATACAAATTAATAATTCAAAATAAAAAATTAAATTTGTCTTAAATTATCTAACAATTCAATGTAAGATAATAATTTTACCATACTGCTTTTATAATAACGTCGTTTATTCAATTCAGAATTTTACTGTGCAATACTATTCAAAAATCATGAAAAAAGCAGATTCCACAGAGTCCATTCCACTGCTGGAATATAAAATGTTAAAACGATTGGTCTTTAGTAAAGCCAAATAATTGAAAGAAATAGTCCTAATTAATTAAACAGTAATATGAAAAATTTATTGTGATCTGCATGTTTACTTTCACGAAAAACTATGTATGTATAAAAATATAACATAAAATACGTTATTTTACCCTGTGCAAAATCATTACATTTTGTTAAGGAAAATTCAAATCAATTCTGTGTATTCAACTGACTGAAAACTCTTTATATAAAAATCTAAAAAAATGCATTCGAAAGTAATGATAAATTTTAAATAGACAGATTTTATTAAAATGACTATAAAATAGTCTTTGTAGTGATACTAATTTATTTATTTAAACTTAATACAAGTAATAATAATAATAATCAAAGAACAAAGACGTAACTAAATTAGATAAATAAACAGAGAAATAACAAGGAGGGGCAATAAAGAATTATTCTAAAATGAACCTAATACCGGTAATTCCTGAAAGATAATTTGATTAGGTAAAAGTTAAAGGACGAAAGGCAGTTGGCTTTTCGAAGCATTCAGGTAAGAGATTCAGAAAAGCCATAGTTGGTGCGGTGGTAGATAGTGCGAAAGAGAGTGGCTGATCAGAGGTTGCGGGGGTTGGTGGATAAAGGTAATATCAGCACAGTTTCGCCGCTTCCATGAGGGCTGAAAGTCGATCAGTATGAGGCGGTTTTCGAAAGAGGAAAGATTTAAACGATCAGAATACGGAAGATCACGTAAGACAAAGTGGAGGGAATCTTCGCTGAACTGTTTAAATTTCAGATATAGGTGGATTGAAAGGGAGTCCAAACTTGCCTAACGTATTCCTGCTGTGAACTGACAAAGAAGACATAGAAAGATTTAGCAGTATTAGGATTAAGGAACTCATTAGAATAACGCTTCACAAAGCCAAGTGCAGACTTTGCTCTAGCAACGAAGTAAGCAATCTGACCACGGAAGTTTAATTTACTGTCCTAAGTGACTGACTAGATCAGGAAGAGAGGAGACGCATGGGATATGTTCATCATACAGCAAATAAGCAATCTCTAGTTGACTGATATATAATAGCACTAGTTTACAGGGTTTTTGTCCTTGAAATTTCTTAACGATTGAAGATTCAAAAAAAGTTATGAAAAATATCCAAAAAGTTACATTTCAAAAATATTTATTATTATTTATTTTCAAGAAATAATAATAAATATTATTAACTAACTTAATGTTTTCTTGTTTTTTGTTGTATCAGTAGTAGTTGAAATCTTAAGTTATTATATAAAAATACAAAAGAATTTAAAACATTTCGAAATACGCCGTCAGTTTTACTCTTTTCGATAAACTAATTATTTCATACAATAGATGGCGAATAAAACTTATAGCAAGCGTACACTCATAAAAAACTTGTTCGTCAAGATATGTAAAAAAGTCTATAGATATAAGTTGCGTTCGAAATTCATAGATTACAGCCTAGGCTTTCAGTTGAGCAACGTTACAAACTGCTATGACGAGCTTTTATTTTTTAACGATTTTTCAAAAATTCCCAAAATTCGGTTTTCTGTAGTTTTTACTTCCATTTTCATTGGAAAAAAATCCTATAGCAAAGACTTACCAATCCTTAGGGACAAAGTAAAAAATTAAATTTGTTAACTAGTGTAATCAAAACAAATCATATAAGTTAAAAATCAATAGAACTACTCTTAGCCATTGAGGTAATCAAGTATCCACCTTAGGTCTCATCAAAGGTAATCATCAAATTATCGAGCATATATTTTTATACAAAAGAATAATTCCCCTATAAATAAATAATCTTGAAAAAGAAAAAAGTTTTACTAAAAAATAATTACTTATAATGAAAACCTTTTAGACTGAAAATCTAGAGTAAACTGACTGAATAAATTTATTAAAATTATTGTATTTCACTTTAACGTCAACAGCGTTTTAATTATGAAAACTTTGGGCCGGCAGAGGCATACTGATGATTCTTAATTGTTTCTTAAATAAAAACGTTTAATCGTCATCGAGCTATTTTTCGATATGGTGACTTTGACTGTTTTCGTTGTTATCAATGGTGCGTTGTCGTGCTGCAAGATTACTTTCCTGTGTCTTCTGGTCCATTCTGGTCGCTTGTCGATAAGTACATGATTCAAATTGATCAGTTGTGGTCTATAGAGATCGGTAGTCAATGTTTAACCTGGTTTCAGACATTCTTTGTGTACGACACCCCTCTGACCCACCAAATGCATAGAATTGCCTTCCTTCCCAACCGATTAAGTCTCGCGATCGACGTTGATCCTTGTCGCCAATCTATGCACTACTCAATTATCTTGAGTTGGAACATTGCAAGTTTCGGTAGTTATACGATGGCTTTCATTCGCGTTTTTCTTTCGATTAAACAAATTAATTAATTAATTAACTAATTAAAAGTTGGACATCTTTAAAAAAAATCTAATGCTATCTTACAATCGATCAAAAAACAATGGCATCACATGAATAAAATGACATGATGAGATTATAAACTAATCAGTTTTGCCAGCACATCACCTCTTCAAAAAATTAAGAATTATTAGCCGCTACACCTGGTAAAGTCTATCCTGAGTGACCTGTCTATCTGCACAAATTTAAATCGGTTGAAGGTTAGAACATTTTCGTAGAACAAGGAGAGTATTTCAAAATTGCGTTTAGTCTGATTCAAACCAAATTATGCTTTGCTCAAACCGGACTAAGCTTGACCCAAACTGGACTAAATTTGGCTCAAATCGGGTCTACTAAATCTAACTTAACCTTTAAGTTTGGAAGTCAGTATTTATTAGAACTTCCCTGGACGTGAAGTCTCACAGACTTTTATATTCAAATAAAATTTTTTCTGAGAAAATGAATACGTGTAATATAAAATTTCTTTATTACTATAAACCGCGCGATCGTGGGGAGTGGGGCATATTGGTGTAACTTATAAATCGGAAATGCTAGAGGGTCTGTAAGACTAAGGCCTAAATAATTCATAGCTTAGAAAATACGGCGGAACAGACAGAACAATAACTGCTTGTTATTAATAAGGATACAAGATAATAGTTTGAGTTATTTAAATGGACTTAAGAGTTGACGCCCTAATGCGTTGAACACCAATCTTTCGGACATAACGTTTTTCGTACATTAAAAGTGGCCCTAACTATTCCTTGTCAAATAAATTTTAACTTACAAGAAATACTGCTTTGCGCATTACAAAGGCAATTTCTCTTTTTATCGTTTATCAGACCGCGGGTGTAATACCCCTCATAAATACAAGGTAATGCCAATCTCGCAACGCTCTCTTCCAGTCGGCATGAAATTACCTTTCGAGACATAAATTAAATTAGCCATACAGACAAGCATTAAGCCCTTGTCAGATGCCCAAAAATGTAAGCTGGAAAGCCATTAAACTTGCATGAATGTATATGCGTCGATAGCATCTGATTACACAAATTTCACATCGAAATCGCCTGCGTATATAAGTAAAGTACCCCGCATCCTCTACAGTCTACAGCAACGCACCGCTTTTACCCGTTTCAAGTCCAGATTCCCAGCAAATCGGATAAGAATGCTGTTTCATCTCCGTCCTTTGCGTATCAACCTCAACTGCCTTTTGCTTTTCTTGCCCAAAATCATGAGGACCGAATCCGTCTCACCGTTGAATAAGGTGTATTACTCCCAACAATTAATTTCATCTGCATATAAATGCTTTTGCCAGTGAAGTGCTTCGTGATCGCGAAGATAAGTTGCGATGAGGTCAAAATTCTTTTGGTTGCAAACGAACCATCTTTTCTCGTGTTTCATCGAACAAGGGAGAGAAGGATGGGAAAAGATTACATATAAAGAAGGCTGCACAGCATCTACCTTCAGTTCGACACCTTAATGAACTTGATTATATGGTTAATGGTCCGTCTGCCCGGACTTTGGGGTTCGCTTGACATTTGCAAAATTTTTTAAAGGAGCCACAGAGATAATATCGTTCAGTACTCCAATTTGTGGGATGGGCTGAAGTATTTTTGGCCTATTTATTTTTAAATTTTTATGATACTTAATCATAGCGGTAGTTTAATCGCGATTCTTTAACTACTTTATATACATTTGTCAATAGTTACATTGTAACCAAAACCAGCTATTAGGCTTTTAGGAGTAGTGATCAGAAACTTTAGCACACGCACTCAATTGGGCCAACTATTCCAAATTGTTTAACTACAATTTCATCAGTTACTAATTAATTTTTAAACTTAATCCTTAACATAACAGAATTACTAGCTGATTTACTAGGCCTCGCTTGGTGCGCGTAAATTTCAGTATTGCAGTCAAGCTGATATTAAGTAATTTTTGTAGATGCGAAAACAAAAAACTCTTGCAATTTTCCATACCCATTATGAATTGTAGTTTTGAATTCCATAGCTCCGAAATCGTCTTGATATTATTTTTTGTTCACATTGCTTAAGTTAAAGACATTTCGGTCGGCATATCAGATGTTCTATTTTGAAATTGGGAAATTTTTGGGAGCAAACTCGAAAGCTAAAACCCCTTAGTATAGAATTTCATGGCAATCCCTTGAAGTTTTAAATTTTTTTCATTTTTGACATGAATTTTGGCATATTTGAATACTATATCCCAAAAAACTCCTAGATATTAATTTTCATTAAAATTGCTTAAAATTGAGGAATTTCAGTCGCCATATTGAATTCATCATTTTGAATTTAGATATTTTGAAGGAGAATTTGAAAACAGCTTCTTCAAAAACTCTCCAGGGTCGTTTTTCACAGCAATAACTTGAAGTCTTACATTTACTTACAAATCTTGAATCGTTTTCACTTATACTATGGTATATATGGTATATACAGATTCGAAATAAATTTCGCTTAAATTTGAAATTTCAAAAATTGTGTTTTCCTTTTCGGGTTCGCCATTATGAATTTTCAAATTTTGATAGTAGATTCGAAATTAATAGCCTCGAAGTACCCATAGTACTAATTTTAACTTAAATTCGTTAAAGTTCGAAAATTATTGATCTAATTTCCAAACTTCAAACGTATATTCGCAATCAGGACCTTCAAAAACCCCCAAATACCAACTTCCATGGCAATCGCTTGATATGTACACATTTTTGCCGCCATTTTGAAACTCACAAATAAAAAGTAGCCTATATGTTAGGCCGGAATATGTACTGCCTTCACTCAAAAAAATGAAAATGATCGGACCATGCGTTTAGGCGTGATTGAGCAACAAACAAACTTTCGATGGCATATACAATACAACTAATTAGCACTGGAAACTTTTAATACGTATTTTGTTGATATATTTCACGTTATTTTCAATTAATTCATGAAAAAAGTAGTAATACGTTGTCAAAATGAATTTGTGCACTGTGCACTTAGTTTTGGATGAGGAATCTCAAAAAAAATATAAAGAAAAATTTTTCTTAAAAAAAAAACAACAGAGCCACCTATCGTGTCCAAAAGTAGCCTATTTATCAAGCTGGTATCAACTGCGAGGTTCCTCGAACTACCACTTTTAAATTGTTTTTTATTTTTTGGACTTCAAATCTTTTTTAAAATTCAGTTTGTTTACTTTATATTAATTAATTAATTAGCTTTAATTAAAATTTTATTTACGTCCTTCTATCAAATGTCAGGACAGAGTGTTCTTTTATTTTTTTAAGAAAACAATATTCACATAAAGGCTATTACTACATAGTACTCTCCGGGTATGCCTAAAATGTACACAAAGCAATGGTTTTTATACGAATACCTTTACAAGGGGTTATGTGTTTTTTTAAATATTCAGAACTAAATTCTTTATAGTCTATCTACACAGGTTTTATATTTTATTTTTAAGGGTTTTTTGTTTTCACAATACTTATAACTTCTATCATAATTCATAAATTTGGCTCGAAAGACTATAATGACATTACTTTAGAAGAATATTTTTAAAATTTTCGGATTTATCAGTTTATAGTCTAATAATGGTGTTGTAAAATGGGATGCCTTTTTTGTATTTATATTTATAACATAATTTATCGTACAAATGTATGAATGAATGAATATTTAACTCGGCTTTTATTTCCAAATCAAAAATTCCAAAAAAATATGAAAATTTTCTCCGACCGACTGGAAGTATGTCACTTTTTAATAACCGACGAGAAATTATATCAGGATTTCATGCATTCTGAATCAGGTTTCCCTCTGAAGTATGATCCGAAACGGGTCAGGGTTTCTAATCCGAATATGATAACAAACATCACACCGCATATGAGACAATGATATGATTAAAAATTGTTTTCAGAAACGGATAAAGTTGTAGGATCTACTGAGGATCAGGTTTTCTGTTCAGATCCTGATCAGAGAAGTAAAGACTGTAGTATCAGATAAGATTATAAAATAATTGAGTAAAATATTATCATTTTATCTTAATTTATATTTTTATTAAACACAAAGAAAAAAATTAAACATTTTAAATATGAAATTAAATTTTAGTTGTTCCAAGCATTATCAATGCCATCAACAAATCTTTTGTCTTTGACAAAACAAATATCTAAAAGATTGTAAAGAGGTATAGGGGAAGTGGAGGGGTAGGCAGTAGGAGGTTGGGGGTGGGGGGATATGAATTCTCATAATGGAGAATACACAACACTATCTTATGTGTTCAAACTTTTAACATTGAATGACTCAACGAATAAGGGATACATAGGGCTTTAGGGCGTTTTAGAATATATCTGAAGAAGTGCAATTATTGGACTGAATCTGTTCAATTTTGATATATTTTTTATTAAATTATTATATGATGAGTTTTAAAAAATAAAATCTGAGTCAAGTGAACTACTGAATTCTCCGTAAAAGTTTTAATTGGGAATATTGCATAGGGATTGTATTATGATTTAGGTTCAGGACATGTCATGGAAAACCGATTTAAAAACCCATAGTGCCCCAAGTTTGTTGTCAAAATTCTCAACGAAAGTTTTCAGTGTGCCTCCGTGAGCCTCTGAAGCTTGTCATAGTTTTTCATCGAACAGACATAATATCAAATTTTAATAAGGAACTGATCGGATGACCGGATCAATGAATACCTTACTGTACCTTGATCAGGAACTGATCAGATGACCGGACCAAGGGGTACCGTACTGTACTTTGATCAGGACCTGGCCGTATCAAGAAATACCGTACTGTGCTTTGATCAGATGGCTGGATAAAGGGATACCTACTTTATACTGATCAGGAACTGTTCAGATGATCGTATTAAGGAATATCTGAGCCGGATCTGATCATAATCTGGTATATCTGAACTAATTTTTAATCGCAAGATCTTCCTCAAAACACTGTCCATGGACCATGGTTAATCTTTGAGTACCGCTGATGAGTTAAACTCTTTATAAAAACTGAAATAAAATCTGATTTTTCATAATGACTGTTCTAAACCTGTATCACAACTAGTTTTATTGATGTTTTGTAAATTAAGTAATTTTCGTTAAATTTGAATCAACTCATTTTAAATAGAACATTTAAAAACACATTAGTAGCAAGAATTAAGATATTTATATACCATACTAATCAATTCGTTAAATTATCTAAGCTCAGTTTTAGTTCGATTTATTAATTTGTTTTATTCACTGAGTCAGATTTAAAATGGCACTATTTTAGACATTCTTTTGCACATCTTCACTTTCTTTTCAAAAAAAAATATAAGTGACGGGGAAAGCAAAAACATTAAAGATTACGTCTAGGAAATAAACAATTCAAATGTTGAACGTGCACGAATCTCGAGGTCATCTTCATCTCCATACGACCACTATTGTACCGTTGGGTGTTCACACTTATTGTAAAAAAGTTTCATTTTTCGGAACAAGTTTTTTTTTTTTATTTCTTAATCTCATACGAAACGCGCCACTGTTGAATTTTGTGCACTGACCCAAACAAGTTCCTTATCATCGAGAAGATCAGAACATTAATCAGTTCGTGATATGTGAGGGGCACAGGAAAGGGAAAATGAGAAACTAGAATGTCTCTTAAAAAATTACTTTGATAGACCTATTAAACATGATTAAAAATATTAATCGGAAAGAGGTCTAGGACTCTGGAGAATAATGGATTTAAAACGAACATGAAATAGTTGAAGAGTTTGCGGGTCCGGCGTGTGTCTAATTTATGCGCACGGTGCACAGAAACCCCTTTGCAGAAAGAAGTGAAAATGGTCCCAAAGATGGCATCTAAACATCCATCAATTGGGGGCCAACGAACCTCAAGTGGGCTTAAGTGCGCTAGTAATTATTCGAGTCTTAAACCACAAAAGTTTGAATTTCTCCGGCATTGTAATTACAATGAGGTGAGTGCAGGTAGCACAGCTCAACAGGGTCATTACTTATTTGGTTTTAATTGCAAGCATGTCTTGTCTAGGGTTTTTCAAAAGAAGCGCGTTTCATAATCAATCAGTCGCTTTCCATTGATCCCCTTAAATAAGAGAAATTTGGATATATTTAGTGACCTCAGTCAATTTCAATTAACCAACTGTCATATCTCCAATCAGGTCTGGAAAGGTGTCTTTTATGATTAAGTTTTTTTCTGTTGGCTTAAGTCCCATACGTGTGCGCTACGATCATTTTAAAACCCTAAAGAGGACCCTTTCATGTCAGCGCGTTGCCACAGTTAATATTTGTTTTAGAGGAAATCTTCAACGAAACGAAGTGCTATGTAGACAGCAATTTGCACCTAAAGAAAACACCCCGGGTGCAAACAATTTCTTCCCGAAATTTACAAAATCGTTACAATCATTTCGGGTAATGTTCAAGCAGTTAGGGACGCAAATTACCTCAACTAAAGAAAAACCTCTTGACATAGTTTAAACTTTTCTTTTCGTTAAGCCGAGCAGTCATGGTCATCACAAGACAATGGTCACAAGGTCGGGTCGGCAATAGACGCAATTTGACGAAATTCTTTTCCACTTATCAACTATTGTTCAGATGCTTGGACTTCCGCCGCGTTCAAAATTGCCCAGACTTGTGGGCTCCGCTTGAGCGATAGAACTGATGAGTTATTGTTTAAGCAATCTGCAGGCCAACGCATCGCGTCTTTAAAGATAATCTAGGCCAATGTTTGTCTTTTGTCACAGAATGCCACAAAAAAATGTTATTGGACGATCATGCCATGATCAATGGCATTAGAACTATTCAACCATATCGAGGTCTAGAAGATGGAAAGAACCGTTTGAAGACGAGACTCAAAAACTACCGGGCAAAATTGTGAGCGCGAGCTGATCAACTGGTCGGCCACCTTTGTTGGGCGTAAGCCAGGTAAATTGAGTTTCTTTTACGAATTTTTTTGTAACTTATTGTTGTCGTTTTGTCGTTTTTGTGAATTTAACTGACACTGTAATTTTGTACCATGTTTTACTTTTGTTTGAATAACATTCCGAACCTAAATGATGATAATGTTACTATTTTAAAATTATGGTCAATTGCCACTTGTTACTATTATCAGTTAAAGCCACAATTTTACGCCATATCTACAAAAATCTTATCCTTGCAAATATATTTCCAAAATCTAACTACAATACTAAGTCTGAAAAAAAATTTAATAATTTAAATTAATTTAAATAAATAAATAAATGGGTGTGGAGAAACCGTCCGATGCACTACAAGATAAAGTTAAAGTTTAGGAATGGAAATACATATTATGCTCTGGCGATACATGATGAGCATTAAATTGGAAAAACTGCATCGAAAAACAAGTCGAATGAAGACAGAGAATTACATTAATATTCTAGAAACGAGCTTTATGAAAAATTTGCAGATATTCGATACTGAAAACGAAACAATTTTATTCCAGCAAAACAATGATTCTAAACATTGTGTCCGTAAAATAGTTCGAAATAAATCAAATATTAGTAATGGAGTGGCCATTGCAATCTCTAGACTTAAATATCATTGAACATTAGTAAAGAGAAAACAGACATTTTGCGACTGACCCAAAAAATTTAGATGAACTTTGGTTACGCACAAAAACTGTATGGGAGGGAATAAAGAACGAAGAAAGTGAACCATTTTTTAATAGTTTGCCTAGAAGAAGGAAGGTGTTATAAAAGCTAAGAGTACGAAAAAATACAAATCTTTCAAAAGAAAACTATTACAGTGCCTCTATTATTTAAAGAAAGTACAAATTAACTATAAATGAACGTTTTTAAGTTTTCTTAATTTTATATAGGTTTTCTCAACTAGAATACAACTAACAGAATTATATTCAAATTATTCTGCTAGGCTGTATATTATTTAAATGAAAATACACAAATTTTCTAAACATTACAACAGTTGTTTGAGTCACTGTATATATACATAGTACAATATTTTATATGTCTACTATAAAGCCAGTATATAACAATGTATAGTATACGAGGTCTGTTTAAAAAGCATCGCAAATTAAATCGGGCTACGAATATTTGAATTTTGATTTTTTTTGTGGTGTCATATTGGTACTCATGTCCTTCACTTATGCTGATAAGCTCGGCTATTTTGAATGTTCCGTTAATTTTTGACCATCATTTTTTGGAATAGGCAAAAATCGAAGACAAGCCAAAACACATTCAAGTAAAATAGCTGTCAAAAATTAACTGAACATTCAAAATAACCGAATTTTTCAGCATAAGTGATGCACATGAGTACCAACATAACGCCAAAAATCGAAAATGGAAAATCGAATATACGTAGCCCACGAAAATTCAAAATTCGCGATACTTTTTGAACAGACCTCGTATGTGGTTTCAACTGGTGATATATGCTAAGCCCATATTATGCAAGATCTATACTAATTATGCCAAAATATTTTTATGTAAATATGTTATGGTAAAAAAGTTTATCGAACTCTGTTCTGTGTTTATCGTTCGAAGACTCTGGTTATTTAAAATGCATATATGGTATATATACCGTTTTCTTACTGCTGAAAATGTTTAACTTATAAGAAAAGTTGTAGAATATCAGAGATTGGAAATTTAAGCCTTATATTTTGGGAATTTCCGGAAATTGGATTGGAACTCATTTGACATGGTATTACATTATCAAAGTTAGAGTTAGGTTATTCCATCTGGACCGCATAAATCTTCATTTATGGGATTGCCGTATACGCACAAGGAGGCCTCGTTAGTACTTACTGCGCGCGTTTCTTACAATTACAATTGTGCAGCATCACACTGAGGTGTGATCTCGCATATTTTTCCGAGGTTGACCCAACTTTCGCAGATGCATAGCGGTAATAACTGGCTTTTGTGTAGGCTCACCTGAGCAAGCCGGTGAACATGACACGAAGGTGCATGACCGGATTACTCGTTAGACAGCAAGACAAAGAAAGATTAATTAATGATAAATGTCAAGATACTATCATATTTCAATTCATCTGCTCGCTACCGGCCAAATTTAATCGTAACATAGCAGTCAACTGCGAGAATGATGGAACATTTTCTTGATCTTCCAATCTGCAAGGCGCCACATTTTAATTACATCATACGACCAGGTAAAAAGCTCGCGGAATGTTCATTTCAATTTCGATTGGGATAATCAGATGTTCCCAGCGAAGGATGTAACGGAACCCAAGAAAACGCATCATCATACCGCATTCGGACGTTTCCACCTGAAAAGAATGCGTTGCGCAACCGCCGTCGGTTTAACTCCCCTTTTGCGAATTTATGGCGACTGCACAGGAATTCAGATAGATAGAGGCTGCATTTATTTCGGCCACATAAAATTACATTTTAATTTGCTTGCAGTTTTTCTGGTTTTTATCTACATATATTCTTATTTCATATGTTCGTATTATTGTAGCTGAAGATTTACTTTTTTCTTCTTTATGTGCGTTTGATTCATCAAGATTTGGGTTTTAACTCTTAACTTACACATTGACTATGCGTAATGAGTTTAAAATTTAAATTTAAAATTTGCTTGAAATAAAGAAAAGAAAAAAAATATATATGGTACATGTTTTTAGTTTGTAGCCTATGAGTTCCATGATTAGTTACAAAATAACACATTTAAGTTTAGTTTCTAGGGTTAGAATTATATCCAGTATTCCAATATGACAATTAAATTTACAGTTTCTAGCATAGCTACTGCGTAATACATAAGGTTTCATCTAGTTGATTTTTAAAGTCGACGCAAGAATCAAAATTGAATATCATAATGATTTTCTATATCATGAAATTTTGTGTTAATTCAGTTTTCACCGACTTATATTCAAAAATTTGATATCATTATACATAGAAAACTGAAAAATCTGCGTACCTTAAACCTTTTGGCACTAAATTTAAAATCAACATACAAGCATACCTATTTGTATTAGATATCAATAAATGTATTGAGTTTTGTTTGTAAAAATCTGACACCAGATTTGAATTCAACACCCTAAATTTGTCTACAGGTTGCAAATTATTTATAATTTTATATACATATGATTCTACCCTTTTGGTCGAACCTAAATTAAATTTTTCAAATTTTCAGATGAAAGTACATCGATTCTAATTTTCTTGAAGTAAAAAGTCTGCGTTTCGATAATTTCTAAACTAATTAACTATAAGCCCATATATAAATTAAGTGCATATTTGGTAAAAGTTAGTAATGAAAGGACCAAGCAAATAATAGAACTTTTTCTTAATGCCTCTAGACTGGGCCAAAGCCTAATTTAAGCTTCCGATTTAAAATGCGGGGTAAATTTAAAAATACATTAAAACCATGTCAATGCGCTATTCAGTTTGAGATACAACTACGATGAATTGTGCATCGATGCAGCTTTGATATATTTAAAATTTACCCATCTTTAAACCAAGTTGACTATTAAAATTACCTAATTTCATATCGTCTTCTAAAGGCTTTAAAGTTAAAAATTAAAAGGACCCATGCTATCTACTTAAAATCGGTCTGCAAATCCTAGACCGTTCTTGCATAATTTCTTAGTCGATAGGTCATTATAAATACTATAATATTGTAATCTACAATATCTTACAATTGATTATGTTTACATGCATTTCAGCAGATATCCGCAACTAATAGAGGACCTGAATATCAACCGAATATTTAGTTTATGTGGAAAGAGAGCTATTGAATAACGTTGATGGGTTTTACAAAATGGGTTTAGTTATCAATCGCTAAAGAAAGGGCTAAAGTAACTAGCTAAGACAAAAATTACGTAGAAATCTGGATTTTTGATGACACATAGTCGTTTGTTGTGTTAACAAATTTCTTCTCTATTTCGCGGATGTACTCAAATTGACGATGGAAAATGGAAGTATTTTTTAGCAAACATGAGTGCGTCTTTTCATCGTTATATAACTCAAACGATATGTAGGTACTATTGCACAATAGACGCGGAAATCGTCAAAATAATTGGCCCATTAAGTTGTCACAACTTGGATAATTTCTTGAAATTCAATGAAACTCACTCAAAGTAAATCATAAAAACTCAAAGATCTTCCGGAATTTGCAAAATAAAATCCTCCAAGTCCGGGTGAAAACTCTTCTTCACAATTGTCCAATTTGTTTAACAATAAAAATTGTTAAGGCGAGAGCTTATCACCGAATTTTTCCACCCAAGTAGATATGCATTCACATGCGATGTCTTCAACTTTTTTCATGCGTATCACAATGATATTTAGCTTTTTATGTGATGTTATATTGTGCAATACGAAAATAACAGAAAATATGATTCATAATTTTTTTATTAATTGAAAGTGTGACGGAAGGCAGTTACGAATTTTAATAAATGGGACGCATCACTTTGCGGTAGGATATTTTCTTAGTCATTTGCATGTTATCTCGATTGAGTGGTATAAATTGTGGTCGTTTGGTTTAGAGATGAATAATAACTACAAACCATTAAAGCTGATTTGTATCTCGACTCTTACGAATATAAAGTAAAATTATAACCCATTCAGTTTAAGAAGTGATACATTTCAATCAATATCAGTCACTCGGCACGGATTTCGTGACTCAACATTGGCGAGAAATTTCTCCATTACAATTCAAAGAGATAAGTTACCTTTTCAATTGGCAAATGAATAATATTGGGGACACAATCAAGTGCAAAATTATACAATAGATATTAAAAACAAAGAAAATTAATATTTAAGTTAAAGTTTTAAAAAAAATAACATTCCTATATAGGAGTATCATATATTTACACCAACAAATCGATCTTCTTTTGTTTTAAGATTATTAAGCTATACCATAGGTTTCCAACGAGGGCAATACCGCCCCCCAGTGGATGATAAAACCTTTCATGGGGGCGTTAAGTGGTCGACGGAGCGGCAACATAATTATTAATTTTTTTAGTAATAATAATAATAGCGTAGAAATTCTGATTGAATATTTTATTTTCTTAAGGCATTTCAAAATTAAATTTAGCATTATAATTTGTCTTCACAAGTTGTTAAATAAAGACGAATATTACGCGATCCACGAAATCAAGCAAACTTCGAGACTAAACCTAATGGATCGTGGCGATTTACGACTTTGAAAAAATTGGAAACCGGCATAAAACTCCACTAGCCTAACCATTCCATTCCTAACCAGTTTTAAATAAATTTTTTATGGAGTTTAAATTTGTATCTTGTGTAAAACAATATTTGTATAATAACTACATATTAGGAATGCTCTAACGCCCCCTGATATTACTTGTTCTAGGCAAAAATTGGCAATCTATGATTTATAGTTTTTTTTTAGAATAAATCATTGAAAGCAATTTTGAATAAGTGTTTTTCTCAAAAACATGTTTTTCAGACTGATGTTCATGATAACTCCCGAAATAAGAGAACAAATTTAATAAATGACAGCATGTTCTTTCCAACATATCTAATATTGTCTACAACCGGACCTACGAACGTTAAAATTCATTCATAACTATTCTCTATAGACATTTTTACTGATTGTTTTTGTTTTCAAATAATTATACATCAAGATATCATGCAAACGTTAGAGGAATAGAAATATTCCTGGACAGCCTATTGAAAAGCATAATTTCCATACTATTATAAATTTTGTAATTTAGAAACCTAAGAAATACAACAAAAGAATACAAAAATTGTATTATTCGTTTAAAAAACAACAATAATCCTGAAAATTCCATATTATTCATGTCTTCGACAAACAAACAACATATTTATAAAATTTGAATTCCTAGTTAATGATTATGGGCTAATGCTGTGAAAAGGTAAAGGAAAAGTTTGTACTTAAAGAAAATGCGCTAAAATCCCCCAATCTGAGGTTCAGAATGATTTGATGAGGATCATTTACAGAGGCCCAATGCGTTCTGCATGGTATAGAACATATAAATCAAGAAAAATCTTTGAGCTCGAAACCTCATAAATTACAGCAGAACTAAGTAAGAGAGGCAATGTCATCCAATGGGCGGAATTGTTTGTTATTGAATACTGCGCTAATTCTAAAAGATTTATTGAACAAAACGGAGGGGCATAGCATATATTATTATTAAGAAATAAAAACATCACTCATCGGTAATGCGAAAAGGGGCTTTTCTATTGTAAGGCAACATAGTCAGTTATAGAATTTAATTAAATAAGTGCAGAAAATGGTTAGGCATGCAACTTGACCATTGTTTTTATGTTTAATGAGTGATTTTCCCGTAAATTTTCCTCCACGGAAGAGAAGTCTTCTAATTGCTGGCTGGCATGCTTCGACAGATATTAAAAAAAATAAACTAAAACTAATTCTTTATGTTTGAAAATTCTCTCTAATTCATAAACCGTATTTTGGATATTATTAATTATTCTATATAATATAAAAGTCTAAAAATTTGTATATAATTGAACGAAAAATTATGGAATTTACCTGTGGTCTGTAGTCGACTAAATGAAGAAGGTACAATTTAGCTGTTTCACATGATTTCATTTTTCAAATGGAACAAAACTGGCAGGGGTTGGTCATCAATCAAGGCTTATTCATATTAAGTCGTCAACGTAAGTCGTCAAATGAGAATGCCGATGCGGTTCCTTTTATAGAGCAACCACTTCCTCAATATGGTCTTATAAGATGGTGAGAGCGATGCTTACCATGAAATTAATGCATTTAGTTATAAATCATAAAAAAATATTTAAACTTAAATACCGTTGAAAACATCTCTCCATCGAACTATATGGTGAACAATACAACTATGAGTATTCTCTCCAAATAGGGTGGTGATAACTTGCTTTTTGTCTATCAAGTAACATGCATCTGCAGCACCATTTTTCGCTAGAGCAACTTGAAAAGATGAACTTATTACAGTGAAGCGAAAAATATCTAGCATACGGAATGCATACAAGTGCACCTGCACATCAAAGAATTTTCAAAAGTATTCACTTTATGACTATTAAATGACTACTTACATGCCCGGGGTACGTGTAGTTAGCATGACCTAGTTACCCACTGACAACTCAGTGGCGGATCTTTCTTTGGCCACCTCTGGACAATACTGATCTCCCCATCATCTAATTACAGCATCAACGCGAATCTCCTCGTTAACGGTGTGGTTTTTTATAACCACAGCGGCTAAATTCCATATCTGGATGCAAGGATTGCCTCTTCTGTCTTTGATTCTCTATTGAGTGAATTTTAGATTGATGGCCTTGGTGGAAAACTGTCTTGATAGAAAAGATTAATGTAAGGAATCTCCAGAGGCATACCACATGCGCTGTGGAGAAATTAGCAGAGCTCGTGGGAATAACTTTCTTTTTTCATTAATTTAAAGGACCAACATTATTTTCACTAGATATAAATGAATAACAACTCCCTGCCAATGTTTATAACTAAAATTAGCAAACCGACCCTGAAACTTCTACCACTAGGAGCTGTTAAAAGAGCCAGTTATTTCATACATAACGTGTATATGAAAATTATTCGAATTCACAGTGTACAGTTCATTTATATAAAATAGATAATTATATAATTATATATATTTTTATTTTTTTTTATACATTTATTTAGCCAATAGAAATACCCTGACTTTGCAATAAAGCATACAATATTAAGTAATCTAAGACATGTTCTTGGAGTTATAATTTTTTACATTCCAAATGTGATAATTTATTGTAGTAACTTAAAAGAGCATTAAAAGAATCATACAACCTATAATTGGTTCGGTGGGCTTCGTTATGTAAAAAGTTTGAGTTTCGGAGATTTTCAGATTTTATGTTAATGTTGATTATTGACAATAATTCAGGACAAACTATATTTAAACACAGTAATTGATGTACAAAAACAGCTTTAGTAATCTCGCGAAGACACTCTTTGTATTGATTCAATTCAATGAGCAATTCAGTCAACAATTTCTTTGAAACAATGTCTAATAAAGCCCAGAAGAGAATTACTTGTGGTAACAATAGAGTCAACACGACACTTGAAATCAAGTCGGTTTTCCCAGACTCAGACTCCCAGGTCACATATATGATAAAAATAGGATAAAACAAAGATAAATATGTATAATTATCAGAGTTGTGGGTAAAATACATCGCAGAGCATTTTTCACCATTTAACAACAAACGAATATAGTCACTCTTTCACATTATTGAGGTTTTGAACAATCATCAGTAAAAGAAACTTCGCCAATTTTTTTTATAGTCAGCCAAATAAGATACTCGAAAGAAGAAATATATTATTATATACTATAATAAAAATATATGCAAAAATACGTTTAATTTTTTTAAAATGAAAAATTCAAATTAAAATTATATAATACATACTTATACTATGCCGATTTCCTAAATGGAAAATCTAAACAAAAGCAAAATTTCAGCAGCGAGCATTTATTTTAAAAAATGAAAATGGAACTTAATAAATGGAACTCTAATTTGAAAAATATCGTAAACAAAACTTTAAATTTAGTAATTTTTAAATTATCTTTCAAAACTAAAAGAGGTAATATAGCGTTAAATTTTAGGAAATACTTTATAACTTCTGTGTCGTAAATTTGAGAATCGATTTCTAGATCGCTTTAACATTTTTATCGTGAGCGCTAATCGTAAAGAATAGAACGAAAGTTAGGAGGATATTAACGCAAAAGTTAATAAAAATCTAAAGGCAAGGTCGAACAAACATAAAATATGAATTTCCGAAAAGCATATTTCTATGAGAATAAAAACTTACCGACACATTCGGAATATACCAAATGAAAACTATAAATGATAATGTTTGAAATGAATGAAATATAAAAATATTATAATAATAGATTATCGATGATATGTAATATATAGCTTAAAAAATATATATAATACAAATAGAGTGGCAGCCCATAAAATAGGTGTGACTTATATTTTTATAAGTCCTATCAGAATGTGCTCCTATACTGCTTATTTGAAAGATTTTTCTACCTCTCTTAGATTGTTGTTATTTTTAAATGGCTTTGAATGCATTGCATCCAAAAGTATTACACTTCAGTTAACACAGTACTGTTAGTAACACGTAGCTAGCAAAAATAGACAGTCAAAATAATAGGTGTATCTAGCATTTCTGTATATTTATTGGGACACATCGAATGTTACTGATCGCTGAATTATTTTACTTATAAAGCAATTTTTTCATCAGTACTACAGTTGATATTTGCAGGGAAGTAGACACAAAGATTAGTGCCTGGTCGACTAGAAAAGTACCATTGCTGAGCAAAAACAAATATCAATTAAAGGAAAAAATTTTGCACATCACACCTCTATTTGGTTGGCCCAGAAATGGCTAAAAAGTAGAGAAATATCCTTTGGAGCGAAGCGAACAAACTTATTTTTTTCGGTTCCGATGGAAAGAGATATGTAAAAACGCCACTAAACCACGAATTTGGCCCCCGTTACACTATAAAAACGCTAAAACATGGTGACGGTAAGATAATAGTGTAAGGGGTTTCATGGTACGCTGTAGGTCCAACATTTTATGGTAAAGGATACCATGATACAGTTTTCTTATGTTGACATCCTGCGGAGGTAAATAATATAATATATACAAATAAAATAATTGGCGTAATTATTAGGATATATCAGCAATACAAAGACCCAAAACATATTTCAAATCATGCAAAAAAAATGGGTCAGCAAGAATAAGGTCAGGTTATTGGATTAGCCTACTCAATTGCCTGACCTTAATCCTATAGAGGACCTTGGAATAAAAACAGTGTAGGAGCCATTAGGACAAAAAATAAAGAATTGCGGAAAGCAATGGAGTCTACATGGCAAATTATTTTTGTAGAAATGTGTCAACGACTAGTTGAGTCTATACCAAGATGTTGCGCAGCTGTGTTAAAAAACAATTTATTTATTATTATTATTCTTCTTCTTTTACTATTTTGGACAGCTTACATACTACCCAAATGCAAAATAGTTGGTCTAGTTACAAATTTTAATAGTCTATTTTATAACTAAGCATATATTTTTCAAATAACTATTTATTAAATAAAATGTATTCTTGTTACCTCAATTTGCCCACCCTGTATATGCACCATTTTAAATAATGGAATATTTTTCTTTTAAAAATATTACAAAAACCAATTTCTTTGCTTCCCACATTTAACAAGTCCATTAAGTGGTCGATAACAATCGAGATGACTCTAGTAAAAGGATCTTCGGAAAAGTTGTACAGAATTTATAAATTGAACGGACCTTAGGCAGGATTTTTTTAAAAAACATAAACGCCGAGAATTGTACAAAATATCATCAATATCAATGTTAAAAAATTAAGATCAAATATCCAACTCAAAATAGAAATATAATATTTGCAATTGTTGAAACATAGTGCATAGGAAATAAGTTCAAAAACGCGTTTGCCAATTTATTGTAGTAACCTTTAAAATTAAACTGTGCATCAACATTGTGCAAACACATTTTTAAAGGTACCCAAGCATATGAAAAATTCTAAACTTTACTCTGTACGACGATACAAAATCAGACAGTAGTATAGTAGAATTTCAAACAAAAAATCTCTGAACTTGTAAATGTAATTCAGTCATAAGGATGGGATCTGGGCTGAGGCTGGATCCATTATTTTAAAATTGTTTTCCGCAAGAAGTCTTCTGCATATTCAAGATATAGAGATTTGTGACCTCCTCCAAAAATGTGTAGTTTATATAAAACAAGCTATGGAAAAATTGCGTTTATACAAATTAACCTTAAATTAATAACACCTGTTTTATGTATGGTTTAATAGTCTTTCTAGCTAATATTCAGTAGCAATAAGATTTTAGCACAATATAGATCTATAAAGGAAATATGTAAGAACTGCAAACAAGGCCACAATCAACACTTTTCGCAGGTTGACTTGATTCACGCCTTTCACCGTTCTCACAATTTCGTTATTTAACTCAAATACCCTGCGGCTTTCTTCTATCAAAAGTTGTTTGAGGTGATCGTCGAATTCCTTGGCCTTTTTGTCTACCAGTTGCCGCATTTTATTTTTTAAATCCGAAATAGTTAATCCACCAAAATATGTAACTTGTGACCCGTTAAGGGTGGCCTCGTCTCTTGCTAGAGGGTTCACTCGCCTGGCAAAAGCGCGTTTCTTTTGCAGAATTTGTCCGCCGGATAATAAACCCATATACAAGTGATATACATAGGCCAGAAGTAAAATAGGATTTTCCTTGTTTATTTCGCTTAAATGTGCAACGTAAGATTGTACTGCTTTCCTTGGCTCGTACGACCGCTTCCATTCTGGTCCCAGATAATACGATAAATCATTTTCAAATGCTGTTTTGCGGTGAAACTCTCTGGGAAGAAGATCTGAGGGTACATGCTCTTCGAGATACTTGAAGATTTCATAGAATATCAAAAGACCTTCCGCCCAAACAGCATCGTCAGACAGAGCTGGAAAATTGGTTTAGATATACGCTTATTTTAAATTTTAATTCCTCCATATACCGGACTGCAAATAAATTTTAAAAACTGAACAAAGCAACACAAAGGATTCAAATCGCAATCAAAGAAATATTTCTCGCTCACCAAAGGCTAGCTTCGCATTAACCAAAGCATCACTCAGTTTATGAACATCTCTCGTTGCTTTTCGCATTTGCATCGAGAAGCTTGTCTCGCTAGCAGACTGAGCCATCGTCCTCGAGTTGTGTTATTGCTTAAGAACGCCAAATTTCCTCCGATTTAATCTAAACAATGGTATGAGACTTTGCAAATTGAAAATAAATAAAAACGCAACGATTAAGCAATTGAAACAGCTGAGTATATTCACCTCGGAACGGAACAAAACCGTGTTGAGAAATTGCATCTAGGAACAAAACTTAAGCCAGAAACACAACGATCATGTTGAATTATCGAATAAGTCCAGAAAGTAGAACCGGACGGTTTCTTGATTGAATTTCAAAAAAAAGTTCGATTGTTTGTACTTATTTTTAAAGAACTAAATTTTTTAAATTAGAAGTAATTTGCATTTTTTGGTTGCTGAGAGCCTTTCCTAGAGTTTAAAAAATCAGAATAAAACCGAATTTCCGTGCGAGTTTTATTAACAAACCAAAGGAACAGATATTTGTTTTAATTTGAATTTCTTAGCTTCTTAAAAGGGTGATAAAAACTTGAAATACTTTTCGGGCGTTTATTTAAAAAGGTGTATTAATTCTTAAATTTATATTTTATAGATCCCATAAAACATAGGAAATAATATGCATTTGCTACTTGCTATTATTCAATTTCTTATTTGAAAAAATAGGGCAAAAAATTAATGCAGCACTTTCAAACATTCAAAAATTGCGTTAAAAATGTTTTGTCACGAAGATCTGCTCATTTTTGGATTGTTCCTCTATTTAATGGTCCCGTTCCTAAAATGTCAATCGTTAAATCCCACGTATGTCAGTACTGTCAGCTGTTTTGTTATTTCCATCGAATTTTAGTGGTTTTAACAAATGTCCTGGATAAGTGGATTAGCCGGGAAGGCTGAGGACATTCTAAACAAAATAGACCAGAATGCGGCTAACGTACTGCAGCAACCGGTTCGTTCAGAAGTGGAAAATACAGAAAACGATGCAGCCAGCAAAGAGAAAGCAGAACCAGAGGTAGTCACCACCGGTGGTTTGATGAAAAATTTGTCGTCCAGCTCACTGTCACTCACAAAGTCGCTGACGCCTAAGAAGCTCTTTAAGAATAATTTATCATCAAATAATACGGAGAGCAAGTTGAGTGGATCAAATTTGTCTTCGAGAAGGAGTTCTGAAATCACAGATGAGGATGCCACAGAAACACCTATAAGCCAAAAAGCAAACCTTTCAGGAAAAAAGCAGCCTGATTTGAGCCTAGAGAAGGAATTGTCTGCCTTGAGGATTGCTTTAGCAGACATTAAAAGTCAGAGAGATGAACTCAAAGAAGGAGAAATAGTCCTTCAAGAAGATTTAAGCCAAGCGAAGCGAGAAATAAGCGAATTAGAAGGACTTGTTAAAAAGCTTGCTACCGAGAGGGATGAAGCCAATTCTGAACTTGTTAAACTTAAGGAAAATTGTAGCAGTTATCTAAAAACGATCGGTGAAACGGACACGACCATCGCGCAATTTCGGCAGAATATTGTTGAACTCACAGAAAAGTTGAATTGGCAAATGAAAGAAACTGAGCAGGTGACCGCTGAGCTACAGGAATATCGGAATAAAGCCAAGTCCACACTTAAAATGAAAGATAAGGTCATCATGGAGCTCAAGACCAAGGGTATTTTAGGTAAAGATTTATCTGAAACGAGCAATGAAAGGGTCCTTATGTTGGAGCTTGAAAGTTTGCGGCAGGAGAACTCAAATTTGAATGACGAATTGAGCAGCATGGTACAACAGCTAGAAGATACAAAACTGATCGTTGTAAAACTTGAAGAACGGCTCTGTGAAACTCAAGCTAATGCTTCAAAGATGAAAGAGGCTTTTGAAAATGCCCGCACATCCGAACTCGAACATTCTACACAATTGGAAACTGATGCAAAATTCCTTAGCCAGGAAATTGCAGCACTAAGAGAAGAAATTAGCCGTGAAAGAGATTCATTTTCTGCTCAACTTTCTGCCAAAGAGGAGGAACTTACTAAACTTCGCAAACAAGCAGGAGAATTTTCAAAATTGTCTGACCCCAACAGAATGGAAGGCAGAATAGAATCTCTGACTCAAGCATTGGTTATAAAGCAAACAGCAATTGAAGCACTTACTGCAGAGAAGAATGCTTTAAAACTTCAGTTGGAAAAAACCCAGGTATCTTTCTGATCTTATTTATAAATTTTTTTAAATACAGCCTTTGTTTGGCAGGAGCAACTACACTATTTGATGGATCAAAGCAGACAACGCCACAGTGAAATAATTTATGTGAACGACACGGACGATGGTAATGAAGAAACAGCTTTAGGATAGGTTCTAGAATTGCTTTGTTAATTTCTTATATAATTACAGTAAAAGCTCAGCTGCCAAGCTTGATGAGGGAAAACCCTTTCGATACAAACGTGGCTAGGCGCATGAAACGTGCCTATTCCAGCTTAGACTCAGCCGGAATTCGAGTCGGAGTTTTCCTGCGTCGGTACCCGCTGGTTAGAATAATGGTGTTGATCTACGTTGCTCTTCTTCATATATGGGTCATGTTTGTGCTTTTATCTTCTACGCCTACCTAAAGCCACAAACAGTTCTTTTTGAAAATCACGTAATGTTTTCCACATATACTCTGTTTCCAGTCAACGTTTTTCAAAACCAAACATTAAAACTAGCAGTGATGCAGTAGTTTGTTAAATTACTTTTTTAGACTCAAAAGACAGCTGGACAGGTCAACCATGGCGAATTTCGATGATTCCATAAGACCTCAGATGCTCACATCCAATAAATGCTATGCCAAATTTTTGGGTGCTCACTTGTTTTGAGCTTAATGTAGGCTCATTGGTATTTGGAAAAGTTTACTAAAATAAACTTGTGCGCAGGTAGTAAATGTTTAACTTTTCTTCTGATTAAACATTTTTTCTGGAATCGACTTCTCAATTCAGTTGACTAACAATCCTTAAATTAAGCAGTTAACTGCAAAAAATCAATTCTTAAACAGACTTTAACCAAAGCGGTTAAATCGCCTGCCATACTGCATTTTCTTTTAAATCAGTCAATTTAGTGAATACATATTCAGATGGCGAACAAATTTTAATAATCGATTATCGTTTTTTGTTATTATTATTTTGATTAATCGAACCATAATAATTGTATAAATATTAAATCGGTAAAAAGAACATTATTAATTTTCTTTATGATTAATCCAGAGTTTGGTATACTAAAATCGATTTTGTAAAGATAATTTTAACATATGTTTTCATAGATTAATACCCAACTCTCTACTACTCAATATGAAACATATTTACATCAAAATATACATTCAATAGTCCGAAATTATTAAATTTTAGCTAGTACTCTGTGTGAGCACATCGGAGTTTGTGATTATTGTCGTGGGTTGACATTTATTAATAAATTATTAAATGTTTAAAATTTAAATTTGAGTGTGACTGTTGTTTAATATGATTTCAGACGCTAGGACCAAAGAATAAATTCCATCCAATAGTAGCTCAGGATAGATTTATGAGGTTATCTTTATCAACAGAAAAAATAAGCCACACCTAGAATTTTTGATTGTTTCATATTGCATTTCCGAAAAATTGGGTTTTTACTTTAAATTAACAATTAACACTAAAATATAATATGAATTTAAACTATAAACAAAAACATTTTAATTATTCCCATGATTCTCTTAACACATTAAAGGCGGGAGTCGTAGTACTACGATTTATCTCGACTGTAGCTTAAAGGTGGGAATCGTATTAGTACGGTTTGCAACCACATTGCACAATCCATGCGACACTTTACATTTGTATTTAGTATGTTTTGTGGTTTAAAGCTGTTCGGTTGTTCAAATTCTACTTACAGTAAATTTTTAAATCCTCTAATATGGTTTCACGCGAAAATAAAGATATATATGCAGACGATTTGTCTGACGTTGATTGCGATGAAAGAGAGTTAGATATTGATAATAATGATAGTGATATTGACGATAATGATAGTGATTAGTTCTATACGACCTATGAGAATGACCCGAGTTTTTCCATTACCGATTAGCGATGATGAAAGTGAAAATGATTATGAAGAAGAAATTATATATCAATGGACTGAAGTCGACATTCCACCTACCATAGAACCGTTTTTGGATAGAACGGAGTTAAATATTTTACCACAGAACGGCGTTGAAGGATCTCTAGATGTGTACCTTGATGATAATTTCTACGAAATGATGGTAACAGAAACTAACCGATATCACCATCAATCACCGCGCTACCTAGCATACTTTCGTCAAGATCCCCCGCCTTTAATGTGTTAAGAGACTGAGAGTCACATGACTCGTGCGTGGCATGTGGTACGATTAGTTTATTTATTTATTTATTTATTTAATTCGCTTAATCAGTGCCGGATTAACCCAAATGGGGGCCCTAGGCCATTCAAATTTTGGGGCCCCCTTTTTTTTAATAATTGTAAAATTATTCTTTATTTATGCATTTATAGAATTTAAACAGCTTATTCATATCATTTAAAGGTTGTAAACACAATAAAACAATCAAAATAGTTTTTTCGGGTCTTTAGCGCGCGAATTGAAATTCGAATCGTCAGATGAAATAACAATCGAAAGAATAAATGAATAAACATTTTTTTAATATTTTGCATTTAAAAATACATATTAATATGATAAATAAATTGGTTGGGAAAAAAAATTAAAATTTAAAAAAAAGAAAAAAATTAACTTGAAATTAAAAATTGCATTAAAAAAAATTCATATCAGATTTTCGTAGGGGCCCCTGTTCGTCGGGGGCCCTAGGCCATGGCCTAGTCCGGCCTAATGGGTAATCCAGCACTGCGCTTAATACAAGCTACGTAACAAAAACAATTAAAGCTAGAATTAAATTAAACTTATAAGCTAGGGAAACAGCAATAAGGGAAGGCAGGATTAAATTAAGTTAAGCTAAGGAAAGGGAAAGGGGCCTAGAACAACAATTCAAGAGGAACTGTGGTGGAATTCGTTCCTAAGGGACGATTTAGAGAGATGGAAGTCGAAGGAGGGAAGGGAGTTGGCCATTCGAAGCATACGGGTGAGAGGCTCGGCAAGTCCGTAGTTGGTGCGGTGGTAAGCAGGGCGAAAGAGGGGGGCCGACCTGACATAGCGGGGGTTGGTGTAGAAAGAAATCCACTGAAAGCAGCTGATGGATGAATGTAATATCAGCGAGGTCGCGCCGCTTCCATAAGGGCTGCAAGTCAATAAGCATCAAGCGGTTTTCGTATGGGGGAAGATACAGACGGTCAGACCAGGGTTAAAATATCGCTATATTGGGATTAACCCTTAGCGCTCCGCACGTTTTTATACCATTGCCTACCAGCAACTTCGGCACATGATTCAGTCGTAACAGTACAGACACTGAGCACTTTTTAACAACAGACAACAATTGCCAACGCCAACGATTCCGTAACATCTTAAGCGTAATCATTATTAAAACATTGGGCTCCGCAGCGGAGCCTGCGGAGTTACGGAACAAATGACGGATGGCTCCGCTACGGAGCGCTAAGGATTAACAAGTTTACTCTATTTAATTATATTAAATTTTATATAAGTTGGCTGCCCGGTTGAATGTTTCCGTTGAAATAATTCTTTCCCTTATTACTGTTTACTTTTTCGAAATGATATTTTCCTGCAGAAGATATTAGAAAAACAAGTAGCTTTTTAAAAAATAACCGCTGCTTTATTAATCGTAGCGTTTATTAGTTGAGTTGGCATGAGAGAAATCGGTACATTAAAGTTGGTATAGACTCGAATACAGCAGAAGTTTGGAACGGAACCATGCTTACACTCGGCTGTTTCGCCTATTGACGAAACTTTTACGAATAAAATGTCATTTTTGTGTGACAGACAGCATAGTTTTGAGTAGATAGGAATAAAACAAGAGTTAGGCACAATACTTTTCCATTTTCTTCGTTTAAAGTATGGATTTTGATAGTCCTGATGTGGAAAAGGATTTCCCCGGACTTTATGCATCTGAATCGGGACTTAATAAGAAGAAAGACGAGAGTGATTGTAAGTATTTTATAATACGAAAAACAAATTCCACCATCAACAAAACATTTGCTGCAGAGTATAGATCTACTCAGATTATAATTTCATATGCTCGGTCCATAATTAATTTGTTTTTAAGTCTCTGAAGGTGACCATGAAAAAGTTAGCAAAAAGGAACTTTTAATTGGCCGCAGGAAGGACAAAAAAGATAAAAAAGATCGCGGCTATGCGACACTAGAAGGGGAGAGCTCTCCAGAAGAGGACATTGAAACGAAGTACTTTTCACAACAATTCATAAAATAACTAATAAAATTAAGAACATTTTTTTCTAGGAGCCCATCCAAAGCAACAAAAAAGTCAAAAGCTTTTAAATTTTCATCCAAAAGCAAGGAAAAACGAGAAAAGTCTAGAGAAAAAGATAAAAGTGAAAAAGAAATTAAAGAAAAAGATAAGGAGGTTATCGAAGCTAAGGATAAGAAGAAGGAAAAAGAAAAGAAGGACAAGGACAAGAAGGAAAAGAAAGAAAAAGATAAAGACAAGGACAAGAAAGATAAGAAATCCAAACAAGCAAGCATTTGTGAGGAAGTTTTGGAGCTGGGCGATGTCCAGCCAGTTTTCGGGGTTTCTGTTAGTCTTGCTACAGAAAGGAGTCGATGCCACGATGGTATTGATTTGCCACTAGTAGTACGAGATTGCATTGACTATCTGCAGGAACATGGTCTACAAAGCGAACAAATTTACAAGGTGGAACCCCTTAAGTCGCGTATTCAACATCTCAAGAGACAGTACAACAACCGAGAATCTCAAGGCACAAATGAATTAGACATACCGACAGCATGCGGACTACTCAAGCAATTCTTGAAGCAAGTTAATTTTTACACAAAATATATATATTTGTTAACTAAACAGTTTTAGGGAACTTCCAGAACCTGTTTTAACCACCGACTTAATTGCTCGATTTGAAGAAGCTGCCTCACAGCCAAATGTTACTCAACAGGAGCAAAACTTGCACGTTCTACTGGAACAACTGCCTAGTTGCAATAAAACATTACTTTCATGGGTACTTTTGCATTTCGATAGTATTATCCAAAATGAAAAATCGAACAAGATGAATGCCCAAAGTTTGGCTATGTTGCTTAGCCCTACTCTGCAGATGTCTCATCGTTTGCTGGTCACTTTTCTGTGTCATTGCCCCAATTTGTGTACAAATGTGAAACTTATCAAGTAAGTTAGCATACATATAATTTTTATTTATAATTTACTATTACGTTATCGTTTTAAGATTGAAAAAATGAATATGGGTAATAGTGTTCATCTTGGTTATTTTAGAGATAGGATAGAATGATTTTTTTTATATATTTTATTAATCACCCTTTAACTAGAGATGAAAACGATTAATCAAATAAGTGCAATAATCGATTAATTTTAATCGAATAGTCATAGTTTTTTCTTTTCCATTAATTGATAATTATTTGATTATTTTGAGAAATATCAAATGAATACTTTTTGTAGTTGTGCAATATATTCCATTTTTATGAAAAACGACATAGTATACAAGCTTTAGATGCTTATATGGCATAAAAAAAGTCCCATTTTGTGCTTGCGCATTAATAATTAATTCAACTACATTACAATATTATGCTCCATTAAGTCCACTTTTTTTTAGCATTTAGAAATTTCCTATTCAATTAAATTTTATCATGTAGAAACTTATTCATTTCTGGTATAAGAGGAATAGTGAAAAAAATCATTTTGAAGAATTAAGTTGGCTGTATAGTTGTGTGTTCTCATGGATTTCCTGCATTTAAATTCAAAAGGTGTGGATCGAAATTAGATACTATTCAGAAAATAATAATAAAAATTCGAAAAAAAAACCAAGTTCTTCCTTCGCACGAATTGATTTTATGGTGCTTGTATAAATTTCCTATTAGAATAATTAATATACAAATATTTTTCTATGTTACTCGCTGTTTGTTGAGTTAATATAGATTTTTTATAAGGAAGTCCTTACATAAAATTGAATAGATTTCGATATTTTTGTGAACACCAAACAGTTGAATGAAGGCTTGTGGAGCTAGTTTATTATTTTCTCAGGTAGTAAATTTTGACATCTGAAAGAATTTTGGTTTTTATAAATTAGAATATTTGAACCGAGAATAGTTTAAAATTGAGGAAGGGTCATAATGTTAGATTCCCATGAACACATTGGCTAAGATTTTAGTTATTTAACCACAAAAATTTAGAACATATCGGAGTGATCTCCAATGTACTTGCAGATATGTGCCACCAATAACATCATCGAGCCCTAAGCTACCAGAGACAAGTAACGGTATCCAGACAGAATTACGAAAGCAGGAGAGTCTACTAGCGCAGATTCATGCTGAAATGAACGCGGGCTTTGTATCCAAAAAGCGTGAAGAGCAACTTTGGGAAGTCCAAAGAATTATCACTCAATTAAAACGAAAATTGCGTAGTTTTGAAAAAAAGCAAGATTCAATTGCTAGAAGTATGGATGATACTGTTGACGGGGAAGTGGTAACTGAACCTTCAACTGCCATACATGGTAAACTGAAATTATCTTGTTCGGATGATGAATCTGTGAAAACAGCCACCGCTGCATCAAACGAATCGGCAACAAATACTGAAACTAAGAGTACTCCCCAGGAAACTTCAGATATACCAACAGCAATCCTCGAAGCAAAACTAGGAGAACAAGAAAAAAGTACATCACCCGATGGATCTAGAAATCCCGACACAACGTTTTTACACGAATCAGGGCTACTAATGCTACCGGATAATCATCCGGAATATCTTAATCTCGTAAGAATTCAGTTGGAAAATCAGGAATTGTTGCAGTGGAAGTCCCAGCTTCAAACTAGGATTAATGTTGAAAGAGCTGAAATATTAAGACTAAAGAAGCTTTTAGCACTAGCTGAGGCTCAACAGCAACAAAATAAAGGCACTAAACCACCAAGCCAAGGAGCGGAGGATGGAGATTATGAAAAGATTATAGAGCATTATATCAAAGAAAATACTCTTTTGGAACATAAGCGAACAATGCTTGCAAAAGAGATCTTTGAGGAAAATAAGGAACTTGTTCAGTTACAAGTTGAATTAGCACTACAAGCATTTAAAACCTGATTTGGGCAAGTGTTATACAGAATATATTGCGTGCATAATCTACGGCTTTAAGTGTGGAATAAGACCTTAATTGATTACAATTTTCTGCTTAATCTAATTGATATTTTTACTTAAACCTTTTGAATCCTTGTAATACTTGACATAATCGATTGGTATATGTTAAAACACAAAAAGTGAAATCGGGCTATAGTAGAAGTTTATAGATTAAAAAAAATATATTATAAAAAAATGGTAGATTAATACATTAAACAATACGCTTTAAATAATTCTAAATCTGTAACATTTTATAAATAAAATGATTACATATTCAGCTCAAAACAATTCTTATCTTCCTTACTCCCTACCATTCTCTCGAGACTACTTGGATAAAATTAAGTTTAGACGTAATACTTTGAAGAAAATAGCATATATTCAAAGTTAAGAATTAAAATATTTCACTACGAAAAGCGTGAACGGAATTAAAGTTTCAAAATGAATTTTTAGTATTAAAAAGTAGATTAAATTAATATATTCTTCAGGCGAGGTAATGTTAACTACCTTTTATCATTGCTAGGAAACTCTTAACAATTATATTAACACAATTGTGTAACAAATAGAAATATGTAGCAGACAAGTTTTTAGATTAGTCTTTATGGATTAATATGAATTATCGGCCTTGAAAATTCTCAATACGATAAATTTAGTCTACTGCTTTAGATTTTCAATTTTGATTGTTAACTCTAGTGTAAGCAGGACTAAGCTCAAGTCAGATTATGTGAAGTTTAAGCCGATCGAACTATAGCTTAAACGGAATAGCCTATACTTTGGCTAGTAGTCTCCAATGCGTTCATATAAAAATCATGGTAATTTAACATGCTTTTTGAACAATAAATTCTAAAATCTTTTTAACTGAATGGTAAATTTAATCCACATCAGATAGTTTGTGTAAAAAATTTAATTAAAATTTATTGCGTGGTTTAATTAAGAAAAACGTTAATAAATATATTAGTAAAGATACAATAATATTTTAGGTTTCTTCCAATAACTTTATTTCTACAAGGAATTTTGTCTACATGGGTATATATCGCAATCAATATCACAACTATTCGGATCTGTTTTGATAGTGGAGTCAGTTATACGGATCCAAATTTTTTAATTCCAATCGAATATCTCCCACAGGTCTGCCAACCAGAACACCGGTTCGCAGGACTTGTTTGATATTCTGCTTGACCTGATCAACAAGTTCGATATATTTGTTTTCTCTCATTCGAAGCTTCGCCTCAAGATCGAAAAGGTGGTCATCTCGTTGGTTAGGAAATAGCATTCTCATCGCATTAGCAAGTTTATAAACATATTCCCTGTTAGTGCCACTTGGTCCTGAGGCCTCGAAAATCTGATCGGTAATATCATCCAAGTTGCTGATATGCCCTGCAAAGGAGGCGTTTTCTTCTGAAGCAACATAAGCAACCATTTCGATTGGTTCGCAGTTCTCGCTCGGGGATGGATATTCGTAGAACAGAACAGGAAAACGGTTGTATCCATTTTTTTCCCTCACGTCCAAGTCCTGTACAACAGAATTTTTCACTTTACATGATATCCGGTACCCAACACCCCAAACTTTGGAGTTCGGTTGACTGGAAGGTATCAGCGTAACTACACGTCCTGGCTTTTCTGGTACTCCTCTGTGATCAATACTGTTTTGGTAGAATTTCCTCTCGTACCCCTTTATGTAACCCGCTTTGCGACATATGTACGGAAAATCTACCTTCCAAATTAAGGAACCATACCCAAAAACCCAAATATCTGATGGGGCCGCAGTTCGAGTAGTCCCCAGTAGACTATCCTCAGACAAGTCGATGTCGACCTCGGACTTAATTTTCTGTATTTGTGGATACTTGGCGCCATAATACTGCTCGTAAACTGCCTCCGTAATATCATCAATTGACCAATTTTCTATTGTTTCAAACAATGCTGGCTGAAGTACCTGGAATGCGATTTTTTTTAGTGAATTCCAGTCCTCCGATCTATCCGATTCGTTGCCTATTGAATGTGACATATCCCTACGTGTTGGTGTTCCACAAGAATTTCAGATTAAAGCTACAATCCAAAGATGTCGAATAAATAATATTGCCAGGCCTGCTCCGGATATTCATTTTTAGGTCAAACTGGTCGAAAAGAATGTGGTAAATAAATACAAATGGTTCGTAAATGAATCGAGAAAGAATTATTCTATGCGAATATAACGAAACTATCGTTAACGAATAACAATAGGAAATTAATCAGATATGGAAATATAATAGTGCAAGGGCCACGGAAAAACCAGGGAAATCCCGCTTGATCTTAAATAAGTAAATTAAAGATTGTAGCATAGGTATCTGCTCAGCAGCACGGGTGTTTGTAAGGAGGAGCAGCAGTATGATAATCTGGAAATAGCGTCGAATGTCTATGGTAATAAATAACTCAGACGGATCGGCACAAACAGTTTTGTTCGTAATTAAGTGCTGAAAGGGAAAAACAATAACTGAACCCCTTTTGACAAGTACGATTCACATTTTGTGCAATTCTAAGAAGGGAAGCATAGGTTCCCTGTGCATGGCCATAAAGTCCTTCGCACATGTGCAATGAACAAAATAGGAAACAGGCACCTTCTTAATTGAACATGTTCTAGCATGCGCATAGTTTAGGCGCCAAAGGATTTAGTTATGACCAGGTTAGAGGTATAAAAGGTTAGGCAAGATTCGGGAATGGGGATTATCACGGAGTACTCGTTACTTGGACACCATCGGGCATGCTGCTGAGTTGTGTCCTGCTGCAGTTTGAATTTGAGAGTTGTAGTCTTTACAATAGTAAATTAATTAACTCTTATAAGTAGGCCGCGGATTATATGCAAATGCAATATGTTTTGTAATTCAAGATATCGTTATGGGAGTTTTAAAAAACTTTGTTGTATTCAATTTAGAATCAAATGATTGATAATTCTTTTTGCATATTGCATATTTACATATTTTCTGCATATTTGCATATTTCAGACATACTTTTTCATATATTTTACATATTTGCTCATTACAGCAAAAGTTTTACATTACCAATTCGTTAAATGAACATGTGATGTGGGGGCCTACGGTGGATCAGTTGTTAACGCGCTGGCCTACCGTCCTAGAGGCTGTGGGTTTGAAATCCCACGGATAACCATGGTATTCTACTCTACGAACAAAATGGGTCAATGAGTGCAATGGACAAAAATATCTGAGCGCTCGAGGCTACACGTCTCGCCCACTCCAATAATAATAATAATTGAATAATACCACGTTTAACAACTTTCTCGAAAAACATCCCTGACGAGTCAACTATTCGGAAAATTTTAATAAGCGATATAAAATAGCAGATTTTGTATACATATTTCACTAAAAACTTCCAAAAATCGGTACGAGAGGATTTTTGGGTTGATTTCGCATGGTTGATGATAAATTTTAAAAATTCGATATGAAGAATCTAAAATTATGTTTTATTTTTAATATTATTAAATATTGAAATCCAGATTCAATAATATAACTTAAAACTTATATAAATTCATTAGTATGACAAATCATCGACAATCAGTTTGGATTTTAATTGCAAGCATCGACTACAGTAAAGCCAAAAGAGCGTTATAATTATGATTCAAGTAACCCATGCATGTATTATTTTTATCTGTTACCTCATAGCTCCTACAGTACTTTATGTATTTTAACACATTAAGTGTTTTTGGGCAAAGATCATGAATTACTAGATGGGACACTCGTGACGTAGTCCCTTATCTTTTTTCGACCTTGGTCCCCTTAGTACACCGACCTTGCAGATTTTGCTAAAAGTGGATTGTAATAAAGGGCTCACGCGTAAGAGAAAGACAAAAATTTAGGGGGAGGCGGAACGAAAATTAAAATCACGTTTGGCTTGCCTTTAAAAATGCACAGTGAAAAAATGTAAGCAGCCCGCATCCGTATATATGCTCTGCGTGTACTACCTGCCTGTTCCCCATTCTCAATTCAGGATTTCCCTATGCTGGAACATTGCCTGGGGACGGTACTAACACCATGCATGCAGAGGCACACAGCGTACCCGACAGATTGGCCCGCCTTTAAAAATGCGTGATAAAAAAACGCTGCATTTTATTGCCTACACTGTAAGTGCTGTAGATGAGAATTTTTGGCTGCCTATTCTCATCTCTTTCGTTCTTATTGAAATTTAGATAAGGCATAGGAAGCAGTAGTTCTTTGCTGCTTTCTCTAATGGGAAAATTTTCCCCAGGCAGTTTTAGAAGTTACATATGGGTTAGAGCTTTAAGCTTGTATAGAGAGTGTCACATCTAGTAATTCATGATCTTTGTTTTTGGGTGAGTCTTGATTTTCACCGTGGATTAGGCTAAGTGATATCACCTTAAATCGAATAAGGAAACTTATTACATGATTTACATTACATTTGATTGCAAATTTAACATTAAAATCAATCGATCGTGTTTGGATTTCAAATGAAAAGTATTGACGAATTTTTAAAAAAGCATTCTGAGAAGAAAAGTTATTCTATAGCTAATTAACTAACTCCTAATTTTTAATTTAATCGTAAATACCGGACGAATTTTTATTTATCGTAGGTATTTACGAGATTAAACATTTTTCTCTACAAGATTCACAATAATAGATTTAGTGGAGGAAATTCACATTAGTATCGATCAGCTGAAAAATGTCATGTTGCTGCTTAGCACGTCCGAGAATGACGTGACGTACGGTCGATTCTGCGATTAGTGGAACTAGAAATCGAGTTTTTAGGCTGAGATGAATACGTTGGGGTGGGCAATCTTATTTAAAATGGGTTGTCTATGTACAAGAGAAAGTATTAACATAAACGGTACTAAGTATGTTGTGCGGGAACACATCGCTCAAGGGTAACTAGTTCTGGATGGAGCTAACTTACTTTAACTATTGGCAACAAAAATATCTCCCGTTTCAGAGGCTTTAGTTTGATAGACTTGGTTGAGAATAACATAACGAAGAAGAAGTATGCCTTAAAACGAATAACTTGCCACAGCATTGACGATCAGAACATCGCCCTGCGAGAGATTGAAATTTGTAAACAAATCGACCACGAGAATGTAATTAAGGTGATAGATTATATGCTAAAGGGCTCGGCGGACATCGTAGTGAACACAACTAGTCAATTGTACATAGTGCTACCGTATTACAAGAATGGCTCCTTGCAAGACCACCTCAATGCAAGAGCTAAAGTCGGAGATTACATGCCGGAAGCGCAAGTTTTGCAAGTGTTCCTCGGAATTTGTGAGGGTGTGAGGGCTTTACATGAAGCAAATCCAGAGCCTTTGGCCCATAGAGACTTAAAAACAGCAAACATTTGTTTGTCTGACTCTTTTGAACCGGTCATCGTTGACATGGGTTCTGCCACAGAAGCTCGCTTGCAAATTTGCGGCTCACAGGATGCGCAAAGGCTTCAGGAATTGGCGGAGGAACGTTGTTCCATTGTATACCGAGCTCCGGAATTATTTTCGGTGCAGAGTTATTGCATGATTGATGAAAGAACTGATATATGGGTGCGTTTATGGAAAAGTTGCAAACCGTACATTGGCTAACTAAATATCTGTTTTCTTTTTTTCAGAGTCTGGGCTGTGTTCTGTACGCAATATGCTTTTTTAAATGCCCCTTCGATTCCATTTACGAAAAAGGGGATAGTGTAGCTTTGGCTGTACTAAGCGGAAATATAATATTTCCGGAAGACTGTATTTACACTCGAGATCTGTGCGATTTAATTCTCTTTATGCTCCGCCTTAATCCAATGGAGCGGCCCTTCATCTATAGCGTAATAGAGAAAACTCAGGACTTAGTGAGTAAGCTAGAAGGTAAAGTGTAGCATATTGGAGATTGCCTATGTACTGTCGCATTCCAACCCTTGCGCCCGAGTTTACATTTTTAACGTATTCAAATTTGTATTTTTGAAGGAATTATAAATGTTGATAATCAACTTATTCTTTTATTCACTGCAATTACTCTGTGTATTGGATGATTTTTTATTTAGGAAAGTATAAAACTATTCGATATCGGGATCATTATTCAACATTGCGATGATAGATTGGAGATTTTTGCCACCTTCACTCTGTCTAATTTGTGGCACATCATAGGGTTTTTTTTGGGGCGCGTTGCTTTGATGTATTAAAGTATTTAAATGTGCCTTTAAGTGATGAAGCTGGGAGAATGACTTCCCGCAAAGATCGCACCTACATAATCAGATTTTAAGCGATTTATCATTAAATATAAATTACATACCGATAGGGTTTTTCTCCGGTATGAACAGCCATGTGCACCTTAAGGACGTGGGAATAATTGAACGCTTTCCCGCAAGTTTCGCACTTGAATGGCCGCTCGTCCGTATGTGTTCTCTGGTGTTTTATACATGTGCTCAAATCAGAAAACTTTCTTCCGCAAAATTTACATTGATACGGTTTCTGGCCAGTATGAGACCTCATATGTCTTGTGAGCTGGAAATTTATTGAAAATTTCTTTCCGCATATCCTGTAGATAATCGTAATTAGTAAGATTAAGTAATTAAGCAAAATAAGTTGTTTTACTCGCAACAAAGCGGTTTTTCATCCCGATGCCATTTCATGTGATTGTCCAGGGTACATTTTTTTGTATATTTATTTCCACAAACCTCACAAATATGCAGAGGCTTTTCTTCGGGAACAGAAGTTAATAATGCTGAACCATCCGACATAACTGTTAGGGTATTTTGGGGCTTTCTCCTTGTGCTCTTTCTCCTCGTTTGCATTTTTTTATTTGGCTTAGATTCCTGAACGTCTGTATCACTGCTTAATTGCTCTGGGGAAAACCAACTGTCGCCTCTTTCTTCCTCCATTTCCATCTCGTTTATTTTCTCTTGAGAACTTTTTATTACTACATTTTTACAATCTAAAACCTTAACGCCTTTGTTATCCTGTAAGTAAATTTTTTGTTTATCTGAAATATTAAATTGTGTTCTTACCTGGTCACTGTCTTCCAAAGACTTGTTCTGAACTTCCAAAACCTGGATAGTAATGCATTCTTCAGTTTCATTGGTGCTCCTTTCCGTCACCTGTGGTAAATTTACTGCAGCAAACTCTGTAAGGTTGCTTGGAAATTTTGATGCTTCATCAAATTTCATATCGCCAATAAAAGCCTTTAAAATTCGATCCGAATTCTGGCAATTCACGTAAAACTTATGTGCAACATTGAGGAAAGCAATGCACTTGCGACATATTTGCTCGGGAAGGTTCATGTCTCTATCAATCTGATAAAAAATATTATAAATGAAACTCTATAGGTTGCAGGAAAATTCAACTTACAGCGATTCCACCACAGGTTATTATCTTTTCAAACAAAGGGCGTTCTTCGTCATCCTTCTCAAAAATCGATTGCAAATCGTCACCTTCCCACAGACATATTCTGCACACTTTCCATGTTAAATTTATTTTCATTGTTGATACCAGTCAAGCAAATCGTAAATAAGAAAACGCAACGAATGCTGTTTGTTTACCGAGAGGGCATTTGTCAAAAAACACTGTTTTGTTTCCGCTTATTTTAGTCCAGTTCCACAGTGTTTCATTATTTCGCTTATTCCTCGCAGTTCAGTGATCTTAAAACTTGTCAATTTATTTTCGGGGACGGATTTAATTCTTTAAATAAAGGACAGGGAGTTTTTGTATTTTAACAAATGGCTATAAGAGAAGCCCATCCTCAATCGAAGAAAAGCTCACGGCAAAATTCCTCGTCGGGTATGCCGAATTCGAGTTCCACTCTGCAACATTGGGCCCACCTACTCGAGCAGGAAGAGACACAACCTTTCTTCTATGATCAAATATCGGATATAATGCGTGGTTTCGGTGATTGCAACTATCCACAAAGAGAAAGTGTCCTTCTGGTTGAGAAAATTCTTCAACAGCAGATGCGTGGCATCCTGAACGATGCAATGGATGTTGCAATGAGGCGTCGAGGGGTGGTTTCGCCGCATACAGCTGATTTTGAGTTTTTAATGCGTAAACACCCGACGAAAATTAGCCGCTTAAGAAAACACATCAGCGACCAGAAGTTGCTGAGGTGCATACAAAATATGTCCGAGGGCAGAGTGAAAAAGGAGGAAGGCACCCATGACTCTGATGAGGAAACAGAAATTGTGGTGGCTCGAAAATATGACGAAGAGAAAACCCGTCGCATGATTCGAGCCGATCGAATTTCACAAATTTTGTCTGGTGCACAATATTGTGAATTTAATGAAGCTAGGCGTACGTCCTTCTGTTGTCGATACTCTGAGAGAATGAGCGAAAAATTCAGGAGCTTCCTTGGTGTGCCACCTGAGATTCATCTATCAAAATGTTGTATGACAATTTTAGCTTATCTTGCCCACGAAACAATTGCGACTATAGTTGATTATGCTATTCTAACAAGATTGAACTCTGGTAATCGAATCACTGAGCCGTATAGTCGAGTGACACCATCAGGGACTTCTTATAATATGCTTCATGTTTGTCCAGAGGTTTCACAGGGCCGGGGTCAAGACGGCATCAAACCGATAACAACCCATGAAATTCAGGAAGCGATACGCCGCCATAATCAAATAACACGCAAGGGATTCGGGTTCTATCAAAACTCTATTGATCATGATATGCAGCGGAATTATCTGGCCATATAAAAACGTAATTGTTCTTAAAACTCCCCAAAATAAATCATTCTTGAGCTCTTAAAACTTTATTTTCTGGCATCCTACTTCATGACAGTGCTGTTTCTTTTTTATGCACATTCGTTTGCAGATGTGCTTTTAAATGGTGAAAGAGTCGAAATTCTTTACTACACAGATCACAACTGAAAATAATTAAATTAATATGGAAATCTTAAAACCAATTATACCTTACCTGTAAAGTTTTTCACCAGTATGAATTAACTTGTGTTTTGTAAGACTCTGCGAATAAATAAACCTTTTTCCGCATTCTTTACAATCGTAAGGGCGCTCTCCAGAGTGCACTCTGCAATATGCATCTAAATTAGTAATTTTTATAGAATAATATCTTAGCAAACTTAATTGATAGAAGAGAAAAAATATAAGACAAAATTTAATATCGCTATTTAAGTCAGACAAAGACAAAATTTTCGAATTTAAATTTTACCTACTTAATAATAAACAAATTTTACTAGATTATCAAAAGAATAGCATACTTCTCGTGAGCGCGGCAAGTGCCTCTCTCATAGAATCTGCGGTTACAGAACTGGCACTTGTAAGGTTTATGCCCCGTGTGAATTTTTATGTGCCGTGCCATCAGCGAGGATGTTACGAACGCCTTGCCACAAATCCTGAAATTAAGTCAAGTAAGATGTTACCTTTTGGCAATGTATAACAAGAGGACTGGCTCACTCGCAAGAAAATGGTCTTTCATTATTATGCCGACGCATGTGAGTTTGCAGGAGGCTATTCTGCTTGTAGACGTTTCCGCATATTTCACAAATAAAGCTTGGTTTGTCATCGGGCTTTCTTGGCAGTTTTTCCCTGGGAATGGGTATCACTTTTTCCTGTTGTTCTTCGTCAGAATCAGAAGTGTAACGAATATATTTTGGTGGTGAGTTCGTTTTTATTTGTTTTATAATCTTCTTTAATGGGATATGTCCTTTTTTCCACTTCTGAGGAAGACGAGGTTGTTTTGTTGGCGATTTTTGTTTTTCGGGGATATATTGCGGTTCTGGATCTTGGATTTCACTATTATCGGAATTACAATTGTCCTGAAAAACGATATTAAATAAGAATAACTAATTATTATTATTCTATTAAAGTAAATTACATTTTCTGGCTCATATGATGGATCGTCGTCACAATGGTCGTTGCCCTCATCAGAAGTGTCCTTTTCTTCTTCATTATCAACATCAATTAGTTCTGTTTCTAAATTATTTTCCTCGACTACATCTTGACTACAAGGCAAAAATTCCTCGATTTTATGACTTTCGAACAATTCTTCCTGGCTTTCAACCACAACAGTTTCCGTATTTTTATTCACGGACGTTGGCTCTTCTTCAGCATCTTTTTTAACTTTTACAATTTTCAATTTTAAATCCTCTGGCAATTTGTAAGTTTTTCCACTACTTAAAGTGAGAAATATATTGTTTCTGTTATTTGCTTTTAGGTATAATTGAAGGATACTGTCGGATCTTTTGCAGCTTAAGCGAAAATTATAAGCGACATCCAAATTGTTGAGGCATTTAGCACATATAAACTCCGGCAAATCCATGCTGGGCCTTATCTAAAAAAAAAAACAATGTGTAAATTGGAAGATATATCGAATTATATTCTGCTCGTAATATCAACTGGACCCACTTACCAGAACCCCGCCACATTCCATAATTTTGTCGCATAACGTAATATTATTTAAGTCCTTTTCATAAATAGACGTTAACACACCTTTTTTGAGGCAAACTCTACATGATTCCATTGTTTATTGAACACGAATATAACAAATTAAAGTAATAAAACCTCCCGAGAAATAATATTTACATTCTAATAGAGAATTGTCACTGAGACATTGTGTTTTAAGTTGAAATTAGGAACAGTTGGTATGAGAAATTTAGTAGAAATTAAAGAACGCAGCCTACATATATTCCTTATCCAACAATCATACATATAAAATGGACCACATAATCTACTGTTTCAAGTGTACGCCAATTTGATAACTTACTGTCTGACATAACGAGAAAAGATATGTAGAAATTTATATAGCGCTATCTACTCTTGTCGCATTGCATGGGTCGATTTCGTAAATTTTTTGAATGCGGAATTGCTGAATGCTGAGAAAAATATTTTAATTTAAATATGTATATGTGGAACAAAAATGTATAAAATATTTTCTTCAGTTTCCCCGTATATCCTTTTGATTTTATTCGATTTCTAATAGTTTGGGGATGAAGTTTTACTCCGTAAACATTTTCATTTCTCTATAGTTTTCTGTTTCGGCCCTTGTACTTTCAAATTTGCGACAACACCGGTTTTTTTTATACTTTTGAATGGCGAATGAGAAGCGACAGTATTTTTATTAATACTCAATCTGTCACCTATTTTTTTTTTATATCCTAAACCCGAATTGTAGTATTTTACGATAAACTTACGAATTTGGTTACAAAGCTCTTAGTGTTTTAACTGCACGCGATTTGCAACAAAAGTCAACTAAGTTATAAGAGACGCATGTGCGTTTGCAAAAAAAGGAACAATTTTATACTTTATGCTTTATTGTTGCAAATTTATTCCTATTTATTTTGTTAGGAAATATACTTCTTACTCTATGTGAATACACACGCTGTAACTGCTGTAATTATATGCATATGTTTGAAAAATAGTCACATATAAGGGCAATTTTCTTGCTTCAAATAATAATACAAGGAGTATGAGTAAATTGTTTACATGCTGTATGTGCTGTATTTTCTAATTAATAGTTTATCATGAAATTTTGACTTAATAAAATGAAGTTTTTGTAGAAGAGTTGGAAAAGCCAAACCATTCCGCTTTGAGCATCTCATCAATTTCACCAAATTTCAAATTACCGGCTGGCTAGATATAGTTCCTTGATTTGCACTTGCATTTGTCTAAGGACAAAAGTTTTCATTTAATTACCTACAGCGAAATGAAAGTTGTTGATCTTTATTTATATCTAATATTAATTTTTTTATGGGAGCGGAGAAATGCTCTTACGCACGATGTGCCAGACTCCCCAGTAAAAGCTTCTTCGATTCTGATAACATCAACACCTAACATTATCTTGCGCGCACGGAAGAAGGCCCACGCAAAGGATACGTTGGGTCGTTGATGATCCATAAGGTAGCCTTGTGCTTGCCACATGTGGCGCTTCCCGCAATCGTCCCTACCAACATTCTACAATCCTTCCTACCTAAACTAAGCAAGTTTCGCAGTGTTCCGTCTGGTTGACTACCGAACTATTTGGTGAATCAGAAGTTCATATACTGGACCATTTCTGCCTGTGGGTTGCCCACTTGTCGAGTTATCCAATTCTTCAGCATTGTAGAATTTACATCGATAGACTTTGGTCCCAAGGGGGAGGAATCCGCGCCCTTCCTTGCCAAAGCGTCTGAAGTGTCATTTACTCCAATTCCCTCGTGACCAGGGACTCATATAAGAATAACTTGATTGTGTTTTGCAACAGAATTGAGTTTTTCTCACATTCCTGGACATTCATTGAACTAGTGATGGGGTTAATTAGTGTGTCGAGCAGTCTTACTGACGCTGCAAATACCAATCCTCTTTCTGCGCCATCTGTGGGCAATTATCCAGTGAACCACTTCAAGAATGACGAAAATTTCCGCTTGTAAGACTTTCATCATATTTTCAAGTGATTTACTGTATTTGACTTTTTCATTCAAATACCAACCAGCGCTTATACCAATTGAGGTTTTCGCCCCGTCTATATACAAGACATTACTTAATCCATTCAATATTTTGCTTGGATCGTCCCACTCTGCCCTTATTGGGAAAATGATCTCAAATCTTCTTCCGAACATTTTATATGGTATCATATCCGTACCCATGTTATAAAGAATGCACACAATGCTCCTCAAGTCTCTGGGATATGCTACCATATACATCACGCCAAAGTCCGCACTTTTTTAGTCGACATATGGCCTCCATTGCATCTTCTTGGACAGCGAGATCGAGGCGCCCTTGTTATCCCAATGCAGACTTCTCTCTGTACTCTGTTAACACATATTCGTTCGTATGACGAAAATTCGTTATTTCTCAATCAATCACCACAAGCCAAATGACGAAAATTCGTCATTTGTATATTACAGTAAATAATTGAATTGCCAGCATTTGGTGAATGGCGGTGCAAAAAATTGCCGGACGAATATGTATTAATAATGGCTATGTACATCCAATGCATTATGCCAGGTTTAAGACCCCATGTCTTACCAAAAACTCTTCTGCATTGCCAAAAGCCAACTAGTGCATGAGAAGCCTTCCAGGACAGTTTGCTATCTAGAACTACCCCCAAGTATTTTGCATCCTTGCGAGAGTTGAGTTGTTATATCTTTCAAAATTGGGAGCTTGAGGTTATCAAATTTTCTTTTCCTAGTGAACAGCAGGTTCCGAACTTCATTAATACCCGTGGTAAGTTTTTGCAGCGGTTTCCATTTCGTACAAAGAAATGGAGTTTAGAAAAAAAATATATGAACTGTGGGTTTTGTTACTATTTAACGAAATTAAACAATATAGTATTAGTAAATATAAATTGAAACTAATAGGATTTACTTACATTATCTCGAGTTTACGTATTTCCTCATGATATCGCAAATGTTATCGAGAATTTTGTTGGCTGCCAAATGCGAATTTGTCTATATTGACAATAACTCGATACTGAAACCAGTTTCAGGATTCTTGAATATACAATTCTACACACAACATTCAGCCTTAGTCGTTTCTACTCGAATTGAATTACATGACTACTTTCTATGGGATAGGATAGTCATCTAATCACTTGGTTTAAAATAGCTCTGAGTCGAGTTGAGTAGAAACGATTTCAAATAGCTAAATAGAAATGGAATAGTTGAAATAATTTACATGTTGCCTCCTCTGAACATCGTGTATAGAATTCCTTAAGGAGTTTTATTTGATTACCCTAGGGCATCCGTTAAGTAAACAAAATAGCAGCATCAATTACTTTCGTAGATTTTATTTTAAATAATTGTTTTTCCCCCAGAGTTTTCTATTACAATTGTCAACTCGGATTATTCCTTCATACCTTCATTAAAAAAATATTTTTACAAGAGGAAATTTATCTCGGTCTACGCAGCGCCTGGGCGAAACGCGAAACCAGCCAGCTAAAGCCGCAGACTCAGCTGTTCAAGTACATTTCGTAAATAAAGACAGTACTTAGTAACGTGGCTGATATAATACTATAGTAGTTGCAAAAAAACATAATTATTACTGAGTTACTGCTTGAAGGTTATTTTAGGGAAACGGAGGAAATAAGGCCGAATATATCTACAGTTTTGTTAAAGGCGAACCATCCTCACCCGTGGGCTGTGCATCCTTATGTAGAAGGTATGCCCTATTCCTACTGCCATGTTCCTGACTGTTAATACTTGGTGTGCAATATGTTGGGCTTTATAGATAGATTTACATAAAAATGTTGTGGCTGCTTATAGTAGTAAAATGTTGATTCCATATAACAAAATTCCCTACGCTAGGCAATTGTCCTTAAACGTACAAATTATTTTTTTTCGGTTGGAAGCATGATAATAATTTTGTTAATAAATTAGCGGTAAAGGATTAGTTATGGCATTTGAGCTTATCTTACATATTGTGTCTTGGTCATAAAAACGTTTCTACCGTTTGCAATTCTAAAGACAGTTTAGGAGCAACGAAAACTTACTGAAAAATAAACTCTTGAATGTCTGGATATTGAGTAATTCAACATAAAATTAGCGCAAACTTATGTAGTACGACTATGGAGGCACCGATCCAATAACAAATTAGACATTCATCAACAAGCAATTAAAGATCTGCAGGGCTTCAACAAACAACCTATAGATATCCTCGCACTTTTCACTTCCTCATCTTTGGAGCGATCTCCTTCAAGCGGCCCGAGGCCCTCTACACTATTTAAGATTTAAGAATTAACAAAATCTGCATAAATAAACGCGCTAAAATTATAATTACAAAATGTCAAGAGTTAACAGTATTTATACTTTTTAATCAGAACTCCCAGGGACGACGACTTAAGAATTACAGTGAGTGGCGTGGATTCTCGCTGTTAAATGCAGTTAAGGACTGTGGGAGGCTGCGGCTATGGATTTCTAGGATTTCATCCTTAACTGCTAGCACCCTGACCATTAATAAGCTCATCACATATCTTCATCAGCTCCTCATTTTCGCGGGTTTTCTGTTGAAGCTGTTCGTTTACGGACAATCGCGAGATTTCCTCTTTCTTTAGAAGCGCTTTTAGTCGAGTTACCTCCATTGAATGATTCTTTTGGAGAGATTCCAACTTGTTATTGGCCCTGGAAAAGGAGGCAAACTAAATTTGGCGATATCAGATATCGAATTACTTACATTTCTAATTGTTGCATAGCATGACTTTTCATTTTCTCGTAGCGCTGTTCTTGTAATCGCAGATTCTCAAGATTTTGTTTTTTTTCTTGCTTAAGGTCTTCCTCGCTGGATTTCAGTTTTGCAGTTAATTGCTTACTTCTTTCATATTTTCTGTTATAGAACAAGACATTAATGGTTTCACTTTGGGGTAAGTATATATATAAATACAAATATATATTCTTTTTTATAAACTTACGCATGAAGATCTGTAAACGTCGATTCGAGCGATGTAAGGTGTTTATAATTCAGATCTCTCTCCGATTTTATTTCCGACATTTGCTTTTCATAGTTTTGTATAATCTGTTCTTTTTCAGCTATCAACTCCGCAATTGCCTTTTCATAAGCCTCGATAACACCACTAAAAAATATTTTAATTAGCAAAAAAAATTCCTTGAAATTAATATAAATATTTCTACCTCATTTTTGCTATAGTTTTGTCCTTTTCTGTGATACGCTTCAGAAGAGCTTCCTCTCGCTGTTCAGCATCTTTTAGTTTCTTTTCGATATCCTCTGTTTTTAAGCTGTAATTAGAATTGTTAGAAAAATCCAATACGTTCTTTATTGCCTAATGTACCCCATAGCAGTACAATCAAGAAGCGGGATAAAATCAATTTTTTAAACATTAAAGTGCTAAAACTTTGCAGTTTGGTTATGCATGAGAGAGTAGTAAAATAACATCTTTTAATTTCTTTGAATTTTAATGAAATAGAATTGGTATTATTTGTCATAATCAGCGTAAGCTGCAGAATTATCTGTCTAATATATTTAACTCTAGAATTCCAATATAGTACTTACACCTCATTTTTAATTTTCTTCTCCATATCATCAACTTTGTATTCTTGACTGTTTTCTGTTTTTTGCCTGCACAAACAATGTAGTGAGAAGAGAAACATTTTACAAACTCTTGTTTTACCTTAGGTTTTCTTCAGATTTTGAATCATTTCCGATATCCAAGCCTTGAATCACATCGACACTCATTTTATCATTGCTCTAAATGAAACAATAATATTATATTTGCATTTTACTCAATAATCATCCAGTTTATACTTGTTTCAGTTCTTTTGGAGTAAATTCTTCTGTGATAACTGGTTGACTCACAGGCACAGAATGTCCTACAAGAGGATCGAATCGCAGTAGCACTGAATTTCGATCATCAACTGGAGCGGAATTGCAGCCCTTCGATAGGAGGAAATCGAAATCAGATGGATTAAGTATAACTGAAAAAAAAATTAAGACGAAATTGTGACTTCCTGTAAGAAAAAAATTTCGCAAAAAATTCTGTACTCTCATTCGAACGTCTAAGATGTATGACGAATTTCTGATTTTATTTTCATGTTTTTGGTGATTACTCACCAATCCACCGGTGGAGGAGCGGATCACAGAGTTTTGCGATAGAAATGTATCATGCAAATATTTTCATGATAATGAAATCTAAGGCTATACGGTAATTAATCCAAATTTTCCCAAAATTCGAGGTAAAAACAGAGGCGACGGAGAAAAGATTGACGTAAAAATGACAGACGACATGACTCCTGCCCTGTATACAAACAACCACACTGGCAATTGGCACACCCACACATTTTAGATTATGTTACGTGTGTACATAACAGCACAAGTCGCGCATTTGTAATTAGCTGTAGGTGTGACCTAGAAGAAACCCGTTCCATTTACTCTCACGGCGCGACACTGCCAGATGAACATGGGTAGTGGGTTTGTTTCGGCAAATTCTACGCTTTAGATTTCAGACTATGCTGATAATAACGTCTGTTTAAAGTGGGCGAGCAATCATGAATTACACATGAAAATTACTTTTGTTCCACTATCTTCAATTAATTGGATAATTTGATTAAAAAACTTCTGTCAAATGCAGCACCTCAAGCTACCGAAAAGACGGCAGTAGTCGAAACAATTGCTCCAGCCAGATCTGAGCATTTCGAGCCCAAATTTAAAATAAAGAAAAATTATTATTTGATCCTTAAAAGATTATATCAATTGAAGTAAGGACAATACAGCGTAGTTGCAAAATTAATTATTGAATTGTGCTGGAGGAAAATATTGGGAAAAAATGAAAAAAAAGCAAATACCCGGAAATAAAAGATGAATAAGCCAGTTCTCTGAGTAAAAAGTAAAAGCATAAGCAAATGCTTCTTTTGAATAAAAAATTACCTTATGCGCGAAGTTGGATATATTAAAGTCATATCACTAAAAATAGCGGAATTCGAAGATCGTGTTAAATCGTTCACTTTTTATTGATGTACTTTATTCTTTTGGCTAGTTTTAGTTAGGTTTGATAGCCTTCATCTCATTAAAATAAAATTAACAAAAATAAATTACGTAATAAAAAAAATAAATAAAAAAAAAAAATGGTTGAAAAAATCAGAAAAATTACTCACGACCATGTCCCTGGAACTCTTTCTCAGAGAAAAAATCAGTACTTCTGCGTTTCCCTGTAGGCATCGAGGATGGTGGTTTGAATGTGACGTCCATTCGATTCATTAGCTCTTCCACGAAAACATTTTGAGATTCCCCTACTGCTTTTGGTAATATTGTGCATTCAGTCTGCGGGGAGCAATTCATGTAGTCCACCTCCATAAGCTCAGCGGCTTTTTCGAGGTCGACATCCATTTTTCTGGTTGTATCGATATTAGTCTCAGACTTATTCGATGACAGTTGAAAATTCGATTGGCAGGGAGTTTTTGAAGATTCAGTATGCTGATCGTGCTCATGAATTTTTTTAGGATAAGTGGTAGATAGTTCAATGATTTCATTCAAAGCAACTGCATTTTCTGCGGTTTCAAATGTTGTGTCTAGCTGGTTGGTACTGAAGGTACTTTCAAGTTTTAATTTAGGAGAAGACACATCGCCCTCAGCGTCCTCCACTTCCATAGTATCATTTGGTAGATGAAAGTGATCACTTAATTGATTATCAATAGAAGCTTTATTTATCGTAGATATTTTTTCTGGGATGATTTGAATAGCAACAGTTTCCTCCTGGACCTTCTCTTCAGATTCTGTTTCTTTTGTCGAAGTTACTTTGGGCGAACTGTTTTGCCTCACGATGCAATTCTTCCCTTCGGACGATTTTTCACAATTTTCCATATCCTTTGTTTCTATACCGCAGTCACTCCAATCTTTATTTGGAGAAATTGGCTGAGGTACACTAGAAGAAATCTCATCCACAGATTGGTTTTCATAACAAAGGGAAATTACTTCATGACAAATAGTTTTTAAGTCTAAGACTTTATCCAAACCAACTAATTTTTCTGGTTCTGATGCAATATGCTTTAATGTTGAATCTGGGGAATGTGCGCTTTCATTTTTAGTATCTCTTGGTTTACCTTTAATTTGAGAATTCGGACCAGCCGAGCTTTGGGGACTACTGTTATTTTCACCTTGAATTTCATTTTCATGGTCTGTCTCCAGTTCTTGGTGCAATTCATGACATAGAGATGCATCTGCAACGCCTTGTTCTGCAGTGTGTTCAATATTTTCGAGACTTTCCAAATTTGAAGAGGTCACATTGGAAAGCACTGTATTCCAATGAACGCTACGATTAAATTCTTCCTCGAGTGGCATCTGCAGATCGCTATACGATTGACATTCCGCGAAAAGTTCCTCGTCAGAGGATACTGCATCGCACGCGATGCTTGGGACGGTTAATGTGGAATTACCTAAACAAAATTAAAACAAACTAAATGGAAAAAACGAAAATAAAAAAACAGTAAAATAAGTAAAGAAAAACAATTATCGACTGTGTCTAATGAGATACTGAAAATCCCAACTTTCAAACCCTTGAGAAATCTTTACAGCCAATTACATACTCTACGCTCAAACACATACCTTTTGATTCGGTTTGCAGACAGAAAGTGTCGTTGGTCGGCGTTAATATGCGACTTCCTTCGGTATTCTCTTCAACTGAAAAGGTAAAGGTAAATATTTCATATGCCAGAGTAGTAAGCATTAAAAGAACCATGTACCTACGGCTGGCTGGACGTTAATTATATCCGGCAGGATTATTAATGGACTGTTTGATTTTTGTCCAGATACTTCCTTGTGTTTATCTAGTTGAGTTGTAGCTTCAATATGTGCTTCTTCTCCTTTATTTAAAATAACAGTTGTAGGATATCTAACTTCTTCATTAATTTTATTTTCAATGCCTTCGATCTGTATGTCCTCAGCTTGTTGTACAGCACCTTTTATTCGATCCGCTGTTGAAAGCTTTTTGGGGGCCGACGAAGGGCGTGCCTGAGGCTGACCACAAAAATTACATAAATTATAGCAAAAGTGTAAGCTTATTACGTATTCAGTAAAAATACGAATAACATTTAACCACATTTTACAAATAAGACCAAATACGAACGAAGTTTGCCATTCGGCTCTTTATTTTTTCGAGGCACAATTCTGTGAAATTTCCTCTGAAATTAATTTAAACAAAAATAGCGGGGAACACAATATATCAAAAACAAAATTATCTATTGATCCAAATTCCGTTGCAACGAAATGGATAATTTTACTTTTGGGAAAAGAACATCAGAACTTCGAGATATTTTCAAATAAAACGCTACGTGTGCTATGGTTACGCATTTTCCGAAATTAGGTAAAGTAGTTTAATATTGTAGATATATATAAAAAAAAATTATACACAAATTATTGGGTTTTGCATTAATGATTTTTTTTTCTGAATATCATTATAACTGAGTGATTTACATGTTTTGGAGAATATAATTAATTTAAAACGTGTCTAGTATTGTCTCGCACCACTTCACAGTCTTCAAAAATAAAACAGTTCGTACATTCACTCAAGGTTATGCTCTGCAAATTAAAACCGAAATACGCTGCCAAAAATTCGCCAAAGAAACAAAAAGGTCTTCTTGAAATGTGGGTTACTATAACGGGCCAAGAATTCTAAGGGTTTTTTGTAGGAAGATCGTGAACTTCACCTCTTTGCTCTTTATTTCGACACCATTTGTTGCGGGGGAATCCATTTCATCAGCTGCAGATAGTATTAAACTTTTAGGTCGATTTATCAATTTAGACAAAAAATCCATAACAATGACGATCACTGGTAATTTCGATGAATAATGCGACGATCACTGAACAGACGATTAATTTTGTTTACCCTAGCCGAACAATTGGTCCAAGATTGAGCCGAAAATTGTTGCCCCAGTGGCCACGTGATGCAGAACTCATGGGATAAAGCGATTACTGGGGGATGAGAGCAGAGGTTTTTTGGGAGAATGAAGGGGGTGGCTAAAAATAAATGCCTTTGTGTATATAAGTAAAATATATGAACTGATGTATCATAGTTTCGTGCACTCGCTTTAGAGGAGACCGAAATTATTTAGCTTTAGTGCGTACAAACCGGAGGATCGCTCCTGGGCGTGCGAGTTAGAATTTGCTTTTGAATGATGGCACTCGAATCTTCAGGGAGCATCTGTGCGATAAGGAGTTTTTTGACCTCCCATTGACGAGTTGGGTTCTCGTTCATAGAAACATATACGAGGATCGTCAAAATCTTTCGCCCAGCTTTACAAGACTGTGAAGTGAAGACACACTTGGGATCCACAAGAGCTTATATATCTTTAGAGAGTTCAACTAAAATACTACTGTACCACTGTACTGTGGTTCAGAAACCATAATATTTTAAACAGGTGTATTTATATATAGTATAGTATTTTAATATTCAGATAATTCATTTTGTTATTTATTTTTTAGTTTCGTTAATACAATTTGTAGGAAGGTTATCTATTAACAGTGATGCAAAAATACACACAACTCTTTTGATTCCAGGGAAGTTTCCCATCCTTGACTTTTCCCGTCCAATAATTAATGACCCCTAATGCGGAGTTTTAAGGTTCGTCTAAATTTTTGCACTAATTAACTAAACAATTGCAATAGTTGACTTTTACACTTATAGATAAAATATAATATACGGAGCACTGGGAAGATCAAGGTACTGGCTTGTCATCCAAATTTGCAACTAATCGCACTGGGGAGGTTGCCCAAATTGAATGAGTAGAGTTTACTGTGCGCCGCGGTTCGTGCATTGCAAATAGTACGTTATTTCAGCAGAGTATGAGCCACAATTTTACTGAGTCTGTTACGTTTCGTGCGCTTCCATTTTTATCATTGCGATTTTTAAACACACGCTGTAATTATTTTAGATTTATGTACTGCTTCTTTTTCTTTGCGGATTGGGCGCGATTTTACTGAAAGATTAATCGGAACTCAATTTGAATACTAATAAGCAAGTAGTGTCAAAAATCTTAAATATGCGTCAGTAAGTAACGAGGTTTTGTTACAGACATTTAAAATGGGACGTTGGTCAAAACATATAAAAATTTACAGCTATAAAATTGATATGCTTATCCCTCTCTCGCCAAATTGAATTTTTAGCTACTTGTTCTATAATGTGCCGCAGATGTGATACTCTTTCTCTACTGAAAGTAACGATGCACGAGCGAGATTCTCATCAAAAGTAGCTCAAATCATTGCGGGTAGAATACATAGGTTTATTTGAAAAGCGTACTTTTTAGTCGCGTACCTTGCCATTTAGAATACCAATTCTAAAAATTATAATTGATGATTTGAGGTACAGATGTGAGATTTGATTGAGAAATTTCAAGATTATCGCTGAATAAAAATAGGAAAGCTATTTTAATTTTTACAGCCTTGCTAAAAGGAAATGTAAGAAAAATTAGCGTATTACAATGGTTACCGGACTAGGTTTTTCGATTTTTCGAAAATTTCATTCCAGTAAAATTTCTTATTTAGAAGCTATGATCTTGAGTTATTGAGTTTCAAGGTCTTTTTCATTGCTCGCCTTGTATTAAGTATGTAAACATATTTACGATTGTCTTTAATTTAATTTACGGGTTCTGCTCATAGATTTTAATGAAACAGTTGTTACCAGGTTCGCCCTTAAACATTTTGTCCTAAATTAAAATTTGACGGACAACGCTGAAAAGCCATAAAAATATTTAATTTTAAAAAAATAACATTATTAGATATGATATTAATATATTCTTGCGCCAAAAGTAAATAAATACATAGTCTGCAAACACGCGTTTTGTTAGAAACAGGTCATGAGGCAAGGGCTTAAAATACTTACCTTTAACATTTCGAAAGTAAAATTTTCCCTTCTATAAAGACTTGGTGAAAATTCCCGAAAGGTTTTTGGTGAAAATCATTAAATTAACTCAATTTTTATCCCTTTTCTTTATAGAACACTACAACGAGTTCTGATAAATCTTACATAAAAAGAAAAATTTATATTTCGTCAGTCAGTAGTTTTGCATGGTAAATCCGCGCTTGTGTTGATAAATTGAATAAGAAATTTGCCTTGAATTCGTTTATTTAACGGTTTCATTCAGAAATTTTTATAATGAAAAAGTGAAATCATTTTTAATGAATGATTATAACGAAAAGTTTAGAAAATATACCAAAAACTAAAATTAAAATTTACATATTCATCATTTTTGATTCTAAATAAACATTCTCATGCTTTATTTCATTAAGAGTAGCTCCGTCTTTATTTCCTATCAATATTGCAAATATATACAAAAGTTTATTAAATTCTTGAAGAAAACGAAATAAGACTGCGTCAATTATTATTATTTAAAAACATTCGAGACGACGCAACCCAAATGCTCCATTTACCTATTTATATTCGTATTTACTGCATTCCTAATGGCTTTGAAATGTAATATTCTTGTGCTGATATTACCAAACACGAACCAGTTTTTGTTCTGAACGTATGCAGACTAGGCCGGTCTCGAAGAGGACGCTTTTACTGCACAAGTAACTAACAATTCTGACCCACGAAATGCCAATTACCTGCCGCTTTCCCGTCTAGGTCAAGTTCAATAGCTTCAAAATTAATGTTCGACACAGGCACGATACACAATTAACTTTCTACCAGTCTGCAGCAGGCAATGAATAGTTTTCGAGGGCAGTTACCCATTGAAAAAGAACTGCATTTCTTTCATACTACAGTATTGCAAATATTTTACTCTCAAGAGATGTGATATTTTTATTGCGTCTGCCGCAGAAACGAACTAAATACACGAAGATGAAGGTACGGGAAACAGGCTGAACTGATACCAGTTAAAGCAAAAACGCAATTATCTGCGGGGATGCGGCGATTACTCATGAGAACTCTTATTGCAGACAAAACATATAAAAAGGCCGTTTATTGATTATTCGCACAAAATCTGCACTAATCAATCTAAAGAAAACCATTGTTGATTGGAATGCGTTGTTCGCAAACAAAACAAACCTACCAAATTGAATTTGCTTAGCGATGGCTTCTTGATAATATTTTTGTCCGAATTATTGCGATTTTATTTTTAGACAAACAGCAATATACGATTTAAATCACACTCGAAACCGAACAATTTCCACGACTAATTTCATTGTCTGTCCATTTTGGTGTGCCAACTTAAGTAAAATATTTTATCGTATGAACCATCCCCGGCAAACACTCAGCAAGAAGCGATGGAGTGCGCAGGTCACCCGCAACGCTGTGTAACCGAATTTTTCTTTAAATTGTGTCAAAACTAACTAAAGCAAAACATCTTAATTAATAAATTTATAAACATACTCTGTCATTCTCCGTTAACTCCTTCAATGCAGGGCGGCTACCCGCTGATGCCTCCAGCAAAACGTCGCTCATTTTCTGGTGAAAATCTGAAGGCTTTTTAAACACAATTATTTATTTCGCACTTTCATACAACGATAATTGTTTTTCAATTAATCACTTAAATATAAATCGCCGTTTTACTGTAAAAAAGTACTCTAGCTTCTTACACTTCCCAAAACAGTTACGTTACATTGTCCACAATCTGAAATCAGTTTGAAGTTTGCAGGTGTGACAACTTAGAAATATTAACAGCTGGTTGAATGAAGTTCTGTGCAGTTTGTTGGTACAGTCCGAAAATAGATATTCGCAAGATATGATTCAGCACGAAAATATTCAAATACTTTTGGATGAAACAGTTTTAAGCCATTTAATTCTGTTTTTCATGAGCGTTTTCATTCTTTAAAAAACAGCTATATATTATTTACGTGAAGGAAATAAATTTGTAAAATATCATGCAATTATAATAAATGTACAGCAAACGTTTCTTATTTAAACTTTATCACCCTTACTTTTTCCGTTGTTTCGATTAACTTACATCAACATATTTAAGATATTTAATTTAATAATTGAATACAATTTTGAGTAACATCTCGCTTATATTTTTGCCTATTGATCTGGAATTATCCACCAGTATTCTACAGCAATTGTTGTACTTTTTAACACTTTCAATACTTGGCTTTATTATTATTAATGTTTTTTACAAACAATTATATTTATTTGAAGAAACTTATTAAAACTCACCTAAAATTTCATGTAGAATTCATATATGACCTTATATTTGATAAGGGGGTAGTTATATCTTATATTTTTAAGATAAGATAAGATAAGATTGCTGTGGCTGCCTAGAAAGGCACACTTAGGCCAATTTTGGCCCATTGTGTTACCACGTAGCACAGGAGACCATGGTTATTCGTGGGATTCGAACCCACAGCCTCTGGGACGGTTGGACAGCGCGCTAACAACTGAACTATCAGAGGCCCCAAAATTTACTTAACTAGGGGATATTAATTTGTTTAGACCGCAACATGATAAAAACCCAGTGAAATAATTGATGTAATTAATTAACTGGTGATTTGTAGTAAAGGGAATACAACACAAATTCGCGTAAAGACAGGTCGTATGTATAAACGATGAAGTTGATTGGTTAATGAAACAATTTAGCTATTTGTATAAATCGTCAGTTAAAGGTATACCCTGGATCAAACTCCTCCATAGCAGAAATGCTAGAGTAGGGGTTCCTAAAGGCTTTGCTTCGAGACCGATCTTATTTAATATTTATACAGAAGATTTTCCTTAAATTTCGCGTTGTCTTTTATTCATTTTTGTTATCAATATCATAGGTGAATTGAACTTGAATATAGGAACCGAATTGCGTAAAAAAATTATATGGTAGAAATACAAAAATTACTAAAATTAAAATAGTCGCACCATAAATTACCTAAAATATAAGTATGGTGTGAGTTTCCTCAACAACGGATAAATTAATAAGAAATTATGGCAAAAAATAAATTTAATTTAATGTTTTTATAGAGAATGATATTCTGGCCATTGTTTTTTTTGGATTTCGCGATAAAATAGCAAATATATGTATTAAAAAACTATGGGCTAGATGTTTTGGAAAAATAAATAAAACAAATATTACCAAAAATATTGCTTTATTCAACAAGTTGTAGAAAGTTTCTCTAGACTTCCAACAGCTCCCGGTAGTATCCTTAGAATTACATAACAAGACTAATTCTAGTTATCCCGGTCGACCGGGAGTAACTAGCTCGAATAGGGATAAATCTACTTGATCTCTTTTCTAATTGCATTAATATTTTACTTTGATACCTAAACCTAGGGGTATGTGCCCACGACAGCTTTGGATCATATTTGGCACTTCTCATCGTGCATTTTAGTGGTCCAAATACCTGGTATTAGCTCTGGAGGTAGATTGGTTGCTGTCTTTTGTTTGGGAATTGTCCGCGGACTACTTATAAGGGCTGTTAAAATACCACCGAAAATTGACAACGAAGCGAACGCCGTTTGGGGCACGAGTTGCCCAAAAATCACAGTAGCACCCACAAATGGGGCGGTGAGAAGCCATATCCTGGCCCAAACTATTGTCGAAAATGCACAGACTTTCTTCTTCTCATCAGTTACCAATTCCGTTGTACAGGTGGTGAGGAGCGCCAACGTGCACGATATCGCCGCTTTCGAGATCATTGCACTGAGCATGAAGAGCGCAACTCGGTTGTTGCCCTTAACTACAATGAGAATTAGTATTACTAACAGTACTCCATTTGTTGTTTTATAGACACTTACTTTCGGGAGGAATAATCCACGCTAGATATGCTATTAGCCCCGCTGCTATATTAAATAGCCCTGACCACAACCATTTCTCGGTTGTATACAGAATCAGCCCTAGGCCGATAAATGTACCGATGATTTCGCTGCATCCGGCAATCGCTGTGTTTACTTCTAAGTGGTCCCGACTGAAGGACCGAATGTTTAACAGCATTCCATAATATACCACTATGTAAATAGACCAGCAGAGATGTACGCAGATCATGTGTCTGATGGCCCGGTGACCCTTCCAAATACTCCACCAGCCAGCTGGTGGAGGTGCTTCCATGCACGTGATTGCTTGTAGCTTCAGTTGTTGATCAATGTCGCTGGGAAGCCCACATTTGGTGTTGTTGATTTCTAAACACTGCATCAGAATTATCTTGGCCTCGTCGACTCGACCCCGCTGAATCATCCACCTGGGCGAATCAGGGATCCACCTAAAAGAAGAGGAGTTTAAGCTTTATGTTACAACTTTGCGTTGTTTAAACGAACTCAACGTCTTACAAAAGAAACCCTAACGATCTTACTTACAATATATGCTAACAATCTAAACTTAAGACTGAGTATTCATTAGCATTTTTAATTCTTCACATACCTCCACAGATAGACAAGAATGAATGTTGGGAATGATATTGCCATGTAGAGATGGGTCCAACTGGTGAAGAAGCTGGCGACTCCAGGAAGTAGGATGACTCCAATTGACCAAAACTGTTCAAAGAGTGTGCATACGACAGTTCGGTACTTTCCACCAGTTATATCTGTGACTAAAGGATCGAAAAAAATTCAATGTTTGAAGAAAAACGAGTTGATTGAATTTTATTCAAAAAATCAAGTACCATGACTTAACGATCAAGTTGTAAAGTATGAAAGCTTGTTTAATTTGATATAACGCTGATGACCGCTTGCTTGTCACTCAAACATACATTAGCTTAGTTTAGGTTACAGAGATTGCGAGCTTAAGTTAAGATTAAGCTAATATAATGAAATACTTAAGTGGAGTTTAAGTCGATATTAAAGTCATGTGTAGAATTTCCACTATCTTTCTATTCCCTATCTCTTGAAGGTGGGCTGCTCAATAGAACAACAGAAGATGGGTCGAAAGGGAGACTGTCGACAGTCAAATATTATTGTGAAGTGAAATTACTATAACATCTACATATAATAAATACTGTAAAAGAAGCATTCTTAGCTTAGGAATAATTCTACTCACCGGTCACTGCAAGCTAAATAAACACCTTCACGCTATGGTATGATGAGTTTTGTTAGGAGAACCAAACGCATAGTGATTTATGAAGGGTAACGTAATTAAATTGGATAACAGACTTTTCTTTCCCTTCAAGGAATGTATAATGTAGTACACGGTCTAAGTGCGGGCTCTAAACCAATCTCCCAACATCTACATCTAAGCTTAAATGAATGCCGTGAAATATTGAATTGGAGTTTAAGTGAACCTTAAAGCTTAAGCTAGGGTTGTGACACCAACTCTTACAAGAGTACTAAATGAAGGGAGTTCTGTATTGAGGTTTTTAAATATTTAATTTTGCAGCAATTAAAAATGAATGTTTTGTAAAAATCAAGTTGTAACATCTTTAATTTTTGGTACTGTTGGTATCAAAAGTTTCGTATTTGTGTTTTGATACCTAAATTTCTGAAGATTTATAGCTTGACTTTGAGGCTCTTACATATCATCGCTCCAGCAGTGTACATCTGAGCACAGCATACAGCAGATAGGCAACGGAAGAAAACATGCAATTCGTAGGATATCACATGGCCAGTCATATTGCCGCAGAATATCTGTGTCAACATTCCGAACATCATCACGTTCCTTGGACTAAAACTGTTGAAAGGGAAAAGATTTGGTTAAGTCGGAAGCGGAAGTGGTTGTTTTGAAAATAGTTTCCTTAAAAGAAGGAATTCATTCACTTACTATTTCAGAAGGTGAGTGGCTAGAATGCCGCCTGTCAGGACCCCGAACAGATGGAAAAATTGGGTTACAGCTACGAGTATATCGCGGGAGCAAACCAGATCAAATTGGGTTATAATTGACTTGAATTCGGCATGATGTTCAAACGTATTGCAAGGCACAACGCTGCTATTCCTGGTGGGCTCCTCCCATGGCTTTGGCTCCTCTCTGCCCGACTCATAGTGGAAATATTGATGGACATGATCCTCTGCGTCCTGATAGACGTTGCAGAAGTCGATGTTGAACTCTTGGTCATCTGCCTCTTCCTTTTCGGGATGTGAAATTTTAATCCATTTAGTATGGTTCGCTGTCGACACTGTTTCTGGTGGTTTACAGTAAAATTCGCCGTGACGGGGAGAGGGGGCAGTGAAAATAATACAGGCCATAAACCATGAAGATGGTATTTTACATAAAAATATTAGTAAAACTGTTCGAAGCTGCCACTTGCCCCATTCTCCAGTTACTTTCCCTACAGCGTCAATCTTTTGATCCATTCTTGGGCTCCTCCTCTCTTCGACTATGAACGTTTCTATTTTATCTGCGACGACCGCATTAATTTGATTTACTGTTGCTTTTCTTTGGCACAGGTTCGCTGATTGAGCTGAACCGACTGGTTCCTCTTGGGATGGTATAAGTGGTGACTCCGCCTGGAAAAAAAATAATCGGAAAATTTAAAAACTTTCGAAGTTCAGTAAAAGATTTTTGGAAATCGCGAGACTTTAATTTTAAATACTATGGAAAATGGAAAAAATGTAAGACTGATAGATACCACCAACGCAGGAGTAATAAATTAAAGATTAATTTAAAGATCTTTCTAAAGAGAATATTTGATTTGTATTTCGACGCATTTCAATTCCAAAGGAACGGTCTTCTCTCGTGCTAGCTGGGCGAGTGGTCAACTTGACAATGAGTCTCATTCGTCGGGCTTGCCGAGAGGCTGTACCAAGGGAGAAACCTATTGGGAGGGACAACGTCCTGCCTGTTGGTGGACGGATGAGATCGGCGGAAGTACCTCCATCTCAGACGGCTGTGTCAGCGAGGCGACCGCCGCGATCCCGGCGCAGCCCGCAGATGCCAAAGTGGCGAACAGGGGGACCTTCGCAGGGATACTAAGTTGAGTAAACACCGCTGTTGGAGCGGATGATCTCAATGAAGATGCTTGGTTACTGCGGTATAAGATTATTCTTCACAAATTGGGAGCACATTCTCAAAGCCCTTGATGCGGGGACAGTCCGCTCCATTGTGGATGCCTTTTTCCCCACCCAGCCGCTGGAGCCTAACTACGGTTCCGGTGCCCCACACGAGGCTCCTTCCTTCAGAATGGAGGACTTCACGAGAACCTTGCAGGGCCTGCAAAACCGGAATGCGTCCGAGCCCGACGGGTTCTCAGCAGAAGTGTTAAAGGCGTTAACAGTGAGTCATCCAGAGCTGTTGCTGGAAATGTACAATGCCTGCCTGAAGGAGAGAATTTTTCCCTCCTGCTGAAAGGCAGCTAAGCTTGTACTAATTAGCAAGGATAAGTGACAGACTAGAATCTGCCGGGTGGTACAGACCGCTGTGTATGCTCGAAACAGCCAACAAACTCCTGGAGCCTCGCCTCTAAGCGGCTGTTGTGGCCGCTGGAGACCTTTCCAAGAGGCAGTATGGCTTTCGGAAAGGGAGATCGACGGTGCACGCTATGCAGGAAGTAGTCGCGTGTTTGATGAGTTAGAGCGTGAATCTAGCATCTCTTATGGACGAATGCACTTTCATCTACGAGACGGAGGATGGCATGGAAACGAAGGTGGGGGCGTCTCCATACATTCATACTCCATACGTCTTGACATGGAATTACGCATATGATGGATCCTGCGTATAGAGATTTTGGAAGGAATCATTCTTCTGACGATGCGGGAGGGGGGGGGGGGGAGAGGGGGCGATGCGATGCGTTAGGAGAAGTACCTCACGCGCTTACTTTCGGTGCAACGGCGGGTGGCTCTTCGTATTGCGAGCTCCTACCGTACGGCCTCCCTTTATTGCATAAGGAAGGTACCTACATAAAAATACTTTTGATCTTAACTAAACTTTTCTACTGCGTTTCATAAAAATGCTAGGAATATCGACTTCCAAAAACGGCAGCGTATACGATGTTAAAATATTGATAATAAATAATTGTTTCCTATGGATTTCTGAAGTGAATAGAAAAATATATAAATAAATTTATTTTTCCGTTGCTCTTCTACCTGTCATATTACAAAACATCTGAATTAATCACTATATTTCCTACAGTATTTAAATAATATCCCTAATTTCACTTTACAGCAAAAATTAATTACTGCAGTAAATTCCATATATAGATCAATCAAATTAAATATTTTAATCTAGAAGAAGAGCGCGGATAGTAAGACAGCCCAAACAGTGAGACAAAACTAATAATAATTATTATTATTATTTACTTGTAGCGATTGCATTAATGCAATGTTTATGGTCTAATTATAGAACATTCAAGATCTAGTCCATATGGCCGAAGGGGAATAATTATGCATCAGAATCTTTTAGCACCTGTTGTTCCATATATAAGTATTTTAAACTTCTGGAATTCTTACGTAACGTACATAGTTTTTACCAAGAAATTGTGAAGCTTCTTTTAGAATATTTTGTTTTCAGTTTTATCTAGTCTTTGCAATGTAATATTTATTTCAATTGTTTTTCCATATAATTCTGTTTTTAAAAAATTATATACTATCTAATGATTCACCAGACTACCAATGGCTGTCTCAAATTTCTGTTTTGTGTACAATTTGCATTTATTAAAGTTTTAGGATAATTTCTCAATTAATTTAATTAAATTGAAATAAGCAGCATACCATCCCGATTGTAGTAAACTAGTGGCAGTTTAAACGAAAAGTGTTCCACTGTTTGTATCCTTCTACATATGGTACAAATATTTGGAAAGTTTTCTGAAGTTATTAATTTGGTGTATAATAATAAATAATAAAGGAATATGAAGAAGAGAAAAATAATAAAAAAGCCGATGAAAAAAAAAGATAAGTAATAAATTGAATTGAGTTAAATTCTTTTTGAAAGAAATTAGGGAAGAATATGTGGTATGAATATTCAAATCTGTGAGTTTCACGGTCTTACAGATATTACATCCCTGGTGACAGAGTGAGCGTAACCCATTAGAGTGAATTGGTGTCATCTCCACTCAGCAATATTCGATTCATATGTGTATGCAAATTTATAAATATGTGACAATTTTCAGTATAAAGTTTCTCCCAAAATCTTAGCGCTGTTGGAAAATACCACATGGTTTTTTAAAGGTTTCCAGGGGTGTATTTGAGGGTTGCCAATTTGTTTCAGAAGAACGGTTATCGTAAAACAGTTCTCTGCTAAGGTAAGACATCTCCAAAAAGCACGTAAAGTTCTACAACTTGCTTTCAGCCCAAAATCTCAAGTAAAAGCACAATCAACTTGGGATTATTTGAGTTTTGTGAGAGATACAATTTTGCGGGTATTTTGGCTACACATACATTGTTAAGGTACATTTTTACTTACGTGTTTTATTTCCTTAATAATTGTAAATGCCACTTTTCAATACTAACTAATTAAGAAAGCTCAATGTTTTACTATTTTATTGTACCATCTTTGAACTATGAATAAGTGTAGAACACTAGCATTATGGAAAAAATAACATTATTAATAAATAAGTAATTATTGTCATTTGTTTCCGTAAATTGTTTTAAATAACATACCCTCACTCCATTTCAAGGGCATTTAATTTCCATAAACTGCTGTAAGTTTATAAAAACATTTACTTTGCAGATGTAGGAGAGCTACATTTGTGGTCACAGAACAACATTACTTTTTCGATGAAATGGGGTTTTTGGTCATTTGAAGGCAAACTTTTCTGCCTATTTTAAAGCAAGCATAGCATCCAGTCCAGTCATCAAAATTTCTTTGGTTTCTTTCTCAACCCCGGGGGCATCATGTCTTTTCTGCGAAAAAGCAGATTTTACCGTCGAAAAGTGATTTCACTGACCCTTAGCCGTACCCTTTTGGGTCTATTTATTTAATATTTAACTTTCAGCAAGCATTTATAATGGTAATGAATATTGGAGGCACAAACAGAAAGCCATTCCGCATCCTCAAAAACAGTTTGTTTTACAAGGTTACCTATTGTTCTCTATTATGAAAAACAGATTAACATTTTGGAGAACTGCTACAAGGACCGAAGGGTCACTTTCTTCATATTTTTTTTTCCATAATTTTCTTAAGCGGCTCCGTGCCTGAAGCTCATAGGCGAAAGACATTGGCCCAGTCCCACGAGTAAATATTTGCGACAGGGCACACAAAGACGCCTCAACGATAGATGGGTACTGGGAAGGTCATGTAGCAAGGAAAAGCGTTTTTCTTTTCAGCGCTTTCTTCCTTACCATGCTCTCCTTTTGGCCGATCGGAGGCAAGTCATTTTCCCTGGGAGACGGCAGTTGAGCAGTCAGCACGACCCCACGCCCACAGCCGTTTTTCCCGGGAAGAACAATTCGCGTGCATCCAGCTCATTTCAACCACTTTAGTTTAGAATCACTCGCAACAAGAACACGAAACGCATGAATCAATTTTGGCGGAAGTATAATCCTTGATATACTCGTAGGTGGTTAAATAAATTCAGAAACTGCGATCTTCCACAATTCGAAACACCTTCCAAATTATACTATATATATATATATATCGTATGCAAATAAAATTAGATACAATTAAACTTTATTCTGAGACAACCGCACTATACTTTCGCTTGAAGACACCTTTTGCCCATTCACTGATAGTACGCGCCTGGACCAGCTCGCGACTGACGTCATAACATCCCGTATTCCCGTGGACTACTAACTGCCTGGCTACCGAAGCTAACTCAATGTTCTTCCCGTGAAAGCTGCGTCCGGGCTTTTCGTTGGGTTGAAATAGGACATGGTGTAGACATGGTATACGAACCAGTATCCAGCATCCCTTCATTGTTCTCAGTTCATGGCTATCGATTTTCTTGCCGTTAACTTACACTCTCGAAAAGCAGGTGCTCCATTGACTCTAATTGAGTCTGGGTCATGATGGTTTCAAAACTATGCGGCGCGGTGCTGCTACGATTTTTGGTTGCGTGCAACACGAGTTGCGGGAAGAAAAGGAGAACCACACTCCACAGTTTTTGAGGTATACTACTATACTCGGGTATCTCGATCCCGATGTTGAGACATTGGGAATTCATCGATACCTTCAGGGCCGTGGAGGATTCGGTGAAATTCTATTCGGATATTTGGGTTTCATGGGCGTTTTACAGGACGCACTCATGAACGTTGCACGTTTTTGCAAAGTTAAGACAAGTAGGATAAGATGAACTTTATTAGGAAACAACTCTTAAAAGGATGTAGGTCTTCTATACTATAGTAGATAAAATAAAATTATTTACGTTTCTTAATTCATAATGGATACATTTAAATTTCTTCTCAAATACCTTAGAAAAGAGTTGTTTGTGATTTTGAAAACGAAAGCTAACGCGTTCAAGTTATGTCTTTGATTTACATTTAGCTACTTGAAGCTTTTCTTAACCTTTTATTTAAATATGTTTTCTGGCGTCAACTTTAAGTATTATACTCACTGGTAGACAAGCAATTTGTCATAGATTATGTAATAGCTATCTTGATATCATTTTCGGTTTAATTTTAATTTTAAACTTAAATTTAAAATAAATTCAATAAGGCCTAAAATTTCAGGTTTCCCATCTTCTTTAATTTCTTTAATGCATTCAATACCGTCGCTATTAACACATATGCCACATTTTTTATTTATGACAATCACCGTGTATTTTGTTTCATTAATATTAACAAAGTTCATGACTCGGTGTTGTTTCCCCGATCTTTTTGAACTATGAAACACAAATGATTGTTCCATTTGCAGATATTGCAAAATTATACAATAAATGAAATTGATTTACATTGCTAATGCGAGAATATCAATAGCAAAAGCACAAAGGAAGTTAAGCGAAATCCACTCATGTAATTTTTGATTAATGCATTCTTTTCCTTTGCAGTCTCAACAAAATTAAAAGAACTTTCGGAATATGTGATTTTTTGGTTGATGTTTAGTACGTATAATTTTGCTATGCAGGTCGTTAAGCTCCCAACATTTTCGATATCAAAAAGTGGTCCTTTATTTTTGTCTTTTACGAGGATTGGTAGTGGGAAGTTCTAAAATATTGTTCCCAAAATACATGGTTTTATCTTGGGACGATCCTTTGGATTTTTTTTAAAGTTAAGTTTAATTTTAAAAAGCTTATTTTCAACTCTTAAATTGTATCTTTTAATTAATTTAATTTTTTTCTTTAGTACATTATTTTGCCTATCTGAAACCTAACAGAAATTGTGCACATTGCTTATCATTTCAATTTTCATTTTTATTTATTAATTTTTTTTTGCAATTAATATATAACTCTGCTACATGGGGGTTTTTATGGTTCCAAATTCAGTGTCTAATTTTAAGGACTAAATTTTGTTGCAATTTTATAAGAATAGATATTTAAAATTGGTTTCCTAAAAATATTATAACTAAAAATAATGAAATAAAAAATTTAAACATTTAGAAGCCATAAAAATTAAATAAGCAGAAATATGTAATAAAATTAATTGCTGAAGAAACAATTATGAAAATATAAATGTTTATACATAATATAAAGCATAACAAATTACGAATATTCTTAATGTTCTGAATCTCTTCTAAAATTAGCTACACAAAGCTGCAGCTTTCTTAGCCAATCTTAAATCCGTCATTGGCTGTATTTCTCTCGCTGCGACGTTGTCTCTTTTGATCTAATTTTTACTGCTTCTAGTGGTCTATTACTTTGCGTAAGGAAATCAATATGTCGCAGTAAATTTCTTTCGGGATAATTTAATTCAAGGCTGAAGCATTTGCCATTATATAGATAGTCTTTGGGCTCAGATGTTTCTAAACATAGAGGCAATCCGGTTTTGTATAGTGCATCTGACAAATTATTTCGAAGGATGGTTTTCGTTAAGCAATAAATTAGCTTCCCATGACGTCTGGGATTAAGTTCCCTATCCTATCCAATTTCTTTACAGAGTAGAGGTAGTTTTGAATTTTTCGTTTTTCTTATTAGACCAATCTGAGAACTGTTGGTATGCTGTATTATATAAGTTTAAATAAAATTTACGAGACTACTCGCTTAATGGAAAACTTTTGCAAGTTTTAGTCCTTATGTCGAACTTAACAAATGTCTTTATTAATATTTCCACTGGTGAGAGTTTAGAAAGTAGACATCCTCTTACGAAGAATTTTGTTGTGGGAATTTTCATATATTCAAGTAACAGTTATGTAGGTAGGCATATAGGGGAAAATATAAGTAACATATTTATGAACATGAATAAGTTCATACAAATATGAATAACTAAAAGCGTGATTAGTATGTATGATAGATCTATGTATATACCGCAGTCCAGTAAAACTGCATACCTTCTTTTTCTGAACGGTTTTCAGATAGTGTTTAGTAAGAAAGAAGTAAGAAATTTTTCTAGCATACAATAAAATGATAACTTAAATTTGACTAAAGATGTAACATATTTAAATAGAATATAGAATACCCGTATATTACCGGTATTACAATACCAATACTTAGCGTTGGTATAGTAAAAATTATTAATGACAGTTAGCAAATGTTTGCATAGTATTAAATTTATTTATTTATAAGTATTAGTATTAGTTTAAATCGATCTCTTGTGAGAAAATGATAATAATCCTCGAAAAGATTATTGGGTGCGAGTTCGCCGGTTTCTTTAATGGTTAAGTTCGAAATATTTCGACTTGTGTACTTTATCAACAACTCCTTTCGATATCCCCTGCAAAGCAGGGAAATCCCTTCTGCACAACGTAACTAATTCACTAATTTAATGTGTAAAATATTTTAATATTAAAACGCTGATCATGATTTTAAAAATGCCAGCTGTTTTACGAAATGGATACGTGCAAAATCTTAAGGGATGTTTTTTTTCTCTATGTGAACCACATATTGAAAATCACTTCAGGATCAAATCCCCGGCTTCTCGAGAAATTCAATTCCGTTGCAGTCATGGTGGAGACTGCAATTCTCTGTGGCGAATATATCACATTAATGAAATGCAATAACCGCCTCCGCGCAAGAAGGCCTTTATTTGGATTATATATTCCACGAGTGGGAATTTTAAATTGATCGTTGTTCTGGTTTTCATGGATGAAGAAGTAATTCAATTTTATTGGGTTCGTTGTATCGAACCCATTTTTAGCTACATTGGACCTTTGGAAAAAATAAAAATGAATTTCACGGGTGTTATGTGTAACAGGTGCCAATTTCCGTCGAACCCCATAATCTTAGTAATTTCACAAAATATTCATACAACCTAAATATACTTGAATGAGGGTAATGAAAATTTAAATGAGGGTAAGTATTCAAGTATTCAGTCATGAAATTTTGATTCATTTACTGGGTAGGCGTGCTCCAAAAACGAGATATTCAAGGCGCCTTTGCGCTTCTCTTCTAATGAGTTTTGAGGTAAATTAACTAAAAGTTCGCTATATACCGAAAAAAGTGCGTTTTCAAAATGAACTTAATTTTTTTAATTTAATTTCGTAGATTTCCTCCCATTCTATTGGCATTACACAATTTCTATGTTTTAACAAATATGTAAATAAATGATATACATATTACAGAAGTTACACCATATATCCATGTTCCATCTTCGCGGTGTGTTGCTTCTCCGTTCACTCCATCGCTGGAACCGAAAGCAGGACTTACTTACCTACGACGATGCTCTAGTCCAATGTCACTGAACCGGAGACATAATAAAACTCCAATAATCAACGATTGACCCACTTTTAAGTTCAATTAAATAAGGGCACACAATAGGGGTTAACTCACTGAACCTGAATCTTCGTCTGAACGTTCGTTAAAACTTTTGGCTCGAAGCCCACTTTCACTTTTTCGACAGAACTCCATTATAGAAAACTATTCGTTTACTTATTACATTTTTGGATAATAAAGACGAACATGGCAAAATCTCTATTATGATATATAGGTATTAATGAACGTACAGACTCCTGCCTTTCATAAAGGCTATCGAATTAGTAAAAGGGGCTTTTCGACAAGAATGAATTTAAGCGCACTCAAGGTTATCAGCGCAGAATCATAAGTCCAGTATACAAAAGTTGTCTATCTTTGGCTCTGACTATTACCGTGAGTTCGACATCCTCGTCGTCCTCGTGACTCGTCTTTGGGGACACTGTCGTAGACATCTATATAAATTTCTGATGCGTCCACAACAGTCCAGGGCCTAAGTCGTTCCAATAAAACTCCGTTCGCGCCAAGGAGTAACCAACAAGTGGTGTTTCGAATAGTTTATACAAAGCTCTATTAACCGCGCGAGCTTCTTGCAGTGCATTTCTAAGACCTTCTCAACAAGTTTAACTAGATTGTATCAGAGTTGGCAGCCGTAAGGACATCGCCTTTTTCATGAGAATTCTATAGAAATTATGTTGAACAAGGGTGGCAAAGCTCGATAAATATAACAGAGCCTCCTTTGGGGTTTTCGTTTCGCTAAAATGTAAATTTTGAAGGTTAAATGCGATTACCTTCGGGTAGACTGAATCAGACACCGTAACAGACGATGCGGTGGTGGATGAGTATATTGGGACTCATAAGAGAAACTATCGACACCAGATGCAATCTGGTAAAAATCAATCTGATGAACGCGTCGAGCAATGGGTTTCATGCCGTTAAACAAGCAAAATGAGGCGCGAGGGAGTGGTAAGGGCCGGCAGATATGTTTATGTGGTCGGGACAACCTCAATTGCTCTGCACATAGAGTGCGTGTGACGTCAGGCGTGGAAATATGCAATTGAGATTTGCGATGTTCCGTGAAAAGTCTTCAATCCAACTTGATACCATTCAATCTGGAAATTTTGTCGCCCCGTTGAATGCTGCGGGTTTTTTCTCAGATTTGTACCAGCAGCCTGTAGGTCCGGATTAGATGCTAGCAAGAATATCTAGAAGGCGTTTGTGTAACGATTCCTTGGGGGCTATGAAGTTATCAGAAAAGAGAAAATATTCTTTCCGATTACTTTACATAAAGAGAAGAGGATGTTAGCAATAGCAAAGAGTTGTGTTTTAGTTTAATCAGCCTGAGAATTGTATTAACTTGTTTTACCTTCATAACCATTTACATATATTAAAAGTAAGAAATTTTGATTAACTTTTTATCATTTTATTAATTTTATTATCTGCATTTTACGTACTACCATAAAATTTTGTTATAATGAAGTCGAATATACCAAAAAACTACTTTTCGTTATAACTGAGGAGTATCAAAAGGAATAAATAAAAAACACTTTTCTTGACCTAATTAAGGGACCGAGAAATGCAGAAATAAATTTATTATAACGAGGTTTTACTGTTGTATATCAATATTATTAACAGATATACAATTTTACACTATATAACATCTGGAAGAATTTTAATGAAACGTTCAGTATTATATGCTAGGGATTCAACTAGGGACTGAGATAAAAATCGTCACAATATTTTTCAGGAGAATTGAACATGAAACATTTTTTATGTATACTCGTATGTACGACTATGTGAAAATTCATGTATGTGTGAAAATCTGGACCTTAGTAAATAAAATCTAATAATTATTATTTATGTCCGATTGTATAGTTTGAACTTAAGTTTTGTGAAGCCAAGAAATATAGTTTACCATAACTTAGGACTTAATTTAAACCAATTTTACAGTTGTGATTTCCTCAGTAACTTAACTAAATTTATTTTATACCATTCATTGGTATGGTATAAAATAAGCCGCGAATTCTATGAGATATATTTAGTAATTAGAGGTACTCCTATATGACTAAAATATGAAAATTTTATACAGGATATTAAAAATTCAGAAATCGAATGAATATATAGTCTATTTCGTAAGAGCGTATTGATGATTTCTCAGAAAGAAAGAGAAAGAGCCAGAAATGTTTGAAGTGGAGGAGATGAGATATATATATATATATGCGCGTTATTTTGCGTTGAATTTTCTACTGTTAAGATCGATTTTCAACATGAGTGCCTTATTTTATAAACGTTTTGAAGGCGTTTGTGTTGGATGGACTTATACCTTATGCCTTATACCTAGGCAGCGAGATATATTAAAAATGATTCGTCTTTTGTAAAGTAATGGTGTAAGAAGTTTTCTGAGGAAAAATACGTCGACAACTTGCCAGGAGGGGGTAAAACAAGAAAAACATCAAAAAAAAGAAGACATCGCTATTTTGAGGCTTTTTAAACAGCATCAACAAATGACGCTGAGGCGAGCTAGAAGCGAATTAGAGGAAAAAGGTATCAACATGTCTCTTTATACCATACGCTAAAGAATAAGGGAAAATTCCATCAAACATCGCAGTACTACAATCAAATCACTTTTATTGAAAATCGTTTGAAATGGGCTAATGAAAATTTGAACCGTGATTGGACAACGTCGTGTTCACTAACGAATCATTATTTTGGGCATATCAAAGATCTAAACGATATGGTTATAAAAAGGACGGAATTACATCATACGTACTGTAAAATACCCAATAAAAGTTTTGTTGGGAGGCTTCTGTTCGCAAGGATTTGGAAAATTGATTGCTTATACTGGAAATCTGAATGCACAAAGATGCTGCAAATTTAGAAAACAGGTTATTAAAGTCTACAGATTCTTAGTTTAGAACAGGAAACCGATCGTGGGTCTTGCAAGAAGGTAAAGACGATCCAAAACACAGAAGTCGTCTTTGTACCGAATGGAAAGATCAAAAGGATATCAATGTCATGGAGTGGCCCTCACAAAGTTCTGATGCTAATCCAATTAAAAATGTGTGAGGCCTTATGAAGGCAAAGTTATAGTGGAAAACAACAACTTACTGTAAATCATCGTTAAAAGAAGCCTGGAAGGATCTACCACTAGATTATGCTGAAAAATTAGTTGAAAATATGAACAATAGATATATATATAGATAAAAGAAAATAATGGTGACTTCACTAAATATTAAATGTATTTTGTAAAAGAAAATAAAGTAAATAATTAGGAGAATTAATATTTTGTTAATTTTTTATCGCATTATTGAATTCTGAGCGATACGTTTTTACCAAACAGACTGAATAATTGAAAGAGATTTAAATGCATAGTACATATTATCAGAAAAGAAAAAAGCTATGGGAAATGTGTATTTTTCTTAAATAGTTTGCCTTTCTGTTTTCAAAAACTGCTCAAATTTTTCCTAAAATATTTACTCTACCAACTATCATTTTAAGCAAAAGCTGTTATACGAGTACAAGAGTAATGCAGCTTGAAACACTTACTTTTATAATTATTTTTGAATTAAAAGAAAAAAATTGCTTAAAGAAATGTTATATTTTTGTGAACAACATCATTGGAAAATGGAAATAAGAAAATACAAGAAGTAGAAATTTTTTCTTGATCTTAATTGAATACTTATATTCTATTGATTTAATTCAGTTTTGCTTGAATTTATCGAACAGTTTATTTCTGTCTTCCACGAATCCAGATGCTTTTAATCCTGGTGTCGTATTAAGATGAAGGTTAATGACGGTAAAATTGAGACAAAATTATATTCCTCATTCATGCTAAATTATATTAAGTTCACTTAATTCATATCAGAAGGGCCTTTCATTCTCTATAAATGCAAAAGGTTGTCTTGGTTATAGATTTTTGCACATTTCTGAAAATTTCTAGTGAAAATTCCGGTATGGACATATTTTTAAATGTGCTTTATCTTCGTATGCATTATTATATGAATTTGCTGCCTTTATGAATGTATGGCTTACGTAAACATTCAATATAATTAGAAATTGATTACCTGAGATAGAGGCGTGGCAGCGTTGCAAAAAGCACCTCGCAACGTTCAATGTTACTTTAACTGTGAACTAGTTATGATCACTCATCAGTTTTGAAATTGTTTTAACACTGAACTTAATATTATAGTTATAAAAAAGAGTAAAGTAATAATATGTTATAGCATGCAATTGGTGTGAAATTATTATTTGGTTCACCTGTGTACTTTTTTGCGATAGTGTTCAAAAGATATTCAATAAATTTCTTCTTGAAATATTTTGGTAAGAATATGGAATTGAAGACTTTGTTTTATTTAAATAAATAGTTGCATTTTTTTAAGTATATGTTTTATAAATTCTTTACGTTGTACGAAGGAATGGAATATTTTTCTAGTGAGAAATTCCAAAGTGGTTATTGGTGGCGCTGTATATAGGAAAGAAAATTGTGAGTGCGATTTAAAATAATAATTGTTTTGAAAACAGCTTTTAATTTTATCCTGTTCGTAAACTATGTTTGTAATGCGCAATGTGCGTGAATAAAGTACATATGCAATTTAACATTATTTACAAACAATAAATTAAAATAAGAATGTTTATCAGTATATCCATATTTATTTAATTATATAAAACCTTAGTTTAGCTGACTAAGGTTAAGAGATAAAGAAAAATGGGATTTAATTGATATGAAAACATTTCGTGATTTAACGATACGAAATTTTATATAATAAAGGAAATAAATAATAACGAGTGAGTTATTTGATAGATATCTTCAGGTTATGTTTAAATACTAGTCTAAGTTTAAATACTGTTTAAAGTATCGCATTTCTTTGAAGTTACAAATTTATAAATGGTCTACTTTAGTCCTTGCTGAAAGTGTAATTAGCGTCACGCATGTTAAGTAAATGAACCTTGTTTCGTCTAATTTAATTAACTAACTCACTTTATTGCTTTACCAATAAAACATAAATCTGTAGCTATATGACAAATTCAAGAGATAAATTCTGCCAAAGCTATAAAATATACATAATCTTTCTGATTGTCTCCGACAATCAAATCAATAAATGTAACCTTTTTAAGAAAATTAGATTAGGAACGTGAATAAGAGAAGTATGCGAAATATGCTGTGGTAAAGTAATATCACCTGAACAATTTACAGGAAATTGGTATTAAGGAAAAAAGTAGGGCTTGAGCTAAAATTATTTGAAAGCATTTTTTATTTTGCAAATATTATGACTTTGGGAGTTCAACAATATGTATTTGTCCACAATTTTTTAAGAAAATCAATATCACATTATATTATTTAGGTATAATGGATAAAAGCATTATAAATAAAATTGACCAACGCTTGATGTAAAGTATCTCAACAGCTCGACTTTGTATTATAAGCACAAGAAAATACCAAACTAATTCAATATTTCCTATTCAAGTCATTTAAGAATCTCACAAACTAGAAATTGTTGAGTGGTATAGGTTCACTGCGACTTCTTTGAATGATTTTCCGTGAGGTCTATTTAAATTTAACTAACTTAACGTAAAGGCAATGTAATCTTACATTCTTGAGAAACTTTTCTCGACTGAGAAATATAAAGTTCAAAAGTGAATTAATGCAGCTGCTTTGGTTCTGATGATTGCACAATGTATTAGATGTACCTGCCTCACTATCTACAGCTTAATTGATTTTATATTTAAAAATACGAATTTTAATTTGGCCAAACATGAATTCGATTCAAGTGGCCAAATTCGTTCGGGCGGCCACATTACGTTCAAAATACAAAGAGTCATTCAAGCGATGCTCGGTACTCTGAAAAGAAATCGATTTCTTTCGTGATCAACTCTGAATTTAAATAATTCTCTTACTCAGGCTGTAATAAATACTTTTTGTTTGCATAATTTACCAGTCATGCATAAGCATGCTTTTGCAAAATGAAGTAAATTAATGTTTTCCTTATATTATAAGAAGACCTAAATATTACTATATCTTTACCTTACTTAGGAAAACCTTCCGAGTATTGCATATTCTGTAATTTATTAAAAGTAAGGCCACCAAAATATTTTTGTACAGAAGTCAAGCCTAATTAATTTTCGGTACGGCTGATACCCTGATAAGTAACTCCTTGGAAATACAGTGAGGCTACTTTTACTTCGCTTTCATCAGGGATTATCAGGTATTGTAAGCCTCACAGCTGTATCAACACACTCGCAAATAATTCCATGATTTTTAACAGGAGTGTGAACGAACGGCTGATTATCGAATAAAAGCCTATTTCAACTTTGGCGTTGAGTACTTCGGTAACCTTTGCCATTTGTCCCCCGTAGCGTTTGATACGCGTAGCGTAAATTACGAAGTTTCTATTATCTTTCGACACGTAGGGAAGCGGCCAGATTGGGTAGTGATTGTCCCTTTTAATCGAAGGGTAACATTTGGGAATCTCGAACTTCGGCACTGTTGCTTACTCACCTGAATGAAATGTCTCTCCTTGAGGGTGGGGGGTGGCTATTTATACGAGCGATTGAGAACTTTTCTTCGCTTTTTAAAAGTATGTCGCTAGCATTTTTGTGGGAAGGGAAAAAATCAATATTTATTTCAAATTAGATTTCCATTCCTCTTCAAAGAAATTTTCCCAAAGTACTCTTCCTTAATTATTACAGCTCAAATCTCTTTAATTATTTAGAGTATGATGAGGTAAAAAAGATTTTGTCAAAGTTCTTAAGAGCTTGGTAAAACAAAATAATGATGAGTGCATATAGGGTGAGTCATCTAAAAAATTCTAAACGCTTTTCTTGAAAACGAATTGAAATAGAAGAAAAAGATTGGTGGAAAAGAACGTCAGTTTTTCTGTTATTTATATGACTCAATTCCTTTCAAACCTTCATATCAGCCTTTGAGCTAGTGATGAAAAAAGGTGGGTTTTGTATTACGGTAGAGGAGTATTTTCCCTCATTATATCCTCCGTGACCAGAGAAAAACGTTTAAATTTAATCATATATGATTAACTGCTATTTCTTGTGTTACCTAACGTAGCAAAATATATGATAAAACCTGGTTAGAGGTATGAATTGAAAAACATATCACGTAAATCGGATAAGTGATATAAGAATATACAAGGATTTGCCTTCCGTTGAATTTAATTGCATATGATCCCAAGCAATCATATTTCAACAGATATAAATAATCCTTACATATTATAAAAATCAACGTGTCTCTGTCTACCTCTCCCTTAGTGTGCTTATCACTCGATCGATTGGTGTGGAAGATTTTTTAATTCATGTATGGATATGCATGTTCTCTAGCCAGGTTTTAGTATGTTCGTGTATGACCTGTGTATGCTTGTGACAATGCTTTTTTTATCCATATCAAATGTTTACACTTTGCTGAAAACATTTTAAAAGTGGTTTAGATATGTTCGAACCCATTTGGATCCTGCCAATATTCTGAGCCAATCAAAATGCAATTCTGCAGACTTGCCATCATACTTAAGCTTTTTAAAATTACAAAATTAAAAATTTACATAGTACCATAATCAATATGAATATAGAGAAGAGAAAAACGAATATTTTTTAAATACATATGGAATAATACTATTTGAATTTGATAAAACGCATATTTTGTCTACAAGGCTTATTATCAAAAATAAAGTTAAGCAAATAGGGTGTAGTTGAACAGGTTTTACAAAGTGAACTTTCGACTATTTCCAATTGAAAGCACATTTGAAAAAAAAGGAAACGTGAATTCATTGAACTCGTTAAATTAAAATTATTTCAAAAATTATTGGGTCTCTGAGCTGCGAATATCTATTTTACGTACGAGCGAATTTACGGAATGGTCCTTGGTCCGTGTTTTAACACATACTGTCGTTTTTATATATTTTATATTTTTAGAATTATAGCTAAATACTATTCACATAAACAACCTGAAAGAAATATCTTTTTACACTAAATTTATGTGTTGCATAAAGCACCTAACACCACTTTTGTTTTTAAAATTATACACATATCACATACCTATTTCTGCTTAAGTTTAGTGAAACCAATCACTTGAATTAAAATTTAAAATTTGTTGGGCAAAATCAAATTGCAGCCCTGGGGGACTGAAGAGTCCGAACCTTACTCCATCACTGACTAAGTGCCAACAGTTCGCGGAACCAATTTCCTTCGGGTGAATTTTCTGATTGATTGGTATAATTCAATGGGAAAAATGTCTGTCTTCCTGTTTTTTTTTTTTCGTGCAGTGAGGGGGGAAATATTTATCCAAGAAATCGGATCCACTTAACGACAAGATACCAGGGGCAATGATAACGCCTCATCAAAATTCGGACGTAGCAATCTGCTTGCTTGCATTAGCCCGAAAATTGTGTTAATTGTGTTAATTGTGGGATAAATAAGAGCACAAAGGTGTTGTAGAGTTGATTCCATTCGTGGGACAATTTGTTTTTTTTTACAACTCTTGCTTCTTGTTTAACGAAGATATTATAAAATGAACTAAATGAGTCGCAATAAAATATACCCTTCTTAGAATCTTTGTAATGATTGATAATTGTTTGAGGAACTCGGAGATTCCACGTACTTTTCATTCAAATTTGATTATATATAGCGTTATTCTTTCGAATCATGTTTAAATTGTCGGATAGAACAAATTTAATCTGATTACATTTATTTTTTTTTAATTTCCACTGTGATATGAGAATAAGTGCTGAAGAATGGCTTATTTATAAGTCTTCTTTTTTACTTTTAATTGTAGTTTGATTTATTTCCTTGATTGGTTATTGATAATAAATAGATAAATAAATGAGCTTCTTAAAATAGACTTTAAAAATTCGACTAATTTTATTATCTAGGTACTATCGATTAAGCGTGATCAATATACATACATGCTATTTTTAACTTTAACTATTGTAAGGAAAATGGTAGTAGATTCACGAGTATATTTTAAATGTTTTTTAAAAAAGCTAGAAAATTTTAGCTTATCGAAAACAAATTCAGTTGGGATAATCTTGTCGCTGAGATCGAATTCAGTTAAAATTAGAGCTAAAAAATACATACAATATAGATAACAAAACTTTTACATAACTGTAATCGCAACTTTTAAGCTGTCTATATATCATTTATACCCATTCATGAAAATTACACCCTAAATTTAGTAATTAGCTAATTCGTTTTGGATAAATCGACGCTTCTTATTCTTATATAACACAATTATTGTTTAGCAAAAATTGAATGCCCCTTTCTTCCTATGATGTTTGTCAGTATCTAAAAAAGTTTAGTCATAATAGTCGCTTGTTAGAGCAGATTGTCCAAAACTGATTTTATCATAAGATCCATATTTAGTTCTATGTTTCTGAATTCTAACGAAATAAAGGTGCCTCAGTGAGCGAGGCGGTATTACCATCGAAAACAAAGAAACAAATACTAGAGAATTAATATTCAAAATCAACATTCAAAAACAAAAGTTGTTTTAGAAATTCAAGTCTATGTTTAGTGAGAGAAATACGGGGATCATATACAATAGGCATACTCTAGAATGACACAAACGAAGGTGCAAAATAGGATTTGGGTTACATAGGGTTTCTAAAATTTCTAGGCTCATTTCATCCCACTTCCCAAGGAACACGTAACCTTTGTTGAGGACAGAATCAATGTAATTAGAAAATCTCATGTGTATGTCGTAATAAACACATAAACCTTTAATTAATTTTATTCATTTATAAATTTAAAGCACAAATGCGTGCTTGTCAACAATTCATTCTGTTTAAAAAATCGATGTTCACCCTTAAATCCCATGAAGTGGTAGTAATAACAACTTTAAGAAAATTGATGAAAATTAAGTTGAATTTCTTTATAAATTAAGCTGAAGTACGGAACAGATGATGCGTGAGTTTAACTCTCACTTAATTACGAGTATTTCAATTCTTTTTTTGCTTTAATATCTGACCCAAATTCCCAATAGCCCTAATACCATTAAATTGCAAAAAATATCGCGTCTTAGGATTGTGCCCCCGAAAGCATCAATTTTCTCGGGTTACACATAGACCGCTTATTGGAAAATATGGTTGACGTCCACAAGTGGATTGCTCTTTGGTCGCTTCGTAAAAATAGAACGAGGGCCTCAGCGAATTTCATCTCGTGTGTGGGGCTCATGGCCAAGGACAGGGAAAAGTTAAATGCCGACATAATGTGGAGTGGGATAATGAAGTAATGAAATGTTCGTGGGCGTACAAAAGGGAAGTCAATTGACGAAAAGATGATCTTTATTATTTTTTTGGACAGAAGAAAAATGGAATCGGAAATGTATGAAGAAAAAATAGAATGGGAATCCGTGCAGACCGGAAATTAAAATATGTTTCTCGCGGTTCACCTTTAAAACAGAGAGACATTATAATTTTTTATAATGTTCATATGCATTATTAAGACTCGTTTAAAAAGAACGTTATTGTTATGCAATTTTTGTTATAAGATAAGAAAATATGAAAAATAGCATGTGTAATTTAAATATTTAGTTTTTTGATCGAAAAACATTAAGGATTTTATTTACCAAACACAAATATTAACCGTCTGAATATTTTTGTATTATTGATATATGATTTTTTTGAGAATTACGATGGCAAATATAAAGGTCAAGGTAAAAGAGCCTCACGATTTTAAGGTTTTATCACAATTTCACTGTAAACCACTGTTCATATTCCGTTTTGTTAATTTATGTCGAACCATCCGCCAATCGAAGGTCAGAATTTTATTACACGCGTGAAAAGATCCACCACCGATAGCTTTTTAATACTTTGCCGTAATGAGCAAAAACCTCCAACCCCAGGAATTGTACGAAAAATATTCCCCTGTTGGCAGGTGTTGACTTTAAAATCAAAAGCAGAAAAATCGTAAAACATGCTTTTGTTCAAGGCAATTCCATAAAAAAGGAAAACAGAAGTAAAACATAATTATTGTTATTTTGAATTCGCACGTGCTAAGTTGGCAAATCGCTGCCAACATTTTGAGATTCTTTTTTCAAGCATTGAATTTTAGGAGTGACACATTTTCTTCGAGTAAAGTGTAATTGGTCTGGTGGCATCATCATTTTTCAATATTACCATAAGGTTGGAATTCAGCTATATTGTGAGGACGAACAATTCCTTTTGACGTCAAAATAATTTCTGGATTTGACGGCAACAGTATTAATTAAATGCCTAAACAAAAATTGATATCCTTCCCCTCGACTCCACGTAACCACTCACTTGTTAATAAGTGCTGAAAAATATCACAGCAAAATGTTGACTATGCGTGGCTACCAAATTACAAGATGACGCGCGCATAATCAAAAGTGCTAATCGAGGGATCGATTGAATGGCGTTGGTATCCAAAATTGAGATATTTTTCAGCATATTTGGTTCATTGCATAAATACATTTACGCGTAAAATAAGCAGAGCGCATAAGCTTGCATAATTTCATTTCTTTATTATGTTCAAATTTGTTATGTATTTTGAATTGTTTGCAGATCGAATTAGTACAAAGCAAGTTCATCGGACGATTAGATTAGTAAAATTAGTAATTGCAAACTTAAATTTATAGAGGACAAAATTACTTTCCCTATTCCTTAAATTAATGTTCGTCTACCAAAGTATAAAAAACTTTACTTTTAAAGTAATAAAGAATGAAAAATGAGGATAATTTCGTTTTATTAGTTTTGGTTGCTTGATGGTATCAATGTGGTTTCATTTCATTTCCGTATAAGGACGAATTTCCAAAGATAAAATTATGAATTTGGTTGGAAGCAACATCTGATGACAGAGTTGCTTGACCCGGTGCACACACTATCGGAAATTAGGATTATTTTTTAAATTTTTGTATTTTTTTTTTATTTGGACTACCTTATTTATAAAATTTTATGTTTTTACTTGGAAACATTTTTTCGTTAACATTCGTTTTTCTTTTAAAGCACACTGTATGATTTCAAAGTATTTCATCATCATGTATTTGTGCCAATCAAAAAGTAAAGTCTAAATGTTGATTATAAATCGAAGCGAAGTATGTAAGTTTTTCTTTAATAGAAGAGAAGTAGACATTAAATTACACAGACCTCAAAAAAAAGGAAATAACAAACAGAAACAAGAATATGCATTTTTGATGTATAGAAAACTATTCTAAAACGCAATCTGTCCTCAGAATTGCTCTATCACGTTATTATTTCCAGATGTACTGACCTAAAAGTGCAAAAAACACGGTTATATAACAAAACCAGGTAATTTTTAGCCATAAAACTTGATATGGTAGTTGAAAGTACTAGTCTATCCCTTCAAAACAAATTTCGAATTATATCTTAATTTTATACTTTCTCCGATATATCGTTAATTAAGACTAGAACTACTGGCGCGCAAGTCTGAAATTTTAACAACTTTCTGCACCTTTAATTTAACATGCTTTCAAATTTGAATAAATAATTATTAATGGAAAAAGGTTTTTAAATATGTCGTATTTCTCAATTCTATTAAACTTTGGCATAAATCAGAAGAGATTTACAAAAATATACAATTAAATGAAGGAAGGAATTGAATACCAGTCAAATAGACTGGTTTTGGTAGTTCTAGGGTTAAAATTTATTAGTTTGATGTATTGATTTAGACCTGCAATAAATTATCGCAGACCTGTGTATTATTTTTATTCCTACTACTATGCAGATAGTATAGATAAAATTTCCTGCCCAGGTTTATTAATAACTTTAAGGAGGTTTAAATAATTAAACTTCTTTAAAACTTATAAGTTTAACTTTGTAATTGTAGGAAGATTTTAATTACAGTTTATAAAGCTTTTCAGTTTAGCCTTTAAACTTATAAGATTTGCTCAATTTAAACATTTGAAAGTTTTTCTTGTAAACAATATTCCGTGTGGAATTAAAAATTAAGACCAACATTTCGAATAGTGTAAAAATATGTAATTTTCGGAATTTTATTCTAAATTTTAGCCCACATATTCTAAAGTACGTTCTGTAAGAAATGTAAGAAAATTACCTATTTTGCGGAAATAAAATAATAACCTTCCCCGTTAATGTGTGTGTTCTCTTTAAAAGTGCTTATAATTTTATTTATAAAATAATTCGGGTTGTTGGTTTTCACGTGATAATTGACTGAAAAAATTGGCTTTAGTATAATGAGGAAGTCGTCAAAGTTAAAAGAAATAAACGAAATTTGTTAATATTTATTGGTCATTGTCAAAAGTTTAAAAATAAATTATAAAGTCAATAAATTGTTCAGAATATATATTTATAGTTTTGATCCTTAAAAAATATAACTTCTAAGAATACCTACCGCACAAAGAATCGAAATTACTCTTTGCTCTTGTCTTTAAGTTCATGATGCATAAATTTCTGATTCGAAATCATTGGACGTCATTGATTCCCCTAACAAAACGCGAGTAATATCTTGGCGGCATTCATTTCAATTAAAGATGAAACAATTAGATACAATAAAAGAATTTATTCAATTGCAAAACAGACTTCGTTCGCCAAGACTTTGAGTTTTCTCTTGGGCGACGACTGACGATAGACACTTTTGTGTCCAATTTACCTCGCTCCTATTCAACGTAGCTTGTTAGAATATTCGCGTGAAACGTATGTACGTTGAACGGGAACTCGCGTGTCGAATTATTCCTCCTCAATTGTAGCAGATGTTTACGTAATCCTTTATAAAGTTCGACAAAAAAAAAAAACAAAAAAAACAGGAAAATGTACATGAACGTGTAAAAATGTGGTGCACTGAAAGTTCCTAGTTTCATGTTCATTTTTCAAGGTTAATTGAAGGTATTGAATGAAGGTGTCCTGTGGTATTGATACATTCCTTTCAAATATGCAAATATATTTTGCTCCCCTTTCTTTCGGATAGCCTGCATGCAAGTGTAAAGTGAGGATTTTTGTAAAGGGGAGAAGAAAGGAACTGTTTCAGGGCGATAAGGGTTCGAACTGTTTAAACTTTCTTAAAGTTGTACTGAAGTGTTGTAGTGTAATTTATTTCTATTTCGCAATATTAAACACAGCGAACATGAATAGTAATGTGAGAAGATTAATTCAAAATTGCTAAAATATACATATAAGCCGAAATTTTAGATACATCTTATTTATATGTAGAATGAGCCACCGATATCGGGCATATATGGTATATCGCATAAATCGAAAAGAAATATTTATATATTTCTATTTTTAGAAAAGCAGCTATGCATTATTTAAACTTTTGGGAAGAACATTATTCTTTAGATCAAGTTTTACTATAAACAGAAGGAAATTTGCAAGTATGCTCTTTTTGAAAATTGGAAAGTGTTGTCTTCAATTTGTATTTATTAAAAGTTTATATTATATTTGCTCATGAGGATACTCATAATATACACTGAATTTGTTGTAGGTTTTACAAAAAGGTATAGTAAAATTCCACATTATGATACATACTTAAATTCACTTGTTTCTTAAACAAGACCAAATACTCTTCTGATATGTATTCGAATTTCAGCTACTACCTCTAAATCCGATTTTAATTAATCATAATTTATCCAATCGGTATCGTTTGTATTTATCAATTTTTTTGCGGGGATTAGTTTTGTAAAATTATATTTACTTTTCTACGTAGTATGAACTTATTTAAAAAAATATTTATATTAAAATTCGTACTCTAAAGTTTTTTTCTTGTAACACAAAGCAATCAATTTACTGCAATCTTTTTCTCGAGCTAATTTTAATTTTGTGTATAGTAGAAATATAAATTCGGGATATAGAGGGTTCCTAAAACAATAAGGAAAATTATTAAAATTTTCGCTTAAATGGGACTTCATTTAAATTTTTCGTGATTCAATTCAGACAGAATTAAAAGTCTAAAATTAAGATAAATGTTATACAAGAATATTACAATTAGTATACAATTTCAACAACAAATACTTAATAAAATTATATCGGTTCTGTCAAGTCCGAAATATAAGCAAAACAATTCCCTCATTTATTTATATATTATATTATTATAATTTTAAATAGCAATATAGTTATATTCTTTGATACGTTAGGTATTGCATAACTAATTAAGATACGATTAGACAGTAATGCACTAGTTGTGGTATAGCATTTCACTATCATTTTCTTTATCATTATCGAATCTTTATCGTATGATATATTTTCCTTGAAAATTAAGTATATATATCAAATTCCAATACTCGTCTTCCATCTTAAAAATCAAAGTTTTAAAGATCAATTGTGATAAATACTAGTTTTTTTGTTTGCTTTACTATTGATGGAATTTTAATGAAATTAGTGAGTATTTGGGGATGAGATAATATCAGTTTAACATTCTTTTCGAGTAAGCTTTTTACCCTTAAAATAAGTGTACGAAAAGATAATGTTAAAATGTTCACGTCTGCTGTTTCCTTCTTCACGGTAGCTTGATCAGTTGCAAAAATTGCGTGAGATTTGTAATTAGCCACTTCATCTAGTAGACACCGCTAATCGCTATCAAAATAAGAATGCGGCAGCCGCTTCGAGTTGTAATAAAACGATATATCAGCTACAGATAAAGACCTTTTTCTAATGGTGTCCAGATATAAAAGCGAGCTGCTATCGTGAAAATGGTTTGTTCGAATAAACTATCCCATCAAATGGAAGATATAAAAGCGTTGGAATTTTTAAAAGTCATTATAATAATAAAGCCTAATATTAAGTAAGTGCTAATTCAAGGTCAAGTTATAGTGCGTTGCGCGAAAGTGCAGTTTTACAGGTACGATAGTATTCCATTTAAACGGATGGAAACGGGAATTTTTAAACGCTCTCGTAAGACGTTGAACGCCGCAGTATCATACGATTAGATACGATTTATTAGCCCCAATAAAATTTACTCATTTCGAAGAATATCAATGCCTTAAGTGAGGACGGATTTCTGTGGGCGATTCGATGTACACGTAAAATTAAAGTCCCAGATTCGTCCTATAATTAGATCTTTCTTAATGCGCGTCCACGCGACGTGGCCTTGAAGAAGACTGCGAGCATTGAAACAGATTCAGTGAATAGAGAAATGGTTCCGTTGTTTGCATATTCCCTTCTTCCCCGCAGTGGATATTTTTAGTTGGTTTTCTGTGATAGATACTGCCAATCAAGCACTTCATTCTCTCCGATTCCAGCTGAAAGTGCCCTCCCCATCCTCCAAGTGGTGCTTAAGCAGAATTGCGGCTACTCCAGAACCACCCACACTTTCAGCTGATCACCTCTAGCCACCAGCTTCCACCATCATGTCGGATGTTGTGAATAAAATCACCGGAAACTTTGGACTCTGGCAGCTGAGGGCAGTGCTCATCATTTACCTCTGCAAAATCCCATCCTCCTGGTTCATGGCGTGCGTAATTTTCACTGCCCCGGCGCCGTACGACGACGAGTTCTACTGCAAGCCGCCTGGTACAAAGATCGAAAACGTCTCTGCTTGGGTGGATGCCGTCCACCCACAACTCCCGACCGGAGACGGAATCGATCACTGCCACGTCTACGAGGATGCTTTTTACAACCGCAGCACGCATCCAGAAGTTCTGAATTACCCTGGTAATGAGCCCGAAGGAACCGCCCGGACGCTTGTTAAGTGCCCGGACTTCGAGCACATGGCCAGCTTCTACTCGCTCGTGATGCAGTTCAATTTGGTTTGCTCCAGGGAGATCTTCGTTGCGTGGACTCAATTTTGGCACCTGTTCGGAGTGCTTCTAGGCGGCATAATTGCAACAAAATTGATGAATTTGTAAGTCGATTCATGTCCTTTTTGTATAGTTTAGCCAAAATTAAGTATAATATGAGAAAAGTTACTTTATATATGACACAGTGGTTGCTCCTTGGAAGGAATAGTTTCAAATGTTGTTTGATTAGCGAAGAGTGGGGTAGGGTGGTATAGTGGGGTACCTTTAAAATTTTCTAAACCAAAACAATTACGATATTGATAATAAATTTATTATAAATGGGCAACCTGCCCTGATCTAATGTGATTTGATATTATGATAAATTTAGCTTTGAATTCGTAACGTGATTACTTTAAAAAAAAAGGAATATTGACGATCTACATTAATTTCATAGGTCACACAAAGAAGATATTAAAATAAAAATTAATTTTTATAACATTTACAAACAGTTTTTTCGGTATATGAATTTTGGTTAGGTAAATAAAAACGGAAATTTACTAAATATTGAACAACGAATTTAACTATGAATGATATGCAGTGACATCGGTTAAAACAACATTGAAGAGACCAAATAATTTCGTCGTTTTATACGGTAGAAGTAAAAATTAATACGTACATACCTACATATTTTTTTAATAAAAAATTTTTATTCAAAAATATTATGAAAAATTCGTAATTAGTGTTTAGGTTTGTCAATCTAATATCAAATTTCTCACACTTGCATCATTATTTTCAAATTTAAATCAAATTAATTATTCACACTTCAGTACTCACAAATAAACAAAAATGTACTCCTATGCTACTCTTTCCAACCAACTGGAAAAGATCCCTTTCAAATTTTGTTTGTCTGAAAGCGAAGAAATCGCAAACTCGCTAAAAATCCGTCGTTAGAACCAATGTCGTTATAACCCGATAAAATAACTACGATATAATTTACGTGGTCAACCAAAAATATTAAGTGAGTATATCTGGTATGTTGTTATAATCAAAACTTACCAATATTTACTGTATGTGGATATATATCAAAGGTAAATTTATTTGATTTCCTAGCAACTTACCTTGAACTGAATAAATAAAACTGAAAACAGACTAAATTTACCAATTTTTATTGTATGTTAAAGGGCAGTTGAATCAGTAAACAAAAGGAGGAAAGGAGGTGAAAAACAGAAAAAAACATTAAACTCAAATCAAGTGGAAAATAAATTGAAATATATTCCATTTCAATTTCGTCGGCTTATCGATGTACTCGTAATATGTTTTCAGTTCAGAGAAGATAATAAATCTCCACTTATTTCTTATTAGATTCGGTATAAAATTCAATTTTTAGTCTCATTTCTGTCCATTTTCAGTCTTATTTTTTCACTCGAATAAAATTAGAGAAATTCAAAATTTTCTTAGGAACTGAAATACATATAAAAGAGGGGGCATAAGCACGTAAACATAATTCTTTAATTTTTCTGTCCTCTACCTAAAAGATAGACCAGCCACCACTTCTGTACATTTTTTTCAATAAGGAGGAACCTAGTAAAACTAGGTAATGTAAATGATATTTTATGTTTCAGCAAATGTCCTTAACTCAGCTTTTCTGATATTTATATACACAGAGAGATAGAGATAGAGTTTTAGATACAAAAATGAACGTTTTGTAGTGGCTATTTACTCACTTTTCATTTAGTGACTGACACAATGAGATTGAAAAAACTTCGGTGACCTCTTTTAACCCTTCCAACGCTGATGTTTGCTTGCTTCCTTGAACCAAGTGGTAGTTGTGAATATCAGAGTATTTTAAATATTGAATTTCTTTATAATTCGTTAGATTAGTATTTTTCGTATAATTAATATTTTTTAAATTAGTTCTATTGTTGGTTGGTTGGTTTAAGTGGCGAGCCTGAACAGACTGGTCAGGATCCAATTAGCGCTGGGTGCGCCGTTTTGAGACCACAAATCCCCTACGAATATAACATGGTTATTAAAGAGGCGAGTTACAGATTCATTGGATCAGAGCCAGCCCGTGGAGTTCAGAAAGAGAACTAGCTCTCCGATCCTGAACGAGGGTATGTCGTAGTTCTATTGTAGTTTTGTAATTTTGGAACTTGGCTGGAACGGTGGATTTTAAAGAAAGTGATTATTAGATTATAAATTAAGAAGTTAAGAAAATATATACAGGGCAGTCAGACATACACCGAAATCTCAACATAACGATTCCTTGTTACTTTTAAGGAAGGGTATCCTAATTATAATTATAATTATGTTGCGACCAATTTTTAATAATGTCCAAAATATTATTTTAGAGACTTTTAACCCGGTATTCTTCTAAAATCGTTAAGTGATAGCCAAAATATGGGATAGAACTGTATGCATATAAAATAAGAAGGAACGAAAAAATTCTAATAATTATTTTAATTACGTTTTTGTTAAATTTTCCATAAAATCGATTCATGTAAAAGTTATAGACCATAAAAGATAAAATAGTTAACTGCCGCCAGAAAAATGTATCGTGCAAGTGGTGGTTAATGATTCTCACCTCCACCTATAACGAAATTTAAAATATTATGCTAGGAGAATTAGTGAAAAGCGTAAATTAGGACAGTAGTTTGACCGCTATAAATAATATAATAACCCAAAAGTGTCAGCTTTTCCTCTTTGTGCCTCTTCTAGTATATTTTGCAAGCTTTTGCTAAATTAGTAATTCTAAGAATATTTTTTTGCTGCAGCATAAGTCCGCGCCGGGTCATGCTAATTGGAATGCTCACCCAAATTGTGAGTGGGTGCCTTACCGGTCTCGTTGACAATTTTAGTCTGCACTGCCTGTTCCGGACGACTTCGGCTATTTGCTGTGCCCTCATGTTTACGGCAGGCACCGTCATTTGTAGGGGTCTAAATTTTCACCTTCATAAATGATAGCAGTCTTTAGTTTCAGAGATAACTGGTGGTCGATACCGGACCGCCGTCGCAACGCTCTTCGATCAATTCTGGTCCATTGGCGTGATTCTGCTGCCAGGGTGGGCAAGTTTTTTTGCGAGCTGGTCTCACATTTACCTGGCCATCACGTTCCCGACAGTAATCCTGATCTATCTCTACCAGTGGATCCCCGATGCGCCGAGGTGGCTCCTTAAACGTGGGCGCATTCCAGAAGTCGAGAAAATCCTCCTCGAATCTGCAGAGATCAACGAAAGGCTTTTCGCTGTCCCCAGGAATTTAACCCAGGAGCTCCAGTTGTTGACGGAGACTCTGAAATCGGAACTGCCCCCTGCCAACTGGTGGAGGATTTGGGCGGGAAGAAGGGCTATAATAAATGTAATTGCAGCCCACATCGCGTTCGCCGTCTACATCACGAATTTCAATGGGATGCTCCTTAACATTCGTTCTTTCGGGCGGGACTACCTTGTGGTTAATACGGTTATTACAGGTGAGTCCTTCATTCCATTTGCATAAACCTCATTAAACTTGAAAAAGAATATCTGTTTACTTATGGGGACATTCTGCTGTTAAATTATGAAAAATAAACGAATTTTTAAAACTCAGAAAGAAATGAATGTACACTCCGCGACACTTTAGTGACCTCTCCTTCGTTTTCCCAACTATCATTTTGATTAATTATTAGTTGTATTTACTCTTTTAGGTATTTAGTTTTATAATTTTTATATTTATTATACTTATTTATTTTATATTATTAATAAAATTCAAAAAAAGAAGTTGTGATCAAAATGGTAAACTACTTGCGACTTGCGAACACAATAATTAGGTATATATGCTGGTTTCCAGGAGGATAGAATTTAAATTCGCTGTCCAAATTTGAAAAATTCATTAATTTCCAGAGATGGTGACTGTTATAACTGTTGCAAAAGTTAACACATAATCGATAATTATACGACGGTAAAAAGAAATCCATCGTTTCACAACATTCATTAATTTAAAGTTTGAAATTATTAAAATACCGATAATTTTGAACTTATATTTTTTAGACAAATAATAAAAGTAGGTAATTGTTTTTTTACTTTAATTTTTCAGTTAAACAAAAGAAAGTATTTTATTAGTACATGAAAATCTTATTTTGACCGGTTATATACGAAGTCTCGTTTTATTCCTCCCTTTTTCAGGTCACGAAAAATCTCATAAGGCGTCATTCTTTCACTAAAATTTACTCACACATTGTACGTAAAGCTTCCATTGTACTCAACTCTAATAAAAATTGGATTTTTCAATATAGCATGTGGCTCAAAAAATGAGCTAAACAAAACAAAGTTGTTTCATGTGCAAACAACACATAACGTTTGTATTCGAATTTATTGGAAACCGTGTATGGTATGCATATTAAAATCCAGCTTCCTCGCAAAATCGGTCCACGTTTATGTCTGTCTGTTCCGAATTTTCTCCATAACTCCTGGTGGGATTTTGTTTCCGTTTTAACGATTAAATAGACTCATACACGAGGAATGTTTAGAGGTATAATTGATGAACACTTTGTGAAAATTAACCGACTTATGATGATGAATATTAGTAAAAAACAATATTCTCTGGAGTAATCTTCACGTTCGCTACGTAAACTATATAATAGGCAATGTTGGGGGCGGTCAAGCTACTGGCTAAGTAAAAAATAAATAAAATGAAAGGCAAGCAAGTAATTAACAAAAACTTTTCTTTATATTACAAGATTAAATAATTGGGATAAAATGGAGTAAGATACCTCCTAATATTTCTTAACAAAAGAATTACGAGATCAATAATATATTTATTTATTATAAATGGCCAATCCGCTAATATCAATGTTGAAAAACCTTTTTCACTCTGATTTAATTTGATTTGATCGAAATTTGGCTTTGACATAATTACTTTATAAAATAAGGAGTTTTTGTGAAAAGCTGCATTATTTTCATATGCCATATAAATAAGATATTAAAATAAGAATTAATTTTTATTAATTTTCACAAACAGTTTTTTGGGTACATGAATTTTCGTATAGAACCACCCGATTTTGTAGGTAAATAAGGACGAGGTTCTACTACCCCATCTTGCCCTTTTGGGTGATACTATACGAAAAGTTAATTCTTTTTATTTTTTATATTTCTTTCAGTTTTAGAATGACGAATTTATGTTTATAAAATTATAATACTAAACTCCGTCTTGCTCTTAGGGGTAAGGTTACCCCTTAGTAACGAAAGATGGGTTGTTATGTCATGCACACTATTTTAGTTATTTGTTTACAAATTACTTGAAATATGTTCCTACTATAGTTTGAAGTTTTGCGAGTGTTAAGCATGTGACCTTCATTATCCCATCTTGCCCCATCTTCCTCTATATTTTGTATTATTTTAATGGAAAAACCACTACGTTTTTAGATTTTTCAAAACAAACATCGTAGCTATAAAAATTTTAGCTGCGGAAAAGGTCTCTGCTGTCGATAAATAAAGTTTTTAGCCACTAAATGAACATAATACCAAGCTTTATCAATCATAATAATTTTAAAAGAGGTAGTGCCGCTTTGGTTCCGTGGCAAAGGGCTATGAGCAATTTTAATGAAGAGAATTGGCCTGACGCAAATTTTGTTGTATACCTCTACTGTATTATATCATAAAATCAGATAACACTAACTCTACCCTTTTTGCAGGTTTCAGTGAAATCGTGGGCTGCTTTTTGGCCCTTCATTTTACTTTGAAGACGAAAAACAAGTGGCTCTACGCTGGAATTTACAACATCGTCGCCGGGATAATTGGGTGCCTTGGATGGGTCTTCCCTGACTCGCGTAAGATGAGAATGAAAAAAAAAAAAAATTTCTAGTTCATCAATAATGTTTTTTTCCTTTCAATTACCTAACCAGTGCCGGAATTGGTGCGGGTCTCCTTGTGGATGTTGATATCTTCCATCGCTAAGGCGGGTGTCTCAATCTCCCAATCGATGTTGCTCGCCTGCTCGGCGGAGCTGATGCCTCCAGAGAAAAAACAAATCTTCGTATTTTCGTGCATAGTCTGGGCGAGGATTTGGTTGCTTTCGGCTCCGTTTATCAATGTCTTAAAGAATATTGACGTGGCGATGTCCCTTTCTGCGTTTAGCCTTTTGAGTTTACTGGGCGGCATTGCGACCTGTTGTCTTCGTCCGGAAAAAAAGGACTTTGCTACTGAGCCAATAGAGGATAATAGGCAAGAAAATAATGGGGCTCCATCGGTCTGGACAATTTCCGACAGTCTAGTAGAAAAGACAAAGTTTTAATTATAAATGAGTACATTTTATGTATTATACTATAATTGTAGTTAGCTTATAGTTCAGCTGTGATTTTGGATTTAATAGATGTTTTATAAGTAAAAACACAAGTTTTACTTTTTCGTTCAATCAATTTTGTCCAGCGCATGAAAAAAGCACTGTTTTTTAAAATGTTTTTATCCCGAAACTTTTAGTATTTCTCTTTTAAATTTAAAAAAAACAGATTTGCTTACAGGTGTGGCGCTACATTAATGTAATAAAGAGAAAGGAAACTTTATTTTTAGTCTTAATTAATTTACCCATTAAAAGTGTGAGACCAAAAAGAATGAGTGTGGAAATGAAATCAAAAATCATAACTTTGAAGGATTTACAAAGGTCCAATAGAGAAATTGCGAAAGAAATGGAATTTAGTAAATGTACAGTAACGAAATTTTTGAAAAATTTTGGATGAATGTGGCGGGTTTATTTCTCCATAAGAAAAAGAACGACTCACTTACTTTATAAGTATCGAACTTTAAGAAATCGATTTGCCTCTTCTGGGCCGATTCCGATTGGGAAATTGTTGCATTTTCCGACCAGTCCAAATTTAATTTATCTAGGGCTAGATGGAATTACTAGAGTTTGCTTTCGGAAAGGAGACTGATACAGTGATGAGTGAATGACCTCTACTGTGAGACATTCTCCTTATGTTATGATCTGGGGATGCTTCTTATGATCTGGTGTTGGGTCCGTAATGTTCCCGCTTTGGAAAAGTTGAGCCCGATCACTGAAAATCCGATTTTTCAGAACGATTCGGCTCCTTGTCATCAAGTAAAACCTGTGATTATCTACGAACCATTTCTTTAAATTTTTATGTTTTTCTTTTATAAAAGATTGAAGTCTGCAAAGAGGAATTGGGCGTAACATTGTTACCTTGGCCTATTAATTGCCCCCATTTCAATCCCACGTTTGGACTATTTTGGGACAACAACTCCCAGGCACATATACCTTCTACAATGACATGAAAGTCAATTTTATTCCTTAAGGAAAGCAGTTATTATATTTACTAGATTACTAGCTCATTATGATATTTTACACATTATTTATAGAAATAATTGGCAACATAGCGGCTTTCCAGTAGTGCTAAATTTTTTTCCAAGGCTGTATGATATATGAAATATGTTTTAAAATTAAAAATTCGAACCTTTATTGTAAATTGGAAAAAGTTAAATATTTTGCATAAAAAAGCCAATTGAAATTAAGAAAAGACCAGTTTCAAGCCAATCCGTTTATTAGCTTTAGAGTAATTTTACAAGCCATTTCGAATTGTTGGAAAAACGCGTTAACAGAGCCAGAAATTTAAGTAGCTAAATCTATAGATTGAATTTCACGGAAAGGAAAGTATCCTCGTATTTAGCAGATGTTAGAGAGTGTTCTAAATAAAAAAAACACTATCAGGCGAATTTTATTTGGGCCAAGTTCTCCCCTTAAAAGGTTACCACTACCTTGGCGCTATGAAAGCTACGTATAAAAATTACGTAGTTATTAAATATATTAAATAAATTTAATTTCTCATCAATAAAATATCCTTTTTTGAAAATCCTCGTGGTATATTTGTTTTTCTTTTCCAGGAATCATCTAAAAGACAAACATAATTTTATTCTTGTAAAATTTGAAGATAAAAAAAACGGATATCCATTGAAAAAGATCTTATGCTACATCCTAGAGAATATTGTAAAGAATATAGGGCGCAAGTTTCATCAAAGTCGGTCGAATAAATCTCGGGATATTTTGTCCACCAGTTTAGTTTTAAAAAAGTAATATCAGGAAAATGCAAAAGAAAATAATACCGCATCATCTTAAAATCAAATCATTTAGCATATCATCCTCTATCTCCGATACATTGATTCTTTCGCAGATTGACTTAATTCAAAAGGTTCTATTCTAAAGAAAAAATGTCTATGCATTACAATACCTTTACAAAATCTTGTCCTAAGGTGCGGACCTATTTCCTGCCTCCCTTACTTCAAACTGCTATAACACTCAGGTTATAATTGCAATCTTGACATGAGTAAAATTTTGAAAAGATTTTTTTAACTCCTAAGATAGTGCAATTTGCTAAGGTAAGTATGGTAAAAAGTTTTCTATGATTAGGGAAGAAATAAAAAAAAATATATGGAGTACATGGCGGCTGATCTAGCTATTTCTTGCCTGAAATTTCTAATTTTTGAGAATGAATATTTACCAACAGGTTGAAAAGTAACAACAAATTATATGTATGCCATTTTTGAAGTCTACTTGTATTCCCTGGATAAATAGCGTCTCGACCAATTTGGATGATACTATTTTTTTTTGTACGTCTCAATATTTGGGTTGTATAGGAAAAAATCAAATTTTGCGTTTTGATTAGGAGTTTTGAATGGGAATGCATTTAACACTATTTATATAGTCACTTGATAGTGGATTTTGAGAAAAGTTTTGGCTAGAGCGAATTTAATTACATTTTAAGAGCATATTTTTACTGATAAATTTTTTTTTTTAAATCATTCATTTCGAAAAACTCGAAAAGTAGTTGATTAATAAAACAAATTCCCCTGCGTCCGCAGTGTGTCTATGTCTGCTTGTTCGCGAATTTCTCTGTGACTCCTGGTGGGATTTTGTTCCTGTTTTGACGATTAAATAGATTCATTAATGGAGGAATGTTTTGAAGAATAATTGATGAATGTGAGTAAAAAAGCAATATTCTACGAAGTAATCTTCGTGTTCGTTACGTAAACTAAATTATTGGCGTTCCGAGCAACGATGGGGGCATGTAAGCTAGTAACTGATATTATATAAGTAGGTGAAGTTAAATCACGTTTAACCCGGCGTGGACCACCGGTGGTTCATAGGAATTGCATTCATCTGGCGGCGTGAACCACCGATGGTTCACATCTAGTTTACTCCGTCTGGTGGCGTGGACCACCGGTGGTTTATAGGAATTGCATTCATCTGGCGGCGTGAACCACCGATGGTTCACATCTAGTTTACTCCTAGAGACTTCAAAAAGTACTCCGGGTTAAACGTGTTAAGACGTATTTTAAGCATCTGCGATATGCCCTTAACTTTTATTAAAATTCTCAAAAATGGTAAAACAGATTTTTTTTTCACTTTTATTTCTTCTTCTCGAAAACGTGACGCAATAGGAATATTTTCGGATTCGTAATCGAATCGAATCGAAAAAAATAACGAAAAAAGATTTATCAAAAAATCGTCTCATCCTTTTAGGGAGAGAAAAAAACAACAAACAAAAAAAAACATATGCAGAACTGGATGCGACGGATTTGGGTTTGTATTTTATATATTGTGATTCACTGTAGTAACAGCCTTACATCAAAATAAATATTTCCACAAAAAGTTAGCTTAGTCGAATTTTTGTTAATATTTAAATCTAATAACTGTAGATTTTTTACAAAACATTTTGCTCATCCCTGGAGTCTAGCTGAGATTCTTGAAAAAAGCTCTATCAAAAGCTCAAAGCATTGTTTCAATTTCTCCGAAATTATTTCTACGCTTTCCAAGTGGTTGTGTGGTTAAATTGTGAAGTCATAGAGCAGTGCCTTCTGATGGAATATCGGTGCAACTTATCGAATTATGAATTTGTGAAACTATTTCTAGACAAATCAAATTTCTGAAGGAAATAAATTTAAAAAATAAGTTTAAATGGTTTAAAAAATTGTAAAAATTGAAAAACTTCAATAGAGGCTAAGCGCAGTTATTTTTTAAATAATTTAAGTCAATAAAAACTATACTTTTGAGATTTTTTATAGGCTAAATTGTCACGGGCATTAACTACCAGAAGTTCTAGTTGGTTTTTAGCACAGATCATGAATTACTAGATGGGACACTCGTGACGTAGTCCCTTATCTTTTTTCGACCTTGGTCCCCTTAGCCCACCAACCTTGCAGATTTTGCTAAAAGTGGATTGTAATAAAGGGCTCACGCGTGAGAGAAAGACAAAAATTTAGGGGGAGGCGGAACGAAAATTAAAATCACGTTTCATCACCCAGAGCAGCGCACACGTTCGAATACGTTTGGATCGCCTTTAAAAATGCACAGTGAAAAAATGTAAGCAGCCCGCATCCGTATATATGCTCTGAGTGTGCTAGCTGCTGTTCCCCATTCTCAATTCAGGATTTCCCTATGTTGGAACATTGCCTGGGGAAGGCACTAAAAAAATTAAAAATTAGGACTAAAACTAACTAAAGGCAAATGGGTGGAGGGGCTAAAGGAGCAGGGGATGGAAGAGGGGAAATCACGGGAGACGGTTGAGCTCAAACCTCAGAGATGATTTGCTCACGTGGAAGTCAAAAGAAGGGAGGGAATTGGCATTCCGAAGCATACGGGTGAGGGGTTCGGAAAAATCATGGTGAAAGAGGGGGGCTGCTCTTACGTTTAGATTGAATTTAATTTGAATCTTAACGTTAATTTTATCTATATATATTATTATATAAAAAGCAATTGTTGTTTGTCTGACTTATATAGACTCCGAAACTATTGGGCCGATTGAGCTCAAATTTTAGGTTTAAGGTTAATAAAAGGTTTGAAAAATTTCCGATAGTACACAATCAATATTTTTGCTGTTCACTGCTACTAAGTACACAATTAGCCTACATTTTATGAAGAAAATAATGGCATGTGAATAAGGACACATGACATGGCATATGAAATGGCACATGACATGACATGTCAACCGAATGTTTTCGGTTAGTAAAGGGTCTTTTATTAAGCACTTCATCTTATTATTTTATCATTTGTTGAACGTTATATCCGTCCAAGGTGATTTGGCAAAACAGACTGAATAAATGACAGCCAATTTGACAGAATAACTTCAACCATATAGCCGCTATTAACTGTCAAAGTTCGGAAGTCCCTATTGGAAGACCCTTTATATAGTACTAGCTAGTAATTGAACGATTGGCACAATTTCGTGCAAAAATTTCGATTTTTTAATAAAAATTTGACCACGTAAAAATCTTTCGTTCAATCATTAGTCATTACAATTTTAAAGTAGTCTGCAAAATTTCTGAATGATTGATGAATTCGTTTTTGAAATATCTTATCCGCCGATTATGAATCACAAAAATCAAGAAATTGCAAATCGGTTGTAAGCCCTTAAAACTTTGATAGGCAATTTGAAATCAATAAAATTTGTATTAATTTTGACTTAAATTTGTGATGAAAAAATATGTTAAAAGTAGGTAAATAGGTACATTATAATAAATAGATTAGTCAAAAATTACATAGTAATATTAAAAAAACTAGAAAAAATGATGAGCGATTAATTTTTTTGTCCCTTTTTGATAAATCAATAATATATAGCGAATTTTCGTAACAGCTTGTAATACGGATTTAATATTTTGAATCGTAAACTAGTGAATGCAAACATACGAAAGGTAATTTTAGTTTGTTTTTAAGAGTAGGTCTCTTAGAGGCTTTATTGGTTAAATCAATTTGAGAGCTGTAGGAGTTCCTGAGTATAAAAGTATTGACGGAAAGACAGAGGGACAATAAAATGATACTACTACTTATATAATTATTCGTTATTTTTAAAATTTTTAAATTTTCAAAATTGGCATTAAAAAAGTGATTTTAATTGCATAAAGAACCCAAAAGAATCTATAAATTCAAACATAGTTCCGAAATTCTGAATCTGGAAGGCATGATACAAAAACTATAGTTTCGTCGTAAAGACCAAAATACGTTCTGTATGTTATCAAACTACGTTAAGTAATAATTTTACACCTGCAAAGTGCTATCTTCTGGCTACAAATTATTCTGATGAGTCTCCAAAGAAGACGGAAAAATCGACAATGTCGCAACTTTTGGTGACTGAGAAAACATTCCTTAATTGAGTCAATTCGCACCCTCATTATGCTCCGGCAAAGCTCCAGTGTTGTATGTTTAGCAAAGACGATCGCCTCGAGAAATCTCATCAAAAATTAATCGCGACTCCGCAGTTAGTTATCTACGGCTTGCGGAAGTGCTATTAGTCTCTATGTCGGACAGTTCGAAAATAGTTGAAGAAAGTGATATTGTTCACCAAATAAATGGCGATTTCGGCAGGTGGCAATTGCGAACGATTATCTTTATATTTTTGTGCAAAATTCCAACTTCTTGGCTCACAGCATGTGTGATCTACACAGCACCTACGCCTAAAAAAGGGGACTATTACTGCAAGCCCCCGATTCAACTAGATGTGAATGATACGAAGAATTGGATCAAAATCACCCATCCATCCTATGCAGAGCGGCACACAGATCGCGAGTTTAGGGTAGATTTTTGTAACGTCTACGAAGGTGTTCTAGACGATAATTTTGCTGCGAAGTACTCCAACTACACGAATCCTTTTAAAGAGCCTACAAATACCTCTAGTATCATTCCCTGCAGCCACTTTGAGCACAACTCCGACTACATTTCTCTGGTTACCCAGTTTGATTTAATCTGCTCCCGAAAACTTCTAATCAGCGTGACCCAGGCTTTCCACGCACTAGGGACCTTAATCGGAGGTATTATTGCCACAGGTCTTTTGAAGCAGTTGAGTTTCCAGTTTCTAATTATAAAGTTTTAGTGACGACGATTTTTCGTTTACAGCATTAGTCCACGACGACTTATGCTGGTCGGAATGATTTCTCAAATATTTTGTGGCAATTTAACCGGGCTGGTCACCACGTTCCATCTGCACATATTTTTTAGATGTCTTACTTCAATTTGTTGCGCTTTCATGTACACTTCTGGCCAAATGATCTGTAAGTTGTTTCAGATCCGCCAAGAGGGTCATTGGGACTCATTTTTAACAGAATCCTAAAAATGTAAACTTAGTAATTAGAACTTGAAACAGACTGAGGTCTCCTTATGGAGATAACTTAAGTTAATATTTTCAAATTTATCTCTAAATACGTCTGCAATAATCTTTAAAATTAACAAATCCAAGCACGTAATTGCAGTTGCAGTTTTTTGTTATATTGCATTCGGAATAACTAATTTGATTTATTTTTAAAAAATTGTTTGAATTTACTGAGAAATAAGTTTTTTATTTTTTAAACGTAATATGATAAAATAAGTAATATGGAAAATATACGTTTTCATATTAAAAGCTCCCTATGAAATTGGCCATAAGTATTCAAATCTCACTTTTGGCGGGCTTGATGATACTTTCCCGAAGAGGACACTATCGAATAAAATAATTTGATTTCTGTTTTACCATAGTCGCAGATATAACCAGTGGAAAGGCAAAGACCGTCGTGACGACTCTGTTTGAACTTTTCTGGTCCATTGGATTAATTCTGCTTCCAGGCATATCAATCTTCGTGGACAGTTGGACTTATCTTTACGTCGCAATATCTTCTCCCACAATCCTGCTGGTTTTTCTGCATCGGTAAGTTGAACCTGTATGAACTTATAAGAACTGTATAAGCTTACTCTTGCTATTTTCGGATGGTTTTGGATTTGTATTTTCATTTAGACAGGCTAGTTTAAGGCGAATTAAATTGATGACATAATACTGAAATTTATTGGCTTTTTTTTTTATTTCAGATGGATCGCAGACTCTCCCCGGTGGCTTTTAAAGAGGAGGCAAATCGATCAGGCGCTCAAAATTCTACTCGAATCGGCGGCATTTAACAACAGGGAGATTCCGCTTGATCTTGAGGATCGTCTCAAGATCTATGCAGAAGATGTTTCTAAAAGAAAGGACGAGCCTTACTGGTCCATTTGGGATGGGGCTACCAAACGGACGTACATTGTGGCCATCCACTGGGCCTGGGTGTGGTCAGTTATGCTGTATAATGCTATGATACTAAACATAAGAGCATTCGGTGTCACTCATATTCACGTGAATACGGCAGTGATAGGTAAGGTTTTAGAATAAATGGTAAATTTTAAATTAAGAGTTTTTTCAGGATTTGCAGAAATGATAGGCGTTTTCATTGGACTATACTTCATTTTATATACTCGCAGACGATGGCTCTGGGTGGGATATCTAATGATTGTTGCAGGTCTTTTAACATTCCTTATTTGGACTGTACCTAATTCAAGTAAGTAAAATTTTATATTGAAAAGCTATTTAGCAGGATTAGTCAGATGGTTCAAAATAGACACGTATGGTCCGTAGTAAGTAACTCTATCAAAAATTATTAAATAGACAGTTCGGCATCTTAAGTCTTTTAAAAGGAATGCAAACATGTATAATTAGCTCACTTTGAGACACATACTCGTACTTGTGAATATCTCAAAAGTTTTTGATCGAATTTTGATATATATAGATCTCCAAAAAAAACTGCAACAGAATTGCGTTATTCAAGATATCCTAATAGATAACCTAAAAGTGAAACAAACACTGGTCTTCATTAATTTCGATGTTATATAAATAAGACGAGGTCATTTTTAGCTATAAAATCTCATATGGTAGTTGAAAGTACTTGTCTTTTCCTTCTAAACTTGAATTATATCGATATATTCTTCTTTCTCCGATATATCATAAACTGAAATTTATTTCGCAGGTCTACCACAATTTATTACATATTTAAATGAATACGCCAAACTAATAAAGAATAGATAGAGCTATGCTCTCTATATGTGAACGCTCCTTAGATGAAATTTGTAAAAAGGGGCATTTGAGACGGAAAATTGATTATTTTGTTTCTATAAGTCAGTGACATATACATATGTTGGGATTTAATTGAAAAAGTAACGTCTTTGAACAGACGATAGGCTTGAACACGTGACCTTCGAATTGGCTCTTCGCTGCTCTAACTGAGCTACCTGTGGCTACTTGCCGCTGATGCCTTTAGTGCAGATGAGAAGTGTATCTTTAAAAAATCGTTCAAAACTAACCTTGTGAATGCAATTAACAAAAGTATAAATTATTTTATTGTATAAATATTGTTCTCAATTGAATTGAATAAAGACCAGTTATAAGCCCTTATTATTGACCGTCAAATATAGAAACCATCAGGTAACTTTTATATATTATAAGGTATTTAACCCATTCGCTGCCGAGATCATATTCAGCCACACATTCAGCTATAGGCAACTACGGGATATCTTGTCGTTGGCAGTGAATGGGTTAAAAGATACAGGGTGTTCGGATTCTACGTATGCGTAGGAGATGTTATACTAATTGATTTCTTCGGGTGTCCTGAGCAAACATTTGTTGTCGACCCCTCAGCCCTCAAATCATAATCGATGTCAACGTTTTTTAGGATGTACGCTCAATTAAGTCCTTAGAACATTGAGCGGGGGCCCATTAAATAGAGAATCAAAGAGTTTTTCTAACAACAACTCACTTGTTAGGATCCGTTTCTAAATGGAGGAATTGTAGGAGTTCAAATTTAAAAAAAATAATAACTTTTTACATAGAGCATTTTTAACGAAAAGCGTTATTTTCAATAAAAATGTCGATAAATTTTGGCTTTGAGTTTCTATAACTCTGACATTTAGAAACGAATGCTAACAAGAGTAGTGTTTTTGGAAAAGTACTTTTAATTTTTTTTTTAATGAAAGCTTGGAAGAAGTTTGCTCAGGATTTCAGGAACGAGATGGCGTAAATCCAAAATATCATAAGGTCGATTTTACTTGAAAAGAATATAGAAAAATCGACCTTATAACATTTTGGACTTAAGGCACTTTCAAAATAAACGGCTCATATAAGGACCTAACCCACCTAGCCCACTTCTTGAAAAACGTGAACGGTTATTTTGAGAGGGAAGCTTAGGACACCCCAATTGGTATAACGTTTCATGCGTAGAATCTGAACACCTTGTATATGTGAATGTAGAGGTATATACGATATTCTCTTTTTATCTGACTAAAATTTAATATGTTTTAAATCGTATGATCATTTCGTGTTTTTATAAATTTAGTGACAGAGACCAGACGCGTTGGATTGGATATGTTATACTGCATAGGTCTTAAAATTGCGAATGCGGCCTCTCTTTCCGTGCTTGTGACATGCACAGGTGAGCTGGTCTCAACGGCAAAGAGGACAATGCTTATGTTCTCGGTAGTCACATGGAGCAGAATTTGGCTCCTTCTCGCCCCTTTTATCATAGCGACAGCGCTGGTTCATCCGCTGATTCCCATCACCGTTTTCGCAGTACTTGCTGTTTTCAACGGACTTTTTATGTGCTACATAAACGGGCAGTTTTGGAATTGGAGCCAGCCCAGAATTGAAAGGGTACCTACGTTGACGACCTTCAGGAGGAATTCCCAAATATTGCTGATGAAGAGAAACTCCACCTGCTCGGAGCTTAACAACGCTGAAATACCGCACACGATCAGCATAACAGATCTTTGGAATTTAGCAAATCAGATTTCTTTTGAGGAGAAGATCTAATTAAATGAATGTGTTTTGTTGCACCTTTTTTTAACTTAATGTAGGGAATATATTTAGATCTTATTTAATAAAATAATTGTTTTTTTTGTATTTCTGTCTTGGTTTCAATTGTTCACATTTTTAAATTATATTAAGACTTAGAAAAATTATGATAGAAATTTCCACCTCCTTTAAATACGATGCCACAATTTTAAATACTCAATTTGATTTGGAATGGTTGGATTTGAAATCAATCGGCTACCCTAAAAATTCGAATAGTATCTATCGATCTCCCAGGTTTAATTTGTAAATATCGATAGTTTCACAAGCAATGTCCCCAAAAACAAGCTTAAAAATGAATTTTAATATTAACTTTGACAGCTTGGTATTTGACAGTGCCTTAATATTTTTCTATGCTGTTTTTTTTGTTAAGAAGCTACACATATTGCCGGTAAAAGACAAGAACAAATCTCCAAAGCGTAGTATTCATCTGAAGAAGTTGATGGTCAGTGTTTTGTGGACTAGTGCAGGTGTGATTCATTACGAGTTCATGAAACCAGGCTCATCGATCACAGCAGAAATATACTGTAAGCAACTAGCCAAAATGATGCTAGAACTTAAAAAAAAACAGCCTAGATTGGTCAACAGATCGACTCCTATCTTACTGCAAGATAACGCCAGACCACACACTGCGCTAAGGACCGTGGCAAAACTACAGGAATTGGAGTTGGAACTTCTTCATCATCCACCAGATCTAGCTCCCACAGACTACCACTTCTTTCGTAATTTGGACAACTTCTTGATAGGAAAAATATTTCAATTCCGATAATGCACTAAAATTGGCCTTCCAGGAATTCATAGACTCTCGTCCACCAGGTTTTTATACCACCGGGCTGAATAACCTGCCGATTAAATGGCAACAATGTATTGACAATTTGGGCGCATACTTTGATGAGTAAAATCCTTTTTTGTGTTTATAAATTATCAGCAAACTTTGCCTATTTTTCTACAAATTTCATACTTGACGACCTGACAGTAATCTCTTTATATTCAGTTAAAATATTCATATAATATATATATTGTTTTTGGGAAAAAATCGAAAATATATATATTTTATAATAAAAAAAAATAAATTTTTAGTTTGATGATGTGCTCAAATTCAAAATAAATTTCATAAAAATTATAATAAATAATTACTAATCTTGGGTTGAATTTTTGGTTTTGTTTAGATTCCAAAAACTTTTGTTATTTGTACTTTTATATTTTTGAAATAATTCCAAAAAATTAAAATAGAGTTTCTTGGTGATAGCGTACTTCTCAATTTAAAATCTTTTGTCCTTATAGTGATACTACAATATCTGACCGATGGAAATAAATGAATAGTTTTGAATTTGGAAATAAATTTTGTTCCGATCTCGAGACATAGAAGATCTAAATAGGGTTCATAAATATGGATTGGCTCTCGAACCCTTCTAAAAAGAGTTCAATGTCTATAGAATAGTTATAGTATTGATTTTTATTTACTCCACTATACCTTCAGTGGAATCATTGGGATAAAAAAAAATATATTAAGATTTTAACCTGGATTGGATACAAGTCTTTATTTAATAATTTAAAATATTCGTTCATTTAAAAGTTAATTGATGATTTTTCGAATAATATTGATGAATTTTAAGAAGTTTTTAACAACCATTGAGGTTTAAGGACAGGTATGAAGAAAAAACTAATAAATAAATAAGACAAAATATAAGCGATGAGTAAAAAGTGAATACTTACAAGGATTAAAATTTCTTTCTTTCAGCAAAATAATGTTAAATAAATGTTGATTCTCACCGCTAAAAAAATGGATTCTTCTCAAGAGTCTTCAAAAATCCTTAAAAATTATGTTGCAGGTGCTAGGGAATAAAACACACAGGGGTTAATTATGTTATTCACTTCATCAATATTTGGTTTAGGTAATTTACAACCATTATAATTCGCTTACTTACATCTAGACTAACTCAACTCGTCTAAAGTAATCTTTGGGTTCATTGAAGAGTTTCGCAATTGCGGGATTGGTTGTCCTCTGTTTTGTGCTTAGTTCACTGTTTTGGGCCATTTTCTTTTTTTATTTATTTATTTTTTTTTTTATTTTTGTTTTTATTTTTGAGACAAGGTCTGCTCTGGGGTCACACTTACTCGCTTATCACAGAAAAATAATTATAAAAACTTCAGTTTTGCTTACTCATGCTGGGTTGGAATCTTTTAAGTTATGACTTAACACTACTGGGACTACGCGAGGGCCCTCTGGCTATTTACAAGGCGGTCGAGCCGCGCCCGGGCTAACTAGGAATAAATATAGGCGTGACCCGAGCCCGTCCGCTCCATGCTATAACTACTGATTTTGATTGAGTGCTCAGAGCCGTTCAATGGAATAGTAAAAAAATTTTTAAGTTCAATAAAACTAGGGGGAGTGAGAGTGTCATTCGATTGCACGAAGTTTCCAGGTGCGCACGGTCGCTGCTCGGGCTGTGCCGGCGGGAAAAGATTGCACTGTTGTTTTCTGTTTTTGTCCCCCCGATGCTGAGCCAGCGACTTTTTCTGGCTCCTCGACGGACGACGACAGTAATTGCAAAGGTAGTAAAGGTGAGATTTTTGAAAAATTTAACGTCCTGCCATATCCTGCCACTGTCTCTATGATCTCCATTATTGGTTCAAAAGAGTGTTGGTCACCTCAGAGAAGGACAGCAGAGGACTCCCGTCCGGCTGATCGGTGTACGCGTGGGATGCGTATGCGAGAGCTGTGTGAGCGGTGATATTGGAGAGATGGTGCCGCCCGGATGATGATGGGGCTGGTGTGATTGCGATGGATGATGTGGATGATGCGGATGGTGATGGTGGGCTGGGAGATGGGCATCCATGTAACCGTTGCTGCGAGAAAGATAGTGCGATTGACTGCTGTCGACTCCCAATGATGATCTACAATGAGATAGACGTGAACCAAAATTAATTTTATGTGAGATTTTAATTGAATAGTCTAACAGCTGGCGAATCTTATTAACCGCTTTCTATACAAATAAATTCGACAAAATGCGCACCCAAGTTTCGGCCACCACCACATTTTGTATTTACTATAAAACCCATGATAAATTCGGGTAGAATAGTAATAAAAACTGAACCATAATCATACTGATCTCTTTTTATGGTTCTGTAGTAAAGCATGGAACCTGGATAGTTTCGTTCTGTCCGTCTATCCGTCCGTATATAACGTAGTTTTATTCTAAGATTGTTCGGCTAAATTTGATAATTATACTCGCGACAAGTCATGTACATATGTATTAACATTTTGGGAAAACAAAATTTAAGGTAACCTTCCCTATATGAAAATTGGGGATGAAAAAGAAAAGGTTTACATACCCCATTGGGGTTTCATTGAGAAAGTAATTTTTTAAACCGTTTGTTTTGAAAATCGATTTGCGCCACAATTCGTAATTCTGGCTTGAGGGAAATAAATTATATAATAAGTATGTAAGTTATGAAACATATGTGTGAACTCTAGTAAGTATTTATTTGCCATATTATTTTTTAGTAGGTCGTTTTTGCCTTTTCTATACAAAAAGTTTACTGAAAATATTGAGTCAGTTTGCGAACTATGTATGTTCAACTGAAAGACAACCTAAACTAAATAAAATAGATAACTAATCTAATTCAGTTATTTAACACACATTTGTATTTATAGGGAACGGAAATCCCTATAATATCATTTATATAGTGTATATAAAATAATACGATTTCTGTGTATATCTAACTGATTATCTTGGTGTAATTCCGATAAACTTATGGCTCCGTGAACAAATTTTATTCTGGTTTCCACTTACATTTAGAGTTTTTTCAACAAAGGATTTAGGCTACATATCGAAAGTTTGTATGGCTGTTTTATATGTTTGTGCTCAATCACTCCTAAACGCCTCTTTCGGTCATTTTCATTTTTTAAGTGAAGGTAGTACATATATAACTTATTTTCTATGTGCAGAAAATATAGGGTTTTAAAATGAAGAACAATTGCAAATTTTAAAAGATTGACATGAAAATTAGCAATATGGTGACGGATGTTTTCGAACTTCTAGGGATTTGAATGAAAATGAGAATAAAAATAGTTCGGTGACACTTATTTCAAATATGTTATTAAGATTTGGCATCTCAAGATGGAAGATCTAATATAGCGAACATAATTTTTCTAATTATTGAAAGATTTTCAATAAAAATGATTACTGTCCTCATTTTGCTGAAACAATTTATGAACATTTCGACATTTCAAAATAGCAGATGACTTAATAATAGTCATAAAAATCGTTAGTATTCTTACATATTTGACGCTTTAGTGAAAGAGGGCGCAAGCTCTCCTCCCCTGGAACCGGAGCCCATTGTGGGTGTCAGCTTTACAAGGCTGAAAGACTGGATAACTAGAGCCATGGACTCAATACATGGTCAGAGATGGTCCAGTATATCAACCTGTAAATTCACCAAATGGTTCATTGGACGTCCAGACAAGAACAATGCAAAACTTCTGCTTGGTTTAGGCAGGAAAGATTGCAAAAAGCTTATAGGGGCGGTCACAGGACATAACACATGCGGCAAGCATCTGAACACCCTAGGGATCATCGGCGACTCGACGTGTCCTTCGTGCGGGGAGGACGAGGACAGTACGGAGCACTTCCTATGTAACTGCCCGGCCTTCTCCAGCGCGCGCATGACGACGTTTGGCGCTGATGTAATGAGAATGGAAGACTTCAATTCTCAATCTCTGTCCGATGTTCTTAGGTTCGTCAAGATGACTAAGAAGTTCGGATAGGGTAGGGGACAAGTGCAATGGACCGTGGTCTGAGCGCTCGAGGCTGACGCCTCCCCCTTTCTTTTCTAATAATAATAATAAAAAAATTCTTACATATTTATTTAACACTTAATAATGAAAACGCATAAGTAAAGTAGACGGAAAAACAGATAGATTGATCAGATATGATTCGAATATCTGTTCACTCAATATAGATGACTTCGTTTCAGATTTTAAAATGTGTCCTCTTATTAATGTAACTGAATCTATTCTGAGCCCAATAAAATGTTCAAATTGCTTTAGACGGTTAGCCAGTAGTAAAAGTTGTCTTTTGTTTTACTTTATTTAGAGAGGACCATCAGTGTTAACTGAACCACAAACTACTGATTGTACTAGCCAAGATATGTGTATAATTGCAGACAATTTAATAACATCTATTTTTTTTGCTCGTATAGATAGCTACTTTTTAAAAAAAACCTCTTATCAGCCTATTACTCCTTAATCATTTTTGCAATATTTAGTATTTGAAATATGCAATATTAAACAGCTGTATGTCCAAATCGTTCAATATCTGTATAAGTTAAGTATTAGTCATTACCTTTCCAGCTTAATAAATGTCATCGTCAGCTCTTAGACTAGAATTTTTGCTATGGGATACAGAGGGAAAATTAGTGCGAAGTAGAATACGGTTAGGCATTATAGATATCCTGCAACTTAGGTGCTCTGAACAATCAATACTTGAACAGGCCAAGGTGATGCAGCCTAGAGATGACAAAACAACTATTAATAGTCGATTAATAGAGCCGCAATAATACTATCGAAAAAAATTTATTAGTCGATTAATCGATTTCAGGTAGTTCAATTGTCGAAACTTATATCGGATATTAAATAAAAATAATCGAATAATCGAAAGGAAAATTACCATGATTATTCGATTAATAAAATAAAATTAATTGATTATTGAAAATGTTCAAAATCGTTGCCATCTCTAATTTCGCCGCAGGAGTATTATAAAGGAATATCTACAAAGGGCAAAGCACACGGGGGAAGGGTAGGAAGAAGCTAAAAGTAAACAAAAAGTTGTCAACTAAAAGTTCGACACTCACTGAGTGCTTGCGTGCTGAGGAGCGTGGTGGTAAGTGAAATACTGGTATTGCGAGTAGGACGCAGGACTCCATACCTCGCAGCCACTGCTGCTGGCAACGGCTTGGTGGGATTGCTGCTGTTGGATGTGGTGTGGCTGGTGTTGATGATGGTGCCCGATCACGCTATTTTGATGATTTGACGCCTGCATGATCACATCTGCATGAGTATGCGGTGATTGGTGGTGTGAATGCTCTGAGCCGATTATGTGGCCACCTGAATGATGCGAGGCTACGTGGTGGCCGTACATTGCGGCAGAGTCCACACTTTCGCTGGGGTGGTGCTGTTGATGAAGTTGATACACTTGAACATCAGAAACGGTCGCTCCAAGGTCTTTAGACGTTCCATTCCACTTCAGCTGGTTGGAGTGTTGCAGCTGAGGATGGGTGTGATCGTCCAGTTTCACTTGCTGGCTATCGTTATAGATGCCGTTGGAAGTGGGCGTGTGTACCGGAGATCGTGCATTGGAGTTTACTACAGCAGTTGGGGTCGATGCGTTCCCACTCGAGGCGGTACCCCACATGAGCACTGTCTGCCGCTCGTAGTGCTCTGGGGGCGAGTGTTCTACCTTCGGCGTTACAGGAATTATACTGTTATTACCATTGGTTGTGCTCGAGTTGTTGGCATTACTCGCCGTAGAACTGTTCGGTGTATTGTTTATGTGATTGGGGGTAGTGTTTATCGTTATTGACGAGGTACTGTTGACGGGGGAAGGTCCACCGGAAGAGCATGAGACAACCTCCATAATTTGGGGCGAAGATTTTGGAGTTTTCAGAGGTATCTGGATTACCTAGAAGTACATTTCTGTTATAAAGGAACATAAATAGGCATATCGCGATTACTAAATTTAACCGCATTTCATTATCACTTAATTGTTACTACAATGTTTATTTTTTCTAAATGATTACACCGGATGTTTCATTAAAGGCGAATTAACTGAAGCAGGGTCCTGTAGGGCAGTCGGCGATATTCACTATTTCAGGAGTTATTCAGGTATTTTTAGATCAAACTAAGATTTAATTATTAACATTGTTATTGTAGCTAAATTGTTAATACTGATGTAGTTATGATATTAACCCGTTAACGGTGGCGAGTACATATACACGTCGAACGCAGTATAAAAGGACCAATGATCAATTTTACGAAAAAATCAAAGTAAAATAATAAGGATTTCATTCTTTTTGGATACAAAACTAACAATTTAGCAGCAAACCAAAAATTACTAAGGGCCCTCATAGTTTCCACAACTTATTTAAATTATTGCACATGTCATCGGGGAATCGGGTACACAGTAAATTAAACAAAACAATACCTATAAAATATTTACATATGATATGTAATATTAATGTAAAGGAAATATCTGTAGTACATATTACTGAAATATTGAGTTTTTATAACGAAGGTAGTTTTTTATTTTCTATGATGTATATAAATGTCAATCGTGCCAAAATAGAGCTGGATTGACGTGTATATGTTACACGACGAACGCTGTTAACCGTTTAATTAATAAAAATCTTATGTATGACTAACTGAATCACAGCAGGTTTGAATTTCCTTATAATCATCATAATATTTCTTTGTTTCTTTTTTGATACTTTAATAACGCTGAGATATCAGTGATAATGAGTTTTTATTGTATACTACTATTACTAGTGCAATGTATGCAACTCTTTATAGGAAATGTACAAAGAGTTGTAACGCACCTGAGGTGTTGAAGTAGGACTACCATATCCAGTGTACACCCCACGACCGGAGATTTCTGCTCCGCTGTAATACTTGCTGGAGTCTTGCCATTTATCTTCTTTGGTAGCTATGCCGTAACCGTCGTAAGATAGAAACCCGTTTGTTACGTACGATGTAGCCCCCGTCGTGTGATGATACTCCGGATAGTAGCCGCTAACACCTTGGAGTCGATATTGGTGAAACAGATTCTCGGTGACGGGATAGAAGTTTGATGAGTGAACGGAGGGGGTCATGTAGAGGTTGTCGGCTGCAGAAGCATAAGCGGAAGTCGTATACATTGGATTTAAATTGGAGTATGCGGCTGCAACTGCAGCTGCGGGATCTGGAATATATTCTACCACTGGTGCTGGGGGTGTTACCTAAGGCAAAATAATTCGTTTACATTTTAGGAAAAATATTTATATATGTAATGATCAAGTACCTGACCCAAAGGGGAAGGTTGTTGTAATTTACGTTTAGATCGGCATGTCGATAGGAAGTCCCGCAGTTGTGTTTTATAGCGACGACTAGTTCGTTGCGGAGTAACTGGAGGGGGTAAGGAAGTTGGTGACCCCGTCGGTGCCACCACAAGATGATCCGTTTCGGTGAAGTAGGTTGACGCCAGCCCAGTATCTAGGTAGCTCACCTTAAAATCCATAGTACGCTTGCCAAGCAAGTCGCGGCCTTCTTCCTCCATAAGCTGCCGGTGGGTGCATATGACAAAGTCTGGTTTCGAATTTTTGTAAACGAGCCTAGAACTGAAGGAGGAATTTTTGAATTGTTGAATGGAAAAAATAAATAATATTTTACCTTGTTTGAAGCCACTGCCACTCTCCGTCTTTTTTCTGGTACCTGTAGGCAATCATCCCAGATGCACCGGTCTTAAGTACTAGAATTGGGAGAAATTGTAGACTTAGTAGAATTAAGATTATCTAACTTACGTTCTTGATGCGCACTGGCTACATAAGCTAAATCGTCGTAATGCACTAGGTCGTAACCGCCCATGTTAACAAGCTCTCCGTCCGAGTAGCCTAGAATCATCTTCCCTCTAAACAAAAATAGTAAAAGGAATATCGATCATTGTTATAAAAAAACAAGATTGTTAGATAAACTGTTTTTCGTTTCAAAATTGGATCTGGATCTAGGTTAAGAAGTTAACAGAATAGCTACTCATTTTACATTCTTTTTGGATGAATAAACTTAAATTGCTTGATTTTATACCCACTTTGTAACAAAAAAATAATTTAATCAATAAATCAAGGTTTGAATCTTTACGTTTTTCACTATAAATTCAGTATTTTTATAACTTGTTTTTCTTAGTTCGTTAAAGGTACAAAAAAATACAGATTTCTATAAAACCAATATAAATAACTAACTAAATTAAACCTTTATTGCTAACAACTTTTTATTTTAATACCATTTTGCGAGATATATCGGTTTAGGAGAAATATATTAAAGAGTTTAAAAAAATTAAATCAAATTGTTCAATATTTAGCAAGCACCAGTTTAAAAATTACATAATGAAATTTTTACATTCAATAGTATCTTTTTAATGATACCAAATGGCTTTGTATTTCGCCAAGTCTAAAGAAGTTAATTTATTTATTTTTACATTTTAGTTTTACTCTATGTGCTAATATTATTTATTGTGGTTGATTTTATTTTTCGTTTTTAAATAATTTGTTCCAGAATTATTATATACCTCTGAGTTCAGCAATATTCTTTTGCTACTATTGTTTTCTTTTTGCTAAATTAATATTTATTATTATTTGTACCAAATTTCTATGGGGTTTTCGGAATTTGTAGGACCTCAGACCGTTAAATAACTTCTTAAGCGGATTTATCCCTTAATTTTATGCGATATAAATATATATTATGAATAATTTAGTCTATGCACTATAGATAGTATATTTTTAATAAACCTATAGATGTGCTTTTAGCTTATCTTATTTAAAATAGGAAAATTTCAAATTTGTATTTGAGTTTATATTGCTGAGATCGATCTTGCTTGCAATAACTTCACGGTGAGATAAGTCTCATATTTAAAGATCAATCGTAGTACTTCATAGTAGGTGTAAGTACAAAATTAAATCATACTATTTTAAGAGATTTACCTTATTTGGAAAGAATTTTCACTTACCTTTGGTCCATCGAAACTAACGACAGATCGAGTTTGTGTTTAGATTTGAACATATTTTCCTTCTGTGGGATTTCCAGGAGGGATGGTGGCCCGAACGGTGTGCAGTAGGCGAATAGAGCTAAGGGAGGTTCTTCGGTTTTTCTATTTTGTCCATGGAGGATCTTGATGCGACCACGTATATCTAGCCTTAAGAAACCGGAAGTGTTGTCCAGGAGACATCGGAAACGGACGGTGAAGCTACGCTCCAAGTAGGTGCTTTTGTCCGGTGCTAGAGCCTCGCCCAGTGGCATGCTGGACAAATCGGCGGGCAGGAAAGAATTCCATAGCAATTGTCGTTGCAGTTCCTCCCTGTCTTCCGAGTGGACTAGTTCATACACGGACTGGTGAACGATGTCGGACTGCGGCAAAAACAAGAACAATGAGTCCCAGCGGCTACGGGATTTTAATTAACTTTTTATGCAAATTATAAACTATGAGAGTACATCGTGCAAATAATTTATAGCATCGCAGGTAATTTATCAAATGGGCAACGTTCTCCACGGCCCTGCCACCGCTGTTCGGCCGGGGTCTGGGGCTCCCTAGTTGCGACCAGACGAATCGGTCTCGTCGCGAGATATGAGAGGGAATGATAGGCGCAGAGGAGACTCAGCCGGGGGTATATTTGGATTTTTCGACAACCGAACGCACCCCACCGAGGACACGGCAATAAATTTCATCCAATCAGTATTTAATACAGACACTCTGGTTGTACTATGGCCAGCGTTGTGGTACAGTTGTTGCATTATAAAAACTGAAAACTCCCCTCTTGGCCTCAGCCAATTTCAAACGCATTTCTTTAAAGTGCTATTGGGGAGCTAGTTCCTAGCTACACAAACTAAAAATTAGGTCGAGACTACTTCATATTTATTTATTTATCTCTTTTATACAATACCTTCGTACAGAAATTATTTCTTCAATTACATTCAGCTATTAATCAAGAATATTAAAGAAAACTAATTGAAATGAATATGATAAACATTGAAATACAAATCAGTTAAATTAGATATCTAATGAATTGAGCAGTTTAGAGTACCAAATTGTATGAGAAAAATGTTTGTAATAATAGCAGGAAAAAGAAAAACATTATTTAACACTAAATTTACGGACATTTCTCATATGATTGATAGGGATTTTGAAAAGCAATCTCTATTCGAAATGGGCAGCTCGAGGCGTAAAAAATACACAAAAGAAATATTTTTGTATTATTATATTAACTAACAATTTTATACCCGCGCTCAGTAGAGCCCATCGGGCTCACCGAATAGTTTATTTTAAAAGATTTATAGTTAATAGTTTAGCAACCAGTTTCACATAAAACATAATAAATATTAATAAAATTTAAGAGGAGAAATACTTACAGAATGGCGAAAAAGAAGAACATAGAAAGCATTTTGTTAAAGAGAACGATTTGCTTGAGGTTTTTTTTTAAATTTAAAACAGTATAAAGAATCTTTGTGATATTTTACTCTCTTTAGAAGGTAGTTAAATCGTTTTCATAATGGTAATAAATTATACTTAAAAGCTTAAATAAATCGCTGTGTAAAGATCCATTTTTCTTGTGTAAGAATATTACACAGTGGTTGAAATATTAAACATAAAATATTTGATGTTTATAAAATAAACGTGTATTCGATTTTTATTTAATTTAGTATTGTAATATAAATTTAGCCCTGCGTAGTTTTTTAATATAAACTTTACGAAGGAGTAGTTTTGACCATTTATAGTTTATTTAGAGTTTACCGTCGCCAACAAAGATTATTGCGTATTTTTTCAAAATATATTTATGAACATGTATAACGCAGCCATATGTTGATATGTACCTATATAATGTAAATAAGGGAAAAATATGAAATTCTTCCCATTTAAGGTCTTAATACCTCTCTTTTTCTTTTCAATTATTTTCTTGTTAAGAAACAGCCGGAGACTTGAGTCTTTTGAAGCCTAACTCCAACATGCTCTTCGCTTGGCCACGAAGATCTATTAGGATGATAATTAGTCTTACACGCTTATTCTGAACGCTTTGACCGATCAAGCCACAAATTCAAGTATTATTCACCGCACTCTTGGTATTCGATTGTGGCTTATGACCGGTCACTAAGAATTACCAGAATAAGCAATTAATGACGTAACGGCCCTCGAAATTTTTAAAACCAATACCTATCATATTAGAAGTTTTTTTTTTGTAATAAGAAAGGCAAATAACTTAATAAGCTTAATGTAAAAGTGAGGTTTAATATCTTTACGAATTATAACTCTTTGGACTTGGAGAATATTCTTGCCTATCTTATTTTGATAGTGAGGTGAATTGGTGGTCTACTATGCAATTCAATATGAATCGTATCGTAATTGAATTTAATAGTGCAATTTTGCACTAAGTACAGTACTTAGAAGTTGTTAAACTGCATTCTGCGTATTTATTGATCTGGACTCTGTAGATTCGATGGGTTTTTTAATTATTTTTTATTTTTTCAAACGACGAGTAGTAAGAAGCAAACGTCGTACTTATTTAGGCCCAAGAAATGATTGGATTCAATTTAGGTACAACTGTGATAACTTTTTGAGCCAGCGATGACTCTTACTCGGACATAAATTTCTTAAAATTCCGATGAGTATCGAGCGTGCAATTAATCAAAGGTGCATCCCAGCAAATTGAGACATAAATTCCGCTGATGCAGTCGATTCGCAGCATTCGGCGATAACTCCTTCTCCAGATTAATTTTTAATATTTCGATAGAGTTGGATTCAGCTGAGAAATTGCAGCGGAGTAGAGGGGCGAGCGAGTGCCCCGTTGTCGTTGCGATCCTCGGCAGCATAGCCCTGAAATGTAGCGGTTCTGAATGAGTGAGATCGGGCAGAGCTGAACCGCGCTGCCGATTTTGCCGGTGCGCTCGGCGCAGTGTGGTTTGTAGAATCGAAATAAATTTCACGAAACCGCCCATTTTTCATCTTAATTAATTACGAAAAACAAACGAAATGATCATTTGCAGGGCGAGAGGGATAGAGGAGATCTGGATCTGAAATAATCAAGTGATTGAGATCCTCGTTGGGGCTGAGTATTTGAGTCGCGGGTTGCAGGGGTCTATATAGTAATTAGTAACTTTTGTTATTTACTGCCAGGCTAATTGCGATTGGAATCCGCTAATGCCCCACCTACCCCCCTGCTGGATTATCTACTCTGGCAGATTGTATTGTAGTATGAAGTATTTGGCCACGTAAAATATTTCACTCGGAAATTTCGCCAGTTTCAACAACCAATTGCCGGAATAAATCAGATAAAAGAGGTGAATTTCTTGGATTGCACTTTTGTTGCATTTCCTTGTTATCCGGCCGGGTAGGGGCCACGGTCGCCGCGCGGTTAAGCCTCTTCCGCGCCAGGTATCTTCCCGTAATCAGAGAACCTGAGTAAACAACTGCAATAACCAAATCGGTTGAAAAAGATCTGCAAAAGCCGCTGTTCGGTCGTGCGATCCACTCAAGGAATTGTTCCTCCGACTCTGCAATACAGCAACGGAGGAGGCGTCGGAGTGGGAGGCTTTGCGCCAGCGTAGAACGACCGGAGTCGATGGAATGACCAACGGAGCCCCCAATAATCAATATTTTAATCGTGTGTTGATTTATTTGAAATTTTAATGCAGCTGATTGCATTTCGATACTAAACGCTGTTATTACTATACACAAACTGTGGGCAGCAGTTCGACGTTGATGTTTTAATTTTGTGAAATTTACTCATATGCGGTAATTGCGGCTGCGGTCGCGGTGGCGTGCGCCCAAGATGACGAACAATCAATGCGGTAAATATGCAATCAGCCACACTTTGGTTTATATCTCTTTCCCCGAACGCGTACGTGGGGCTTAGAAACGACAGATTCCTAAATGGATTCATCTATGGTTAAGTAGATAAGCCCGGCTCTATCTGATCCGATCGTCTAAGCGGCAAGGACAGTGCTCCGCACGAAAGGTGTTCCTGAAAGTGGGGAATATGAGGTTTTTACGGTTCAGGAGCTTTGCTGTTTAATCGACCGAGAATTGTGCAAGGTTTTCAATTTTTTCCTATTGAGTTTGCTCATTTTTCCCCCAACTACAGGCAACGCCTTTTTTATTTAATTAGATCTAGAACCTTTTTAACAGGAGATAGGAAAACTTTTAATGGAAAATTATGTTCGACTGTTAAAAGCAATATATTAAGAACTTCTTAGCTCTGTAAACTAGATTTAAGAAATACAGACATAATAGAAACTCTAAAACTAGTTATTAAGAAAGTAAAGTCAACTGTTAACCCTCGAATAACACGGTTAATTGGTTCCGTACTATTCAAAGTAATATTATTTGATAATGCATTTAGTACTGGTAAATTTAACAGAATGAAAATTAATCAAACTAGCATGGGTTTTTAAATTGATTTGAATAGTTAATGTCTTGTAATTTTCAATAAAGTTATAATGTTAAACAAATTAGGTTGATTAATGCAAGTTAAACATAAATAAAATACAGGACAGAGAGAAGGTAATCGCACAAGCGTTGTGTAAAAGATTAAATGAGGCCAGTCATTCACTCTATTGCTTTGAAGTTAAAGTGTAATTAATGTCAAAATCCTTGCTTGACGGATTTTTAAATAATTGAAGAAATTCATACAAATTTGAGTACCCACAAAATTGTAAACTTCTTGCACGGTCTGATTAGAGTATGGTATAACTATTTTTTGTGATATTTTAATTATGTCCATATATAGTGACGTTGAAAACACTTGCAACGAGAACTGAGTGTTTACAAATGCCTGAACTATTTCAATAATAAACAGAATAAACAATAGTGTACTACTTTACTTAATCGTCATTAGAAGAAAAATTTTCAAACGAGTTAACAATATTGTCTAGAAAGGTATAAAACTAAATTCAATTAGCTAAACTTAATACTACTTGTTATAATTACTTTTTACTTTAGTGATTTACAGTGGCTGGAAACAAATATAATATTAATCAAAAAGAAAAAAATTGTGAACGATTATAATCATGGAATGAGTTAGAAATAAATAAGTGAGAGTATTCGATACACTAATCAACCATATCAAGGATTATTAGAAAGCACCATATCAAAAAGACTTATAGACTATACATAAAGGTGGTAGAAAAAGGAAACTAACCGAAAAATAAGAGCGTTTAATGATAAGAAAAATAAAAGAAAACCCAAAAATAACGACAAAGGAAGTTTTGAACGATATGAACTTAAATGTAAGTCTAGCAACAATAAAAAGAAAAGTTAGAGAGAATGGATGTAATGCTTACAAGCCAGTAAAGAAAACGCTTCTTTCAAAGAAAAACATTAAAGTTAGACTAGAATTCTAGGAGACATAAAGAATGGACTTTACGAAAATGATGTACGGTTCTTTTTTCAAATGAATGTAAATTCAACTTACGAGATGGGCACAAGGAGATCGCAAGGAGAATGTTATTATCCAAAATACACCGAAAAAACTGTGAAATTTGGCAGAGGTAATACAATGGTGTAAGGTTGTTCCCATAAAAGGCATAAAAGGTACAATGACTGGAACAGGTTACAATGATATCCTTCAAAATACTACATATATTGCCTTATGCTGAAGAAAAAATACCGATTTCGTGGATTTTCCAGCATGATAATGATCCTAAGCACACTTAACGCGTAGTTAAAGATTGGCTAGAGGGTAATAAGGTGTAATAAGGGTAATAAGGATTGTGAATATCTGGCAGATAGTGAAGCAAAAAATTGGAAGAGAAGTCTTTAAATAGGAAGAAAATTTATTAAAATGCATCAAAAAAGAGTGGAGGAATATTTCGCAGCCTACAATCATAAAATTAATTGAATCAATGTCGAAAAGATGTGCCGAAGTTTTAAAAAATAAGGGGTATTTCATAAAATACTAAAACTGAAAAAATGTACTATATTTTATTCTATTCTTAATAGGAGTTTATGCAGTTGCAAATGATGTGAACTACCATATATCTATCTATATCTTTTGATAGTATTTGTTAATTACTATCCTTATTGTGATGAGCAAAATGATCCATAAAGGATTTTAATATTATTAATGATTTTTGAATAAATTGATATCGTATTATCGATGGGAATTGTTTATTACTGAAATAATGCAGCAGTTTGTACATACTTAGTTCTAGTTGCAAATGTTTTGAGCTCCACTGTATATAGATATGTACACTTGTCTTATAACATCGCAAAGATTAAGATAACGCTTCAAAAGAAATATAAAAGCAAGAAATGGTTTAAATTAAATAAGAAGTTACGATTAAAAAATGAATTAAATAAGAATTTGCGTGAAGATATTGGTTAATACATTATTTAAATAAAACGTTTTTGAATTGTCGAGTGAATTTGGTTAAATTTAAATAGTTGAAATATTTAAAATCCCGTCAAGAGCTAGTTCAAGGATTAAAATAACTGCATTAGTTGCAAACTTAAGATAAATTTTCATTAACTCTGTTTTTCTCTTCATTATTTAAACTTAAGTATTGCGTCGTCCAAATCGTTCTAAGCTTTTTCGACATGCGCATGTATGAGCGGCGCCTATGAAAGTCGGTATATTATACTTTTTCTGTACAAAAAAGGGTGACAATGCTGTGCAGTCTTAAAAACGGATTTGTGAAGTTTACGGAGACGATTTCGTAGGTGAATCAATGGTCTGTAAGCAGTTTGCAGAATTCAAAGCGGAGAAATTGAATATTAAAGACGATCGTGCTAGGAGGTCATCTACAGTAGGCGCCGACTTAAGCAAAGGGCAAATTGAGTCTAACCCAAAATCGATGACCAGGATAAAGTAGAGGCTCCTAATATTCTTAAAAATACCGTTCATGATTTATTTGGTAAAGTGGCGATACACTTTTCAGTAAAATATTTGGGCCTCTCATCAACTATTAGAAAAAACTTGTTTGGATAGTTATTCCAAATGTAATACGCTTCTAAAACGAAACGAAAGTGAGCTTTTTTAAAACTAATGTTTAATGAAGATGAGTAGTGGAAGCGGTAAAATAAACACCGAAGCCGAATATTCATTCAAAAGAGGCAGCCAATTGGTGAATTTGCAGCAAGAGACTAGAACTAGTGATTAGGAAGGGTGTTGTATTTCATCAGGACAACGCACGGCTTTATGTACCTTTGCTCACCCGTACAAAGTTACACGAGTTAGAATAGAACGTCTTACTTCAATCACTCTATTCAGTGGATGGTGTAATACATCCGACTTCCACTTGTTTCGGTCTCTCCAGAACTCTTTGAATGGGAAATCGTTTCATAACTTTGACACAGTCAAACAGCAGGTGAGATGAAGAGGTTTAAACACGGTGGATATTAAGAATAAGCAGTAAAAGAACGAGAGAAAAACCTAAAATTTACAATATATAGAATATTATTAAAAATTGAAAGATGCTAACTTCTAATGATTAACAAAAACAAAATACAGTTTAAAATGTTCGAAATTTTGCGGTGAGTTAGAAAAGGCACAATTAGCGATTTCGATATAGTTCACGGAAGAAAAATGGCAAACGTTAGTAAACAAATTGAAAAGATTTCTGTAAAAATACACACAGTGTATCAGCTAGTTTGCAATAGTCAAACTATGTAGTAGCGTAATATCTAATAAATCTATTTTGGATTTTATTTTTGCTTAAAAAGCTTTATTATTTATATATATTTTTTTTGATGTATTAACAAAATTAATTTTCTAGAAAGGTTATCAAATTTCGTCTGCTTAAGGCGCAAAGTATATTTTACTAAAATCATAATAACGGAGAAATTGTTCTAGGCTATTTCACCCAAAATATGTAATTGCTCGCTAAACTAATAACCAATTAAAGAAACAAAATTAGGCAAGAGCAAATCGTTAAAAATCGTCGTAATAGATCAAAGATTTGTACTCCCAATTATGCATAATTTCGTCTAATCTGAACCGCCCCTTAAAGTAGCATAAATCTGAAGCTGTTAAATGGCTGTAATAGTTGAAAAATATGAAGGCCCTCAATTTCTCTGTCAAATGTATCCAACATTCTGGCATATATCAAGTTCCCGCCAGCAATCAAAAACGCACTACTGAACCTCAAATGCTGGGATGCTCATTTAGCTAGATAAATTGGGCGTTCGTCCGGATCATTCATAAATCGCGCAAAGAGCCCGGGGCTACGTAACAATTCAACAACTCACCTGATGAAATCCCAAATAGCTCTCGATGCTGTGCGTAGCGAAGAACACCTCACCCTCACATGTTAGGATCATTAGAAATCCATTTAGTGCCTGGAAAGATACAAGACAGCAGTTGAGTAAATTACGAGTATGTCCAGGAACGTTTTTCTCGCCCTTTGACCATTTCTTTTAATTTAATTTACTGTGGGCCAACTAAGTACAGTGCGTAATTACGCTGGACGGTGCAGAGATCCAACGACCTCTGGACTCAATCTGAGAAAAACCAACCAGACCAGGAAATGATCCTCAATTATCGCAACGATCTTATCCGAATATGTAGCGAAGCAAACAGATTTTTTGAGAACATTGGATCATCGGACATCTTTTGAGAATCGGCGTCAAAGGTGTCTAATGTTGAAATAACAATCCAACGAAGAGGGTGGAGAGCCCATCACCGGGACATTACGTTGATCTTTTCTCCTGGGTGATTACTGGCCAGATCCCTCTGATTTTTTTTATGCATCTTCTCCTTCTTCATTCAGTCAAAAGCTGTTTCTACGACGGCGGTGCCGCGCATGACTTACTATTAAAATCGCATTAGAATGTCATCCGCTGCTCGAGAGCGACGCGGAAAAAAGGAAAGGGTTCCACAACGATGATGTCGGTTGATATGGATCCACCAATTAAAATGAATTAAGTCAAATTTCAGTGAATGAGTCGAGATCATAACCATAATGACGGTGAAAATTTTTAATCCGAAAGTAGAGCTTTAGTAGGAAAACGATTCATTGAGTCACAAGCAAGATAGGAAGCGTATCGGATGATAAGTATCGATATTTTAAGTTATCGATAATTTTTAAGAGTTTATTTTTTTATATCCTACTGGAATTTGTTCCAAAAGTGATGACGAAAAACTTTAATAATCAATTAATGGTTTATTTGATTGATTGAACCAAACAGTATCGCGATTATTTTCCACATATTTAAGTTCTAGAAATTATATTTGGACAGTTAAATATATATATAATCGATTATTCGATTAATTAAATAATATTAATCGATGAATGCAAGATATAGGACATATTTTCGGCCTTATATGCTAAACCTGAAGAAAATATTCTTCCTCACGAATTTCCGCTTTACCTTTATGGGCTAGATTTTTAGGTAGCTTCAAGTTATATGCATTTAATTTTCGTTCAATCCATGAAGAATCGTTGTTCGCTGCTTGTTGTAGATATCTCTGTTTTTCGTTTTATTATTGTAATAGGCTTAGCGCAACCTCAATGTCTTTTAAAGTGAATATTTTAAAAAGGGGACTCAAATAAAGAGGTAATAGCAACAAAACGATTTTCTTCAATTTGTCCCAAATAAGAGTTATTTGCTTTGTAAGTACAGTGTTATATTTTTTGCGGCATATGAAGACACACACGTTTAATTTATTTCTGGGGTATTAGACAATATATATTAGTGTGGGAAGTGCCCAGCTAAATCACGTTAGACATAAACTTGGACTTTGAAAAAATTTATTCTTAACACTCCGAAACATGTTCTGAACTATGAACCAAATCTAAAATTTAAAGTTAAGAAAACGATCGTTTTGCTTTGAAAGTAAAATATGAAAATTTATATATGTAACCGGTTGTGATTTTAACTTTTGTGTGAGTTCGAGTAACGAAAAAAAAAATATTAAAATCGACCATAAAATATACTGGAAACTATCGATATTTTTCCCATTCTTCTAGGTTTGAGTGGAGATGAACACATCGTACATTGGCGGTGCATCTCTTGATTAAATTGAAGGCCTTTGCCTAGGCAAGGCACCCTTATGTAATTGGATTTTTGCTGATTGAGCAGCCAATCACCAACCATTGCCAATTTCTGACTGATTTATGATGGCTGCTGAAAAGCATCGTTTCTTCGCTCAAATGCATCAAATTAGCGCTACCGAACACTCAAATTAGCACTCTACTCGAAAATTCGCCGTAATTGAGGTCTCAATTTGCAATTATTCACCTTCAGTATCATGCAACGATAATTAATATTAGAAAAATTAATATTCCACCCGCTCACCGTGAATAAGTGTGTTCATCGTGGCGCAGCAAGTGGTGCCAATTGTGGTCATCGGTCGCTTCCAGGTGGATGCAAGATGCTGCACCTCTTCGTTTTTGAAATGTTTGTGGTGGATGCAGGCATCTTCTTTTCGTGGAAAATTGTAAGAAATCTAACTCCAGTAGGGCCTAGCGGATCATTGAGCGATTTTGTAACGTAACGAGTGCAGAGAGTGCAGCGTGACTTATTGGAGCATTCCAAATTGGTTTTCTAGAAATCCATTAGACGCGCCAGACCGGGCTTAACTTTTGAGAAATTGTGCTATGTCTAAAGTCCCGCAGATTGAACGCGCGGTGGCTGGGATGCAGGAACAAGGGCAATTAATAATTAAATGTGCAAGTTTCGCGCGCGCGCGCGCGCGCTGTGCGGCGCACGGCTGCTGCGATAGCTGCAGCGTTCTAATTAATTTAATCGCTACTAATGGCATAGTGGTAAACTACAATTATGATTACTGGCCTGCACTGATGCACATTATTAATGGTCACGGACCTACGAAAATTTTCGCTAACGAGGTGTAAAATAAGAAAATATTGCGCGCATCTACTTCTTACTCAGCGAAACATGTTTTTAGTAAATATGTAAATAAAGATGAATAGATGAATTCTGTACTATCTAAACTGTGGCCTATATATAAGATATAAGATATAAGAAGATTAAGATCCGTATAACTATTTAGCCAGCAGTTAAATTAATAAATGAAAGGCCTGTTCATGAAGTTTTATGAGCAAACGCTTATTAGAGAAAAACCATGTCTACTTATGCATCCACCCGACAAATATAAACTTAAGCTGAATGAAGTTTTTACTTTAATTGTTGACGTTTTTTCAGAGAACTTGGATATTTAAATTAGCCACGAACAGTTGAGGAGAATTGGTCAAATTGGAAATATTTCAAAAGTTTTTAATCAGCCACAAAACTAAAGGTAGGGCATATGTATGATATAAAACATGTCCTAGTATCCTAAAACTAACAAAATAAGAGTAATATTAAATTAGTTTTATACTAATCAATAATTTAATAATGCCTATATTATGTAAGAAAATTAAAATTATACAAAAGAACTGTTGGAAAAATTCTATTCAATCCCATGAATCAGAATTAAAATATTTATGTTAACTAATTAACTAATTAACATTTTTCTTTTGTATGCCAGATTCAGTTATTGTATGGTAAATGAAAATCAGAAAATGTAAATTTCAAAGTCAAACTAATTTATAATAATTTTTTTCTGTTGAAGTCTGTTGAAGAAAATCTTTAAAATGTCATTTTATATTGTATTGGCTTAAATGGGACCTTCCTTGTTCTGCGCGTTGTCCAAATTTAAGTCTTACGGCGCAATTGATGGATGTGATTGGTGTATACCTTTCAAAAAAACTACAACAATTATAGGCGAAATCGTAATTGCTTTAATTTACAAGTGAAAATTCCGAAAATTACAACTGAAATAATTTTGCACGATATGGTAATTTTTTTTATGCATACCTATATTTTCTAGAACAAACATACACGTTTGTGTACAGTGTTATATAATTAATAAAAACCCTACAAATCTTTGCGCTATATCACATTAATTTGAAACATAATATACTATAGGCAAATAAGAAAATTATTCATTTAGCACTCTCGGCTGAAATGACTAGTGGAGATAGTAAATAAACTCTTAGGTATCGGAAGACTCACTTCCGTTTTTAGATCAATATGATACCCCTTTCACAAGGAATTCTTGTTAGGAATCGATTGAACCCACAATCCCTAGTTTCATTAAAGCACCATAAAATATTTGTACTGCTATTAGAAAGAGTTTTTCTACAACTCAAATTGATAATTTGTTATTAAAAGCCGTAGTTGTATCATAGTAGTAGGATATTTCTCTCTTCTATCTGACGGATTACGTCTGATCCGTAAGTCCGAATGAAAAAAACGAAACCTTTATACATAGGATCACTCGGGTGTCTGTCTGTCCGTCTGTCAACAGCAAAGTTGTTTCGAATCTACTGGACGAAAACCTTCGACATTTACAAGCCGTGAAGTGGTCCGGCGCACGCATTTACCTATAAAGGAATCTGAATCTTCAAAAAAGTGTCAAAAAATTTATATGGCAAAGGACTTAAACAGAGAAAAATTCGCGACAGCTTACAAATTAAAGCTTATATTAAAAAACGACGTTCATTCACAATTATCCTTTTGATTCGCGATATATTTTACCACATCTTCAAACAAATTTTTGAGTTTAAATCCAATTAAATAGGATGAACGAGTCCCAGACCACTTGCAAAGTATACGGCGAGAGAACATTATGTTCCGAAGAACCGAAAAATTATTATTGCCTATATGCAGTGAAAGTCCCTATGGTAACCCGGTTTCACGTGGTGCATCTTGAATATTTAAAACTTCTCAAATGCTCAACTTTGATTTTTCACCCACATTAGAAGTGTTACTAAAATCGATGGATTGTGATATAGTCCAAAACCATGGTCCACATCTGAATGGATTTTTAAATATATGTCTCAGTAATCATTGTAATAATTTTGCCATGCTAAATGCATGCTCATATAGGAAACTTTTCTATAGTTGAGTAACTTTAATAAAAAACAGATAAAATTTGAAGAAAATTTGATGAAAGAATCACTGTTGATTCCTTCGAAGGGTGAGAAAAAATAAATTTTTTTATCAAACCGATGTCAACCATATCTCGTAAAAACAATTAATATGATTATTAATAATGAAAAGCACACTCAGCGGGCCACATTACATTCCTCCCAGTTACCGGTCACGGGACGGTAAATAAGAAAGAATTAGATGAATTTTACGAAAGAGATGATTATGAGATTTTTGATGCTTGATGAAGAAACGGAAACTTGAGTCTGAAGGTCAAATAGATCTCGTAAAAATAGTTAATATGGCTAGTGAAAAACACACTGAGCGGTCACACTCAGTATGAAGTTAATGGGTATTAATTGAACAACTTTACTTCAAAATATTTTCCCATGAAATTACTTCGAAACGTGGAAAATGTTGGTCATCATTGTGTATAATAGATTTGCAATCAGTATCTTTAAAGAAAAAACCTTAATTACCAATTTTCATGGTAATCCCTTGCAATTTGTAATTATTGGCCGCTATCTTGGGTTCGCCGTTTTGGAGCCCACGGATAAAAGTTAGTACTTTCAGTCAAAAAATTAAAATTATTGCACCTATTAATAAACAAACAAGCACACGAACTTCTAAATTTATATACGAGTATACGACTATATAGGTATATAGGATTTTCAAAACTACACGGCGTTTTTGGTAGGGCAAATCAAAATCCACCTAATAAATACCTGTCCCTACAATGTCTCTTTCCAGCCATGATATCAAGACTTTTACAAAACCAATTCAATAATATAACGATATTGTAATATAATTATTTTCGAGAAATTATAAAACAATACCAGTATTGCACTATTATTATATCGTCAGTTTAAAAATTTACTCTTAATAATCTCCAAAATGGTAAAAGACTTGTACTTTAGCTACATTTGAATTTTAATTCCAGATAATTTAGAAGATATGAACATCTTGTAGCTTTATAACTAACATTTTAAAATTAGTAACGATAGCGTTTTTTGCACCTCATTAGAATTTTCCTTCAAAAGTTAAATATCGTAAGGCTATCATTCGCGTTTAACGCATATAAGTAACGACAATTTCCTAAGATTTAATAACTCCAAATCGGGAAGTTGGCTAATTTGCAGAAATGTGCTCTGGTGTGCCTGGACGACCAACAAGTAGTCGCCGTCGCTCAATCGGGGGTAGGTATATTTTTTCCTAGCACTCTTTAGGGCGGAATAAGACTATGTCGTGACAAGGTGGAATTGCGTCTGCATGCAACAAAGCGATGCAACAGCCCATAGTCCTGTGCATAAATGCATAAAAGCCCATTCGACGCGAGCAACATAACAAACTGAGGTATGGAAGAGGAGGAAACTATGCGCCAGGTGTGTTGTTTGGGCACGAGACTTAAAGGCTTAGAATGCTGTTCACATTTCGCTTTCCTCCTAGATTTATTTCTAATTGAAACGCCAGAGATGTTCTACTATTGAAAACCTGACAACCAAAAATCTAAAGTGATGAGGTATCGGTTAAATTCAGGCCAACTGAAATCGCATACATTTTATAAAGTAACTCTCGCATGACCTACGAAAGGGTGGCACATTTCGCTGAATGTAAATTTTGAAAATTTCAGTCGTGCCAAAGTGCAATTTTAAGCGAAATAGCACTTCACGCCACAAAGAAGGGCATGCTCACACTCGATGCACTCGACAAAGGCAATTCGCACGATTTACAGTAGATTTATTAATTGCTCGATATGCAGCTCACTTTTTTGGGAGCTAGGTGCTGATATCGAGGATACTGAAGGAGAAAGTGTGCTACCACCCCATTTGTGTCCTTGCAATTTTCCCACCCGCAATGGACCGCTAATGAAGTTATTTTCACAATACTCTCAGTGGTGTGGCGCTCATTAGTTAGTCTGTGGCAGATACAATAGCATTTTTCACCGTAATGAAGTGATCTTGAGACTCCCCCTTTTCAGTAGGTAAGCATAGCGAACAATCGTTTGACGAAGTTCCATTAATCATCTCCTAATTGACATTCATTAAACTGTTGTGAGCCTGCTATCTAATTTTTATGTTGTAAAATTCATGAATGCTTTTCTACGGTTATTTGTTTGTTATAATGAATGATTCTATTTTTTATAATGAAAGATTTTATTCCATTGCTTAGGACTGATTACTTGCAATGATCGAAACGTGTAACTTTCATAACCTTGCGAAGTCTACGTTTATTTGCATGTTTTCTGCCAATTAAATTTGTGCTTTCATTTGAAAATAATTTTATAATAGAAGTAGTTTTAGTTTTAATGTGTTGCAAATCAATAAAAGGTTTTTATTATGCTCGAACTAAAAGAACAATTGCTTGTGAAAGTACAGATTTTAAAACAAATGCATTTTTATTTAGGGAATCTCACCCAATAATTTTTAAAATTTGTAGCTATCGTAGGATCTGGCAATTTTAGACTTAATTAAAATTAATTTAATTGTGCTAAAAATGAATACATAATTTAAGGTTCATTGTAACAGTGAAATTAGAGATATAACGTAAAATTCTGAGATGTTAAAATTGAGAAAATGTTTGTTTTGTCCTATTTTGTATAGCTAATTTGCAATAAGATCATGAGAAATTCTCAAAACTATTAATTTGTTAAATCTTTTATAACAAATAATTTGTTACTATTTTATTTTGGAATTTCCAAACTTTTTACATTAAGAGAAAATTCAGTCGGCATTTTTATAACCGACTTTTGAATAACCTTAAGAAGTTTTAATCCTTTGATGATTTCAACAATTTTAAGGTTACAACAGTATGAATAAGGAAGCTAATAATTATCGCAAATTTAATAAAAAACTTGTAAATTTTACATCTTACTAAAATTACTTATAATATGAGTATATGTGAGTTATTCACATGCTAACTCGATTAACTCCATTTTTGAAAATATTTTAAGGTTAATATTAAAACACCTCATAAATGATTAATGATAAATTTGGAAATTAGTTATTTTAATAACCTTTCACGAAACTAATATACTTTTAAATATTACCTTTAAAAACTTTAGGACATTTTTTTTACTTTTTAATTCTGAAATTTTGATTATGAAAGATTTTATAGTCTGCGAAGCGTAGTCTAAACCAACTTATAGAAAAGTTAATTTATAGAACTAATTTCGAAAAACCTTAAAGTTTTGCATCCAAATATTCTAAACCATTGAGTCCTAAATTTTATCTCATTCAATTTTAGAGCTCTTTTTTTTTATATATGAAGTTTGAAATCAAACTATTTCTCAGTCTTTGAATGATCTAGATATACGACTCGTATCAATGCCGAATTAATTTCCTTTGAGCTTTTATTTATAGTGGTTTTAGTATTATTCCAGCATTACTTACCTTGGTTTTGGTCCTAATCTTGTTTCGTACCAGTGCATTTATATTCTTACACATAGGCAAAAAATATACCAAATCAAAGTAGTTTTCAAAAAAAAAAAAAAAACCTTTACGAGTATAGTGCAGGTCTTACTTAGCTTAAAACATAAGCTTTATAAGGTAGGAAAAGATGATTCAAACCTTGAAGAAGAATGTTTCAAACTCAAACTTTACAATTTATTGGCTATGGTAGGACCATATTTTTTAAAACCTTAGTTTTAGAAATGGTTCCAGTAACTACAAGGCCCACTTGCAGGCCCAGTCCTGGTTTTCCTTGTAAAGAGTTTTCCAATAGAGACATTACAAATTTGTATTTTAATACGAACGCATCCCTGAACATTTTTCATGATCAGTCAATGTTAAAACATCAATCAAGGTTAACATTTTTATCGTGGTGAAGTTCGCGAACGAGCAACGTTTGGAAATTATTTAAATCTACTACCGCAAGTCTGATTTGGTGGTCACAACTTTAAGAGCGTTTACTCCAATTTTCGGTCCACCAGACAGGCTGTGGGTCATATAGTGAATAAATTTGAGTCAAAATATTCGCTATTGGATGTTTCTATGCCAGTGAGACAACACACCGGTTGAAAAACCGAAAATATTGCAGCCAAGTAAGTAAGTGCTTCAGTTCGAAATGAGTCAAATCAGTCGATTGCATGCCGAATCAAACTAACTCAAGAACTGAAAAGCCTCTTGATCATTTGAAACGTTGAAACTTCTCCGATTAGGATCTGCTAGAGTTTGAAGAAAATCCTGGATTTCATCGAAAAATCATCTTCAGCGATGATGAATGATCACCGTGTTACAATGGAATTGGAGTTGCTCAAACAGTTGATCTATTAAAGGGAAACTATCGTGTAATCTCGAGAAATGGTCAGGGTGCTCATGCGATTTAACGCCTTAGGATTTCTTTTTATGGGGTTAGGTTGAGTTGTTGGCTCAGGGACAATATCGAATGCGAAATTGCCAACATTCCGGCCGATATGTGTGAAAAAGTGGTGAAGAAATGACTCCAAAGTTTCGATCGCTGCAAACGTGCTCGCGGTGGTCATATAAACAAGATCGAATTCCATAGTTAAATACAACATGTATACTGCACCTGAAATATATTTCAGCCCAATATCTCAATTAATCTGTGTTTTATTTAAATACTTCTTGAAAAACCCTTTCTTTAAAAAATAAAAATAACAACCAAGACGGATTTTGTTCATTACTAATGCATTTTTTTATCTAGTTAACTGTCTTTACTACTACTCGTGGATAAATGGCAATATTTTGTGTTATGATGAGTATATTCGTTGTGCGTAAAAAGTAGTTATCATGGCTATTTAAATTGTAATTTTTGTGAAAACTAAAATATATTCATAAATTTTAAGATGTTTAAGATATTTGGAACCATGAAGAATTTTTTGTGAATAAATTTTATAAAACAAAAACTGTGTCTACTGCAAACAAAGTGGACATCGCTTCAATCGACACTTTTCGCTAAACGTTTTAAAAAGGAGTCAACATAGCTGACTTGGTTAATGTTTGTAGGTTTGTAGGTTCTCACCTGCAGGAACATATCACCGTCGAGTAGTCCATGCTCGAATGCACCTAATTCGCGCGTCCGATATCCGTCGTGAGGATGGATGTGCGTCAGCATACCGTTCTCCTCTTTCTCCTTGTGCATGACAACTGAAAGATAAAAATAATGCAATTTTGAAGCATTACCTAAAATTATACTTAAAGTTAAAAACAAAACTCTTGGCAGCTCAATATGTTGAAAATACCAAACCGGACCCATGGGGCTGCTGACGCCTTGGTTTTTCCAGCAATTAACCCTCTCGAGACGAAATTCGTTTATTCAGTTCGTAAAAGAAGAAGTAAGGTGAAGCACAAATTTCCCGTCCCAGCTCTACTCCTTGAGTCCTTCGCAAAGCTGCCCAGCCACCCAACCACTCGACTATTTCCCCGATCCATTTCTCTTGTCTTATAGCCTTCGCAGAAATTCAGGGAGGATTTCGAGGGTGTTTTCTTAGTTTGGTTTGCCTTAGCCTATCTTAGCTCCCAAAACACTAGTGGGAGTTACTTCTTAAAGTATTCCACTGTGACTGTGTGCAGTATGTACTCTGGGCAGATGTATAATACAAAACCAAAAATTTTTTTCTAGTTTTTTTCCTATTTCCCCCCTTTTGCTTTTGTTACTTGTAATCGACTTCATTTCCGTTGCTCCATTTCCGTTCGTAAAACTTTAATACGACGCTGGGGAAGACAAATGTGTGGGCCATCCCCATAGAAGGAATGGGGGTTTGCCAAAAACGAACGAATACATCTTTTGGGGCCAAATGGCGGTGTATTTTATACGATAGCCAAGGGCTGGGTCTATCTCTAGAAACGAAGAGAGTACCGCGCTGTTAGTTGCGGAAAATAAAATCCAACGAAAAATTTAAGACAAACTTTCCCACAAACATTTTCCCGGCAGTTTCTGGATGTAATCGAAAAGTAGCTAAAAGGGAGAAATAAAAGAACTCTAGACTTGAGCTCTAGCAGGGAGCACGGAAGGGCTTTAGCCAAAAAGAAACAGATTGAGCAGAAGACTCTCAGGTAGAGTCGGTGCAATTTTTGGGGGAAGCCATCTTGGAACCTTGAGTAAATTTAATGTGAAGAAATCGATTTTCTGTCTGCCTCGAAGCGGCTTTACTCTGTGAAAATATATATGCTTTTGCTGGAGTCGTTTACTTTTCTAAATTCTTGCCTTAGATACCTCAAAATGTTGTCTATCTCGAGAAGCTCAAGCTTGACTTGCCCTAGAATGTGGTCTTATCAAGCAAGGCATCTCCTCCAGAGGGTCAGAGAGAATAATTTTGAGCTTTGTAGCGCAATGTTTCGTCGCTTCATGCTAATTAACCTCATGAAGATATCAAGGGAAATCTTAATGAATTAAATGCGGCACCTCATCACAAGCGCTACCATTGCTAGGAACAAGGAAAGGCCCCAATTTGTGCCAAGTCCAAGCATAACATTTTCACTGCCACTTTTCACGCTGCGGTGTATTGTGGTGCTTGTAGCGAATATCTCGGAAAAATCTCTTTTAATAAAATGAAAAATGGCCAAGAAAATTTAATTAAATTACAGTGGCTCGTGACGTGACATTCATGCAGAAAGATTGCACTATGAGATATATAATTTAATTAAACCAAAGTTTTTTTCTGGTCGCTTCTATGAGGACGGTTTCGAGGATTCCCGAAACCCAACAACATTTCTTGGGATTCTCTGGGGAAATTTGTTTGAATCATAATTATAAAAATACGTTGGATTTTAAAGTGCCAATTTTAAAAAAACGTTTCAAACGCTACAACTAAGATTGAATTTTTAAAAATTCAGTAACTAATCGTTGTGTACCTAAGTACATATCATATCATAAAATTAATGAACTTTTGTAGGGACAGAAGAATATCATTTAAAAGCGCCTTGGTGCAAACATTATGAAGGACTCGAATATCACAGGAGAATTAATTGCTCTTTGAGTGCAAATAATCCTGTCTTTCTTTCAATTTTGTTATGAAAGGAAATCCAATTCTTTATACCATCACTAAATAAAACTCAGGGAAGCATTAACCATTGAAACGATGATATAATCAAATTGCAATTTAAAAAATTAAAAGAAAAACTTTCAACGTTGCAACGAAATAAAAAATATGCCCCATACTACTGCGTATATGATGACCTTGATGACCTGAAATCATCATCGTGTGGCATTCTCAGTCATCCGATTTAACGTTTTTGTAGATTGCAATATTCCCTCTAAATTTCATCGTCCTAGCTTAAAATGTCTGAAAGCGCTGCAGTTTTGAGTACACTTGTTTTTGTGCATGATTCAATTTTTGCACCTCGAAACGAATACCATTCCAGAGCTACCGAATTTACTTGATTTAGCTCCCTGCGACTTTTTCCTGTTCGATCAACTCAAAAAACCATTACGGGAAACGCGTTTTAACAGGCGAGAGGTGATAATACAAAAATCGAAGACGGCTCTGATGGACATACCGATAATCAAGTACCACCAAATATTTTGAGAACTCGATCAAGCACTGGAGTAGGTAGGTGCGTTTCAGTCGATGGGGATTACTTCGAAGGGAACAACATCAATTTTGAAATAATTATAGCGAAAATTATTAAATCCGTTTTGCATCTTAAGCCCTTTAAGAGGGAATGCAAACATGTAATTACCCCACTTTGAGGTAATCTGATTTTCACATTTTTCACATTTTCTTAAGTTTGCGTCAGAAATTTTGTTCTTAAATTATGAAAGAATTGGTATTTTGGTATCCCATATTGAAAATTCTCCGTATTGTGTATCGGATTTATCGATACAAATGACACGAAAATTATAAAACCCTAAGGAGGATTTATTTGTAATTATCTCCTTTTATTATAACTAAACTTAATTGAGGACTATAGCAAAAAACCCAAAAGTGTTTTAATTACATTTGGCAGCTTAAAACTGTTGGTTAATAATGAAAACCGCATAATTTTTATATTTACCACCTTTTGAACGCACTTATCTTGCCTAGTAAGAAAGAAATAGACATTTTTATGCTCTCTATATCTCTGAAAAGGTGCACTAATTCAGACGGAAAATTGGAAGGTCTATTTCTATATCAGTAGTCTATACTTAATCCATATTGACTGAATATTTATTTACGTTTTACAAAATGTCTCTTAACTGATGATTTTTGTTATTCAAAATATTTATCTTCAGGAGATTTATGTACGTCGTAAAAAATCTTTTGATGATTTACATTTTCTTTAATAAATGACCAATGACTAAGATATTTGATTCAGAAACATTTATGAAGCAAAATTTGGGTTATTGGACAAGTTTATATTATGTCATGTTTATGTAGTTATAGTTGATTGTAATTGTTTACAGTAAATTTATTTCATCGATTTTAAAATGCTTTTATTTAGGTATATAAGTCTTGAAAAACCTTAATCATCATGGGTAGGTCTCTAAGATATTTAGTACTTTGATATCTCTAGACTAAGATATAAGTTTTAATTTGAGTAAAATAAAAATGTATTATTTTGATAATTGATTGACAAATGCCTATTTTACTTATTTTCCATATTTCATTTATGCGAGTATATAATCTGCATGATACTCGCATTAAAGTCTTTCGAAGCTAAATAATAAAAATACTTGTTCTTAGCCCTGACGTATTTTATAACTCGAACCCCAAAGTATTTTTTGTACTATTATTTGAATATAAATATGATTAGACTTGTATAAATATCAGATAATCATATGCTAATTTCAAAACGCAATAATACTAGATGTTCGTACTCGTACGCATACTCAAGTATAAATATACCGGATTTTTTACAGCTCAGTGTATTTAAGGTTCAATATAGACTTTTATAAAATTAATGTATTTTTTGTTATACTAGTATAAAGATAAAAAGTTTCTAAAATTAGTTATATATTATATATCGGTTATGCCATATGTCGTATCATTCTTTTTTAATTTTTCATTCTTAAAGGTTCCTGAAGAGGATATATCCCTTTTTTTATTAATTGAGATATTTGGTTTTTATAGTGGGTATAAATATTTTGGATACTACCTATATGGCAATGTAAAAATGTTAATTCTTAAATGTCCTTTGGAAAGAATCGTAAAAAATGTCGAAAATGTTAGAACAGTGCTCATAAAAATGAGCTATCATTGTTTCAGAAAATAAAAGATATAAGAACTTTTTTCAGCCCTAAATTCTTTTTTCTGCAGCGGAAACATTAAGGTTTTTATTACATTTTCCCTGCTAAAAAAAAAGTTCTTCATTTCGTGGTACCTACTACATAAAAACGAAATATGTTTTTCTCTCAAAAGAGCCTATAATCCACTTTGTTGGAAAAGCGGGGGGATGCGCATATATTTAGAAAAAAGTGAAAGAAGAGAATACCGCGCTTAGATATAACCCATCCCACAGTGGTATGTTATCACTTGAAAGGTTTATGGCCACAGTTTTATCATTTCCTTTCGCCTTCCAATTACCAGTTCCTTGGATAAGTTGTTCGAGTATATTTTCTATTCAGCCGCCTTGCAAGGAATGAAAGTCGGCAGAAGAGCGGTATTTTGCCACTGCGGTTGCCTGCCAAAGGTTCCAACTTTCCTACGTACACTCTGCGCTAGAAAAGAAAAATAAATAAAAAAAAAAAATCCATAAAATATATATGAGAGTGGAGCCACCTGGTTTTTGGGATACAATGTCCCACCACACTGCCTGTAATTGCTGAGGCTCAGCCCTATCGGGCTAGGGGAGTGCAGCCCTTCTTGTTGGGTTCAACTGCGCAAAACTTTCAACGGGCAAAAAAATTGCAGTGGAATATTCATCAGAGACGCTGATAAATAGGAACCCCAGCACATTTAGGCTAGTAAGTCGAAAAAAAATAATTTCTTGGGTGGTAGTACCAACTACCTTTGGATTTCTTTCCTTTTCTCCCTTAGTCCTTCATCTGCCCGATCACTTTCCAGAAAAAACAAAAAACAAAAAAAAAACAAAAAATAAAAATTATGCCGCCCTGTGCGCTATGGCCCTGTGCACCTTTGTGTAATTAAGGGTTTAAGTTTTTCCACCTTTTCTACGTTTATTGTGCACCCTTCCCAAAATGCGGACAGGACAGCCGTTCTTCACCCCTTGTTGCTATTTTCCATTGCTTTCAAGGTTTAATTAGGGTCAGTCGGACGCTGCAGAGGGCCAATATTTTATCTAGCAGCGGGGAGTAATTAATTCCCTGGAATTTCTGGACTGCTCAGGCGCGGTCTCCTTCTTCCGTTTGATAGTATAGTTATTATATAAATTGACCATTGTTGGTAAATTGGTGGAAATACTGCCTTTTAATAGCTAACATATGGGTCTTAACTTTTTTTTTTTGTTTTTGTTTTTATCTTTATTGTCATTCAATTTGGTATTCCTCTTAAAAAGTAACTTAAACTCTTAGGGGAAAATTATCCTATACATGCTAATAGAACTGTCATTCAATTTAAAAGCGAGATAGTGTATGATAACAAGTGAAACTTGTGTATTTTTACCTAATCCTAATGTATATTGTTGATCCAAATTTCAAACCCTTATTCTAGGAAACTATTAATAAACCTCAGTCCAATATAAAATTGACTATTGATCGATATGGATACGAGTATATAAAAACAAAAACGAAATATTAACTAATTGCAAAAGATCTTTTTAAAATTTAAGTTTTGGTTGTTGATAGTACAGTAGAAATGTTGTTATTTTCAAGTAGTGACAGACCACTTAGACAATTAATAAAAATATAGATATATCATCGTTTTTGGTTTTTGTTTAATTATACAACCTCAAGTTATAAGAATAATTTAAATTTATCATTTATTCGAAAATAATTGGCTACATTTTAGCTATTTAAATTCAACCAAAATCTATTATTAGGTATATTATTATTAGAGTGGGCGAGACGTGTAGCCTCGAGCGCTCAGACATTATTGTCCATTGCACTCATTGACCCATTGTGTTCGTATAGTAGAATACCATGGTTATCGTGGGATTCGAACCCACAGCCTCTTGAACGGTAGGCCAGCGCGTTCACAACTGATCTACCGTAGGCCAAAATCTATGTTTATTAAAATTTATTAAAAATTTATTATTAAAGTTCGAACATTTTCGTTAACATTTTAATTTTGTTAACAATGCTACTTAATTGTTTTGCTAACAATGCTATGTAATATTTTACAAAATAGCTCCGCAGAGAAAATCAAAGGAGTTATATTTTTGTGAATTTATTAATGAAAAATTTGTACAATGCTACAAAAATTTAGAAATATGTAGTAATACGTAATATACGAATATTTACCAAAATTACTGAGAGTAGTTATTAATTTTTAATGAATGAAATAAGATCTTTTGTGTAAGTAACTCTAGTGCAAATTGACATACACTAAGAGATTTTTGTATTTTTAATTTTGACTTGAAGAAGTTGTGCAGTTTTTGGGAACAATTTATGAAATTTACTTTTTGTTTCGATTAATTTTAAAAACTTGTCCGCAGGCCGTGCTTGATTGAAAGTAGATACTATGCGTGTTTTGTAAATTTCTTTATGAAACTATGTAATTTTCGCGTCATTGCAATATTTTTTATATTGTACCCTCTCCAAACCCTTCGACCTCGATTGCTGTGTGAAATAATTAAAAATGATTTATTCGTGGGTCATTTGGCAAACTCCACAAATATTTGCGGGTCAAATGAGGGAGTAATTAAATTAAGGTGCTGCTCCGTCAGGTACATGTGGTAATGTTGGGTACTGTTTTCTCGTCTTATCGTTCGGGCATAGTGCCATTGTTTAAATAATTATTTAACCACAAAGTATCCAGGTCTCTTGCCGCAGCCAAGTGACATTAAATCACTGACTGCCACATTAAGGTGATTTATTCGAGGCGAACCTCATCTTGGCCAGAACGGCGAGCACCACGCGATCGCGCACCACCTCTCCTGCTTATGACGGCGGCGAGTGTTGGGCCCTTCCAAGGTGGAATAAATTTAAGATAGTAAAAAAGCAAAGAGCACTTTATAGGGGTGCGCAATATTTTGATAAAAATCATAATTTATAGGCGGGAGAGAGGAGCCGCATTGGGTGGATCGGTGAACTCGTCGCCCGACGCCGACGACAATGACGATGGCGCGGCAGTGGAGCTAAGACCGGCGAAACTGTCGCAATGAAAGTGGAAGACATTAATAAATGGGTGAAGGTAGACGTTGAGCCAGGTTGAGCAATGGAGGAGGGTGGAACCACCCCCGATAGCATAAAAGAAAAATAGTCAGGCGCGGACGCGTCGTCAGCGATGGGACCAGACCAAGCAATGCTATAAGAAAGGGTGAGTGGCACTGGGTCGCGGTACTCTGTTAATAAATTTCAACCAGAATTTATTATTTGCGATAAAATCGTAATCCTGAGAATATTTTTGACTGTTCTTTATGGTCTTCCCCTCGGCGTTTTCGGCGCAATGGGTGATCCCACCTAATTAACGCACCGTGTGGTGGAGGTGGCTGCGGTTTACGACCCTCAAACCTTGCCGGCCTGCCCTATGTCTTGCACAGAGAGCGGCAATTACCCAAAAAATGAGTTTATGGTCAGCTGTTTCCATTACGTGCTAGAATTAATCGCCTGTTTTTTTTTTTTGGAGCCTTACTTTATTTTGCCATTCAAGCTTCAAGTGCGCCTAGATTGGGGCTTTAAACACCGACAATAACGCTGCAAAAAAGGCGCGACTTTCATACTAAATGAATTTATTCACGCATAAAACGCGGCCTTAATTCAGTACGACCACTTCGAATTGGAAGCTTTAATAAAAATCTTTTATAATTCATAATAGCACTTTGTATTAAAACTCAATGTAACTTAAAAAGAGTTTGAGATATTAAAACAGACTTTAATTAAACTTTGTAGGAACATTTATTTAAGATTAAATGTAACAAATATGTAAAAAATGGTTTTTCAATCCCTTGTAATTCCCCAAATATTAAATTAAATTAAAACTTACAATTTCTTTAATATCTAATTTTCTACGAAAAATAAGTGTTTATTAAAGTATTTGTTTTATTTTGTTTATTTCAGAAATTATCGTATGAATGTGTTTATATTTTATAAAAATCAGTCATATACCTCATCCCGATTAGGATGAAAGTTGTCGTTGTTTAAATAATTATTTGCATTAATTTCTATAATATATTGTTTGCATAAAATCTCGAATCGTTTATTTATAAAAGCATATACAGGGTGGCTGAAATGAAATGTTACTGATCGTATTTTTGGAATCAGACGTCAAAGTAAATGCTAAAGTATTAACTACCTCGAAATGGTCTAAGAACTTATGTACTTTGTAACTCAGGGCAACTAAAAATTTCGGCTGCAGATCTTGGATATTCCAAAAAGATTTAAGAGCATCATACAAAACAATTATCACTTAGGAATAAAGCAATATTTAGGTTTTCGTTTCTTTAAAACAATGGGTGTTTCATACTTCAGATTAAAATTCTATAGACTTCTTGATTTAGGCTATACTGAAGACGAGAAATAATATCAAAAACAAAATATTAAGTTTAGACGTTCTCAAATCATCACTTATACACAAGTGGAATAACATTCTTCATAATTTTTTTACGTCATTAAGATCAAATTATCCATGCAAAAGGAACATAAAGGTATAGATAGATAGATCTATAAATATATATTCCAAAAATTTAATATGTATTTTGACTTTTGGCTTTCGTTTAAAAGCTTTAAAAATGATCTTGTTATAGCGTTTTAAATTGGTAATATATCATTTCAGCCACTTCGTATTAACATTAGCAATGTCTATTATTGAAAATCTCACTATCAAGTGGTAAAGCTTGGGTCACTAATTTAGAGGAAAAGTAAATTAATATTTTTTTAATTGGATTTAATAATTCCTTTAAAAGCATTATAATATAAAAATGGAATTTTATAAATATCCCGCGTAAAGGCGGGAATAACTGATACACCCTGTAATCGGCCTCGTCTCTTTTTTGCCCAAAAGCATAATAACAGCGAAGCTGCCACCCCTTTTGGTTTATCATAGATACAAGAAAATGCCGCGAAACTCACACGTACAGGGAAAACTTCTAAATATTCGCGCATGTCTTTCGCGTTCGGGATTTCATCCCCCCTTGGATCGAAGGTTGACCGGCATCCCTGGGATAGATAAAAATCTATAGGGAGCCGGGACCAGGAGGACTGAATGCCGTCACCGCTCAGGAGCCAATCGCAAGAATCCAACCACAGTCGCGGTGGTAGATAATCCTGGCAAGTGGGTGTCAGGGTTGATTCGGAGGTTTCCCTCCTGTGCGATATGTTTGTGCACTTTAAGTGCTAACCCCGAGGCGACTGTGGAACAGAGTTGGCGAAATGGAGACGGCCATGATAGAGAAAATGGCTGAAGAGTGACGACCCTCACCTCAGGTTGGCATAAACTGGAGCTGGGCATGAGGGCGCAGTATCCTCTCAAGGCATTCCGATGATGAATTATTAACTTGGGGTTAACAAGGATTATTACATCCGCACCCTTCGCCCGCAGTTCAGGCACAGCGTTTTCAATTTCTTGGAGGGAAATTCGAATAAAATGGCGGAGACCACGGCACTAGGGTGTGGTGAGATTGCCTTTTCCGTGTTGGTTTCCCTCTTAAATTATGAAAATTGCTCGATTTATGCGATTTATGGCACCTTCCGCACACTGGTCGCTGATAAAACTCAATCCCTGATAACGACTTCTTCTCGGCCGTATGTATGTAAGAAATGGTCGCTATGGCTTGGCTCGTGCAAACACTCTAGCGTCCGGCCTCACTCTCGGTTTTTGCTGTAACACCATCAAGATCGTGTCACGCAATGGCGTGACCACCAGCCCTGCTAACCGACTGACCTTCACGCGGCTTATTAAAATTGCACTCGATTTGATTTTCAAATCGCATCCCTTAATAAATTATAAAATAAAAGTGGCCGTTTATTTATGCCCGAGGTAAACATGATTTCTGTATTTTCTTTTTTAAATTCTTTTATTTAACTTACACTACGTGTCGTCAAATCTTGCAATGCAAAATTTTTATACTTAGACTTTACCAAACTCAATGAAATTTGGCGAACATGTATAACTTCGGTGACAATACAAGTTAGTGGTGGTTCTCGAGCGAATCCACCTCCGCATCCCTTATTTCCACCCACGTATCACTAAAATCATTGTACTTGTCTAACTTTTTCAATTTTAACTTATAAATCATTTATAACAATAAAAAAAAGAATTTTTTTAAATTTTTTTTTTTTATATTTTACTTGTTTTTAAACCTGTGTTTGCACAAACAACAACAAATATGTTGTAAAAATGCAAAATTTCTATTATTATGGCATCGTAGATTCTGTGGAAAGTATACTGTTGCTTTCTCCAAATATTTAGTTTTCTAATATGCGCTTTATTTTAGTCTGTGGGTTAAGAGTATTCTCGACCGAATGAAAATAATTTTATAACTTTTTATTTATAAATAATTACTAAATCAAGTAGGAAATTTTACAACTTCAAATTCAAAGTTGTGTTGTTTTCTATAATACATAAATAATTTTAAGGATCTACTCCATCGAATCGAGTCACTTTTGCAGTTATCACGTGGTCAAAATAGAATTTGTTAATTGGATCAAAATTACTATTTTTCCATTATTTTTAATTCATTTACTATAACTTAATTATGTAATTCTAATAATATTAATAATAGGATACAATGGATACTTTCTACTCATTCGTTCCATTAATTAGATAAATAAAACATATTTTTTGTCCATATTTTACGTCTATGAGTCCTGTGTGTACTCATAACGAGATTAATGCCTTTGTGAATTTAAAATTTGCAAAATGCTAACTTAATATTATAAAAAATAGTAGGCAAACTTATCAAATTCGATAAATGCAATTGGATAAAGTTTAGTTATTTGCCCACTAAGCTAAATTTTAGTCATTTAACATAAGTAAGAAAAAATATAATCAGTGTAACAATATTCCTCTAACATTTTATTGCTATTTTTTATTTTTTCAATTGGTGCTTATTAAAATGAAAAAAAAAAACAAAAAACAATTAAGGGACTCACTCACGCGCCGGCAATCGCTTTCCGAAGCACTTCCGTTCAAGCATTTAAACGATCTCAAATCGAATTTCACGCGCCCATTGAAGGGACAGCGCCGTCTCCGGCCAAAGTTAGAGCGACGGACAGATGAGCTCATCAGAAAATGAAACCTCATTATGAGGGCCCTCCGAGGAGCAGTCACTCAGTCCCAGGGAGTAAATCGGCCAATCTACTAAATTAAAAAGTCATTCGTCTTGTTCCCTAGCCGTACGAGGGACACCGAAGGGTCCTGCGGTGCGGCACGGCTTATTCCCGGCGCCATATGTTGCCCCATCCCCTGGACAATTGCGAGACCAGCGGCGGGTATTGTACCTGGTGCTGATCTCACGTATCGCGGCTCCCACCTTATGGCTAGAGTCATTAACAACTCCCAGACGCGCATTTTGACAGGCGTAGAAATGCCCTTTGAATGGGGTAATGGGTTCCGTTTTGGTTAAGCCCAACGGTCATCGGTCTATGCTTCGTACCGAACCCGGAACCCACTTAAGAAATTGCTCTTTAGAATGATCTGAAGGCTCATGACTAGGATATAGTACAATCCCAGAATGATATTAAGATCCCATATTTAGGAATCGAAAAATTTAAAATGTATTTTAAAATTATAAACCACCCTACACTTTTTACATTATTATTACTATGATCATGTGATAACTTTAAGAAATTAAGCTTACTGTTCAATATGTACTAAAGTTATTAAAGTTGTTTAATTTTTACTGATTACTATTTCGGGCCATAAAGATCTAGATTTCCTTAGAATAAGCTAAGTTTAACAATATCTCCCCAAGTAATACGTATTATAAACCGAAAAATTTATTGTATCTTAATAATAAGAGAGATATAAAATACTTTTGAATTTTTGTTAATTTTTGGTAAATATAATTTCTTAATAAAAATACCACAGTTTAATTCCCATCAACTTTTATTTTTATTGATCCTTCAATATTCCAGACCTAGAGTGTTAAAGTTCAGTCACTAACAAATTTAAATGTTAAATTGAAGGTAAACAATGTTTGTAAAGTTTTTTGAAAAAGATGAAATATGTACTAAACTAGAAAAACCAGTTAGAGATATTAAGGCTAATTTACTTTCGTTTTAAAAGTAATTGTAAATTTTATAAAATTTATCTAAGTAGTTAATTTTTAGGGTTCCGTACATCCGAATAAAAAAACGGAACCCTTATAGGATCAATCGTCTGTCTGTCCGTCTGTAACAACCAATGTGCTCTGAATCTACTGGACCGATTAAGTTGAAATTTGGTACACATATGAATTTCTGCGACCGAAACACGGACGTGTAACGTAAATAAATGAATATTGAATGTGGAGATCACTTTTGGGGAGCAAATTAGGAAAATAAAAAAAAAACAAGTCTTGATATATCAAATGACAAGGGCTTGTTGTGAGGGTCTCAAATATTTTTTTATCGTTTTAAAATGATTTAAGAAAATAGATGAGATTTGACCATTCCCCTTTATCTCCAAAAATACTTAACCCGAAATTTTGAAAAAAAATACATAAAATAGTTCTTTACTTATACATTACAGGAAAACCTATAAGAAGTCTATGGTCTTAAAATAACATGATAAATTCCTTAATATTGTGTAATTATTGTCGCACTTGTGCGGTTTTTTAACTCTTTCTCTGGCTGAAAATAAACCTAAACTGAACCGACCTTGCTTGAATCTATTAAATTGTTAATAATTATTGTTTTATTCTATTATTCTAGTAAGTGCACATATTATACATATTTGTAAATCTAATTACAAGTAAATTTTTTAATTTAAATATTATTTTAGGATCAGAAGAAAAAGTAGTTCTTGGTAGTGTCTTGGCTTTCAGAAAAAAGTATATTCTTGTTAAAAATCTCCGTAAGATGAGCAAAGATTATCCCACCGTTTTTATATTTGTCGTATTTGATTTTATTATGAAAGTTTTTACTAAAAAACATCAAACCTTAAACCATGCACATATGGTATCTACATAAAAGTACTATTATAATAGTTTTGTTCTTTGCCTCCATCCAAAATAAAGAGAGATTTTGCTTCGATTTAAAATTTATCACGTATAGCAACAATTTAATATTCATAAAAATAGCATCAAGTTGGAACTATTTTTATCCACTTTTAAATGAAAATTTATTCCAAGAAATATTCAGTTCAGGATTTAACGTTTTGCATGAATAAAATCGTTCGAGTTTGATGCTTTTTTTAATGTAAAGTCAAATATAAAACAGACAGATAACATATTTACGTAAATCTCCTATTATATTTATAAGGTTTATTAAATTTATAACGAATAATTTCAAACATTTCAAAAGTTAAAGTATGATTTATTTTCAAGGATAAATAAATAATAACATTCAAGAATTGCTCTTCGAAATTGTAGATAAGTCTAATTTATAATTATGTTGTTTTTAAATGAAAAAATAATATTGTGTATATATTTATATATTTTTGTACAACATTTGTCAATGTTCAAGCGTCGATGTGATGAATTTTAATAATCGATTAATCGTTCATTTGATCGTACCCCAATAATTTTCTATATAAATAATTAATTAGGTAGCTGGACAAACTGAAAATAATTTTTTAAGGAGATTAATATGCTGCAGACAGACAAATTTGTTAATCCTTTTATATCATCGATTAATCAAAATGGAAAACAAATTCGTATGATTATTCAATTAATCAAATAAAATAATCGATTATTTTACAATTGTTGATTAATCGTTTTCATTCCTATTTTTAAGCATCACTCAATTTGTATCGTATATAAAAATCCTTATCAACCGAGATGCTAGGATCTCAGATCTCATCGCTAATCCAGCGGGGAAAGCGTCGATATAAATTAAATCGCTCCCAAAGGTTTTTATGGCTCCTGTTCCGATCCATTAACTCTTCTGCAGGTTGTCCTTGCGGTGGTAAACAAATGAAAACAAATCCAACTAATGCTGCTGGTCATATGGGAGGAATTCAATTGTAGCGGGCAAGCGACTTGGCCCGTGCGCCGGACGTGCACTTACTCTCCCACGGCACGTGTCGTGCATTTCGTAGGATTGTTTGAATTGGTTGGGCTGCTGCAAACATCTGTAGGTGGACATTGGTCAGTGATTGTGTACTCAGGAAGGCCCAGGCTTATCTTAACCGGCCGTTGTCAGGCGGTTTAGGGGCATTTTCAGTTTTATTGCTTCCTGCGGAAATGTTGAGGGGTTTTAAAACTCACATGGGGCTGGAAGAGGAGAAGTAATTTGTTTGCTCGATGCATTTACTGTGGGGTCTAACTCTGACCTCAGTATTTGTTACCTGGTTTGCTGGCTTGTAAAACTGAAAGGAGGAAGGTGGAAATTCAATTAACTCTGCTACTGTTTCTCTCCGCTGCTGCTTTCCCTATTTTAATATGAAATTATGAAAACTTCGTTAGTGCTGCTGTGCAATCACCGGGCGGGGGAGAGGCCCCAAACAGCAGAGCCTCCAAGTTGAATAATTTTTATTGCCCCCAATCATGCAAAGATTATGTTGCGATGGGAAGAGGCCCTGAATGCAGTTCCACTGCTGTTCCTTCTCCGTCCACATTGCCGGTGGTGCGGCTGAAGGTTAAAAACTGTTGCACCTTCATGCCATCGCCTCGCGGACCAGGTTGATGAAACACAATTGCGCCGCTTCCCCCACGTAATTGAAATGCACTTATTAGGCACTGATAAGACCGCGACGGTGATAGTGGAGCGGACCGCTGAAGCGAACAGTCCACGGGAGGAAACCACACCATATCAATGTTCATCACATTCCACGATGAGAGCCAGGTGGATGGAAACTTTCCAATTTGCGATGAATTATTGCTCCTATTTTTTATATAATTTATTCATAATTAAGAAAAGCTAATGCGCACTGGTTCTGATGAAAATTTACTCTACAGGCGGCATCCTCTGTATTAGGCCTTATTAGCATATTTGGCATTAATTGAGTTTGAGGTCTCTTCACCAATTTTGATGAAATGTAAGAACATTATTTAAGATCAAAAGTGATCTTAAAATAAAAACAATTTTTTTGGTTTTTTAAAATTTCGAAAAGTAAAATTTTTCTTGTTTTTCGATTTTTTTTGAAAAATTGAGAAAAATCCTTAAAATAACTACATTTTTACTCTTTAAACGATGAAACTAAAAAAAAAGCTAAAGAAATTTTAAGATTTCTTCGATTTGTCGTTTCACGCGATTAATGCGTGCTTGTCACCGGTGATAAATCGAATACGTTACTTGCTTTTAATACGATAATTTTAAATATTTGTCCTGTAATTTTTTAAGAAAAGGTTTTTAAGTTTTTGATAAAATTTCTAACAAGATGTTTTGGCAAATCGCTTATAAAACTAAATATCTGGGGATTTAACAGCGACCGAGAATGGTTTTTACTTAACTATTTCTTAATTTTGAACGTAAAAAAAGGTTTTTACAATGGTTCCCCAAAATCCGTCATCTGTCATTACTTAGAAATATTCTAGTATATTTTGTTACTAAACTATTTCGCAATAATAAATAAGCTGAGCTGAGGAGACGAATATGAATTTGTCTATATCTTGTCAACTTTTATGCCAAACCTTAATTCACATTTTGGGGAGTTTACCAAAGTATTTTCAAAAAGTAAATGTGGCTTCATATACCCAGTTTGAAATAAGAATCAATTTGATTTATAACTGAAATTTAGGTTACATTTATTTCAAAGACCATATAAATTATGAAAAGTTGTGTGAAGAGAGTTAAAATATTTATTTAATTACGCTTATGGAAACGAATATGCAACGAAAAATTGATTCTAATGTACGTAATTGTATCACATAAAACAAAATTGCATATGAAACCAAAATATTATGAAAAAACAATATATACTCCTATAATGTTCACATAAGTGAACTTTAAGTTTATCCTATCGATATTCTCGAAGCACCTGAATTTTTGCGGAGAGATTTCAGTATTGTCGAAGTGGATTTTAACGTATTCTTTTTCCAAGCTATTTTGTTAGTCATTGGTTTTGTTTTTCCAATAAATATTATAAATTATATGTCCAGAAATACGATTTCTTTTCGAACTAACTATAACTTATAAATATACTAACATTTTTGTTATTTTAATTAACTAAACTAATTTTTTTTCAAAAGAGCCTCTGGTTAAAGAAAATAAATTAAAAATGATAATTAAAATTCTCTGACAATGCGTACTTTTAATTATTGCAAACGCATACGAGTTTAAGTTTAGATATAAGCTATGGCTTAATGTTAGCCTATTTAACAATTTGTTTTATGAAATAGCTCAGATCAATTTAGTTTAATGAACAATACACTTTTAGCACTGAGAAAGAAATATCGCTTAAACTTAACTAAAATTAAATTAAATTATAATTACTACAGTGTAAGAGTAACTTAAAAGAAAATAGATATTATTATAAAATAAAAATTACTTTAATGATATTTGTTTGTTTAACGAATCTCATTTCTCCCTTTTAGTATTTTAAAGATATTAAGAAAAGCTGTCCTGAATAGATCCCACGTCTACCTAAGAATGATTTTTTAAGAATCGTACTGGTTTCTTAACCAACTAGCTGCGGTCGTTCATAGTCGGTAATATAAAAAATTCATGCGTTTCGATTTAATCCCCCTAAATTTAAAGCGCCCGGAGGTGGCTAACTGACGAAAATTACAAAGCTGAACCAAGTGGGGCTGTGGAGGCGGACTTATCCATTTCCTCATCCTCATCAAGCTGCCAGAGGTAAACCCGAGTTCGGGCTATGAATAAATGATGCACTTACCTTGGAAATAGCTTTTCGTCCTTAAATAACTAACAGATAGCCTAAGAATACTCAGTCGGTCTAATTTGCTAAGGATGTTTTGCTCGAATGGCAGTAGCGACGCCAGCAGGTCCAGCTCGGCGTTCAATCGCTCCCGGTGCCGCTTCGACGGATTGCTCTTTGTAACGCCATCCTTGGGAGGTGGTTTCAGGCTGCAATGGGAAAGTTTAAGGTAAGTTTTAGTGTATGGGAGCAATTGCTAAGTAATTTGTTTGCAATTTGGCCAAAGGCCGTCAGGGGAGAGAAACTCAAAGTCATTCGAAGTACATTAATTTCGTTAGTGGATCGATTGCACCCCGGGATCCATGAGACGATTTTTTTGTTGCTCGCTTTCGGGGTGAAATCGATTAGCCATGCCCACTTGATCTCATAATTCGGCAGAAGAATCCGCAGGGGTTGCGGCCTTCTGACTAATGCTAATGACGCTTTCTGCGGTGGTCTCCGCTGGTAGGCGAATTTCTTTTTCTAGATTGGATTGGGTCCGCAGAACAGAGGGTTATGATTTTCCTGGTGGTAGTTTACCGAGACGAAGGGTCGCTGTAATTGAATTTATGTTGGTTGCAGCATTTCGATTGCCCGCGCAGACAGTAGGACTGGTACTGCGCTGAACCTTACATGTATGTAATTATCAGGGACTCCCTCTGGAACTGATGCCGGTAATTTAGGAGGTAATTTATGAAAAGGACTGATTAGCCTTTGCCAGGCCTTCTGTCTTATTCTACGTTTATTACTCCTTGCGTAAATAAATAACTCAAAAGATGATGGATAGCTTCATTTCGCTTCGGGACGCTTATATCTGAAAGTTTGACGCATTTTCCGTGCGGTTGAGCAAATGCGGTCCTGCCGCACCGTCAGCTGCCCACAAAGACCCCCAGAAGCCTTCATTATCTGTCTAGATAGTCATCTCGCAGTTCAAACTGGGAATTACTTCAAAAATTCATTAGCATTCGCTGTGGCATATGGGGAAGGCGTTGTCCAGAAGCAAAGTCTCCTATTTTCTCACACGGTCACAGGACCATATGCCACTTAAAACAACCCAAGTGTAAACGTTGGTCACTTGAACGGAACGGAAGACTAAAATGCGAAAAAATAATTGAAACAAAACCTCGATGGTTTTATATCAAACGCGTCTCGTTTTAAAACTGATACCACCTAAAGAATAGATTTTTAATTATTTAAGTGTTCTAAATTTAAAATACAAATACAAATGATGCATTTTAAAATTCCAAACTGTGGGCGATAACAAAGGCGATTTAACTAAGTCGGGCGAGCCAACATACGCTACATACGCTAAATATATAAAAATTAAAGGAACGAGCACTTTTCTAAATTTAGTTTAAAGTAATTTGACTACTACTCTACAATTTCGCCGATCTAAGTCCGATCGCCCTATATACGATTAGTTTTGGACTGCTCTTAGACCGACGTGATAGTGGCGATCCCAAACCCACTCTAATAAAAAGACAATAGAACAAAGAACCAAATATCAAATTTCCAATTACCAAATACTTAGTAGGTTTTCAGTTATAACAAACATTTTGTTAATTTAAACTTAATCAAGTATATTGAAAAAGTTAACAAAGCTTTCCTTGAATTACATCAATAATTTTGGTTAAAAAAAAAAAACTCTTTTTAAACTTTGGTATAGTTTGCAGTTGGGAAAATCGAAATTTTGCTTAAAATGTGAACCAATTAATCGAATTAGTATAACCAAATTTAGAATACTTTTCAACCAGTATTATTCGATTCGAAAGAAAATACCAGTTTCAGATAAATATTTAACTAAGCCGTCAGTTCGTTTAAGCATTTAAGCAAATTTATTTGGAGTTATTTTTGTCCACGGTCTAAGGGAATTCACTCACTAACCGTAACTTCTTATTTAATCTATTCCTGAATTATTGTTGGTTTTTTTATTAATAATTGAAAACTACATATAATAAGCTTAAAACTGCATACAATATTTTGTTCTTCATTATTCCAGAAAAGGCAACATTTTATTGTTGTTTTACAATAATTCATTACAAAGCGCATGGACTAACCATTTTGCATTGGAATAGTATTTATTTTAATGCCTTATCTTAATCTTTTCAATGAGGTGTTATAGTATATGCAGTTAACCCTCCTATAACGCGGTACTCTCAGAACGCGATTTCCGTATAACGCGGAGCTGAAATTGCGACAGCCCTCCTATAAGGCGGTATTCTTACAGCGCGGTTTCCGTTCAATAACATCCCATCTTCTCTTTCCGTGCACCCAATGAATGATTTTAACTAAATAGATATATTTATATAAACATTCAAGCTTATCTCTTAGTCGTTTACGAAATCGGTTTCAGTCGTCTCAGAGCTCTTTCCCAGTACGTTTCGTTGGTGACTAATTCTTTCTATAATTTTGTCTGCACCGTACATTCGTTGTTGAAAATTGTCTTCCTTCCTCCTAACCGCACGTCATTAATACAACCTTTGGACCAAGGAGTCATTCAAACTTTAAAAATGTACTACACAGGCCAACTTTTCCAAATCATTTTCGATAGATTAGAAAATAGTGAAAATAAAACTCTTACTCAAGTGTGGAAGGAATTTTCTATTTTAGATTGTATTATAACCGTGTCATCGGCTTGCGCGGAAATTAGACCATCAACGCTTAATGGAAACCTCTTTTACCTGAAATGGTTCAAGCAATACAAGATGATTCTACAATTTCACTCCCAGTTACAGAAATTGTAAACATTGCTTCTCGTTTAAGCGATGAAGAATTTGCAGTAAACCATCAGGATGAGGAAGAACTGATGGAATTAATTGATGCATCTACCTCAAATGTATTGTTAAACGAAAATATGTCAAACGAACGGGTGCCAAATCTCGATTTACAAGATGTGAAAAATGGGCTAAATTTGGCTAAAGAATTAGAACTTCATTTCATTCAAAGTGATCATTCAACGGTGCGCAGCGCAAAATGTTTAAAAGAGAGTTAAGAAATTGCTTAGCTCCCTATAGAGAGGTTTTAGTGGAGTTCGAAAAAAAAGCTACAATCGAAAACCAATATGAAGATGAACCAAGTGAGGAAGACATTTTGCTCATTAAACGAATTAGGCGACTCATAAAGTCTTTCTTGTTTTTGTTGGAAAACAGTTTTTTAGTTTAGTTTTTGTTTAATTTTTTTTTATTATTTCCTTATATGAACTCTTCAATTCAATAAAAATAATTTTAATTTATCTTGTCTTTTGTATTTATTGGTCTCCATATAACGCTGTACGAATGATATGATTTGTACTAATTCTGAGTTTCTTATAGCGCTGTTTCCATACAACGCGGTAGATGGTTTCCATACAACGCGCTACGAATTAGCCTGGTTTGTACGGTTAAATCCGAGTTTCTTATAGAACGGTTTCCATATAACGCGGTACACACTCACCGCGTTATAGGAGGATTGACTGTACTCGTATACTACCTACTTTCTCTCATGTTCTTATGTTTAACCAAATATTAACATTGCACTACCCAAGTTAAGTTGTTTAAAACTAAGTGCATCAGTTTTAAACAAACTTTTATTTAATTCTTAAAAATTACAAGATATTAGTGATGTTTTTATTATCGAATTAAAAGTTATCTGGTTAAAGTTAACCAACTCATTTGTGTTATTTCAAATAATCCGTTTTTAAGGCCATAACCTAATTTTTGGTTGTATGTATTAACCCCTTAACCTACGATTTAGATTCGAAGATGTTGGGCCTAAATCGTATACAAGTTCGCGCAGCGTTTGGGACATTAGCACGACTTGTGTAACACGCTGATCGGGCCAATCGTAAACATGACGGGCATAGCCCGTGGTAGGGCGGTCGCGGTTTGTAGATAGTAATTCATGATCTTTGGTAGATAGCACAGACAAGGCTCGTAATGTATTTCTATTATCTCTTCGTATCGTGATCAGTTTCTAGTTGTTCTTGGTCACATTCGCACGTCGAAATTTACGTTCATAAATTCATCATACCATCATTCATCGTACCATTACAGATTACTAATTTTGTATTTTGGATTTTTGTATAAATAAACATTTTGTAATACTTGCGTCTACCACAATTATTGCATCAGGCTGTAATAGCGTATCAAGTATTCCACGTAATATTCACTTCTGGCCCGATCACCGTAAGCGGGCTATGCCCGTAATATTTACTTTTGGCCCGACCATCGTACGCAGGCTATGCCCGTCATTGTAGGTTAAGGGGCTAAACTACCTTCCAGAAGAGAAGTGAAACAAGACGAATTTGTTAAATTTTACTAGTACTTTTTTTCTCAGTGCAAAGTGTGAAGTATAAACAAAGTCAAATCTTTCTAGTTCTTGAATCGATCCAACATTTGAAAAATTTCCGTTTAATTTCCGCCAATTTTACGTTCGAACAATAAATTCCAGCAGCTTTGCGTCCAAAATTTAACTTTCATTATCGTTTCCCTCAGTTCTCCGTTTAAATTTTTAACCGGGGTGTTTAAGGTTTTGATCTCCTTCACCTTGATTATAGTAAATTTGATGTGCTGAGGGTACTAAAAAGTTTCATTGTAATTTTACACACATACAGGAAAATTCTGCATTCTAAATATTTAAAGCTGAATAGTGTAAAATATCTCTGAATAGTTGTGATCTTGCTTTTAAGTTAGCAGTTTTCACAGAAAATTTGATTTTACAAGCTATTTATAGTATTTTTACATGAGGTGGTATTTATAGTACAAAATCGTGGTTATTTTGTGTAATTTTTTTTAAGTGATACGTGTGGTTGCTATTTAAATTCCACCTTGTATTTTTCGTGAGCATTTAGACACCTTGCGTGCCTTGCACACCCCCAATATTTCTCCATAAATTTTGTTTTCATTTTTTTTTTCTTTTTAAATCGTTCTACTTATCTCCATAAAAGTCCCCCTCGGCTGGTGCCTTCACACAGTGGACCATTAACCATTTTCACCTGGGATCACTTTATGCTAATCAATTGGTTGTTTCCAGGTCCCGGCGAAGATCGCGACAGCCTGAATTGCTTTTAAGCGTCGACTCGTCTGATAAGCTACATATTGAGCAAAACATTAAGATCAGACATTTGTCGACTGCGTGAACAGTGGCCGCGACATTGCCGGTGACAATTTTATTAAGGCGGGACCAGAGAATCCGGCAGACACGAGACAGAGAAGCGGTCATCGTCTTCAAAAAGGGCCGCGCCGCCATGGATTCAATGAGCCGCAACCGTGCGAGCCCAGATTACGATTGTGAGACGAGCTGGTGAATTTTTAATTTTCGCGTTAATTCAGTTCTCCTGTCGCACGAGACACCGTCTCCTGTTCCCCCGTAACCGCCGCCGATGGACGTTAGCCCTGTCAAAATATTTTCTAGTAAGCTGACAAGTTTTAACAGTCGCTGTCTGGGGAGCACCGCGGACATATTAATTGCATGAGGTGGGTGCGTACCGTGCAGAGCAGGTGCCAGCCCTCCCGATGAACGCGCCCACCACCCCTCCCAGCGATTCATGCCTACTACCCCAGATACTCCCAGTTGCCCTGTAGTTTATGGAGCTGAACCCCATTAGTGTTCCTGTCCCACTCAGCTCCCTTCCCGGGGGTGATCATAAAATCGCGAATGTTTAATCGATACCCCACAGCCACAACATCAACATCATCGCCGAGAAAGCAGCTAAAGAGTGCCGGGAACAGGGGGGCGGGAAAGTCTTTCTGCTTCAGAGTGAATCGCTCGACGTTTCATATTTTACCTTGGCTGACGTCGCCCGTAGCTCGTGACTTTTATGGTAGCCAACTAATAAAATTGAAAAGCAGCAAAATTATTCCAGCCGCAGCTATCTCCGAGCCCCAGTGCATGGCGCGGAAGTGAAAGGCGAGAGACAGCACCAGTTCGCTCGCGAATTTCTGCAGTTGACATATTTATGAGAGTCTCGGTGATGTTCAAAAATCGAGGGCTGCTTCCTACCCTGGCGGGTGGACGGAAAAGGAGGACTTGTTGTTGGGTCAATGCAGCCGCAATACGTAGCAAAATAATAGCTGAGAAAATAGAGTAGAAGGTTGTCGTTTTAAAAGTATTGAAACGATTTCAAAAGTTTTCAGAATTAATAGCGGATATTAGCGTAATCTATAATTTGTATTAACATTAACACGGTATCATAAACGACGGTTAGACAGCTGCATAAATCTTATAACTGAATTTAGTTGCTATTATTTTTTAAGAGCTTTTATTTAACATTTCAAATTTTCAAGAAAGCTTTCGTGAGAGATTACATGTTAAACTTCATTTGGCGAGATAGGGAGCTTTTATTTGTGCACCGTTTTCGGTTCACATGGCACAGAACGTGTTAAATGAGAGAGATATATTCGCAAATATTTTAAATGTGAATTCTGCAATCACTTTTTGATAATTTTTGATGAAATTAAATATAATTACTCTTCATAGTGCCTGACTGACTCATTAGTTATTTCAAATATTTACCGTTATTTCATTAAATGCTTCTTTGTCGTTGAATAACAGGATAGATAATAACAATTTACATAATCAATACCAATTTTCTAGACAAATAACAATTAAGGGAAAGTAAAATAATAATAGAAAATTACGGTGAAAATCGATTATAGTGCATTTTTGGCAAAAAAATTGTACCTCAATACAAATAGAACAAAAGTACGACATCATTTAGGTAAATAGACTCATATGCAATGCAAATGACTTTTCAGAACGTCAGGATTTTGAGAAAATAACTATTTGTGTAAGGGCCAAGGAAAAACCAAGGAAATCCCGCTTGGTCTTAAATAAGTAAATTAAAGATTGTAGCATATCTTCTCAGCAGCACGGATGTTTGTAAGGACGAGCAGCAGTATGATAATCTGGAAATAGCGTCGAATGTCTGTGGTAATAAATAACTCACACGGATCGGCACAAACAGTTTTGTTCGTAATTAAGTGCTGAAAGGGAAAAACAATAACTGAACCCCTTTTGACAAGTACGATTCACATTTTGTGCAATTCTAAGAAGGGAAGCATATGTTCCCTGTGCATGGCCATAAAGTCCTTCGCACATGTGCAATGAACAAAATAGGAAACAGGCACCTTTTTAATAGAACATGTCCTAGCATGCGCATAGTTTAGGCGCCAAAGGATTTAGTTATGACCAGGTTAGAGGTATAAAAGGTTAGGCAAGATTCGGGAATGGGGATTATCGCGGAGTACTCGTGACTTGGACACCATCGGGCGTGCTGCTGAGTTGTGTCCTACTGCAGTTTGAATTTGAGAGTTGTAGTCTTTACATTTGTTCCACAAATAATAAATTAGTAAAAATTGGGCAAATATCTTAAACTTACTGAATTAGCTATATAAAATGGAACATTTACTTCAAAACACTTTAGAATCAAGTTTTATGGATTTCTTTTACTTTGCTTTGTTCTCTATAGTTTAAGCTTCTATTTATTCAATCATTTTTAAACGAATTTCTGAAATGTACCAAAAGCATATTTTACCACTTTCCGATCCCATATTTTTTAAAAAAGATTTGCACTTTTGATGCAAACCCCACAATTATATTTGATCATGCTGATTGATTAAAGTATTTTTTGGATTATTTCTATATATATATATTTTAGGCGCAATATTTCCAATACCTTAGGCCGCCTGATAATTGGAGAAATCAGTTTCGTTGCGGCTAACTTAAAAAAAAACCTTATCTGAGTCGAATTTAGAGACATTGACATAATTCTTTCTGTGTTTTGAAGGTTATCCTTACCAGCATAATGTTTTAATAAAATAATCAATTCCGAGGGGAAGAAGTTACATAGTAGTTAGAAATTACGGCTCTATTATCACTTTGATTTAATTTAAAAAATTTATTATTTTTTTTTATTCCAATAAAAGGTTAAATATTTTTATTTATTTAATTGTGTAATATAATTGGTGAATAACTTGTGAAACTCCCTATAATTTAGTTAGAGCTTTAAATACTTCCTGTATACGAATTTGTAAAAAAACCAGTAATTTTAAACTTAACCCTCTTTCTTGTGAAGTTACGACTGGGAAAGAAGTCATTGAAATTTGGCAAAATGCGTATATGAACTTGGTATTTTCTTATTTTCTTATACTCAATCGAATCAGTGACCATAATAGCATTTTATAAGTTATATTATGATGATGATTATTAACTGTAATCTACACAAAATAAAAAGATGTAATGTCAATTATATTAGAACTTCTTTCCAAATCGACTACCAAAATATTATTATATGAAATAATAAAAGGAAATGTAAGAAAAAAAGTAGGTCTAAATGATTTTATTATTATATGTGGATCATTGTACATTTTTACATTTCCAACAATATATTCCAGCAGGTATAATAGAGTTTCGTTGGAAAATTAAGATTGTGATCCCAATAAATACTACAGTTTTGCAATAAGTACATATATCTGCTTAGAGTATCTTCAGTATCTTCAGTATCTTCTAGTCTGTATAGCAAGGGTACAATTCAGAGTCACCCAATCTATAAACCGGAGCATAAAATTGTAATATTCATCTAAGTTCCGTCACAATTTTAATTTTCAAATAAAATTCTGTATTTATGGGATATTAGAAGTCAGTTTTATAATATGCAAATTAAAATCTAAATCTCTGACTAGAATAAATTGATGTTCATGTCCTAAAGACCATACAAAGTTTCAATTTGTATTAATCTTATTTTCGGTCCCTGCAACAAAGAATATCGCACACTTAGTATAAAAGAGTGATTAGAGAGAGACCTTCGTTTACAGCTCAATACAAATTTATGTAATTCACTTTATAATTTTGCATTTGATACTTTAAAACTACATAGAGAATTGTAGTATCATAGATCTGATTACTGAAATACTAAAATATTTTATTCACTCAAATATGCAATTAAACTTTTAAAATTAACTTATAATCCTCAGTTGAAAATGTCGTGATGAAAATGATAATTTAAAATTTAAATCTTAATTAATATTTATCACTGTAAAAAATCGAATATTTTAATTTACATTTATTTGATAAGATTCTATAATGCCACTTTTCTCTGTTGTGTTTTAATTTTAAAATCCTTTATACCTAAACTTGTTTCACACAAAATAAGGGAAAAATTGAAGAATTAAATTTAAATGAAAACCAAAAATGGGTCAATTCGAATGTTGCAGATTATAAAAGACTTATACCGATTTATTTTTATATTTTTTCTTTCTAAGTAATAATGAAAATTTCGTTAGTAGCGTGATACCTTCAGCGGGAGAATCGTTTTTTTTTTTTTTTGCTTTTTTGCTAATATCAAAATTATTACCGCCTAAAAAATTCTAAGTATGTGCCTAAGACGTAAGAGGTACAGGGAGCCCTACATATCTGCTGAAGATGGGCCATCTATCATGAAGGGGTACCGCACCAGCTGGTTCCGATCAAAAATCGGCTCTCAGATTTCGTGCCGCCAGCGATGTTTTACTTTGGACAGAGGAGAAGGCATTGCCCGGGCATGCAATCGCACATGATTTGGTTTAATTACTTCACAATCGCACAACCTACCCTAAGGTCAAGTCGTTCGTGATCAGATCCTCTTACGGCTCCCCGGGCATAGAGCACTGAACCTGCTATTGAACCATCTACCAAAACCCACGCCGCACTATCATTAGCAGCTGAGGACAAAAGCGGGCTCCCTCGGAAGGCGAAAAAGAGCCGCGTCAGTTGGGGATGGCATGTCATCTCGATGCCCTGACCCATAGCCCAAAAACGCAACGCAATCAAGTCCTCTGCTACACGGTGGTGCTCCTCTGGTAAGAGCCCCAGAAATCCCCCCCCCCTTCCCCTCCCCTTCCTACTTCACCTGGTGGCTGGTCGGTCGCCGAGCCCATGGGCACCGCTGGGTCTGTTCTGGTGACTGATTTACCTCGTTTTTGTTGTTGCCGCCGTGCCGCCAATGCCATTGTTGTTATTTTTTTGCTACTGTTAGTGTGTCGCCACGATAATCTGAAGCCGCGCGTGCATGAGTTTGCTTCATTTACGAAATGTACGTTAAAAACGCAACCGTTTTCCGTTTCATTTGTGACGTCACACACGCTATCTACTTCGGTGTCTACTGATTACACTATGTGACGACAAGCCGACGAGCCAGTTGGGGCCTGGGCTGTTGCGTTTTCTAGCGCACGAAATCACGGAAAAACGGCACAACAGCGACAAGTTCAATGATAAAAAAAAAAAAAAACGCCAACAGTCTCAAAATCGAGTGTTAACGCCCCCTCCCGCACCAAGTTGAATTGTAATGTTGACGAACTGCGGCTGCTAGCTTAACTAAGTAGAAAGTTGGCTGGACGATTTTCCTAGACCCTGAGCAAGTCCGGCCCTAGCCTAGACACCGGATACCAGGATACTTCGGGCTCATACACATATAGTAGTTGGGTATAGCGTGCCCCAGAATTTTTGTGTTTTTTTTTTTTATACAACAATCGTCCGATCAAAACACTTTCGCAACAGGCGCACGTAACGAAATAGCCTCAATGGGATTCAGACTGTTCTAGAACCCCGTGGAAAACGAGGGCTGACGGGTCTTGTAATGGGTGCTCATCATGCATCTTTTCACTGAATGCACCGGGTATTTGCCGCTACCTCGATTAGGATACCTATGCGAATAACCCGTGAATGCACGGACATTTCTGAGGCGGCCCCTTCCGGCGGTGGATTTTTGTAAAAAAACAAAAAAAGGCGGTATCAGGCCAGACCTCCCCATTTCTATATGAAAAACACATTTTCCAGGGTTCCGAAGTTGCTGTAATCACAGTCCGATGGATACTCATCCGCAAAGTGGCTACAAATAGAAGAAACTAGTTACACAGACTACTGACTGAGTTTTACCTATTCGGCATCACGTGTGCTACTCTTAAGAAGTCTCTATGATGTCATACCCAAGAATTCAGGTTACAATTGCGTGCCGACAACAATTTACATGAATAATGCTTCTACTCAAGAGCGGTGTATATCTGCCGGAATAGGGCCGATAGGCAGCACCTCCATTATGTGTGGACAAACAGTCGCTCGCAGTGACCATCGAGTGATTTTGCATTTACGGTAACGAGCACCTTAAGTGTCCCGCAATTCTCGTCATTTCACCGTTTCAAGAAAGAGTTATATAGGGGTGAATATAAAGAAAACTAATACCACCGAGGTCAACATGGAGAAACTCAGATATTCTAAAATCCAGAACCTAGAGAAATTTTTTAGAGTTCGCTTAAATAATCACTTCATATTAACAAAATCGGTAACCCGGCAATTGATCTAGATCGTATTTTTGATTTGAAACTGATCCAGAACGTGAGCCGGATAAAAAAAAAACGCAGATATTAAATAATGTTTAAGAAAGGAAGATTTGATTTTGAAATTCTAAAACATATTGACTTTGAGGTCTCCTCACGGATTTTGACGAAACTTTAAAAAACAAAACAGAAAAATTGTTTGGTCGCTCTTTTTTCCCACGATATCGACGATTGTGTAAAATGATAAATTTAAGAAATTAAAAGTTTTCTTTATTTCCAGATATTATCAACTGTATATTTATTTAAAAACGATATAAATAGCTCTCAAACGCAATTTATGCCGCAAAATTAAAATAATATACGAATACAGTCAAAAATTCTACTTTATTTCTTAGCCTTTTGTGAAGCTTCACGATGTTAGCATCTCATTCAAAGAAATGTTTTAAAAACGAAAATATCAATTACTACATATTAAAAATCACACATTCATCATAATTAATCACTTAGCCCCATTAATTGGTAATTTCTTATGATGATTAACAATTAATTTTATCTTCCAGCATAGCAAATACCCCAAGCACACAACGCTAGGTGAAAGCCCTAACATCAATTCATTCGGGATGAGAATTTGAATCTGTGATCTTCGAATTGGTGCTTCGTTGCTCTAACCAACAAAGCTACCCTTTAGCCACTAAACGCCGATGCCTGCTCGAGCAATTTTTGTTCTGAGCCCGATCGATCCATCCGACATTTATGAGATCATCTTGATAAGAATGTAAAGAGTGTAAGGCAGTAAAGTAAAAAAGAGATAAAAATAAGAGCATATCATATAGTTTAAAAAACACATAAGAGCAAAATTAGCAACAAATAATCGCGAAATAATCCAAGGGATTTATAGCAGGGTTACTAGGAGACTATTCATTGGCAAAGAGTCCACTAAATTTTCAACACACCACCTCTGAACACCATTTACAGCGCGCGTAGATGTCCTATTTTGCTGAAAGTAGTTGTAGTCGTCTTCAAACAATTCTTTGCAGTCTGGAAGCAACATAGCTTGAAGAATCTCCTTTCAGTAGTATTCATAATTGACCTTGACACCATTTTCAATAAAAATCGGCCCTTTCTACAGAAAACTATATCCATACGACCATCGACATCAAATATTGGCAATATAGGCAAAAATCGAAGACGAGCCAAAACACGTCCAAGCAAAATAGCTGTAAAAAATTAACCGAACATTCAAAATACCCGTAATTGTTAGCATAAGTGAGGGACATAAGTACCAACATAACGCCACAAAATCGAAAATCGAATATACGTAGACCGCGGATATTCAAAATTCGTGATACTTTTTGAACAAACCGCGCATGTGCATCGCTTTGGAAGGGACTTGCTTTGAAGCTGGTAAAATATATTTTGATTAAAATTAAAAATACATGTTTTATTGTCAAAATCCGGGTACTTTTTGAGTAGAGGGTGTGCTCAAACATTGAAACTTTTTTACGACTCAGATAAAATGTATGTGTTGGACTTCAAATTGTGTTCGAAGCAGTAGACATACTTTGAAACCATTTTTTTGTTTTTAAGTAAATGCGCCACTTGCTAGTCAGTTGTTATTTGTAACAAAAGAAATTCCACCCTATTGAAACAGGTTACTTTAGGGGCAGCTGTGAGTAGCCAAATAGAAAACCGAAAGCTGGCAACAACCCTATCTGTTCGCGACATGGTGACACACCCAACTTGTGATCCACACCTGTAATTAATTTTGTCACCCGAAAGCGGACGGGAGACGAGCCGGAATTATGCAAATCGCTAGCCGCGAATATACCTTCGGCCTGTCCAACGCAATTATCTATACTGGCTCTGCACCCGCTCTCCCCGGCGCTTTTAATTATTAATTTACTTTAATTTTTTAAGCAAATTACCGGCCAGCCGCCGCAATGTGCTATTAAGGGGCTGGCGGCTGACTCGACAGCCAACGGGGAGGAACGAGCGCACTAATGATGAAAATTTTGAATTTTACGCTCGATGTCCTTCCGTAATAATTTGCGGCCCCATTCGCCTTATCTGGCGAAGGCGATTTTGCGCGGTCCCATCTACACTACGACGGCAGCAGGAGCGAGATAGTTCTGCTCTTGGGTTAGTCTGTAACGCTTAAGCTTTGCAGACTGTTTGCTAACTCTTTATCAAGATAGCTATCGGAACGGTACCCCAGAGCGGGTGCAGCCAGCCTCGCCGGGAAAGAAGACTTATGACATGAAGAAAATTGCTCTTGTCAAGCAATCGAAAAAAAATATTCGCTGGAAAAGCGATGCGATTTATATTCTCGAACAGTCCAGGCGGCAGCGTCGAGTTCGCAACTGAAGGTGGAAATTGTTAAATTGCTAACTACGCATCCATTGTTTGTTTACTCCCTGACTGCTCTGGGCGGTTGCAAATTCACTTTTCTTAATATCAAGACTGCCGGGAAGCTGATAACAATTAATTTAATAACACCGCACGGGGCGAACGCGGGAACCACAATATCGTTTGTTTCATTTTTTTGCTGTTTTACTTTTTTTAAGGAAAGCAGATTTAAAGAGTAGTAGTTAGCAAATTAAGTGTGTAATTGCAACTAGCCAGGCATATTCAAAGATTTTTCGATTCCCTACAATTCAATTCAAATTCTACTGAAAATTATTCATTTCTACCTAGGCAATTTTACCATAACGAGTACAGCTTTACTCAGCTTACACTGAGAAAAATAAAGTTGGTCGTTTTAAACAAAACAATTGATTTTCGAAGAGACTTTCAAATTAAACCTTTATATTAGGACACCTATGGCACACTCTGCACCTGATCTAATCAATAACAGGATATTCGACTTAGAACCCAGAAGTCCCAAGTTTTATCCCTAAACCTAATCGAATATTATTAAACGAGACTATGATCTCTTTCATTACAAATTTCAAGATCTTAGTCAAGTAGTCTCGGACTATTCCTAAGAGATCTTGGTGGACAAGAAAGGGGTTCTGTATGGAGAAGAAAAACAGAGAAAAAAAGAGGAAAAGAGAAAATTGATTCAAATTGAGGGATATTTTTTATTTTCAATCGTTAAACTTTAAAATTTGTGTCTTTTAAAGAAAGTTTTCTTATTATATTACACATAAATCACATCAAAATAGAGATATTTTAAGAATTTTCAGTTTTGGTTTCAAAATTTCTCTTCTTTTCTAAAGAAACTAGCTAGGATATTTCTTTTCCTGCAGAATTGAAATTTAACAACAAAACATGCGTTTACTTAAAAAAGAAAAATCGTCCGATTATTTATTAAATTAGTCTCAGTATTTTTAAACTAATCTGCACTGAGAAATTTTATGAGGAAAAATATGATTAAATAATTTAACTTTACTTAAAAAATAAAAGCAATTTTTATTATAAAGTTATCATAAACTTATGCAATTTTGTGCAATTTAAAATAAATTATTGCTTATGTAAACAGACCAATTAATTTAATAGAATATAAGTCTGTTGTATCTTGTCTAGACACAATGTTTATTAATTTCGTACCCTCGACAGATTTATACTTTTTAAACAATATCCGAGTTGTTGAATATTAACAGTTTTTGTACCACATAGTCTGGTGCGGTCGAAGGAATTTCCATTAAAAGTTGTTAACGTTTTACTGACCCTCAATAAAAAAAGCAAATTAGCCCTAATAGCGGTCTAGTCTGACCGATTGTTTTAATTTTTTGCCCAATTTTAGAGTAAATATAAAACAACTTAAATCTGTAATGACTTTACAGCTTCCAATGAACCGTCCAACCTACACTCAATTCTGATTTCTGCGAACGATGCAAAACTCAAGATCAATTAGATGCGCCGGAAAAGACGAACATTTATGATTCACTCTAATCGCTTCACAAGATAGAATACTTCCAAAAAAAAAACATTTCAAAAAATTCAACGGTATACGTTTGAATATCGTAATTGTGGAGGTCCAATAAAATCATCCATTTCCCCGCAGTACTCCTCTCAAGGAATTTGACTCATTTTATTGCAGCGGGTGGATGTTTGAGAATCTTCTGAAGATCAAAATAAAAAATACCATCCAGCATAAGGAGCCAATTAAATAGTTTTCCTTTTATATGTTCGCTATGATGGTTTCTTCTAAGCATATTCTTAAAAAAGATACTTCGTGTGAAAAAAATAATTTTAACAGAGAAATGCATACAACCAGCATTAATTTTTTATGAAGAAGACTAATTAAAATGAAAATGATCATGTTTGTTTACTTGTGAGTATAAAATTTGTATAACAGCAGTAATTTTAATATCATAAGAAAGTTATTTAATATTTGGTTCTAAACCTATTTTCCTATTAATTTTAAAGTAATTTTCAGAAAATTATGGAACATAAAATTTGAAGTGTTTTACGGAATCCTCGCCGCGGCGGAAGAAATTTATGCAGTACTTTAAATTTGATTTCTGATAGTTTACTAAAACTCCTGTATATGTAATTTTTTATTAAAGGTTAAACAGTTTTCATCTTTCCCAACTTTTCGCCTTGAAACGCACCGTACAAACTATGGCCACTTCTCGAACCTTTTACCCGAATGCTGCGTAAGGCCAACAACTCCTCCACCTTCGACTTCCATTTAAGTAAGCTTTCTCTCAAGCGAGCTCTTTATTGCCCCTGCCCTAGCCTACCCAGTCCCTAAACTCATTCTGTTTTATAAACATTATAACCAAACCTGCCAAACCTTAAGCATGCCCTATACTTGCCCAACTCAACTCTCCAATGATCCATTTTGTCTCCATGACCCCCCTGATTTCTTCATAAGTAGGTTAATTTAATTTAGTTATATAGTCGGGTTAATATTATACCCGTTAGTGTCAAACTCAATATTATGGCAAACAAATTTTTCGAAAAATGTGGCTATTCGAATAACCCTCTAATCAGGCAGCTTGTAATAAATCAGGCGCCCGGCAATAGTAGAATAGTATAGTCAAATAAGTAGGATTAGTTAGGCAATAATCATAGTAAGTAGATAGTTAAACAAATTCACTGGGTTTTTATTGAATTTTCCCCAAATTGTAATATTCCTAATTTACACTTTCTGGTTAAGTCACACGTAGATAAAATAACACAGATGAATGAATTTCAAATTCCAGCACTGAATGTAAACCCTTCTTACCTTGTAAAACATTGTCAATTTTGAAATAACTAAATAAAATAAAATAAAATAAAAATAAAAATTTAATTCAGTTAATTAGTTTCTTTTTTATTTTAATTGTTATTTTTTTTTTGTTATTTATCTATGTAGCTTGTATTAAGTGAAAATAAATAAATAAATAAATCTTTTGTTTTTGTACCACATTTAACTGTTTTTGAAAACAATATTTTTTTATATACAATTTTCCTTGATTCAAAGCGATGCTATTACTTTATAAGATCAATTTTAAATAATAAAACTTATTCCATTTTTCTTTTAATAAAGGTAAATACGAGTTGCACTTAACTAACTTTCTTAACCCTTCTATCATTAACCTGTACCTGGGTATTTGAACAAATTTTCGAAGAAACGAATCTCAATAGCAAGGGTTTTACTCCGATATTTTGATCATCGAACGACGTTGAATATTTTGGTTACTGACAAAAAGGCTAAATTCAAGTAAGTTTAACGCCATTTTGAGGCTCCATTTATTATAAAAAATTTATAATATTACTAGGGAAACCTTTTTAAAATTTTAAAGCACCATGGATCTATTTAATTTAATAAATGCTGCTGATAGTGCAAAATGTTTTAGATTGATTCCGAGGCAGAATTATGTTCCCTTAACATATCTAGGTAGCGGAACCCTTCCAAAGTTTACTGAAATACGATCCCCGATAAACACAAATCTCAAAATGTTTACATAGAGTTGTACACGGATTTGACCGGGTACGATTCATGTAATCCAATTAACTAGGATCAGATTCACCCCAACCGTTCTTTGCGCGATAGATAGACCCCTTCCACGGATGCAAGTTAACGATACGTCCAGAATTATTGAGGTGCCAGGATAACTAGAAAAAATTTCTGGTTAAGGTACTTGGGCGTCGGATTAAAGGATTTTAGATGCGTTGCAGCGCTTCCCACTGAGTTCAGGCGAAAGGATTAAGACAGGGACGTCCTCAACCGTTGAACTTGCCCCAATGGTACAACAGAATACGGTTATTCGTCGGCTTAGCAGAATGCATTTTCTGCCATAAAAGAGATCGATTTCAGGCAATTTTCTAGCAATTACTTAGTCGTATTAACAAGGCGGTGGGCGCTCAACGGCACACAGACGGGATAGCCCCAATGAATGGCAGGTTAGTTGGAACACTACGTCCATCAAGGACAAATTGGCAAAAAATTCCAGCCATGTTCGATCTTTTGGAGATGCAAATTAAGGCAAACTTTTTTGCGGTCCTTTCTTAGATTATACTTCTTTTAGGTTGTTATTTCGGTGCCTCAAGAATTCTAAAATTTCGCAATGATCTGAAATTAGTATAAACTGATTTTTACCCATTTCTTTTCTTTTTTCTAGGGCTAACGGAGCGCAATAATTGCCTAATCAGGGAGTGGAGGCGCACATAACAGAAAGAAATTGCGAAAAAGTCCAGGGAGAACGGCAGCGGCGCCTTCGCCAAAAATTAAATGCCTGTCCCTTTTGTATTTTGGCCTTTCTACTTTGGGGCTCCTCTGCTGCGCCCTAATTCGGTCGCATAAAATCGATCAATCTCCAAGCCAACTCCCCGAAATTCAGCTAGCGCTTTTCCTTCGATTTATTTCTCAAATGACGGAAGGTGCTGGACGCCTGAACAACAACAGATCGACCGTCGCACCGCCCTGCCCACTTCATAGGAATTTCTGAAATTCTTTTCTAAATCGAACCTCCCCGGTGCCCCCTGAACGGAGCACCAAAATGGGGTAATGTGTATAATTTTCGTATTATTTCGCTTAAGCGTTGTGTAGCTCAAATACACGGGCTATGAGACTCCAGTAAGGACTTCGGATAGCCCGAAAATTACATGTCACAAGAGACAGTGGACGTGGGGAGCAAGACGAACTATTTGTTTCTGGGAATCTGTCTGTGGCCCTTTGTGCCTAAATGGCACTTTCCCTAATGAGCTCTAAGTGGAGGGAATTTATCTCTTTTGGTGAAGGTTACACCAGCGGCGGGCCGGTCGGACTGATACAAAAAAAAAATATTGAAGTCATGTTCCCATCCTTTTATTCTAAAACATTCTTTAAGAATCATGGAAATAACGAATTATAAAGGTGAACATCATTTTTGACTTGCTAACGATGATAAGCACACATTGTCTTGTGAAATATTAAATAATCCGCCAAAATATTGTTAGAATATTGAGAAAAGTACAATGCAAAAAGCTGCAACTTTTCAAATTTTTAAAGTTAAAAATCTCGAAAAGTACAAGCAACTGAAAATGCATAACATTCAATGAAGATTTCATCAAAATTCGTAAGAAAACCCCAAACTCAATATATGCCAGAAGAATTTAATCTGGTTCTAAGCAATTTTTACTGGAAATATATTAAAAGAATTAGATCTATTAAATAATATGCTTTTTAAAAACAAAAAAGTCAGTTTTCTTTTCAAAGAACTCCTAATTTTCACTTCAATGAAAACCACAAATTTTTAACTTTAAAAATTTTAGCATGCACCGTCTAAAGGGATTTGGGTATTGAATCATTTTCAGTTAAAAAATTAAAATTAGAATTGAAAAAACTGAAAATAGGACTTGTTTAAAAAATACCTTTTGATTTCAAAACGGCTTAATTGACGTGAAAATTGAAATTTTAAATTATATAAAATTTCAATAGAAAGAGCGAATTGGAAGTGTTATGTGTTAAAATTATTTTACTTTGTATTTACTTCCGGACACATTTTTTGTACGTTTAAAACTAAAGCATAATGTCATCATACAGAACATATATTCATAATAGGTAGGTGCATTAGTAGGTTATTATGCATGCACTAGGCCTTTAAGTACAGATTTAGATGCCGGACAATAGCACGAATTTTTCTAACTTAACTCTTTGACGTAAAACGTCCCACCTTACTCAAACTCGATTTTTTCATTGAAAAATGAAATATTTTTGATAAAAGTTGATACTCTAGGGTTTTTGGGGTCACTGAACACGAATATGAAGTCAGATTTCCAAAATAAAAAATGGCGGATCAAAAGTTAGACTTTTTTCGAAATGTTTTTATTTTCATCACTTTATGGCAAAAAGTCATATAAGGGGGTTTTTTGAATCGCTGAATACAAATCTGACATCATATTTTCAAAATTCAAGTTTCATAGAAAACAGTTTTTTTTTTTTAATCCGCCATCTTGAATTTTGAAAATCTAATGTCAAATTCGTGATTTGTGAGTCAAAAAACCCTTATATACCAAATTTCATAGAAAACTTCATTTTTTCGAATTTTGGTCTGCCATCTTGGCCGCCATTTTGAATTTTGAAAATCTGATTTCAGATTCGTATTCAGCGACCAAAAAACCCTCATATACGAATTTTAGTGCAAAATGATACATTACAGAAATGTATGGGTCAAAGGGTTAATAAGTAAAATGAAGCTCAGAATAGTACCATTGATTTATTTTACTCACATATTTATAATTTAAGTTTGATATAGCAATGCTATCTATCGGTTTCAATGTAAAATGTTTCTAGAATCCTAATAAAATCGCCCGCTGTGGTGGAAAATATGCAGCCGTTTTATACAGCTTGACAAGACATTTGGGCATTTTGGAACTCAGCAGTTTGGTGAGAGTCCAGCCAACACCAAAAGAGTCGCATCGATGCGAATTGAGTGCAGAGGCAGCGCAACAAAGCAATTTTTGCGAATAAACTGAGGCAACAAGACGATTTATGGAAATCCACTTTGCGTGTCGGTTTATTTGCCACCAAACATCGCCTAATGATTCACCGTCATTTTTCAATGAATGCAAAGATATCGATTAACGCGGATACCTACGCACTCCGTAGCGCCTAGCTACTGCTCGTCGACGACGAAGTCGATGGAGCGTCGCCATACCCGCCCGACACCATATATACGACCGCCCGGCTAGCTAGAGTTAGTCGCCCCGAGTCTAGAGACTCTAGCCTAAACCCTAGGATAGCGATAAATGTGCACTTATATTGGCCGACGTGGTGGAGAGATTTATCATTGTTCGAGAGGTGGGGGGGAGACGACAGCAGCCGCATATGCCGAGGAAAAGTGAATTGCACTCGCCAGAATGAAGGAAAAATGTGAAAATCAACGACAAAACGCGCAAAAAGATTTTATCGAGTGCCGGCCAATTGCATTTATGCTGCTATGACAGACCGACCTACACAAGTGCTCCCCGGAAGCATTAATTTAATAGATTTGCTGACAACACTAGGGCCGCGCCCCTTTGGGGGTACGTGCGTGGGACACGTTTTTGTTTTCTTCTTATTAAAGACATTTCTTACCTATGTATATACACTTAAACTTTAAAGTGCAGTCTAGATGTTTTACACCTAGCAGCCACTTTGCGTTCTAATAAACCTTACTAATTTTAAATAAGTAAATCAGAAAGATGGCACTATCGGGTATTGAATTTACATTTCAAGTTTAGGTTGGGAGCCTGATGTTAGTGTACATCCGGCCTCTGTTCAAAGTAGAAGCTGAACCTTTAATTTTCTAAAATAATAAAATTCTTGTAACCAGCCCTATAGGACTAGTTATAAAGTGCCATATCACAAGAGTATTCAGATAAATTTTTAAAAATGTAAAAATCTTAAAAAATTCTAAATCTTAGAACGAAAACATAATTTTTAAATATTTTTTTATAAAGACTTTTTTAGTTTTAGTTACTTTCATTTTCCAAAATTGTTTGAAACAGTTTTATCCTTACAATAGACAGATTAGTATTTTCTTTATGTTATTTTAAGGGTTAAAATAAAATAAGGCATCTCACCTCTTTCCATTGCGTCGCCTCCGTTTAGTGGCGTAGACAGTGCCCAGCTGGCTCATGGCTAAGGAATTCGCAGGATTTGAGGTAGCCACCGTACTGCCACCAGAGGCGCTGCTATTGCCAGCAGCAGTTTTCGTTTTCCCGACGACGACGCTAGGGGCGCTAGATCGCGGAAGAAGATTCGCCTCTAGTACTACACTGGTGTCATCCGTTATCGTACATGGAACGGAAGAATAACTTCCGGCCGGCGTTTGGTAAGACACGAATGTTGTCGAATTGTACGGCTGCTCCACGTAATAGAACGCGTGGGATTGGTCAGTGAGATCACCGATCCGTGCTGCTTCTGTCTGTTGTCCTGACTGATCCTGGTGAGGGTGATGCTGCTCCTCGGGGAGTGTTTCGGTACTTGTCTGATGTTGGTGGGCATATAGAAGACGATTTTCTACAATTGTTGGCTCCAGATTTACTTCGGCACTTATTTCATCATCCAGTGGGATATTACTTAATTCTTTTAGGGTTAGCGAGTATTTCTGCGATGGGAAAAAAAAAAACTTTTCAGTGTCATAACCTCAAGACTATGATTTTATTTTTTTTAAGGAATTTTTCAACTTTTAACAGCTTATGCAGAAAAGATATATTCTTATATCAAAAGGCAAGAATTTCAAAAATTATTAGTATAACGAAACAACGGGTATTTCAGAAATGTTTTGAAGAAAATCATATTTCGTTTTCACCACGGACTGTACAGTTAAAACCTATAGAAAATCTTTACTGATACATACAGTCCTGAGCATTAAAAAAGCAGTACCGGAATCAATTTTTGAAAAAGTTAATTTTAATTACCTCCGCCTTAGGGCTTGGACGGAGATCTTTGGTAATTAATCTCTTTACTGTTTAAAATCAATATAGGTGCTACTTTTAAATTCAAGACAAAACCGAAATCGCCTATCATTTGCTAGAGAACACGAAACATTGCTCTCTTTTAAGTGTCGTAATATTCTATGGAGTGACGAATCAAAAGTAGTTCTTTTTGATCCTAGTGGAAGTATTTTGGGAGACCAACATTTAGTCCATAGTATACAATACAAACAGTAAAATATGTCGGTTGCACTCTTATGGTCTGGGTTTGTTTTTCTTGGTATGGGTTTGGTCGGACCTATGGCATAAAGGGAAAAATGGATGCATATGTTTATTTTAACGTATTTCAAAATGTAATACATCCATTTGCTGAGGGATGCTCTACGGTCAAATTAGATTACATTACAAACATACTTCTCGAAAGGCTAACAAGTGGTTTGAAGAAAACAAAATTAACGTTATGGTTTAGACTTCACAGTCACCCTTTAGCCCTAACTATGGATAGATGTTAGAAAAGGCAGTTTTGCGGCAAAACTCCAAAATGCTCAGCAATTATGAGAAAAAATTCAGTCAGCTTGGAAGTCTATACCAGTTAGAAGATGTCGTCAATTAGTTGAATCCATGCCTCGTTCCCAAGCGCTTATTCAAAATAATGGTTACGGAACAAAATACCTTCTGCTCAATAAGTACCCGGATTTTTTTAATAGGTTTTCTTAAAAGAAAAAGAGTTCTGTTATATTAGTACATCTTTTTATGGTATATGCTATAAATCTGAGCACGATCTGTCACTTAGGTTTATTTACGGTAGCTATTTATGTAACATCACCTCAAGTGCTTTTGGTGACTTTTAATATGGACAAAATTGTTGAACAACGAGTTTATTTGAAATTTTATGTTTTGAAAGAAAATGGTGCAGAAAGCTTATGGGGATTGTACTATTTGTAGAACACAGGCAAGTGGTGCTTCAAAAATAAAGCAAAACCCAAAAAACCGCGCAAAAGTCGCTCAAAAATCAAAGTTATGCTGACTGTTTTCTATGATTATCGCGGTATTGTCCAAAACAAATTCTTGCCAGAGGGTCAGACCGTCAGTAGAGAATATTACTTAGGCGTCATGCGGCATTTGCGTGAGTCTATTCGTAAGAACAGGTCAAGTTAATGGAAGAAAAACAATTGGATTCTCTACCACGACAACGCACCAACGCACACTGCTCTTATTATACGGGATTTTTTTACGAAACACGACTCAACTGTCATCGGTCAGGCATTCGTAAAATTTCGCCCCGTGTGACTTTTTCTTGTTCCCCAAACTCAAACCGTTTTTTTATTCGATTGAATCAGTAAATTGCAATAAGTAGATATTAAATGAAATAAGTTAGAGATTCCAAAAATAATAAAATTTAATGCGGTCAAAAAATCCCGAAGTAAATGAAATTCAGTGTGTACCTTTTGGGAAAATAATAATTAATTTTGGGAACGCTGTTAACGATGAAACATTAGTTCGATTTGTTGACATTTTAACGAAATACAAAATGCCTAAATACCACCTAAATGGATCTAAGAGAGAAAAAAGTTGAACAAATTTGGATTAAGGAAAAGTTTTGCTTTCCAACTAAGAGTTAACAAGATTAGACACATGATGTAAAATTCATGTATTTGGGTAGAGCATTTTTCTTTCTTTGTAATAGGTAGATGTTTTAGAGATGAGAACAAAAGATAAAGATTGAAAATAGTTTTGACATTCGTAGAGCGAGTTAGATTTTCAAGAGGTTATGCAGCAATATATAGCATAAAGCCTAATGTTGAAAACAGACAGATTGGGATAAATTAAAGGAGAAAAATAAATGTCTAAAATTTCATAACTATGATTCGTTTAATACTCCTTTATCATTTTCAACGAGCGAGTTATAAACTTAATAATATATATTGTGGTAAAAAAAGCCCATACGGGATAGTTTTTAGAGCAATATCTATAACGAGTTTTGTCGAAAAACAATATAAGTTAAGACGCAATTTGTTAGTAAGCATGACTTACAGTAATCTCTCTTGCCTTGTTCATAGTGCTATATATAATAAAACATTTAAAATATAATACATCATTTAAACGATTGCTTCTATATTATTTTTCGGGTTTCCTAATGCTTTATATAAATCTACAAATTGTTCTTCTTGAATAAATTTATAAAAATCAGCTTGCCACCCCTTATTTTAAGGTTTAAGTTCTTGCATGGATACGCTCATTATTTTTCCTCCCAAATCCCATTTTGAGGCAAAAAGGATGAATTAAAAAAAGGGAAAGGGATCTGCCATATAAAATGATTAATATAGGCGTGGATATTAGCCTTTAAAATAAAACGAACAGGACAAAACAAAATAGGCAGTTGATCTAGATAAAATAGCTTATGTAACGATATTTGTATAGCACTTAGTAACAGTAGTAGGGGCCTCTGATAGTTCAGTTGTTAGCGCGCTGTCCTACCGTCCCAGAGGCTGTGGGTTCGAATCCCACGAATAACCATGGTATCCTGCGCTACGTGGTAACACAATGGGCCAAAATTGGCCTAAGTGTGCCTTTCTAGGCAGCCACAGCAACCTAACCTAACCTAGTAATAGTAGATATCTCCTATCATAAAATATTATTATTCCAAAATAAAAAAGTGAATCTATATAGTATATATTGTGGTTATTTGGGCAAAAATTCCTTCCAGTGTATTGCGCGTGCACCGAAAATGAAAACTCTTTCTCTCCAAATGCATATTTAAATGTAAGTCTCTCTATCTCTCGCTCTATAAATCTTGGTGGAAAATTTCAGCACAGAACGTGTTAATCTATCCGTCCTGTACTTTATAATCCAAACCCATGTGAAAAATATAAATGTATAAAGTAAGGACATCCAAAAACCGATAGTAAACTTAAATCACTTAACAAATTCTACTTTAGACATAGATCTAATTTGGTTCTACCAAGGGACATTGAGCCCCCCACCCTAGAAATGCGATAACCGTTTCCATATGTGTCCTCGGCAGCGCTAATTAAATCTAGCTCATTACCAATAGAGGTATGTCAAATCGACAATTGCTCTAGACTTCATGAAACTATGTACAAGTCCATTAAGCGGAAATCAATCAGGCGACACGTTCTCCGCTTTGGTCGAAAAATGTAATATAGGACTAGAATTTTCCGGGATTTCGTCTTGAGGCCACTTCCAGGTGAGTTACGATTATGAAAATCGAATTCCAGAAGATACTGTGTTTAAGAGAGAAGAGCCAGGTATTTATTAATGATGCAATACCCACTGGCGCACCTGGAAGACCGGCGACGTGGCCATCAGCCAACTAACTTGGCTCGTAATTCGTTCGTAGTAAGAAGCAAATGTGAAATAATCATTTGAACTGTACTTAAGCGCGGGGAAATAATTTCGAAACACGCAAACTTGGAATACGGCAGCGAACTGAAAGAGTGTGTCTAGTTGGTCACGGCGCGGCGTGTCGGTGACGGCAACGGCGACGTGCCGCTTCACCTGAATGAATGGCCGAGAAAGTAGGGGTACACGGGGTATGACACACATCGCGCCAAAGCAATGGACTACAAATGCCACTGAAAGGTGGAAAATTCACACCTCCAACTTTCAGGGACATTTTTAAGATGGCAATAAGTTTGGAACGCGACACACGGGGGCAATTAAGACAAAATAGAAAATTGGCAAGACTTTGTGTTTGTCCACTGTAGGTATTAGCCTGAGGTAAAGGAGGGCGGTTCTACCAACCAATTAAACCCCTTTACTCCGGGTTGAAATAAATTATATTGTCATTTGTACCAATTTGATAAGTCGACGACAAATTACGGAACTGGTGCTAATTGAAAGGTTCCCTATTGGAGCCTTTCCTCACACTCTTGACCATGTGGTGTTCACCTAATTAAGATTAAATGTATTTTAACTACCCAAAAACCAACCGAAGTCTACTCTCTATTCAATTCTCGATTGATTTGCACCTCGACTGGCCGCGCGATCCGCGGAAGAAGGTGTGAACCCGGTTGACAGGTCCCTGGCCAAGTCGATGCGTGACCGGACTGGTAGATTTCTAGATAAATTCATATCGGTAATCGATACTTGTCTGTCGCGTTGTCAGGGCACTTAAATTATTGATATGACCGGTGCATATGGCATCGACCGCTATAAATTTAACAGCCGCGAGCACGGCCCGATTGTTTAGATTGATGAAGCCCGTATTCAAAATGCGCGATTTACTTAGAAACCCTATAAATTTGCGGGCAAGCGCACTTTTAGTGTTCAATTGCACAGGCCTTTCCGTATGAAGCGCTTTTGAAAAAGATTTTTCAGTTAATTTTGCAATAAATTCTATCCAATTTCAGTTCAGTAAGTAAAGCACGTTATTTATGCATTTAAGGCGGGGAAGTTTCGTAAATATTTCCTTACTTGAGCACTGGCTGCTTTGAGAAACGTTCAATTAGTTTTCTTTAGCCCCTAATACATGCATTCCGGATACAATTAATGTTTATAAAGATTAATATGATATTTACACTTTCATAGTCATTTAGAATGTATCAAACTCGATAGTCTAAGGTTAAACACCAGCTAGCTGTAAATCGAGTAGTTTAAAAAGTGCCAATATTTTTAAATTTATAGCTACGATTTGCATTAGAATTGATATTTTGGGCTGCAACTTGTATAGTTTTTAGATTCCGTTGGCGCTATTTTGTGTTTCTACATAATTTTTAAGTATCTCTTTACTAAGCGTACGATACCACAATAATTAGATAAATTAATTGGACTTTTATAGCTGACCAAATATTATTAAAAACCCGCTCATAATTTATAATAGTTTTTCCTGTTTCTATTGTCTTTTGCCTCTGATAGTTCAGTTGTTAGCGCGCTGTCCTACCGTCCCAGAGGCTGTGGGTTCGAATCCCACGAATAACCTTGGTCTCCTGCGCTACGTGGTAACACAATGGGCCAAAAATTGGCCTAAGTGTGCCTTTCTAGGCAGCCACAGCAACCTAACCTAACCTATTGTCTTTTCGATGCCAAGAAAATCATCTTTTAATATTATTTTCTACAAATACTAAGTTAATCAGACTAAAATTTGTAAAGTAATGTTTGCAAAAAATATTTACAATTTCAAAAAAATCAAGAAAACAAAATTCAAAAAGTCATGTTTGTTGGCCTTTGTAACAGACATATATTAATAAATAATGTAAAAAAGTAATAAAAATAAAATAAAATTAAATAACAACGGATTTATTACAAATAAAATCTTTAAATCTGTGTTTTATTTCAAAACGCTTAAAGTATTTTATTGTGACATGACCATTTTAATTTAAAGTGTTTTAAAATCGAGACAATGTTAATCGTTAAACTAAAATTTACAAATCTTTTAATTTAATTGCATGGAACAAATATCAATAAAAATTTTGTAGCCAATTTTTAATTTTTTTCCAAATTCTTAAGAAGCCTCAACAGGAAATACTTTCGTAGGTATTACCTTCGTTACTTTATTAAAAATAAACCAATGTTTACCGAAACGACCCAGCATATTGTTAAGTTATTGTGTTGGCGTGTATCAAATCATATTTGAATTTAGCAACACTAATCCTTAGTTGCCTAGTTATAATAATAAAAACAAAACAAAAATTGGGGCGTGAAAGCACGTTATGCGAAAAAATACATTTCTGTTAGACTGTTTAAAACAAGAAACCTTAAATTCAGAAATATCTTGACTGTCTAGTCACATAAAGTTAAGTTTTTTGAATTTATTGAAATTTTAAAAAAACTGACCTTTTAACGTTAGTAAAATTAAGGGTTTGAATGTCAGCTATTATATAAAAATACGAAAACTTAAAAACTCATGCAGCAATTCGTTTAAATTCAACCTTTTCATCAATTAATATTTAAATTTTCCTTTACGCTCCACAATTTTTGAATATGTTTTCAAAAATGGTCAAAATACGAGTTTTTCACCTTTTGATCCTATTTTTCTTGAAATCGTGGCGTAATATATAAATTCACGACTCATTTTTTTGATCACAAGGAAAAAAACTATAACATATTACATAATAATAGTATTTAGCTAATTTCAGTAGGTCACCAAATGTGGCTTAAAACAGTAATGAAGTTACATTCACAACTAAAGCAAAAATCACGTAGTCGTCTTTAAATTAAAATTATAGGGCAATTATGAGCTTTTCGTTATATAAAAGTTGAATACTTATTTTGAACAATTCAGAACCATACATTTTTTTCAAAAGCAGGGGCAATTTCTTAGAATTAAAAATAATAAGTAAAATAATAAGTTTTAAAAACTTAAAACATAAAATTTTAATCGTTGATCCCATTTCACGGAATTCATTTAAGCGAACCATGCAGCAGAAATGGCATAAAACAAAATTCTCACCTTTTCAATTATGAACAACTTTCAATATTCAATTATTTATGTAAGCGCGTATAAAGAGTGCAATTTTAAATAAAAAATCCAAACCAGTAGAGAATTTTAATAATTTGTTTTTTTTCACTATTAAATTACGCATTTTGGAAATATTCGAAAATTATAATAAGTGTAACTTGCAAGCCAACGTGCAAGCGTTTACACTTTTTAATACATTGTGCGTTTAAGTAAACACGACGCAAACGGCGTTATTATGAAAACAAAATTAATACAAATTACAACATAATTTTATCTACCACAAATTTTGTGATTTAGCGATTTTTCATTCTGCGCAACTGCTCACTTATATCTTTTCGAACGCATTAGCCGTAAGCACATTAAATGAAATCACGCTACCATTTTAAAACAAATTTTTCAAAATTTCAAGATTTTGGGGAGACGAAAACATTTTCTTATCTCCGGCGAGGACGTTTTATTGTCAGAAATTTTACAAATATTCTTTAAACTTTTTCTCTGTAAACAAATTGAAAAAGTTCTTTTAATCAAAGATAGGAAATTTTAAAAGAATATTTTACCATAATGGAAATTAAAGAAAAAACATCTTGTAAACATTCTGACCCCAATATTGGAAAAATTAAAGGTTTTTCATATCTATTTTATATTTAAAAACCACTATAAAGACATCAACTTTGTAAAGATCTAAATAATAGTTTTAATTGTAGTGCAAATTAAAAAGTAGTTACTTTGGAGAGGGTCAAAAAAAAACGAAAGATTTATTACTAATGCTAATGACTAGTGTTCATCTAATTTTAATAAGAATGTAGTTTAAAAATACCGTCTAATTTCTTCTTAAATTTAAGTATGTGTTTCAATGAAAATTATCAAATATTTAACAGATTTGCTCTATAGTTTATTTCAATGTTCTTCGTAAATGAAAAAAATGGAATAATCTGTAAAGTTATTTTTTTTCACAGAGTGTGGCAAACTTTATCGATATTGCGACGCAAAAATAATACCATTTCTGTTAAAAGAAATATCTACAGTAAATAAAAGACTTGTAAAATAATGCAAAATTACTTTGGCCATGATAACTCCTACCATTACCAGTAATGAAATTTCTTTTAAATTACACTTTACCATTATTAAAATAGTAATTTTGATTCAATTGGCCTAATTGGAATTAACTACTAAGGAAGCTTTCATTACCATTACACATTACAGTTTAAATTGTTATGAAGAAATTATAATTACGCAATGATATTTAACTTTTCATTACTTTTTGCTCTAGTGAAAATTGTAATTAATTTTAAAACAATTTAAATAATAATTATTTTATCAAATATTCAAATACTCATATTAAAATTGGCTTTAAAACGTCTGACAAGCATTACTTGATACTTTTATTTTAAAACAAATCCAATGATTGTCCTGTAAAAATAAAAATCATGTATGTATACTTTATATAATGAAATTAAGATTTGATACTATTGATTGTATAAGAGTTTTTCAAAATAAGTAATGGATATGGTAGTTAAAAAATTTCTGTTATGCACTCGTAATTACAATTATAACGAATACGACAATTAAGTAAGTCTGGCAAACAATCAATAATTAATTCAAAAATTACTCTATTCTTTTTTAGAATCATAATATTTGACATCGATTGATATAAGAGAGAACTCTTATCTAGAGGCACTAAGGACAATAAAAATTGAACAAGAGCTTCCCTATCGATGTTCTTATTTCAAGAAGAATTACAGACAATTTTTGGCAAAACGCCAATAATTAAATATAGGGACTACTCAAGCAGCTTTGTCCCACAAAAACCATTGTATTCCATGTTCAACAAATATTCCGAAAAATGGCTACTATCTCAGAAGTAAAAAAAAAGGTTCTTTACTAGATAGTTATATTCTACTTTGAGCTGATAGAAGATTCATTTAAAAAAACCAAAGAGCTCTGTAGGATCCATATAACCAAGGTAGCTCTGTAGGTCCCATAGAACCAAGATAAAAACTTTACATTACTTTGCTAAAATAATCATTAAGCAATACACGTATATACAGTATTGTGCAAAATACAAGCAACCGTCTTATTGTTAGGCTTTAGTTTGATTTTTTCCATACTTTTTTTCATAAATGAAAAAGAAAACATTTGGAAAGTATCGTCTTGAAATGTGAACTTTTTAATTCATAAACTTTTTGAAAATCTAAATATTGCTCAGACATTTATAAATGAAAATAAACAAAATAATCTTTAGAATGGTCTGTGCAAAATGTAAGCAACTTTACACTAAAACCAAAAATAGAAAAATATTAACGGGACTTTTCTCGCAACACCAACTGCCAAATTCATAATACGAAAGATAGAAGTAATTTTCCGTTAGTTTACTTTGGTACAGCCATGTGGAAAGAGCGCTTTGCTACAATGACTCGAGTTCAGTATCACCACAGTTTAAAACTGAACATTATCGCTGATTACAACAATGGAGAACCGCAAAATTCCTTATCAAAGAAATATAATATTCATAAATCTGTTATTTCAAGACTAATTAAAAGGTTTAAAGAAACAGGCACAGTAGATGGCCGACATTTATATATGTGGACGACGCTGTAAAACTACATGTCGAACTGACATGGAAATATGTTTACTTATTAAAAAAGAACCGTTCAACAGTTCAGTGGAAATATTTAAGTCGGTAAATTTAAACGTAGACTCTAGTAATTTTCGTCCGCAGGCAATAGAAAATGGGTTAAAAAGTTATAGGCCATGCAAAAAACCCGTGCTTACAAAAAAACATATCTAGAAAAGGTAAGGTCTCTGGTACCAACTTAATTTAATTATTTTCACTGAATATATCATACACAGATTAAACTTCGTTAAACAATATCTAAGTTGGTCTCCTGAAAAATGGAAAACGGTACTTTTCAGTGATGAATCGAAATTTAATATTTTGAATTCAGACGGTATGTGTACTGTGCGACGGGTTAAAGGTCAGCAGCTTAATTCAAAGCACTGCAAAACTGACTGCTAAACATAGAGGCATATGGTCTGGATCCTTTTGTTGAAATTCAAGGAATAATGGACAGATTTAAGTATAAGGAGATCCTGGAAACTAAAATGCTACCCTACGCAGAATGGGAAATGCCACTTCGATGGGTGTTTCAACATGATAATGACCCGAAACACACATCGAAGCTGCTAAAAGAGTGGCTCAAAGGCAACGGGATTCTTGATTGACCAGCACAATCGCCGTACTTTAATCCCATTGAAAATCTCTTTGGAATTCTAAAACGTCAGCTTTCCGGACAACGTTTTCAAAACAAAACGGAGCTCATGGATGCATTGAAGCAAAAGTGGAAAAGCATACCTTCAAGTGTAATAAATAATCTGATTTGTTCCATGCTTAAGAGATGTGCGGATGTCATAAAAAACAAAGGATATTATACGAAATATTGAAATGTTGCTTACATTTTTCACAGACCATTCTAAAGATTATTTTGTTTATTTTCATTTATAAATGTTTGAGCAATATTTAGGTTTTGAAAAGTTTATGAATTAAAAAGTTCACATTTCAAGACGAAACTTTCCAAATGTTTTCTCTTTCATTTATGAAAAAAAGTATGGAAAAAATCAAACTAAAGCCTAACAATAGGACGGTTGCTAATATTTTGCACAATACTGTATAAAAAAAAATGAAATTCGTTTAGCAAAAGATATTTTGCAAGCTGTAGGAAACTATTTTCAAAAAAATGTCATACTATCTTACGTTTTCAGAGTATGCATTACCGGACCAAAAATAAATAATTACACTAAATAATGCAAATAATATCGAACGCAGATAGTATAACTATTTATGACAATTAGACTATTATTATAATAAAAGTTTACTTTAAACAAACAAATTTTTCTTCAAATACGGAAAATTTAACATCCTAATTTAATAAAATTTTATTTTATATCTCTATTTGTTTAAGTTAAAAATGTTTTGTTAAAATGTATGCTTTATGTTTTTAAAAGTGTGTCTTAGAACAATAATAAATTTTTTATATACTGCTCGCCAAAATAATTATCTTGTTTCTGAATAATGCAGCTTCGAATTTAAACAAGAGTTAAGAGTTAAATAGTTGCATCTAGTTTAAGTTAAGTTTCGTTATTACTAGCAATTTCAGCAACTAAAACTTTTCCTAATTTCGCTCATTTAAAAAATTTCTAATTGGACTAATTCGAACATCGATTATTAATAATTTTTCAAGGTTTTTAAACAACTAATGTGAAAAAAATAAAACGCAAAGTAAAAAATCATAGAGGTAAAATAGAATGAGAATTTAGCTGACTTAAAATTTTTAAAATTCAGCTCAATACTCAGTTTTATATGGACGATGATTAAAATTTTTATTTAAATTTTCAACCTGTTGATCATTATAAGAAAGAAAACAAAAAAGGAGCAGATTGTGTTTGGCGCCTTCTTAACAAATTTTAATGTAATATTTTTGTTTAAAACATTTACTTAAGCGTTAAAATGAAAACAGTATGCAGTATTGAAAAATAATATTTTTCCGTCGCTATTTTCAGCATATGCTAGAAATTATATTAAAATAATAACTAAAGCTATATTCGTAACTAATAGACAGCAAAAAGCACACATTTGCCGTGTTATATGCCGGGATTTACTACGGTGGATACAGAAATGTTATTTAAGGAAAACCTAGAGAAAAAATCGAAAGCAAAAGTATTTATTAAGAAATTAATGATAAATATGGTTAGTATGCATCTGTTTATATCTTAGAAAAAATATCACGTAATAAGTTAAAAACGTTGCTTCAAAATTTAAACAGTTACTTTATGTAGACTCAGATCTCGAGTAAGCACTCAGAGTATCGCGTAAATAATAAGAAAAGTTTCAAGTTTTAAATTATTAAAAAAAAAATGTTAAACTACCCGAGTAAAAATCGTCAGCACAAAAAGAGCACCGAAAGACCACCAAACGTTTAATTACCACCAATATATGTACAACCCAAATAGACTCGATTTTCTTTTGGAAAATTAGGAGCACTGATATACCACCAAATAAGGTATAAGGTATAAACAGATATCAATTGAAAACTCTAATAGTCGATGGAGGCCCCAAAACACCACCAGAACATGATTGCATATATAGAATGCCTTATTCAGCACCAAATGAACACGTCTAGTTGTCAAATGGTGGTATTTTAGTGTAGTAAACGGTGCTATGTTGGTGCTCATTTGGTATGGAATTTTTTGACAATAGTACTCATTTGGTGGTGATTCGGTGTTGAAGCTGGTGCTCTATTAGTTGTTGTAAATAAGTGGATTAACTATTTTATTCGCCAAAAGGGGCTTACTTTGGTGTTATTTTAGTTTAACTTGAAGTGTCGATTTAGTTGTTATTCAGTGTATAGGAAATTCAATGCACAATTTTTACTCGGGTACTACTCATCGTTTTTTTTCAATTTATTTACAGCCACAATTTAAACTACGTTTGCGACATTTTATTGAAATATTTTGTAAACAACACATTGAAGATCGGAAAGAGTATTCTTTTTTCCGTAGATAATCGGTTAGGGAAAGGAATAAGCTTAAGAAATTGTTAGAAGTATGACTTCCTTTTAAAGTTTTAAATCGTTCCAAAATTGTTTTCTAATAGTTAACAACTATGGTTAATATTAAGTAGAAAAGCTAACGACCGAAGCAAGTGGGCCGACTTACTTAGTGTATAGTTTCATACAGTTTCATTGGACGCGTTCATCTAAGAATTTTGGTCCTGTTTTATGATTAACTCATTTATTCAAGGTTTGTTCAATTTATTTTACGATTCTTAAAATATTACCCTAGAATGTTATACAACATTGATCAGGCATCGATTCGGAGCCCTTACAGTACAGTAAATTTTATATATAACGAAATTTGCATCTTTTTTAAAGAGCACATTTCTTAGCGGATCGCATATGAAACTTTACACAAAACATGTTTAGGACAAAATCTAGGCTGAGTTCGTATATGAGCCAGAGCGGGAAAAAAAAGCGATTGTTGTAAATTAAGCTACCAAATTTTTGTTTTTTAAAATGCTTCATCAAAACCCCGTACTACAAAACGTTTCCTTAATATTTATGTGTATAAAAGTTTATTAAAATAATAAAAAAATATTGGGTTTATTTCCATTAATCGTTTAAAACTTCATCTCATAAATTGTCGGTATATCTCTTCTGCATAAACTAAGCATGTGATCGTTGTACCGATCGGCGTAAGTAAAAGCGATAAAAACAAAACAGGAGAAATTAATCAAAGGAACACACACTTTTCTCATTAATAATTTTCCGTGAACAGAGACTGGGCAATTTGAGGTTTTCGGGGACAATTCATCCACTTCTCACAACACTTGAAAGGGGGGGAAAAATGGAGGGCACTCTAGCACTGTTAGATCCATTAGAAGTCGATTGGCAATCCCACCGAAAGCTGTTCCGGCATTTTTGTCACAAACCAGGACCTTTACACCGCGCACTTTTAAATTTTTATTTATTTATTTTATTTTATTTTTTATTTATTTTTTGCAAATAATTTGTCACTGTCGCGCGCACTAGAGCACTTCTCTTTTATTCCGTAGCGGGCTCTGGCGGCAAAAAAATAAAACTTGAAAGAGGATCACTAGACGCTGGCTAGGCTGCTGCACGTCGCACCGCACTGGTGCATCGGATCCTCGCGGTTCACACGCATTCACACGATCACTGACCTACAGCGGGATTAAGAAAAGCTTCACTGATATCGTGTTTTTTTTTTTGGGACCCCTCGCAAAGCGGGGGGAATGGGGAGAGAGGATAAACCGGATAAGGGGAAACAGAACTGTTTCTTTTATCCAAATCGCGACGGCCGGCTCTGCATAAGCCGCAATGCCTTTAAGAACCCGCGTACGACCTCTTGGAGAATTGGACAAGAACTAAAAAAGCCAGGCGAATCGAAGAGGCACACGAACGAACTTTTTATTTACTTCCAGTCGGCAAACTCAGGTGATCGTGAGTGTGTTAGTGATACCAGGTACCAATCGCCAGTCCCGAGGAGGATTTGATGGAAGTTCGCGCGGCCTCTATCCTACTTCGGATGAGGGGCTTCGAAATTCGGAAAGGTAAGGGGTGAACTGTACAACAATCAAAAAACTACCACACCTTATCTGCTCACCTGAGTTGACAAAGAATAGAAAATAATTGGGCGAGGGCAGCCGCAGAAGCCTTCTTCAGACGATTCGATTGGGAGCGGCTAAGCGAGGCCAACATACTGAAGCTGGAGCGAGAGCAGAACTCGATTCGAATTGGAATGAATGGAAGAAAGGAGCTAAAAGAGGCGGAGCCTCGACCAGTCAGGGGGAATTTCAATCAATTTAAAACTGCCCCGTCGAGGGTTTGTTTGTTTGGATAGAGACAGATAGAGAATCGCTCTCGTCGATCTCGCAAAAATAAGCGACTGTCAGCGGCGGGAAACCGTCAAAGAGCAATCGACTGACTGCTCCGCGGGACTCCCGTTAATGCGTGGGAAGTGGACTCAATTTGATGGGAACTGTAGATTTTCGTTTGATTTGTAACATCTCTCTGATTGTGCGCAGAAAAATTGACTCAATTCAAAAAGTTATTTCAAATTTCAAACAAACGGGAAAAGTTTTGTATAGTTTTATGAACTAGGTATATTTATTTATTTTACATTTACATACTTTGCATAGTTTCATGGACACTGTATTTAGTCTGATTGTCCAAAAAAATCACCAACTCTTACCTTGCCAAAACGTACCCTCATTTTTATATAATGTACTTTTTAACCACTCACTAACAACCAGTTTATTTGATTGGATGTTTGGAGAGGCAAAATAACCTGGTTTCGTGTAGTTTTAACGGTTACTAAACTACGGTTACTAACGATTATTATTTTTTAAAATACTTCTTTCAAATACGAGCTATTACTATCTACTAGAGTGGGTTGCTGTTAAGTAGTTAGTTAGTATAATAGTTGGACATAACTAAATTAGTTAGTTGAAATTCCAACTAAATTTCATCCATAACTAACAGCTATTAGTTTAGTTTTAGTTTATCGAATAAAAACTAACAACAAAAATTAATAAGAGAAAATAGATTTGTTTTCAAAATAACGAGCTTCGAGCAGTAGCTTCTTTTTAAAAAATATTTTCGCTTGCGGTTAGCATAATTCTTTGTAAGATTATTCGAACAAAAAATATGAAAGTGATTTTTTTGCTCCAAAATTTGTTAGTATTAAAAATGTAACATACATATACTGAACCTTTTACAGATTATGTTAGTTCTTGCGCTATCTAGTGACATAACAAAGATATGCATTAAAGTTTTAGACTTATTGAAAAGTTGTTTTTTTTTATCCGAACTGTAAAAATATCATTTCAAGAAAAACGCTTTTAAAATTTCAGAAATTTGAAAAAGATAGTAAACTTTCTATAACATTTTTGAAAAGCATATATTTTCAGAAAATCAAACATCAACATTTTTTAAAAGCATTTTGTAAGAAAGACACACACAAAATCAAAATAAAAACTTATCAGATATGTGTAACTCCAAACAGTATGAGACATACTAAACTAAGTTAAGAAATTAACTAATTTAGTTGCAGTTATTAGTTGTTCGATTTTTTACTATCTACTAACAGAAAACGTTTGAGTTTTTGTTTTGGATAAGTTCTTCACGAGTTATCACGTCTACTGCGAGGGTACTTTTTTTGAAGGTGCTTCTGTAGATTAGCTCTCATCCTTGAAAAATTCATGAAATATTGTTTAAATATTACTCTTTCGAATGCCAGTTAAAGTTAACCCTTAACAAACGAGCGCATTTGGTCAAACAATGACCAATAGATCAACGGAATTTTAACAAATTAATTGCTCTATTTCTAGACCGAGAAAAAGTGCATAATTAATACCGCCTTTATTGGATTTTATGGAATAATAAATAATAACATTCTACAACACACTGTAACTCATACTTTAAAGCAATAAATAAATAAATGATGATAAATAATACTTTTATTGAAATATCAAGTCATATCGCCCGTATGACGGCGCATTCGGTTTTCTAAGAAAATTTATAATGCCGCGAATATGACCGGATTCGTTCGCTAAAAATTATAACAAAATATACCCATGCAACTCCTTAAATCCACTTTGAAAATTTCCTAAATTTGCTTTTAGAAACTTGTTTTACTTAACTTAGAAGTAAAATAAAAACTGAGTTTTCAGCAACTAATTCCAAGATTAAACAGTAAATATAACGAAAATTCAGAAACCTTTCTGAACCTTAGTACCTACTAAGGTATTTTTTCATAGCAGTGACCATTTGAAAGATAATTCGTTTTAGATGATCGTGAATGTTGCGCTACTCACTGTATGCCATCTGATTGATCCCGCTTATGATGCTTAATTTTCCTGGACTAACAGCAGCGAATCGAAAGAATTACTTAATGGATGCATTCATATACCAATCCCGGTCGAAAAATATACCATAAGCCGGAAAGATACTGAAAATTCATTTAAAGCCGAAGCTCTAATTATAACGAATTAGATATTTTACCGGCCTTACGTTTTCGAAGCATTTTCAGCCTTTCCTACCATTTAACATATAAGCCTAAATCGAACCGAAGTTTCATTTTTCGGTTTTTTATTTTCATTCGGAATTTTATCGATAAAGCTGATATATTCTACGCACCGATTACATATAATGGCTCTAAACACTTGAACTAGAACCAAGGAGTTGCATATTTCATTTTAATTTAAATTTGTTCTCTCCAAGAAAATGCATGCCGTAAAATAGCCTATTCATTTTTATTTACATATGTTTTTTAAAGAAATTTAAAAAAAAACATGGCCTGAACGATGAATGACCCCCTTGGTAAATCTAATGTTAATAGTAGCCAAAACTGGAGGTTTATATATATCATAATTTTGAAATTTTTATTTGTAACTAAGGAATTTATAAAGGTAATTAAAAAGTTCACCCTTTAACTCCAAAACTATGATGGTATCATACCTGAATAGAACACCATATACAGTGAGTAGCATGCAAAACATCTACATATGTACAATCGTAATTTTTTTTCAGCTTAACACAAAAAGGTGTAAACTTCTAAAAACAAGAGGTTTATTTTTAAAAATGCCGCATCCGAATATTTTAATTTGCTTACAGGTTCTTGTAATAATCCGAAAAATATATGGTCTTAGTTGCAAATATTTTGCCCTTCACTGTATATTTACTAAAAACACTACATATATCAATCATTCATTATTCGTTCTCCAAGTAATTCTTCGATGATTTAATATCTTGTAATGTAGAGGAAAGTATGGTATATTGTACCGGAAACTAAATTGGAGCACTATCATTTCTCAAAAAGTATTTTTTCAATTTCAATATTAGCGATACTAAATTCATTCATCGGCCGTATGATTTTCGTTGTGACATTTATCGTTTGTGTTTTATTTTTTTTAAAATCTATATTTGTTATTTTTAATGTAAATTCCATCGATCTGCGGTAAGAGTATAGTTAAGTTAGAGGTAAGCTTGTTATTTATAGTTTAGAACCATAATTTATCTACAATCAGCAAACGCGAAGTGCCCACCTTTATAGATTATATTTTATTATTATTATTTATTATTATTATATTTCGTTCTTATGACGTATCCACACTGTTGGTTAGTTTTACACCTCAAAGCCTATTAAAGTATAATTTAGCAACCCCTTGGGGTCCGAACAGAACCAGTCTATAATAATTGTTTTTTCATTATACACAACATCTAAAAAATATATGTTTAAAATGTGTTTAAAATAAAAAGTGGTCCAAATTACCGCCTTTCCCCTATGCGTTTACTTCAAGGGATTCATGGATGGTTTATTTTGATTTCCTACCTGAATCTAGACTCACTGTCGCAAACTGACAAAATCTATTTATAATAACAATAAGTTCAAAGTCGGACATTGGCCGGAGTACCAATTTTCTATAATCCAATCAAAAATCTCAAATTCACTCATTCGAATGATTCAAAAAATCAGTGATCGTTGCACGTTGAGCAGCTCAAATTCAAAGAAGAAAGTTTTGATCTCCAAACTCTTGTTGGACTTAATTTTTAAACACTAAGTACAAAGTTTGTAATCAGTAATTTAAAGTCCCTTTTTTTAATTATCCCAGATATACAAATAATTTCAAATTTAGGTGTCATCCAAGGGGCCTCTGATAGTTCAGTTGTTAGCGCGCTGTCCTACCGTCCCAGAGGCTGTGGGTTCGAATCCCACGAATAACCATGGTCTCCTGCGCTACGTGGTAACACAATGGGCCAAAATTGGCCTAAGTCTGCCTTTCCAGGCAGCCACAGCAACCTAACCTACCTAACCTAGGTGTCATCCAATATATCTAAAATTTTCCAAACTTAATTAATAATAATCATTTGTAAATTTAAGGTAGTTTTATCTAGGACAGAATAGGTAAGGGTAGATAAATTATATTCAAGGGATTTTAGTTAAGTTTTTCTTCAAAATGTATTGTCAAATTGTAATATGAGTGACCTTACCTAGATAAATAGAAAGATCTAAACTCTTTAAACATAATAAAATTTCACTCTGCAAATACATACATATGTTGTAATAAACGAAAATAAATAATCATCCAACATATGGGATCCGCTATTTAAAATTTTGAACATTTGACTTCAGATTTGTAGTCAGCGCGAAAATACAATGATTTTCTAAAAAGAATATAAAATTGGTGTATGATTATAGTCATCATAATAATATATTTAGGTGAATAAAAGAAAAGCTTCATTTAAGTTCTTAAAAATATTTTAAAAAATATATTTTTCCCATATATGGAAAAAAATAAAACAAACGAAAGAAAGCCTTTTGTCGCGCTTTTTTTTAAATTAACATATTCCATAAAAACGCGAAAATTCAGACAAAATTGAAATAGTTAACAGGGTTATAATAATTTCGAGTTCATTAATGAAATGTGAAAAATTATACCATTTCCATTTTTAAAAGGTTATTGCATTTAAATTGTTTTTACAATTGGCAAATTTAAATTTTAAATATTAAAAAAAAAGAAGGCCAAGCACCAAAATATGCTCTGATTGGATGTTTTGTGGTAAAGATAAAGATGATGACAATCATTTAAATGTTACCTTTTGGATCTCATTCAGATACTCTAAACATAAGTAGTGCGGCCATTTTAACCGCCAAAAATGCTAAGATCCCAAAACTCTATAAGATGGTAAGATTGCGTGCCAACCATCTGATGTATTTTCCCAAAAACTAAAAAGGAAAAAAACCCGGCAGCCGCGACCAATTTTAGTAATTTTCTTTTTTCACCGATCCGAGTGAACAGCAATTATTCTGGAGTCGTTTAAAAACCAAAGATGGCGTCAGCTGGAAGCCAGAAAAATATTGAACAATCGCCGGTTGGGCGATGGTAGCATACCTCGGATGATTGCCACCGATCCACAGCAATCAGAAATGGACAAAATTACACCTATCCGCGCGGTTCAATGTAATTTATCTTCACGAAGAAAACGAAGATAACGACGAACTCTGATTGCTGCGTTTTAGTATTTAGATGCCTCTGGCATTTCTTACTGATGATCAAAAATGGTGGCTTCGCCATGAGTGACCACCGCGGAATGATTAATTCAACCGATGCGACTTTGAGTAGCAATTTGTTGCTATTGAGTGACGCGTCTTAAGTGGGTTGGTCGACCTTTGTAAGCCACCAATGTCATCCAATGCAACCTTCACACATAAAACCTCTGAAAAGGAACGCATTGCTCATTTTTGAAAATTGCGCCGTCAGCGGCGCATCACAATGCGAAAACGGAAGCTATTATTACGCCGGCCCCCATTATTGGCTTGGCAGTATAAGGCAGCGGATTATTTTACATCATTTTACCTCAGCAGGGTAGCGAGATTACATAGTGAGTGCGTACGACTTTGGGGAGCTTTGACCTCCCCAAGTCATCGTATAGTTTCACATGTTTCCCTACTATTACCTGGCGTGCTTACTTGGATCATGCGTTTACCACAGTCGACGTGTAGTGTTGCGTAACACGCTACTCAGTGGGAAAATGCATTTATACAGCAGTTTTAATTTACCATACTCAGATCAACAGGTACGTCGACCATCTGATATTCAAATTTAGAAAAATAAAGGGAAAATAAGTAAAGATGCACTTAAAGTGCATAGCAGATAATGTAAAAACGCTATTTATGACCGAGGCAATAGTATAAATAGAATACCACCATAGAAGCCATATTATAGTCTCGGCCTTGTACATTCGGTGTTTAATCCTGACCTCGTTCAATGCAACTTTGTATTACTACACCTAAATATAATTTAATTACTCATATTTAATAGTTTTTATATGGCGCACACGGAGAAAGTACTTACTTACCGCACGCTCTTTCATGTGGTAATTGGTACATTAAACTTTGGCGTGTGAAATCTGGTTGAGTTGGTTGCTACGGTACGCGGAGAATTTCATCCTGCCCATCTATTGATATTACGCATAACTACAGGGTCTTCTAATAGGGACTTCCGAACTTTGACAGTTGATAGCGGCCATATTGTTGTAGCTATATATGTCAAATTGGCTGTCATTTATTCAGTCTGTTTTGTCAAATCATCATGGACGGATATAGCGTGCAACAATACGTGCAAATGATAAAAATTTTTTATCAAAATGGATGTTTTGTTAGGGCAACGTTCCATGCGCTTCGCCCATTTTACGGTCGCCATAATCGTCCTATCGAGAGGACTATTGGCAGTGTGGTAGATAAATTTGAATCCACTGGTTCAGTAAACAATCAACCAATACCCGTAAGTTAGGCTTATGAATTTTCATCATTTTCTACTTCTTTCATAAGCTAAGAAGACGTAAATTAAAGAGGAAGGTATTTGTAATAGGTTAAAAAAAAGGGTAGTTTCTTTAGAAATAAAATTTATTAACGGCTAGTTACAAATGCAAATGCTCTGAGCATGAGTTTTAGGACCACTATTTATCTGAGAATTCACTAATCTTAAGCTCTGTTTGGTATAAAACCAAGGCATGATTTTTAAAGTTATAATTACAAAAAACTAATTTTCTTTTTACAATTTTATTCTGTTTACTCAACAAAAAAAAAATTTTATTTAATTATTTTGTTTGTTTTCATTGCCTTCATGTTTGTGGTAACTTTCTCTATAATTTCAGTTATTTAATTACTCTATTACGTGTTTTTTTATGATCATCATTTCAAAAATAGTGTTTTGAAAAATAAATTTAAAGGCTGATGCGAGCAGATGCATCTTTCTGGAAAGAGTAGCAAGGAAGGGTTCTAGTGGACAGGTATTAAAGGGAAGAAAGAATAAAACAGAGTAAACAATTATTATTTTTTAGCCATTACAGCGCCTGCTATGTAACGAGTTATCTTTTAAAAACGGTTAAGTTTGTAACAATGGGCTAAAAGGGGTCAGCTAACTTGTACTGTCTTGACAACTCAATTGCCGCCGAATTAAATTGCGCAATTTCATTTATGATCTCCGGAGAATTTCAAGAAAAACTGTTCGCATTTGATGCCCTAGAGCCAATTTGTCCAGAGAGTCTGCCATTGAGAAATTTTCAGCCGCCTTCTGCTAGACGTGCGCACCGTTGCACCTTTATTGAAACCGTCGTGCGCACAGAATTAACCCCTGGGGCCCCGTTTCTCATAAAGATCAATCTCGCGGGCCAGCACCTTATCTTTACCCTGTAAGTGAACAAGTACTTGAGCAAACAATGCGCCATAAATAACCGAAGAAATATCTAAAGGTATCGGAGCCGCCTGGCTATTAAACGCTACGGAAAACGCAGCTCGTGAGAGGCTTTGTTTAGTGGTTTCAGCTCTTCTATGCGGTGAGCTTCATTGAAACATTTTCGATCAATTTGTCTACCCCAAGGCTCTCTGTTTTGAGTTAGATCCTCGTGGATGGCTTGTCAAGAGTGCTAAAACCTTTTGTTCCAATAGTTGGATGTGGCGATATCCTAAAAATTGCGGCGAAAGTATGCTTATCAAATATACCAACGGCTCTGTAGCTGTCGTACTTTCACCAAACCAGGAACACGTAGCCAGGGTCCCAATCACTAAGCAAAATCCCATGCCTCGTTAGGGGGCTACCGCAAAATAACGAAGGAGGAAAGACGGGAGCATAAGCCCTGGAACACAAAAGTCAGCCAGCAAAGCAGCCTGTGCAAAAATTTATATCTTCCTCAATGAACGTGGAGCCAATTAATTTTTTGTTCACCTCTTTAACCCGGACGGTGTAGAACACCTATAAAACGGCGAGATACCACCGAAATAGCCCTGGTGCTTGGTCTCCACACTGCTTGATCTGCGAGGCCTCATCGGCTGCGACACTTGCGCTAACCGACCGGCCTGGCTGAGACACAACCTCGCAAGGGGGGGAAGACCAAGAAATGAGGTGCCCAAAGGAAGCCAGATATGTCCACTAGTGTTAAACATAAATCTCGGCAGTGCACCTCAGCAGCTATATCCCGCTACCGCAAGATTCGAATGGCCGATATGACATTTAAATTGTTTTTCCTCATGACTGCCCACACTTATGTCGCTGGAGGCAGCTACCAGCGAGATACATCGGGCCCAGCATCTTTGGCCCTCGGGCAGGTAAAACAGGACAACGCCCGCCGAAGGGAGAGACCGCTCTTTTCTCAGGCCCTTGGGCACTGATGGGCCTGACGATTGCTGACGGAGGTACCGAAGGTGGTGGTGTTACGCTGTGTGATTCATCTCAACCACCCCGCCATCAAGCACTTCTGTTCCGTGCCCCCGTCACTTTGGTTTAATCAAAAATCTCTCTCCGCAACTGGATTGCGGTCTTGATCTTATCGCACCCCCTAATTAATTCCCTCCGCCAGGTCAACTCTATTAACATAAAAAAAATACTCAAGCTTTCGGTGAAATAGCATTAATTTCTCCTCATTTTCTCACACCGAGGTAGCTCTCCATTTTTTACAAAGGGTGAGGAGACACCCTGTATGCAGAGCAGAATACCCTGACCAAGAGCACCCACCACCACGGTGCAGCGCTGGTCCGTCGCGGACACACAAAATAATTTTTCCTGACACAGGACTAGGGCCAATGCCAGGTGGTGGTTAGTTTCTGAATTTGCATAAGTTTCAGTATTGTGTGCATTAATCAGGGCTTCTGGGTTAATGCGATGACTGATGAATACCAACACCAGGGCCGCGTGCCCCGGACGATGGCGGACGGGCAACAACGTTGATGTCGCCTGGAATGAAACCGACAAGGGCATTAACCTGAAAAATAATCTTATGGCTCCGAATTACTATGTAAATGTTAAACTATTTGGCGCGTACGTAGTCAAATAAACATTTTATTAATTATTATGCTATTTATATATTTCAAGAAAAATTAGCAAATTGAAATTTTTAACCGACTTGTCCATATTTCAGGTATACATTGGTTTTCCAACGGTCTCAAGAGTATGTATGTAAATTTTGATCACAATTGAAGCGGTGTACTATTGAATATAACAAACAAACAAATAGACAAACATTTAAAAAAAAATTTAAATAGTCTAAATCATGCCCGATAACATTTTTTACTTTACAGTGAAAGTTCGATCGTAATTGCGTCCTATTGTGATTGTCGTGAAACAAACCACTTGCATCGATCAGATGAAGCTTGACCACTATCACAATTTCGTGCCACCCTATGGTTTGGTTTGAATTTATGTAAAAAGTGAATATTTATCCTATAAGAAATACTATCTAACATAAATTTAGGACTAAGGTTTGTAAGCAATAAAAAACAAATAGAGAAGTTGATTGTTTTAATAAACCAAAATAGCGATATCGCAAAAGGGTTGGTTAACAATTTTTGCACAAAAAGCCGATTGTAGAAATTCTCAACAGAATTAAATAGTTTTGGCTTCCCAATCTGAAAAGTGGATAAAAGTTTTTATTTAGCAAATGCATGGATTTGGATGGATGGTCAGGTTTGGAGTGATTGAAAATGTAAAATTAAGAAGAAAAAGGCTAAAAATAATGCAGAAATGAATTAGGGGATCATCCAATAGATTGCACCAATTTACTTCAACGGAGAATGCACTGATCAACCTATTAAATATTGATGAATCCATTAATCCGCCAGGACGAGAATTTGGAATTGTTAAACATTTTATAATGAAGTACGATTATGAGCCCAACCCTCTGATTCGGCAGCTTTGACTATCATAGTATATGGCAAATAGAATTAAGTCTCTTTCATGAGGTTTTTGTATAAATTTATTAGCCTCTTCCAAAAGTTGGATCTAAATAATTATTAATTTTTTTTTTATAAATATTGTTTAAACTTGGCAACTTCTAATAATAATTTAATTTTAATACATAAACACCCAGTGTAAAGATTTCTATTTACACATACTTAAAGTGATACACGCCTTTCCGAGACACCCTGTGCATCAATTACCCTCATTACTTTCTTACGTTGATTCTTGGGATAATTTTCATAGTCGATAGAAAATTTTGTCTTGTTTTTATGTTTACTTCTTTCAGCTTTCTGCTTCTTATTTTTTTATTTTTTAATAAATAACTTCCGTAGAAAAATGTATTGATCCCTCTGGAGTTTATTTTTGTTTTAATAAGAGGCTCAGGCTCAAAGCTCAGTGAAAATGTGGAAAAGTGTTTAGTTTTTAAAAGCGAAGAGCGAAATGTTACTGTAATGAGAAATTTAAGACAAGCTAAACAAAATAGAAACAGCCTTTATCCCTCTTGAATTAATTTTTCAAAGCTTAGTCAATTTATAGAAAACAGTTTTGGATTTTTAGAAACATTCTAAGATATGCGACTGAGCAATGGATCAAACGTAAATTTGATTCATTCCTGGGTGCAAATATTCCGCACATCTTCAGCACTACCACTCAACCCGGGCCTAACAGGAGAACAAGAATCATGGAAGACACTCAAGTGGTGCAACGAACCTTGCGTGAAAATCCAAGTCTCATAGTATGGAAAGGAGCGACCACTTTGGTATTCTTAAAGAGTAGTGTCCATGAAATTTAGGACGAGGACTTAAAGTTCTATCCTTTTAAGATCCAATTAATACAAGAACTTAAAGAAAACTACTTTAATTTAAGAAAAAACTTTTGCGAAATAATTTTGGATAGATTTTGCACTCTAAATTGAACAAACAAAACTGTCGCCAATGGGCTCCATAAAGATGTAATCCGCGATTGAAACACCAACGACGTTTACATTGCCCACGAGTGACGAATTGCTGTGCCTTATCTACAAGTGGAATTATCGGGTACTATTTTTTTTGGAAAATTCCAGGGGACAAGCAATGTGAACAGTGACAATTCTGGACGCATATATGATCACAGATCCTTTTTATTCGTAGCATACGTGGTTTCAGCAAGAACGTCCATGAATTTGCTTTGTGAACATTTCCTGCAAAAATTAATCAGCCGCTTTGGGGACATCCCGTGACCGAGATGCGCGGATCTGACTCCTATAGACTTTTTTTTTTTATGGGGTACTTCAAAAACAAAGTCTACGCTAATAATCCTCGGCCCGTTGCGCAGTTGAAAAAAAAAATAGCTGCCGTGAAATTCACGACATCGAAACAAACTTGCTGCACCATGTGATGCGAAACACGATGGCCCGGTTCGAACAGTTTGTTTGTGTAAATGGACAGCATTTGAACGATGTTGTTTTTAAAACATTAAATACGTAACCTTCTGTTTATGTTAAATTCATTAATTGAACAATATGATTTCCAGTACTTGTTTTATTGGTTTTTCAAAACATAAATACACCACCGGACACGCTGTATAATTTTTTAAAACGTTCTCAAATTTAACCAACTAATTTCAGCTTCGTGCAAAAATATATTGAACAGGGTTAGCAGTTAAATGTTTAAACGTTTTTGAAAAATGCATTTATTTCTAAATTGTATCGCACAAATTAAGCGATGACGAGTATACTCCTCAATCACAAAATACACCCGCACACACACTCTAATAACAGGTGAAAAAAGGCAATTTTTTAGTTTTAAAAATTTATTTCGTAATAGTGTTTCAACTTTATTACAGCCCTATAATGTCAACAAAAAGAAAACCCAAGGAAAGGAATTGAATTGAAATTGAATGAACCAATCTCCCTTTTATTTTTCAATCCTTATCTCATTTTACACGATTATAATGGACATATCTTCGACTTTTCTTTGTCTTCTTTAGATCGATTTACACGGTTTTCAGGTTAATTGAACATATCCGTCTACTTTGTATGAACTCTGTGTCTCGTTTTAAACGGTTTCGTTTTCCACGATTTTCCCAAGAACGTATCTACCGTGTAAATCGAGGGATGAGTGTATGTTTAATATAGAATAATAACTGTAAATACTTATTTTCTACCTATGTCGAATATACTCGCCGTAATTCAAAGTTTTGCTCTTTTTTTCATAACGAATATACTCATCAAAAACAGCTAATTAGTTGAAGAAAAACTGTTCGTAAAAAAAAGTGGCAATTAATTTAATAATTTGCTTATGTTGCATATTATTCATAGTTTCTAAAATTAAGATAACTTATTTTTTTGTTTTTAGAGTATTTGTCTTTTGTGTGTATGTCTGACCGCTTAGAAATGAAGGGCCTATAACAAGCGGATAGATAAATACATGAATCACAAAAAGCCGTAGCAGGTTTGAAAAACAAAACGATTGTTTTTATTCGGAACTACCCTTATTTGAGCTATTTTTCGTATTGTTTTATTGTTCAAAATCAGAGCAGTAATACCAGGGGTAGTTATTGTCGCGGACATCACGACTCCCTTAACAGCTCATTGACCGTAACGGGTCATGCACCGGCTGCTAACGAGGGTAAGCTAAATGGCAGGTGTTTTCTTGGAGCAAACTTATCAGCATCGTCGCATAATGGCATAATTGTCGAATGTCGACCCTTCAGCTAAATCGCGACTGTTTAATCGATACATATACCCCAGAGCAGGAGCCAAACGGCGGCGGCACACTCAACTTTATACGACGAAGGTGTGAAGCGGCCTGTCCGGTCAACTGTGCCAGGTAGCCAAGAATGAAATATAAGTAAAAGAAAAAAAAACTTTAAATAAATAAATAAAAATAACTGGCGAGTTTTTAGACAAGGCAAAGATCAAAAGGACTCTGACAGATTTTGATACAAAGAGAAAACGGCTGCAGGGCTAATTTATGCGTTGCGCACTTGGGCCCCTATCACCGGAGTGGGTTTATCCAGCCGAATCTAACTAAGCACGAAGAATTCCATGATAGACATCACTTTGTGCTTTGGTAATTAAGTCATCTTCGCGGATCCCGCGCGGTCGCATTAATTTGCATTACATTAACGCGACGTGCTCTTAATTGATTTTGTTAGAAGCCCGGGGATCCAGAATCTACCAGCTCTTTACGGATTTGGATTTGGATCTGATTACGGTCCTATATTATATAGCTATTCAGGCCCCAAAGAGAAGAGGAGCGAGCCTTCAGGGGCCAGGGGGTTCACACCTCTTAAATAGCCGCCTCAGCCTCCTAATGGCCGGGTAATTTACACCAAAACCCATCGCCGGACGGCATGCAACGTTAATGGCACGAACCGAGCAGTAATGTGCGTGCTCACTGATTCGTTTCCGTATCGTATCGAGTTGCAGCAACTTCTGTCACGTCAGTTGAAGCGGGCTGCTCACCTGCCAGGTGTGACATTGTAAAGTTTGCGAGGAGAGGCCTCTTATTCGCCCCGGGGCATGTCAGCGGCACGACAGCACGCCATGCTCATCCCCAACCCGTCTCCCTTTATATCGGTGGCGGCGCTGCCGCCGCCCGGACCTGGGACCTGGGACATACTCCGACCGTATCCGTTCCAAGACCCAAACGCGGGGACCCGAAGCGGCCAGACACTAAAAAAAACGCCATGGCCTGCTCCTTCAACCAGCTGTGACGTCAGAGGGCTGAGACTCACCGCACAGAGCCTATGATGTGTGCTTGTTGCGCTCTGTGTGTCGGCACCTAGAATAACGGTAATGTGCGTGGCCTTACCTGTTCAAATTCCATTCAGTTGCAATATACACACATCTCGGCGGCGACGGGCAATTCCTCCCGAGGTGCCGCCTGCCTGTGCGCCATCGTTTGCATGCCGCACAGAGTGCGAGTCACGGAATCCCATTGTTCCACAGGTGATTCAGGTGATTAGGTGAAATACATTTTCACGATGCTTGATTTCACCGGGATCTCGATCAGAGCGGGGGTGCAGGAGGACAACAATCGCATGTGGGAAGATCTTATAATTTTTACTGAGAAGGGATATCTTCCGGTAATCGGACAGGTGCTACCCGCGGCATCAATCGCTGAAAATAGCAAGATGAAATTATTTTTAGTTTCTCAGCAATACTCACTGTTTCGAATATTCACTTAGTGTTTAGGGTTTAGGGTTTCGAACTTTGGTATATTAAGTCATAAATCCAATACAGTTCCTCGCCCATAAAGACTTTTTATATTCGCTTCCTCAGTAAATACATCTTTAAAGTTTAATCTATCTAAAAATCGAAATTTTATTACTTTTTGAAAATGCGTCTTACACATTTGTGGTATCTTGCGCCATATAAGTCTGGAAATGCATCTTACATATCTGTGGTATCTTGCTCTATAGAGTCCTGGAACCTGAGAGCGCTAAGACAGGATAGGTCAAAATTCATTTTGTGTTTATTTTAGTATGTATGAATAAATACCCGATGTGGCGGTTAATAATTCTTAATTTTTTTAAAGATGTCAATTTTCGAGCAAAATAAAGAACATTTGCAACACGTATTGCTTTTCTTGTTTAATCAAAAGAAAAATGCGTCGACAATGTCCCAACTCAAGACGCTTGTATGCCCTGGTTTAGGAAATTTTGACTTAAAAGACAAAGAACGATTAGGTCAACCAACAAAAAATTCGAAGATACTGAATTGCAAGTAATGCTGGATGAAGATGATACTCAAAAAGAAAAAAATGTCCGAGAGATGTTAGCCGCCGAACCATTTGTGATCACCTACATGTTATGAGGAAGATCCAGAACCCAGGAAAATGAATTCCACTCGAGCTGAACGACAGGCAACTTGAAAAGCGAAAAACTGTCTGCGATATTTTGCTTTCTGGGCATGAAAGGAAGAGTTTATTACATCGGATTGTAACGGGGAATGGAAAATGAACTTCGAGAACCCCAAACGAAGTATTATAGATTACGGACAAGCATCAACTTCGACCGCAAGACTGAATTTGTTCGAAAGAAAAACAATGCCGTATATTTGGTGGGATTGTAAGGGTGTGATGCACAAAGAACTTCTGAAACAGGCGAAACAGTGACTATTGATCGTTACATACAACTGATAAATTTCAACCATGCACTTATCGAAAAGCGACCAGAGTGAGCTAAAAGATGCATACAGCGAAAGTGGTCAAAGACATCATTTCTGTACTTGGCTGGGAACTTTTGCTCCACTCGCTTATACTCACCAGACTTGGCCTCGTCCGACTACTACGTGTTTTCATCAGTGACACACGCAATTTTCAAAAATGTTGACAAATGGTTCGATGACTGGATCACTTCAAAAGATGAACGATCGAGAAATGCGTAGCAAGCGATGGTAAAAACTTTGAATAAAATATTACCAAACTATGTGCATCGAAAATAAAAGCAAAACTAGAGTTGCCAGTAACATTGACCACCGAGGATATAAGGCGGTCAGGCTGAGTTTTACGAAAAACTGCATGTCCTGGTCCGAAAAGTGACAGAGAATTCTTTTCACCGATGAAAAGAAATTTAATTTGGACGACCCGAATGATTGCCAATACTATTGGCATGACATTTGGGATGCCAAGGAAGTTAAAATGAGCCGCAATTTTGGAGGTGGGACTGTTGTGGTTTAGGAAACGTTTGGATGTAACGGAATAGCTCTTTTGATGTGGGTTCCTCTTAAAATTACATGAAATTTACATAGATTTACTTCAAATGGTTTTCGATGAACATGTTGAGCAAGTTATGGGCTCAAATTTTAGTTTTCAGCATGATAATGCAGCTGTTCGTACGGCTAAAGCCGTGAAACAATATTTACAAGCTGTAAATATAGAAGTTCTACCATGGGCCGCACGTAGCCCAGATTTGAATCCTGTCGGGAACCTATGGGGTGTATTAGTTCGAAAAGTATACGACAATGGCAAGCAATATGTAACCGTTGCAGAGTTAAAAGCAGCTATACAAAAGCCATACATAATATAAAAGATATTAAAACTATGTGTTGATTTGTTAAGTTAAGTGGAATAAGTAATTTTATATATATGATACGTTTTCCAATATTTCCTATATAGCCTAACCAGAACTTAAACTAGGTGGCTTTAAGTTAATTTCGCTCGCTGTATATACCATTATTTTTATTATGATGTCAGCTATTATTTTAAAAATATATTGGTAATTTCTATTATATAATTAGAATTGCTTACAAAGTACGTTGGGACTAACAATATTGACTGCTCAATTCAGTGTAAGGAACTGAAAACTTTCTACTGCAAAAAATGAATTCTTTAAACGAAAACTTGACCTATATTAAATTAATTGACCAGTTTAATTTTCGCGTCGACTTCAAAAATGTAATAAAATCTTAAGAATGAAGACTTCGAAAGAATCTAAGTGAAAGTTTATTTTTTGGCATATTTCAATTAATTGACTCCTGCATAAATTGACCCACTCCCCCAGAATTTGGATGCTAGATCGGCCCCTGCCTTTAATTTTTAAAGATCTGAAAATGGGGCCCAAGGAGCACCCGGCCACCTCACGAAGTGTCAGATGATGGAAACGAATCGTCGCATCTCGGCAGTGATTTCGATAAATTACTCGTTTCAAAGAGGGATAATACTTGGGCGCGCAGTTATATAGGTAAATAAATCCGTTCGCTGGTATCATCTGCGCACGAGATCGAAGGAGGAAGAGCTTTAAAGCGGCTAATCGGGGCAGCTGATCGTGGCCTGCGTATAATTTTGTGCCGCGCGATGGAAATAGCCAGAGCATCTGTATCAGCCGCGGATCTGGTCGGCTCGTTTCCAGCTCTGGTCTATGGGATTCAGGCGAACACAATGCCTCGTAAATAATTGCGAAATACCTGAAATATCTGATGAGACTATGCGCCCCCTCCGATCCATTCAGTTAGTCGAGCTAAGACGGCCGTCCAGAGGAGTACCTATCTGCTGGAAATTTTCCTGGGTCTGAGATCAATTAACGATACAGATTAACCCGGAGTTACATTACAAATGTGAAGCGGGTCAAAAGGACGTCCTTTGTAAATTATGCGAGATAATTGAACCGCACAGCCACTGCACCAGACCAACCTGGCTCAAGAATTTGGTCCCATCGAACCTATGCACTTTGCTCTCGCAAATTAGATTTAACCCATTAATACAATTGTACGAGCTAAAACAAAATAGAAAATAAAGTAACTCAGTAGAATAATAATAAACTACAAACTAGAATGCTATGTAAAATGCTGGGATCTTTTTTAATATTTTCAAACACTTTAAAGCCTTTCCTACACTAATTATTAAGCAACACTGCCAAAAGGAGCTCTTAGCACAATTCATTTTTTTAAAGTATTGATAAATATAATTAGAAAAATGGTTTTACGAAACCTTAATATATTATTTTTCGGGTATTCACTAGTTCAGTACCATTTCTTTGATGAATTTTTCTGTCCTCTTTGCTGCTCTCTTGGAATACGTCTATTCCGTAGACTATGCTAACAATCGGAAAAATATAAACGTAGTTTTAGCATCATCTGAAAGATTTGAAGGGATCTATTTTTATGTATAAAATAAATTCTTAACATTTACTACTAAGTTTACAACAACTCGAAAAAAAGGAAAACATTATTACCTTAAAAAGTTTTCTAAAAAATATTTTTCTAAAGACATTTAAGTTACGATTTTATTAATTAAATAAAAACAAACGTAAATTTCGTCTAGAATGAAATACGAGTATAAACTACACAAATTAGCTAATGTAGAATTAATTAGCAACATATTACGGAATACTGCTGAAACGTTTTATGAGAGGTGTAATTTTGTTATGTTATGTTCCTGTTAAACTTTGACTTTCATTTTCCAAACAAGTGACAGATTATTCCTATAGGAGTTTTTCCGTAGAATATAAATTCGTAAATAAAATTACACAATCAGCTTTAGTTTTTAGGAAAAGTTAAATATACAGAGTTAAAATATACAGAGGACGTATTTATTGCATTACATAAGTCATTAAAAAAATTAAGGTTTATTATATGAAATCTTCAACATGTCTTAAATAAAAGCCTTCTAATTTAGGAATATCAAATACTTTATGTTTATAAGCCTTCTTGCAAATCTTGATGGAAAAATTCTCGTCTCTTCTCATTCTTGCACTTACCATAATTTGTAATAAATAATAGGTTTATGTTTAAAATTCAAGGAATATTTTGCAATATTTTAAAACTTTTATATAATAGCTTAAGATACAAGTTAAGAAAAAATACGTTAAAATATAAGGGTTATATGAACCCTCGCAACAATTTCATAGTTCCCACGGCAGCAATATACGTGCGAGACAATCCATCGTGTCATCCGACACCCTCTACCAGTGTGCGATCCACTCACCTGTGCTCGCGGCACGTTTTACTGACACCATATCTAGACCTGGGCAAGTGCATCGCAGTAATTAGGTTCAGGTAGCTTTAAGAGACAATTGCTAATTCATTCTGTAATCTTTTGCGACAATAAACGGTTGAGCCTCAAAGCGCTCATTGCAAAATAAGATGTGTTTTTTTTTTTTCCTAAATTCAATCTTAGAAAAACTTTACTTACAGGCTCACCATTTAAACAACATTATAACATCCTAGATCTAAATACGTAATTTTTAAAAGAGTTTGCATAAATGGTAAAAATGTAGTATTTTGAATTTTGTAACCCTTTTAAATAAGTTAATGACCCAAAAAAGATACTATGGGATTTTTGGCAAAAATTAATTTTCTAGGATACCCAGTTCAATATTAAATAGATGTTTTAGATTCTTTTAAATTGAAACCTTTTAGTCGTGTGAGATTTTGTTTTTTAATTTTTATATCAAACATAACTCTTTAATATACCCTTTATTTATTTAATTTAGTTCAATGAAAATTATAACAAAGCTTCTATCAAAAAATAGTCTATATGTAGTAAATCTATGTAATCCTAATTTTGTTATAAAACTCAGTTTTGAAGTTTTAAATCGAAAGCAGGTATGAGATACTCTAAATGTACCATTAAACTACCACTTTTTTTAATATGTTTGCACTCGTATTAAACGAATCCGGCTCTCTAATAAATAAGCTGAACTAAGCTAATAAAAAGATCAAACAATTTTAGAGATAAAAATAACGATAATTTTGACAAAAATAAATTTTAAATAAATAATTTAAATTTAAAATCTGATACGCACAATATACCTAAGTTAAAATCATTTATTTTAGAAGAATATTTTAGTTTGGTGAGTTCTATAATATTTGGCTTTATATGGGGATTATTTTAATTAGTTAATCTTTCCCTCTTTTTAGTTTTTATATTGGTCAGTGTTGAAAACCCAAGTTTACATTCAGTTATGTGGACGTAATTAAAAAGGGAGCAAATCAACTTTGGATTATAGCAATATAATCCCTTTGAGAAAACAAAATAATTCTCTTTGTGTTTCGATTTGATCGATTTACGAAACTTAAACAAAAGAAATAGGCAGTATCCTAAATAGCTGTTATTAGTTGCATCCAGTTAAACGATTTGGTTAATTGCATTTGAAATAGGTTTTTAGTCAATTTCCGGTATGTCTATGCTTATACTAAAACTCTATAATTCATATAGTGTGATTAATATTGATAAATTATAAAAATGGATAAAAACAAATCTTTCGATCCTAGAACTCGGGAGATATATGTACATATAAAGATAAAAGTTCTTATAGTCAAATTGCAAGACCATTGAAGTGTTCTAAAGCTATGATTTTTACTGCGATTAAACATTTTCTTAAAAACTCTACAACAAATAATATATGCCGAAAATGTAGACCCTGTATAATAATTGAGCGAGAAGGCGATTATACGCGAATCCAAAAAATTTCCATACAAATCAACAAAAGAAATTAAATCATCAGTTTTAGTGAAAATGACTGTGCACTATTTATTGAAGTTATTACACGACATTTGTAAAGAGCTGGTGATTTTTTGAACGTATTTGCAGTAAGAAACCGTAGTTATCAAAATTAAATCGTTTGAAAAGACTTGAATTCCCGAAAAAAATATCGTATGCATTGTAAAAAAGTTTTATTTTCGGACGAAACAAAAATAAATAGATTATGGTCAGATGATAAAACATTTGTACGACGACCTACATGAGTTAAGAGTTTAATCCTAAGTGGACTCGTTCAACAGCTAAATTTGACTGAGGTAGCATCATGATATTGGATGCTATGTTATGGCGTGGAGTTGGTCTAATTAAAAAAAAGTAAGAGACGTATGGACAGGTTTCAGTACATTGAAATCTTGCAGAGTACCATGCTTCCAAATGCAGGACAATATGCCTGTGTGTTGGGTCTTTCAACGAGATAATGACCGAAACACACAGCGGTCACATTAAAAAGTTGTTTGCAGATAATATGGTAACATTATTACACTGATCTTTATGCAGCCCAAATCTCAATCTTATTGAGAATCTATGGGAGGTTCTGAAAAAGGAAGTTGCTCTGTTGAAAATTTCAAATTTTGATAAACTCTGTTAGGAAACTCAAATACCATGGGGAAGTATTCTAAAAAGTGTATGTGAAAAGTTAGTGGAGTCTTTGCCCCGAAGATGCTAAGCTATTGACAGGATTGAGAGGATAGGATACTCCATCAAATATTAATGTCTAAAAACAAAACTATTCAATAAATAGAATATTTTTCCTAATTATTTGTACTGTTCTTTCATATGACAAGAAGGTAAAGGCTAGTACAAAATTAGAATACCTGTATAACGAGCGATAATACTAAAATTCTAAAACTATTCTTTTTGAAAATTACGATAGCCATTCAAGCCGCTCCTAATTAGGTGCACTTAACTGTAGGTATAAAGTCCAAAAGAGTAACAAAAAGTGAAGTGCGTATCTAGAAAGACCTGAATCCTCTTGTAAAAAGATCCAAATAATTTTAACACCTACCTGTGTAAACTTTATTTTTAATGTGTGATTAATAAAAAGATGAAATCTCCACTTTTTTTCGGAGTTGATTTTTGTATAACCAGTCACATTTTACATTTTCATTATTTAGAGACCCGATCGATTTAATACAAATAGAGAGCTCGGCTGCACCTCCCGGCAGTCAGAATGGGGCAGAAACAAACGAAACAAGTGGCCAACACGGGGGAGATCATAAATTCCATCATCGTCAAACCTGTAGACGTAAACCCGGGGAACATCCAAATGCTACTCCTGATCTTAACGTCCCTAGTAGCAGTCAACCTAGCATACCAGCTCTACAAGGACTACCCGCGCTCCATAAAAAAGAAATATCTGAACAACGCCATTAGCACCATCAGTTCCATCAGCACCAGCAAGGTCTAACCAGCAACGAAGCAGCGATTCAATCATAACACCGTAGCTCGGGCAAGGGTGTTAGCAACTATTTAGTTTTTTAAGAATTTATGTACCTTATGCTAGAGTCCTATGGTCTAATTCATAAATAAAATAAACAAGTTTAAATAAAAAAAAAAAAAATTATTTAGAGATGGATTATAGCTACATACGTTTTCCTGCAAATAAGTAAAGTTATTTGTATTTTATTTATTATTATTTTTATTTTATTTATATTCGATTGGGGCCTCTGATAGTTCAGTTGTTAGCGCACTGTCCTACCGTCCCAGAGGCTGTGGGTTCGAATCCCACGAATAACCATGGTCTCCTGCGCTACGTGGTAACACAATGGGCCAAAATTGGCCTAAGTGTGCCTTTCTAGGCAGCCACAGCAACCTAACCTAACCTAACCTATATTCGATTACTTACTTATTTAATAATTATAATTTAATAAATTATTAAATAAACCTGAAAGGTTTCTGCGGAACGGCGGTTGAGAACAACTATATAGGTATAATAACCCTTATATTGTACAGAAAAGATCAGAAACCGACAACTGATAATAAATATTATGTGAATATGAAAATCGTTTCGCAGAATATAATTCCTCAATGGGTCGACGCGAGTGTCCAATAAACTGCAGCGCCGATATTGTCGCAAAACATATTATCAGTTGGCAAGGGTCTTTTATCAGCCTGCGGGCCTGGACCCCGAGATGATGGTGTTTACAGGTCCATTACATTATGCGCTATAAAAGCTGGGGATATTTACCAGCAAAATACCAATCATAACTACGCATAAACACTTTGACAAATTGTTGTCATTATTCGTTGCCCGGCGGATTACAGGCTGCAGGAGAGCTCCTCGCTCGATGCGAGTTCACCGGAGCACCATGAGCCGGGGCCAGTAGGTATCAATTCAACGGCGGTCGGCCCTAGCTTGCGGGGCGGCTCATTACATAAAGTGCTGTTAAAATTAATATTTTCCGCTGCAAATTGCAGACTGGACCGGTGTACAGACAGTACTCTATTACGGTAGTTGGGACCAGCCTGACCCCTGAGGGAAAGCCATAATTTGGGGGACGACGCAGGCGAATTTTCTTTCGCTTTTAAATTTTTGATTTCCTCCGACGACCGACGTCAAAACGTATCTATCATTCACCGTCAGCCAGTTGCTGGCCAGCTTACACAGGTAAATGAGAATTTTTCAGGAAAATCATATGCTTCCCCTGCTTTCCTATAATTTCGTATGCAAATGTCCATCACTGGAATGACTGACCCGCACGGTAGCGATATGCCCCCCATATTTTTGTGCCCTTGCGCTGCCCTCACGAGAGCGTTCAGAAGCTCCGTACTAATTACGTTGATGCTTTGCAGGGCATCTTTCTCATTTGACGTGATCTTACGGTCCGGCCGTTTTGTCGGAAACTCGTCTCAGATGTTGCATCTGTCCCCCGCGCAAACTTTGCCCAGAATCGGAGGCGTCTGTCTCTGATTCTAACGTCATTGCCGCGGCACACTATGGGGAATGTGCCGTCCAATTTAATTCGTAGCAATTAAAGCGGTCACTTTGTGGGGCTCAAACAGCGATTAATTATGATATACTGTGGGAAGCCGCATAAATCATTTGCTGACAGGTCCCGGGGATTCTTGACCGCGTACCAGCATCGTAAAGATGTTCTCCAACGGGTGGATTATCGCTAATTCCTCATATTAAGGGAATTTTATGAAGTTTATTATACCGCCTCAGATGATTTTTTTTTCGGAAATTTATCATTTAATATTTTCTGTTTACATCAATTAACTTTACAAGAATTTTACAATATCTTGTATTAAATAATTTGCAATTTTTTAGAGGTAATGTATTAAGGTAAGCAATAGAATAAAGTATAATTTCGTTCATACTCGGTTATATAAAAAAATTGATGCGTTTCGATTTAATCCCCCTAAATTTAAAGCGCCCGGAGGTGGCTAACTGACGAAAATTACAAAGCTAAACCAAGTGGGACCGTGGAGGCGGACTTATCCATTTCCTCATCCTCATCAAGCTGCCAGAGGTAAGCCCGAGTTCGGGCTATGAATAAATGATGCACTTACCTTGGAAATAGCTTTTCGTCCTTAAATAACTAACAGATAGCCTAAGATTATATTGAAATCTTTTACCCACGTTACCTTATCGGGATAATCACTTGAAATTTAGTATAGTATAGTATTTGGAATCGCTGATTACGATTCCGACTTTAAACTTGTTAGTACCGAACGAAAACTTGCATAAAGTATCAAGTAAAATTTATTTATAATTTATGGAGCTTCAGAAAAATTAACACCAAAAAATTCTTTTAAAAGATAATTATAAAATTCAAAAAGGAAAATGTTGAAAAATGTATATTTTACCTTTATAAATACGTTACATTGATTCTATACTATAACAAAAATACTTATAATATTCTGATCGTTATCATTGACTTTCTAATCGTCATCATTGAATTTCCCCCACTTTTTTACTTATTCTAACCACTCTATAAGAGTTATGATTAAACAAAAAATGCTATACTACCCTAGCAAATATTGAACGCTCCATCTGGATCATAAGAAATTGAATTTCGTATAAAATAAGGTTTTAAATAAAATTGATCAGAACGTTAAATTTGTTGTGTTTTGTTTTGTTAATAAACAATCAAATGATAAGGAAAATTTATCGGTTAATTCCTCTTTTAGTTTAAGTAAGTTAATTCCACAAATGTTCGAGTCAATAAAATATAAGTTAGAAAATTTCATCTGGACATTGCAGAACATGGGGTATAAATAAAATGAAATTTTGTTACTTTCTCATCATGAATCTGTTTAATTTACTTTAATACATTTTTAGGATTGAAACATAAGGTAAAAAATAAAATATATGCAATTATTTTAAAGTGCTAACATGAAAATCATTAATATGAATTAAAATCATTGTAGGTTTTCAAAACTTGCAGAAGGATGTTTTGTTTAAATAAATTTACGATTTTAGATCTCATAGACGTGGACATTTTTTAGAAAATGTTGATCCAAGACAATTGAGAAGAGCAGCAGTCAAAATTGAATTTTAACAACGAGAATTAGTCTAATAATCTCCTTACCACTAAAGATTTGGATTAAAATAAAAGGTTTTAGGGGTTCTAGTTAGTATTAGTATTAGAGAGAAAGGGGGAGGCGTCAGCCTCGAGCGCTCAGACAACGGTCCATTGCATTCGTCCCCTATATCCGAACTTTTTAGTCATCTTGACGAACCTAAGAACATCAGATAGAGATTGAGAATTGAAATTTTCCATCTCATTACGTCGTCATGCGCGCGTGGGAGAAGGCCGGGCAGTTACAGAGGAAGTGCTCCGTACTATCCTTAGCCTCCCCGCACGAAGGACATGCCGAGTCGCTGATGATCCCTAGGGTGTTCAGATGCTTGCCGCATGTGTTATGTCCTCTGACCGTCCCTACAAGCTTTTTGCAATCTTTACTGCCTAGAGTTCTAGTTTATAAATTTTTATTTTTTTTTTCAAATTAAACAAAAGAACATCTGAATCAACCTATTATAGTACAAGGAAAATCAACTATTATTCAAGGAACGTTTTTGAACCGTTCAAATAACTACTAATAAGAACCAATATTTATCGTTGGTTTAAGTTAGGAATATTGGAAAAGTTACTGGTTTCAATGAAATTTTGTAAGAGCTTTTCGTTTGGTCTAAATCAATATGAAAAGTGATCATTTTCATCGATAAAAAAAAAACTTTCTTACCTGCTTTCATTTAGTACATTGTTATTTTTAAAAATGGCATACACATACTGCACAAATGTATGGTTGTCTCCGCGCGAAAATATTTTTTAATGGAAAAAAGAAATTCGGTCATGTATAAAGTAATGAAAACTGCATAATGACATTATGCAATGGAAAGGTTCAGTTTTAATTTTGATATTTTGCTGAAATTAAAAGTGGAATATTTTGAAAACTATAGCTAACCGCCAAAAAATTTACATATCGTTCTCTTTCAGACCTAACGGATGGCTTCTATAAAATGCCAGTGAAATTGGTGAGTTTAATCTATTTTAAATTCTTTCTTACCTTCGAATTCCCTTTTCAAATGCCGATTCTCAGGTTTAAAATCGGTCCTTAACGCAGTTAAACCACTTTAATCCCAATTTAAATTATACCCCTTTCGGGAAAATATAGACTTAAATATTTTCTAATGTGAACAGTGTTCGACAGCCTTATTTAGCTCCTTAACACATAACACGAATGCCGAATGGTTCGCTGTGTCGATCGGATCGGAATGCGGGTGTCCTTCACCCCTAATCCCACAGTGCGCAGACGCACAGTTCAATTCGCTGGAATTAATCAGCAAATTGGTGCGCAATTTAAACTTTTTCGCGCAGGTACCACAGCATCCTGCGTGAATTTCAGTTGGAGCTGTAGCTGGGGCGTGCAAAACAGCATTTTAATCGTCCTCGCAATTACAAGCGGATCGACAGCTGATTACCTTGATTGACAGCATAAGTGGACCGTCGAAGGAAATTGCCCGTTCAGTGGAGCGGGCTTCAAATTGAGGCTGTTTTTCCTCTTATAATTAAAATGTCAAAGGCATGGCGCAACAAAGCATTTCTTGATCTCAAAATTTTTGATAACTGTCCTGAAACGGCCTAGAGGTTCAAGTTTGTTTCAATTACCAGGGAATTCTCTAATGCACTTGTACAGCAACGTGCTGGTAGATCAGCCGGCGGCGGTGCAACCGTTACGCGTCATAACTCGAAAGCCACCAGATCAGAAAGGAAGGGCAGGCGGACGTGAACAGTGCACTTGCCCCGAATATCCTCACCGGCCGGAGGAGCTGCTACTGGTTTATTTTATGCCACTGTTCGAATAGTAGTGCAGCATAGGCCCTCGTGGATCAGCCACAGAAGTCGTGAGTTGTCTCGACTGGTCCCCAGGGTAATAACATGACATTACAGCGGCAGCGCCCTTTGATTACTAGCGCTGATTTTATAGCAAATTTACGCCTTTGAGACAATAACAGACAGAGCCCAGGCGTTTCTCTGACTTAATGCGGGTAATTCGAAGCACCCTGGTTTGCGTCGATTGCCGAGACCTCGTTTATGCTCCACCATGACCGGCGGGTCCTCACCACACCAGCAGCTTCACGAGGTGGGTCCCGATGAGCTCTGATTGCCATGTCCGATCCTCTGTCCTCCATCATATGAAGACATAAAATTTAAAGAGCTTTTGATACGAGGAAATGTTTTGACGGTATGCTAATTGCTTCTGCAGGTACTAAAAGTAATGTCCGGATCTTCTTCTCAAAAGTCCGCGGGCGGTTATCGTTCGCAACTTGAAATAACCAAGGATTCGAATGCACCGACTAAAATACAAAAAAAACAAAAATCATTTGGCTCGCTTGTTCACCTTGTTGTACCTAGCTTTTAGCTTACCGGTCAGACGGAGCCCTTGGACTACCCGAGTGTTCGCTTTCTCCCTCCTACACCGCAACGAGGCATTCCCGCCGATAATTTTCCCATCGTGCATCTTGTCACTATCAGCGCAAGTCAAAACTCTTCGCATTCATGAATGAATGGGCTCGGTGCATGCAATGCATCGGAATCCACTTTTGATGGACTCTCGTTACAGCGGATAACCGCGAGGAACACGCACGCTGTGACGTCACATTCAATTGCGTGCAGCTATCGATTAGGGAAGAGTGTGACGTTCCAACTGCCGCTCAATGCATACCACATATACTACATGGCAAAGCCCTCCCCAACTGTCCGGTCCCAATTCAATTCATGTTGGTAGATGGTTAAATTTTAATAAGATCTCATGCCACTTATAATTTGACTAGCCGGAGCTGACAAAGAGCCCTGCGAAGGACAAATTTTTGCAGCAACAGTCCACTGTAGGCAAATAGGACAATGTAAGGAGCAGGTGTTGCACCAACGACCAACTTCCTATACAGAGGAATTTCTCAAAGGGACTTAGTTAGGGGATAATTAAGTCTAAGTGCCATATGGAACAACTATTCCAGGCTCCAGGCTACAATTAGTAGCCCGTCGCCGTCAGTGTGACCCATGCGATAACATATGCCACCGGCAGTAGACCAGAAAAATGTTGAAGGGTTGGAGTTCAAAGAATTTTTATTTAACTTTTCAAAGTTGTAAAAATAAACAAATAAAATAAATTTGATTGCACAAAATTCGAAGCCCGTACACAGTAAAAACTATTTTGACTTCTACTTGTATAATAGCAAAAATTTACACATTTGTGTAATAGCTTCGCAAATTCGTATTAAAAATGGCAAATTCGATCGTAAAATTAAAGAAATTCTAAGTTTTACTAATTATAATAAGTAAAATTCAAGTAAACTATAAAAAAATTACACACAATGTGTACAACTTTACAATTTGTTCTTTAAAATACTCACTAAAGTAAAATTCTCATCTAAACCCAAAACTATTCTATTAATTGCAGTCTTCATTCATTGTTTAGATCAGTTGTTATAAGATTTAAAGAAAATACACAACAAATATATTTAAAATTCGTACCGTACGTTTATTTACTTCACCTGTATCTCTATTTTTGATTCTGAAGGAAAACTACTCCATACGACAAAGAAAATTTGTTGAAATTTAGAAATATTACAACCTGCTTTTCAATTTTATATTACGTAAATTTTATAGGTTTTGCTTAAATTTAATTATGTTTATTCAATCTCAGGTCCACAACATCTTGGATCAGGTCTCATGACATTCTATTACTGGAATGGCCGTCTAATAGTCCTGATCTCTCTCCAATAGAGTCTCTTTGAGGAAAAATGAAGAAAAGACTTACAAAATATCCGGCCAGAAACCTTGAAGAACTTCGTTCATTAATCACTACTGTTTGGGAATCCATAACATAAGAGGAATGTGAAAATTTAGTGGCAACTATGCCTCGAAGGATAAATGACGTGATAAAGAACAAAGGCGATGTCACCAAATGGTAATAGAGTGAATAAAAACAACTTAGACCAACTATTCTGCACTCAATTCAGGGTAGACCAACTGTTTTGCATGGCTACTTAATAATGCAAAATAAAATTATTACTAAATTTGAGACCTGAATTTTATATGTTTTGAAATAATTTAAGAGGATGACTTCCAGAGATTATAAAACAAGAATAAATTTTATTTAATAAATAGTTATTTGAAAAATATATGCTTAGTTATAAAATAGACTATTAAAATTTGTCACTAGACCAACTATTTTGCATTTGGGTAGTAGTTAATATGCAAGAACATTTTGGCGGTCGCTTCTATCTTCGAAGATATTTAACATTAAAATATGAAAAAGTTGCATTTTCTGACTTTAATATTTTACAATTTGCTTAATTTTAAGAGCTGACATTAATAATTATAATAGGTGTGTAATAATACATTAATAATTATGTTGTGTAAGAGCAACAAATAAAACGATCTGCTTGAAAAGCTAATAAAATACTATAAGCAATAAAAAGTAAGTAACGCTGTATTTGTCTATGTTTCGGTGGGATGTTTTTTCCAATTTATTCTTCCGTATAGAAATATAAAAGATTAACTCGCAATATATCATTTTAAATTTTGGCGTACGATTAAGAGGGGAAAAGTACGTAACGTACACGTCCTTTAAGGTACGAATTGATTCGAAGTGAGATGACTAGTGGAAAATTTAATGCGATACTTCCCACGACGACCTGATAAATCGCGGTCTATATCACGCAGAATGTAAGAAGCCCTACGCATCCATCTAACAAAAACTAGCAAAATCCAGCCAGTCCAGGAATCAACTGAGATGGAAATTTATAATATTTTGTTCTTGATTGGAAGGAGTGCGCGGGTGTCGCATGTCAAAACCCAAAACCGCACAATCACATTCATCCAGGTTGATCGGCAAATGAGTTAATTGCTCATGTGATACCCATCCGGATCGATTACACCGTGGGATCACACCACACCACGAGCCTGGCTACCTGTTAAAAAGAAGACTCATCGCTTCGACACGCCTGCGGTGGCATCCCACGCAGCTACAAGTTCTGAAATTGATACAGTAGCATTGCTGCCGAGATGCGGCTCAATTTAATGTGATAGAGGCCGGCTCAGGAATGAATTTTCCTTGCGGTTTAACCTACTCTTTGCCAATATTTCCAGATTTTCGACTGCGGTCAGCACAGCGGCGGTGTCATATAGCCCGGCCGTACGTAGCCTGGGAATCAATATAAAAATTTAAAGCACTTATCCTACGAAAATCGGTCAACATTTGATTATCCGACATCAGTTCTTTGCCAAATCAATTTCCACAACCCGCATATTGAAATAAAATATAATAGAATAGAATACGCGGAACTTGTACTTTAATTTTCTCAAAATAAATTTTTCTGTTGGATATCTTCCATCATCTAGGAAAAAAATTGTCCTTTGAACTTTGAATTAAGCAAATTAAAATTAAATACTACAAATGAAAAGAAAGAGTAACATATCTTGAAATTATCGAAAATTTAGGAAATTTCAATAAGAGCTTGAATTAGTAGTATTTGTTTAACTTTTGTAAAGAAAAATGTTTAATAAATAGGTTTTTAGTATGCGTGCTTCTAGAATTTTTAACATGCAGACCAATACGCAATCGCTTTTAAAATTAAAACGAAAATTATGAAACAGCAAAAATGTGTGCGCTCATATGAATTATTAACTGCCAAATCTAATCTTTCGGATGCTTAAAAAATTATTTATATAAATAATTGGCATTAGTTAATCGAGATCATCATATCGTCCTCCGTAAATATTGTTTCATTTTTCCATACATTTTTGCATAATAATTCAATAAAAACTAATCTTTATAATTCTCATAAAAATTGTATTGCTTTTTCTATTAATGACCTTCGTTCTGAAGGACAAATTTTAGTATATGTAGACATAGAACCTTTTGTAAAAAAAAAATAATAAAAATAATTTTACCAAGTTAAGCAATTACGTTAAAACATCAAAGAGAACAAAAAATTAATATATGAATATATTCAGGCTTAATTCAAGTTTTGGGACAGGGCTTAGCCTAACTTATGGTAGGTCGTACTTGAGCTAAGTTTTGCCAAGATTAAGTCAAGCTAGAGTTAAACTCAGAATTCAAAATTGTAAATTGGATACGAAAAATCAAACAAATGATTTTGCAGGAGTGGGAATTTTCGGGATTAATGATTTCGAATACTAAGCTTAATTTTAAAATTTGTTATGCAGTTGGGTGTACCGATGTTTAGTACGTTAAGATAAAATAACGATTAAACTAGTGTTGACGAAACTCTCATTTTTCATACAATGTCCTTGAGATATTATAAAGAAACAGGTATAGGAAGGGGACTAATAATTGCGTACTAGAAAATCGTAGACAACTAGTAAATAATTTTTTTTTAAGTAGCTAGAATTCTGAAGTAAAAGTCTTTTATTAGTTTTATAATAAATGAAAATATGTAAAGTTATAAAATTTCACTTATTTTTTATCCTATTACTCATCACTTTTTTTAAAATCTGTTCAATAAATTATATATGAAATCGTAAATGAAATTGTTAAATAAATTTTCAATTCTTAGAAAAATATAAATAAAAATTACAAAATCATGTCCCAAATAGGAATTTGATTGAACCCTGAATAATCGCTAGAAAATATCATTCAAATGGAACTACTGGCCGATATTCAGATTTTACAAAGTTTCTTCTACAAGTTCAGCATCAAATATAATATTATCCTTTTTGCTATACCCAAGAAGATTTTTTTTATACATAAAGATCATTTATCAAATTCATTCTTTAAAAAAAATTAAGTTATTCAACTTTGGTTTAAATTAACTTTGGCATCTCTTCACGGATTTCGATTAAATTTTGTCATAACATTTCCCTTAACTTATAAGTGATGAATATATGTTACAAACATTTTTTTCGCAATTATGCAGTTTTCAAACTATTTGAAATTTTCATTATCCACCACTATGTTTTCAATCTTCTTTAAATAATTTCGTAACAAGTTGTTGAATTTGCAGACATTGGAGCACCGACGCGAGATTTCCAATACCCTTTACATACATCAATTGTTAATTGGCGAGACTGATTGTCCTGAATTGCTTTCTTCGCTTCTTATTAACATTAAGCCGTATAATCTCCGAAACACTGACATTTTAGAGGGTCCAACTCATCGAACCAACTATGGCAGGTCTGGTCCTATCAGCTCTTTAGTAACTGTGTACAACAGAAATTATCCCTTGCTTGATTTTAACGAAAATAAATCACAAATTAAAAATAGGCTTAAAAATAATAACTACTTTTTATGTTTGCATTTTAAGATTTTTTGTATATTCTATTGTACAGTCAGGGCGGTTGTCTATTGGCTAAATAAAAAAAAATAAAGTTTATTTTTATATTTAAGAATTCAGTACGTATTAATGTATTTTTTTTTCTTTTGAGCAGGAATGCGTGCTTGCCTGCATGTAAATTATTGCGGTATCATGTAATATCAGATATTTTATCTATAAGTTTAAAACGCGAATTTGTGCCTGTTTGGAACATATTTCGCCTAAACAAAATTACTGTGAAATTGTTGCGTTGTTTTAATTTAAAATTGCCGCCGGTTTCCTATTAAGAAAAGTGAGATTTGATCAAGTCGTGCATTTTTGATAAACAATTTTTTTTTAAATTCCTATTTGTGAAGCATTAAAGGAGATGTTATATTTTAAATATTTAAAATACCAAAAATAGAATTATTCTTAACTTTATGACTCCATTTACTTCAATAACAAAAAGTAGTTAAAACTTGGAATTACCATATTTTCACTTTTAATGATTTGGGTATCATAGAAATTTACTTTACTCTTTTATAAATAGTTTTTAAAGAAGCACCCATTACTCTATATAAAGCAGGTTTTAATAACAAACAGGGCATTATAAAATAAATGTCTAAGTTATGTGAATCAGTGACGATTTTAAATTATTTTCTTGTTTTGTGCAATCTTCATCTTAAGATCTGCGACAAGTCTCTGAATAATTAACGATTTCTTTAGCGCATTTAAAGCCTATACATAGCCCGGATAAGAAATTTACTTTTTTTTTCGCGAATTTATAGCAACTTCGTGCATTCTGCACCGCCGACGTTGAAGCTGAAAAATTTTTAGCAATCACTCATCGGAACGGCAAAAACAAATTGTTGCAAAACGAAAAGCGTTTAGCTGACGACTGTTGCGGTGGAGACACGTTTTCGGCGGGCGCCGAACACCGTTCTGATTTTGAACTCTTAACGATTTATTTCCGCTCCCGTACCTCGCTCGGGCTGGCTTCATTGGAGTAAGCTGATTTGCATAATTAATTTCGCGATGACATATACCCCCAGTCATCGGCAATTTATAGAGCCTTGCGGATTAAGTAGTGCCCAGTTTTTGGATGACACGTCAATTTATTCGCGATGTCCACATAGTAAATATGTATTTTACTTACATAATTGAGACGTCTTATCGGTCTATACGTCTTTTAGAATAAGGCGTATTTATGATCCCAATTAAATACATTACGCAAGAGAAAAAGACACTCATAGTACTATGAAGTGGAACTTACACACAATTTCGGGTTCTATTTCCTCCGACAGATTTTTGACGAGATGAACATTGGTCAGGTCAGTCAAGTCAGTCAATTGGGCGGGTGTAAAGCGCTCAGGCCACTTTCTGTTATCAGCTTTCTTTCATACACTTTCTTTAGTAGAAGAAGCAACGGCTGTTTCTTCCGTTGGTCACCGCCAATATGCGCCTTCGATAGCTCAGTTGGTAGAGCGGTGGACTGTAGAGGCATTTGCGAAGAAATCCATAGGTCGCTGGTTCAAATCCGGCTCGAAGGAAGCGATTTTTCTATCATTTTTACTTTTTGGCAATTATATATTTTCCGGAGACCTCAACGAAAATGTTTTGTATAAAACATGAAATTTAATGTCGGAAAATATGGTATAAATGGAAATTTCTACAATTAAAGGTTACTAGTTGAAAAAATAAATAAAAAGATTATGTATAATGTTTTATATATCAGGATGACTCTCAGTTTAAAAATTGGAACTTAACAAAAACACCCATGTCCAAAATTTAGTTCTACATACTTTGATCCTCCAATTCCTCACCTCTGGAAGGAGGTAGAAGTAGTAAAGTGGAGGCATAAATTCAATACAAATTAACTTCTATTATGCACCTAAAAATTATACATACAATTTTTCTCTTTTTTCTAGTTTAACGTTGTAAGTAAGAGGAATATGTACACAGTTTTCCCATTTTCCCGACACATTATTATTACACTCCCATTTTTGAGAAAAATCAGTTTAACTCTTTTACCCCTACTAGGACAATATGTCCCACCATATTTCAAAGAAGCATACATCTTACATTATTAAAGAGAATATCAATGTCAGAAATCCCAATAGACTTATTGTTTGTCTATTGATGTGTACGATAAATCGTTATTCTGAGAAAACTAGTCGCCGCATTATCAAAATTAGCAATGCTGAGTAGTCATATTGCGTCACACAACAGATTCACATACGAACAGACCGAGTTTTTGAATGTTTCGTCTATTTAGATTATTTGGAAAGGCTACCAATTGTACGATCTACGTACAAGACGTCGATCTATACTTTGCACAAAAGAGACAGATACGGACCAAATACGTACATATGCTCTGGATGTAATAACGCATTAGAATTCAAATGATTTAAGATTTTTGAAGGAAAGTTATATTTGCTCCTGCTGAATACAAGAAATATTGAATTATCAAATAAATGCAAGAAAAAGAAAAAATTGATATAGAAGAACTGATTACATGTACTTGATTAAGGTAATAATACGATAAACAGTAATAAAATTAAGTGTAAAATGTTATAGCAAATGTTCAAACCGGTCATTGGACCGGTGATGGTACGTTTAGTGTTAAAGTAAATATGTACAAATAAATAAAGAAATACATTGGTTCATTGGCCACAAACACCCGAGTAAAAATTAAAAAATTGCTTTAGGGGGGCTATTTCATGCTTACGGGCCTAAGAGAGGCCCATAGCAGGCCAAAAATTTTATTTTAAGCTAACACTACGCCTATATGAGACTTAAACATTTTATAGAATAAACTCTGACTGACTATTAACACTACGCCTATATTAGGCTCAAAATTGCTGAAAACTGAGCTCAAAGACAACACTGCGTCTATATGAGGCCTATATAGGGCACAAAATCTTCAAAAACGGATCTGAACCACAGCGTCTATGTAAAGCCAATAAGCAATGAAGCTTGTTTTTGTAGAATAAAAAATTACAACGCTGTTGCGCTTTAGGTTTATTTAAAAGTATCGATTTAATATTTTATATGTTTTATAGACGTCTAATTCTATCTTTATAATCCCCGATGTTTTATTCATATATTGATATACCACAATACCACAATTTCTACTCAAAATTCTTAATCTTATGCTGAATATAAAGAAAACTCCGTAGTGAAATGTTTAAAAAGTACAATAAAGTTCATATTTTAATCATTTATAAAAATACCATTAAACAATTACAGATTGATTGTATGGTTAACACCTTCACTTTCATCAAAATGAACTTTTAAAGGTGTTTTGTACTTTGAAATTTCCAAAATAATTTTTTTTTCAATATTATTTCATTTAGGAAAGCAAACAGACTTAATTGTACGTGTCTATATATCAATTATTATTGCTCAAAGTGTAAAAAACATTTTTTTTTGGATTCTTAATATAAAAAATTAATAGCAAAATACATTTAAAAAAAAATTGTAAAAGCGGTTGCCATGATTCCAACCGTATGGACTCGTTTGAAAGAAAGCCGGTTATTATTTTGCTTCAAAGTAGCTATAGCCTGAACTAGAAAAAATTATTTTAGTATTAGTTAGGACAGTTCAAATAAGAGCATTTTAAAATAATTTCAACTTAAATTTTTTTTTATTTATTATAGTAGAGATTGGTAGGTACTCGAACATGTCTTTCTGAATAACGCCTTTAATTTCGTTTAGTACGCATAGAATACAAAATCGTTTGTTATTAATTCCACCCCGTTCGAAATTAAATATACTTTGGAAAGATTACATTCTCTTTAATTTTTATTTGCACTTTTAGATCCTCAAAATTATCGAAATCAAAATAGAGTTCTCCTCTTATCTTTTGTCCTCAAATTGATAATATTTGATCGATATTGTTATACATAAATACTTACGTGGAATAAAAATAATAATTAACATATACATATATAAAATTGTAATTTTAATTTTCGAGAATAAATCTTATGTGCATGGATTGAGTTTTATATGGAGTTCTTAAGTTAGAATCTCCGGCATTAAACTGATTGCAAATTTTGTTCCGAAATCCTAAATAGGAATTTTAAATATTAGCTAGCTAAGTGGATGTAACTACCCCCTTGGGATACAATGAATTTAGAAACATTACTGCATTAATTTTTATTTGCTCCATCATGTCTTCAGTGGATTCATTGGGATAAAAAAAATGATATGAAAATGTTGACCATATACATGCAAATTGTATTGTACATACAAATTCGAGAACATTTTACAATTTCTGTATTTGCAAACATTTGGGCGCTCTGCCTATACAATTAAGATAGATAAATATATTTTATTAATATTATATTTATTTTTTTATTATGCATACTATTCCAAAAAAAAATTAATTTGAATATGCTGTGCCGGGAACAGAGATGAAACGTACTTCCTATTTTACTGGAAACTATTGCTGGGGTAGCCTTTCCGTCTTCTAGCAAGGAAGAAATGGAGCAGGTATTGCTTTTACATTAATCAGGGTTCTGGCCACACCTGGTGCAGAGCCCCCGGGGAAATTTATCTTCCTGCATCAACGGAAACAAATGTAGGGACATGAATTCCGCAGCTTCTGGTTGCCTATGTCATATAATTCTTTCTGCGGAATGGAGCTCCTGCCCTTACTACCAGTCCGAGATCATTAAATTAATTGTAGCAACAATAACCGCAGCAGTGCCAGCACCAGTCAGAGGGCTAAACGTTTCTACTCTGAGGCCTTAGGCTACTGCTACCTGAGGGCTGAACCAGGCCTTTGATCGTCTTCTTTTTATCATAATTTCGCGACGTATTAATAATTCAATGCAAATTTCCATTATTTATTACGGCGGGTATTGATTTCAGCAGTTTACCTTTAAAAATTATTCGGTAGTTGTCGACATAAATAGCCGCCCCACAAAATTAATTGCGGATCGGATGTCTGACTCGGTGGGAGTCCGCGGATTCCTCATCTCTGACACCGTTGCGCTCGATTCGCGCTAAGTAGTTGCCTGTAGGATCAGGAGGCACCCAAATGACCACGATGCAACTGGCCGAACTGCACCGGCGAAAAGGTCGTTCGTTTTGAGTTATGGCCAGCGCTAAGCGACTGCTCTGTTTGTAATTGCTCGATTAGACCCGGTCAATGATTCCGCACATGCCTTCGCTTCCTTAACTGAAAATTAAGACAGAATATGCAAATTCTTGGTTGAAGGATTCATTTTCTCCTTCTTTGGGATATATTGATAAAGCTTAAGGTGAACACCATTCTAGATTCAAAGAAATGTAAAAAAAGCAAATAAGATGATCTTTTAAAATCAGAACTAACTTTGGTTCGAATTTAATAAAGATTACCAAAAATTAAAATTAATGTAGTGCAATTTTGGATACATCAAATTATCATTTTTAAAACAGTCCTAAATTTGAAGTTATTATTCCACAAACAAATTTCCTCTCAAACCACTCATTGTAAGATTTAAAAAAAAAAAAATCGGATTTGAACCATTATTGGCCCATCTTCGACCGCAACAGATCTAGAAACTTGGTCTCGCTCAAGAGAGCCGCTATCAGCAACGTAGTAGCGGTCATTACGGGCCACTGTCTCATCGGCAAACATGCCAATAGGATGGGGGTGACCACGCATGACTTCTGCAGAAGTTGCCTCAATGAGGAAGAGGAAGAGAACATCCTTCACTTCCTGTGTCAATGCCCAGCACTAGCGGTGCGGAGAAATCGGAGCCTGGGCTCCACTTTCTTTAATGATCTGTCGGAACTGAGCTCCGTCAGGATTAGAAGCCTGGAGCAGTTCATTAAAGAGTCCAAATGGTTCAAAGGCTAGTTATTGGGGGCTTCGTCTCACGTGGTATCACAATGGGCCTACCTTGGCCTAAGTGTGCCTTCTTTTGGCAGCCACTTGAACCTAGAACCTAGAACCATTATTGTCAATTTTTTAATTCAATGTTCTTGAAATTCCAACAGTTGAAATGTTGTGTTATATTTATCACTTTTATTTTCCTGAGCATAAGAGTTGAATTAACAATTTGAATATTCGAAACTGTATAAAATTTAGGAAGTAAGTAGAAAACCGGGTCGGCAAAATGTAAAATTCAACACTTTATAGAATTATAATAAAATTTTGAAGGACACTGATTAAGAATAGATAAATTTATTATTAAAAATTATGAAATCATGAATTCTAAACTTTATGGACTACCTATGAAAATGAAATAAATAGATGATAGATCATGTAAATGTTCTATGAATTTTATTACCGCGAACCAAAAACTAATTTTAATTTTTGTCTTACATAATTTAAGGTAATGCATTTCTCGCGAAAGCGAAACACCGTCACCTACCTCTACACCATCATTGAGGAGCCAATATCTAGCTCCGATGATTTTGTTGATCTGGGTGTCAAGTATTCATCGAATGGATCCTTTGGATCCCACATTGATGATATTCTGTTAAGGGCACGCAGGACTTTGGGTTTCATATCCAGAAACTCCAAGCATTTCAGGTCGCCAAACACAGTTAAGGCACTATACACCTCGCTAGTCAGACGATGCAATATCTTCCATCGAATCCGTCCAGCACAAATTTCTTAGGCTTTTTATGTATAAAAACAATCTTTCAATGTCTCCCATAGAACACGACTATTCTCTCGCACTAAGTCTCTCAAATGTTAATACGCTTGAATCACGTCGTCACGTTAATGATCTGTTATTTTTGCATTCAATTGTTAATAGCCGTATACTTTGTCTTGATTTGTTTAACATTTTTCAATTTAATGTACAATCTAGAATAGTTCGACGTCCTTTACCTTTTTTGTGTAGACTACTACAGAACTTCTTTCGCTTTCAACAGTTCCATTCCGCGTTTAACAAAGATCAGCAAATTCTGTTTTACACTCGACACACGAGCTTAACTTATCTTACTCTCTGTTCAAAAATCTAGTCAGTAGTCGCCTGTGATCTTTATTCTATCTTTGCTTTGTCATTGTTTTTTTATTTCTACGTTTCTTCATTTTTTCGTTTTATTATATCATGTATTGTACTTATTTATCAAGCCATTTATTTTATTTATACTGTATATACATTTGAAAGTGCAATATTTATGTCAGATGAATTTTTTTTATTTTTGTATATTTCTGTATATTTTGTAACATTGTAAAAAGGGTGCATACCCGTTGATTTGAATAATAATAATAATAATTTACGCTTAACGTTATAACAAACAGAAGTAAAAACGTTAAAAGTTAATTTTAATACAATTTCTTCTTTTATAATTAAATAAATTTGGAAACAGAACCCACTTTCTTCTTAGGTGTCTTGGAAAGCTATTTGAAACATCCTGTTTTACCCAACATTATTTTTATAACTAGCTTTAGGTAAGTCCTGTAACGCCTCATTTCTTCACAAAATTTTTGATAGAAATATGCCTTCTTAACGGTTATTTGAATTCTTATTGCTCCCGAAGGAAGTTTGATACAAAAGAAGTTACATTATATTACAAAACAAAATAAAAATTTAGTTTGACACGCAGACCGGATATATCCCCAACGAAAAGTTCGTTATTTTGGGCAAAATACGCAATTATAGTTAACTTAGCTGGCAATTAATATTTTTAGTTTATGCCTCCGTAGGGAGATCAGGAGATACCCCGAAGGTCTAATGCCTTCCGACCCCCCTAAAATAGCAATACCCAAATTATGGTGGAATAGGTTTTAGCGTAATGCTACCATAAAATGATACCGAGCCGAAGCGGATGCCATAAAAGTTATTATTTAGCCTATAAAAGATTTCAGAAGCGGGTATAACCCTCACATCAGACGATGTTGAAACGAAGTAAAAAGGTCTGGAGAGTCCTTTTCACAAAATTAACAAACGTCGGTCTCATGCAATCCAGCGAATAAAATTGAAAGTTTGTCGCCACTAATAAAAGGCAATTTGGGTGATTTGCTGGCTATGGTGATCCCCCTTGCACTGTAAGGGAAAGCGGTTGCGGTAATTTCTTCGCCTTTAGTCAGGACGTGTGAAAGTCATCGATTAGGACTGGATGGGATTGTTTGAAAGAGCTCGGGTGGGGGCTTGTTTGCTTTCATTTTTTCCGGGCCACACGTCTTTTAAATTTTCATTTAAACGCGACATGTTTCTAGCAATCGCAAGAAAGGAGGGCGGACTTTTGCAATAAATTATATGAGTACGCAACCCTTACTAGAAATGGTGCAAAGGTACATTTTTCTTCTAAATCGCTTCCTTTTGGTCGTAATTATGCTGCAGAAAAATTGTTTGCAGTTCATATTCGCTCAGTTGTATATTAGCAAAACAAGCAGGGCTAATTCTAACAAATACGTTAAAATCTTCTGTAGCTATTTTTCAATGTAATGATTGGCCCCGCCAGGAAAATCACCATAATACGCCTCAATTTGATGAAGTTTATAGATTGCGTTAATGCTATTCGGCCTCGTTATAGTGGCAGATGGCAGATTTTAATCTGCGAAATCGATCAGATCAGAAATTTTAATTTTCGCAATCATATATGCTGCTGAATTTTGCGAAAAACAAATAATATAAAACTTTGGCAGGCTATTACTCTTGTAAAAATTATCCGATTTTAAATTTTCAAATTTGTTCATTTTTCAGATAGGTATATAGTAACTTATTTCTTTCGATTTTTTTTATTTGGCCCTCTAAAAATAGTTGTGGTGCAATAAATTATGTAATGTAAAAAAATTGGTTGTCTAAACTTTTGTAACAATTATCGGATTTTAAATTTTCGTAAACTGTCGTTTTTAAAAAATCTAGTAGAAAGTTTTATTTAGATTTTCTTCTTACGTAATCTAAAAATAGAAGCCCTTAATTATTTCGATATGTATTTTCGTTTCTTTAATTTTTTCTATTAATGATATAAGATAACAAGAGATGAGAAATTTTTCTCAGTATGATGGTTGAAAATTTAGTCAGTAATTATGAATTTATTGTATTGATTACCGGTAATTTTGTTTTAATTGAACGCTTTAATTAACGATGAGAGAATAAATGTTTCTGCCTTCTATTGTTTATTGCACTATAACTATTTTTAGAGGATGAAGTAAGAAAATCTAAAAGAAATGCGCCACTAGATTATTAAACAATTACTTTTTGAAAAATTAAAATCAGATAATTGTTACAAAATTTATGCATTGTCAAAGCTTAGACAACAAATTTTATTTTACATTATATTGTTGCCACAACTATTTTTAAAGGACGAAATAAAATAATCTAAGAACATTGCACAGCACAATTCAGAAATGAAAAATGAACAAATTAGTTTTTGAAATTTAAAAATCGGATTTTTACAAAATTTACGAGTTTCTATTATTTGGTTTCCGTAAAATACAGAATCATAGTCATATTACCATAACAAACTTTTAAATTGAAAAATTTGAGAAATGCAAAATTCAGGCAAAAACCAACTTAATACAAGACAAGACATTACTATCATTGGTGGAAATAATAGAAAAATCTTTAATTATTCTGTAAATTTTAGTGTATAATACGGAATAAAATGAAAATAAAATAATATGATATTTTTCTGAGTTATGGATAGGTGGGCTCAACAAAAAAAAATGGTTTTGAACAAAATTTTCAATCACAGTTTTTCGTAATAAAAGCAAATCAAAAATTTTTAAATTATCTTTCATTATCGTAGGATAATATAAAGGACCACGTCAATCGACTGTGCTTTCACCTCTTGATATTAACCCAAAACCTAGATGTAGAAAAATCTTAATTTTAAATTTTATATCTAACAACAACAACAACAATTGAGATTATTTGAACAATCTTACCGGCAATCATTCTTCTATTCATAAATATCTAACAACAAACCATCACTTCTCTAAAAAAATATACAAAAATTCTAACGGATATGATTTTATAAAAAACAATATATTCGAATTTTAAAATTCGAAATTGAAAATTCAAAAGCGTTGGACTTAAATTATTTATTTTTTGATACTAAATTCTATTAAAAATTCAAAAATTTCGGTAATCGAGGGTTTCCGGAATCGGCAAAGCTGATGCTGACTTTGAATATAAAATGTTAGTTTTAATTATTAGTTATATAATATGTAATCAATAAAAATAATCACTTTTAACTTATGTAAGATTTTAATGAAATTTAGTATTGAGAGGACGGGTATTAGGTATTATAAAATTCATGCATAGAATTGAAGTTATCTGTTCTTTTTTAATTTAAAAGAAAGCTATGATAGACAGACAGACAAACAGAGTCAGATATCAAGTCTTTTTTTAATTTAAAAGAAAGCTATGATAGACAGACAGCCAAACAGAGTCAGATATCGAGTTGTACAAACAACTTACCGATTTTTGTAGTATTATGTTATTTGGGTAAAAGCGGTTCAAATTCTTAGATTGAGTCGACCTTATGAAGCCACCACCGTTCTGCCGTGGTATTTAGCCAAAACCAAATAAAACAACAAAACACAGTCCAAACATTCATGTGGAACTGGAAAACGAAACTTTCCAAGAGTGAGATGCCACCGCACCGAAGAGTGAGACGACGACTTAAGAAATAGGCCTGTACTGTGCACCAGAAGAAAAGCCCACCCTCGATTTGGCCACGCCCTCCGTTTTAAGCCATACAAAAGTAACCTTTTGCACATAAGCCCGAGAAGTAGCCGATCGAAAATGGAGGGACTTTCCGTTCCCACCGCTGTTTCTATGGAAATTATTTAAGAGGGTTGGGCGGGGACCATGCACGGCGGTCGCTGTACATGGGATTAGGATTTCCCAAAGACCGACTGGCCGCGCTTTCACATAGAATTGAGCGTGGCGATGTGTTGAAAGGCATCATGGCCGCTCCATAGAAACAAGAGGGAAGGCGACGCGGCCTCGATGGGGAAGAAGCGTCGCGTCGCGGTTTGCCTCTTGTGCCCTGCGCGGGAATCCATTTTCGTGGGCGCAGTTTCTTTTATTTTGAAACTTCTGCTTTTTTTACCCAATTGCTTATTAATTTTTAATATGAAAACTGATTACATATTACCAAGATTTACACTGAGCGTGAATTTTCCTGATCATTAGAACCGATAAGAGACCCAATTCACAAAACTCTACTTCGATTAGATTGCTTTTATGAATCTTTCTAATTGAACCAAATTGGATTGATATTGTCACAGATAAGTGTCACTTGCAACAAATTCAATTACAACATTTTTGTACAATAGTCAAAGTATCGAGAGAATTCGTTTATTTTTAAGGTATTTCATGGGTTTTGAAACTTTTGAAAAATCGGAGAGGAATATTTCTTGAAAGTTTCAAGTCAATCCGAGCAAAACTGTAGAAGTAAAAGACATTCAAAACTCCTCCTATGGCTATATGGCTCGACTCTGTAATATCGTAAAACTTTAAACGCGTTTTCCTCAATACATCATATTCATAGTCGGTGGGCAATTTATTTCAAAAACGATTCCATCGATCATAATGATATTTTGCACACTACTTTTAAATTGTATCGCCTCGTGATTGAACGAACGATTTTTATGTTTATTGACCGCAATTTATTTTTCAAGCCAATACATGTCCAAATTTTTGAAAAAGAAGTGGCAATATTTGCAGGAAAAAGTAAACGTTCGAGTTTTTTTTCAGATAAGTCCTTCCGTCCACTGCGAGAGCACTTTTTTAAAGGCACAGGCGCAGATCAGCTCTCATCGCTTCATTTTTCAATATTTTTCATTGCAATATTTATGAAATATTATTCAAATGTGACTCTTTCGACCACTATAACTTAAAATAAAGTAGTTCATTTAGTTTGTTCAAAAACAAATTATAGAAAACAACATTTTTTTGTTGTCCTGAAAACCCATGTAACCCCCCTAAAGGATAATTATTTTAGTAGGCTTGGTTATTTGTAGCGGGATTAGCCCCTAAGCAAAATATTAAACTGCTTATGGGTCTCACCATTCATTCACCCAAGCTAAAAACTATTAAAAAAATATTAGTCAAATTTTATAAAAAAACAAACAATTTATTTTCACATTATCTACTTCATGAAGCCATATGCGATTTTAACAAGTGAAAAGGGTTAATATGGTTCTCCAAATCCCAAAAGAGGAATCTATAAAATACCAAAATGAAAAAGAATTAATGTCTTTTTACTATAATTATTGCTGCAACATTTACACTTCGTATATCTAAATCGACTAGCTACAAAAAGTTTGTTTTGCTACATTAAACCACAGAAAAATCTTTTCCAGTAGTAATAATTCTCAATTTAATATAAAAGTACTTTGTTAACAACATAATTTTATACATTTTACGCTGTAAAACAAAATCATGCTATTGTTACTGCGAATTTCAAGCTCAGTACTATTCTTATATGAAAGGAAAACGGTCGTGAGTTATAGAAAATGCTTCTATTAGTAATCGTTTTCAAATATAGCAGCTGTTTTATTCAACGAAATCATACTTATATAATTGAGTTTAACAGATAACGCGTTTTGATTTTATTTCGACATCATTAGGGCTTTCCTTGCACTCGTTGGCTAGTATTCTAGTAAACTCGATAATAACTTTCATAGAAAGCAAAGTATTGGACAATTATTAGATTATATTTTACTCGTTTTAAATATAATTAACTAAAGTTATCACATAACAAATACAGTAAATTCTTGCACTAATAAGGAGAATTTGGAATGTACATAAAAGTTTACTTGAATGCGTATGTAAAATTACATAATTTTTGAAATATTTGTTGTACTTTGTTAATGAGTAAATAAAGCCTCTTACTTTTCAATGTAATTTAACTTTAACAACTTTATAGTAGACAATTGAGTGTCCGGTATTATAAGTGTATAATTATTCCAACGTTTTTTACAGTGAAAATAATTCCAAAATTAAGATCGTTTTATACCCATTAAAGTTTCCAAATATTAGGTTGGAGGGAGAGTTCTGTCGTATTTTAAAGAAAATATTTGAATTCATTTATAAAAATACGTGTTTAATATTAATCAATTATATATGCTCCGTTATTTGTTACAACCTGTTGCCATCTTTCAGGTAACCTATGAATTCCTGTTTTGTAGAAGTTCTCGTCCTTGGAGTTAAAATAGTCAGCAACTGCCTTAGAAACACTTTCAAAAGACTTAAGAATTTTTTTCCCATTAGATAATTTTGCAGAGATTCTGAACAAGTAATAATCAGATGGTGCAATGTCAGGAGAATACGGTGGGTGACTAAGGACTTCCCATCCTAACGCATTCAGTTATTGTTGTGTCACCATTGCAGTATGCGGTCGAGCAGTATCGTGGTGGAACACTATTCCTTTTCTACACGCTAATGCAGACCTTTTTTCTTTGATAGCTGCATTCAATTTATCCAGCTGATTGCAGTACAGATCCGCGTTAATGGTTGTTCCCTGTTTCAGCAACTCGTAGTACACTGGACCTTTCGTGTCCCACCACAAACAAAGCAGTACTTTTCGTTGATGGATACTTGGTTTTAGAACTGTTGCTGATGATGTTCCTGGTTTGCAGGAAGATTTTTTTCTCTTAATATTCTCGTAAAGAATCCACTTTTCATCTTCAGTAACCAGCTTGTCCAAAAACGGCTCCACATTGTGTCTATGTAATCAGATGTGATGAACACATTCTTACACGATTAAACAAATTCTTTTCCGTTAATTCATGTGGAACCCAAACACTTTGCTTTAGCACAAACCTAAGAGATTTAATGTAATCTCCAACAGTTGTATGATGAATGCCAAACTCTTCTGCAATTTCTCGACTTGTTAAATGTGGATTACTTTCCAACATAAATCGCAAAACATATACGACAAATACGATAGAACTTTCCCTCCAACCTAATATATGAGACCGGTTTTATTATACTTTTCAAATTTTATACTAAAACACGTTAAGCTAATAATTTCTGTTTATTTTATACGTACTGTATAACGCATGATAACTTTTTATTTTGTTTAAAAATTAATTTAAAAAATTGTGATAATTTGTTTGTTAGTAACTTTTACCATAATCGTAATTGCAATACATATAATTTCGGGAATTAGGGTATATGCTTCGGATATACATATATTTTCAATAACAATTAGGAACTTGTAGAAATTCAAAAAGAATAAAACAAAATGAAATTTTTCATATTATTCATATTATTTCATTATTTCACTAACATATTAACTCCGTATAACAAATAAAAATAATCAAAGTTTATTTTTCAATTGCGTTTTTCCTTAAAAGACTATTTCCAATCTAACGTTAACAATATCTAAAGCATTAATAGTTTGATTATAACAAAATTTCAATTTATTTATTATTCAATCATATGCAAGGAAAATTACTTTTTAAGAATCAGTAGATTTTTAAATACTTACTGTTGTTAATTTTTATCTTTTTGTAATGAAACTTTGTAAAAGTTTACTCCAGAGTTTCCTCCTCCATAACATATAATTTTTTCTCAATTCTTAATAAATAAGAATATTTTAGTTAGTAAGACAGTCACGACAAAAGAAGATAAATATAAATAGCTTGTTTTTAGCACTTATCAAAACACAATACTTAATTCATTTTACTTCTACTTCAAAAGTGCAAATGTAAAAACCTAGAAATTATTTCTTCTAAATATATTTATGAAATGAACTGATGTGAAATAGTCAAAAGAAAAAATGCTGCAGAAATTGATCAGCGAAATGTTTAACAGAAGCAATTTAATTTAATCTAAAAAATCTTGAATAAATCACAAAATATAATCGAAATATTTCGTTCCCTAATTCGTGATCTGTAAAAACAAAAATCGTAACAAAAAGTCTTATTACGCTATTAAATACAGAATTTTTTTTTTTAAATATGCTTACTTTACTTGCTAATCTACACTGTAGCCTCAATTCTGCTGAAAATTGTTGTTCTTTAATGGCTCTCAACCGCTTCCTTTCTTCTGACTGTTAATTGCTTCCCATTTATTCTACAACCCGCTGACCCCCACCCGCACAGTTATTAACCGAATTAACCAAGGTATGCGCCTGGAAATGGGTTGATTACTTAATCAAGTAAATAGAGACATCGTCGCACACGTCGTTGACGCCAGCAAGTTCTTTTTAAGGCTAATTAATTCGGAGTAACATCAATCAAACGCTTCAAAATGTCTTCGCACGAAATCCTCTCATTAATAACACAAAAATTTAAAAAGGGGCGTACCATCGCCTTCATTGAATGTAACATTCTCAGGCTTTAGTAATTGATAAATGGTACTGTTCCAATTATTCAAAATTAGAATATTGAACTGTTTCTGTAGCCTCCTTTTACAAATTTTACTTCAAGAAATCCATTTTTCCATTACTTTCCACAATTTCAAGAAATTCTTGCAAAAATTTCAATGAATTTATTAATAAATTCTTAAAGCCATTATCTTAAATCATTACTTACTATTGGAGACCACTAATAAAATGAGTAGTTTAAAAATTTGTTTGTAATGTAATTAAACTCGACTATCTACATTTCCATTTTGCCAGATAAAAATAAATTCTGTATTTAAATAGAACCTTTTTATGTTCGTCCGATAAGATGTAATATTAAATTAAATGGGGAAATATAGACATTTCCAAAACCTGTTAAAATAACCTACCAACTCTCTCCAATTCTAATGTTAAAAATCAATCTTTCAACAATTTTGGAGCAATAGCAACATATTCATAGGGCTCTAAAAAAATACATCATTATCTACAAATTTACTTAGAGCCAAAAAAAAAGGGGTTCACAGAAAATAATGGCCGCCGATTCATACCCACTTTAGTCCTAAAAGTACTTGCAGTCTCGAGTAAAGCCATACAACGCTACCAAAAACACCAGGGATAGCGTGATAAATTAGACCCCGCCCAGAGACAAAAAAATTTGATTATTTCATTGTACCGTCGTGTTTTTTACCTTCCGCCCACCGCTTTTGTAGTAAGCATAATTGCCGTCCTCCATTTTGACGGCTTACCTATGCTGGAAGGGTGGAAAGGAAAAAAGTTTTACCTACACTCTTCCCTACAAGGTAATTTTCAAGATCTAGAGATTAAAATTTGGGGCACAATTTACTTTACTAAGATGAATAAATTGGTTCTATGTGAATGAGAAACCTTTCATTAATTTTACATTTATGAGAAGAAAATAAAGTATTATGTATATTAAAATTGAATGTATTTTTTCTTACTTAGGGATTTATTATTATAAATACTAAACGCCAAAATATAGAGGTAACTTTTTAAATTATCAGCATTAACCGAAAATTAAGTTATTATTATTATACATTTTTTTAGGAAGATAATGGTGCTTTTTGTTATAAATTTTACTTTGATTTTCATATATCTTATTATTTATTTTCATTGTAATATTAAAGGTGAAATGCTATAGTAATAAAAGAAAATCATGACTCTTTAAATACTTTACAATAACAAATTATGATACATGTGTACATTAAATTTATGTTTTCTTTCTAGAGTAGTAAAATTTGCACTTTTTATATTGTAAGAGGACCGCCTTCTCAGAAAAACACTTTCATTAACATATAGGAGTATATGCTTAAAATGTTCTTTTTTATAGCATAGAATTCAAAATATCATTCATTCTCGTCCACATTATTCGCTAATGTTGATTAATTATATTTACATTTACCAATAAATTAGATGTTTTCTAGTAGTGCTGAACAAGTATAATAGGTGTATTGTACTCCGTGAAATTACAAATATGAAAAACCACCTGCCCACTTATTTTAACCTCGTTATTCTCAAAATGTTTTCCATGATTTTAAGGTAATTGCTTGACCGCTTTTTTCTTATATTATGCTTATCTCATATGAACTACAAGAACACTGAAGCAACCCTTTTCCGATCGAAGGCATACAGCCGAATGCAATTTTTTTTTATTTCAGTTTTGTACACCCGATGACATTAATTTTTTTTTGGTATAGTTTAATTTCCGCACTCTGTATATGAAACTTTTTTTTGCCACGATTAATTTTATCTAAATGCATTCTCTTTATTATCTATTCTATAAATACAAAATATAAATTTTCTTTTTACCTTTTGTAAACTTAAAGGGCTAACGAATTTTTTAGGTTTGTGAGACTTCAGAAAAATTAAAGAAATATTTATAGATTTATATGGATTCAAAAAACTTCAACAGAATAATAAAATCCTTGTAAAACTCTAGAATTAAAAGATTTGAGCACTTAAAAGTTACTATTAATGCAATATTTTTAAAATTACTGAAGGATAAATTATCATATATGGTATTTTCTTCGATTATTTACTTTTGCTCTAATGCTTATTTAGTTTTGGCCTAACATTTGTAGTTTTTGTCTAACATTTTTACATGTGTATATTTCTATAAAGTAATTATATCGCTTTTTTTACCGGGATAAAAAGTATGCTATCCTATTATACCGCTAACATAAGCTACCTTCGTATCATGTTTCATTTAAATCTGTTTAATAGTTTCCGCGTGATGCGTATATAAACAATACAGACAGATTTTTGGTGTATCCACCACGCTCGTCAATCACAGCCTTAATCCTATTCGGTATACTGTCTACTAAAGTATTACATTTTTCTGGAGCGATATTTTCCCACGTTGTTTTCACTTTTCTCCACAAATCCTCTAGATTACCAATCTCTCATGTTATTGATCTTTTCAGAATTACCTAGAGGTGTTCGATGGGGTTCAGCTCTAGGGATTGTGGAGACCACGAAAGGACTTCATAATTATTGTCATTTAAGCACTTTGTAGTTATTTTAGCAGTGTGCTTCGGATCATTGTCTTGCTGGAAGACAATAGCGTTAACTCCAAATTGTAAAAGAGATTCCGACAGATGACTATTCAAAATCTCAATGTAAGAATTTCCCGTCATTAGCCCTTGAATTAAATGAATTTTCCCAACCCCTTTGGCCATCATACAACCCCCAATGGAACCACCCTCGAATTTTAATGTTGGCTTTAGATCGTGTGGTTGAAGTTTCTATCCTGAAGTTTTCCACACCCATTCTCGCTCGTCAGATCCCCAACGATTAATTTTGCTTTCATCGGACCATATTATTTTCGCTCAATCCTCAGAAGTCCAGGCTAAATACTTTTCCACAAATTTTAGTCTCAATTCTTGGTGCCGTTTTGTGAGCAATGGTCTTCTTTATTTTAGCTTTTCCTCTTAGGTCTGGAGATCTTAAGGTCCTGCGAAAGGTTTCCTTTGAAATTTGCATATTTGGGTACTATTCAAGAGATCTTTTTATTTGTACAGTGTTCTCATACTTTTGCATCCGAAAGTTACCAACGCTCTTGAACATCAGAAAACAATTTTTTGCGTCCGGCTTGATTTCTTTCGGGCAAATCTTCTAAAGTTTGACGGAATTTACTTATAGAACCTATGGACACACCTGTGGATGAGACAATCTGGCGATATGTCAATCCTTTTCATAACAAATCTTCAATATTTTTCCTTCATCCAAGGTCGATGGTTTATTATTCGCTACTATTTTTTAAAAGCATTACAAAAAGAAAATCCATTACTGAGATATTCAATTTTATTTTAATAACAATCGGAAATTAACAAATATGATTAACTTACTTGGAATATATTTTATTAGAATAAAAGAACTACAACTCAAACTACAATTCAACTTCAAGATAGAACTCACAGAATTGATCAAGCGAACTGAAGAATTACCTCGGATAATTAAAACATACTCATAAGGCAGGACAAAGAATAGATTGTACAGCAACCTAGGAACTCCTCTGAACTATTGTTTAAAACAAATAACAAACACCACATACAAAACTGTTATTTGTTTACAATGAAAATCACACTCAGTGCCTTAAAGCCTGATCAAAATTGTGAGTCACTGTATATCCTTGCATTTATTAAATATTATTGTGGTAAATTTAATGATAGACTAGCGAAAATAAGTCAATTTTTATGATTTATTTTTAAAGGTAAGGTTTCGGTAGAAGTTTTAAAATATAGTAAGCTCTAAACTCATTATAGAATATGCGTGAACCTAAAAAAAATGGAATTAAACAGATCCACAATTTTTTATTTTTTTATCAAATTTTTCAATTAATTTTTTAGGCACATTATGTGTAAAATTTCAGTTCGATCAATAAAGAAGAATTATCGCTTAAACTGGTGATATATTTTTAAGACTTAACACTTTCAGACTTCAGACTTCAGACTTAACACGTTTTTAATAAAGGAATTTCCCACCTTAAAGTTTATATAACGTTTGCTATTCTTGTTTACCATTGAGTCAAATCGCCGGTGGCTTCTGTTAAGCTCAAAATAATAAAACTTATAAAGAAACAACTGCAATGCTACATAGTCCAATTGGGCTCTTTTTCTAGAGTACCTACATCGAATGAAAAGGATTTGATGTATGTTTTTGAATAAGTTTTAATTTTCAAAGTATAAAATCAAATATTGTCTCAGATTATTTTTGAATTGATTTGAAAGAGCCTCTCAGTGGATTAAGAAGAGCATTCGCCCCGAAGACTCCTATTCTTTTGCGCCTAGTCCCTTTTCTTTTATGCTCTCCATCGTGCGATGTCAGGTGGTCATTTGTTGGCTGACAAGGATCACCGCCAGCAACAATTATCTACATAAATCCCAGCGGGGCGCACTATCGATACAACAAAATCAATGAGGCTCAGCCAATTATGATCAATCAATGGTATTGGTCCAAGTGCGCCGTCGCGGGCTCAGTGGATGAATCCAAAAGCCGCCAAAGCGTAGGCTCCGAGAAGCTCGCAAAAATTTCAGGGTACAACGTGGAAGTGATTGGTGCTGCATGCAGCCCGAAGGATCCCAACAAAATCTCTGGGGGCTCACTTGTCGCGAACTAATTTACACGACAGGCAATTGCCTTTAGCTGCGGATCTAACAGAGATGTCGGTACCTGGAGGAGGGTGGAGGATTTCTTCGAGCTCGAGTAGCCGTCAACTAAGTCCCATTCCCTTTCCCCGAGCTTTCTCCGATATCCATCTCTTTTCATCGCTCACCCATCGATGATAGATGCCGTCCACTGGAATAATTTTTATCTTGTCGAACAGGACCTTGCCGGGGAATTATAACGTGTCAACCGATGCCAACTCGAGACTTGAAGAAGATTGACACTTTCTTTGTGGTGCTGAGGCCACCGGCAGAGGAACCGAACGATTAGGCTCCTCTCTCCAGTTTTGGGCTGTCAATCATAAACATGCCAGGCCCGTGGACCCTTTGTTCTTCACCTACATAATAAGGTGCGCCTCTCATAATTTCGGGCAGACCTTCTATACGCCGCGGACATCGCAAACAATTGAAGTCCCAACAGAATGCGGCAGGTTAATAAGCAGGCTAACCGCCGCCTTGTCCGGTCTAGAAATAATTGCCTTTTACGCAATAATATCTTTAAAACCTTTTATTTTTATTTTTTTTGGCTTTGGCGCTATAGAAATCATTCAGCAATTTTCTAACAATAGGAATTAATTCCCATGCTATATCTAGTTCCGTAAGTGTAAGATGGATAAACTGACAAAATAACTGCTCTAATAGTTAGGGAATTGGTGGTAGAAATTTTTAAATGAAAAATAAACAATATATAATATAATTTCAGCCAATTAATGCATTGTTGCGATATTAAATGAGAACAGAAAAATCTGAATGGTAGAATTACATGAGCTTTGTAAGAGAGCAAACTATTTAATATATAGCAAAAACACACATAAAGCATAGAGTTTTATCGAAAAAAATGTTTAAGTTTATGTCCAAACAAACTTCCCTTTCAATTCATCCACAAAAAGTAGTAACAATAAAAAGCTAGCTCTCTAGTCAAAAATTTAAATACAATTTTCTGTATACGAGTTGAAATGAAAATTTTTTAAACAATTTCACAAATAAATTCAGGGGTATACAATCAAAGTTGGTAAGACTTTACAAACAAACCTAGCAAAGTCCAAGTGAGTTGAGTTTCAATTTGCGTAAAGTCCTTTTCGACCAATAGGAAGGCTCCATTGCCTCCATTTTACTGACGCCTGAATCCAACCCTGTCCAGAATGTTGGTAACAAATATAGGAAAGTCCAAAACTTGGTAACAAAACTGGGAAAGTCCATGTTATACTTAAGGTTTTACTCAAAAGTATTAAACTGAGCGTGATGAACACTTGTATTTCCATAATGTATTACATTCTGCATATAAATAATGTTTAACATTAGAATAGTTACCTGTAATTATTAAAATAATCGTTTTTATCGTTTACTGAACATTTAGGCACTGTGGATTTTACCGACTTTGATTGTATACCCCTGAATTACCCAAAATTAAAAGTAAATTCTTCTTCTTCTTCTTTGTGTTCAAGATCTTAAGTTAAACCATAATGTTTATTTTGGTTAATAATTCTACTGAATTCTTGCAATTAATTTCTCCATAAAATGTCTATAAGATTTTGAAATTTGTTATACCTAATATGATACTAATTATGGTAAGAATAAACTAATATCGAATTACATGTGTATTCTAATACTACAACACTAAATTCATAAATTTAGTTAATATTAAATTACTTACACTCAACTGAGTGTGAAATCATACTGAAATTAAGAGCAATTATATTTATTTATTTATTTATTTATTATTATTTAGCGATAACAAACAGCAAAGTAGCCTATTACATGATACCGCATTACAACTTAATAATAATATATTTCATTAAATTAAGAGTACTCCTACATAAAAGCAATGTGCACTAAGAACAAAAAGCAAAATTCAAAATTCTGAAACTCCGTGCATTTTCTTATAATACTATAAATAGTAAGCAAAAACACAAAAAATGGAAATAGAATTTTAAAAAAATAATAAAATAATAAAATTATAAAATAATAAAGTTATAATAGCAACTGATTAGAATGGCAACAGACAAGATGGTAGACGATTTCGAAGAATATAAATTTTAGATTTCAAATTCAGATATTGAGGTATTTAGATTTTAAACTATCCTAAATTAAGCGATCATTGATGGCATTTTTTAAACTATACTTAAAGGAACAAGGACTCAAAAAGTAGATGTCAATGTGACTGAATAGTTCATTATGATGTTTTTACATTCGTACCAGAGGAGACTTATGTCGTAAATTGGTTCGAGATACTCCAATATAAAATGTATAGCTAAGACGCGTAGTTCAACTAGGAACATGAAAGCAAAGTGAACTAACCAATTCCGAACAATTTACATGACCATTTACTATTTTATATAAAAACATTTCATCAAGATAGGTTCTACGATCTTCAAGAGACCAAATTGAAAGCTTAATTAATCGTTCCGGATATTCAAAGTAGTTACCTTCAACTTTGTACAGTAGGAAGCGCGTAAATTTCCTTTGAACCGTTTTCAGCTTTTGCTTATAAATTTCATAAATAGGATTCCAAATAGTTGAGCCATATTCTAATATACTTCTAACTAAAGATGTATACAAGGCCAAATGGGAAGATAAAGATTTAAATGACTTGAACATGTTTTTCTGTGAACAAATTTATCAAGCTCTTAAAAGTATACATTTTTGGTGTACAGGTAAACTTTTTACAACACGGTATTCTACAACTCTTACACGATAAGAAAATTGCAGACACCATCGTATAAGACAGCCACCTACCACCATGTTCTAACATGGTACTAAAATTGCGGAATCCACTTTATAACACTCTTATAAAATTATATTAAGCATTCCATTCATCCACAATAGATATATGCAATAAAGTAAAAATTCAAGGAATACCCTTATTACCTGAAATTTGTAATTAAAGCCTAAAATTCAACCTTTGACTCAATTTAAGTGTTCAATTTCGTGGATTGCATAAAACTCAATATATTTGTTTATATTCCTGAATTGGCGATTTTTATTTATGCACATAATACATATTAAATTAAATGCACTAGATTTAGGCTCAAAACATAACTTAGGTATGAAGCAGCAAAGCAATCAATTTAGAATTCTTCTCAAAAAGCAATACTGCATTTCTCCTACTGTGTCTAACACTTCATTTTAACGTCCCCTCATTTGCATTGATTCAACAAAGGTAACATTTTAGGCCTTAATTACAAAAGAATTCCATTTGAGGTAATGAAGGTATTCTCTGAATTTTTACTTTATTTTTGCTCAAATAAATTTATCTATTGTGGGATGAATGGAGTGCATAATTTAATTTTATAACAATGTTATAAAATGGTTTTATTATGTTTAATTATGTTTAATTTTCTGCCACCTCTGTAATAGTTTTGGACAAAAAACTGAATATTTACCAAGAAATTTATGTAATTATTTTCAAAGTATTTTAGGATGGTAAAATTACAACAGAATATTTTAGACTGTAGTTATTTCCAATTGATGGACAAATGCTTGCCACTAAGGCTGCAGTACTCGATTTAAATTATCAGAAGCTCAGAATATGTATCACTTTTTACAATTAATGCAAGTTTGTTTTAAATCTCTTTGTGTATCCTGCAAAATCATACGAGCTGTTAGTTAGTCTCCCCAAAAAGGCGAACATTTTTAATTACGAAAAATGTTGCAAGCCGGCCAGCACGTCGCCCAGCATTTGCCACCCGCCGGCTCATTTCCTACCTCTGGGAGCTTCAGCGTTAATAAGTGATCATGACGGTACAAAGGTGTTGTCTCGCCTAAATCATCTGATCAGCGGGGATTTGGTTTCGAACACGGCGCAGGAATTCCCTTGCGAGGATCTTAAATCTCGGCCGGAGATGTTTCCAGTCTCTGCGCCTCTGATGCTCCTTTTTTGAATCACGTTCGGGCTTTCTTCTGGCGCTGGACCCGAACGATGTGGTAGTGGTGCGGCCAGTGCCAGCGTCCGTATGCGCCAGACTTGTGCGTTATTTATGTGGTTGCGCTAATTTATTAATTATGTTAAGACAGCGTTTATTATGAACCCCTGCTCCGGGGCTTCAGCATAGGCGCAGGGTGTTTGTGAGCACGCATCCCGCGACTCCCAGAGACTCATAAAAATAGCCCTGCGTCGCGAACCTAGACATTGGATCCTTGTCGCAGTTTTACAAGTGGCCGCGAGCTACATTTCTGGCGAGGAACATTTTCGCTGCGGCACCTCGTTGTAATTAAACATAAAATTTAGGTAACTAATGTTGACCGAACTTTTTCAGTTTAAATTGTTTCGATAATTTTGATTTTTTAAAAGGTATTTAAATTTTTCTTAACAGTTAAGGTCTGGTATTTTATTGTCTCATTTAATTTAACCAAATATTTTAAATATACTTTCTGCTCTTTTCCTTTTCTCGATTTCACAAAGTCAATCAATTTTGTGAAACTGGCTAACTTTTTAATTAATGCTGACATTATAACTTAATTAATACTTTAGTATTTAAGGAATAGGGTACGACAAGCAACTTTCCCAGTTTTTTTCTTAAATAAAAATCAAATAATCATAAAACTGTCTTTCATTACATTCCCCCATTCCTACCCACAATTATTTAAACTTTTTTATCTAAATCTAAACCACAGCATTGATTAACTACGCCAAATTTTAATTCTCCTTTGGTAAGAAACATGAAAAGCAAATAAATCATTCTTACAAAGATATACTGCCTTTTAACAAAATGAATAAATTTTTAACTATTTTTAACACAATAAGACGTTACGCCAAGTTTTTAACCAACACGACAGTCAAGAAATCGAAGAGTTTTGCGTTTTGTAGTCAAATTCATTTTATTAAATATTGTGGCAAAGTAATCATCGAACTTTAAACGTATCAAGCCCAACAAAAATAGAGGTATTTGCTTATGACAAATGGATATACTACATTACATTTATCATTAAAATTATATGAAAGTAAATTGAGAGGGCACCACTTGACAAGGCCGTGTAATAGAAAGTGAGAAGTTTAGAAGTTCGCAATAATATGACGAAATAATACAAGAAATCTTGGCATTATCAGCATAGAATAAAACTCTTTTATGAATAAGTATCAGGAGAAGATTAACTATTGATAGAATATTAAGCAATAAACGATCCCAAGTTGTTTCCTTAAATAGCCTACTTTAAGAAGAACCCCTAAATATTGTGCACAGGCAGATATTGTGGCGAGCAGTTGGCAGTGCAATGTAAATGCAATTACTTCTTGGTTTTTCAAAATGATCGTTCTAGTAGCTACAGTTTTCTTTTTGTTAATTTTTGCATAAATATTTCCATTCCTCTTTGGAGCTCGCTGGAATCAAGAGCTTGTTAAATTCATCCTTCTTATAAATAAATTATAACAATGCAGAACAATTTATTTCTTTCTCCAAGATGGATGGATGGATATATATGTGAGATTCAGTTAGTTCATTATGTATTTCAATTATCTAGAATGTCATAAATATACCCTACAAAGATTAATGATAATCAGACTTGTAAAATTACCATCACCATTACAATTAATTAACATTTTAACGTACTTTTGCACCCTATGAAAATTCTTATTTAAATACATACATACAATATATATATTGTAACGTTCAAATACTTTGGCCCACCTTTAAAAATGCACAGTGAAAAAATGTAAACAGCCCGCATCCGTATATATTCTCTAAGTGTGCCGCCTGCCTGTTCTCCCTCTCTGATTCAGAATTTCCCTATGCTGGAACATTGCCTAAGGACGGCACTAATACCATGCATGCAAAGGCACACAGCGTGCTCGAAACTTTGGTCCGCCTTTAAAAATGTATGGTAAAAAAACGCTGCTTTTATTCCCTACACTGTAGGTGCTGTAGATAAGAATATTTGCCTGGCTATTGTCTCTTTTGTTCTTATTGGAATTCCGATAAAGCATGGGAAGGAGTAGTTATTTGCTGCTTTCTCTAATGGGCAAAACTTCCCCAGGTAGTTTTAGAAATTGCATATGGGTTAGAGCTTTGGGCGCTTGAAACGTCACAGTGCGCCCAAATATCGAAGTCAACCGTGCAGAATCTGGAAAACAGATAACATAGCAAGGTTGTGCTGACCATCCCAATCCCGAATCTCAAGCAGATAACACGAATTCGGAAAATATGGCGTTCTCTGTCGATTAATTATGCGGACAAATTCATCAAAAGCATGCCCAGAAAATGCCAGACCATTCTCAATAGCGGCGGAGACTACACAATTTGTTAATTGGTTGTGTCGTAGTACTTTCAATATATTTGTATTTAAAAAATTAAGTAAAAGAAATGCGATTACTTTCTTATTGAACATACTGTACATATATTATACTTGTATGTAAAAAATTTAAACTAAAAACACATAAGTTATAGGAATACGTAAGAAGAGTATATTTCTTTTATAATTCGTCAATGTCTGCCTTCTGTTTATTAAGCGAACCTGCGCTGAAAAATGGTTAGCTGCAAGATTGAATGGTAGCAGCAAAATAGGTTTGTAAAAAGGAAATAAACATTAATTATGCTGTAAGGAGCCCTATCGTTCTACAGTTGTTGCAAGTTGCACTTATTGGATCTAGGGCGGTTGTGTTTGCTCGAATTGTTTATTTTGCACTTAAAATTCATGGAATATAAAAAAAAGAAATTCATATTCAAATGTTGACTGCTTAAGGATGTCATGCACAATGAAAATCCATCTCGATCTAGCCTTCTGGCAGTGCCTTTTTACTACGGTCGTGCGAATGAGGTCGGGGGTACAAGAAATTGTCGTCTGCTTTTTCAAAGCACCTCGTAGCCCTACTAATTAATTTATAAATCATTTTCGCTATAAATTAATTTCGTTATCGCTGCGAGCATCTAAAACTGCTTTACGGCCGTGCAGGCCACTTGCGAAACTGTTTTCATAGCACAACCGGGGCAGTTCCCGGTCGCTTGGACTTGAAGGTAGAAATCACTTTCAAAGGAGCCAGAGGAGCTCAAAAAGGTGTACTTCAACTTCACCCTTCAGTGCAGCGCAATTAAGCTCCCTCAATGAGTCTGCTAGCAATTTGGGGCCGTAATTGGCCGAACTTTAAGTGGTTACGACGAGGCAGACCCGTCGAGCAGCCACTCCAAAACAACGCCGAGGTCCATTCAGACACGTTCAGACCATTGGCGGGAGATCGCCGATAAGCGACCGAGCTTTATTACAGTAATTCACGACTGTTTCGCAGCTCGAGCAGTAAGCGATAATGGACATGGAGAAAGGTGCAGCACCCACACCGGAGCGAGTCTGCAACCGCGAACCTAGCGCGGTTCCCTGCGGTACGCCCTCCGCAATTACGCTTCTACTAGCTTGTGGCTGCGCCCCACAGAGGCCAAGCTCGGGTCGATTGTTTGCAAAACTGCAGCATTAACGCCACACTTGCTCCCTGCGCACACGCGGCACAAATTACAAATTATTTCTGCAGAATAGCCGCAGTTCGAAAAATGCATGGTTATGATCCCACCCAAGGATTTCTGCAACAAGTTGACTTGAAAGAATGTTGCAGCTTTTTACAACTTTCCCTAGTAATCAGATTGGAAAGTTTACGGCCCTATTGTTCAAATCTCCCCAAATTTGCTGTAAGACAACTAATTAGCTTACAAGGAAAATTCTTCATTGTTTCCCTCACCTATGGGAGGTGTGGGTGCTCTGATTGCGCCTGTTGTGGGTTCTCATAATTATGAATTGCCTCAAATTTATTTATTTATTTTGTTTTTTTAGATAATTAAATTTGCCGCCGCCGTTCTTTCTGGTTTCGGTCTTGATTTTCCAGTCCAGCTTCATAATTTTGCGGCATGAAAAATTCTCAGTGCCCTTCTGCGCTTCTCGTTAAATTCTTCTTGCTGTTGAATTGAACATGAATATCTTAAGAGGCTGATTAAATAAATTTTACCGTATTAATGGATTTGCCTCCTCTTTTCTCTGGTAAATAAAATCGAAGATACCATTGTAGTTGAGAAACAGACAATTTACAAGCCACCACACCTACCGAGCAAACGAGCTACAATAATTATGGGGATTTCCCTATAATTATATAAATTATTTTCTTTTAATTAATGTTAATTTATCATATAAACATTCTACATAATATAACAACATATTGTAACCAGACTTAAATTGTATAGGAAATATATATTTTTTTTTATAAACGTACTTTTTAAATTTTTTAATCACGCAAACCCTCTGATGAACATAATTTAAACTATCGCTTTTGGCAATATCAATGGTTATATGGAAATCCAAATGATATCAAAATAAAAACTCGAAGACTCATTTAGCCATCGACAGACTTACTTAATTAATTTCCTTAGTGACGAACAGAAAAAATACTACGATATAAATTAATTCATAAAACTTTAGTGTCAATGAAAAATCGAAGAATTGCTTTATTTACAGTTATTAGCAAAATTATTTCAAACAATTGCTTTACAAATCACCTACTCCCGTAAACGTCCCTCTTCCTCCCCCCAGAGTCTATCGCTTGTCTGGCGAACCCCCCCCCCCCCCCCTTTCCTCTCTTCGCGATCTAGGCGTCATCTGCGATAGTGAACTTAACTTTCGCGAACACATTAACAGTGTGATTGCCAGAGCCAACTCCGCGCTAGGTTTCGTTAAGCGGTGGTCTAAGGAGTTCCTTAACCAGTACGTTTCCAAATCCCTCTTTGTCACCTTCGTTAGGCCTCTCCTGGAATACGCTAGCCAAGTTTGGTCTCCTTACCAATCTACTAGCATCAACAGAATTGAGGCTGTATAGCGCAGGTTCCTTCGTTTCGCTCTACGTGAGCTCCCCTGGTCTGACACTCAAAACCTTCCGCCCTACTAAAACCGCCTTCGGTTTATTAACTTGCAGCCTCTATGGAAGCGGTGGGACCTTGCCGATATCGCATTCATTCATCAACTGCTAATCGGCGAGATTGACTGTCCTTCTCTTCTTGAGCGGATCCCTATCTACATATACCAATCCCCGTAACCTCCGCTCGGCCCCTCTCTTTCGCCCTCCTTACCATCGAACCAACTACGGTCTTTCTGAGCCCTTCACAAGAATGCTTCGAAGAGCTCCCTCCCTTCCTTCGACTTTCACCTGAGTAAGAATTCTCTCAGGCACCACCTTATTAGTCTCCCCTAATCTGCCTTGCCCTTTTCCTTTCTCCGTTTTTCCTCCGCTAATTTAGTCTCTTAGGTTAGCACTAGTCTTAAGTTTATTTAATGTACGTAGCTTGTATTAAGCGTTAATAAATAAAGGGTATACTTATTGCATCGAAATATTAAAATTATATTCAATAAATTCAAGCAAAAGTTAAGGTTGGCTTTGTCAGTGTGCTCAACAATTGTTAAACTTTCCAGCATAATTTCAAAATTACCTATACATTCCGAGTTAAAATAAAATGAGAATGATAATTGATAGTGTTTATCAAGAGATAAACCACTTCGATTTTCTTGTATGTTAAAATGCATGTTTTTGCACACGTAAAGGGCACTTAAAATTAATAAATTTTTTGGAACTTTAAAACAAACGTACCATGAAGATGAGGTAATTAAGAATCTTTGTTCGTTATCTTAAGAGCATTTAAACGGACATTTTTAGAAGTAATTTAATGAAAAATAAAATTGCCACAATGGACCCTACAATAAAACAAATTGAGCACTTATTCATAGTGCACTTACACAGATTTGGCTGTACCCACGTAAAATTTTTAAATCACCCTACAATCGTTTGCTACTTTAAATTTTCAAATTTCCAATTATTAAAAAATTCTTAATATAGGTAATATTTTAACACTAGAACTATCAAAACTAGTCAATTTGACTGGTACTCAATTCCTTCATTTAATTGTATATTTTTGTAATTCTCTTCTGATTTATGCCAAAGTTTAATAGAATTCAGAATTACGACATATTCAAAAACCTTTTTCGATTAACAATTATTTGTTCAAATTTGAAAGCATATTAAATTAAAGGTGCAGAAAGTTGTTAAAATTACAGACTTGCGCGCCGGTAGTTCTAGTGTTAAACTTAAAACAAAAAATATCAAATTTTTTATAATTTCAAATTAACGTCCCCAAAAACCCTCAATGGTAACCGGACTGAATTTCCCCTCAGTCTAGTTGAGTTGAATTTGCACTACAGCTAAATTGGCTTTGCTTTTACTAGAATAAAAACACGTTATTTAAAGCAGAAATAAATATTACTCTAGAAACAATATTCGTTTGTTTTGAAATTAATGATTTTTATTTTAGCTGCACAGCCACAAAATATTAAAACCTCGGTAAAAAGTGCCATGTCAGGTTATTTTACTTTTGTCTATTTAATGTAATTAAAAACGCTGCAATGACATTTGAACACCCATCTACCTTTCAGTTTTAATTTGACTATGAAAAGATTTGATCAAGTTTGAGTAAACATTTATCATTAACAATTATACTTAGGATTATATAGAAACTGGTATAATTCTGAATTTTGGGGGATCAAGCCACAATCACGAACAAGGACTTAACAGTTTAAAAACACATTAGAAGTCGATCGAATGTTTTAAGGAGCCCGTCAGCCATCTGCTGCTCCAGGCAATTTTCTGAAAAAGTTCCATCCCGATGCCGCTAAAATTAAAGCGAAATTTTGTGAAATTTACCCTGAAAAGCATTAATTTTGCGACCCAGTAAGATGGGAATAATCGCGAGCGACACAGGCGGCGCCTGTCACTCTATAGATGATTTATGGGGCTTCCCACAGTAAATCATTCAACAAAATTGGCAAGAATAGCAGTGCTACGGGTAATTGGAGATAATTCGGCTCGTTATCTCGAAGCGGGTCATCATATCAATTTTATCGCGGGGGCCTTCCTCAAGATTACCTGCTTTTACAGAGAGCGCCGCCCGCAGCTAGTTTAAACACTGAAACGAATTAAATTGGTTCCAAGAAATTGCAAAAGTTTTTAGAGTAATTAAATGTAAGGCGAATGTTGAAACAAAAGTCCGCTTATATGACAATTAATCCACTCAGTCGCCCTAATTGCAGCAAATTCCTGTACAGCTACCCTTTTAGCAATTAAGGGTATGACCAACCGGTCCCGGCTGTAAATTAAGACTTAAACCCTTAAAGCCCAAATTATATCCACAATTAGCTACTGATGACTGAATTTAAAAGTGAGCTAAGCACAATGCCTGTTCCCCGAGTGACTAGCGTCGCGTTGTCGCGACCTTAAGATGAACCGCTGCTCTTGTGGCAGATGCATGTCACGGCACGCAAAACAGGACGATTAAAGTAATCGCTGATCGATACGCAGGAACCGCTGTCCATGAGGTATGGTATGTGACACAATCCGCCATCCGTAACGGCCGCGATCAGGTTCACCCGGTAAATGTCTGAAATTAGAGCGTTTCCGCGTCCCAATTTGCATGCATCGAATATTTTTCGTACGAAAAATTTTGTACTGTCGAATTGATCCGCATATAATTCATTATCGTTCTGTTCCAGACCTCGATCAGACAAGAATTAAACTAACCGAGACACCTGGACAGGTGGAGAAACTGAGTATATATCAAGTTTTCAGTTTAATGCGATCCTCACTCTCGGCGCATGTTCCGAACTGAAGCAGCAGACAAATTAGCCCGTTGACAGCCTAATTAATAATTGCATGGCTCACGAGAAGGTCGCATTAGTCAAAAGGAAGTCAAAGAGTTAAAATTAGCATAATCCTTAAGATTGTAACTATCACAACATTAGCCCAATTTTTCCCGACTGCTTAGGTTGATTTACATATAGGAATAGACCCGAACCCGACTGAATAACTACTTTATACAAGAAATGAAGATCAGTTATAAATATGAAAGTACTTTGCATAAAGTACGTCATTTATTACATAAACACCGATAAACTTTTAAACAATGTCAGACTGCTACTTGCCCCCAACAGATGGTCTTCGGCAAAGTACGAGAAGACTATAACCACCAATTAGCGCATTTGTGGCCTAAGGCGAGGGCGTGGATTATGCTGTTACAGGTTACTCTCCTCCTTCGCTGGAGGCTAGACTGCTTTTGTTTTTGGGGGTATACCTGCTGTTTGTAAAATAAACAAGACAAGCGTAAATTTTGGCGACAAGACATCTTCCAGCGTTTTTCTCATAAATATTATAGGTACTTATTTCAGTTGATGAGCACTATCCACAGGGCAAGTGCAATTTAGTCATTGAAGTAAACAACAAAGGGTTTTGTCGAATATCCAGGGGCCATATTTTTACTTGTGTTCTTTTGATATTTGCTTCTTAAAAATATCGTGCAAAAAATATCGATACACAGTTGCATTTCCATCCTATTGAATGTAGTCTTATGGCTTCAAATATGCTTAGCTAAAGAATTTCCCTTAGTAGACCACTTTAAGATTTGCGTCAGAGGGGTACACTTTAACAATAAATTTTCTGACTTGGCTGATGCTCATTTGATTTAAATCCAATTAAATCCCAATCCATAATCATCCTAGATAAAATCTCATTTTTAAAAATCTAAAAATATTTCTGAATGGTAAACCCCTCCTGTATGAGCTGCCTTAGGAATCTAGGCGAAAGCGAAAACTCTCCTATTGCGCATAGAACATCTTTTATTCCTATATTAGGTCGACTTAAAAATAAAGCTTGAGTATTTTCATGTGATAAAAATACTCAAACATTTTAAGTGAAATCAAATAAAATTTATTAGTGAAAGGTTTTGTTCGAATATAATTGTTTTGTATTAATAGTATTGGAAATCTTGCAAATGAGGTTCTAAAAGCCATTAAGCTCAATAACCTTTCTTCGAACGAAACACAAGAATATCGACAGTGTAAAATATATTTTAGATCGTAAATTGATGTACGAAGAGTGGGGTAGGATATCCATCCAAGAGGTAAAATGGGATTTTTTAAACCAAAAGAATTTCCTAAATTAAAAAATTATGAGATCGATAATATCTATCATAAGGGGCCAATTAGTCTTTATCAATGTTGGGAAAGACATCGAGACCTCGTAGATCCATGAGTTAGAAAAAACCTTTTCTGTTCTGATCTAATTTAATTTTGAGCTAAATTTAACTTTATATTCATAGCATATACTTTATAAAGTATATAAAACAAGGAGTTTTTGTGACAAGTTGCATTATTTTTGGAATCTCTCCAGTTTTGCACGTTTTTAGTTTAGTTCCATTTGCGCAGGCTTAGTTTTGTGAACGGTGATCGCTTAGTTCTATTTTACTTAGTAGTAGCATTAATAAAAAACAATTAAAGGTAATATTTATTTCGTAATGTCTGTTCTAACCATTTCAACACTTTCAACATTTTTTTGGTAAAATCGAAAAAATTTCTATTGACGTTGAAAATAGTATTGTCGCGATAACAAATCAAGGATACAGCTCAAGAAAAATTGCTTAAAGGTTTGTCATAGAACAGTCCTATTAGCACAAAAAAGAAGACAATGCAATCCTGCAATAAATGCTGGTGGACGACCTTGAATAATGTCAGATGGCGATGCTTGTGTAATAGAACAGATGATCAAATCCAGATAAGCAAGGATACCAAACTGCAGCAAAGGCTATAAAAAAGACGTCGCGCGAATGGACTGTCCGGCGAACACTTAGAAGAATTGGTCTAGTCGCGTCTATAAAAAATAAAAAGCCTGCTTTATCAGAAAAAAATGTTAAAGCTCGACTGAAATTTTGTAAAGACCACAATATTTGGACAGTTGAAGATTGGAAGATTAGGTTATTTGGTCGGACGAGACAAAAATCAACAGGTACCAATTTGATGGCAAGGCATACTATTGGCCAATTGTCTTCCAACAGGATGGTGATACCAAGCACACCGCAAAAATCATTAAAGAATGGCTTCGTCAACAAACATTTTTGATAGTGCAATGGCTTGCACAAAGTCCGGATCTTAATCCAATCGAAAGTTTGTGGCCCATTGTAAAAAGACTTGTGCTGCTTCAATACGAAAATCCTCCTATAAATTTGAACGAGGTTTGGACACGGGTACAGACCGAATGGCAAAAAATTCCGGACAAAATTATCCAATATTTGGTGGAATCCATGGCAGGGTGAGTAAACAGTGTCATGCTTATTGCTGCTTAAATTCTGTAGCGTTCGGACGTGTTTTGCTTTTGCTCCGGCTTTTACCTTCGTTTCTGTGTTCTCCCCTGGTTTTCTCTGGCCCGTACTTTAGTCCAATCTACAACCTATTTGCCTATTCGTGATTGTGATTTGGTACTTCTAATCAAACTTACTCTCTGTGATCAATACTGTGCACTTATTTATCAATTTCATATCTTCGCCTTCCGTCTTCCCAACGGCTGTTTTGCTTTGCTCGTTTCTGGGTCGCCACTCTGCTTGCGTTCGCTGTTTCTTTCTTCTGTGCCAGTTTCGCGCTCAGCTATAATTATCAACCTGCTGCACCGTGTTGCACTCAACTTAAGCTGTGTTATCGTGCTGTTTACTTATTCTACGATGAGCGCCTGTAAAGTATGCAATGGTGCGTTCACTGGGGTGCTTACTGAGTGCGATGGAATTTGCAATCAATCGTTCCATGTAACATGCTTAAAGCGTAGCGCCCGCTCTCAATCAACTTCATCACTTTCAACATGTAGCGATTGCTCTGAGATCAAGCCCTGTCACATCCTGAGATCGCTGGCCGCAATCTCTAATTCTTTCTCCAGTGATCAATCTCTGCTAGCCGACAAGTTGCAGTCTATCGTCTCCAACCTTGCCGGCTTTCAGGCGGTGTCAGATGATCTTGGTACGATCACTGAAAAGCTTGACTGCATCACAAAAATCGCCACTGCCGTCGAATCTAGCACGAAGGTTTTGCTTGAATCTACACACCGGCTCTCCACCAAGCTGTCCGTCACTACAAGCTCTCTGGATGATCTTCACGATGCACTCTCACGTTCTGAATCGCCCGCGTGCATCATGCCTGCAATAGAGGACATCCGACTCGGCATTAAACAATTAACTAATAACCTCTGTTCCTGCTCTGCTGCCGTTACTTCTAACTCTAAGCTTCTCGCCTCTATTTCTGCCATCACCGCCGCTTCCGCTGCTGCTTCACCTCCTGCTCCCTCGCCCTCTGATGCTCAACGTGTTGCTATTCCTACGGCTAACCGCAATAGTTCAGAAGAAATGCGCAGTGACGTGATTCCAGCTCCTCCCTCAAAAGATCACGACGCTGTTATTCTTGTTTCGCCGACCATAACTGACGCTTCTCTTCCCCACAAGGATGCTGTTCCTGACTCCTCCTCAGTTCCATCTCTAAGGATGTTCGGCACTACATGGACTCTTGCTGACTGGAATCAGAGACTCTCCAAGCTAGCTAGAGGCTGCCTTCCCACTTCATCAAGCGAATCATCTTTATACCTAATTACAGGCGCCCCCCGATACTCCAATGCTACTTGGGTGAAAAGTTTCTTTAAACGCAAATTTAGCATTGTTTTGACCAGATGCACCAAAACTTCATCGCCCGGAAGATTTGTGATAGGCATTCCTATCAAATACGCCTGGATTTTCGATACTTCTTCCAATCTAGTTCTTAGTCTCGGTAATATTCGTATTTCTAAATTTAAATCTAATTCTGTCAAATTTAACACTATTCCACCTATTACTCACTCTAATTGTAATCCTAATCCCAACCCTATCGATAAACCGAAATCCAACCCCAATCCTACCTTTAATTCTAAGTCTAACCCTAATACTAATGTTCAATCTAAGTCTAACCCTAATATTAAATCTAAGTCTAACCCTAGTTATAATGCTAAATCTAAGTCTAACCCCTCTAATAATGCTATACCTAAGTCCAACTCGCACAAGTCTTCTTCCTCAGCTAACCCCTGCAACAATACTAAGCCTAAGCCTCTTTCGTATCCTATCGCTAAACCCAAGTCCTCCTCTTCAGCTAAACGCATCCCAAATCCTCCCAACTCAATCTCTACCCCAATTTCGGAGTCCAATTCCAATTGGCAACTCAAACCCGGCGTGTTTCCCAACTTTAATTTTTCTACCCCACCCAAATACCCCAACTTCGTCAAGTCTCACACGCTGTACCCTTCTAACTCTCCCCCCCCCTCCCGTCCCCTTTCATCTCCCGTTACGGTTCCTCCTCCTCCCTGTCTAAGCCCACCCGCTTTGACCTCTGGCAAACCGTCGTTTATCGATCCTCTTCTCCCTCCGATCGTTAAACTCACAATGCGCTCCGCTGGGTCTACTGATGGTCGTTATCTTCTGTCCCGCTTTCGAGAGCATAGGATCTACGATAACGTTCGTCTGCTTCTCGCCTACCTCCACGATAAGCCTGACTCCGTATGCATCGACGGCAAAACCAAAACGAACGTGCTGGTTGCAATACACCAAGAAGGCCTCCCCACTGATCTTGCAACCCTGCGTGAGCTTTTTATCAAGTTTCACGTTGAATTAGGCATCACTCCCGATAAGGTCTCCACGGATCTTGCCTCCTTTGCTTCTTACGTCAGCTCTCGCAGAGTCTCCTACCTTCAAAAGGCGCGAAATGACCACAAACATTATTTTAATTCCTAACTCCACCACTTCTTCCCTCCCCTCTGCCCCTTTATCCCATACTCTCCCCTCTTCCGACCTTTTATCATTGTATTACCAAAATGTGCGTGGTCTGCGTACCAAGACTTGTACTGTTTTCCAGAACTCCCTTATCCTTCCCTTCGACATTTTTGCCCTCACTGAGACTAATTTAACCCCCAATATCTACAGCAATGAACTTTTTTCAGCAGATTTTACTGTCTTCCGTGCCGACGCCTGTGATGCTGACTTAACCCCTCTTAATCGCGGCGTCCTCCTTGCGGCACACAATCGCTTAGATGCCAGTCTCTTTACTTCCTCTAACTCCCCTGACTGTAATTTCGTCGGTATCAAAATTCCACTGACCCGCAAACTTCTGTATATCCTCTGTGTCTACATTCGCCCCTCTCGACCGCTTGAGGCGTACAAAGTTTGCACCGACGCGATCGATTCTCTCTTTAATACCTTAGGGCCTAACGATGAAGTCATTGTCCTTGGCGACTTCAACCTTCCTCGCCTTCAGTGGCTTAGGTCTGATGACGAGCTCCATTTTATCCCCTCCAACGCCCTCTCTGACAAAGAGACTCTCTTTTCCGACCGGCTCTCTGACTCAGGTCTCTGCCAAATCAGTGGCATAACCAATTATCTTGGCAGACAGCTCGACCTGATCTTTTCATCTGACCCCGTCAACTCGGTCGTCATTCGCAGTCCCCATCTTCTCTCTACCTTAGACCCGCATCACCCTCCTCTCTTTTTATCCCTTTCTCTCACACCCTCCCTTCTTCACCCCATTCCTGAGACGTCTTACCACCTCAACTTCCGTGCTGGTGACTTTGGTAAGCTAAATCACTTACTTAGCTTATCACCCCTTTCCTCGCTGTCAGCTAATTCACAGCTCTCTGTTGCTGATGCGCTCGACGTCTTCTACAGCGTACTTTTGGATTGTATGGCCCAATCCTTTCCCTCTCAACCTCGGAAGAGCCAAGCCTCCTCTCCCCCTTGGTACAATAAAGAACTTCGTTCCCTACGGAATAGGAGAAACAAGCTTTGGCAAGCTTACCTAATTTCTCGCTCCGATCGAGACTTCTCCGATTATCTCTCGGCGTATTCCCTCTTCTCCTCTCGCAGCGACTCCTCTTATCAAGAGTACCTGAGTCGGATGCAATCAACCCTTATCTCCGACCCTAAACGCTTCTTCCAATTTATCAACGTTAAAAGAAAATCCAATGGCTACCCTTCGACTCTCAAGCTCAATGACTCTTCTTCCTCCGACCCTCGCGATATTGCCAATCTTTTCGCACTTCACTTTAGTGAATCTTTCAGTGACCACTCCTCCGAGCCTGACGCCAGCTATTTCCATTTCCTGAGCTCAAGTCCCCAGACCTCGCTGGCTTCCATCAATATTGACCCCGTAATGGTGGCAACCTCTATCAACACCCTTACGGATGATCACAATCCCGGCCCCGATGGTATCCCTGCCATTGTACTAAAGGAGTGTGCCCAACACTTGCTCGTTCCCCTCACCTTCATTTTTCAACTCTCTATTACCCAAGGCTTTTTCCCTGCCAGGTGGAAGGACTCTTTTATCATCCCTATCCATAAGAAAGGGTGTAAAAGTGATATTTCCAACTACCGTCCTATTGCCAAACTCTCCTGCATACCCAAACTCTTTGAAAGCATCATCTACGATTGTATGTTCTTTCATTGCAAATCCTTATTCTCCTCATCCCAACATGGCTTCCTCAGAGGCAGATCTACTACCACTAACCTCGTTAACTTTGTCTCCACTACTCGATGTGCTTTGGAAAATGGTGATGAAGTCGACGTCATTGCCACAGACTTTAGTAAGGCGTTCGATAAAATCTCGCATAAGCTAATCCTCTTCAAACTTCACTCTCTTGGCTTCAACCAGCTCTTTCTTGCCTGGATTGAGTCCTATCTCGTTCACCGGCAATACAAGGTCCTCTTCAGCTCTGTGTCCTCCAACTCCTTTGTGGCCAACTCGGGAGTCCCTCAAGGTAGTCACTTAGGCCCCCTACTTTTCATCCTGGCTATTAATGATGTTGAGCACATTATCAAACACTCCGACCTTTCCATCTACGCCGACGATATGAAGATCTCCAAACTTATCTCCTCCTCCTCGGACACCCAACTTCTCCAACTCGACCTCGATAACTTTTGCACTTGGTGCCAGAAAAACTTCCTCGAGCTGAACGTCTCCAAATGCCAATGTATCACCTTCTCCCGTAGACGTCCTCCTTCCTTTCCCAGAGTCTATCTGCTGTCCGGCCTAGCCATACCTAGGGTATCCTCCTTGCGCGATCTCGGTGTCGTCTGTGATAGCGAACTAAATTTTCGTGACCACATCGACAGCGTGGTTTCTAAAGCCAGCTCCACTCTTGGGTTTGTCAAGCGCTGGTCCAAAGAGTTTTCCAACCCCTATGTAGCCAAATCCCTTTACATAACGTTCATCCGCCCTCTCCTTGAATACGCCAGCCAAGTTTGGTCTCCCTCTCAATCCACGACCATCAATCGCATCGAAGCAGTCCAGCGCAGATTTCTCCGCTTTGCGCTACGTCTGCTCCCCTGGTCTGATCGCCAGCATCTCCCTCCTTACGAAGACCGCCTGATGCTGATTGACCTACAGTCCTTGCGGAAACGGCGTGTCATTGCTGATGTCATCTTTATACATCAGCTCCTCTCCGGTGTGATTGACTGCCCTCCCCTTCTCCAACGAGTTTTCTTTTACACTAACCCCCGTAACCTAAGAACAGCCCCCCTCTTTCGTCCAAATTTCCACCGCACCAACTATGGTTTCTCTGAACCCCTCACCCGAATGCTTCGGACCGCCAATTCTCTCCCTTCTTTTGACTTCCACGTGAGTAAATCATCTCTGAGGTTTGAGCTCAACCGTCTCACGTGACTTCCCATCTTACAGCCCCTGCTTCCTTTCCCTTAATTAGTTGTAATTAGTTGTAATCCCTATATTTAAGTATTTTTTTATAGCTTGTATTAAGCGAATAAATAAATAAAGAAAAAACAAAGGACTCTGAACAAAATATTAAAACAATACTTTGAAATACCAAATACCGAAACGAATACAAGGACTGAATTGATATTGTTATTTTTTTTTTGTTATGTTTATAAAAATGAATAGTTCTTGTTATTGTTTTTTATATAGTGTCCTTAAAAAAAATTATTTAATCAATAACCGTGTTTAATTTTCTTGTTTTAAGCCTCACACCTGATTTTTAATATTTGGTATCCAGTTCGCCACTGTATGTGAAATATTTCCTAATAAAAGTAACTAAGCGTATTTTAATTCATCTAGAAACCTTTTGGGCAATCCAACGTGTTAAGTCTATGATTTGATAAATCCTTTTCGAGCGAAACTCATAAATGTTAACCCTTTGACCCTTGGTGGGACGTAAAACTTCCCACCTTACTCAAACTCGTTTTTTTCATTGAAAAATGAAATATTTTCGATAAAAGTTGATACTCTAGGGTTTTCGGGGTCGTTGAACACGAATATGAAGTCAGATTTCCAAAATAAAAAATGGCGGATGTAATATGGCGGATTAAAAGTTAGACTTTTTTCGAAATTATTTTATTTACATCACTTTATGGCAAAAAGCCATATAAGGGGGTTTTTTGAATCGCTGAATACAAATCTGACATCATATTTTCAAAATTCAAGTTTCATAGAAAACAGTTTTTTTTTATTTTAATCGGCCATATTGGATCAGCCAGCTTGAATTTTGAAAATCTATTGTCAAATTCGTATTTTGCGAGTCAAAAAACCCTTATATACCAAGTGTCAAAGAAAACAGTTAATTTTTTTGGATTTTGGTCCGCCATCTTGGCCGCCATTTTGAATTTTGAAAATCTGATTTCAGATTCGTATTCAACGACCAAAAAAACCCTCATATACGAATTTTAGTGCAAAATGATACATTACAGAAATGTATGGGTCAAAGGGTTAAACACCCTATGACCACCACAACAACACTGTTAGAAAAGGTATGGTCGAGTAAAACCGTTTGCGGCGTGCTAACTAATCCCTAGAACCCCAGAGTTTTCTCATTGAAATTCATCAATTCTTCTATCTAGGCCTAAACAACCGCCTACTGATTACAACCATACTCTACCATTCAGCAGCCAATTGCTGAGCTCCTTCTGTGCTAATTAGCGCACTTACTGCAATCATATTTTATGCCTCGCAACTGACACCTACGATCTACGTGTGTGCATCGACTCTCACGCGTTGAAAAATTTGCATTTTGAACAATTAAATGAATTCGATTAGGTGCTAAACAGGCAATTGAGCCGCGTCTCTAGCGATTCACAAAATATGAAACGCGATATCGTTGTGCGCTCTAGACCCAGCAAATGAAACTGCGCTGCTATTCCATATCTCGCCGCAGAGAAATGGAAACAACTAGCTGCACGTGATATAAAAATGAGGAGCAACCTCAAAATAACAACTGCAGTGTTGCGTGATTTTTGCGATGCTTTTTTTATCGGCCGCAGCATAATTGCACCGCAATCTGGCAAATTTGCATAAACAGCCACCATTGAACACTTGTACAACATCGGATTACTTCGAGCATTGTATTTTAGGACCAATTTAAAGTTTCGTTAATTTATCAAAAAAGAGCAAGTGGGCAAAACCAGGTTGGCCCAATGTGTCGCGTTGCAGCAACCTTATGTATATTGAGATTGATGTTCATCATGTGGCGCCGTGGCTTAGTTGGTTAAAGCGCCTGTCTAGTAAACAGGAGATCGCGAGTTCGAATCTCGCCGGGGCCTTTAGTGACTGTGGTAGTCTTTTTTTAAAAGTAAATTTTTACGTTTTTTATTTCAATTATATTCTCTTAGTTAATTCATTCCTTATCAAAGTTATAATTTAGTCTTCCTAAAATAAAGTTATAAAGAGATTTTGCTTACCTCTGTTCGCTACTTTATCTATCGTTCGGCGTACTGCAAACATTCACAATCTCCATAAAGTTGTTTTCAATCTTTCCACTCGTCTGAATTATTAAATGAATTAAACCGACAGCCTCTTCTATGATGGCTATGTACCTGTATTCTGAAACTAAGTATTTTCCTAATTACCTTAGTACTGATAGCAAAATAAAAACATCACTTACCTAGAAAATGATTTTGAATAAAAGTACGTTTTTTCAATACATATGCTAAACGGTTAGAAAATCATATATAGATGAAAATATCTAAGGTCTTCTTATCAAATTACAATAAAATTATTGGATACGAAAAAAACAAAAAAGTTTCGTATTTTTGGTAAAAACAAATCTTTTTTTAGCAACTACATCTAAGTATGCTCCATCGGAAGCTACGCGACGTTTGTCCATCTTTTAGGCAATATCCGTATTCGGCCCCTGAAGAAATGTTCGTCCTTGAAGGCGATCCAATATCCGATATAAGTTATTCATAAAAATGAAACCGTTTTCCACTAAGATCTGACTGCATCGATCGGAATAGATCTGAAGGAGCAATATTTGGTGAATAGGGTGTATGCTGTAACACTTCCCAGTTTTGCCTTTCTAAGTAGTTTTTAGCCAATTCAACAATATATGGTCTAGCATTGTCGTGTTGCAGAATTATCTTGTCATATCGATTCTCCCATTCGGGTTGTTTTTCTGCAATAGCTCCCTTAAAACGGATGAATTGATCTGTAAACGTCGCTATTAATGGCTTCAAAAGGTTTCAGCAATTCATAATACAACAACAATGAACTTCACAAAATATAGGTTAATTTTGTACTTATGGTAGTTACAGTCTACCGGACATTTTTGAAACCTTTTATTAACCCTAAACCACCTAGTACTCGAAACACATACTCATATACCTGCAAAATTTGAGCTCAATCAGCCCAGTAGTTTCGGAAGCTATACAATTCAAACAAACAACAATTTCTTTTTATATATACGAGTATTTCTTCCTCAAAGTAAAAAATAGGATTTTTCAATTCTAGACCAGACGGAACCTTTAAAGGGCTCTTATTTTCTATAAAATTTGAATTATTTAGCCTGGCATTGACCATGATGATGCCTCGTAAAATCTACAGTGGACTTATATTTAGTAAATAGTAAATAGTCTCATCTCTTTTTGTAACTTTAATTCCGACAATAGTAGAAATTGAAATTAAGCATTCAATTCAATATATAAGTTTATTTTTGGGTTAAAAAACTATGATTATGTTTCCATGTAATTCAGCCAGAGATCGCAAATATGTTTTATGATGTTAATTTAATTTAATCATACATGCTTTTGTTTCCTCTTAGTAACGAGATTTCGCACCTTCTATAACTTACGTACAATGCAGGAAAAATGGTACTATTTCTGTCGTTAAGCGCCGGACAAAACTAATTGGGTATCAAAATATTTACATTTTTAATTGCCACATAGAATGACAGGCGTAGCGTGGATATTAGCATAATTACGAAAAATTGTGTTCATTTTCGACGTATGCTTATATTTGGCCTCCATCCGTCCATCCATCGAGACCTGGCCCCATCGCGGACAGCCGGGCCGAGGTATGTCCAGTTAAAAGGCGAAGCACCAAAGACAGGTGCACGGCTGCTGTTAATTGCAATCATCTGTTTCTCTGCACTTAATTTATGAATATTACTGTCTCTGCGTACGATTATCAGCTTAAGTACCCTTGCGTGGCTATATCACTACAAGTGCCGTGCGATGGGATCGCACTAATTTCATCCCCCGGAACGGACTGCACAGGGATAATGGCCTTTTCGCAAAATTAAGTTAAGTCCAGCAGATGTCCCCTACAAAATGTGCATTGTCCACTTCTGATGATTTCAATAAAAACGCATAGTCTCACAAGAGTCGCATCATCAGGTAAATACGTGAATTTTCAGATTTTCCCACACCTACCTGCAGAATGTTAATTGTAATCCACTGCCATTGTGCGATCGATTCTCTCGGGTACGTGATAAGCGAAATTTAGCTCCATTCACACCTCCTCGAGACCAAACGAACTCGCGCAGCCACCGGTCATACTCTCGATGGACCCCATCCAGGTCTTACCTTTTATATTTTATTTAAATCGAGTTAGAAGCCAGTCTGACTCTAAATATTTGCAGATTTCACGGTGTGGACAGAGATCGGCCGCAACCGTGGTTCCCTGGACTTGTTATTGCTGTTACAGGTAACAGGGAGCTCATTTTCAAGACTGGAAGCTGTGTACGACAGCCGGATGCGTGGGAAGGTGCAGGCTTTATTCGAGAAAAAGATATCAACGTGATACACAGCACGGTCAGAGGTACAATCGCGTAAGTGATTGAAGAGAATTGGTTTCTACGCGGATTTATAATAAGACCAAAGGCTTGGGGAGGCGTAATGATAGAGGCATTAGTTCGTTTTGTTTATGATCAAAACGAGTATACTTTTGTGATTCAAGTAATACTACCTAATGATGATTATAGTGTATTTAAGAAGTACTCTAGTTGCACATGCGAACTTAGTTCAACAATATTCAAATTTTGGTAAGTAATTAAGAAAAAATATGATACAGCTCGAAAACAGTGTTATATTCTACGAAATCTGGAGAATACTGAGGATGTTACAATAATTCCAAGGGCAATGCGAATTGAAGTCAGCATAGTACTGTACTATAATTGTACTTTCCTTTTCCGAAGCATTGAGATATTGCCGTCCTGCCGATTCATGGATTTATTTTTAAATAACCCTCGCAAAACACGAAACATTACAATTCCATTAAAACAAAGTGTTGAACTTCATGCCTAATTTCAAAATACTTTGATAATAAATACGAATAATTTTCTTAAAGGGACATTACCCTTTGAAATTTCAAAAACTCAATTTTTTTTGCATAAATCTGTTCTAAAACATCACAGAAATACTCTCCTAAAATCGTTTTAAAACATTCGACATAGAAAAAACAATTATAAATGTTTCTGTATTGATACATAACGCATAGAATAGAATAGAATAATTCATTTTCGAATAAAAACTTGTTTGTGTTTTTCTCGAAACTACGTTTTCTGAACTTGTAGGACAGATTTCTCAAACCAAAAAACACTCCATTCTTTATGCAAAAAATTAGGGGATATATGTACTTCTAAAAATATATGTATTTACAAATCTACACTTTATATAGGGGTAGTTCACTCCAAAAAAATTTCGGTTTTTCAACACTTCCAGAATATTTGATGAAAAGAATTTTTTAAAATAATTTTTTAGGTATATCTCCTAGAAAAATCTCTAGAGAAAAGAATACATTCAAAATTTTAAATTTTTTTTAGAAAGCACAAAAAGTGTACTACCGTTTAAAAAGTGACTTTCTGGGACCGTCGCCAAGAAGAAGCAAAAGTGGTTAAAACAATTTTTTTTATATTTTGATTTTTCTAAAAAAATTTCATAAAAATGTCTTTTTTTCAATTTCAAAGGAGAATGTCCCCTTAAATGTTTAAATTATCTTCAGATTGTTTCGATTTTTACCGCACATTTTCATGACAAAATTAAAATGGTAAAGATTTTATAAATACATTGAGCTTATACATAACATCTTGGGGCTTATTGTGGAATTCGTCATATATTAAGTGCGGATTTCAGAATCCAAATGTATGAAAAGCGCCTTCGCATTCCGCTGACGGATGTGTAAACGATAATCCTTTGATAATTATAAAATATTTTTCATAACGAACACTAATTAATTATTATTAACCTTAACATAAAATTTTTTCATATCAATGTCGTAAACCTAAATTTTTGAAAGTCATGTATAGAAGAAAATACGTTTAATGTTTGGTGAGGATTAAAAGAGCATAGAAAAAACATTTAGGTCACTTCATATTTTAAAAATGTTGACAAATATGTTGTTAATCTAAATAGACTTACAAATATATTTTCAGAAGCTCGTATTTGAACTTTACAGAAATCAATTTCTAAGAAATGTTATATGAGCCGTTTATTTTGAAAGTGGCGTAAGTCCAAAATGTCATAAGGTCAATTTTGCTTGAAAAGAATATACACAAATCGACCTTATGACATTTTGGACTTACGCCACTTTCAAAATAAACGGCTCATATTGAATGAATAAAAAGTTGATCCTATACTTGAGTTCTGATTACTACTTCTGCTTATCGTTTTCTAGACATACCTTCACAATGTTTGAAAATTGCATGCCAAAGGCCAATTATGGGGGGTAATAAAACCAGCAAAAAGGCAAAAAGATTCGCCATTTTTTGCGCTACGGACATTGTACTTGAACTCAATCAGGCCAGCTACTTCCTGCTGATAATCCCCGTGCACTTGGCGTAATCCGCGCCGAATTACGTTCTGCCCGAAATAAAGAACAATCTCACCTGCTTATTCGGCTCTTCCAAGCAGCAGGCCCAATTTCGGAAACAGTTTAATTAGACGACTTATCATGTGCAGGTCGCGATCGCTAGATAATCAGCGTGATCAGACTCTAAGTGCAGCACAGTGCGCACACTTTTTTTTAAGAAGCTCACTGATCCTGTTTAAATTTGCACCGTTGAACCACGTGCCGAGTAGTAAGACGGTGGTTAGGCGTCTCGCGAATCGACGATCAGATACCCAGAGAAATGGCAAAGGATGCACACAGGGGTACCAGCAAAAACAGGTGCGAAAGCTGATCCTGTAGGGAATTGAACTTTATATTTGTTGTAATTACAGGGATAATGATGAATGCGCGATCGCTCACCTGTCATAAACGGTTTTAATTAATCGATTACCATAAATCAACTTCATCGCGACCGTGGCATAATTGCTATTGTACAAATGTCGTTTATAATTTTTATTAGACGGCCACTGCTCGCTCTCACTCTGCTGCGCTTCGGTCACCTGGCATGATTTATTTAGTGCTAAAATTGAACTCGTTGGCAGTGTTAATGCAAATTATTATCGACAATAATCTCATTACAGCAGGAATAATTTTTTTGAAAATAAATTTTATCGACATACATCTTATACTTTATTATACGGTGTCCATTTGAGGCAAAATCAACCGTTATGGTAGATAAAAACCAAAAAATTTATATGTATGTAATTATATATATTATATGAAGGGTACAGGGAAAACACAATATATCACATTTTTTCGAAATCGTTATAATGATACCATTGAAAAGATGAAGTATGAATGCTAAGAACAATTGCAAGTTCGGAAGAAGCCTTCATTTAATTAAAGAAATCTATCTAATGAAAGAAAGTTGGAAATTATTAAAAACTTATTTCCATAGTGGTGAGTTTTCTACCCAAACAGTGAGAAATTCGTTTGGCCAAAGATGGCGAATTTTACCGAAAAATTCATCTTTTCGGACGAGGCTCATTTCTACCTCGGTGGTTATATTAATAAGCAAAACTGTCGGATCTGGAGCACAGAAAACCCGCACATCATCGTGGAAAAGCCAATGCACCCACAACGAGTGACTGTGTGGTGCGGTTTTTGGTCCGGCGGTATGATCGGCCCATTTTTGTTCGAAAATGAAGACGGAGTCGCCGTAACCGGCGTGCGCTACCGCGTAATGTTGGCGGATTGGTTTTTACGGGGAAATTGAAGCCGAAGACTTGGACGATATTTGGTTTCAGCAGGACAGCGCTACGTGCCATACAGCGAACGTCACAATCGATCTTTTGCGCCCTATCTTCGGAAATCGCATAATCAGCAAAAATTGTGATATGATTTGGTCAGCAATAAACTGCGATTTGCTGCAGTTGGACTATTATCTTTGGGGAGCGGTGAAAGATAAATGTTACGCCAACAAACCAGAAACAATTCAAGACCTTAAGACGAAATTCAAGCTGCTATTTCTGACATAAGGCCCAAAACAATCGATAATGTACTAAAAAATTGGGTGGACCGAATGGGCTACTGCCAAGTCAGCCGTGGTGGTCATTTGACTGAAATTGTTTTTCATAAATAAATGAAATAAAACAACCTTTCAAATAAATATTCAACCATTGAAAAATATTGAGCCGTCCAATTTTGATATAGTTCAGAAATCACATCAACTTTCTATAGACTATTACATGGACCGTAATTAGCCTGGCACGATCAATTAAATTTGTTTAAACTCTCTCAAAACTGTTCTCTTCAAATGCTCCCTCCAATAAAAAAATTTATTGTAAAATACGCATTTAGCATTTCTAAAAATAAAACCCAAATTTAGTTTGTAAGAGATATCTCAAAAAATAAAATTGTTTAAAATGTGTATGTGTATGTGCATTCCTACAGAGAAAAGAGCTTGTTTAACTGTATTTCTTCTGCTTTTTTGGACTTACATTGATGTTTTTGTTTTTGTTTTTTATTTTAAATTGATTGCTAATAAATTCCTAAAATAGAATTTCAAGATCCTTGCCGAGTTTCACATGTAGCGTAAATTTTGGATTTGTATAAAGGAAAAATATAAAAAGAGATAGCCCGGAATTTTTAAAATATCAAGAATGAAGAATTTCATACATGAGCATACCCTACTCCTATGTATGTAATTTAACAATTAGCATGTAACTTAACATCTAATTCGAAATAGATTCAGAGCCAATCATCTAAATTCCCTAATTAATTATTATATTATAATTAATGTTAAAAAACGCAAAGTACGTACGCAAACGAATACTATTAAAGAATTTTTTCAGTGTGCCTTCATTCATTCAAGAATATTTTAATTTTCAATCTCGATTTTGGAGGTGTAAGGATGTGATTGATCGTCCTCACACCCCCTTATCAAATTATCAAAACACTTCGAATTGTTGTGATTCTTCAAAGAATCGACTGGCATAGAAAATGATATCGTCTATCTTTTATTTCAAGTAGCCTAAAAGCTATTCAAGAATAAAAAGACGGGAAAAATTACAAACAAAGTGTATAGATAACAAATAAAAATAAAATAAAAAGCAAAATAACACGTAGGCACCTTTTCAGTTGTTTTAATTTTAACATTTTAAATTTTACTACTAATTTCAAGTCATTTCGATTAAATTATTCTAAATTTCACTACATTTTTAAAAACATAATTTTCACTTAGTTACATTTATATGCTATTTATACCCTGCAAATAAATCGAAAAAGATACTAAATACGATATTCATTTCGATGTTGATGGAATGTTTAAGCTACGGTCGTTCTATTGTTTTGAAATACAAAATAAAAGGATTCAAGCTACTATAAACTTAATTAAGTAATTAAGTATAAACAAAATAAACAATTAATAGGCATTTAGTGTAAGGAAAATAATATTTGGGAATTTTTAGTAAAAGGAAAATCATCATTCAATTTCATTATTGAAAAATAATTGTGAAACATTAAAATCACCTTTGTTGCATAGAGTGCCCAATCTATAATTCCAAGACCACAAGAAGCCTCACCTTCCTGTGGAAAACCCGTTCCAATAAAACTTAAAAATTTATCAATAATTATTTTATCTCAATTTTACCTCTAACATAAGTTAAATTATTGAACACATTTCCAAATGATCCAGGAAGTAGTCAAATCATTCGTTTTTGTTAGAAGGATATCGCCAGTAGCACTAATATCTTTTATATAAGTGCATAGCTCACGTATAGATGTCACATTCCTAATATACTAAAAAAGTGTTTTTAAGTATTTATTAAATTCTAAAATATTTTCTTACATTAATATAAGAAAATTCTTCCAGATCAAGGGAGATGCCAGGCTCTTCCTGCTAAGAATTAAATGATCGAAAAATATTTTGTGAAATATTTAAATCATCTTACATTTCTGGTGAATTTCACGTTTCTGTTAAAAAGACAGTTAAAATACGATTTTAAAATTTATCAGAAATTATTTTATCACTGCTTCAATACTGTAACCCTTAAAGGTGTAAAGGGCTCCTCTGCCTTTAAAAAACTCCACAATAGTGGAAGTAAAGAAATTTGGCAAGCGAACCCACGAAGCATTTAGCATTTAGTTTTCAGAGACATTCAATTGTATTGCTATCTAATTGCAATCATTAAAACCAAAGATGGTCTATACTTAACTTAATTTTGTTTCAACAATCTTTTTCCAATATATTTTTTCGTTTTTAAAGGAACATGTATGAAATAAAAATTTCTTAAAAGAAACTTTTATTCAAATTAGAGTATTCCATTAACCACTTTATTAAGTACATGGCTTTCTTGGCTACGTTGGGTACTTTTCCTAAAGGTACACCTGTCCACTCCACCCACACATCCCGAAACAATCACATTCGCAACATTTAGAATATTTTAATTAACCCCAAAGACCTGGAAACGAGTCTAGAAAGAACGTGGCGAGGATCGATAAAAATAAATCAAAGCAATACCCTCCGCAGATGGACTACGCGGCCTGCCTTTGGAGCATCGGCATAGGTACCAAAATGGGATTGCATAAAATATTTTTCTCACCTCACCGAGGGCAATTCATTGAAATTGCAAAGATCTGGCGCTCCGTTGAGACGATAGTGGGGCGCGCACAGGTAGTGCGCGCTAGCATTAATCACCTTTAAGCAGGCGTCGAAATTTCAATTAGAGGAAATTCAATTTTAGACCACGTAGAAGTTCAGTACCATGCATTGCACATCCCAACACCTCCGGGAATTGGAAGATGAATGGGCCCATTTGGTGAATACCACATCATTTGGACCAGGATGCATCTTCGTGTGCAGTGCTGGTATCGAATAGAAGAATGTTTTGCATTTATGAAACGATTTCAGCGACCGCAACTGATTCAAGCTCTGGCATTTTACTTGGACTATTGCAATTTATCGACTAATTTATCGAAGACAACAAATTCTCCGGCAATGACTGGGTAGGTAGTATCTGAGCGAGCAATCGCGGGCGAAAACGTGAAAATTATAAAACGCGCAAAACTCGCAAATAATTAATTTCGTCGCCCGTTTCCCAGTCCCGGATGGAAGATTCAGGCATTCACATCTCCTCGCACCATCTAAAATTGCTCATTAACATTTCACGGCGCTATCACCTGTGAAAATCGGCCAATTGCTCCATTGCCGGTAGCCCGGAGGCTGTGCGTTGTCTCAGCGTGGACCTTAGGTCTCTGGATGCCTCTGTAGCGCTGCACTCAATCGATCGTCCGCGGATCCCATTGACTGGGCCAGAAGAAACGCTAAGGGCTCTTCGGTCTCATTCTTGTCCTCAACCCGTCTCGTCTCGTCTTCCCGCTGAAGGGGCTACTGAATCAATAGCCCTTGTCCGGCCAGAGATTTATGTCAAACATTAAAATCGTTTAACCTGCAAATCCTGTTAGCAATGGTAATCAGAACATGTTCCTTCGGTAAAGCGGCAACCCCGGCAATTAATTGACTGGTTCACCAGAGCCGTGCTGTCTGCTCCAGTTAATTCGGCGAGGAGCACGTCTCATCCAACGAATACAAAAAAAAAAAAAAAATGTCATACTTCGAAAGGAGCATTTGATCGGCGGACAAACAATGTCCGCATACCAATTACGCAATGCTAAGATGCGCAAAATGAGATTTATTTTCGCACCTTTCGAGCACACCAATAATCGCGTGGTGGTGTAAATACAAAAAGGGCACATGAAAGCAAACCCACAAGGTGCTGGTCGTTTTTTATCTCCAGAATATTATTACTCGTTTTAACGACCAAAATATTATTCAAAACACGAAATATTGTAAGAGAAAAAATCAGATTTACGACTATCGGAGTAAGCAAAAGCCCAAGTCACTTAATTAGTACATAAAATGCTGACCAGTAGGAGCAGAGCAATGCTAAGGTGATAGGATTATGTTGTGGAAAACTTGAAAAATTTTCATTGTTTTGGGGAGGGTTAGAGAAGGCGAAAAAGTACCATCAACATTCAATCCCAGACTGAAAGTCGCGTAATTAAGTTGTACGCGACTCAAGCCCAGTAATGGAGCCATAACTCTTTAAATGATTTATGAAATGGGTCTTTAGTGAGATTAACATATGCCCACACGCATCCGCGTCTCTGCGGATCCGCAGCATTGTTTTTCGCGTTCGACTCGTTCCTGATGGCCATTAAAAAAAATTTTTTTTTGTTTTTAAACGAACCGACGACCGCAGAGCGCTGCAATGAAAATTGTAACAGACTGAACGGCCGTTGCCAGGAAGTCGTTTCAGACGATATTAAGACGCATCTCGCACAGAAAAACCTGTAGAAATGTAATTTCAATTGTGGCTCGCTTATCACTAGTAAAATGAATTCATTAAGGTGCAATAGCATAGGGCGGATCGCCAAAGGTATGCGCTTCTTTTAAGGGTGATTCGCGTGAAAAACGAGGAATTACCTGCTTTTATGCAGTTTTAATTTGCTTTTACAAATATAATGACTTAACTGGCCGCTAGCACTGAACCACAATACTATGGGAGATATTTCTTCATTTCAATTGTTTAAAGGGGCTCAAGGTCCGCCGCCAGATAGTCTGGCAAGGAACTAACAAGAAAGGTTTCGAGACTAATTAAAAAATAAAATATTAAATTTCTTCCTCCTTCTTATTGAAGTTAAATCATTTTAATCTACTAGAATTATTTTCTTAACTTCGCATGTAATTCTGCACTTGAAGTAAATAGGTACGGATTAGGATTTGGACTCCTTATGAATGTTAAAACTTTCCTTCATTTAAGATTTAATGAATATCGATTCGGTGTTATAGTTATATTTATTAGAATTATATTTAGAATAATCTACAAAGTAAATGAATATATCATCCACAGAATCGACACTTGAAATTCTTTTAAAATCTTTAACAATTTAATGTAAAAACAATAGCTTCATACTTCGCAGTCTCCCTCTTTATTAAGGTTTTATTTTAACGATACTTATTAGATTACTCGTTAAATACCTATGATGAGTGATATGAATGATGAATTTTAGAACCTTCTATTCTTACAGCTTAAAATTGAAACTAAAACAGCACTAAGTTATATGTAGGAATTTAGAAAAGAGTATCAATTATTTATACGGTTTACTACTCTTTAGCCGTGAATTGAATATTAGCAGGGTTTCAGATTAGATAGGAAAACTTTTTCTTTTAATAGAATTTTATAATCCGTCAAGTATATCAAGATTTTAATATTTCACCTTACTTAAAATTATTTTCTGAAGGGGAAAGAAAAATGTATGTGAATAATTACTTACTAATAATAAAAATTAAAAGCATTTCTTTGAAGCTCTTACTTTTGGCAAAACATGTAAGGATTTACCATACTTTACAGTAAATAAAGAAGACCTTGCTTATCATTGCCTTTGGAACTGATGCCCATCCTTGGGTCATCTAATGTTAAAGTTATTTATTCCATCATCAGCAAGGTAAAAGGTATCACTTACTTAGTAGTCTATACAGCACAACTTTCGTATATAATATATACCGATTCTATTAGGGCATTTCAGGTTCAAAAATAGCCACTAGTTCTTAATAAATCTAGAACTTTGAAATGTTCCATACGTGAATAAGTCCGGTGACAATACTATATAATCTACTTAATATCAATATAAATTCAATATTACCTCGTCTATCACTTCTTCCATCCGAAATGAAAGCTACCTTGAGCCAATTTCGAAGGTATGTATTTACGCCCTTTTTCGAACCTGTCGATCCAGAACGGGCGCGTTACGTGCCATTTGACGGTTGAGTTTTGCGAAATACTTAGCTATGAATTAATAAATTGTGTTTTGTATTAAAACAGATGTGAATTCGATATAATTACATTTACCAGAACTTCGGCTCAAAATTATCCGAAAACTATTGAAAATTAATCAGTTTAGAGATAAATTTATTATTCTAGAGGAGGGGTGGTGGAGGGTTTCTATTACTTTATTTCATATGATATTTTGTCGTGAAGATATTAGTCAGTATATTGGGGGAATTAATATTAATCCTAGGATTGTCAATTCGGTCCGAAAAAGTTTTAACGGAAATGGTTCTACATCTATAGAACTGGCTTTGAAAGAGGTCGTAGACAAGATACAGCAAACGGATAATCTCCTGTGAAGTTTTAAAAAATATAATTTTCAAACTTTATTAATATTGTTATTTAAACTATGACCTTAGTAAATTATTTTAGGAATAGCATCGTTCGGTATTACAACCTAAATGAATATAAAAGCATTTTTCTCGCATAGGCACCATACCTATATTTTTAAAGTGCAACCACTTTCTTCATCCATCTGAATTTCTTGTTATTATTTTTAAACGAAACTAGATTACAACCAGAATCATATTATTCCAGATTCATCTTGGTTTTACTATATTTGTCATTTAATACGAATTTGTTACAGAAGTATAGAAATTCAATATTTGAAAGTTAAAAGTTTATAACTATTCTACGTTACTGACATCATATACATATAAATATTATTTTTCAAAACTATAGGCACTATAGTAGTAAACTGACCATTAGAATAGGGCGGCAACATTTCTGTAATACAACCGACTTAAGAAAAATGTAAGCCGGTAAATTTTAGGTTTTTTAGATCGAGTAACATTCTGTATTCAAAAATTCAATGTTTGCAGGCGACGGCACAATTCAGCGATTGTTTTTCTTAAGTTTAAATGAGCAGTCGACTGCATAAACTGAATTCTCGACCATGAGGACGGTAGCAAAAAAGCAGGTGCACATAGTACCACTTGGACTTATTATACCATGGAATTTCCCTAGTATTAGTCCTAGGCAGGTTGCAAATAAAAATTGCAAACCACCAGTATCATTGCAACGTGACCAAACAGACATCTGAAGCTCTTGTTGAGCTCCATCAAGATATTACTTAATTGGCCTTGGTCTTCGGAACAGTGGCCACGGCGGTTATTGAGGAGCCGCGTTATCAGTCATCGGATCCCTTTTAACAAGACGAAATTGGTCGCTAATTAAGTGTACAACTATTTAGTCGCAATTTTGACATTCGTCCATCAGGTCAAACATATCCAGTCAATTGCATTCTGCATACTAATTTGCAGCACTCCGCTCCGCAGGAGGGGTGCTGCATCGGTGACGAATCGTGATGAGGCGACAACACGCGTATTTCTTGGTCGAATTGGGCGTCCGGTGCGCAACCATCGGCAGGTGAGGAGTGCAATTTCATCGTCATTTAATTAAAATTTTTGGTAATTATTCTGGATTTCAATTATTAAAATTGCTAAATTGGCACAGAACCACTCGGCCAAAAACCAGCAGGTGTGGAGACCTTGCGGACCTTAAGGATATATGTGTATAGAGTAAAAATAATAAGCTGGTTCGCGATAGTAATTTCTTTTTATAGCTAACCTGTCAACGGTGTAATACATCCGCGGTATTTGTTCGCTAAGACTACAACTAAACAATTCTAGCAATTCCAATGTTCATTGGGAGATAGCGATGCAGGCGTGCTAGTCCCCATAAAACAAATTTGTTTGAGTGATTGCTTCAGGATATTCAACACATGATTAGAAGTGCGCAAATACTCCGTTCCCATTTCATTGAGACTGGTAAAATTTTAATTTTAATCGAAGTGCAGCACGGACAATGAATGGAATATGTCCCTCTTTAGGGAACCAGCCGCAAAATTGCCGTATGTGACACAGACGCTGAGCACTTTTGCTTTTAAGTGATGTTAAAGTATCCAGCAGACAACAAAAGTAGGTGTAGGCCGCAATTATTTCATGAAAATTTTATTTAATCAGAGAACCAGGAGGAGAATGAAGCACTTAATGCAGACCCTGGGGGAATTGTTTCAGCCCTCCCCCGGAGCAGCACCTCAGTGGGTGACTGCTCGTAAACAAGGAGGGGGCCCCATTACAAGTACATGGGCAGCCATTTAAGTTTTATCGGAGGATTTTATCAGAGACAGGCACTCAGAGAGCAAAAAGCAGCAAACTTCCATGTTCTGTTGGTTAATTACGCTTAATTGCGACCAGCTAACGTAGCAGATTATGCGCCATTTTTACCCTAGGAGGATATGACCTCCTTCCTCCCCCTGCTGGCCGTGATAGGCCCAGTATTTGATATACTTTCCACCGCACAATATTCAATTTTTACCGCATTGCACCGAGCAGTGGCTGTGCTCGTCTATTGACGCCCCTGCAGTTGCATGCTAATCGATTATAATTGCTGACAATTACGACCCAGAGATCTGATCATCTTCATTGTAGGTTTAGCCTTGTCTCTGTCCTGGCCATCGCAAAAACACGACTTGCCCAGTTTAAATACATTCAGACATTTGTTTAAAGCAAAAAGCATTTTAAACGCTTTTCCGTGTAGACAAATGCACATTCATAAATGACCAGACCTTAACGAAATTATTTTCAATAGTTCATTTTATGCAATCGACTTCTCAATTCAACTTAACAAGAATAATTGCCAAAGTAGACAAGCACAGCTATAACCAAATGCAAAGCAGTTGAGCATATTATATTATTTCCTTCACTAAATATTCACTATCACTAAACTAAACAATGCTAGTGCATGCCAACATCACTATCATTAATCTGACTAAACTAACTAGTGATAGTAAATATGGTGAATTCACTCTCATTTAATAATCAATAGGAAATAATAATAATGCTACGCATTCGATATAAATAATTAGGCAAAACCAGTAAATATTAATTTTCATACTTCCCGCTAATAGACGTAGTACTATGGTACTTAATGTCTCGTATTGTCCGCACTATTAATCTCTATATAGTTTTCTGGTGTCTTTCAAAAAACGATTCTCACCTACTCTTATTTTTTTAATATTAAATGTTTTCTCCGTTATTCCAATAGCAAATGTATGTTAGATGTAACCTACATCTATGTTAGATGTAACTTACATCTAGAAATAGATTTAGTTAACTGTCTGATTTGAAATCAGCCACTTCGATAAAACCCCCATACTAACATCGAAATCTGTTGAAGTATAAAATTTGCGAAACCACCATCTTGATTTCCTAATTCTCTCAGCGGTGAAATTATAAATACCTACTCTTGAGAGCAGTTTTTAGGGAAATCCATAACAATTTCTAATTTAAAAGTATAAGATTTAAAAGAAAGCACGATGTTAAATATTTAGTTTCCTCAACCATCTATCAGATGTACCGGAAAGTCTTTACCGGTTTTTTTAATGAAAAAACATCATTTTTAAGAAAATGGAAAGTGTTATTTATTCAAAGTATTAACCATTCGATTGTGCACACTTTGTATATCTTTCTTGTAATTTATGAATGCCATCCTTTAAGCCAAACCATTCATAGAGCCATTTTCAGCCAGCGCATACCCCATTGATTCGGAAAGGTGATAATCGGACGGGACCAGGTCTGGAAATTACAGCTGGTGCAATAAATACGTCCCATACAAGCGATTTCAATGCGTCTTTCACCGGTTTTGCTGTATGTGACGGTGCATTGTCAAGCAACAAAAACACTTTAACGTATCTTCGTTTGTAGCGATCAGTATTAACTGTTTCACCAAGTTTCAGAAGTTAATAATACTCGTACTCCACACCACCCCGGCCTCATACAGAACATTGTCTTCTTTGCGAAGCGATTAGGCCTTGGAGTCGATGGGCCAGCTTGGCCAGATGATAACGATTTTTTATGTTTTGGATTTTTGAAACTAATCCATTTTTCACCACCCGTCACAATTCGATGCAAAAAATTTCACAAATGGTTTTTCGATTTTCTATTTGTCTGTCAGATTCCATCCACCTTCCAGTTTTTGGATCTTTCCCATTGCTCGTAAAAGGTGTTCGTCCAATAATGCCTACAAATCTGCATACACAAATGTTTTTGGTCTACCCGAACGTTTACTGTCTTTCAAATCAAAAACACCACTTTAAAATTTTCGAAATCATGTCTCACATATTTTTATTCTTAGAGCATTCTCTCTGTAAGTTTCTACCAGCAAACTATGACTTTCAACGGCGTTCTTCTTTTGATGAAATAATAAAAGCAATACATGCCGCAAATGCTGTTTTTCAGGCACGAAATTCGACATATTCACAGAGTTATAACATTATTAGGCGAAATGCAAGTTTTGTTGCTTTTGAAAATAGAGCAAAATGAGATATATGTCAAATTATTTTATTCTATACTTACGGCTAGCGATATCTGTAAGAAAAAACCGGTAAGGACTTTCCGGTACACCTGGTACAATATTCATTTCTTTAAACTCTTTAATTCAAAACAAATAAGTTCTAAATTAATGCCTATAATCAGTATTTATGCTTTATTTATGCCAGTGGAAAATTCTTATACTTGTTGGAAATATTTTCCCGTATAATCGCTTCCCAAATACAAGTAAGCTATGATCACGGGACATCATTTAATTTTATGTGACATTCTTTAAAATGAACTCTGAAGTATTACTCTTTTCAACTTTTATTTTCTTAAGTTTTATAATTTACCTCACGAGGACAGAAGTGCATGTATCAAACGTCGATATGCGTCCCCCGAAAGTGAACGACATTGGTCTAATTTTTGGTATGATTAAGCAATTTACAGATTTAATTATTTTAAAATATATCTACAGATATGACTCTAACAAATACTGCCGAACAGAAGAAGGGTGGATATGAAGTAAAAGTACGATGCGAGAAATGTTGTATTGCCTTACCGAACAATGAAACAACGTGTGATGTAGGTAGCTTAATTTAGTATCAATTTTATCGTATAAATATTTTTTTTTCAGACGATAAAAATGATGGGTGGCTCGTTTGGATATTTAGACCCAGGTGCTACCAAAAAAATCAGCATTATATGGCCCACTGTGGTATGAACATTTTTTATTGTTTGCTATATTGCATTAAAATTAAAATATTTTTAGACGTTATTCAACAGAGTAGGAAACTGTGACATGATTGTAATATCTCATAACAATGCTTCTGAAGGCAAAGCAAGAATTAGTCAAAATGTAAAATTTGATACCACCCTAACCTCAGGAAACGTTCCTGGTATTATGAAACGTAAGTTTTTCTGCTCTAAAACGACAACTTTTCATAATACCAATATTATGAAAAGTAAGTTTTCTTATATAATACTAAAACGAGAATCTACATTTTCTTCAGAATTCGTCCATGGATTAAATATTACAGACTGTGAAACTCTGGATTTAAATCCTTTTCATAAATGTAAGCCTATCAATTGCGAACAAAAGTATTTTGGGAAAAGAAGTTTTTTTAATAATTCTAATAATCTTTGTGAGCCTGTACCCAACTGCACTGGAAGTGGTCTTGTAAGTCTTTCTATGTTGTTGTTAATTATTTCGTATAGCAAAAATAGTTACAAGAAAAATCAAATTTAATTCTTTAGCTGTAAATTAACTTATTTTGCTTTTACAAATAGAAAGTCCTCCAGAAATACCCTTTCTATAATTTTTATTAAAACATTTTTTATAGATCTACGATTTCATTATAAACGAATGTGTTGACGGTAAGCATCCCATTTGTATGGATGACATAAAAGCAATAAGTGAAGGCAAATACGACAACAACGTCTGGAATTTTAGTAAACATGTACCGATAAGTGTAAGTGCAAAATAATTAATTTTAAAATTAAATTGGGACTGCTGTCATTTTAAGTAGTGATAAAGAGTTTAGCTTAACACGTTTAACCTGGCGTGAACCACCGGTGGCTCACAGGCATTGATTTCATCTGACGGCGTAAACCACCGGAGAGTCGATAATTAAATAATCTATTTATTCAAATTTGTCGAATTAAAATAATGAGTGCATGAACAAAGTTAATATTAAAAACAAAAATACTCTTCTCCAAGGCAAAATACAGACAACGAGGTAACTTCAATTAAAATATAAAATCTGCTAATAGCAGGAAATATGCAGACAGACATTATTTTGTAATTATCACATGTGTTAATGTGCTGTGCAGTAAATTAGAACGAAAACGTGGAGCTTCTTCCTACTTCACTCACGGCTTAAAATAATCGTTAATTGCTAGGTTCATTTGATAATTATTGATAGTGATTAATGATATTGAAAGCGAACCGCATCGACGAAATAGTATGCATCTCTATTTATATCCCAGAGAGATACAGCTAAAGGTTATAATAATATTTAATAAATCTACTGAATAGAAAAAATGTGAAATAAATTTCACAATAATATATATACTCGTATGCAAAATAAGGTGTTCATTAAACATAATCTTATCCCACAACATGCATATACCGGGTGTTTTTAGTATGCATGCCAAAATAAGTGAGAAGAAAGATAGATAGACCTTGATAAACAAAAACTTGTATGTCAAGGGAGAGGGGGCTATCTCAACCGTTTTATATTTTGATCAGGTCAATGCAGCGACATTCAACTTACGCTAGAAATCAACTATATCAATGTCCTTTCCAAAGATGTCAACAATGTTAACCTGCCACCCACTGCAGGTAGATTCACTTCCGAAATTGGGAAATATTTTTTCTCATTTTCCTAAAATTCAGATTTTGCTCACATTTTCTCTGAAATTCATGTAACTAATATGCCTATTTATTATTTTTTGTCGAATTCCCCATCTTATTACCTTTCCGACAATGTTAAATAGAGGTACAAAAATCTGCTCCTTACAAAACCTTATCTGATATATTACTGTTTTATTGCCCTGTAATTTCAAAAGTCGTAAAACGAACAAAAAGGCTCCAAAATTTATCGGAAATGTTTTTTTAGCATACATAGGTAATTACATTTAATTATTGCTGCAGAAAATTCATAACAAGGTTAATGAAATTTATTTTATTGCCTTAATTAACTTTTCTTCGCTAGCCATACTTGAAATTTTACTATAAAAGAGGGTCGGTCAGAAACAGAGCTGTAAAAATGTAATGTAAATGCAATGCATTCTGTTCGACATTACCATTACAAGTACTGCAAAAACAAGTAAGTATCAGTACCATTATTGACTTACCACTACTTGCATTACTCGGCATTACTCACCATTACTTGACATTACTTATCATTACTTGCCATTACTGAGCATTACACGGCCATTTCTCAAAATTATTGTGCTTTACGGAAATAAATCTTCAAATAAAAGTAAACAAAATTCCATCCACTGATTATTTCCTATATTTTCAATAGTATAAACCGAAAATAATTTCTGGTACTACTGTAAACAATTAATGCAATACAAATTTTATCTTTGTTATTCGGCTTTTGGTTCAATATTTTTTATATTAAAACAATTATTTTAACAGAACAATGGATTGGAGTTTTGTGAGATTAGCGGTAAGAGTGTTCGATTTCAAACCAAAAGAAACAGAGTTTGAATTTTAGCTGAGAAGGTAACCCCTTTCTGGATAAAATGAATGGTAGCCCTTTTTGGATGAAAATTTCTTAATAAAGTCCCTAAAATTTTATAAATTCATTTAAGTAACCTTTGACTTAAGTCAAAGTGTTAATTCTTGCGTTCACAATGCTAAAATAATTCGATTAGAAAAATTCAGTCGAATTATTTTGGCGTCAAAGATAACTAAAATGAATTTATGGCAAATTTAAAAACTTTATTAAGGAATTTTTATCCAAAAGGCTGTGTAACCTCCTCTCGATTCATTTGGAATGTTTTCAATGATAAGGCCCTTTATTTTATTCGCTATTTATGATGCTTTCTATCGAAAAATAACCAAAACCGTCGTTTCTACATATATTAAAAATAAAAAACAGAAATACACTTAAAATCAGTAATTTCATAATTGTTTTCAATTAGTAATGTATCACGATCATTTATAAAAGAAATATACATATATAATTATTAATACTGAAAAGAAATAGATTTGATTTAATAACATTTTCTGAATGGGGAATGATTTATAACCGATTTTTCACTGTGAAGTTTTAATACGAAATATAAAAAAAACCCGTCAAGTTCGAGTAGAATAAGTAAATACTTCGCAGAGCACAGTAATTTTGAGTATTGGCCGTGTAATGCTTACAAGGAATGGTACTGATACTTATTTTTTTGCTATACTTGGTACTATTGCTCTTTTTTACAGCTCTGGTCAGAAAGAACATCGATCATAGTTGAAAAACCAAACGATAACTACGGGTGTTATAAGCTAAAATATTTAAAGAATGGACGAATTCATTTTTGAGGAATATGCCTATATACTTTACATTTATGGACATGTAACTTCAAATAAGACAGTTTCGCGATCAGGAGATTCTGCCGATGTCGTACAGCAAATAATCAGCATCGTCAGATAAACCCCTGAAACGAGCACGACGCACGTCGCAAGACGGTTAGTAGTGTTTGGAAGATTCTTTATCGATAAAGGTTGCATCCATATCATCTTATGACAGGACCAGAATATCTGGAACGAGATTCCGAGAGAATATTAGAATTTTGCACTTGACTTCTGGAATGCGACATATATTTAGATTTACTTCACTTCAATTCTTCAATTAAAAAGTTCTTATCAGGTTTTGTTGCTAAATTGTCAAAATAAATATTGTGGCGCCGTGGCTTAGTTGGTTAAAGCGCCTGTCTAGTAAACAGGAGATCGCGAGTTCGAATCTCGCCGGGGCCTCGCATCTAAGGTGATGATGGGATGTGCTTATTTTTTCTTATTATGTATTCTTTTTTTTTTTATAAATTATTTAATTAATTTCAATTAATCCCGCATTTATCCGAAGGCATGGAATCAAGATTTTTACGGATATCCAGACGAAACCAAAGAAGCAGTGGAAAAGACCAAAAGACAAGTGTTTTCCCCATGGAAGACTGTGGTCAATATTTTCCTAATAGTAAGTATAAAAATTTTAGGGCAATATTTTATAATTTTTCGGTATCGTAAAGTTAATTTTTTATTGATTTAATTTATAAAAGCTTCCGACATATTTTTTTCAGATCGCCTTCGCGTTTGCTTGCTTCTTTGGCATATGCCTTTTTATTTATATTACTAGTTTGTGTATATCAAAAATGAGGCAGCGCAAAGAAAATAAATCGAATAATAAAAAATGATTTTAGTAATAATATTTTTGCAAATAATCATAAAACCTGACAAATGCAATATATTTTGTAAAACATTTAAAATGTTTTGTGAACCTATTGACACCTGTCAACGAAAGGAAAGTGTCAACAACAATCTCAGTGGCCGTCCGCAGTGCAGGTGATATCGAAAATAATTCAAAATTCTCACAGAGAGAAAAAGATATGGAAAATGGAACTTCCGTTTGGCATCAGAAGTTTGAATGCCCTCAAAAAGGAAAAATTCAATGACGAGAAGGTGTCAACTGTAACATCCAGGGAACAGGTAAAAATTTGGTCTTCTGAGATGAAAAATACACAAAACACAAATAGTTTTTTTAATATTTCCCGTCTTCCAGATGAACACAGAAAGTTCTATTGAAAAGTGCTTCGATAGGTTCCAGCAATTGTTCAACCTCAATCATTCGCTCCTCAACATCCACAGGGAACAGCACATTCGGTACCTAGAGAATAGCCTCCGTCGATTATCCACCGCTTACGAGTGCCTGGACAGCAGCAGGCCCTGGCTCGTTTACTGGATCCTGAATTCAGCTCACTTGTTAAATTTTAAATTTCAAGACGAACTACTCGATCAAACGGTCAATTTCTTAACTAAGTATGATCAAATTAAGTATCTAGTCGGCTCGATGAAAAACCCTTTTTCAGGTGCCGAGACAAAGATGGGGGATTTGGTGGTGGTCCTGGTCAAAGGGCTCACCTAGCTCCTACTTATGCAGCTGTTAATAGCCTATGCATAATTGGAACAGAAAAGGCGTACAAAGCCATCGACCGCGAATCGCTGAGGAAGTTCTTCATGGCGGTGCGAAAGCCGGATGGGGCTTATTGCCTTCATGTGGACGGAGAGATCGACGTTCGAGGGGCGTACTGTGCCTTATCCTGTGCAAAGTTAGCTAACTTCTCGCAGGAAGATGAAGATGAACTGTTCAAAGGAACTGCAGAATGGATGGTCACTTGCCAAACATACGAAGGAGGTTTCGGTGGTGCTCCAGGCCTAGAGGCCCATGGGGGTTACACATTCTGTGGCTTAGCTGGACTAGTTATGCTGGGGAAAGCCGAACTATGCGATTTAGAGCTTCTCTTAGTAAGTAAAACTGTGATACCTTAGAAAATAGTAACAATTTTTATTTCTCCTTAGAAATGGGCCTTAGCCAGACAGATGCGTTTTGAAGGAGGCTTCCAGGGCAGGACAAATAAACTGGTAGACGGTTGTTATTCATTCTGGGTGGGAGCAATCTTCCCTATAATTCAGGCCGTCATGGCAAAATCAGGTGAGTTTATTTTTCACTACGAAATTATTTTAAAAAATCGACCTTTTCAGATCCGTCGATTGTGCAGCTTATGAAAACGCCTTTGTTTGATCGAGCTGCTTTACAAGAGTACATTTTACTCTGCTGCCAAAAGGCCAATGGGGGCTTAATAGATAAGCCCGGGAAGTAAGAAACAGCTTTCAACTAACGAGTATGTTTTAACTCTTATATTCTGTTTACAGACCCCAAGACCTGTACCATACCTGCTACACTTTGAGTGGTGTGTCTATTTCACAGCATTGCGAACTAAACATGGAACCTTTTATTTTGGGTCCACCTTCAAATGAGCTCGATCCAGTGCATCCGCTGCACAATATTCCACCAATTGCCGTAGTTCGAGCATTCACGCACATAAGAAATTATAAAAACTCTTGCAATTCAGAGGACGAACAAAGAGAGGAATCCCTCCAAAAGACTGATCAGGACCAAAGTGAACGGGAAGAATCGGTAGAGACAGCGAACTTTGAAGATGACGACTTTTCGTGGAACACAACATCGTCTTAACAATCCCTAGTTCGACATTTACTATTAAGGGCAAGCCAGATAAATAGAGTTTTTGTCCCAAAACACGAAACTCTTTTATTATTTCCCGTAGCCGGTCGCCATAGATGAGTGCAAACAGTGCTCTTGTTGGTTTTTTAACTTGTTTATTCAGTAAAAAGTACGATGTTACTCGTATCCATAGGATTTTATGATTTTTGTGAAGGGCTCTGCCGCCTTGGAGACCTTTTCGCGGGCTTGAACGGTCAGCTTCTTCATGATCTTATTGTGTTTAAGCATAACACGCAGCTTGGCCTTCCTCTTCCTCTCAAGATTCCTGACCACATCTTGGTAGTGCCAGCCGACTTCATGGGAAAGTCGTCCGACCTGGCAGTATTTGCGATCTGAACGCAAGCACAATATTCTCATTGCGATGGGTACGCAAACACGTCGCTTCTTATCGTATGGTGGGGGAATACCGTCGAAGACTCGAAGGCGCTTCAAAGCTGCTTGCCCGCGCTTTGTCTTGTGTGGAATCATACCTGAAACAAAATAAATTTGATTAAATTTTGTTTCCTAAAACTAACTGCGAGAAATGTTGGATTGTGAGCTCAGTAAAGCATTATTTTCACGACTTTCTCAAATAATGTAGGTAAGAAAATATTGTTCATCATAAAAACAAGCTAAGGTATACGATTTTTTGTAAATATTTTACCTCTAACGGCTTTGAAGAAAATCCTAGATGGGGCACGGAAGTGAAATGGTCCACGAGCTGGATTCACATTGCACCGCTTGCGCAAGTACGACAGGTACTTCACTTTGTTTCTGTAAAAGTGTCCGGACAAATTTAATTCCTCACATTTTACAACAGCAACCTTGCCACCCTGAAGTAAATATTTTGCTACCACTGAGGCCAAGCGACCTACCAAATGGCCGCGACCGTCAATAACTACGGCCTACAAGAGAAACATTTTTTGAGTAAAATATCGATACATTTTCAGGAAATCAGGGGATATTGAGGTTAAGTAAATCAACAAATTCTGAAGAATTTTTTAATTTGTACTTATCCGCCTTACACAAAAATGCTACTGCGTTAAGTATGAAAATATGAGTTATTCGCAATTTAAATGATATCTAAAATTTTTGAAAACTCCACACCGCCTGCATCATAGATACACGTGTGAAGTGTCAAACAACAAATCACTAGATATTGCACTTAACAGCCGATTAAAGGAAAAAACACTACAGTTTTTTTATTAGGACACATTTCTTTACGTTATGGTAGCATTTTCATGAAATTCTCTTCACAATTTCCCGTAAAAATCGCCACTCACCCTGTTACTTAAACCAGTCATGTTTAAGAACCAAACGGAAAGAAATGGCCGATGGAAAAGGCTTCCATCCGGAAGCTTTATTTCAAAATGGCTGTGAACCGATTCAGAGTTCAATGGGGTCAATTCGCAACTAATATTTATTTGAAAATAAAACATTTTTATTTACTCAATTATGCTAAAAATGCTCTTTGTGTATAATTTATTAATACATTTTAAAGAAAAAGTAAAAAATTTCATATTTACATATTTTTCAGATTTTACGTCTAATACGTGATATGAATTTATTTGATGAACAATTTTTAGAAAGGGAATTTTAAAAAGCGATTCTTTTATTGCGTGTTATAAATTAATTAATAATTGCTATTGCTTTATTAATTTCCAAATTCCAAAATTATAAACAATTTTGCGGTTCACGATTTACTATCAACGTCTTTCAACTTCATCAAACTTCAGGTTTAACTTTGACAAACTTAAGCAAAGTAGTTTGCTTGGAGGATATGTCTTCGGTGATTCATCGGAATTTCTGTGATTAAATGTGCAAATTTGCATTTTATTCCAATATTTTTTGAAGTATTAATGGTAAGATAGAATCTATCCTTGATCTGAAATAAATTTAATCTTTCCCAATAGCCTTAGCCGTGAGAAGTGCTGCAATCTGAGGACTGGCCCCTCCCATCTGAACCCGAAAATCTTGTTTGGTTTATTTAAAAAAAATAACACGACATGTGGAAAGCATCAGCCGGAGTCCAGTTAAATATATCAAACGACCAAGAGGACGATGACTGGGAAACGGATCCAGATTTTGTGAACGACGTAAGCGAACAGGAACAAAGATGGGGCTCAAAAACGGTCGAGGGCAGTGGTCGTACTGCCGGCGCTATCAAGTAGACATTTTAAAAGTTTAGCAAAAATTGGCGTTTTCTTATTTAATGTGATGATACTTGCAGTATGCAGCAGTTGCGTGAGGAAACTGAGAAGGCTGATGCAGATAAAAAGAAGAAAGAAATCGAGGAAATTAACCCCGGCTACGGGTACGGAGGAAAGTTCGGCGTACAGAAGGACCGAATGGACAAATCGGCCATGGGGCATGATTACATAGGAAAGACTGAGAAGCACGCCTCCCAAAAAGACTATAGTGACGGTTTTGGGGGCAAATTTGGTATCCAAAAAGACAGAGTGGACAAATCTGCAGCCGGTTGGGACTACAAGGAAGCGGTGGTAAAACACAGCTCTCAGAAAGATTACGCCACTGGTTTTGGAGGAAAATTCGGAGTACAAAGCGACAGAGTAGACAAATCTGCTGTGGGATGGGACCACGTAGAAAAGGTTGAAAAGCACGAGTCACAAAAAGGTATATTTGCCCCAAAACGATGGACATTTAAGCGATTTGTACGATAATGATATCTCGTAGATTATGTCAAGGGCTTTGGTGGAAAATTTGGGGTACAAGAAGACCGAAAAGACAAATCTGCAGTAGGCTGGGACTACATGGAAGCTCCGAAAAAGCACGAAAGTCAACTGGACCACAAAATTGTAACTAAATCGTTTTTAAATAGTTGAATATTAATGAATAACAATTTTAGGGTTTTGGGGGAAAATTCGGTGTGCAGAGTGATCGAATGGATAAATCTGCTGTTGGATTCGATGAGCAGAACGACCGCATTGGAACAAATTATACAAAAACTAAACCGGACATCGGTGGTGCCAAACCATCTAATCTTCGTGCAAAATTTGAGAATTTAGCAAAGTCTGCAGAAGAAGACGATAAGCAGAAAGCTGCAGAACAGAAACGCATTCGGGAGGAGAAGGATCGCCGGGATCGTGAAGAAGCCGCTAAAAGACAGGTGGCTGATTCTATACCGGCAGAAGAAAAAGGTATTGGTAGAAAAACGGAGAAAATCGAAACAGGTCGGGAGGGTCGCATAGGGAGCGCCATAAGTGCGTTTAACCAAATGCAGTCACTTCCGATTGAGCCAGAAATTATACAACAGCGAAAGGAGCCCATTAAATTGCCTAAAGAAGAGCAGAAGGTGGTCCAACCTGATGTAATTCCATTGCAAGAGCCGGAAATCAGGCCTGTTGTCGTGGAAGAAAGAAGTCTGGAGCCTGTTGAGCTTCCTGCTAACGAGCCAACAAATGAAAATATTGTCGCTCCTCCGGTTGAATTTAGCCAGCAGGAAAAATTGGTCGATGAGCCTATTTACTCCAACCAGGAAAACATATCGGAGTATATCGAAGACACCGGAATTAAAGCAATTGCTTTGTACGACTACCAAGCTGCCGCTGATGACGAAATTTCCTTTGATCCTGAAGATCTCATCACTCATATCGAGATGGTAAGGTTCTTCTTTAAAAGGATAAAACCACATTAATCACTCAAAAATGCCTTTCGCGATTTGTTTTTAAACATTTCTCAATAGTTAACAATTTTGTTTTGAAGTTACGCGTTAAAATTATGTTTCTGCTGTTCGCTTTATTTCCGAAATTAGACTAAACCTATGAAAAACCAGACTGTAAAAATTTATTGAAAGCTTGCAGGAAAATTATAGCGAATAATTTATCCTTATTGTTATTTTTATCGGCAGATTGACGAAGGATGGTGGCGAGGGCTCTGCAAAAATCGTTACGGCCTGTTTCCTGCCAACTATGTGCAACTGCAAGAGCAGCAGCAAGCGTAAACGGCTTCCAAAATTTTCCTGGTTAACGAATAATTCCATTTTTGGCGTTTTGCGATGGAGGCCTATTTCGGCTCAATTCAGCAGTAGTATCGTAATGGTATTTTTTAGTATAACTAAAACGCATCATCCTATTTTATTTCTTTTTATTATATTTTATGTTTAATTTTTAACCATTTGACAAATGTATTGTGACGACTGTTATTTAAATAAAAGTTAAAAGGTTTTCTTACTTCTTGATTATGTTCTAAATTTATTGTTATTATCTAAATCAAAATCAAAGAAACGAAATAAGATCGGTAATAAAATTAATATTCACCTTTTTGAATAAAATTCAAGCATTTAACAAATCGCTTTGGAAGTTATCTCGGCTTGTGGTGCACAGCAAGACTGATGCAATCTTTATCTGGGACATATTTTGCAATCAAGCTTTTTCGCTGATAAGAGTGTAAAGTATAACTAAAAATTGTCAGGTTTATATTTTTCTGGGTAATTCCTTATGGTGGTAGTAGGAATTGAGGAAATAATAAATATTGATTAGTAATTTGACAAAATCATTAACATTTAACTTTTTTTTGGTATATACCTCATAAAAATACTCATATTTCTTGAATTTTTTAAAATTAGTTTAATAATAATATTAAGTACATAATTCGATGCAATAAACAGTTAAACGATTAAATTGTTCAATATAGATAAGTTGAATTACCCAACAGCATTTTTATCATTAACCACAGTTGTGGCCGTAAGAAACAAAATAAGCTTTGCGCCGAGTGTTAAGTAACTTGAAAAATTTCGAATTGCAAATTTTTTCAGTAAATTATTGTTATTTTAGGATCCTCAAAAAATTAATTTTCATTTAAGCCCATTATTTTAAAACTTTCTACTAACAATTTTGAAGATATGTAATGTTTTTTAAAAACAACGACTAATCTGTTCATTTCCACCCTTCACTAAAAATGTACACTTCGCGACAAAACGATGACCCTCCCATAAATTTTACCTGTTTCTTGAAGAAACAGACATAAATTTTATTGCCTTTGATAGTCTTTCACTCTCCTGGCGGTATGAACTGCAGCATTATCCTGTTGAAAAATAAAGTTTTGTCCTGCTATCAAGTTTCCTTGCCCCCTTATTTTTTTTTGTCGATAAGCTGTATATAAAAATTGCTGTTAATTTTTCCTGAAATGAATCATAAATTCGTCTTTCCTTTATACCCTATTCCTCCTCCTCCCATTTGTCGTGCCTTCTGAAACAACTCTGTTTTCCGTAAATCGTGAAAATAATACGGTCACCCATCTGGTCCATCCAATTTAAACGTATTTTCGTCGGTAAAAATTACTCTCCTCCATCTTTTCTTCCACCTGACACCATCGGGCATGCTGCTGATCTTTACATTATAAAAATTAATTTCATTTATAAAATTATAAATCAAGTAAATACATATATTGAATTCATATCTAAATAAATCAGTTTAAATGTTTAGTTTAAGTTTTCATCCTTATAAACGTTTTAGAATTTCACCTAATTTTATTTATTTTTTATTTTATTTATACTTTGTTACATATGGGGGTAGCGATTCAAAAAACTGCCAAAAAGTTGTAATTTATGAAGAGTACTCCCTAACGAAATTTCTTGAAATCGCATTAACGCAGTACGTTGAATGTGAGAAATTTTCATTATTACAAAAATTACGTTTGTTTATAGTCCTCTACCAAACATTTTGAGAGTTGTGATACCGCCGTTGTACCATTATTTAACAAAATATAAGTTTAATAACACTCTTTTCCAAAATATTCAATAATTATAATTTAATTACAAAAAACATTTTAAGAAAAAAGCCTTATTTGCGTCCTATTCAAAGAGATTCTTGCAAAGGAATGTTATTTTCAGGAGAAAGCCATCACAAAATTAAACTTTTTCAAATTTAATGCTTGCAAAAAGCCTATCGAACAATCAGCATCTACTACCCAAATGCAAAATAGTTGGTCTAGTGACAAATTTTAACTGTCTATTTTATAACTAAGCATATATTTTTCAAATAACTATTTATTAAATAAAGTTTATTCTTGTTTTATAATCTCTGGAAGTCATTCTCTTAAATTATTTCAAAACAAATAAAATTCAGGTCGCAAATTTAGTAATAATTTTATTTTGCATTATTGAGTAGCCATGCAAAACAGTTGGTCTACCCTGAATTGAGTGCAGAATAGTTGGTCTGCTCTGAAATTTTGATGTAATGCTAGTTAAGTTTGTGTTTGCAAATTTAACGGAATTATTCTAGATGCAGTTACACTCATTTCTTTGGTGGTTCATAGCCAGATTAGTCATTCAGTTTGTGATAATGCCACGTGGTAAACCAATTTCACCCGATCTTCGGGAAGTAATTATTAATTCTTTTAAAAATGAAAATTTTTTGTATAAAATCGCTAAAAACTTAGGAGTACCCCGTTTGTCGATTCAAAATATAATTCATTTATACAAAAGAGAAGGAAACGTTGGTTTGAAGAAGAAAACAGGAAGGCCGTGCATAAGTTTAGCTAGTTTAAGGGACAGGAGAAATTTAAAAGCAATAATCAAAGAAAACTGTCGTGCTAACTTTGCTGCTATAACCGTTAAGTGGAGAAAAACTCTTAAAAGAGACATTTCAGTAGATTCGTGTAGGAGAGAAATCAAAAGATTAGGATACAATTTTTATAAAGTAAGTTAAGATGATTCCATGAAAGAAATTGTAGAACTGTAGTGCTTGCGTTTAGAGTGGACCAAGTCACACAAAAAATTGGACTCTCAGGAAATGGATATCTGTTATATGGAGCGATAAATCGAAATTGTTCGCGTGTGTTGGAGATAATGGGAAAATAGTTATTCGCACTTCGCATGAGCAATTTAATAAAGACTGCTTGAAAAGAACTGTAAAGTTCCCGGCATCAATGATGCTATGGGGATGTATGTCTGGTCGAGGCGTAGGTCAACTATGCATAGTAAATGGTACAATAAATGCGGCAAAATATCAAAATATACTAGAAAAGGAACTCCTTCCTTTTATTAAAAAATTGGAGTCCGCTGAAGGAGAATATATTTTCCAACAGGACGGAGCTCCCTGCCACACAGCAAGGTCTACAATATCTTCGATCAGGGTTCATGACATTCCTTTACTGGAATGGCCGTCTAATAGTCCTGATCTCTCTCCAAAAGAGTCTCTTTGGGGAAAAATGAAGAAAAGACAAAAAATATCCGGCCAGAAACCTTGAAGAACTTCGTTCATTAATCACTACTGTTTGGGCATCCATAACACAAGAGGAATGTGAAAATTTAGTGGCAACTATGCCTCGAAGGATAAATGACGTGATAGAGAACAAAGGTTACCAAATGGTAATAAAGTGAATAAAAACAACTTAGACCAACTATTCTGCACTCAATTCAGGGTAGACCAACTGTTTTGCATGGCTACTCAATAATGCAAAATAAAATTATTACTAAATTTGCGACCTGAATTTTATTTGTTTTGAAATAATTTAAGAGAATGACTTCCAGAGATTATAAAACAAGAATAAACTTTATTTAATAAATAGTTATTTGAAAAATAAAGGCTTAGTTATAAAATAGACTGTTAAAATTTGTCACTAGACCAACTATTTTGCATTTGGGTAGTATGGTTGAATAGGTGGACCGGGTGGTTGACTTATTTCGTTTATTATTTTCCCCAAAAACATGTTTACAAATCCGTCTATGATCAAAATTTCTAAAAATGTCATTATCTTAAGTGCTTCTACCAAATCTTTTGATTGTGCTAAATGTGCTCTGATAAACTTAAAGATTTTGGGATTGCGAAAAGTTACTAAAGCCAACCAATACACATAGTGGTTTTTTATTTGGATTCGCCCAGCTGCTGTTATTTCCATAAATATTGAGAATTAAACCCCACCCTGGTTCGGTGATTTATCTCAAGAATGCAAGATAAAAAAAAGCACGAAGTAATTTAAAAAATTACCGAAAACTATCGCATCTGGCAAGAGGTTAGACGTAGCTTATTGTTCCCATTACTACCTACAATTTCTCTTCTCGTTTCATCTGCTGCGCTTGCACTTACTCTTAAAGTAAAAACAAAAATTCTCTCATTTGCATCGATAACTAGAGTTTGTGAGCGGAGGTCGTGGTGGGAAGGCGAACGATGTATATATGCAATTCCCCTCCTCTACGTTCGCAAATTGCTTCAATCAGTAGAGTAGTGAAGATGTTGAGTACAGAGCGGCACGTATATGAAAGGACTTGTCAAATGTCTCTCGCACCGCATTACTGCGTCGCCATCTTCCGTGTGTGGACGTGTCGCGCACCGCGGAGGAAGAATTCCCCAGTTAATTAGTTGGAAAAAGAAATGTTATCTTGATTCGGCCAATCATTTTTTCGCTTTCCGGTCGGCCCAGAGGTGCATAAAGTAAATTTCTTGTGAACCGGGCAATTACCGTCGACAGCTTGAGCAGTGTACATCGTGTAGTTGGTCTTTGCGGAGTGATTTTCGGTAGAAATAAAATTACACGAATTTCAAGTAAGTGTGACGTATTGCTTGTAAATGTGTGCGAGATGAGCACGATTGGCAGTTGCTCGGATTTGTTTAATTTTTTTTTTTTAATATGATTCTTGCTGCGACAAGTGTGCGTGTGTGTGTGTAATTGAAATGTCAAAATATTTCCTCTTGTAGGGAGCTCTTCCAATATCAGAAACAGTCGTCTTTTGTTTGGCGAAAGGGCAGGGAGAAGGGCCAGACGAATTTGTAAACATTCTGACAAAACTGATAAGGGAATAATGTTTTTTTTTTTTTGTTATCAGCCCACTTCGATTATGCAAAGTTCATCATAAATGCCACCTCTCTGATGCTCTGGCATGACACATCAATTCCCCTTTGGTTTTTTTGCATCACCACAAACACAAAATATTGTGCAACACATCATTTCTCTACGCTGCACGTGTTTGCTGAATAAATTGACAGGACAACATCCATTTGGGTCGGTGCAAAATAAAAGTCCTTTCCTTGCACCGTCCATAATCGCAAAACTCGTTTTTTCCAGCAGATGCTGTAGCTCTGATTAGTGCGATGGTTCATCTAATTTTTTTTTTTCTGACTGGCAAGTGGTTCGTCCAGGCCAAGGTGAACCACCGAATTTTTGCTCGATCAACAGAACTAGGTGAATCCATCTGGGGGCTACTGACCTGATCACAATGCTATAGTTTAGTTATTTTCTTTCTGTGCGCCTTAAGTCGGCCTTTGTTTGCCTCCTTTAAATTCACTTATCTCAGGGACTTGTTTTAGATCTGTCGCTGTGATTCACGTTCTGATGGATTTATGCCGCCACAGATGGAGGAAGTTGTTAATCACAGCAGGTGTCATGGACTCGAAACTACCGACGTCTGCGTCTGGTGGAAGAAGAGAATTTTGTGCGCTTCCTTATTGCTTATATCAGCAGACAACTTTGATATGCGGGCATTTCAAGAACATCAGCCCAACCCCATGCAAAGTATAAGAGCCTCAAAGTTGACCCCATGCGAACTCTGAACTGCATTTAAAAGAACATCTTAGTTGCGCCTGTAGGTCTTTTGGGTAAAAGTTATCGCATAAATTGGGTTAAACTGTACAGTTGTTAAATCAGTAAATAGAATAGTTTATTTTAACAAAATTTTGCATAGGGTACTTGTACAATGAAAATCAAAAGATTGGGCTTATTGTCTCTTTAGTGTTCTACATTTTTGCTTACCTTTTGTGCATGGTAGACCATTTTTAATCCACCCGCAAAATTTAAAACACTAATGCAGTAAAGTATTTTTGCCTCAAAGAATTAACGGCTTACATCCAGTTGTAGGGCCGAAAGATGGATAATTTAAATCGATTTTTTTTGTAAAGAATTTAAAATTAATGATTTACAAATTCCAAATCACTATCATTTTTTAACTGCGCCAGAATTTTGAATTAAATATATAAAATAAGTTGAACAATGCAATCGAAAACAATGAATGAATGCTCTAAGAAGAATTGAATTACCAAATTTGTTGGCCTTTCCATATCTCGTTTATTTTGATTCATGTAATTTAAAAATGCGATGTTAAAATAATGAGGATTTCTCATGAAATGATCTAGCATTAGTTGCTATATTGACCCGAAAGCAATAAGCTTAAGCTTCTAAGATTATATTTCTCTATATAAAATGGAATATACTTTTAGTTCCATAAAAAGTAGCTTAATTATAATTTTGTCGCACATTTTATTACTATATTCTACTATTAGATTTCGCCCTTTTAATTGAAAAGACAAAGAAAGTTTTATTAAATTCTGGTAAGTTTCACGGTTAGAGTTATCTTGCTATTTACTTCAATTGGGCTTTTCCCGCAATATTATTTTTGCACATTATCTCTAACTCGAGATTCGCTAAAGCAAATAATTCATTCGTGCGACGGTTGCTGAATAGACACTTAATTATAACTTTAAATGTAATTAGAAATTTCGTAGAGTTTAAGTTTATTATTATTGCCTTCATTGTAGATACAACAAATGAAAAGGTATATTCTTGCCTTATCTTCAGGCAGAAGTAGTTATATACTCACGATTATTGGTTTATATTTCCTTTCGTCATTGGCGGAAGAACGCGATATGTTTCTCCATTGTAATTTATATTAATGTCTTTTTTTTATGTTCAGAATGGCCGAGAACAACGCCTTTGAAGGTGATACACCAAATCAGGTAAATAAGCGAAATCAGGTGCCGACTGTTAATGGAACGAGCAATCTAGAAAGTGGCAATACTTCGCCCCCAAATGAGGGTACATTACTCCAAGGGATTCACACGTATTTTAGCGATGAGAAGATTCCAATCCCGGAAGTAGAGGCTGTAAGTATGAAGAACCCGCTAAAATTTTTACTACTATCATATTACATAAAGTGCAGTTCATTTGGCGCTTCATAGTCAATGTGACCTTCGCCGAATTAGAAAAACTCGATGCTCAGTGGAGCTCTTCAAGCCACATCAAATCAATTATTTGTAAAATCACATAAACTGTAGAATTAAAGTGGAAAATTAATTGTGTAAAAAAATGATGGGATAGATCAAAAAATAAATAAACAGGGAAACTCATTAGTGATTTCGGCATCCTGGGTGAAGTTTATTTCGTAGGTCTTATCGTCAAAGAAAATAATACGGAAATATTTGCTACAGAGATTTGAAACTTGAAAGTTGGACGATAATTGAAGTAGTTTAGATATTTTTTGCCGAATTTAAATCGATTTCGGAAATGTTTTGAATTCTTGAGATGCTGATATTGTAAACTATAATAAAAGAATACATCTTTTCATAACTAATAAAATAATATTTATATGAAGAGGGATCAAATTACACCAAATCAACATTATTTTAAATTCAATAATACGATACTTTTAGGGACTATTTTAAATAATTATTCTCGATTGATAATACAAAAAATATTTATAATTGGAATGGAACAGATTCAAGTTTCAGATCGTCTTCCAATTTGGGTCTAATACGGATGAATAAACACATTTCGTCGATCGCTTGCATTTTCTAAGAGATGTAACGTTAAAGTTTCAAAGTAAAATATTTCCCCCTGTCATATCTGCATATATTTCTTAAGGAAAAGGTCATTTTGTTTTAGACATCTAAAAATTTGGAGAACTGGGAACTTGATACAATTAAAAATAGTTACAAAAAAACTAACCAAAAACGCATTTAATTATTAGAAATCTTAAGGTAAAACTATATCATAATATTCTTTGAAGTATATGACTTTCTAAATATGTGAAACAGCAAAAATCGAATTCTTCAAAACAGAACGATCCATTAAATTCTGAATTTTAAATGACAAGCACGTATTTATCGTATTAGGTGAGATTTTTCTTAAAGGAATTTTTAAAAAATATCAATGCGAAATTTATCATGCATGGAATAAAAAATAGGAATAAATTTTATAATATTTACTAGAAGAAATGGGAAACAGAATTCACTAATATTCAATTACATTCCTTATAAAGTAAGAAGATACTTGTAAAATTTTCTGGGCATACCTGATTTGATAATAAGTCAAGTGTTCTGTTGAGAATACTTTTGATAAGCGGCGATATGTTTTATTGTTTAGAAATCATGTTTCAGGTCACATACGGTCTTATCGCTGAAAGCCAATTGATCTTACTACGGTACTTACGATTTAATAAAGCGATTAAATTAGAAAAAAAAAGAAATAAGCTTGATTATATTCCTAAAATTTGTTTTTTACAGAATGGATTCAGCTTCCGAAAACTGTGGGCCTTCACAGGACCAGGATTCCTTATGTCGATCGCATATTTGGATCCTGGGAATATTGAGTCTGATCTCCAAAGTGGCGTGGTGGCGCAATATAGGCTGTTATGGGTACTCCTGAGTGCTACTATTTTAGGCTTAGTTATGCAAAGATTATCAGCAAGGTAAGTTTAAGGGTCTACTATCATTTCTATCTTAAATTATTTCGATCGCAGGCTAGGTGTTGTAACAGGGCTGCATCTCGCAGAAATGTGTTATAGACAGTATAAAAAATTACCTCGCCTCGTGCTGTGGGTAATGATAGAAATAGCCATCATAGGCTCGGACATGCAAGAGGTCATTGGCACAGCCATTGCTTTGTATCTACTATCCAATAAGGCGTAAGTGGTTTCGATAGTAACAATTTTAAATTGAACAACTATTTATTTTACCCTCAGTATACCACTTTGGCTGGGCACTTTAATAACAATTATCGACACCTTTACGTTCCTCTTCCTGGACAAGTATGGATTAAGAAAGCTTGAGTGTTTCTTTGGATTTCTTATCACGGTGATGGCAGTCACGTTTGGATATGAAGTAGGTATTTGTCTGAAATTAACTCAAATTTTGCAACTATTTTACGCCTACATTAGTCGCGCCGAGATTTATTATTTCTGCCAATTTTCAGTAATTTTAAATTACAATGAGGCGCATCAAACAAATTATTTCTTTATTTAGAACACTTGATGCGGTGGATTAGTGGTGGGGATTATTTGTTTTTGTTAAGTAAACCTTTGCAAAGAACAAACAATTTTATTACTTATTTGCGGGATTTTTTCGAGTAATAAACGTGTTGATTGTGAATTTAAAAATTGAATAGGCGTTTTGCTTTGCTTTGTTTTACATTGTGCATATTAAGCACAAAGAAAAGAAGCAAATATGTAGGGGGTGACCGCAGTCAAGGCAACGTCTTATATTTCTAAGTGGTGATTCCCGGCGCAGACGTGATTCATTTATCCGAAATCCCCTCAGTAACTACTTGCGTGCGATAATTGTGAAGTTCGGTCATCGCATATCAAATTAAGAGTTATCCGGCGTATGAGGGACGGCTGACTTGGATTACATTTTATAAGATATCTTAGAAAAAAATTAGAAATGTTCTCACTAATCTGAGGAAATTGAGATAAACTTTGCTTTTAATTTTTCCCTTGTTGGTTGATGAATGAGTAACGGATATTTCAAAAGATCTTTTCAGTGCATATTATTTTTTTTGAAGCTACAAATGAGTCACGTCGCTTAATTTTTCCTCTAAACTTTATTTTACCTTTTTTTTAATAATTTGAATTTGATTTACAATTTTTAAATTTAGCACAAAAGATGTTCTCATAGCACAAGTAAAACAAATAAATCTTTAATTTCGAGTTCTATATGGAATTATTACGTGATAAAAACTTATTACATTTCGTACTTGCGTTTTCCCGTCTTTTTTATTTTTACTCCCTTACTAGGTGCAAACAATTGAAGTTATTCATTTCTTATTTATTTATTTTTATTTTATTTACTTTTATTCTTTTACTTATTTTTATTATTACCATTTTCGTCGTTAAATCGGAACTAAATGGTTGAGAAATTTTACATTCCAGTATGTAATATCAGCACCGCCGCAGGATGAAGTTGTAAAAGGAATGTTTATCCCTTGGTGCTCTGGCTGTGATTCAAAAGTTTTGCTACAAGCTGTTGGGATTATTGGGGCTGTTATCATGCCGCACAATCTTTACTTACATTCGGCTCTGGTTAAGGTATGAAACAAATATTCATTGAAGATATTTTTGATTAGATACATTTTCTAACAGTCTAGGGACGTAGATAGGAGGCAACCAACAAAAGTTCGGGACGCGAACTTCTATTTCTTTGTGGAGGCATCTATTGCCCTATTCCTTTCTTTCGTTATTAACGTATTCGTGGTGGCTGTGTTTGCCCATGGGCTTTTTGGAAAAACTAATAATGAAGTTGTAAGTAGAAAAGAACGTTGCATTTTAATCCATTTCTAACAATTAAAATCTTCTAAATATAGATAGATATGTGCGTTAATAAGACCATGTATGACGATGTCGCTCATGTCTTTGAGCATAACGATGATCCAGTATCAGCAGATTTGTACAAAGGCGGACTCTTCCTCGGATGTACGTTTGGTGCAGCAGCTATGTATATTTGGGCTGTTGGGATTTTAGCCGCTGGTCAAAGTTCAACAATGACCGGAACATACGCCGGTCAGTTTGCCATGGAGGGATTTCTAAACTTGCAATGGCCTCGATGGAAGCGAGTTCTATTTACCCGAATGATAGCCATTGTTCCCACCTTTTGTGTTGCATTTTTTAGTAATATCGAAGATCTAACTGGAATGAATGATCTTCTGAATGCGGTTATGTCGCTACAATTGCCGTTCGCCGCCATTCCTACAATAGCGTTTACTTCGAATTCTGCAATTATGGGAGAGTTTACGAACGGATTGTATGTGAAATTAAATTTTTATTTTAAATATTGTAAATTTGATTGGTTATTTCTTTTCAGCTCAAACAAAATTGTTTCAATTATACTTACGCTGATAGTGATCAGCATAAATATATTCTTCGTAGTCGTTCAAGTAAATGAAGCTGAGCTCCATCCTGGATACCTTGCACTTATAGGTACTTAGCCTGAGCTTTATTATTTGTGGGTGATATTTTTCTTTCGTCTATTTATTTGACGTGAAACACGCTTTCCGTTGGCCTGTACCAAGAATTGTAGATAAATTATATCTAAAATTTTTTGCATTTGTATCCTCACGACTTTATCACAAAAGACATGCTCGTTGGTTTTCATTGTAGGAATTCGAAATCCCAGAGAATCCCCTAATGACTATAAGAATGCTTTTTTAAATGCTCTCAATTTATTTAATCCAGAATTATAGAAGATATGTTTTATTATTTTCAGTGATATTCTCCATTGCTTACCTTCTGTTCAACTTTTACCTGGTGACACATATGGCAGCCAGTATGGGACACAGAAAACTTACTAATAATGCGGTATGTGTAAATATTAAATGAATATATTTTCTGTGAAAACTTTATACCCACATATATTCACCCATTTTCTATTTTAGTTTGTTCACAAATATGTGCTGACGCCTCAAACAGCATTGTCGTTTGGGAATGTGAATTCTAGCTATGCCAGGTAAATAATCTGTAATTACTGTGCCGCTTTCTTTGGTTTTCTTATTTGCTTTTACTAATCTTTACTAGTTACCTTTATTTTGATTAACTTATTTTTGTTTACTAGTTCGAAGCTGGTGAGTTAGTAGCGCTGTAACAAGATGGCTTGGGCGGTTATTTCATCGCTTACTTACTCTCTAAAATGCTACACTAATCTTATGCAAAAATAATATTAAAACCAGATTTTACATTATTAGTTTATAATTTATTTACTCACAAAGACATCTTTTGGTTTAAGTCTTATTTTCATTTTTAAGCACAATCATTTGTATTTATATTGTTATTGGTCGGGATACAATTTTTATTACAGACAAACACATGTTTTTAATCTATGGAATGTACTCCCCACATTCTGTTAAATATTTGGAAATATGAATACAATGAGCGAAGTTCCATTAAATTCACCCAATTTTTTTCTAGTCGTTTTTAAACGCATTTTTCTTTAATTTAAATATAGTTAAGAAAAAATAAAAATCAGGAGATTGCTCTGGAAGCGAAAAGAAATTAAATAAATATTTATAAATAGTATTTTCGGTGTAATGTGCTAATGATATAAATATGTGACATTACTAAGTTGCAAAAAAGTATAGAAGTTTACAGAAGTTTAAAGGTAACAAGGTACGATCACGTGTTGTCTTCGTTTGTTTTTTAATCGTTAGTATTGCTAAACTACGATTACTACAATATTGCATTATTAAAATACACGCATTACTGTTTACGGGTTTTACATTCTTTGGAACAAGAAAATTCTGACTTATCAACGAATATAACAATTTTAAGAAAAACAGCAAAGGAACATTCCCCAGTGGTGAAAAAAAGAATGTTAAAATGAACAATTTCTATAAATTAAATTTAGACCCATCAGAATTTCGCTCATTGTAGATATAAAGCAATTTCTGCAAATTCAAATTTGGAAGATTACTTAAAGTGTCTTTAATGAGACCTATTGTATTTGTCCGTTTTTTTTTATTGCTATTGATAAATTTGGTGTAGTTTAAGGGATACTAAGTTTTCCAATGTTTTTTTTTATGTATGTAAATGCGGCTCGTATAAGCCATTGATATTGATTAGGGCCGTATTTAAATAAATATTTATAGCCCAATGAAGCTATACAACAAAGAATTTGGAAAATTTAGAAACTTCTATTCTTCAATTAACACAGCTGTTGATCGATGTTTGAAAACTAAAAAATTTTTTCTTGTTTTTCATGTAATACTTGTATTTGCTATATTTTGTGTATTCCCACAATGAAGTGTTATTCCATGTTATAACTTGCACATGCTCTTGCAAAACACTTGATTGGATGCAAGTACCTCCAACCTAGTGGCAGCGTAAGATTTAGTTATTAAATGTTTAGCGGACCATTTTGCCTGCAACATTTTTGATATGATTGATATTTGGATTTTGTAGTACGCTCTCAATGTGTGACAAGGCCAGCTTCGGTAGCTCTGATCAAACTGTGCAATCTTGTCACCTGTAGCAGTTCGGGCCCGCACTTGCCGATCATTAAACAAAACATTCTACAATCTATTTTCATTAGGATGTAGAGAACAAGTATTCCTCCTCAATTAGGATGTAGTGCAAGTGCCTTGTTTAGATAGAAAATTTTGTAAATAGAACACAGCGCTCGTAGTTTAGTCTCCTTTGTGCTTAAGTTAATTACTGTGCTAAATTATTGTAATGTGCTACAGTAGCGCCTAAGGAAACTATTTATTCGCTGTGAAATTTTAGTTTATGTTAAATATATTCACAATTTAGCCGTTTTTATTTTGTTATTGTTAGTTTAAGAGAGTTTTATTGGTTAATAATAAAGTGCAAAAATTTAATGTGTTTTTTGTGATTATAATTAATTTTTTTCTTTATTTGCGATGCATGTATAAATACATTTTCACATATATGCTGAAACACTATTTATTGCTGTACAAATTAAAATAATTCCCTAGAATACCGACGACAAAATCATGCTTAAAAATGAAATGTTACTTCTCATGCGATCAACGTGACAATCAATCAAGACCCAACATTTAATCAACTTCATAAATTCTTAAATTTAAGGAGTTCCCTGCAAACCTGGCTGCACGGTTTACTTTTCGGTTTAAAAAAAAAGGTTTTTCACATTAAAAACTCGCCAATGGTAAATGAAAGTGGTAACTTGAATAATAATTAAATTTTTTTTATTTTATTTACTAAGTTTTTGTTGGACAGCATTAAATTTTATGTTCTGAACAAAACCTTCAAAATACGTTTTAGTTTTTCGAATTTATTTCGGAAATTATTAATTTTATCGAGAGATGTTATCAAAAAAGTAATTTTTCGTGAAAGTAGTAAAATTGTAATGTCTGTAATTCAAGAAAAATATTTATTCCTTTCATGGCGAGAGTAAACGATTAACCCATTCGCTGCCAAACACAAGTAAAATCGTGGTTGACCATAGCTGAATATGACATCGGCAACGAATGGATTAAGCAAGAACAATTTATTTCGTTTTTTAGAGTACTATTACAAAATTGTCGCAAATTTAAAGTAGATAAAAGCGCGATATTTAACTTTACCCCTTTTGGATTTCATTATAAAATGTTTTACGAGGGGAATTCTTGAAATATTGTTTAAAACATAAAATAATGTGCTTACACAAAAATTCAGCTTGTTAATGATTTCATTTTAGTTAATATATAATTTTACTAAGCTACTAAGAGGAGAACACAAATATGCAGTCCCTCAAGTCTAGGCTAAACGGTTTCATGAGACTTGTAATTCGAAAAATCATCGAATGAATCACTTAAAAATAATTCACTTAATATGCATGCGCTTTTTGATAGGTATACTCGTATATTGCAAAAAATCGAGGAAAACGCAAGGTAACAAGCTTTAACACAGTTTTAATGCTTTTTGTACAAAGCAGAGTACTTTCAGGCGATTTGATCAGTATTCGCCTCAGACCTCGCTTAAATAATGAGTAAATTTAAATGAGGAATTTATTTTTTTTTCAGACTGGATGACGCATAGCCGCTACTGTGTGATACTGACTCTGAAAATTACGAGTTTAGCTAGCAAAAGTGTTTTAATCCTAAATTGATGGGATCCTGTGGCCTCTGTGCGTCAACCCTAACCGTAGCTAGATTTGTAATTTTAAAATTAGCCATCCTTGTGATGGTATAGTCAAATTACAGTGTCAGTATCCCTCTTATCCCTCGCTGAATCTAAAGTTAAATTGAAACCAAAAATGTAAAAAAGTTATAATCATTGTAAAAACAAAAAATTCTAGTTTTGTACGATGAAATTTTTGTACGTAAGAAACGTAGTAGTAGAGAAATTTAGTGATAGTATGTACTTTGTAAATAGTGTAAAAAGGCGGACTAGCTAAGGTGGACCGCACAGGGATGGTGGACTTATTCATATCGTTCGTTATGTTCTTATCTGCGATACTATTTTAAAAGATCAAAGTTGACAATTCCAGGCAATTTTGAATAAACTTTTATTTGATGCAGTCTGTGATTTTTTAATTATTCCCGATACTTTAAACCTGGATAAATGCATTTTTATTTATTTATTTCACTTAATACAAGCTACATAGATAAATAACAAAAAAATAACAATTTAAATAGAAAAGAACTAATTAACTAAATTAAATTAACCTACTTATGAAGAAATCTGGGGGGTCATGGAGACAGAATGGATCATTGGAGAGTTGAGTTGGGCAAGTATAGGGCAAGCTTAAGGTTTTGGGAGGTTTTCTTTATAATGCTTATTAAATAGAATGAGTTTAGGGACTGGGTAGGCTAGGGCAGGGGCAATAAAGAGCTCGCTTGAGAGAGTTTACTTAAATGGAAGTCGAAGGTGGAGGAGTTGTTGGCCTTACGCAGCATTCGGGTAAAAGGTTCGAAGTGGCCATAGTTTGTACGGTGGTTTTCAAGGCGAAAAGTTGGGAAAGATCTGAGGTTACGGGGGTTGGTATTGAAGGATATTCTATGGAGGAGGTCTGGGCAGTCAATAGCGCCAACAAGGACTTGGTGGACAAAGACAATATCGGCTACATCGCGACGGAGGGAAAGGGGCTGGAGATCGATTAATTTTAGGCGGTTTTCATAGGGAGGAAGGTTAAGGTGTTCGGACCATGGAAAATTAACAAGATAAGATAAGATTGAACAATGGAGCAACATTCAACATTCTTTTCAGCCATTCAAAATTTTGGCAAGTAAATCTCCACATTATGGACTTTAAATTTATGTAAGCAAAGTTGAATTAACGTACAGAGTGTTAAGATATTATTCTTAGAAAATTTTTAAAATGTTGATAATTTTGTGGTTTAAATATTTAAATTTTATTTTTTTATATCGGTTATAGTTCGAATTCCGTATATTTTATTTTTCATTAGGAATGCGGAAAACAAATAAAAAATGTTTAGACGAAACGAGCCAACGAGAAAATTTATACAAAATACCACCAATTTGAAAATTTCAGGGTGCTCTTTTTTAAATTGTCTTTAATTATGCTTTATATCAAGAGATTACACAGAATGGAATTGTCTAGGAGCCAAACGTATTTCAATTTAATCAGTCAAAGTTCCGTGTTTTATTTACAATTTACCACACGAAAAAGCATGCGATAAGCTAATACTTTCCCAGCATGAATGATATAAAATCTATTGGTAAACTGCGTGGCAAAAACAATGAAAAAGTGATCAATTTACGGAAAGACTAACTAATAGAACTAATTTTCAGAGGCCTTTCGTTTTAAACACTTATATATTTTAGAATTGTAATAAATGTTCTCATATAATTTAAAAATAAGTTCTTATTACTTTAGTTTACTAATTGTAAAACTCCCACTAAAATTATTTTGATTTAAAATTAATTGTCTGTTTGATTTCGAATTAAAGTGATACGTATCGATCTATTAACAAATTAATAATGGATGTATTACAGACTATCTCTATTGAGCCGCTTCTATTAGAAATCGTTGAACAATTATCTAATCAAGAAAGTCAATTGGTTCATTCTCGTGGAAAATATTACGCCTGAAAATGTAAAGTGGCGAATAATGATGATTCGAATTTTATCAAACAAAAACGAAATGCAATAACCAACCACACCCTCTTTAGAGTTATTGCAAAATCTACAGACGATGTTTGTTTGTCTGGTTGACCGCTTGGAGAGTAATTGGTTCGCGGCTGATTGAACCAAATTGGAAGTGCCAGGAATCGATCAGCAGAACTGGGAGCATATTTGCCGCCATCCAGCGACGTGATCGATTTACCAGCGCCGGTCATGCGCGGAATGAGTCTTCAGTGAAAATGCGCAAGCGGGTCCCTAAGAAACGCGCTGCTGTCGAAAGACAAACTCAACGATGAGAAATTACTAATTCGAGCAATAGGTAAAAAACAAACATTTAATTGAAAAGTGAAAACAATCAGAAAATAAATAAGATTCACAGCAACGATTAGTAGCCCTTCAGGTAGTCGAAGTCGTGCTTCTGCGCATCGCCACCTTTCTTTTTGTGATGTTGCTCGTTGGCGTAGTGCTCCTCGTGGCTGTCCTTATTTTCGTAGCCCTTGTCCGCATCATTGTGGTGACCTTTGGTGTAGTGTCCATGATGACCCTGATGACCATCTTTGCTGGCCGAATCGTGGTGTTGACCCTTCTTCTTTTTCGCATTATCTTTTTTATGTTTCTTGTGCTCTTCCTCATACTTTTTGTAGTGTCCGGATTGGTCAAGGTCATCGTAGAATGTGTGATCCTTTATAAACTCATCTTTGTGGAAGACATTGTGATATCCCTTTGATTTCTGACCTTTTTTGTACTTTTTTTTTTCGTCAAATTCCCCTTTCTTTTCACCATGATCCTGCTCATGGTGTGATCCGTGCTTTTCTTTTTCATCATGATGATCTGATTTTTTTGCACCCTCTTCCTCGTACTCCTTTTTTTGTACCTCATTATCATGGTGTCCCTTATCACCTTTATTAAACTTCGTTTCAGACTGATGCCCTCTCGAAGTTTTATATCCTTTCTTCGACTTGTGCTCATCTCCATATGAGATTCCTTTCTTCTTTGAAAAATTCTCATCATGATTACTATTTTGCGCCTCTACCACAGACATTAATGCCTCTACTGGAAAGGGCATATCGTGGTCAAGTCTCTTTTCAGCTTCTACAACAGATCCCTTTCGGTCGATGTTCAGGTCGTCATCCTCCTCATCTTCTTCCTCATCTTCATTTGATTCACCACTGTGGCTGTAGTATTCAACGGCATCCCTGTCGAAGCTGTGATCCTGATCTTTCCACGAACTATAGCGCATTGGAGTTGATGAAGCATACGGCATGGTCGACATAGTTGAGTAGGAGCTGGAGTGCATATGGAGCATTTTTGGGGGAATAACAGCACCCAGACCATGTACTGGATAGTTGTGCGGCACATACTGCCTTACTGGTGAAAGAGCATACCTGGGATATCCCTTCATCCGGAAGCCCGACATTACAGGCCCATGGTATGTCTGTGACATTGCAGTCGTCGGCGGATATTGTTTTGTATGCAAAATATATCCTGAAGCAACAGTGGGTACAGCTGGTGGTATTAAAAAGGAATGGGGCCGAGGAAGTGGCTTCGCGAAAGGCGCTAAAAACGGTGCTCCATGGAACGAATGAGGCTTTTTTCTAAAATGACCTTTCGATGGATATCCTTCACGTCCATGCGATCTATATCCAAATCCTCCACCATACGAACGATCACAATAAACAACCGAAATTATTTCAACTGTAAAGACCAGAAGTGAAAACTTCATGGCGACTAAATTTTTGTTTAGTGTCCAGCGCGTTATCTTTGCGAAAATTCTATTTTTTAATGAACTGTAAAACCACCATCAAACAAATGACCGATCAGCGGCACCACGTCCAGATTTTATATAGACAACGCGGGGCTAACCAAATTGGATACCTGCTAAAACTTTCGTTCTGGTCACCGCGATATTCGTTGCATCAGTTTTGGCAAGCGAAGTGTCTGACCTCGTCAAGGTATGAATGAATCTGGTAGATTAAACCACACGTTTTGCGCTTGACTACCGCTGCGAAAAAAAAAATTAAATCAAATAAAATGTCGCAGAGATGCAAGCTTAATTGCGAAGAAACAAACAACATTTTTGCGTACCCCTCCCCACACACTCATATTATTTATTTGTAACGTTTATTTTTGAATTGCATAGACCGCAGCAATCCTCATAGATTTTATTCGTCAATCGAATCCATGATCAAGTAATTTCATCGCTCCAATTGAGAGATCAAGACGAACGCTCAGTGATTCAAAGGTAAGTCACATAATCGGTTCGAACTGGGCCAGTTTTGGGGTCTAGATGGAGAAATAGAAATTCACATAATCAAAGGGGTTCTCTGCGGCAAACCATTGATCCACAACACTGTTTTTGGCAGCGAATAATTGAAATTGCAATCGCTACCCATTTTAGCAATTTCAGAATTTGCGGTCCAGCCCAGACGAGACTTTGACACAGCCCGTGAGTAGAAAAACACCGTTTTTATGCATTTTCATTGCAAATGCGGAACTTGGTCAGTCCTACCTATGTTACCTTTTTTTTTTTTTACAAGTGTTTTTCAACTTTTAATTCATTTTTTAAATGAATTGCGGCGTCGCCTATTTTTCACTTTCAATTTTAACAACATTCGACGGTTGCAGTTCACGTCCGCAGCGCACCACAGCTTTTATTTGAGGGCGCTCACTATTCAAGGACTATGTTTTGTAATGGCTCCTACATATAGTCACGTACTTGCTAACGAAATGCGAGAGTACCTCTATCATGCGTGCCATGATATTACTTGCGAAAACTTTGATTGTCGCCCTTTTGTGCAGAAGTAAGAGTTTATGAGCTTTTGGGCAGAACTAATTGTATCAAATAGAGTCTTAAATTAAACACCTGCGAAGCGTTTCTTAATCGATTAGGAGTAAGTTGCGAAATCTAACTTAGCTATTCATCAAAGTTTCATGAACTTTGTCAGTTCATCAGTTTAAACTGATGAATTTTAGAATTATCATGAATCTGGGAATCCCTGTTTCTGAAAAAATATCATTTATTATCTTCTTTTTAGTTTAAAGGATTACACTAAATTATTAGGAGATGTAAAACTAAATTTTTGAAATAGTTCAATGAAAATAGGCTGAATTCAAATGACTATTTATAAATAAATCTTGAACTAACAATTTACTTTAGTTAATAGTGCGAAACGGATTCAAATTCAATGTGTTTTACGGACAAAATGTAAGGTGTTTACGAAAAAATTCTAATTCAATTTGTATTTTGTGGCAATAATTTAGGTTTCAGTGATAAAGTAATATTTTCATCGGGTTTATATGAAAGTAAAAATTGGCACATCATTTTTAATATAATAAGTTATTTTTTAAATAATTATTATCTATGAGCTTAAGCAAACTGTTTTGACTAAATCTGTCTCTTCCTTTTTAGGTGGAGAATGAAAGATTTTGTAAATTTAATCTATTTTAATTGGTTTTAAGGAAAAAAAATAATAGTAAACATTCATACAACTAAAACTCATAGCAATCTTAGAATTAAACTGTTTCTTTTTATTGAAATCCATAGATAATTTTAGTTTAAGTATATTAAAATGTTCAAGGATAAATATTTATTACACATAAATTAAATTTGAATTCTCCTCACTTATTTTTATAAAATGTGATTGGAATGTCAATTTAATAAAAGGTTGTTAGTTATCTGTATGTATAATACCTTCTAAGATATTTACCACTGTATGCACCGAATTTTTGTCTAAACTATAAAAAATATTTATTTAACCCTTAAAGGGTATCATGGATGAAATTTCACTTCAGAAAAGTTGTTTTTTTATTAAATTTTAGAAAAACCTTATGATTTTTAACGATGATTCTGTTTACATACATTTGTAAGATGGCACTATCGTGAAATACAACATTTAATAATTTATTTAATTACATTTAATCGTCATTATTATACTTAAAAAATATATAACCATATACTGGGGTTAAATTTTACTCATGATAACTTTAACGTAATTTATTTGGATGATACCTTTTAAGGGTTAACATAAATCAACAAATATGGATATATAAAAACAGATAAACAATTCTTTAATAATAAATAATAATAATAATGTTGTGGGCAATGAAGAACAAAATAATAAACTACATTTTAAATTGACTGTATGTATATGCACTTTTGGTTTTCAAAGAATTTTTATATATTAAAAAAAAGTACATATAATAAGTTTAAAACTTAGTAGAAAATATTTTATTCTGCTTTACAAGTATTTATTAAAAACGGTCTTAGATCTATTGATCTATTATCATGAATGCTCTTTATTATTATTTTTATATGATTTTTTATGCATATTTAAATCTTTGCTATATGCAGTTATGGAAATTTAATTAGATCCCCATATATTCTTATAGCTATAACCCATTCTTTGCTGTTTGACTGACTTCTTTATTTTAATAAAAGTTAAATTTGCAATAAACACGTGCTTAGAGAGAAATTGTTGATGATGGATTTTTATCTACAGTAATTTGCAAAAAGGATTTGCTTTGGACCTTCAGAGTAGAGGTAATAGTCGTTATCAAGAATATTATGGTTAATAAGCAGAGTTTGTATTATAATAAAATGGCATATGGCATATGGCATATGGCAATAATTAAATTATTTAAAAAAATATCGGTCTATTAATATGTGACTGAAAAATTATACATATTACGAAAAGTAAAATTTGGATCTGTAATTTTCATCGTATATGGGCTGTTCAATCTCCTCGAATCTAAGGATTCTTACTAAGATCCTAGATGATCTTTTTGCCTGGTAAATTTTTCAGCGTTGTACTTTATAATTATTAAAAATGCTGCAACGGTGTTCGGACATACAGGACCTTTAACGCCGCATCTTTAAGAAGGTCGATTTCGGCAGAAGATGTTGCAATCGGACAAGCATTAAATTATGTTACAACACCGCTTGCTCAATAGCATGAAACTTGAGTCGGATTGTCTCAGAGGTCATTGACTGAATTAAGTGCTTCAAGCTCGACTTGTCTTCCGTGAAAATCGTAAATCAGGTGTGGCGCCCTTCACCACTCATCTCGTCGGTAACCCGATGCTAAGTACCCCCATGGTACGCATGCCATTTTATTTCGCGCCTTTTTCGTCGTTCGAGTAAATAATTTGTAATTGACTAAAAATAAGGTTTCTCTAATTGGTCGCTTAACATAAAAACAATTGTTTTTGGTTAGGGATTTTGTTTTTTTATGGTAAACGCATTATCTACTTTCAAGTAGTATTCTATTCAAAACGAGGATGCACTTTTTAATAATGTTATATAAATATGGAACCTAATAATCGTCAGTATTTAAAAATAAATAAATAACGACCCTTACCTTAAATAGTTTCTCTACCATAAACTAATTTTTAGTGTGCGTCGATTTTGGCGGAAGTTTTTTTGGTATTTGAAATAATCTTTCTAGTAACTTCGGAGCGGTTCCTAGAACGTTATAATGTTTTGCTAGAATTTATGACGCCACAACTTTTCTTTACTTATTTTGTAACATTTTATGGTAAATAAATAAGTTGAAAATGTTGCGATATTTTCTGTAGGACTCTAAGTTTATGAAAAAAAAAATCAATTCATCATCATTTATTAAAAGACCCATTGGATTCCATACAGAAAATTGTACGTGAACTTGACTTTACTGTTTCTCTACTATTAAACTACCCTCATGCAAAAAAACACCGATAAACAAACTCGTTAGTTTCTATCTTTAGTCGTAATTAATAATTTTTCATAAGGCACTTGGGCTCAATGCAGATAACGCTAGTGTCATGCATTTTTGGTTTATTATTGACTAACTCCTTTTATAATTGAAGACATGAGTGGATGAGAAAGTGTTATGTCGCAATTTTTTGAGTTGCAGTTTTTTACAGAAATAAGTATAAATTTTTACGAATAATTTTAATATTATTATTAATACATAAAAATAAATTTAATTTTGAATCATCAAATACGAGATATATACTTGACGAAGGTGTTATGTATGTTCACTTAAAGAATTCGTAGGAGTGAATGAAAGTGTTAAGGACACAACATTCTTTTTCATAATACTATCCTACTCTATCCTTGTTAAATTATGAAAAAAGGTGTTATGTTCCGTTCATAGCTCCTTAAACTATAAAAATATTATCTGATTATTCTCGATTATTTATGACGAATGAAAGAAAGTGTGATGTTCTTTGTCATATCCTTATAAAGTACAACAAAAAATTTAGCATGATCGTAAACTCGTATATTCGTACTAACACTCAGTACTTCCACCTTATTATTTTCTTCATGTTAAAATGTGTAACTGCTTGAAATTGTACACGGCTCTTCTGGCGAGTTGGCCCTATACATTCTCAATTGAATTGGTGTCTGGGAACTGGGATCGCCAGTCTAACGTTGTTATGTTATTTTCCAAATCTTGCATAGCTGACTCCGATGTTTGGGATCGTTATCCTTTTGTAAGATCATATCATCATAGTTAGGTTCAAATATTGTTTTCACTGATTTTAGGAGACTAGGGTGATAAATTTTGACCATCTTCTTAGCGTTAAAATTCTGGGTAAAGCTCTAAGCAGGTAAAACCATGCTCTCGAAAAATATCCCCAAATATTGATTTTTATTGAATGTTTGGACTGTCAAACTGGATGAAACGGGTCCCGGGAGTGGACCAAACACGCTTCATGTGAGTCCACGCCCAAAAAGTCGATTCATTACTGAACACAATGTTCGACTAATCGCGATTCAAATTCTCGGTAGCCCAGGATCTTAGTTTTTCTATATGGGCTTCGGAAAGAAGGGGTTTTGATATCGTAGCACGGTATTTGTCTTACGTAAACGTTCTCTGATTATACCATATTGCGGCTGACGTGAATTCTCTTTTTTGCCTGTTGAACCATCGCCACGCGCAGTCTTAAAGTGGAAGTGCGCATAAACAACTGCCGTATTATGCTATCTTCTTTTTCATAGTTGCTCTCTTCACCCCCCGTCCAGGAAGTCCATCAACAGCTTTGCAATGAGGTTGCTAGTGTACTACTGCATTATGTAGAGATGGATAATAATTGTACAAATAAAGATCTTTTGATCATACAGGTCAGAATTATGTGTCGGGCAAAAAAAGAATTTCAACTTGGTATGTTTGTACCAATAATTGTTATAAAAAGGATATTTTAAAATTATTGATCACAAAATTCGTAATTCCTAATTCCAATTGGGCACACATGCCTAGACTCTGGCAGAAATTTAGAAAGATTAGAAAAAGTATTAAAGACAAATTACACCGTATTTTTGCCAGACCAAGTTATTGACATGGCCGGTAATTTCAGAATATTTGAAAAATTGAAAAAGAAGTAAAATTTAATTGTGAGCAACAACAAAAATTGAAATAATAAAATTAATTCATGCTTAAACAAAATTTCTTAAATTCTACTAAATATCTCAATGGCGACAATGTTGTAGTTCCTTTATATGGGTCTCCACTATACGCGCCAATTCGTCGGGCAAAAGGCGTCTTGTTTTTTCCATGTAGGCCGTATTGCTGTCCTCTTTTCTCAGTTCCGCAATTTCTTTCATTTGTTCCGCAACATTTTTCCTTAATTCTTCGCATTCTTTCTGTAATTTATTGAGTTCATCCTTATTGGCGTCGGTTATCTTCGTCTGAGTTGATTTATGAGTTGTTGTAATGTAAATGATTTATTGTCATCATAAGAAACCACAGGTAATTCATCCATTAACACTTTCGTAGAGGTTCCAGGTATTTGAGCCATCAAATCATCTGCAGAGGTCTCAGGTAGTTCCCCCGTTAAACCTCCCTTAGAACTTCCAGGTAGTTGGTCTATAAAACCTTGATTGCTAATTTGTGTACCTAAACGATTACAAATTATTAATGAACTCAATATTAAATTATTTAGATATTTTTATACCTTGTGGACTTTTTGGATCAATTAACTGAACATTCTTTGAAATCTTTAGTTGATTTCCAAAAGAATTTTCACTGATTATACTTGGGATCGCACACCACTTCAGTCGACGCCCGGATTTCCCAAACATTTCATAATGGAAGTGATTTTCACATATTCGAATATCTCTCGAAATCTTCTCATTAATTAATTCAGTTCTATTTAAATTTTTTAACCAAATTTCCCTTCTGTAATATAATTAGATATTAAAACAAAAGTCATCAGATATAAAATTAAATTTCATAACTTCAGTAAAATTCAATAATATTAACAAATTGGGTTAAGCAAAAGTTATTCAAAATAATGTTGCTTTGTAGAACAATTTATGTAAAAACAAGGGTATAATTATTTATATTTGAGCATATGTAATTTTCTTCTGCTCAAATTATATAATAATTTGTAAAAAATACTTCTATTTCTACCCTAATAGATATTTTAAAAATTATATAAACCTTTTTTTATCCTGCGGTATTTTAAAATACTTTAATATCGAATTATTGTCTTGCTCATTCCCACATGCCAAACATTTTATGTGGTGTTTACCCATTTTTTTTAAAACACACTATTATTAATTAAATCTCTTGCAAAAATTTCACGTTCTTTTTTAAAAAAGAATTTCTCAAATTGTAAAACGTCGCTAACAATATCACAATAGCACCCTGTAAGTTTCGCCAGCCGACACAGCGCACACGTTCGAATACGTTTGGCTCGCCTTTAAAAATGCGCAGTGAAAAAATGTAAACAGCCCGCATCCGCTACCTGCCTTTTCCCCTTCTCTTACTCAGAATTTCTGTATGCTGCAACAATGCCTGGAGACGGCACTAATACCATGCATGCAAAGGCCCGACAGTTTGATCCGCCTTTAAAAATGCCTGATAAAAAAAACGCTACATTTTATTGCCTACATTGTAAGTGCTGTAGATGAGAATATTTGGCTGCCTATTCTTATCTCTTTCGTTCTTATTGGCATTTAGATAAGGCATAGGAAGCAGTAGTTCTTTGCTGCTTTCTGTAATGGGAAAAATTTCCCCAGGCAGTTTTAAAACTTGCATATGGGTTAGGGTTTTGGGCTTGTATAGATAGTGTCCCATCTTAGTATTTCATGATTTTTGTTGGTTTATATGCTCTGAGTGTGCTACCTGCTTGTTCCCTTCTCTAATTCAGAATTTTCCTATGCTGGAACATTGCCTGGGGATGGCACTAACATGCCATGCATGCAGAGGCACACAGCGTGCCCGAGACTTTGGTCCGCCTTTAAAAATGCATGGTAAAAAAACGCTGCTTTTTATTGCCTACACTGTAGGTGCCGTAGATGAGAATATTTGGCTGCATATTCTTGTCTCTTTTGTTCTTATTAGAATTCCGATAAAACATGGGAAGCAGTAGTTCTTTGCTGTTTTCTCTAATGGGAAAAACTTCCTCAGGTTGTTTTAGAAATTGCATATGGGTTAGAGCTTTGGGCTTATATAGAGAGTGTCGCATCTAGTATTTCATGATCTTTGATTTTGTACTTGATGATCTTTGGATTCTACTGTTCCCATATATCTCTCTGAGAGAAACTTCATAAATAAGGTTCCCTTCGAGATTGGAATGGAAAGATGATGATATACTGGAACACTTCGACATAGCCTCAAATAAAGCTTTCAATTCGGCTACCGCGTCTTTTAAACGTGTAGAATAGTGTCGCGAGTGTCTAGCGAGGTTAGGCAACAGTTTCGATATCACTGTACTCTAGGTTCCAGGACATAAGAATATAGGAGGAAACAACGAAGTTGGTTGCCTGGCTAAACAAGGCATTACTAATGTGAAATCTCCGGTGGAGCGATGCGATCGATTAAAAAGGAAATTCATGCTCATTTCCTTTTGATTGCCAACAAAAATCTAGTCTACATACATACCCAGCGGGGACCATTACTGTGCCAGCCATTGGCACCATAATTTGTTTTTATTTTTTTTTTATAAGTATTGTTATGGTAAGCTGAGGGTCTTCTTTTTTGAGTTCACGGCTTTATTATTTATGGTCCTAAAATGTATAAAGAACAATATGGCCTACGGGTTATCCCAATATTAGAAAACTGTAACGACCACCGGTGAACATGTTGTCCCTAATGTAAAGACACTACATACCCCCGGTGGGCATGTGGTGTTCAACGTCTTAAAAAATAAGACGTTGCAAATCATTTTACTTAATATAATTGCTACTTTTTGATTGGTTTCGGAAGTTTTATTTTTTAATTATTCATTTAATGATGTCCAATATTGAACATTTTTGAAGACACTAAGATGTAGCGTTTTTTCATTTAGTCTGACTAATATGTAGCTTCCAAAGAGTTTGAACCATGTGCTGAAATTCATTTTATTTGATTAATTGAATAAACATTATGATACATACATATTTTCTACTTAAATATTTTCCTTATTGTGGGGTATTAGCTAACTAATTTTAGATATTGAATTTCCTAACCTCTTCAATAAATCGCAATCATCTGTAAGTAAATTGGGTTTTTGAAAAAAATCGCTTCCTATTGCTTGAATGTTGACAAAGACAAAATTTACTGATTGATTGTTTGTCACCAAATAACCTTAGGTTAGGTTAGGTTGCTGTGGCTACCTAGAAAGGCACACTTAGGCCAATTTTGGCCCATTGTGTTACCACGTAGCGCAGGAGACCATGGTTATTCGTGGGATTCGAACCAACAGCCTCTGGGACGGTAGGAGCGCGCTAACAACTGAACTATCAGAGGCCCCCAAAGAACCTTACTCGCTGGTAATAAATTTAGAAACTCAACTAAGATAACGACTACCATAATTAAAGTTTATAGCAAAATCCAACTCTTTGTACTTTACCGAGCGATCTAAGCGCGACCAAAATTCAAGACTTCCAGTTGATCTAGCGACTAGAACTCGATTAATCGTGTTGTAAATTTAACAATTATTTTGTATCGTATCGCAGTTCGAAATGAACGATTTGATACCTTTGCAGTAGATTAATAACAATAATCATAAATATTAAAGCATAATATACTTACATATTTCTTTCTCGCATGTTTATTTTATTTTCTGATAAAGAGTTGCTGTTGTGCATTCGATGTAAAAGGTGTTCAAGAAGCGATGTTATATGTATGTATGTATATGAAATCAAAATTACATTGCGTTATCGAATAACATGATTGTGACCCTGGAGTTGATCCGAACAAAATTAATATCCGGTTCAATTTTTGGGGTTATCCACCCCTATTTAATTCGAATCAGAAACATTGCATCCAGATGGAATGTACCATATGTCCCCGTGGTATGCAACGACTTGGTTGCACTGATACCGCTCGACCTACGTCCGCACGAAGAGCAAAAGCCATATTCTCTCCTACAGCGACATTTATTCGACTTAAGATTAATTACAAAGTAGAAGATATAAAATTATTTAATTGCAAAAAGGAAACAAAATGTGTCACGGCGATATGCGCAGCGCTACAGATAGATACGACGACGGCGGCGGAAAGTGTGGGACACAATGGTCAGTGCGATTCTGCGATCACCGATCAGTCTCCGGAACGGAAGAGCCTTTCAAATGGTTTGTGAGTGGTGATAAGAATTGCGACCTCACTGTTTTCTTCTTAAAAAAAAAAAAGTATAATATATAGGCAGAATCGAAGATCTCTGCAATTTTTATATATTGTGTAGAAATACAGTATCAGCTCGGTTTCGATCGCAATGACGTGCGAAAGTGAGACACGAACGCTGCGATAAGAAAGCGGCTTGATGCTACACAAAAGCCAAATACTATGAGCGCTGTGATCTGCGATTGTTCCCGGAACGGCTGCGATAGGACCTTAACTATAATTAGACATGATGCAATGAAGACTGTTCAGCACTGAAGCACTATCTCTGCGCGTTACGCTTCCTAAGTTAGACTAATAATTTAGTAACTAATTACGTATTCCCTATAGACGCGAGTGAGGCCTACTCGCGGACTTATCACACGATAGGATGTTGCTTCCTCTCTAGGGGCAAGGGCCGTCAGATGTTTTCTGAAAGCCTGAAAATTTTAAGGGAAGGATGCAATTTAATTGAGATACTTTAGGAGATGTGAATTCATTCAAATAATTGAAACTTACTCGATTTTTGCAAACAATTCTCCGATTTCAGTACGCACAAGTTGGAGAATGTCCGAGTCTGACCTTCGTCATCTGTGCCACAGATCGGGTTGTACATCAAATCGCAAAAATTTTGGCATTTTGTGTTTGTGTCCTCAAGAGGTTTTGACTCACTAAATGCCGCGTACAGTGCCACTGAAAAGAAAATAATCATTTAAAATTTCAACTCAACTACATTTATCTCAGTATTTAAGGTATTATGTGTTAAGTAAAACGAAGCTTAGTAAACCTTATCCCTTAGCGCACGAACCCCGAATTTATTTCTCAGAATGTGATTAGCTCTAGTCGACATGTGTTCGATAAGGACCAATACGGTTAACTTCTGTTTCTATTTTGTGATAAGGAGCTGCTGGTGCTTCATCTGGCGCATAAATCTCAATGAAATAATTTTACGTTCCGTTTTGTCGAAAATTCGCTTTAATTGCCGGGTGATGTTGGACATTATTGTTTCATTGAACTCAACAGAGGCGGCTAGCTTTGAGTTCGTCAACTAGAACAAATATTCTCCCGACCTTTGGCAACAGTTTGCACCATAGGTTGCCGGGCGGCATTCAATTTTCGCATTTTCATTATCGCAACTGCTCTAAAGCTAAACTCACATTTTGTTCAGCTAAATTTAATTAATATTTCGATGCCAAGTCAAAAATAGATACAGCTTTTGCACGCGACTGGCACTATGAGACCTTCTCATAGAATTTCATTCAAAGTGTATCTTTTTATCACTAATTATATGTTTTTTTTTTTTCTTACACTATTCAGCTATTATTAAAATAAGCTTTTATAAGATCAAGACCCTGATCTTGATTAGTTTTTGTTTTTATAATAAAGGTGTTTTGATCAAACATAAATTGCGAATTGATTACTCAAGAAACGCAATTTAAATGAATTTTATATAAACAAGACAATTGCGCGATTTTAAACTTCTTTCGACGCAGTGATCACAGGGGTGAAAATTTGGTAAATGGCCAAAACGCCGAGATGAGCTTTCTCCGTTTATACAAAACTGAAGAGAGTTTAAAGCGAAAATCAATCATAGTCTGTTGCACAGTAAATCAAATGTCTCGATAGATACATTAAACTGAAGACGTTGTTTTATCTAAATATTTAAATAGATACTGTACGCTTGCACCGCGTACAGCTGCAACTAGAGCCGCATCCGGTCTTCAATGGAATTTGCAACACTTAGGACCTATCACTCCATTGTGGCCCTCACTATGGCTGGTCAAGAAATCTTACAAAATGAGTCACAAAATGCACAAGAAGAACGGGGGTATAGAATTACGCAGAGATAAGCGAAATATTCACTAAGAGGTAATTTTTTGAGTACTACGAAACAAAAAATATGTATCACTAGCCACTTGCACTATTCGTAAATGCGCATTCTGGATATTATCCCGATTATTTTCAGATTAGGTAAATAGTGTGCTTTTTTTTACTAATCGTTGTACAGGAATATCTTTTGTAATTACATCACTATAACGATTATTTTAGATAGATCGATGATCCTCAAAAGATGAAAGCCTCAAGTACTTACGGAGGAGGAACAGTCCGACAAACTTCATCTTAGTCCGGTTAATGTTTGACTCTCTAGCAAACGGTGCTGGGATCTCAACTGTATATGAGACAAGGGATCTTCGAACTTTTTATATCTTCCGTCGATCGGTTGATTGACAAGAAGGCGATAGCTCCGGTGGATATTGCGTTTCACTTCCTCGCCGGCGGCGAGTGTTCGCTGTGCACTGGAAATTACGTCAAATGTCTTGAGGAAATTTCGTCACTGTATAATTGCTCGAACACTTGCTAAATTATTATTATTTTTTTTTATTTTGAATCAGATTCGATCACACCTCTCTATCTTTTCGGGTCGCACACTATAGAAGGGTTGTATGTTGCCGATGATCTTGTTTCAATATATATACATATATAATATATGTATATTATGCGTAGAATCGTAAATTGAATGCAAATCTAAGCGCGCTCATGTGTAAACTGAATTCGATCGCAATGCCATCAAAACAGAGTGCGACGACGGACTGGCGATTTGAAGATCGTGAAGCTCTCCTCATCGGGCATCAGCATCCAGCGGCATCATTTTATCGCTGGCCGCCTGAAAATTGATTTCGCTTCAGACAGAGTAATAAAAGTCAATGGGAAGAAAGCAAACAAAGAAACGAACGGGAAAGATGAGTGTGTCCGCCTGGTCTCCGGCTTAAGGACATTATCTCCCTTTTGCGGCAAATGATGACGATTTTTTCTGATGATAACGCTTCGCTCACTCCGTCCGTGCTTCAGACAGGTCCAGATCGTAACCGATATTCGATTGAAGCAGCTCTGCCTTGCTCAGAGGACGGAAACCTTTTTCAATTACTTCGGAATGGGTCATGATCAGTAAAATTCTAGCTGTTATCCTTGAAAGCTTTTATATATTTGTTATATTAACTAAAGCGGTTGTTAAATTATCTACAGCATCTATAAACTAAAAATATCACATTTTTCTAAATTCTAGTTAAGCGAATTGCAAAGCAAACTACGAGCAGTGCAGCTATGGTTTAAACTTGGAGTAGCAGCGCTACTCCGGCTAGAGTCCATTTAGCCGGCTTGTCCTTAGATTTGAGGTTGAATGTCCACACATAAGTTGGACCTCTGGTTCTTGTCTTGTAGACAGGACATTCATACATATTCCTCAGATCCTGTTTATCTTGTGTGATCGCCTGCAGAAAAAAAAATTAAATTAATTTTACTTAAAAGATTTTTTTGGATTGACTCATTGAATTTCAAATAAGGCAGCTAAACCCCAAGATCATCGCACGTGGTACTCTGGTATCGTTCCCAAAGGTCAGAGCTAATCTTTTGTGCACTTGAATCCATTAATACATTTGAATAATTGGATGATCTTTCCGCGAAGAGATTTCGAAATGAATCTGGACCATCTTATTGCAAGAATCATTTCGTCATTGTGAATTTTCGCAAATAATTCAGTAGAAAATCGATGCGGTCGAAATAGAATTCATGATATGTACCCAGATCGTATCGGTATGTCGTTAAAGGACAATGTAAATTTACTGAATTACTTATTTATTTCGACTGCTAATACCTAATACTATTTACTACACTAATTTTTTATAATAGGTACATAGCCAATGTCATGTTAACTACACATTTATTCGACAGTTAACACATTTTATTTTTTAATTTTCATATATGGGTATTTCTAAAAACTAAATTAATTGCCAAAATCTTAAGCTTTAATAAAGTCAGTGATATTCAAGTGCCATTTTTCTAACTTACTGGTTAACAAAAACTATAAGCGTAATTCTCGTTGGCCTAGAATCTTGAAATTTGGTAAGACAAGTAAAGGAAAATATTCAAAATTCATTCATATTTAATACTAAAAACAATTTTATTTTTGCAAGAGCATATTTAGTATAGAATCAAATGTACATATAGCATATAGCGTACCGTCCGCTCGTGGAAATGGGTTTAAATCGCCATCAAATTTATTGATGATTGATTGATATTAAAAATCGGATGATATAAATTGCCCATTCGACTGAGATACTGATCGCTGTAACGCTTAAACAAAAAATCCGTTTTTTTTCATTTTCCTGGTTCAGTTTAGATAGGAAACTTATCATTGACTTGTATTTTATAGATGTCACGTGTTTAGAACATGAATAATAAGGAAATGCTAAAATGCAGAAATACTTAAGCAAGGAAATTGGAATGAAGAAAATCGGTAGAAGGATACCTAAATACTACCCAGACTTGTATAATTGTCGTGTTCATTACAATTATCATTACCATTACAAGTAATTTAAGTTATTTGAATTACAACTATCATTAATTACTGCAATCTTAGTTTAAATTATATACTACTGTGTTAAAAAAGTAAGGTGAATTTTGTTTTAAAATTAAAAATTTTTCTTTATTCTTCCAAATCGATTTCGTCCCCCTCGAAATAATCTCCCCTAGATACAATACACTTATGCCAAAGTTTTTCCCAATCTTTGAAGCATGCTATAAAGTCATCCTCAGGTATAGCCTTCAATGCGCGTAGCGATTCACGTTTGATCTCTTCAATCGACTCAAAACGATTTCCCCAGAGTGGTCTCTTGAGCTTTGGGAACAGCCAGAAGTCACACGGTGCTAAATCAGGTGAATACGGTGGTTGTGGAGCGACATGAGTGGAGTTTTTAGCGAAAAACTCACGAAAAACCAGTGCTGTGTGTGACGGTGCACTTCTTTGCTCAACAAAATTCGACATCGTAAAAATCGCCAAATTCATTTTTCTTTGTTCACAAAACCGAGCGTAAACTAAAAATTAATGATGATATTGACATGTAATTTGTCACAGATATCACTAACAGTCCTACCAACTTGAAAAAAATTCATTTGTCCGATTCGATTAACGCGGGAAGTTTAAATTAAAAATTCACCTTATTTTTTTAGCACAGTAGTATACATATGATTTCCATTTGTAGGAGAATATTACAAATATTTTGAATATTTTGTTCTTAAATCCGGTAGGAAAAATTGTTTGTTTGACGAAGCGTTTGAGAAATTGGTCTTTTTGAAAGCCAATGTCAGTTAGGAGTTCTTATAGCAGGAAAAAGTAATTACCAGTCAGAACCACCATTACTTGCAATATTTGGCATTACGTTGCATCAAGTAAATAAATGTCCGCAATGCATTACAAAGTAATGCAGTATTTTAAAGCTATGTACTGTTGTAATATGTGCAGAGATAAATCATGTTTAACCCCAGTTGCTTAACCAATTTACCTTGTGAGCCCCGCATCTAAGACACCCAATAGCTTACCCTGATATTGATAACTGGCATTGAGGGGTAGAGTTCCTTAAGCCGCGATTCCATGATGATCCCCTGCTGGGCGTCCCACCGGGCTCCCTCCATGAAGATGCCGTGCACGTAGGCGCCTTCTCGTGGAGCCGTGCTTTAATTAGCAACCGCATGGAAACATGAAAATTAAAAGAAAATTGCAGCGAAACAGCGAGACGGGAAGCATTTCCGAGATGGGGGTAAAAATAGATTGTGGCGCGCTGTGGCTTCTATTTTCCGTCTAGACGCCCGCCGATGAGTAAAATCATGAAGGTGAGCTTTCTGTCCAGCCGCGTTCGCTGCATGAAATGCGCAAAATACTTACGTGAAGTCTTCTTTTTGTTTCTTAGTGACGTCACATTGCAGACACATTTTATCCAAGGGCAACTCATTACGGCGTGCAGTGCTCTGCATAATTGCAGTCAGGAGGGACTGGGGATTGAAAAAACCCGCCAGCCAGACGCATGAAGGTAACTGGTACAGGTACATTCAGTAATCAGGAAATAAATATAAGTGCGTAAATTTAGCTCACCACAAAATCCGTTGACCATGTTTCGAGCTCGCGCAATCGCAAAAGAAGGTCCACAAACCAGGAAGTCAGTCCTAACAGTGAGGGATATGCCCTCGCTGCCCAGATTGGCGGTACCTGGTCCAAAAATAATGAATTTTCCAATACCTCCATGTCCGATGTGATCGTGAGTTCTCCCTGTTTTATAAATAGAAAAGTAAGAGGATAATACCATATTTAGTTAAATGCTTTGAAAATTAAAAAGAGTTATCTTATAATTAACAATTCTTTTAGAGTTATGAAACAAACAGAAAATTCCTTTTTCTCTGTGCCGTATTTGATAAGCATTTAAGGATAAGTTTTCTTTTTTAGACTTTGTAATATTAGTTATAATAATAACTTCCAGCCAATTGGGATAAGTTTAAATTAGTTAAATTAGAAAAGTGTCTGTTTTTATGAGAAAAGGGAAAATGCACTGATAGGGAAATGCAATAAAATTTATTTATCAACATCGTTATTTTAGCTTACTTAAACAATACAAAAGTTTTTGTTCTATAACATTATAATGATTCTAACAATAAATATTTCATAAAATATAATTGTTTATAGCCACCAGAGCTGCAAATTGATCGAACATAAATTTTGGGGTATATAATTGTTGTCGTAAAAAAATATACCCGTATATTTCGTATTTCTGCAAATAGGAACACTCTAATAAATCATAAGTATCGAAACTGTTTTTTTCTTTTGAGTAGTATTGAGTAGAAAATGTTGGTATCGTATATCCAGGGGAATTCGGATTTTATAAAATTGAAATCGAAATCGAAAATAAATTCAGCTTCTGTCCGATGGTCGATTTTGAAATAATAACGCTAAATAGGGGAAAAAGTAAGTCCTTTTTAAATTATGAATCATAGTAAACTGTGTTAATCCTAGATTAAAAATTTAGCATAAAATTTTAATAGTTGAATAGCATATACGAATTTTGCTCTTACTTACTTGCTTTGGGGAAATTTAAAAATATTAAGAATATTCCGTACACTTATGTATACTAATGGTCACTTATTATAAAAAAAAATAAAGATGTAAATAAAACATTTATAAGCGAACTATTCAATGATATTAAATAATTTACTTATGAAAAAAGTCGCAAATCGGGACTATTGATTATTATTTTCATTGCGGCTAGAAATGACAAAAATTGAAGAGTAATTGATTAATAATCAATTAATGTGGGATAGGATTCATGGCCAATGGGACATGTGTTGGCCTTTTTGTTTTTTTTTTATACATACATATATAGGAATTTATGATTTCATACTACGCTATGCCTGTATATGCCTCACATATAACTCATTACAAACATACATTCTCAAAATAATCATCGTTGATTAATCGAAGCGGATTACATCATATGATTATCCGATTGATTAATCAAATTATTCGATGACCATTTGAGTAATCATTGTCATCTTTAGTGCCGACAATTAAATATGAGATCAGTAAGATTAGATAGATTTCAGTTATTACGAATATTAGCGTTTGGTCGTTATGTACTGCTAAGTGCTGTTAAATGAGTAAAGCTTTATCGAATCGATAATTTGAGCATGTCCTTAACCCATTCGAGACGAGAAATTATATTAAAAGCGATTGGGTTAAGGCATGAAAAAATCTAACTAAAGAATGAATGTCGAAAGACTCTTTTACCTTCAGGCCGAGATCCAGTTCTTTTAAACTCCGCTTCATTTCACTTGTAAGATAGTTCATTCGTTCGCATTCCTGAAACGCTACGATAACGTACGGCGTTCGTTCTTCCACTTTGTTCATGATTTCGGTCATGTTAAATTCCTCCGGAAGTTTTTCCATAATCTCGTCCACAATTTGTTTAACTTTATCCTCTCTAGTCACAGTGGCTCCACCGGAGGATCCCGCATCTCTTGGCTGCATTTCAAACACCGTCCTGAATATTTTTTCTGACGTAGTGGTCAAGAAGCCGATTTCAGCGTTCGGATGCAACCCATATAAATAGGGTGACTCCGAAGGCATCATTTCGTCTATGTACGTATGGTACCCGACATAGTCTGTATTGGGCGGAGCAGTGAACCCTGGGGCCAGCATGAGTTCCCCGTCAACCAGGTCCGGTTGCATGTACTCCTCAAGGTAAGCGATGCATAGCCGACGGTCCCAGTCATCGGTGATGTGGCCACCGTACATAATTTCTCCGAATAAGTAGCGCAAGTCCTCCCACGGGACCTTAGAGTTCGCCTCCAGGTAGTTAAAAAGGACTGAAACGCTTATGTTCAGATCACCGACGTTGAAGGGGTAAATCTTATTCCAGCCCTGCGGTCCGAATTTGCGCCTTTCGGCAACGACTGCATGAAAGTAGCAGAGAGCGAATAGGATGACCTTGAACTCGGCTTCCTTTCCGGACATCTCCAGGGTTTCTTGAGTGAAGTTGTCCAGCGCCTTATGAAGGTTGGCTTGCATTCCAGAAGGCGGTTCATTTGTTATTTTTATGGACGATTCTAGGATTCCCTAGAAAAGTTCTCAAATTTTAGCCACTATGTCTTTATATTTTTAGAATTGGGTAACCTGTGGGATTATATGCGCTGACGGAGTCGCCGCTGGTTCGGCGCTCATAAAAACCCGATAGTGGGGGTGAGAGCCTTCCGCGTAAAACTCTAGTTTTTTCTCCAGGACCGGTAGCCACTTGCGAACAAGGTGAATATTTTGAAGAATAACCCAGTGTCCGCATTTCGCTGCCTTGTCCATCGCTTCCTCGGCAACAACTTCCTGGCCCTGACCAAGGGACACATTATGGAAATTGCCCACATCAATTGTGAAGCCTAGAGTTTTACCGAGGGCTTCAACATCCTTTAAAGGATTCACGCCCGGCGATAGAATGAAGAAAATAGGGGTCGAGGCACTCGCCTCTTCAAAAGATTTCGAGAACTCTACAGTTCTGCTCTCGACGAACTTCGACCCCAATTTTTCCTCAATGAAGTCGCTACAAAATCTTTATGTTAGATACGCATTTATGTGATTATTTTATGGGTTACTAACGATAAGGCGTATGTCATCCTGTCTGGCCTTAGAGCTCGAAACATGCAGAGCCGCTGGAGGGCGGTTTTGTTTTTCCACTCCTGCGGGAACTTCTCTTTTTCAGGCAGCTCCGATTCAACCAGCTTTTTCCATCGCTTGGATGAGGTCTCAATGTCCCTGTCCAAGTTCCGGAATTCATCTTTGGAGGCCAAACTACAGATACCCCCCCATGAGTTGTTCGACAGAAAATCTACGGGGCTGGTGACGTGCGGCTTGATGGGGAAGCGTAGCAAGAAATCGAGCTCTGTGGACGTTATCTCTTCGCTCATTAATAAAATCTGAAAAATGTTCAAATACATTATGGAATCGTTAGAGTAATTGATTTAAAATGATTTTGTGGGATGTCCTGTATATACCTAAATGCAGCACTATAAGATGTGTTGTGCTATATTTTACAAATCCGATATTTCATTTATCTACAATTCAAGATATCTTTCAAAACTTTGAAAACAATACTTGAATAATAAAATAGTGTCCGTCCTGCCATATGACGCCTTTATATAATATTTGAGTTTTTTGGCTTCATATCCTAACTTTAGTTACTTTATTTACAACGTTTATTTATAAACAACTTTGAAATTCAATAAAACGAAATATTAAGTACTTTTAAACAAAAACTAAATGTCCTCTTTTGTGGAAATTTTTAACTCTCAACATGATCTAAAAATTGTAAACTTTTGTTAAGAATGGAAAGTTTTCATTTTGTAAGGTAAGATTCGATTCTTCATACGACGAATTTACAGGACATCCTGTATATAAACTTACTAATTCAAAAAAACTTTTATTTCATTTGTTTATATAAAAAATGTATTCATTGTAGAAAATAAGAAGTAAAAAATAATAAGTAAAAAAGATAACTAAATGACTAAATCCCAGAGGAAATTCCGTAGTCATAAAAAGTTTCGTGATTCATTAATTTATACGTTCCCAATTTTAAAATTAGTAAATATTTTTATGGGCCTACCTGAAAGGTCATTTGGGATGCGAAAATAAGTTTATCACATTCAAAAAGTCCTCTGGACGTATACTGGAATACTGAAAATGAAATGCAGTCAATTAAGTTTTTAACTCGCGCAGGAACATCATCTGCAGGTTCCGCTTTTGCGATTGCTTTCTGAAAAACCACACTGAATGCCTTGGATAAAAGAGGTATTGTGAATTAGGAATTTCTTAAAAATATGATTATCTTACTTTTAGAGAAAACTGGTATATGGGATTAATTGTATTAAGTTCGTTTAGGATGAAGTACAACAAACTTGCCCTGGCTGCTGCCGGCCGGTAGTGCTCTCGAGCAACATCTATTTCTTGGGATGTTATTTTTGCTTCGGCCACCTGAGGACAAGTCGTTTTAATTCTATGTTTAATCTCTTCAAACATTTTTTTTTTCAACTGTGGCTGCCTAGAAAGGCACACTTAGACCCATTGTGTTACCACGTAGCGCAGGAGGCCATGGTTATTCGTGGGATTCGAACCCACAGCCTCTGCGACGGTAGGACAGCGCGCTAACAACTGAACTACCAGAGGCCCCCTCTTCAAACATTATTTACCTTCACTTCAATCTCGGCTGCAGTTTTCTTTGTTGTTTCTAAGTTCTCTACGAGCGCTGTATCACCTAAAATATTTCCCCCTGCGGAAGACAGGCGTGATAAAAGATCGTCTTCCAACTTCTTGAGCATAATTTTAAAGTCGTTTTGTTGATGAGTGAGTTCAGCCTGAGAAAAATTTTATATAATAATAATATTTTCGCATCGTTAGAATTTTAGAATATTTAAGAATGAGTGAAACGTCATTAGTATAAATAATAAATAAGAGTGAACCAAGAAAGGTACCCTGTGGGATACCAAATGTATATATTAATTAAAGGTTCAGAGAAAATACCGCGAAAGGGCATGGGAAAACTATATAATGAAATTTTTAATTACGGTTTTATATTTGTTTTTAAAAATCTAACCTTTAGCTCTTCAAGATCTGGTCGTTCTTCCTTAACAACTTCGGCCAACAGTTGATCCTCCAATCCATCGCGAGTTACGGTGAAATTAATAAGGGTGGTTTGAGCTTGCATTTCTGGCTTATAGTGTGGATTAGCCAGTTTTGTGTGCAGAATGAGACGAAAGTTTGAGTTGTACTCAATTTCTTTATCGCCCAACTTGATGGCTCTAAAAATATTTGAATTAGAGCTAAAAGTTTGGGAATTTAGAGGTCAAGGACATACTTTCCCTTTTTTATGAGAGTCCGTCCCAGAAGTGGATCAAATACAGGATCAAGATTCTCTCCTATGTTTTCTATGAGCACTGTGCTGCCTTGAGACAGTGCCTTTTCAATTGTTTCTAAATGCCCTTTTTGCCCTAATCGAATTAATTTTAAGTCATCACCATACTTCTGCTTGATCCACTTAATCCCTTGGAGCTAGGAATAAATTTGTATAAACAAACGTGCTGTGCTAAATGTCTCTGTTTACCTGCGGATCAATCATCAGAGGCCACCTGTCCGAATTGGATAAAATGGTTGCATTTTCGATAGACATTCTATCGCTAGGAAGACCTTCGTTGTGCCAAACAGCAACAGTTGTGTCATCTGTAAGGAGGGACAAGGGATCGAGTCCTTCCGTTATTGGAATTGGAGGGTCTATAGCGCGCAGAAATGGGTACCACATCTTATTCATTAAGTCCAGCCTGAATTGCTTAGTGAAGCAACCGACATACGAAATGAACGCGGTAATCAGCAGGATGTCTCCTGGTAGTGTAATACCCTGTTTTACAAAACTAATAACAAAATAAAAATTTGAACCATCTCATGGATGTCTTAAAGGAGTAACTTACTCAGCCACTGCTTCAGCCCACCGCACGTTTTCGCTAGCCAGACCCCCGACCAGCCGGTTCGCCAATTGGATGGTGGCTTGAGTCGCGTCAGCCTCTTGCTGGCATCGTAATTTATCAGCAGTCGCCTTCTCAAAATCCGCTGTTAATTTAGCGAGCTGTTCCTCGAGGGACTAAGGAAAAAAAGATAACTCTAAATAATAAAAGTCAACATTTAATAACTATATTTAATATTATTTAAAGAGTAAGCTACTTTTAAAATTTTATTGTCTGCAAACTTCCTGCCCAATTTAACTTAAGAGCGCGATGGTTGTTACACAGTTATTATTATTATTGTGGTGGGCGGGACGCATAGCCTCGACTCATTGACCCTCATTGTAGCATAGAAGACCATGGTTATGCGTGGGATTCGAACAAAAAGGCTTTGGAACGGTAGGCCAGCCCGCTAACAACTGATCTACCAGAGGCTCCAGTTACACAATTAGCTTCAAAGGCGATGTCCCTTTCCTTATAGAAATTATACGCAGATACTGTTTAGGAATCGTTAAAAAAAAGTTCTTTGGCGGAAAAATTTGGGATTTTGCAGTAGCTTTAAACACTTTGTAAAGCCTTAGTTTAGGCCAAATTCAAGCCTATGTGTAATTAAAAATGAAAAATTGAAAGTCATAAGTTTATTTAAAAATAAATTCTCATTAGGAGAAGTTTACAATCAAAATTCAAGGAAGACTCGCTGAATAAATTATTTACAAAAAGTTTTTATTTTTGAATATCACCGACTAAGTTCCGTAGCGAAGAAAGTGCGGGGTTAGTAGAAACATACTGAGCCACCACACTATAAACTCATGATTAGCAAGTCTATGTCAGGCTTCAAATACAGCTGATCTTAACTACTAAACGAATTTTCCTAAAGGTGAGGTATTTTTAAATAAGTTTTCAATCGCAAGCGATAGGGTCTTCATTGGAGCCATTTTTTAGAACACACATACCATGCACAATCTTTGCTTGTTTAATAATATAGGATAGCAAATTGTAAATAATAAATATCAATCATCTCATTTTTTAAAAATGCCTCCCTATCAAAATAAGAAAAATACTGAAAATCTAGGAAAACTTACAGCGACTTTTCTTTTAATAGCACTCAATTTATCCTGAGCAGCAGCGAGTTCTGCATTAGCTTGCGCAAGGGCTTTCCTCTTTGGCTCGACATCGCAAAACACTTCGTAAAACTTAATAATATTGATGACCCAAGCACATAGCCCCGCAGCCGCTGCTGATTTGGATCTGATGAACTCTGGTTCGAATTCGGCATCTTTAAGATATGGTTGAATGGCTTTGATAATCTCCGGATGAATGTTTTCTTTATCGTAAGTAATGAGTGATTCCAAGAAGGTGTCCACTTTTGCCATTGTAACCTTAGCCGCTTTCCAATTCCTCTCTTTTGGAACTTTGCCACCAGGAGCAAGAAGGACCATAACAGCTGCGGTTACATTTGTAACTGCTCCAGGTGGTGATCCAAAGGATTTCAGCTCAGTTAAATTGGCTTTGTTCAGGGTATTAAGTGCTTCTTGCGCAGCTGCTAAAGCGGGCTCTGCCTTGAGAAGATCCTCCTCGCAGTCTTTCTGCTTTTTTGTTACCTCATCAGCGATAATTGCCACTTTCATTTCCTCCTCATCAGCTACTGCTTTCTCAGTTTGGACCTTTTCGGTTTCAATCCCCACAATTTCAATAAGGGCGTCTGCCGCCTCATTCTTCTCCTTCAGTTCTATTTCCTGAACAGCTAATTTTACCTTCAGGTCGGCTACTTGAATTGCAGTTGTCCTTAATTTATCTAGGCCGTTCTCTAGCCGCTCTATTTTACTTTGAAGGTCATCGTGCTTTTGATTGAGAAGTTTCAAGTAAAGACTGATCTGTTCCAAATATGACTTGGGGGTAGTGTAATTATACCGTCGTTCGTTTTGTAAATAAACTTTCGAAGTTTGATTTACCGAAGTGTGAACGTAGGCCATAAATTTTGCAACTGCATCCCTATGAAGTTCAGGCAGAACAGGATTCTCCTGCAGAAAATTCATGGCTACAGACATGAGGGCTTCCTGGGGCCATTCATGGAACCAATTGATCGATGTACAATTAATTATTGCTGGGAATTTTCTGGAACGAATTCGTAAGGTGGATCCCACAGGGGAGAAACATAAAACAACTTTAAGTTGCTTTCGAACCCTGTCTATGAAAAATTTCCAACAATTTTCTCGGGTATCCATTAATCCTGCCCCTTTGACTTCGTTCCGTACAGCAGCGATAATATTTTCAACTTCATCATCGGAAAATAAATCTGGAATTTCGCCAGTAGAAAGGATGTCGTTGATCAATACCAAAAAGTATTCACTAGGGACCTGAGCGTCTGTCATCAGAAACATGATTCCAACATTTTTTAATCCAGCTTTTAAGTACAAGCCGGACAATTCATTCTAAGGGTTATTTAATTTACTTTTTAATGTAATTCTTTTTTTTTTAATTGAACACGAAGGATATAAATAAATTTACCTTGAGATCTGGAATAGCGTAACCTTTTCTAAGTTGAATTTGAGTTACTTCTAAGCTTGATATAAAAGCGGCTAGGCGAGAGAGCGATTGTTTACCACTTCCACCCACACCAACCAAAAGAGCACTTCCTCGTGGAGATTCAAGGATTCTGTTGATCCTGTAAGGAAAGAGTGGCACTAAAACTTATAGAATTTGAAGAAAGTATAGCGTGTCAATAACTCTAAATTATTATTTTACATTTCATTCAGATTACAAATAACTTGTACGGTTTATAACATGATACAGTATTAACACTAGGTTTACCAAGGTGTCATTTTGACCCCTCTGAGAAAACTTTTCATTAATTTTCTTCAAGAAAATTTTTGCCGTGTTTTTTGAAAATATTTTAATTAATTCTTATTTATATTAATAATACATATAAGCGCAAATCTAATCTTTCCTGTCTTCTACTTCCAGAGATATGTACATAGTATACCTATTTTTACCAAAGGGGTCATTTTGACCCTTCGAGTTAATTTTATTATATCTGGCAGCTCAATTTATTTTTATTCAACAGGCTATGCAAAGAAAAGAAATAATGAAAGGTGAAGTAAGTAGCTCATTTTTTTTGATAATCACTCAGCAAATTATTGAGCACATCAGATTATGTACAGAAGTAGAGGCTTCGCGAGTTTTAGGAACGGAATGGAAGCTTACGAAAAAAGAAATTTGTGCATTTTTAGCAATTCTATATCCACGGGGTGCATACGAAGCCAAAAATTTGAAGATATCATATCTTTGGTCTAAAAAATGGGGACCTCCTTTTTTTAGACAAACCCTGAGTAGAAACAAATTTACAAAAATGTTACGCTTCATTCGCTTTGATAAAAAATCTGAACGGAGTCAACGACTTCAAAATGATAAATTTGGTCTAATATCAAGAGTTTGGCGCAATTTTATTGAAAACAGCCAAAAGGGCTTCATACCAGGAAAAGATATAACTATCGATGAACAATTATTCCCGACAAAAGCTCATTGTAGATTTACACAATATAGGCCTAATAAACCAAACAAATTTGGCATAAACTTTTGGCTGGCATCGGATGTAGCTACAAAATACCTCTTAAACGGGTTCCCTTACTTAGCCAAGGATGAAGTAAGGCTATCATCGATACCTCTTGGTGAATTCGTGGTGATGAAATTAATTGAACCATAAGTCAATTTATATGTTTTCCAATTAAATACCCAAAAAGGTCATTTTGACTCCTTTGGTAGAAATAGGTATATGTCAACTCATGGTAAACCTAGTGTTAATAAACAATTTTACGATAGAGAGACAAGAAATTTGGTTTCTTATTTTATGCTGAAATTTATAGCAGGCATTTATATTAATTTTTAATTGAATATGTTACCTTCAATTGATGTAATAATACGAGAATATGACGTTTTTGTACATTCTATTCTATCTCAAATCTAGTGTTAAATCTAAATATAAATCTATAGGTTTTCGAAATCGCTAATTTTAAAACTCCTACTTGCCAGATATTCCAATTTAAAATACAAACGGCTACCAAAATAAAATGGTTATGATTTAAAAAATAAAATGTAATATATTGGGATTCAATTCAATTAAAAATGGTTGAAATTGATGGAAATTTTACTGTTGGCAGACGAATTAAATAATTTGTAAAGACACTATTTGGAGAATTAATTTAATTCAAGATTTGGGTTACAAAAAAAAGGTTTGTGCGCGTTTTGTTCCACATGCTTTAAAAAAACAAATTTTAATGAAAAAAGAAATTTGTGTCTTCGATCACTCTCTATATTCGCCTCATATATCACCGTGTGACTAATTTCTGTTCCTAAAATTGATGATGTTCCCCAACCATTCAAGCAGCCGTAACACAGGTGGCAAAGCACATTCTTATAACTGGCATTAAGAAGTCTATACATGCATTAGTTGAACGCCAAAACCGCTACAGCTAATTACATAAAATTTGAACCCATAAAGGGGTAAAAAGGTGATGGAAGTTTGCATGAAAATCCGTCATTTTTTATAGTTAAGTCAATGAAAAGTGGTATTTGAGTTTTTGATTTGAAATTAAGAATGAGGCGGGGGGGGGTAAATAGGGGATGAAAGTTTGTATGGGGGTTCCATCATTTATCAATAGGTTAAAACCATTAAAATTTGCTATTTAGCCTTTTGGTTAAACCTCTTAAGGGTTGATTTTCCTAAAACATTTAATACTTAATTCTAAACCAAATTGTTATGCAATATTTTACTGTATTTAGAGTATACTCAGTGGATGTGTGTTTAAAAATATTTAATTGATCTTGGAAGAGATTTCAATTAACAGGGCTGAAGTCGCGGGACAAAAAAAAAAAAGGTAGTCTAAGGTAATTCTGTTAATGCATTTACAGTAGTCGCTCTATTTAATTTATATCACAACTTCAAGTTTATACTTACCTGCAGACATGCATCATTGCATCTTCGAAGAGTACCAAATTCATTGCTGCTACCAAATCGTTGTAAGAGGACATGCCTTCTTGGAGTAGAGTGCGCAATTCCATCCAGCCTTTGATCGGCATGTATTTGGGCTCACCTATACCACCAGCAAAGTGGCAGTAGATATTCGGTTTGTCGAAAACAACCGTCTCGTCGATTTCCTCGAAGGACTTCTTGACGATATCGTGCTGCATCTTAGTAAAAGCATCAATATCTTTGTCTTCTGTGAACTTGTCACCATAAACTCGTTGTGTTTCATGCTGCCAGAGACGTATCATGTCCGATGGGGATGTTAGGCAATCGCTGCTGCTGAATAAAAGACCCTGGCAAAATAAAAAAATGCATATTTTTGTAAGACTCAAATATTCGATTTTAGTTTTTCCTTTTTATCTAATTAGATATGAAATATATTTACTTCTCAAAAATTGAATTCATTAGTATTAAAATTGGCAAAGTTATTTGATTTGCAATACTATGCTCCAAAAGAAAATACATATACCATTTATTCAAATAAAGAAAAGTTTCCAATTATCGAAAACATCGGTAATTCGAAAATTATAATATAGGTATTTACAAGTTACTCAAATAATGAATAATTGATGAAAAATAAAAATATACATATGTAGTTATTATCAGTTCTGTTAAAATTATGAATAATGTGAATTAAAATATTTTCAATTATTTTTAAAATATCAAATTTGGAAACTATTATTCTAAATAATTCAAATAACGAATATTTTATTCGAGTAATAATTAAACAATAATATTATTATATTTTCATCAATTACCCATTATTTAAAATTTATGATTGTACAAAAATATAAAAAAACAAGCGAATACCACTTCATAAAATTTCAATTCAGGAATACATGGGTATGAGGTACCTTTTGAAAATTAAAAGGTTCTTGACAAAGTTCTCTGGTGTAAGAATTTATTGTTTAATATGAAATGAATGTTTCAGAATCAGAAATTCTTATAGCTGAAACTGAATTTCGTTACTTTCGTTAAATATAATAAAGTAAAATGTAATTAAGCAATATCTCTATAAATTACCAGTTTTGAATAATAATGTTTTTAAATTTGGACTGTAAAGTTAAACACAAGCATTAGTTTTATAAAACAAAAATATATATTCGGTGCAGGTAGGAATCGAACTAATAAACAGTGAGGTTTACACTTTTTGTCTAGAGCTCTGACTGCTAATCTACCGTAGTCAATTCCGATAGCTTTGAGTAAATCTGAGCTATCCTTTTTATTTACTGTTATTTTGGTTACAATATACCAAAAGAAATGATTTCAGATTATACTTTTTAATATTACGTCTGAAAATGAATGAATGATCCTACCTGGAACACATTGCTTAAGTCCCTCAGGTTGAAGATATAGTGAGACTTAATTGCTGTTGGTAGAAAGAATTGGCCGACCTTGTTGTGGAGTGCCAAAGAGGCAGTGACTACATTGCCAACCATTTTCGTTACACCGAGACTAAACTTTTGCTCGGCGTTGGCGAAGTGTTGCGTCAGGATTGAGGAGCACATGAAACTGACGGATTCGGTGCCAGGAAAACTGACAGCAAATACACAAAAATGCCTCTGAAGTCTAGGATTGATTGTAAAACTTCCAGATGTTGGATTCATGCAGGACACATACTGGCAGTTGTGGATGTCTTTTAATGTTAGCTTACTTCTATCGTACCAATGGCCGTAATCCAAGTGCTGTCTTATTAGAGTATGTGGCTGAACAGTGCCGTACATATCCACTTCGGGCATGTTCATATCATCAATGAAGTAAATTAGCGTTTTGCTGCCAGGAGGTCCGTAGTTGCGGCCGGCCTTCTTCTCCAAAGGTCTCTCGAGAATTTTTTGTAACATCTCCGAAGTTGTATAGAAGTTGAAAGGGACTTTTGCCAAAGCATAATTATCCGAAAGATTCTGGAGTTTTTCATTCACCAAGACCGTTTTTCCACAGCCGGCATTACCCACCAACATAACAGGATGCTTTTTTTCCATTAGCAAATCCAAAAAATACCTATAACGAATGGACTCGGATGTGTGAACCAAAACCGCTTGAAGCGGCAAATCTGAATCGAGTTCAAACTTTGGTATTTTATCCGACCATGAAAGAAAAGTTTTTGTTTCAGCATCAAGAAAATAATCAAACACCGTCCCTCCTTGAGGAAATTTAACGGTCTTAAACTCGTTTAGCCACCATTTGCTAAATTCAACCCTGTAGTCGATGGACTGGTCTTGGAACATTGCCGAACCGAAAGCCCATACACACGCGAAAACAAAATAAAACTCATACCACTCCTTTGGGCAATCCGGGGGCGTATTACTTGCTGTTAGAAAACAGTCCAATAAATGGCAAAGCATTTGAATGTGCGCCATTTCTGCAATTGGAGTTATCTTTTTGAATCGGGTCCGGATATTCTCTAAGCAGGCTGGAATGTATTTGTCGAAAAGTATAACTAGGTTTGATTTCTCTGTTGGCTGTTCTCGAGTTTCTATCCAACTTGTAACGTATCTACGGGTAAAAGAACTTATTAATTGACTTGCTATTTTTTTTAAAAATGAGAATTTCTTACGGATTCCATCCCAAATCTTGTGGATTGATATACAAAATTCCAGCTCTAGATACAGTAGCAGGTGTTGCAGTCCGCAAGTTAGAGATTTCAAATAAAAGTCGCATTGTAGGTGTGAGGGCGATCCTCTCATTGCTTGCCAACGTAAGAACTTTATTATCATCCATTACGGTGTTCAAACTTTCAATCCACATGGGATCGATATCACCATCAAGGATAATCCATTTAGGCTGATCCCCAGTGATGTTGGCTTGATCCCTCATAATCACAGAAAACAAGCCATCTTTCCATTCTCGAGTTGCCGGATTTATGATTCCAAAGAGTTCATCGTTGGTGACAGCCTTTGGGTTGAGGTCGGTGAAAATCGGTTTACGTTTTATATTTTGATAGGTGCGGTAAAGTGTTTTCCACACTTGCGTTTTCCCCGTCCCGGCGTTACCAACGATAAAAACAGAGTGGCGAACTTCGAGCAACTCTTCCAATTGTACAACTTTTAACACAAAATTATCCTCAGGCTGTAGAAGCAGATCAGCGGTTGCCTGCTTTACAGTTTTTTCAAAATCCTGATCACGTTTTCGTGGAACTTCCAAAGCTGGGAATAGGTCTCCTATTAGACCCATAAATACAGGCATATCATCCGTAACAATTTTTGGAATATTGAAATCTCTAAGTGCTCGCATTAGGACCTCTTCCTCAGGGCGACCAGGGTCTCCTCGCTGGATGGGAATAAGTTAGGGTTTATATTCTTTATTTCCTTATTTATAACTACATTATTACAATTAATAACAATACATAAAATAAACAAAATCTAAATTATTGTCAGTAATTTATTTTAAGCTTTAATAAATTAAAGCTTACAAAGAATATGATAATTCTGATGGATTTTATAAAAATCAAAAGATGACACGCCAATTGTGAACTATCAAATAAACTACTAGGACTATCTAAATATAGTAGTACATCGTCGGCGTAAAGATGTTATTAATAAAATAGGAAATAAAGGAGGATCTTCATATCAGTACCTTGTGCCATTCCGCCATACTACGATATTTAATATAACTAAATTATACTTAAATGGTAATTTCGCAAATATGTTAATATAATACCCAGTTACTATTGTTAGCTATAATAATATAATCGCATCTATTTTGACAATTTTAACTCATTTTTTCAGCGTAATCCATACTTAGATCTCTCCAAATTTGTTTTGAACTTCGAATAAGTTTTTGCATAGTGGATATTTTATTCCCTTTTAGTTTGGTCTTCATGAGCGACCACATATTTTCAATGGGGTTTGCATCTGGACTCTGCGACGGTCAGTCGAAAATTGTTATCCCATTTTCTTCTTTACCAAATATGCAGATGCAACTTTCATGTTTGAGATCGTTTGTTGGACAATCCAGTCATCGTTTTGGTGTCCATATAGCAACTCAAGAGACTTCAATAATCCCTTCTTGTATAAATTCAGCAATCAACTTTCCAAATCCTTTTTCACAGAAGCACACATAACCATGCCGCCTTTGCTGAATGTTTGACGGTATGTTGCAATAATCTCTCATCGCTTTTTATAATTTAATAATATTTTTTTTTATAATTGAATATAACAAAAGGTAATACATCGGTAAATATTACGTTCCTCCAATCGTGGTTCAAATTCTCCCGTGCCCAAGTCAATCTAGCACCTGTTTAGAAGCGGTTTAGGGTTTGCGCTGTTTTCTGCATCCAATTGTATTTATAGACACGAAATCCTTTTCTTATTAGTTTTTCCTTGGACTGTCGCAGGCTTAATATCTTTCCTGAATAGTTCTCAGCGTTCAATTTATCGTCCCCTTCTTATGTACCTCTTTTAAGGCCTCTACCTGGCTCATCATCGACATTACCACTCGCTTTATACGAGTACCTCATAATCCACTTTCTACTACTTTACATATGAAACATCGCTTGGCCAAATGAACTTAACGCGAAATTGGCACTGTTATGTCATACATAATTTTCCATAGGACTTAAATATTTGACCAGGTAGGAAGGAATAACTTGTGACACATTTTTCTGGAACCCACTATATGAAGAATAAAACAGTAAATAATATAAAATAATTCTCGAGATGATGCTATTTCACTGAGTTTAAACGGTGAGTACTTTAGTAGTTGTTTCTAATACAAACGATTTTTCTACAATCAACCACGATATTACAAGAAATACAAAATATCAAGAATACCCTAATAAGATTACTTTTATTGAATATGATAAATATGCGAGAATTCTATAGAAACATTTTAAATGCTTAACTGATTTTGCTAGTGAATTTTTCCTTTAAATTAAACTAATAATTAGGAAGTTATGGTTTATTTGAAATAACTTGGAAAACATAAAGGTTATGCCACTTAAAAATAAAGTTTAAAAATTTAATATCTCCGCTGGCTATGAGATGAGAAGCCTTTTAAAATTTATAACCTCAATTTTTCATACATTGTACAAATGTTAATTGAATATTTTTTTGTTTGAAATTGAAAGACTATTGAATCGGTTTTTATTTTATTTGAAACAATATATACCCAAAACATATTCTAAAAAACAGGAAAGTTCGCGTCGACTGTACAAAATTTGTTTTCGATTTTTCAACGTAGAGCGCCTCGAAACAGTTTAAGCTTTCTTCAATTGATTGATTCGAAATGTGTAATTAATGGTAAAAGCCGTTGGAGTGAATGAAGTAAAGTTTTTGGAGTTTAGGTACATACATTATATAAAAAATAATTAAGCTGAATTTTATAAAATTGTATAAAATAGCCTTACCTTCAAGGATCCAGCAACGACTAAAACAGATTTGATGGCTCGCAATCCCCAATCATAGTGGTCTTGTTTAGATAGTAACTCTTTACATAAAGTGTAGAGTGTAATAAATTTTCTCGCGAGTATTTTCGCCTCCTGGAAGCCCTCTGCGACTAGCATAATCTCACAGATCAACTCAAAGTCCGGGACAACCATGGCGCAAGGTCTGAAGAGTGCCTTCAAATTTTCAGGAAGTTCGGTGCGACCTGCATAGCCGGGATTCATTGTAATAAATATGCCCACGGTTGGAACACAGGTGATAATTTCACCCATGAAATTAAATTTGGATTTCTTGTCCCGAATTGCATCCTGGATGGATTTCACTTGTACTGCGACAACTGAGAGGACCTCAACTGTGATGCGGTTGAACTCATCAAAACAGCCCCAAGCACCCGTTTGAGCCAATCCTTTATAAATATTCCCGCAGGACTAATAGGATTAAATAGAGTTTTAAGTATGTAATTAAATAGATTTGAATTAGATTTTATGAGAAAGTCCATTTATTTTTTAGCAGCTGTAATTTTTAAGGAAACAACTTGGTTTGCACCTCAATATTTAGTTTTTTTAAACAATTGAAATTGTCTAAAATCGAGGTGTGTAAAGAATATTCTTCGGTGGCGTAAATGATGAAAAATCATCATCCTTCTAGAGAAAAATTCTAAAATATTTTACTGAATTTTTATCAACTCTTGAATTTTGTATATAAAAAGACTAAACAAATGAAGTGCAGGGTGGCGTTTCCCATAAAATTCAACTCAATTTTACAATCGGATTTAGTGAAATTTAGTAATGAAAATTCGATACGTAGGCATTACCTCTGCTCTAAAAATCTGTTTTGTTTAACATTACTTTCAGTTTTCGTCCAAATTCCAAGTACGATTAATTTTAATAAATACTTTCCGAGCGAGACTTTATTATAATTAACCATAGTTCCTTCCATTATTCCATAGCTTCCTGGCCTTTTAGTTACTTACATAGAGTATTTGTAATTTCGCTGCAGAGTAACCTCCGGCTAGAAGGCTATGGGGCACAAACCCCGCCTTAGTTATTATAATTGAAAAACAAAACTTTGACTTGGGATTGTATCTGTTCGTATGGTTATGCGCTATCTCTTATTCTTTCTAAATTATTGTTGTATGTATATCTTAAAAAAGTAATCTATTTACTACTAAACGATGAAACATAAAAACGTTGCCTGTGCAAAAAGGGTTTTACAAAGGGTTATGATTGAGCTGAGATAAAATTAATTGTTATTACTTTTATATAAACTAATTCAAAAAGATGTTGATGTTTTCTTTGTGCAATACAAGAAACAATCTAAAGGCATTTTATTCCAGTAGTAATTATACAATGGATTTGTTGCCCCTGATACAGGATAAAAAATTACTCAATATTCATTACATGTTCAAGTTCAATCTGCAAGGATCTAGAATAACCAATATGTTACCACATACATCGTTAATATGATGAGATGTAAAGACTTATTGTATATGAAAAACTATTCTTCTAGGCCCGGACTACCTTATGTTATATACGTTACCGGTCAAAACCTAGTTTATCTTAGGCCAAAAAAGGTTGCAATTCTGAATTATTAAATAAGATTGTAAATGCGTGCTTGTCAGCAATTACTTCTGCAAAACACACCGCCAATCACAACAAAGCAAATTGAAAACAAGCTCACATTTGTATTTTTAATTAATAAGCACCTTCTGCTCAATAAGTACCCAGATTGTCTTAAGTAGTAAGGGTCTACGAAATATATATATATATATATATAAATTAAAAATATATGTTTTATTGACGAAATCCGGATACTAACTGAGCAGACGGTGTGCTATTTCTGTTTACCCAAACTTGATTTAACGCGATTAAAAACAAAATTCAACCCTTCTTTACTCGAGCGAATTTGTTGGGAACGTATCTACCGCGTTAAAGCAGAATTTAAATAAAATTAATATAAGCTATTTTAGCTTTGAGCTTTGGGTTTGGCCGGTAACAGATATGTGCGTTATTTTTAGAAGGAAAAACATATCCTATAATTTCCAAAACTAGCCAACAAACTTGAAAAGACGACTAGACAGACAACAGACTAAACTAAATAAATCGTCTATTTAGTAGAAGCTAAAAGTTGCAACAATATGAAAACGCTGTAGTGTGCAGTCCTATTCACTATTGTGCAGTATAAGGGCTATGTATGTACCTTGTAGTCCATCTGCTCCGAACAATTAAATACATATACCATGATCCCTAAAGCGCGACCCAAATCTTTTGTCGTTTCAGTTTTACCAGTTCCTGCAGGACCTGCGGGTCCACCGCCCATTACCAAATGCAAGGATTGCGTCAAGGTGATATAGCACCTATCGGTCAAAGGAGTGATCACCAGACGTGGTGTATTTCCCAGATATTCGTGACAGTATCGAAATTCTGCATCACAGATATTGGCAAAGCAGTCCCGCTCCTTGTCGTCATAGCGATGTCTGAGTTGGGACTGCCACATAAACGCGGAGGCGCTTTCAATTTTCGCTTGGATCATTTTGCTCACTACGTCTCTTGAGTGGACGTCTATGGTGCAAATTGTCATAATCTTTTGGCGATCTCCCTTAGTTAGCTCTCCAAGGAGCAGCGAAATAAGAAGACTTAGCTGTGAGACCTGCTTCTTGTAGTAGTCCTTTATTGCATTATCATAGCCCTCCTCGAGACGGCTGAACGCGATATTTACCTCAGTGCTCCACCAAATTTGGGAGCCGCAAAGAGATATTTGTGCTGGATAATCGAACAACCATTGCTCCCTTTGTTTTTCTTCATAAGTAACAACTGCCTCAGAAATATAAAATCTAAGGGATGAGCGCATGATGTTTTGGATGCGATTTAACCAAATCTCCACTGCTCCACGACAGTCGGTTTCTTTGTCGAATTCGACATACTCCCCGTCTTTTGCATACATTCCAAGAGCTGATACTACAATCCCAGTATCGGGAGGTTCTTTTCTGAACTTTAATTTAGCAATTGAATCGAATAGCTTTGTGAGATGTTTAGTGACCTGCTCGGGCTGGATACCATTACTTAAGATGTCTAACAAATCTGCTGAAGAAATAAAGTAGAATCGTGGGAACGCAAGACGCTTCGTTTCCAAATATTCAGCCAAGGCCTTTTCACAAAGTGTGAGTTCCTTCTGTAAGCGATCAAGCCGCTCGCACAGACCATCTCGATTTGTTGAAACTACAACGTTCGATGTCATCGACATTTCCTGCATCAGTATCTTAAACTCAGCGTCAATTCTATCGAATCGATCAGAATCGACAGGAAGTTGCTTTCGGATATCCTCAGAGCTCATGAAGATGCTTTCGAGGTGCGTCCAAGTGCGCTGAACTTCAAACCAAACTGTTATTACTTGATCGGCTATCATTAACTTATTTTGCCAGCCGGAGACTTCCTCAAGGAAGTGAGCAATGTACTTTGAGGTAATTAAATTTTGTAAGCACACTTGGTTATCCTCGAGGGTTTCTATGAGCTCCTCAGAGGCCTTCAGCAAGCTACTTCCGGTTCGTGCGTGGATCTCATGCTCGAATTCCATCGCAGACCAAGTGGTGTTAAGGTCACGTAAAATCTTTTCCATGGACATTTCCTTAACAGCCTTATCCACGATATTTTTCACCTCTTCCTCACATTCGTGCAGATTTAGGGCTAGCAGCTCAGCCAGAGTTGTGTCGTGGTCCATGATGAATTTCACCTGAAAATAGAGAGTCAAGTCTTAAGGACGGAACAAATCTTCCTTTTGCAGTAGGATAGAATTCTAAAAAATGGTGCTTTGACTTATAGAAAAGAAATAGTTTGGGTCTGCGCCTGAAATCTAGAATAGAGGCCGCAAGGGATGAGACAAGCAAATGTTGATGAGTTTGGAAGGTCGAAATCAACATGAGATGTAGCTGTGATGGGATATGAACTCTAAGCAAGTAGTTGAAATAATTTCAATTTTTATTTACTTCTTGGAAAGCATGACAAATTATTAATTTTATTTTTCAAATTGTTTATTTAAGATATTATAGATAGATTGTAGTGATCATTCTTCGCAATTTTTTAAGTTTTATTTTAGAATTCAAATGTCCCACGAAGAATGATTTAAGATTAAAACAGAAGGTAACGATTTTTAAAAATTATGCCATGGTCAATAAGGAATTTTCGAAACAAATGAGAAAATCTAGCAACAACTATGCAAAAGGGATGAGCGAAATTATAAAAGACAATATATTTATATATGTATGTATATAGAAAGTGAGTTAGATAAAATGATTTAGAATTTTTTTGGGTTAAATCAATTTTACCATTTTCCATCGAGTTCGGTTCAGCTCGAAAGAAATTGTGAAAAATAATTTATTTTTTAGATATTGTTATCATTTCTTATGATTATTCGGTGTTTATTTTCAATAGAATTACCACCAATCATATTTTTTCCAATAAAGAAAATAAATTTCATAATTTTAACTTTTCAACAAGGTTAATGAAAGTTATGCAATAATGAAGATGAAAAGTGTTCAAATTTTAGCTACAATTTTACAAAGACTACATGTTATCTACAGAATAGATATCGTCCTGGAAGATGATTGTGTGCTCTGATCGATCCATTCTTAATCTAACACTTACGGTAACTTCTTTAGGAAGAGCTGCTAAACTCTGGAAAAAATAAATACGTTTATGAAACCGTTCAGTGACTATACAAAGTATCCCCGGCCTGTTGGCACGGTGGACGGTGTGTCCTTGCATATGTACAAAGCTTAAAATAATTTAAGAAAAACAAGAAATTGTAAAATTTTTGAAATTTTAACCTTAGTGGAGACCATAAGCTGATTCCAATGTCGTTCGCGAATGGCAGGATTCTGGAGCTCACCAACGGCACGCAAAGATGTTAACATATTTTTCACGGTAGATTCAAGCTGAATAAATGTGTCCCATGGACGCATCTCTTTATCAAGTAATCGAATATCTTTTGCAAACTTTTTGCATTCAATGTCCATGTTTTCAACGTCCACTTTACGCCATGGAGTGGTTTTCCAATCTTCTATGCTTGTTCGGACAATGTAGACGTAGTCCCATAATTGCTAAAAATGTTTAATATATCATAATTTATCGCAAAGCTTCAGACACAGGTTTAAGGATCTACTACTACTACTACTACTAGATCACGTCAGGAAAGGAACAAATATGTTAATTAACTCCAGTTTAGCCATGTACCTACATTTCGAGTTTTCCATTACCATTCTCTAGAAGGATCGCTTTACGTTATGAAAATTTAAAAGTTCAAATTACGAGTGAAATAAGATGCAAAATAATGGACTAGACAACGTGGCAATTTACACTCAAATATATTTAAGAAAATTATCATTTTTCTTTTTAAATAAATCTTTTTATCTTTTGTCATTAGATCACAGGTAAGTGGAAACTATCATCTAGATTTTCTGGAGTTTGGTAAATATTTTAAAGGGCATGAAAATGGAATACTTATTATATATAAATGATAATTGGGGATGTTTTAAAAAACGTTCCAAAGGGTAAGGTTCCGGTAAAAATATTGTTACAGAATTTGTCTGCGCTTATACTTCACACTTGGTTTTGCAAACTAAACGTACGAGTATGTGGGGAATGGCTTTCGATTTACACGATCTGGCGTCCGTGGTAGGATAATTCCTAACAAAAATTAAAAAATGCTCTCATGTCGGGGGTTGTAGGCGGAGGCAAACCTTTAACTTTTCAGCTAAGTTATAACCTTTAGCATACGTATTCAAGAATTTAAAAATATGGAAACACTACTACTTCTACTATCATTAAATTTTAACTTTAAATTGACTTATTTCAGCTGTATATGATCAAGTATAACATCATATAAAAGCGATTTATTTACATATTCTAATTAAAATCGATTGTCTTATTATTTTAAAACTAACAAGTGTAGTCTTTAAATTTATTTTTTCAAACGGTTTCAAAGTTATTATTTTTGGCGCTTTGGCTTATTGTGCACCAGATGGATCAACTAATTTATAATAAATGAAACAGGATAGCATGGTAATTTTTTTGGTAAAGTGAAAAACTGAATTACAAAAATATTATTGATTCAAACACGTAAATATTAAAAGATATCATAATATACGTAAAAAAAAATTGAATTAAATTGTTTTTATTTTACATACCTTAAGCATTCTTAGCTCCTTTCTGCATTGCTTCAGAACTTTAAATTCAGGCACATTAACCTCGAAAAGGCTTCCTGACTGCTGGATATCTCGCATGACTTGCTCCAGTCGATAAATATCATTATTAATTCTGTCCAATAGATCGTACGGATCTTCACAGTCGTACTTGAAGAACTCATAGTTCTTAAACACTTCTCTGAAGAAGGCAATGTGCGTCTCAAAATTAGCGATACGATTTCGGATGCTGACTACCTCAGTGGCCTGCAAAGGTGAGACCTGTTGCTTAACCGTTGTTGCAATTTTCTTTGTATTAGCCCACTGTTCCGGCAGCTCCTGGAGAAGAACATTAACTTCTTCTGGAATATCCATGTCGTAATATTTTAAGAGTTGAATAGTTTCCTGCATGGGCTCAAACATTTCATCAGTTGTGACGGCTCTTTCTTTTACTTGCATTAAGTATGCCATGGTACTGACCAGGCCATCGTAGTCCCCTTCTTTTACAGTCTGCATTAGTCCTTCATCAGCTTTTCTTATGAAACTAGCTAGATCCGTAAGACTGTTAGTGACACGATTCACCAAGTGTTGTTTGAACATGTTGCCCCATTTGCAGACAATGTTTAAAAGATTTTGTCGAAATGGTCGCACATCGACTTGAAACCATGAATTAAAAATCTGAAAAGGTTTTATTCCCTCAATTTCCATGAAAAGAGATTCATAGTTATCGATCTGCTCACGAAAAGCCTCAATGGTTGGAGGACTTTCTTGTGGAGCAGCTGGATCCTTTGCGAGAACTAAATCAATTTCGTCAGGATCCAGTATTCTGCCAAACATTAAAAAGTACTCCATACACTCATTCCGGTCATCGTACCATAAATAGGAATATCGTTCAAAACCGTGACATAGTTCTGCTGCTTCCTCAACAACGCGGTCGACACTCTCAAGGATTTCTTTTCGCATCTCTATGATGTCGGTATTGGTGATGATCACGTCCTGGTAGCTAGTTGAACTAGAGCCCTTCAATCGCTTGATAAGCGTAGACATTTTCAGGATATCATCCATTAGTTCTAACAGCAAATGATTGAAACCGTTTGGATCATCCGGGTCCAAGGAAGGCACAAATATCATATTTGGTTCCAGCAACTCCAATCGAGACTCAAAGAGCGGGGAGTAATTATTAGAAGGATCCATATTTTCTGCCAGATATCCCATACTAACTCCAACTGTAAGGAGCAAGTTTTCGTAGACAACGTTATCGACAAACGAAACATAATCCTGCCACATTTGCTCATTTTGGCGATTCTGCATGCTAAATTGCACCATGTTATCAGCTAAAAGATTGTGAATTTTTTCAGAAGCAGCTTCAATTTCGTTATATCTTTTCAACTTCCGTTCAGATCTCTCTTCCAAACAAAGGACAGTATCCTTTTTAGAGTCTTTTCTTTCAAATAAAGGTATTCGCGCCCATTCAGACATAATATTCCTAATTTCTGCGAGATTTCCTTGGGTGTGCTTCATCCGGTTCTGTAGACTAGCAACAGGGTCTCGAAGTCTCTGCAAGTAGTCGGTAATATCTAAAAAAATAATTTAATCTCATTACTATTACACGATTTTTAATTGTAATCTTCACTTTCAGAGTTCCAGTTGAGCTCATGCACCCCAATTTCTACCAGCGCATCAATCTGCTCGATTTCAGTTTTAATGAGTTCTAGCTCAACTGCAGTGCTATTGATCAGCACCTCGTTGTACCAATCAATAGTCTTCTCCAAGTTGAGCGTGTAACTCCGATAAATGTCGCTTTTTTCAGAGAATTCTATTCCATTCTCAGGGATTCCTTCCTTCTCCATTTGTTTAAGATAGTGGACCTCACGAAGAAGTGCAAAAAGTTGCGGACTAAAATTTAAGATGAGCATTTTCGTTGTTGAATCTCTATCGATTAGCGATTTTTGCAAGTTTTCATTTATTTGAGTTGCTACTTGATCTGCCCATCGTTTGGAAACAGAATTTTCAAATTCCATCAGTTTAGCGATCAATTCTTCATACCGCTTGACGAGTGCTAACCCTTCTCCACTTTGAACAATCCTGTAAATTTTTATTTTAGAAGCAGACAATTGAAAGGATTTAAGGGAAATAGGCAGTTGAATTTTTACTTTCACAACAATTTTATACTTTTTTGAATTAAGTGAACAAGTTTTAAACCTGACTAAATGACCTGAATGAATATGTACGAATGAATATACTTAGATTAACTTCGAATGTATTTCCCATTCCATCAGACACTGAAATAGTTTAATCTTGCGTGCAAATATTTGGACACCTTACAAGCCAAGTTTTTCTATCAGTCTGTCCGTACGAAGAATAACTCTAAAACAACTAGATCTATTCATATGCTTCCTGTTAAGTTACTATTGTAGGTATAAAGGCTTTACAACCTAATTTCAAATCTAGCTGAAGCACAGTTTATGCACACTAATTTAATTAAATGCTTCATATGTTATCAATAGCTGCGTATTTTTTCATTCTGTTCTTGCACTAGATTAGCGCTCTAGTTTAGAAATAGTACATCACTTAGATCCAGATACAGAAGCCAAAAGCAAAAAAATTTAAAAGACTTCTTTATTTCCTGTGATTTAAGACAATTTTTATTAAAAAATTACAGCCAATAATGAGAATATTTTTAAGACTTGTATTTATTCTTCCGAATAATTTTAAGACTTGTATTTATGTATGTCCATGATTCGATATTTTCGAGATAACGTGAAAAAATTGTATGTATTGTAGTTCCGGATTTAATTGTTGATTCGTTCGGATTGTTATTTATGTACAGATCAAATTTTTCGCGAAGTAAGTTAGTTAGCAGTAAAAAATCAATTGATGCAAAATTTACGTTAGAATCATCCCCGAGAATCAATGGGATTTTATTTTCGCGACTACCAAGAGTATCCCTCCCTCTCTGCTTAATCGTAAATTCCAAAAGTCGGCAATTGCAGCGCCTACCTCAAAGATCATCACGTACAAGATGTGACACTCTCTATACAAGCCCAAAGATCTAACCCATATACAATTTTTAAAACTGTCTGGGGAAAATTTTCCCATTAGATAAAGCAGTAAAGAACTACTGCTTCCCATGCTTTATCTAAATTCCAATAAGGACGAAAGAGATAACAACAGATAGCCAAATATTCTCATCTACAGCACTTACAGCCTAGGCAGCGTTTTTTTACCAGGCATTTTTAAAGGCGGGCTAAAGTCTCAGGCACGTGTGCCTCTGCGACATTGGGATAGTGTCGTCCCGCGCAATGTTGCAGCATAGGGAAATTCTGAATAGAAAATGGGGAAAAGGCAGCTAGCACACTCATTATATACGGATGCGGGTTGTTTACATTTTTTCACTGTGCAAAAGTATTCGAACGTGTGCGCTGCTGTGGGTGATGAAACGTGAACTGGACTAAGGTCAAAAAAAGGTAAGGAAAAACCTCACGAGTATCACATCTAGTATTGGATGATTCATGGTCTAAACTGTATATTAGATATACAACGTAAGAGAGTTCTCATCTCCTTCTCCCCTACGTGATATCTTTCTTCTGTCTTATATAACAAAATGTGCTTAAACGTTACACATTCTTAAAATTTCACTCTCAATTCTCGTCCAATTATCGAATCGTCGCCTAAGAAGTTTTATTTCAATAAAATAATTTTTGATTAATTTAACTGCCTAGTTCCCCTAAAAAGAAACTTACGGGTGTTGTAAAGTTTGAAACTGTTTAACAGGAGATGTTATCCGCGTGGAAAGCTGTTCACACCACCTCAGACAAGCGGTCACCGGAGGGCAGTTTCGACCAAAAAATAAATACTTCCTGTTCCCCTCTAAATTCACTTGGGCCTCAAAGATACCCTCGCACATTGTCATCTCGTCATCCAACATTTTAACTATTTCAGAGTATTTGTTTGTGAATTCTTCTTTTATCTTTGGTCTTTCTAGAACGCTGCCCACAATATTTATAAGCTGAAAATAAATCACGAGCATTAGTGTGTTAATAATTTATAATAGAATATACCTTGAAAATGCTTTCTAAATTGTGACAATCATCAAATGCTTGACAAAGAATAGCCGCCAATTTCATATCCAACTCTAGGATGCGAGTTTGAAAAGCGATAAAATCATCGTTAAATGTTGGATCGTCTGGATCTAAAACATCATAACTTTTTGAAGCAAACGCAGTAAAATATTGGTTGAATTCGATATAAACTCCAGTAATTCTAGCCGATAGTTGTCTTCCGCGTAATCCTCCGATTTCAACTTTTTCTAATTTCAAAAATTCAATTACGGTAAAGAAAAACCTTTAATAAATGGAATTTACAATTATATAAATGTTAAAAAATGCTAGGTATAACAAACCATTGGATTGTATTTAATCGATCAAGAAATGCATCAAAACGGCTAAAAACAGCGTTCGGATGAAATGTCCAAAATATTGGAGGTCTTGACTCTTCTCTAAAAAAATCTTCAAGATTTTCCTTATAGTAGTCAAAAATATCACGAAAAAATTTAAGCGTTTTAATGCAGAGTGTAAGTCGTTGCATGGCCTCATCGATGTCGCTATGAAAGATTGATGATGGATCCAGAAACCGTTTAGCCTAAATAGACACAAATTTGAGAATTTTGTGAAAAAACGTTTGAATTTGAGTTACCTGGTGAATTATTAGATTACAGGTTTGCTTTAGTAGAACTATTATTTTTGATGAATGGCAATAGTACCGTGAGTTGCCCCAAAGCAAGCATATTATGTGCATCAATGGTACGAGCAATGGTTTACATTCTGCAAAGTCAATTTCTTCTAATTGGGTGAAGTGCTTTTTTACTGGATTTAAATAAAGGGTGATGTCCTTCGCCTCAGCAAGGGCTGTAATGCGTAATTATTGATTTCATTAATGTATACGTTATCTACTTAAAATTTATTTTATCTAAAAGTTGACTTCATTATATTGAAAATAACTTTATTTTTTCATTAATGAAGAATTTAAAAATCGTGAATGCAAAAGATGCCTAAAACAGACAATGAATATTAATTGCTCGAAAACATCAATGGAATTATTATACAATATTTCTACAAAATTACAATTAGGAATTACTAAAAATGCCAGAGTTATAGAGCATTATCGTGTATAGTTTCGGTGTTACAGAATACAATAACAAGAAAGGGATTAAGCGAAGTTAACAATGGAAAAAGTCAATTTCGTGTGATTTTCTTGTATGAATTTAAACTTGGGCATATTAACGCAGCATTTGGCGAAAGTATGGCTAATGAACGAACGACACGGTGCTGGTCCGAAAAATTTCGAACAGGAGATATGGATCTTTGAAAATCAACCTCGTTGTGCGACCAGAATTCTTTAATAATTATCAATTAAGAAGCTTAGATGAAAGTAATACTCGCATAACTGTTTGTGAGATAGCAGAGCAACTATGAGTCCATTATTCAACAGTTTCCCGTAAGCGTCAAGCTATTGAAAAGTGAAAAAGTTGGATAAGTGGGTTTCTCACGAATTAACACATGATGTATCATCGATTGGAAATCAGCATTTTTTACACGCTTGGAAAAAAGGGATCCTTTCGTGTCATAGCGTGTAGTGAAAAGTGGATTCAATATAATAATCGTCGACGATCTGCTTAGTGGTTTGAAATAAATGAACCACCAAAGCATTTGCAAAGCTCAGCATTCACCCAGAGAAGATTATGGTGAAATGACTGATGCCAATAAATATTGACGTAACTGCAGGAAGACATGGTATCATCCTACTTCATGATAACGCTCGGCCACATGTTTCACAATGTTTCCAGACAACTGGAATATGAAACTTTGTTTCATATCATCATATTCTCTGGACCTGTCACCTGCCGATTACCACTTTTTTAAACATTTTGACAATTTTTTTAAAGAAAACGTATTTAAAAATGAGACGGGTATTACAAATGCCTTCGAGAAGCTCATCGCTTCCAGACTTCTACCATATAGATATCAACTCACTTGTAACGCGATGGGAAAAGTATATAGCGTATTTTGATAAATAAAATTACTTATTTTTATTAACAAAATAATTATTATTTAAATGTTTCCCAATAAATCGGCCATTTCATATGCAACAACTTAATACATTATATTGATTGGCTTGAAATGTTTACTGCATGTTCAAAATTAAAAATAATTTAGTCCGATTAAACCAAAATTAACCGAATTGGCCCTGATGGCCGGTAATGGACTTGAAAAAACGACCTCTTTAAGATCGTCATATTAAGCAGACGGTAAAATATGGAGAAGGCAACATCATGTTGTAGAGATATATGCTGACTTAAACAGTGGGACGATGTTAACAACTCATAGGTAGGATGATTGCTGTTAACTATTTATTAACAACAGTAGGGAAACGATGAGCTTGACGTAATTTTTCAACAAGATTACGATCCGAAACACACAGTTCGATTAACCATAGAGTGTTTAATAAATCAGGGATTTCATCTATTAGAGTGGCCGTGAAGTTTCTTGATCTCAACACCATCGAATATTTAGGGGTTGAGGTCAAGAGATCTATTGCTTTAACGCCAGAAGAAATTGAATCCTTAAATGTACTTTGGAGTCGTACATTGAACTCCTGATCTGGGCCTGCGAAAATTAAATAAATTCCATACCTCCGAAAATTCAGGACGTAATAAAAGCCAAAAGCGGTCACACAAAATATTAAATGGTAATTAAAGTTTGTTTTAGTAAAATATAATCAACTAATTGATCAAATGCCCTTCTCTGTTATTTCAAAGAAGTCAAGGTTTTAAAATGAACTTTTGAAATAAACCTTTTTGTTTAAAAAGAAAACACTTTTATCTGTAATTATTCATTTTTTTTTACTCTAATATTGTTTTACTTAATAAGGAAGTAAATAACGCTAAGTATTAATTTCGCATCATATGATCAATAAGTTGAGTCACTGAAGATGATATTAATCGGATCATTACAAAATTATAGCCTTCCATTTAGATTATAAGAACTTCAATTTCGTATAAAATATGATTTAAATAAAATTTATGAGAACGCTATATTTATTGAGTTTACTAAACAATGCAGTTATAGAATTCGCTTAATAGTCACATCAGGTCATACACATTAAATTAAAGGCATAAATTGAGGCAAATAGAAAGAAAATTCCAAGAATCGGATTGAAATCAAGTAATTTTAATTTGCCTTTCGTACTTAAAACACCAATTTCCAATTATTCCTTTTTTTTGAGTATAGTTACATAAAAGAGTCAGATGTATGTAGGTTTATTTTTAATTGAACCAGTGCTTTCTCATGGTCAACTTTATTTCGTTTTATCACGTTCAAAAATTAAAAGCAAAATTGTGTATCCATGATATTCTTGAAAAACAAGGGATAAAATATTCACTAAAGTAAATAAAGTACTTCGGTTAAAATAAATTGATTCTTTCTATTTATTTTTTTCTGATATAATTAAATAAACGTACGGAAAGCGTAGTGTAGCAGAGCGAAGCAAAGGCAACGACTAGACTAGTACGACAAAAAAAAAAAAACTAAAATAAAAAATAACTAATAGTTTCGCTTTCGTTTTTCCTTCATGAATAGGAAAGGATCTTTATTGAAAATATGTTTTTAATTTTTTAGTTAAAGTAAAAAACTAAAACTTAACCAAACAGTCATTCATTTACTATTATATCTTAGTTTAAAATTTGACAAATTATAGTTATGGTGTTATGACACTGACTAGTTTTCAAGCTTAAAAATTTGCTAGCTAGCAAAATTGAAAAAGAACGGATAGACATCATGAGTGCAAAATTTGTCAACAAGTAAGAAATTAAATTAGTTTCGAGCTCTCCCTGAATTTCCAGCTGTAAAGTAGCCGAAAAGGAGTACGAGTTCATACTTTACGTCCGCTTAAATCTAATTAGACTGAGTAGACGAGGGCTCAATTCAATTATGTGGTATGTTTTTCCTATTCAAAGTTGTATCTTTAATATTAAGATTTCAGAAGATGTGATCTATCATAAAAGTACTTTCTAATCTGAAGAATGATAATGATAAAGTCTCTCTTGCTTCTATTTAAATCCAATCAGATCCTTATTGTGAGAAAAATTAAGAACAAAACCGTAGGATATCCTGAATCATTCGTGTCCTATTAAGGAATTTCCTCATAATGTCTATCAAGTAAATGAAAATTAACGCGATATTCTCGTTAGCACGAAGCCGGTCTACATGAGAATTAAAAAGAACAACGAGCCCAAAAATAGGTAACTAATTGTTGGCGTTAAACCATCATTTGAGTTAAACCTGCTTATAAATGTTTGTTTTTTTTCCTCTTTTTCTTTTCTACCTATTAATTAGCGTCGAACACCCAAAAGTGAAATTGATTTACATACACGAATGAAGACGGTACCAGTTGCTTTGCTAAAAATTCCATGTAAACGGCGAATCATCAAAATCAATACGAGACAAATAGTCAATCACCTTCAGGGCACTTTTTTGCTGAATAAAGTTGTTTGTGTCGGCAAAAAGAGTTTTGTTGTTTACAAACAAGTCGGTAAGACAACGGAAAAAATTTCATATGTTCTGATTTACGCTATTTTTTTTTATCAGGTTCTTCTTAAGAAATTTACCTACAGGTTGTTATTGCAAGAAGTTCAAAAACAAAATAACACAAATACGCTTTTATATAACTCATTCATTTGACCCTACTATAAAATGAACTTGTGTTTTATCGATATCGCGATATTCTTGCATGTCATGAACGCATTAATCTGTTTATTTAATAAATAAACCATACCCTGAAATTTTAGTACTTACCTGTGACGACATTCTTGAACAGAGTTTTGAAACATGGGTAGTAAGCGCTCTCAGTGTGTTCAAGCATTAAGGCCATTGCACGAATTCTTTCAGTGCGCAACTGCTCAAAAATGTATGAAAGGTTTGTCAACCTGCTGGTCCAGAAGTGTATCTCTATAAATATGAATTTTTCATTTCATTGTACCCGTTTTAATATGTGTATTCTCATACCGCTCCCAGGAACAGGATTTTGTCCATTACTGAACGAGTTTGATGGACTCTCTTTCATAACATCGTTTATTTGCGTTGCCCATTTTATAACGACCCCTTCTATAGCGCTCTTTAAATAGAGATCTATGAAGCATTCCTTTGTTTCCAACAGCTCTTTTGCCGCCTTTACAATCTTTTCAACTCCAACTGGCATAGCTAAAATTGTTTGTCCACTAACTTGGCCCTTCACTTGATGCACTGTGCTTTTAAGGCTGTGAACATGCTTTTGTACATCCTGGGCAACCATCACAGGCCATCCCTTGTAGTTGTCCTCATTCGAAAGCAAAGGCACAAAAACCTCATCCACTAAAGACGATAACTGATCAATTGATCTTGTAGCAAGATCTCCCATTATTATGAAGTGCTTATAATCTTCTCGTGGAATTGCTTCTGATTTCTTTTTAACGAAATACACACCCTTGGTTTTTAACTGGGATAGTGGAAACGTTGAGGATGGAACCAATTGAGCAGCTGGCGTAAGTATGATTATGAGAACCATTGGCAGAGGACGGTCTATAAACTCTTTAATAACATTTTTATGCTCCTCTAAAGCAGTAACACGGTTCCATTTTTCTGGTTTTAATTTTAATGTTTTCGTTACAAAATGACCCATATACTCCAGGCGCCGGTCTGGACCACCACCTCCGTCGCCGCCTGCAGCTGGAGCTTCCATTTCAGATTTTAGTGAGAAACACGACGAATTACACTAAAATCACTTTATGCTAAAAGAAACAATTCTTATAGTGCTACTTTATAAATAAATGAACTTTTTTCGTATTCAAACTGCACTAACTCAATCATGCGCCTTATGATTTAGTTAATAACGAAGAAATTTAATTGCACAATACTAAGAAATTATTCAAAGTGGCATTTAATTGATATATAATTAGATCTTAGAAAGATTTTTACCACACATTTATTAAATTAAAGATACTTTACACTATTTATTACCACAATATTACATAACATGTACATAATTGTTTTACATTGCGAAAACTTTGCTGCTTCTCTAAGATATTACATAAAAAAATCCAATTCTATTGAATTTTCTCAACAGAAGTTTAACTATTTCAATCGGTTTTCAACCAAAAACTTAACTTTGTATTTAAAATTTCCAACTTACGCAATGCCAACGGATTACGTAACGCAACCGATAAACGTTTTTAACTCTCGCAGAACTTGTTTTAGTTTGATAATTATTTATTTTCATCGAAAATAAACGACTTCTATTAAATCTAAAAAAAAAGAAAAGACAAAAAACAAAATTCTAGAAAAACTTAATTTATTATTGATTTTAAAATTAAATATAATTTGGTTTTTGTTTCAACCAACTAAAACGAAAATTTCCGAGAGACTGAAATTCGAGTTCCAAAGAAACCTTTTTCGATGACAAAAATTCAAAGATCAAACAAAATATATTTTGCTATGCAACGGAAAAAGCAACGAAATAATTTATTTTGTGGGTGGTATGGGGTTCAAAACAATTTCTATCAAATATCTCAAGTCACGACATAAACCGGTAACAAACAACTTGATGCTTCTCTCAAAATGATACTATGACATGTAACGAGTTGCGAGTAGGACAGTGAAGAATTATTCCATGCAAGGACGAATTCAAATTAACTACGCCAGACATCACCCAGACATCACGCATTATTTGCATTAGTGGGATAGTTTTATTTAATTATGGTGTCTAGGATTCCGATGAATATGAAATGAAAGGACTTTTCAGGGGAATATTTCATTTCATATCTGTAAATCTCTTCAGAAATCACACTATTTTCGTATATACACAAATATTTATCCCCTAAATATTTTGAAACTAATTATCACATTTGTCTCAAGTATGAAAAGAAGTTTCAAATCTTTAAGAAAAGCGTTTTCCGTGATTTTCCCGTGACTGAGCAAAGAGCATATTGAATTTAAAAAATTTAAATGCGTACATATATATGTGGGATCGGTCAATCACACTTATCATCAGAACAAAAATTGCTCAAGAACGCATCGTTTGCGAGGCTACGGGTAGCTTAGTTGTTTAGAGAACATCGAAGCGCCAATTCGAAGGACACAAGTTTGAGCTCTGTCCCCTGGTCAAAGTCATTCAGTTATTCGAATAATTACCATATATATATATATATATATTTTTTCCATACTAAAGATTAGCTCAATCAGAACTGTATGCTATTTAAAATTGCCACTTCATCTTCCCTTAATTCTGTGTTCCATCGAAAATAATCAAAATTTTTAAAAAGTTTTCTCAGAGATATAACATAAGTCGTATTTATTTTACACTATTTTAAACGAAACCTTTATTAATGGTTATCTAATCTTGGCATGCCACAACATTTTCACATATTCATATCGCACATAATTATACACTTTTGGTGCTACTAATCTTTGAGCAGAATATCTTCATAGACGACCTTTTCAAAGAACTGCTTAAGGATGTTAGAGAATATTCCCTCTATGGCTTTGTTCACAGAAGGATTAACTTCAGTCCAGACATCCTTCCAATTTTCATTTAGGAAAGTGTTCATATTATCTCCTAAAGTTTTATCACCGTTGAATAAATTCTCCAATTTGATGATCATCCTATTAAAAAGTAATTTTAGTGATAATGAAAAAGTTCTAGGGCTTTTTAAAACTTACTTCGATGGTTCCGTCAATGCTTTTAGTTTGCTAACAGCCAAGTAAGTTTTTCCATCCTTTTTAGTTACAGAAGGCTTAAATTTTATGGAAATTCGACAATTTTCCAAAGTAAGATCGACATCGCCTTTACCCTGGATGGGAAGAATTAAAATTTGTCCATCAGCCTCATATTTACCTTTGAGTTTAAGGGCCGGAAAAACGGCTGCACCTTCAAATTTACTTGTCTCAGCATTAGCACTAAATCCTCTAAAATATTAATTGGCTTTTATGTAAAAAAAAGTTTTATCTTTTTGCAGAAAATGCATACTCAATCTTTTCAAAAGTTCCTTTCGATAGACCAGTTAGGTCAATATCGTTAAAAATGATTTTTAAAGCAACTCCACCTCCACTGTTGGTTCCAACTGTGAAGCTATTGATGTGATATGGTTCAATTTTGGGAAAGCCTATTTCTGGCCTTCCATTTGCATTTGTTTGAATTATATGTGTTGCAACTTTGGCCATACACTTGTTGTCCTCAGGTTTGCATCGTTCTACATCGGATGCTTTCAAAAGAATAGTATAATTAATATAATTAAATAACAATAATAAGAAAACATTTCGAAATAATTTATAAATTTCTTACGCCAGTCCGCATTAACTGTATTAACGAATAGCCAAATTGCTATTAGATATTTAACAGATAGCATCCTTTTGTTAATCTGAAAGCTGTCGCTTTAAAACTTTAAAGATTAATCCAACTGTTTAGACAGCACTAATGTCTTAAGTCCTTTGTAAAGGTTTTATATATGAATTAGATGCGTGCGACAAAATTAAAATACAACCCTAACTGGTTTTAGAGTGCACAAAATAAACAAAGTAAATAAAATGTGCAGAGAACCAGTTCGCAGATAATCCAGATCTATTCAAAGTCAAGGTTACTAGCGCGAGTTTTCTAAATTTAAATTTCTATAGAATTGTACAATTTGTTATTCTTTTTGTTTAATTCAAAATAACCGGACTTCTCCCGATATATTCTTACATAGTAAAATGCCTACTACTGTTTGTAGAGATCGAAGAAATCTCGAGGAAATATCCTAAACAGTTAAGTATTCTTGAATTTAGAAATAATATCGTATCGATCTGCTTTCCAAATAGCAAAAAAGTGTGAAATTTCAAGTAACTCACTAATGAACCAAAATTAAAATATCTAAAAATTTAATCTAAAAATAATCCGCTAACTTCCGATGATTTTCCAATTGTTGGCTAATTTACATGTTAACTTTTTGATAGTAAGTAATTATATCTCAGACTACTGCTTATTAACCTTGACAATTAAGAGTTGATATTCAACAGTCCGTTTTAGCAAAAGAAAGTTAAACTCTGGCTGCATCTTATTCCATGAGTTGCAGCAGCATTAAACAGTAAACCAGTCAATTCTTGTTTATTATGCAGAAGAACACTGACGAGGGAAATTTTATTTTAAAGATGAAAAGGTCAAAATGCTTTATTTTTTTCTATAAAATAATCAATGCTGATAGATCTCGTCGTATGCGAACAGCTTAAACAAGTTCTGCATAAGACTCTTGGCTATTTCGGCAATGGCGATGTTAACTGATCCCGAAAGTTCAGACCACACATCCTTCCAATTTTCATTTAAAAATTTGTTCATATTCGCTCCAAGGGTTTTGTCTCCATTGAAAAGATTATTCAAACGAGTTCTTACGCTGAAAGTAAAAACGTTTTATATCAAATCTAATCCGAATCGCTACAACGTTATGTAACATACTTAATCGGCTCAATTAAGACTTTCAGTTTATTCACCTCCAGGTAGGTTAGACCACCTTTCTTGATAACATTAGGTTTGAACTTTGCAGACAGTTTAACGCGCTCAAAAATGATCTCACAATCACCTTCACCTTGAATCGGTAAAAGAAGAATACGACCGTCGGCCTTGTACTTACCTCGAAGACGGAGCTCTGGAATAGATCCGTACATCTCAAATTTGCTTGTTACGGGATCCTTGGTGAATCCTCTGGAAGGACACTCTTGAAAAAATTATGTTAAATCTTAAAATCACACCCAGGACGCACACAGCACGATCGATCACGATCTTGGATAGGCCAACGATGTCTACGTCTTTGAAAGAGAGACCAAAATTTACCGCACCGTTGCTGCGATCGTTTATTATAAGCGAATTTATATGAAACGGTTCAATTTTAGGTATCCCCAGCTCAGGGCGCCCTTTAGGGTTCTTCTGTAGAAGATCTGTGGTCACTTTGCTAATGCATGCGGTATCCTCGGCCTTGCACAATGGCACATCAGGTGCTAAGAATAAACTTTTATAAAACCGCATTTCCTGCATATTTAAGAAAATTTCTTACGAAGTGCAGCAAACGAATTTTGCAGGGTGAGAAATGTGATGCCAAGCAACAATCGCCAATAACTTGGTGGCATTTTTCAGGATTGTGCACTCTATCTTAAAACCGAAAGAACACTGAAAAGTACACCGTTTACGAGTTTTATTTAAGCATTCTGACAAAATTCATCTTTTTTTTCTGTTTTCCATTGTAACTGATTAACGACGAGGATTTATTCTTATTATGTTTTTTTTTTATCTTAAGATCAAGTTCTGCCGTACCTCGAGCAATGAGAATTTTCCATTAAAACCCATTGTGTTAATTTATTTACAATTAAAATCATTAACGAAACCGTGCAATGGAAAGCTAGGTCATATGTAAAATGAAATGTTCGTTTATATAGTAAATAAAACAAAAATCACTTTATTTTAATTTTATTCAATTACTATCACTTAATATTTTCGTTAAAACTAAACAACAATTTTTGAAAAGCTTAGTACAAATTTATTATTTTTCATACCATTCTTCGTAAGGGAGCTTCTCAAATACTTCGCTAAGGAGGGAATGTAAAATTTTGATAATAGCAGAATTAACAGCCGGTGAAATTTCACCCCAAACATCTTTCCAATTTTCGTTCAAAAATATGTTCATGTTATCACCTAGCGCCTTATCACCATTGAATAGATTGTCTAGTGTAAGTGTCATACTAGAATAAATAACATTTTAAAATATATAAAATATGTAATAAATATATAGTATTACCGTTCAGGCTCCATCAGAGCTTTTATTTTATTTACGTTTGATTTCAAATATGTGTGCCCGTCCTTTTTAGTAATATCAGGCTTTATTTTCACAGAGACTTTTACATTGTCCAAGGTCAGATTAACCTCACCATCACCTTGAATTGGAAGAACGAGAATGCGTCCATCGACGTTGTACGTTCCTTTCATTTTCATAGCTGGTACAGTAACCACCATCTCAAATTTACTTCCCTCGGCCACTGCGTCAAATCCACTGGGAAAATTTGAAAATTTTTATTTGTAATATTTACATAAATGGAGGCTGGTTCAGCGCTGTTTCAAGCATCACTTTTAATTCTAAAAATCGATTTTATACTAAAACACTAAATTAATCGTTTTCTATTAATAATCGACATACACTTAGTATATAAAATGTTGTGAATGTTATCTTACTTGGTAGAAATAACAGTTGCTTTTGTAATTCCAAAGATTTCCATATCCTTCAAGGATAACTTCAAGCTGAGGGCGCCTTCATTTCCCTCACTAACCACGACTTTGTCTACCCGAAGTGGTTCAAGCTCATGAAGACCAAGAGCCGCATTCCCTTGGGGATATTTGTGAAGTATATCGGTGGTGGTTTTCGCGATGCAAACATTATCTCCAGCTTTACACTTTTTAATCTCAGCAGCTGGAAGAAGTAAAGAAACACACCATTATCACTTTAGTATAATTCATGAAATATTTTCACTCACGAATTTCAGCAAAACCCGTCTCTATCACGAACAGAATGGACAGTACACACAGGATTGACCTCATCTTGTATCTTCTACGGTTAGTGTTTCACGGTAGTTTGCTTAACTTCCATCGACATGTTTCTTTTATAGTTATTCCGTTCTAAATCAAGTTCGCACTTTTTTTTCCTTTTCGCTTCTTCCGCACACACTAAACGATTTTTTCTTCCATAAATTATTCGATCCAATATTAGTGAGCTTTTAAGTAAAACAACAGGTTGTATTAATTTTTAAACTCTGTCTTTTTTGCCTCTACTTCCTGATGGTTTTAGTATGGAAAAATAATTTAGCACGTGCCATAATGTCTGGTGGAAGCATGCAATTAAAAGATCAATGCTTTTCCAATAGGATTAAATTAAATTAAATTAAATTTTTATTTAATTGAATGCGATTTAATAATCTAATCAGAATTTTATAACCAGTTGCAATTTATTTATGCATTGCATTTAATTAGCATAACTAGATTTAAAAAAAAAAAAAATTTTTATAGTGAACACTCAGTTTACGCCAAGTTCCACATATGTACACTTAATTTTTTATTATAACTGATTTTTTTATTGTTTATCTTATTTGTGTTTATTTTTAAGTACAAACAAATCTCTGGTTTCAACTTTTTTTCCACCATATACTGGCGTTTTTGTAGATGCTCTTTTTTGTTTTTCTTAAAAGTAAGTGAATCTAGTCAATCTAGTTAATTGCTAAAATACGTGTATGGATATGATATATGTATAATAAGAATATGTATATTGGGATGCAATCAAAATCTATAATTTTTGCAGTTGTATAATCATCAGGGATAAATTATATTAACACATGTACGATGGCACTGACCTTGTACTGAAAATCGTTACTTCTACACTAGGTTGACTAAGTCACGTTGAAAAATGAATCGCTGATCTTGCGATTTTTGACTCCAACCCAGAGAACAACACGTGGAAAAATAAAATATATTGTGGTAAGATCATTCGAAGTTGAAAAGAAAAGAAAGTAAGCAAACATTAACGCAAGATAGACTAATATATCTAATATAATTTTTTCCTTGCAAATACAATCTCTAGTTATGACTCCACTAGTTATTTAAGGAAAACAAAAAACAATTTACTTGAAATCTTAGTAAGTAACAAAAAAAAAGCAAAAATAGCTGAATGGAGTATTGGTTTTTGTAATTTGTTTTAAGTTTTTTTTGTTAGAAATTTAATTTTGCGGCTCTTACCATTTTAACAAAAGCTCACTATAAAAAAAACTATAATGAAACGAAAACCCTTGATTTAAAAGTTATATTTGTTGAAATTTTAAAAGCAAATCATTTTTCAAACTTTATTATTGGTTTGGTTTCTTGTAAAGAATAATATAAATAAATATAGCAAACCTATACAAAATAGAGATATTTAATTAAGACTTGCATGATTATATTATTTTATAATTTTTTATTCCATTGCATCAATTAAAAATTTATATTTTGCGTAAAGTAAATGGTGTCCAAATTTTAGTTAGAACGTAAATTAGCTGAAATTTGATTGAAATAAAAATGTTGAAAATTTTAGTGATAGAACACTATACAACGTGTTTTAAAAGTAAAATTTTGCTAAGTAAAAATTGCTATACTGAACACGAAATTTAATAAACTTTTAATTACTTTAAATGGTTATGTTCGTTGGCCTCCAAAATCATGTGATCTGACTGCATTCGACTTTTGTAGGTCTATGTCAAAAATATTGTCTATGCTAATAATTTTCAAACGATTCAGGAGTTAAAAGATGAATTTGCTCGTATTATAACTCAAGTAGAACCACACATTTGTTGATAGACTTGCTTCAGAATATCGATGAAAGAGTGGACGTTTTTGCCAGGTTGCAAGAGCTGATCACTTGGTTGATATTTTGTTTCATCAATAATTCCCACATCCGTACTTGTTATATTTAATATTTTAATAAACTGGAATTTTTCATTTAAAAATTTGGTTTTTTTTTATTAATTACTTCTCAAATTTGAACACCCTTTATTTATAAACTCTCTAACTTTTATGATGTATAATATAAAAAATTTTTTAATACGAAAAACCAGATAAATGACCTAACTATTCTTATGAATTGCGTTTTCGACCTTCCAGGAACATTATAAATTTCAATAAAGCAAACCTAGAAAATTCCATTAGTAATAAGGGGTCATCCATAAATAACGTCACTCAATTTTCAAGATTTTCGATACCTCCTTCCCCCTATATCACATATTCATCAAATCCTCTCCTGTCTACTGACGTCAACCTATAATACTTCTATTATAGTTTATTTTTATTAATATTTGAATATAAATTAATCAAATATGTTACGTTTTCGAGAGAAATTCAAGAAAGAGTTTTACTTAACGTAAACAAATATAATTTAGAATAGAACAATAATGTATCGTGTAGTATTTTCTAAAGTAATATCAGTACAATTGTAAAAGTAACTGACGATCGATCCATGAATCGAAAATATATGTTTTGAAGATTCGACTTTGTGACATCACAATATTTGAAATCCACCGAGCCCCTTGTCATATTTTTATCACAAGACTAAGATGACCCCCTACCCACCTAATATGTAATGCAATTTATAGATGACCCCTAAATAAAGAAATTGCATTTCTTCAAATGTTATTAAATTATATTATTTTGTATTATTATTACAGATTCTGATTGTGGCTTTGCAGTCGATGAGTAGAAAGTTGAAGAATTTTAGCATTTACAAAACAAAATAAAGCTTAAGCTTGGGTTCTCATTTACTATTTCAAAGCTTTTTTAGCCAAGAGAACTCATGACGAGAATAAATAATTTATCTATCGTTAACCTTAGCTTTTTCTTCTCTAAAATAACATTCATTTTTGCGATCAGTTTTTTTACGTTAGTGTTTCTTTTATACAAAAATATCTACTAATTATTAAAAAGTGTTCTTCCATAAACATGAATTCTATACATGTTCTGTTTAAATAAGATTACTTAATAATCCAGAACGATTATAAATAAAGTTGGTCTTTAATATTTACTAATTTTATTTTCAGTAAAATTTTTCTAAAAATATATTTTTTAAAAGAAAATATTCAAACAAATACGATATAAGGCAGATGAAATCGTATAAGATTTTATGCACGTTACTACAAACTGTTAACTATTAAATTAAAAAAGTGTGCTCAATAAAGCATTATCACGCTGCATTTTTTAAGTACATCTATTTTTTTGAAAATATACTAATTGGTTATAGTAAAAACTTTTGTGAACAATGAGCAAAAAATTGTTTAAATCTAGCGAAAGTTTAAGCGTTTTTAGACATGTTAGTTGAAGATATATTTACTATAAGTTGATTACTGAACGTACCCCTTTGATGAGCTCAAAGCTTGCGCTAAATAAGCGTTATAAATATAAATGGAAGCTTTTTGTAATCATTTGTGCTCAATTAAAAGTTGAACAGAAAAGCAAATATGAATACCTACCCGCCCGAAAAGCTATTATAACTACAATAAGATGAAGTATAAGAACTGTTTCAGAAGTTTACTTACACAGAAGAACTAAACAATCAACTTGCTTATGGTAAAAACTCAGACTTGTTAGTTTCTGAATCGAAATTTTAGTTATACCTACTTTAATATAATTTTATATAAATGTTCACTTTTGTAGGTAAAAGTGGTAAAGTAGGCGTATATTCAATACTAGCTCCTACTTTGCACCTAAAAGTGGTATAAATTTGCTTTCTACTGAAAGTAATAGTTCAATATCAGTTATATTCAAATTTATATACCTTTTTTTGGAGTACTATATTTTATAATAATAATTATGTTTGATTTTAAGTAATTCAGAAAATTTTTCCTTTTTTTTTGCTTTTTACTTTCTTGTGATAGTTACTATTAAAATTGGTGCGGAAGTAATTTATAGTTTATAATTAAAGCATAAAAATAAACATCGGCATTATGAAAATATGCTAGCCAATTCCCACACTAATATCAGAAATGATTTAAATTTATTTTAAATTTGTTTTAAATCTTACCTAATGCGAAATAGGGCATAAGTCAAAAATTAAAATTGCAATCAAATCGGCAGAGCAATAACTGCCAAATTTTATACTACTATTAGTTATCTATTATCTCCCTGCTCTGACTTATTAAAAAAAAAGCTAATTTCTGTACACTTACAACATTGAGTTTCGAAAGATAGATATTAGACAAAATATGAATAATAGCGTAATAGAGCTCGTTTATTTCAATTTCATTGAGATTGACTTGCTAATAAACTTTAATTGCGTGCTAACAGCTAATCAATTTTGTCTGTACTTCTGAAATTTAGCAGTTTATTTTTATATTTAAGAAATTGCGTATGTCAATGGAAATTTAACTTATATAATACGTAAAATTTAAATAAAACAAAATTTAACACTGGGAGTAAACCTGATTTTTAAAATTTTTTAATATGATCCATGCATCGCATCTTTTGTTGATTAACCTGAGTTTAAAGCAGGTAGAACTGATCATATGCTTCGACCTTAGGAGGGCATTAGCCAGCATGGGTAAGCTGATGCATGTAAGTAAAAGTCAACTGCATTTTTAATTATGTAAAAGACGTTTGGGGCTACTCCTCGCGTCAAGCCTAACTTTAGTTTTTGTATCTAAATATCAGCTGTAGTCAATGCGAAAAGGTTTATTATTTTGATTAAATCTTTAGGTAAGCTTTGGAGGATGATGTCGATAGATTGATGACTGGGCAGTCACTTCCGAAATGAAACCTTAACACTAAAAATTTCGGTAGAAACGTAAAAAAAAATAAAATTGGTATAAGCTTGTGTGATGGGCAACATTGGAGGAAGTTTAGCGAAAAGTCTTTTACCTAGACCTTCAATTTTTTGCATTTTCGATTAAATTTGCAGGTGCTAGACCGGAGCAAGGTCAAAGTAAAAGCATTTCTAATAAATATCTTCATCCGTCCGAGGTATCTGTTTCAGTTAAGGTGAGCATTTAAATTCGCGCTTAACCTTAGTGGGGGTCATTCCACTCATTCAAGTTAAAGTGTTTACATCTTGGTCGTTTCCGAATTATTGTTTCAGAGAACTGATTTTTCATTTACAATTTTATTGTACAAATAGAATTAATCCAAAAATTAGGAAACTATAGAAAATATATTTCTTTGTAGGCAAAAGTGTGTTACATTAAATATTTTATAACTAATCCAAATTTGAGTGTAAAATACAAAAATTAGAAACTTTAAAAGTCTTAACCACATATAGATTAGCATACCATTAAAATAGAAATCATAGTTAAGCAACTAGCAATCAAAACGAAATATATCAACTAAGTCACTTATTTGCTAAAATCAAAATATTTAAAGCATTATGATTGTAACAATTATCTCAGTTATTTTATTGTTGCTCTCGGAAGAAAGTTTAGCGAAACTTCGTAAGTATACTTTTGCAAAAATAATTATAGCTAATTAATATTGTTCGAAAAAACAAAAAAAATTATTTATTGATCCCCGAAAGCATCCGACCTGGCACCATGTCAATACGAAGATACTTTGTGTGTAACACGAATTGCAAGCAATCTTATTAATAACTATCCAGAAGGCCGGTCAGACATGGGTCTTCCACCTCTAGATCCATTTCGAGCTGAATCAATTGTAATAAATGAAGGTGACAACAGAACATTCAGCTTTGACCTCCGTTTTCACAATGTTGAAGTGCGTGGTATTTCAGGCTTGAAATTGGAAAAAGTTGTGTAAGAAACTAAAAATTAAATTGTACCTAATACGATTATTAATTGATTCTAATAAAGTATCCTTTTTTTACAGAGGATTCGGAAAAAATCCTGCTCAGAGCAAATTTGAACTTTATGCTAAACTCCCAAAACTTCGAATATCTGGGCAATATGCAGCTTCAGGAAATTTATTGTTCCTGCCTATACAGGGAAATGGCACGGTCAATGTAATTGTTGAAAATATTAAAGGTGCTCTTAAGTTTAGGCCAAAAGTTGTGACAAAGAATGGAACTGAATTTCTGGAAATTGAAAAAATTAAAATACGAATCGAACCTGAAAAGTAAGTATAGAATTCGGTTTGTTGTATATTGTCGCCCTGTACAAATCCTGCAAACCATAGAACTTTTAACTAACATACATATGTATGTTGTAGTTGTAGCAAAATATTTAATATTATTCATAGTTCTGTTTTACTTTAAGATTTAAGAAAAGTGCATTAAATTGCCATGATATTTACCCAACGAAATTTAAAAACCTTGAACCAAACAAATTTTTGGATTAAGTTTTTGACGCAAAATGTGTGAATAAATCTAGGCAAATTTATTTTATTTTTGTAAAATAAAAAATGTTTGATATGGGTATCTATTCATAAATAAATAATTCAGTGCAAAATTTCCTGCTTAACCTGGATCTAGAATTGAAGTTAAAAAAACGCAGCTGATATTATAAGTAAAAGGTTGTTGTACAGAGTTGAATTTTTTAACACGAAAGTAAGAAGCCTATAATTCTATACTTAAAGTAATTTTTTTTTTTTTTTTACTTTCAGAGCAAATATAAATTTAACAAATTTATTCAATGGGGATCAAGAACTGAGCAAATCTGTGTTAGATTTTATCAATAAAAACTGGTTAGAGGTTTGGGAAGAGGTCTCCCAACCCATTGTGCATATGGCTGAAGATATGGCCAAGGACGTTATACAGAGCATATTTAGCATGCATTCCTATGATGATTTTTTCACCAGTGATTAGATTTATCATTAGCTTATTGTTTTTTATTTTGTTGTGTTGTTAAATAATTTTAAAACTTAATCACTAAGGCACTTTCGATGAGTATTCACTTTGGTATTTCTTATTTTTATAAAAAAAGAGACAATATAAAAATCTAAAGCAAAACAATTTTTAATTATTTGTTATTTTTGGAAACGAAAAAAAAAATATAATAAATGGAGAACATCAAAATATAAGGAAATATAAAGTGGGAACATGGGTAAAAGTGAGAAAATTGCAGTACTGCTGAGGAAGCAAGTGCCGAACCTAATTAAATTAATCTCAATATATATTTAGATAAATATCAAATAATAATAAGCAAATTTTCTGTTCTACACTTCAATTTCTTCTGCAATCCAATTTTATCCGAAGTGTCGGCACAAAAACAAATATCCAAATAAATAAAAGTTGAAATATCTAAAAGCTGGCATAGAAAAACTGGAAACAACGCAATATTTACAAATAAATTATGCATAATGCTTACCAATAAAAATAAGAAATAACTACGTATTTTTTTTTTATTATCAATAGTCGGGGAACAGTACTAGAACTGAAATAAACGTTTTCAATATTCAAATCCCCGATTGTTGATAATAATAACAAAAAAAAATATTATTTATATGTATTTTTATATATGAGTGCAATAGACAACGTTTGAGCGCTCGAGGCTACTCCTTTCAACCACAACAACAATTTTGATATAAATATTTTACTGAAATCAGTTAATAATGATTTAAAATTTGAAAATGGTACAGTTTTTTAAATTTTACAAATAATTTCCTATTTCATTCATGTTGCCATTATTAAAAGCTTAAAAAACCAAAGTACAGACAATAAAATATAAAAATAAAAGTAATAAAATAAATAGTCCATCATAAAATTAAATTAAAATAACTAAAATTATATGAAAAAGGTTTCTATCTTTAACGTATCTTTAATTAAAGATCTTAAGTTTTAAAATGTGTTTTCTCTAAAATTTTCGACAATTGCTTAATATTTAAGTAACTGGGATATTAGATAATTGATGAAAAGTTTAAATTTTTTACATACTACACTAATTTTCGATTAAGAAGCTAAAAAAAACGAGTTTTAGTTGATATATCGAACAAGTTTTTTTCGTGTTCTTTTAGATATGTTTTCACGAAATGATATAAAATTGCATTACTTATTCGAGTCTAGAGGAGAATAATATGAAACCAGTCTACTCATTTCCCCTTTAAGAAATCACGAAAATAGTGGTGGATTCAAGAACAACACGTTTCCACTATTCATTTTTATTTTAGTTTCGAGCCGTTATATAAATTCTTTTAGCACTCTACCTATCTGTTGCATTGTGAAGTAGAATTTCAAAATGTTCTCCAAGATAGTAGTTTTGGCCTTATGCATAGTCAGTTGCTGCGCAGAATTTCGTAAGTGTTTAAGTGATATTGAAAAATAATTGTGTTACGAAAATTCATTTGTATGAATAATTAAATGGATTATTTTACTTTATTTTTTAGCCGTTGAAGATATAGAAAGATGTGTAATTAATGATCTTGAGTGCCTTTGTAAGGCTGCTAACGATTTTGTAAGAAGATTCAAGGATGGATATCCAAAACTTGAAATACCAAAGCTAGATCCTTACGTTGTTCAAAATTTCACCTTTGATCAGGATGCGGGAAGACCTATCAGTTTATCCTTTTTCTTAAAAAGTGCTGAAATAGTTGGATTATCAACTCAAAATTTTGAGAGAGCTGTGTAAGTAAAAAAAATATCCTCGCATAGTGACAAAATTCGTTTGGTCGGTTTTTTGTTCCGGAACTTTCGTGTTGTCAGTAACAAATGAGGCGGTTGTTTGTGAATATGATTAAATCTATGAAAAAATTGGTTTAGTCAGCATATAAAATATTTATTTGAATTATAAACGTATCAAAGAGAAAAAATAACGTAAAAGGAAATTAATTTTATACAAATTTTTTTTACATTTTTTTATAGTGGCTGGGGGCCAGACGTCTCAAAGAGCAAATATGAATTTTATGGCACCATTCCAAGTTTAGAAATAAAAGGACGATACCAAGCAAATGGACGAATCTTATTTGCACCAATTCAAGGAAATGGAGATTTTCACCTAATTCTGGAAAAGATCAAGGGAGGAATCAAATTTAAGCCTATATCTGTTGAAAGAAACGGCCTTCATTACCTCAAAATGAAGAAAGTTAAGGTCCTATTGGAACCCACAGAGTGAGCAAATAAGCATATGATATTTTGCTAACAATAAAATGAATATATAATTTTTTTTAGCATGAAAATCAAATTGACGAATCTCTTCAATAACAACATGGAACTCGGAGATTCACTAAATGAACTTTTAAACACTAACTGGAGACAAGCGTGGGATGAATTAGCACCCTCTTTACTTGATATCACTGGCGATGTCCTCAGAGACATTCTCCAACCTTTCTTGGACAAATATAACTACGATGATTATTTTTTGTTAGAATAAGAAAAATTTACTCAAAAACTGTTATTATCTTTTAAGTCGTTTTATAGAATAAACAATTTTATTTATAAAAATTCATTTTTTATATCCTACTAAATAAAGTAATAACTATGAAAAACGCACAAAGTGCACAACTTTCTAAAATAAAATAAAAAAATTCAATCCGGCGCCAGTTTAAATTTAAATTTAGAATAATAGTGCCATAAAAATATTTTAACTAATAAAGTTGTATAAAAGAATGCTATTTTTATCGGGATGATTATTGATTTCATAGAAGGAACACTATTCTGCGTTTGGGTTTTCAATAAAAAAAAAATATATTAATTTTAGATTTTAAGTTCTTTTTATCATTAACTATTCATTTATTCACAAATATTCAATAAAGAAACACACCTTTATATGCTGGCGGAACGATTTTAGATTGAATAAAAGAAAACAAAACTTTAAATCTCCATTTTTTGATAGGTAGCCCAGCATTAATAAGAACCGAAGTAGGGCACAAACAATTAACCAGTTAACTGTTTCAAACTTTTTGGAAAATGTATTTATTTCTAAATTATATCGGACAAAGCGATGACGAGTATACTCCCCAATTACAAAGTATATTTTATATGGAATAGTAACTGCAAACTCTCACTTTTTACCCATGTCGAAATTCAAAGTTTCGAACTTTTTGCCATGACGAATATATTCGTCAAAAACAGCTAACTGGTTAAGAACAGCAAGGATTACATAAAACAGTAAATATATCATCTTTAATAAATCTCTAAAGACAGAGAATAGTAAAACAGATGAATACTTCATTAATTCATCCATCTTCACGATTAAACCATGCAACCGATCGGCATAAAATTAATTGAATATGAATAATTACTTCATTTACAATTGTTTATTAAAATTTTAATTTAATATTTATATATTTATAATTTGTTATTTTATTGATAAAAGTAAAATAAAATTAAAACATTTCGATCAACGATATTTATAAATTTAGTAGAAATATTTAAAATTAGAACGAATTCGTGGTCACTGTTTAGAATAATAAAAACAAAATAAATTAAAGAACTAAAACGCGAAAGATGGAAAACACGATAATTCCACTTTTAAATTGTACTTTAACATGCATATAAATTTTATTTTATAATGTGCTCGTCAAGACCTTTCATTTGATGCCAAACATGATTTATGTTACGTTAAAATTTTTAATAACAAGGAGTTTGCATTCAATATACCTACTCTAGTAGGCAGTATACTTATGTTTGTTAAAATCAGTTAAGTATTATTCAGAGACAGGGGCGGATTTACGAATTTACCTCCCGTAGGCAGGCAACAAAGTGTCGCCTTTTTTTCTTAATAAAAATCTGTTTGGTAATTTTTAATGTAATAAATTAAATCTCCTTTTAATTTTGATTAAGATTTACAAAACAAAAAATACATTTTTCAAATATTTTAAGAAGTAAATCACAAGTCATTTCGCGCTTACTAATGTACATTTTTACGGCGGACTTTTCAACAGCAAATTTATCGAAAATACAAGTTTATTTCGCATTACGACTTGTTTACACAAAGTTTGAACGTGTGTTTATTGAAAAATTGAACAAGATAGAAAACGTTATTACTCTGCATCTGTTTTTTCTTGAACGGTGACGGTGATTTCATCGGAAAAGTCAAGCTCTTTTATTGACGATTTGAAAAAGTCGTTAATTTTTCGCGATGAATCAATATCTTTTTTTGAATTTCTCTTCTTTCTCTTTTCTTAATTTAGAATACTGATGCCCGCTTAGTCGCTCACTCATTTTGAAATTTTATTATTTTATTATTATTTAAATAGTTTGGTACAGTGGACGAAAACATGCGAGATGAGGTTAGGTTATAGTATTTCAGTTACAAACGTTCTAAAACTGCCGGACGTATATAGTGACATTTGCTGACTTAACATAGTGACTTAATATAGTTTCATTAAAGTGACGTCTTTTTGAAATGATTGTTTAACGCAAAATTAAATGAAATTAAAAAAAAATGTGTATCTTTACATTTTTATCAATCAACAATTTTTGTTGAATAATTGAAATATGATAGAAAAAAATAGGGCGGCAAAATCTTGCAAGAATTTGCCGCCGTAGTCACAGGCCTACTTTGCCTATACGTAAATCCGCCCCTGTTCAGAGACAAACATACAAACGAACAAACATGTAAACATCTAAATATATAAAAATACAAATGTACAAACAATAAACATAAAAACACAACAAAATACAAAATTAAGCAAACATACAAGCATACAACGTACCATCATACAATCGCACAAACATAAAACATGTAAACATATAAAGCAAACATAGTTTACTAAAATCGTCCCCTTCTATGGTTTTTGGTTTAATCGGGCAAAAATTAATTGATATGGGTTGGGTGTTTGAAAATTTTTCAAAGTATTCGCATTTCATCAATTCTCATCATACCTATTAATTTAAAATTGAACTTAAGTATATAAGTTTATCTAATCGCATAAATTTTGATTTAGAAGGTACCCCCTCTTTAATATTCATGTCATTTAAATAATTCGCTGAAAGTTGTGTGTTTTGTGATATTCAAATTAGAAGTCTATATACCTCCTAAAAATATGTGAAACTTTCTTAGCATAGATTTATAGCTGATCTATAATTTCACCGTGAAAGATTTTCTTTAAATCTGTCTTGAACATTATTTCATTTATTTCGATAAAAGAATAATGTTTAAGAAAATAAGAAAATAAACAAAATATATAAAAAACTTTCAAACATTTTAGATAAAAACAAGAGGTCTGTTCGAAGACAAAGTCGTAAAAACAAACTGGGGTTACCTGTGGCGCCACATGGTTAACCATAGCGAACTCAGAATTGTTAAAAAAAAACCCAGGACGCAATGGGTTTTGGTATTTCATCGAATGCTTCAATAATCAAACTTAAACTTTTAAAAAGTGTTCTAAATAATATCGAATAATTTTTGCTCGTGGAATTTAGATGCTCTTAAAAGGTCAACCTTAAAAAAAATAAATAAATAAATAAATAAATGCAATTTTAGATACTTGAGTACTATACATTCTGTAATAATTTTAAAGGTCGCTTTAAAGGCCAGTAAAAAGTCCCACGGGATGAAGATCACTTTTCCTACTTTTTCTTTATGAGCTAAGTGAAAAATCACATTCTGAAGCAAATATATAAAACCGCACATATTTTTTGTCACCTTTAATTTAAAACTTAAAACTATAGAAATTATTCTCAATTATACTCATCAAATTATTCTAATCCTTTTCTTCACAAAATTCTTTCCCAGTATATTGAGCCTAATCAGCTTTCTCAAATGTTTTCCATATTTTCTTCGTTTATGTTAATTTTATCCTTTACAGATCCCTCCGCTGCACTAATTATTTCGACTGTAAAAACTAGTGACCTTAAATTAGAGTGGTAAGAAATTATATTATACTACACTACACTATACTTTACACTATATTTCACTCTTCCTTTGTTAGTACGAGACTAGAATAGCTACATAGCCAAAAGTGTAAAAAGAAATGCTTGTTTTGGATAGTTGATACATTTGCAATTGAATTAAAAAGAGCTTGTACACTTGTACTACGAGACCTCTAATTTGATTTTAATAATTAACATACCTACTTTCTAATTTCCTAAATAATATACGGTGGGTTATTTCAATAATTCTTCCATAATAATTACATCCTACACAATTAATTGACCACACTATTAAAATTATTTATAAATATAATAAAATTTGTGATACTGAATAAACTTGAATTAATATCGCAAAAAAAATTCTTGATTTATTGAATAATTCATTTTTAATCACAGAATATGAAAGAGAGCAATAAGTTATACTTTTATGATCAACAGATCTCCAGATAATTGTAAAACAACAATTTCTTTTAGTTGAACAGGCATATAATTTTACATTTCATATATCTGTTCAAGTACACGCATATATTACTTTATGCGGTTTAAACTACTTCGAGCGTTATAAAAATTGTTTTTTTTTCTTTTATCTTATTGATCACTTTATATTAAAGCAGCACTATAAACTCGTTTCAACATCTCAAGTTCATGTTACTTCATTTATATTTTGTCCGCATCAATGCGCTCCAAGAGCTGATCCAAGTTTACATGGTTAGTTATCTTCAGGCAAAAACATATCTTCATATGGGAACATATCGAAGAATGATTGCATTATGTTTTTGATTATTTCCTCAGATATTGGGAAGAGTGATGGTTGAAGTTCGTCCCAAGCATCCCTCCAATTATCATTGACCACGTCCAATAGAGCTTGTCCCAGCTCCTCGTTGCCATCGAAAAGATTAGTAAGATGAATGTGGAATCTACCAATTTAAAAAAAAAAAATTATATTTGGCAAATGAAAACGAATTACTTTTAAAAATCGTACTTTGCTGGATCAAGCAACAATTTAAATTTCTTTATCTTGAGATGTTTCTTGTTTCCTTTGGTATAGACGTCTGTCTTAAGTTTGAATCCCCAGAATATGTCGCCCATAATCATGTTATATGTACCATTGCCTTGAATTGGAAGCGACATAATTTGTCCTTCTACGTTGTATTTGCCAGAAAAGTCTAGCAAACTATTACGTCCATATAATTCAAACTTGCTTTTAAGAATGTCTTTGTTCCAGCCACTGAAAATTGTTCGAGTTTTATATCTCAATTCATTATAAATTAAATGCAACATACACTGCCTTGTGGAATCTTAAATTGGAGAAACCCCGAACGAAACAGTCAGTTAAGTGCATATTTAGACTTATTGGTCCATTTATGCCTTCTCTAGCAGTAACGTTATCAATATACCACGGATCGAAGACTGGTAGACCATAATTAGCAAGCTCAGCAACATGATTTCCCAATACATCATTAGTTACTTCAACAATGCACTCAACATCTCCATAGTTGCACCTTTTTATAAAATTAGCTGTAACCGATATAAAACATAAAATATGTTCATAATTTTAGTTCGCCGAGATACTGGACACTTACGAAACTTCGCGGCATTGCAAAAGAAGCACAGAACAAGAATAACAGAAAATTTAAATAACAACATAATAACAACTGAATCGTTCACCAATCGATAGACCATTGAGCGAAAGATCTGTCCCAAACTGAATTTATATGTTGCTTTCTTAAATTCAGCGAGCGAACTGATTAAACCGGATTGGCTACTTTAGCTTATGTACCATTATAAAAAATTATGCTTAAAAAAGAATCAGAAGAGAATCGGTTTAGTTTTAAATACAAGATTACGCAGTCACATGTAAACAGAACCATTTTCGCATTAAGGTAAACGATATTGAAATCAAAATAATACCTGGTCTAGTTCCCACCGCATTTTACGTTCGATATTTGCAGTTTTAATTCGTAAATATAAAAATATAATAGAAATTAGTCTCTAATAAACATCGGTTTTTATTTTACTTTTAGAAATTAGAACGTTAAAAATACATCCGCATATGGTGCCACTTTTTTTCCCCCAAGTGTTCACATGCAAATTTTTAAGCTGCACAAAGTCTGCTGAACTAATTCTCATCAAATTTATCAAATTCTTTTTATTAAATGAAAAAAAATGGTTGGACAGGAGAAGCCATTTCTTATCTGTCTAACTCTTTCCAATCTCTATTTTGACCATCGTTTTTCCTTTTGTTGTAAACTTTGGAGAGAGTTGATCATGTTAATCACACATTAAATCGTCAAGGAAAACGAACCATTTGCTGAGCTATCGCATCATTGCTGAGGTCGTAAAGTGCATTCGAACACACGACACTTGATCAACTTCAGTAAAGAAAAAAAAAATGCCCACATTTCATTGAATTTGTAGATCTCCATGAAAGTAATGAAAAATAAATTAATAAATATTATATTACATCCCTCGATGTCAATCAAATTTACATTATAAAGAATTGTTGCGATAATTATCTTTAAAAATTGTTCCCTTTCTTTCTAGGAAAAGTTTCAAAATTAGTTAGTATTTAGTAGAAAAATTCAAGTAATTATGATTATAATTATAATAATAATTACAACGGCGTCTTTAACTACAATTAACGATTTGCATGTGATAGATTACATATGCAAAGAGAGTTCTCTGCAAAAAAAAATAATAATAAATTAAAAATAAAAAATAGAGTAACAATATTTTCAATTAAATTTGTAATTCCACATTACCCACTTGGTCACGTGACAAACAATATAAAAGCATCTTAACTGAAAAGTTTTATGCAGTCTTGCTTGAATTATTATATGGTGCAAGTAACTTTTCTGCGATAAGAACGCTAGAATTTCTAAAAATGAATAAGATTATATCGAGCATTATTCTCTGCATTGGATTAATTGGTTTGGTGGCCACTAAGGAGTTTCGTGAGTGTTTTGCACTTTTGTTTAATACAAGGATTAATTATCAATCGAAATATATTCCTCTATCATGTGTGATAAACTACAATTAAGTTTTACCGCGATTCTTTATTTTTCGATTTCTATGGGCATAATACCAAGAAATATTATTAATAATTATATATTTGTGTTACTATTATTGTTTTTTATAATATCCTACAGTGCTTAAATTACAGTCTAATTCGTTAAGAGTTAATTAGTGAAAATATAACCTTACTGTTTTATTTTAACGAATTTTTTTAAAATCGCCGTATAAAACACCTGAAAGTATTTACGAAATAAGTAAAATTAATTAATTAAATGTGAATAAATACGTTTCAACCAAAATTGGTATTATGAATACATTTCAAACAACTTTTACTCTTTAAAGCTTAAAATCAAGTGACCCGTTAGGGTTGATCGAGAAAGGTTTATAATTGAATTCAGCCCCTACTACCTTATTTGGATTACAAAGATTTACAAACGATTTAAAGATTTGTATGATAAACTACTTTTGAAATTCCTTTAACAATTACCAACCAGCATTTTGTTTAGGGCAATAACTAATATGATGCGGGCTAGAACCAGCGTGAACTAGAAACAGGCTGTATTTTCACATCCAGCCTTGATCAAAAATCTCATATGAATTCCCTTTTCAGGTATGCTTTATTGTACCTGATCTAAACCCTATTTAATTTGATTAAATGCCAATAGATTTGCCTTGTGTTATTACGGAAAACATAATTAAAACTCGTTCTGCCCTAACGTCGATGCCCTATTTCAATGTTTTTACGAAATGCCGCACATAAACCTTATGTGGCCCTAATGTTATTGCCTTATATTAACTTGTATTCATAGTAACATCAATACATTTAGAGAATATTTAAATATTAATAATTAATTTGTGCCGTCTTTAGGCATAAGTCAACAATATTCGATACAAAAATATTATAAAAATTTAAAAAAATAGATTTGGACATTATATTCTTATATTTTTTTAAAAATAAATTCAAGATCTACGAGTATTAGAAATGTACAAAAAATATTATGTTTTGTAATAAAGTCTTATGTTAATACTATCAAAATTACACAATACTTTAGAATGTTAGAAGCTTAAAAAACAAAGTTTAGTTTTAGTTTTTTAAATAGATTAGAGGGCTTTCACATCAAGCCGTGGCGCCAATGCATTAACATTTTAATTAATACTATACAAATATAATACAGAAAAGATTGGAATTCAAATTTATGCTTCATAAGTTAATAATTTAGTTATTTTGGCGTGTATGAACAACACTTGACGAAATTTACATAACATCAAAATTAAACACAACGGGAGCAGAGGGGGTTGACATATATCAAGTGTATATTTTTGCACTCGAACGATGTTGCTCCTATTTAAGCCAACTGCAGTATGCTTAAAATATCAAAATTTGAAATAAATAAAATTATAAGGGCAGTTTGATAAGTCAGTGACTTTTTGCATAAAAGATATTTTTTCGGGAAATAAGCGTTTTATTTCTCAACATAGTCTCCTTTTAGTTCTATACATTTAGTCCAGAGTTCTTTCAATTTTTTTATTCTTTCAAAATAACTCCCTAGGCATTTCTTCAGGTTTAAAAACAGTCGCAGATGGCTAAATTTAGAGAATATGAAAAGGGTAGCAGTTCGTAACTGAATTTATGGATTTTTGTCATGTTATTTATATACAAAATTGAGTTGTAAACACACTTACTACTATTTATTTATTAAAGATTATTATTATTATTATTATATAGGTGGCGGCCAATATGCTGGGCACTTCGACCAGAAATGGTCTTTTGTGCCAAAATCCCACTAGTAAAGTAAACAATCCACTACCCTAAGGAAAGCTAGAAGGTCCTTCACAGAAGAACTTCAGTCGGGCTCAGGAACTCCCTGCTGAAAATCCCTCTTCTAGACCTAGCTAGAGCCAGGCAATCTCACACAATGTGTGAGCTGTGGTTTCTTCGTCCTCTAGGCATTCCGTCCTAACTAACAGACATATTTTATATAGATAATATCTCAACCCGTAGTAGCCAGATAAGTAGCCCCGGAGCATTTTCCAATATAGGATTTGCGGTCTTTCCACCACAGCTTTAGTCAAGGACGAGCCAATATTGCTGTAGGGTTCAGGGCCTTGGTACCTAGATCAAGATTCATCTTTAGCCAATTCATCGGTGACCTCCGAATGAATGAATTCCGAACCCCGAAATTGTCTTGATATTATTTTAGTAATGATTATTTTTTTTTTGTTAATTTGAATTAAATTGAATGACCAGATACTGAATTTTGTCCATATATTTCCTGCTATTAAATTCATGAAAAAAAAATAGAAACACGCTGCTAGCAAGGATATAATAAATATAAATTTCCGTGCTGTGTACTTAGTTTTAGATGAGGAATCTGAAAAAAATATAAAACAAATTTCCTTGAAAATGAAAACTTAGATCTCAACAACAGCCCCACCTGTCCGGCCCAAAAGTATCCTATTTTTCAAGCTAGAATCAACCATACCCACTCAGTATATTTCATTGAAATCAGTTGGGAGGTTTCGGAGATTAGCGTGTACGAACATAATGGCACGTGATTTATATATGTATATTAAGATGTAATAATTCGTCGCTCTTTTTTTTTCCTTACGTTGATGTTCATCTCTACTTGTTTCACGTGCTGTGCTAGGCTGTCTACCTTGGCTTGCATGTCTTCATAGGCAAAGAGCATGAGACTGAACACCAGACGAGGATATAGCCAACAGAATAAAAGAGGCTGGAAAAGCCCTCGGAAGATTCGGCCCAGAAGAATCACAAACACAAAACTATGGGAGATCACAAACCAAGAACCCATAGCGACACAAACCAAAAGAAGAAAATGGAAATGGATTGGGCGCATTTAGAAAATCAGAACTTGCAATAACAAGGCACTGGAATGGAACACCAGCGGTATACGCAAGAGAGGACGATCGAAAATAACATGGAAACGCACGATAAACAAAGAAATATAAGATCAATCAAAAAAGTATGGACAGAGATCAAAGAAGCAGCACAAAACAGGGAAGAATGGAGAGGCCTAGTTAATGCCCTATGCTCCCTAAGGGAATGAAGTAGGAAGAAAAAAAAATTCCATGAATTAGCGTTTGAATTTTCATATTATAAAGTATTACTTTTGATACTGTGTACTCATGGCACAAACAGCGCTAGGACGATGGATTCCAGGAAATCCTTTAACTGGTGTGTGATAGTTGATAGCACCAGATGGGTTGATGAGGAGACAATGTTAATTTACAGCTATTGAACGAAGGTCTTAAAGTCAAAGAAGCCTTAACCCACACCACAGATTATCAAAGAGGTGTTGTTCTCTCTTTTAAAGATGTATACTCGTACATATATACGAGCAGTTGAAGTAGTGTGTTTAAATTACTTTAATAGCTATGAGTCTGTTAAATTTTGATCAACTTATTTAGAACCACTGAAACAGAAGCGACCTCATTTTCATGACACTATGTTTAATATAAAGCTAGAACAAGTTTATAGAAAATTCTACGATTTGTGCTTGTTTTTCTCTACTCTGTTAGCAAACAAAAGTACCAATCGAATTAATAGTAAAATAAATACGTTGCACTAAAAAAATATCCTTGATGACAAAAATGGCTTGACAAAGAATTCTTTGGTGTAATAAGATGGTACTATACGGGAATAGTCTAGATCAGGATTCTATTTAATATAATCGAAGTAATGTTGGTTGGAATTTTTATTTAGCAATAAACGAAGTATAAGTTAATGCAGTGGCCAAAGATAAAAGGCACAAACGCAAAAAATATAATTCCAAATATAATAGCCAATAGAACCAAGTCTTAATCACTACGTAACAAACAAGGTGGCAATGCAAAATAAATAAAATTAATACTATTGTGCATTTAGCAGCCATTCTTAAATACTAATCCTCAGGTAGGAAAAAGTCCTCGTATGGATATAAGTCGAAAATGGACTGCAACATATCTTTAATTACCTCTTCAGATATTGGAAGTAGTGTTGGCTCTAATTCATCCCAAGCATCTCTCCAATTCTCATTGATTCCATCGAGAAGCGCCTTTGATAGTTCCTCATTACCGTCGAAGAGATTAGTGAGATTTATATGGAACCTAGCAAAATTTAATTAGTAAAATAACATACGAACGTATAGTAAAATCATACTTTGCAGGATCAATTTGCATTTTAATCTGTTTAATTTTGAGATGACGCTTCCCCTCCTTAAGGTATATGTCTGGCTTAATTTTTAATTGTAGGCTAACGTCCTCCAGAAGCATCTCGTAATCACCGTTTCCAAGAATAGGCAATGATGCGATTTGACCATTTACACTATATCGTCCAGTTAAATTCATAAGGCTGTCGTGTCCATAGAGCTCAATTTTACTTTCACGTATATTTTTTGTCCAACCTCTAAAGTTCATGAAAGAAAATGTAAATAATTGTAAGCCTCGGCAATATATTGAACTATACTCACATTGCTCGTGTGAATTTCATAGAAGAAAGTCCTCGAACTTCTCGATCCGTAAGATGCATATTAACACTTATGCCGCTATTTTCGCTCCCTTCTACGGTTAAATTTCCACCAATCCAAGGATCATATGAAGGAAATCCTAATTTAGGGAAATCCATCAAATGATTTTCGATAACATCATTTATTACTTCGACAATGCAATCGACGTCTCCACTCTTACATCTTTTAATGAAGGAGGCTGAAAATAAAAACGTAAATTTTTCTGACCTATTCAATTAAATTAAGACTTACGTTTTTTGGCAGCGGTGCAGAGAGCAACGAAAACCAAAACAATTGAAACCTTTGGCAACATCCTGGATTTCAGTTGTTCTCCGTTAGCCAGACTAATCGCTTTTGAATGGCGTAACTATCGAAATGTGAATTTATACACATTTTGATCTGGTGTTTTGCCTGCAAAACTACTATTAATTGATTTGGTTGTCCTCGACAACATCAATTGATGGAACTATCCAAAAAACTACCGGAACAGAACCGTCGCTTTGAGCACTTTTAGGCATAGATTCAATATCTCGACAACTTATCGGATGCAACGAAACGATATTTTCCCATATCGGACTTCTTGAAGATGAAGTCTTAATTTTGTTTAAATAAATTTCCGCATAAATTAAAATCTAAATATCGCGGCTACTAAAACGGCCACAACTTTTAAAATTTTGCGTAAAACTTGCATGCGATTCGACTGTTTTTGCTACAAAATTATGTTCGAACTAATAAGAAGTTTTATTGTATAATGACTCACAAGTCGGAAGCTGTCTTCTGTCGGACCTTGACTGACCGGCAAAAGAAAATATCTCGGTAAAAAGCTTTGGTGTGCTACTTTACTCTTTTACCTTTTACTGTTAAATTCTAATTAAGTCACAAAGAAGCAAAACATACGTTTTTCGAAAAACCTTCTTGTCCCAAAGATTAGGGTAAGCATTCGAGGGCGCAATTTTTATTTAAATTATTTAGTAAAAGTTTAAAAAAAAAAACAAAGTTGTTTAACAATGCAAATCGTTGTTTGTCTGTTTAGTGTTAAAATAATTAAGGTTACAACTTACGGCCTCAATCTTAATCAATTTAATATAACTTAAGTAAAATTTTATAAGTGAGTTAAGAACTCATTAAGGGGCCTCTGATAGTTCAGTTGTTAGCGCGCTGTCCTACCGTCCCAGAGGCTGTGGGTTCGAATCCCATGAATAGCCATGGTCTCCTGCGCTAAAATGGACCAAAATTGGCCTAAGTGTGCCTCTCTAGGCAGCCACAGCAACCTAACCTAACCTAAGAACTCATTAACCCATTTTGACCGATAATATTTGTGGAAAAATAGTTTCTTTAACAACTTATTAAGGGAAGCCTAAAAATATTTAAAAAAATATACAATAAACGGGGAGTTACGTGAAACTATCACTGTAAGCTTATTGTCACTACTAAACAAAAAAGTAATTAATTTGTGGTATATCAAAATATATTTTCAAAATTACTGTATCAAATATGGAACGGTAGGCCTATATGGGTTAATTTCTTGTTCCTTTAAACCTTATAATATCTATTAATTTATAATAATTTCTAATTAATTTATAAGTTCATATTTTTATCTGTCACACATATTTTTTGAAATAGAAATATGAGTTTATATTGCATTAAATAAAACATTCAGATTTGTTCATTTCATCATTTCATTTTAAATTACAGCAAAAGAAGTGAACAAATGTTCATATGGAGATACCAACTGCATAAAGAATACAATCACTGAAATATTACGAAAATTCTCTGAAGGTAAGAACTATTAAATTTATTCTAGAAAAATTAATTTCTAACAGATAAAATTTGTGTTTTTAGCCGAACATCCCGAATTATCTCTTGCCCGACTCGACCCTCTGGACGTACCGCTGTTATTGATAGAACAGAATAAAAATAGTCCAGTCAATATTAAATTTGAATTTAAGAATTCAAAGTTAATTGGATTGCAGAACACAGAAGTGAAGAGCGCCAAGTAAGGTTTAATATTTATTTATTAAAGCTTAATACAAGCCGAAATAATAACAATAATAAAAAACTAATAAAAAACAACCGCATTAAAACTAAAATTAAACAAACAAATATGAGTCCATTTCTTTTATCCAAAATAATATTTAAACATTTCTCAAACAGGGGCTTTGGAAAAAATATAGAAGATCCATATGAACTAGAAGTAGTCTGCCCACAACTACAACTTATTGGAAATTACATAATCGATGGGCGCATCCTAATTCTCCCTATTACTGGAAACGGAAAGAGCAATATTACATTCTGTGAGTATCGAAAATATGTGTATAATTTGATTATAATTAAATCCACAGCATTGCTGTATTTTAGAATTGTTGATTTCCAATTTAATTCTTAAAATATCCAGTACCAGCCAAGGATTTATTTTGATTTATTTGAAAGTAGTTCAACGATTTTATCTAAATTAACCGCGATAATTATTAACATTCTATAAGTCTAAAATGATTAAACGCTTTTTATTTTCTGTATGTCTTTTGTTTTTGCTAATCTTGGCTGCACTGACTTAGATGGGACTTTTACTTGAAAGTAGAAGTTTTTGTTGGGCATAATTTAAGTTATTTTTTGAAAATCCTCGGCGATCTGTTTAATTGTTCACTATACAAATCCACACCGATGTTCCGATTGCGATCAAAATTTGCATATAAACTCTTTAGGGTGCTGGAAAAAAACCCATATATTGCTGAAATAATTAGCAAGATAGCGGATTTCAACATGGTGGTTTCAAATTTTCAACTTTACCCCATTTCTTTTAAAATCGATATATACCCATGGACAACTAATTAGAAACACCTTTACTAAAATAAATCGATTTTCTCTTTATAATTTACTTCGGACCTGGCATAAAATCATTCCAATAGTATCTGTAGCTAAAAATTACTAATACTTTATGGGGAATCTTTTTTGAGAAATTATTTCTTTACATATATTTCTCATTGATGAAATAAACTTCTGCATCTCTCCGGCACATTACATATCTTAATATGTTCATATATTTCTCCTTCGTCATGATGTCTTCAATTTTACAAATCGGACTAACCCCATTCCAAAACAAGCCTATACCCTAATTGATTCTCCTCCATGTTTAACAACAGGTGTGGTATACTTAGGATCGAATGCAGTTCCCACTGGTCAACGAACAAACTTTCATTCATCCAGTTCTATCCTGTTGACCTTTGCCTCGTCACTACATAACACGAACTTCCACTGGCTGGTTTCCCAAGTCCAGACGACCCCTTGCAAATTTCCAATATATTTTTTCGACTTAGTGGCTTTTTTCAGGAAACCCTACGATGTAACCGAACTTCAAATAACCTCAGAGAAAATTTCATGGTCAATGTCAGCAGAACTCTTACGGGGATCTTTATTTGAAGTCCTGGTGTTTATACAATCTGTTCGCCTCTTTTTATGTGGTAGTTGGTCCACGTGTCCACACACGTTAAATCTACCTGCCAAAAACGAATAATTTCCTTATGCATTGTGGGATTACAATTTTTAACTTTTGCCACATTTTTATTACTTAAAACATAAAAGCCACTATTTAGAATAGTAATTTTACTTAATTAATAACAGTACCTAAAAGACACTTCGAACAAATAACAGTTTAGGAATGATTAAACTAATTTTCACTTCGCAAAAGAGAAGTTTCTATTTATTTGTCCAAGCAAAATTACAATAATTTCGAATCTTGTTATGCTGTATGTGTTTATTGCAATGCCAAGTCTTATGAAATGATATTTAGGAGTTACGCATAACTATAATGTCTAGCACAAATGCATTCCAGTGGAAATTGAAAAATACTATATATAAGAGACAAGAAAAAAATTTTACCATGGGAAGTGTTTCTTACTATTTGTCCATGGGTCTAATCTAGTCTACTATTATTTATTTACTACAAGTTTTCCCTGTTTATATAAAAGTAGCACAAATAATTCACTAGTGAGAGTCCGATCTTTTATTAAAAATATAAAAAGTAGTATGGAGAACCACAATGAAAAATTCATTATGTATTCATCATGTATAGTAATACATATAGGGAATAAAGGGAATTACATAAATTTTACAATGCATTTTAAATTGGCGACTCCGAAAAACCGCATGTAATGTTTTATATAAAAATAAATCTTGATTAAAATTTGAATTAGAAAACAATTATAATCTGCACAAGAACATAAAAAGGTGTCGTGTTGTGTCGTTACTCATTTTATTTACCTTTAAAGTATGAAAATAAATAATACTTCGAAATACTGCCACAGATATACTCTTTCTTTTTAAACAAATTTTTTTATTTCTAGACGACTGTAGAACAAAAATTCTTTTGAAGGGAAAACCAGTGGAAAAAGGTGGAAAGACTTACATGGAAATTGAAAATATATCAGCTGATATCAGACCAAAAAGAGCTTATGTACATTTAGAAAATCTGTTCAATGGTGACAAAACACTGGGCGAAACCACCAATAAATTTTTGAATGAAAATTTCCAAGACATCTACAAAGAAATGAAACCAAATTTTGAAAAATCATGGGAGAATGTATTTTTGAAGGTCATAAAAGCAGTATTCGATGAATTTCCGTATGAAGACCTTTACAAGAAAGAATGAGTTTTACTATGTTTATTATTGTTTTTTTGTAATGCAGAAAAGAGGAAATAAAAATATGGGTTGATTTGATTATTTCTTGGAGTTAAATTCATTTAACAACTTTTTAAAAAAAGAGTGGATTGTTTATATTCAATATATGCTAAATGTTTTTAATCATTTTTTTTTTACAGATAGATTTTTATTATTGCAATTTCGAAAAGCGCTATATATATAAATAGATACTATTTTTATAAATTTGATCTATCATAACTATTTTCTTGCCACTCATTTATAAAGTTTTGTTTTCTTATGACGTATAAAAAAAATTAGTAGCTTTACATATAAAATACTACTTCAACCTATTATACTTTACTATATATAAAATAAATAATTAAATAGCTAATTTTTCGTATTACAGGCCAAATAAAAGCAGATAATTGCCAGGGATCAATTATATATTTTTGTTTAAAGTCTTCCCTTCATATGATTGATAAAAAAAATACGATTTTGAAGATATATTGTAAGATTAATTATCTTAATACGTAAAAATCTTATATTAAAATAATGAAGTGACTAAAGTTGGCTTACAGTAGAGAACAGCATAAACCAGTCTACGCAGCGTTTATGTGCAGATTGTGCGAAGTTCATCGGGGATGACCTTAAGACCGCATAACTACTTAAAGTGCTGTTGGAATTAGCTGCGCGTAGAGATCTATCAGTCAGAAATCGAACATGAGAGTGATCATTCCTTTAAGTTATTTATGGAGCAGTTTTTCATATTAAATCTGATGATACGATACTGAGATCCACCATGAAATATAAACCGAACCACACATTAGACAGTTTAATATTTCTCAAGAGTACAAAAGCTACTAGTAAGGACCTGGGTTTATTTCCTGGAGCCAACAATACTATATAGTGGTAATTTACAATCCACGTTTTTTTATCATTTACTATTGAGAACGAAAATATGGTAGGATAGAAATCCACAAAGGCATCAATTGTTTAAAGTAAAAGGTTTTTGGAGTAGATATAAAAAAAATATAAAATCACTCAATATCCGTAAATCAACGCACGATTACTAAAGTATCAACGAATGTAATTATATTTATTAATAATTAGTCGTAATTCGTATTTGCAGGGAAATTTTTACTGGGCAAGTTTATTCAATGTTAACAACATCATCAACTTGGAAAAAACTAAAGTAGTCTCCAGGTACAGCAAATGCAATATTGAACGGTCAAGTTCACCTTATTTTAACCTTTTACTGTGTATGATGTATGTAGGTGAATGCCTTCCAATGTCTCAGAATCTCCTTAATGGAAACTTTCAATTTCAGCAAAAGTTCTATACTGGAATGTGTCTGAAACTGGAAAGTATTAATGAAAAAACAAAAAAAAACTGGTTATTTTACCATTTCCACAAAACTCGTCAAAGTCAATTAATCTGGTCAGAGGTTGATCAACATATCATATAGTATATTCTATATAAAAAGCACTACGGACAGGATTTTATTCTATATGGATTTGATAGGAGTGCAATACTAAGAAACACTACTTTACCACACCAACGACCAAATATTTATTATAAATAGTATCGAGGTGGCCTTAAGAGATCGAGTTTTAAAGACGCTACGAGACTTATCAAAAGTTTACTAAGAAAATGATACGTCTCTTCATTTTAGCGGTCAGCTTTAGTTGCTTTTCATCACATGAGTTGCGTAAGTTGCTAGTTCTATTATTGTGGCAAAAAATTGTGAATATTTTAAAATTTTAATATTCGCGGGTACTATTTTTATAAAACAGTTCTGTGATAATTATGAAATAAGTGACAAAATATGAAATGTGAAAGAGATTTCACTAAAACATTTTCAATTTCCGTTAAACAACAATAAATTATGTCTTAAGTTTATCTCGCGAACGGTAAACAATTTTAAAAGTAGGAACTAAAAATAAATTAACAAATTAAAAAAAAAAGTCGTTTTAAAAATGTTACTTACCAGGCGGAACCGAGTGAAGGTTAACAACTTTTAGTAATCACGGTGCATACTTTTAGTTAAAAAGTTTATGCATTTCCGCAATATAACTTCATTGATCTCTCGAAATTTTCATCTAATATGTTATCCCCCATTTTGTTTTTAGCTTCTGATATAGAACGATGCAGGGCAGCTGATGTTGAGTGTATAACAAGAGTGGCCACAAAATTAATACATGAAAATGGGAAGGGTCGTCCAGATGTTGGTTTTCCAGCCTACGAACCGTTCACAGTTAATAATATTGTTCTTCAAGAGGGCAGTGATAGTCCTGTAAATCTTCATCTTTCTTTAAAAGATGTGGTTATTCATGGAATTTCCGGTATTAATGTGGAACGGATGGTGTAAGTTTTATTAATTTATAAAAATTAAATGCATACAGTATATATTGATTGCACTATTTTATTTAGAGGCTTTGAGAAAGATCCTCAAAAAAGTAAATTCGAGGTATATGCAGTAGCACCAAAACTTACAATCTTCGGACTATACAAATCAAATGGACGAATTCTTGTTTTGCCTGTGAACGGTGAAGGAAAGTTTAATATGACCCTAGACAATGTTAAGATTGCGGTTAAATTTAAGCCTGGAGTTGTAGAAAAAGAAGGCAAGAAATATTTGAACGTTGAAAAGATGAAAATTCGACTAGATCCTGCTGGGTAAATTACTTTTTATGATATTCGTTATATCGCGTGCAATAATTTCTGTTGTTTTTTATTATTTTAGAGCAAAAATACACATGGAACGATTTATCGCAGATAGTAACCCTCTTGGGGATTCCATCAATGAGTTCTTGAACGAAAACTGGAGAGATTTCTGGGATGAGGTCTATCCATCAATAAGTGGAGCTATGCTTAATGTCGTCCGAGATATTATTAATAAGCCTCTTGGAATGTTTGCATACGATTTTATTTATTTACCTAGCTAATTAAAGCCTTGTTTTTTTGTATATATTTGTGTGCAAATGCTAGTAAATCGTGTTGTTAATTGTTAAAAATCGAAGTTTTATTATCTACTTAATGACATTTTACTTTTTCAGCTTTTAAGCTCACTATCATCATATAATTTTAGTTAATACTGCGTTATTTTCAAAATTTATCTACATATAGCAAAACTCTATCAACTCAGTTGTAGTGGTAAAAGTAAACTTATATTAAATGTTATTCTCTCAGGTTCGCATAATGAATATGAAAATATGAACATCTAACAACAGGATTTTCGAGGCAAGTTAAATCAGAAATATAATTCAAATTGACCTATAAAATTAATTTAATTTTTCATAACATTTTGATGACTTCCACAAGCTTTTTATTTATTTCTATCCGTTTTCTAATTCAAAAAGAGCACGTGGCCAGAATAAAAGAAGAATACGAATATTAAATTAGTTCTATAAACTTCAATTAGGTGTTTCATTCAATTTTTTGCTTCAGAAATTGAAAAGCAAGACGATAACAATAAATTTGTGGTTCGTCTAATTATAGTGTATAGCCTCCTTTTAACTCAAATTAATTAATTAAACGATATAAATTTTACATCTTCGTGACTTTAATTTTTTACGAAATATACTACTCATTCGTCTTAAAGTATAAAAATAAAAAATTGTGTAAAAAAATATTTATCTTTCTACTGACGTCCGACAAATTTGTTGCAATATCATTTGTTTATGAATTGTGAATGTGTCATATTAAAAGTTTAAATTTTTCCTTTACGAACAAATAAAAAAGTCACATGAAGATAAAAAAAAAACTAATTGAATTTTACAACATAAATTAAAGTTATAGTGAAATACGATTATTATGACTCCGCCTATAACGTCCGTATGACACAATTGTACTATGAACTTTGTTTTCATATTATCTTCTATGAACTTTAGTCCATTCATAATGAATTCGTTTAGAGTATAGCTTTTATTGATGTATTTTAAAATGCATATCATCATACGGGTCAATATTTTTTTTCGGCATTCACAGCAACGCACTGATCATTTAATACTATTTTTAGGAATATGCTATTTATGTGGAGAAGATATGCACATATTAAATTTCATAAAAATCTATTCGTTCTTGAGATATCGTGATCGATTTTCGATACCAAACGATTTTTAACGAAAAACCTGTTCAAAATTTTGGATTTAAATTTGATAATCTATGTAACGTAATTTCGATCAATTTGAGGCGTATTTTATAAAACTTAGAGAGAATATTTTAAGTTATATACCAAAATCAAAAATATCCAGATAAATATTGATTTGACCCAACTAACTAGATATGTATGTATAACTCTTTTAATTATTATTGCATTGTGTTCAATTTGTTTTTCGGTTGTTATTCTAATAAACGAAAAACATTATAAGACAATTTCATACATATGTATGTTTTTATTCTATATATCGTTACAAGCGAATTCCACTGTACGTTGATAAATTTATATATAAAGAGGCATTTTATTCATTTTTCTCAGCGGTTTTATTAAATTTTTTCTTTAATTTTGAATAAAATGTTTAAACAAATTGAAGTAATTGAAATGCCATCTATTTCATTTTGGTATTAATTGAAACTAGTTGCAGCGTAAAGTTCGCCATTATGATGCAAAAACACAAACCCCTTGTTAATAGACAATAACTTAATCTTATGCTAGATTATACAAACTGAAATATCCATTTATCCCGGGGATACGTTAATAAAAACGCCACCGAATAATTAATAAATCAGGTTCATTTAATGTCGAATTTACCGCATAAATCACTCTTGTGGCATCAAATAGGAATTTGATCAACACCTAATGCTGAATTATATTGCGCATGCATAAATCAGGCAACGCATTCTTCAACTTCAATCATTTGTTTTTTATCGTGCAACTAAAATCGTGTAGTCTATTTTTTATATTTGAGGATTCTTACATCAATTACAAACAAGAAATATACGTACGAGACTTATTTGTTTTGTACAACAGAATCTGTAGCTGCGTTTTTTTCATTGAGTTCTGGTTCAGCAATTTAGATGGAAATACAACAACTCCTAACCCAGTTAAAATATTCTATTATGTTTTGGAAATGTTGTCGCTCTGACAGATTAAGAGATTTACACATTATTCCAGATTTCACCACTTTTACTTTAATTTTTTTTTTGACTCATCAGACTGGCAGGTAGACGAACTACAGTCATAAGCATTGATAACCTGAATCATTCTTTTCACATAACCCAGAACTAGACTAGGAATCCGTTGAAAAGAACACAGGTTCTATTAAATTTAGTCGAAAAGTTATGAAAGGCATTTTTTTACTATTCTTACTTTTGACTTTCGAACAAACTCAAAAATCTTTGTAAAATAATAAAATAATCTTTAATATGAAAACTGTATATATCGGATATATAACATTATTATGGACCGTTTATTTTGAAAGTAGTGTAAGTCCAAAAACGGCTTTTCCATATGATTTTACAGTTAAATCGACCTAATGACATTTTGGGCTTATACCATTTTCAAAATAAACAGTTAATATAATTATATCAATTACATAGAACCAACAAGGGTCAGTGAACAAAACCTATAATAGTCATTTCCGACATGTTTTTCTATGCTGAATCCAAATCCGGGCACAGAATTGTTCCATCCCATCGGAATTTCAATATATCCTAACATAATAGTGCAAAAAGCACGGTTTTTCGTTATTTTTGAGGTTATGTAACAGCACAAAACAATCTTTAGCTATAAAAACCCGATATGGTTGTTGAAAGTACTAGTCTTTACCTTTGAAATCCACTTTAAATTATATCGATATATTTCTTTTTTCTGCGAAATATCGCAAATTGAAATTTATAAAGGGACTTCCGAACTTTGACAATTGATAGCGGCCATATTGTTGAAGCTATATCTGTCAAATTGGCTATAATTTATTCAGTTTGTTTTGCCAAATCACCATGGACGGACATAGCGTTCAACAACATGTGCAAATGATAAAATTGTTTTATCAAAATGAGTGTTCTGTTCGGACAACGTTCCACGCACTTCGCCCATTTTACGGCCGAGAAATCATCTTCAGCGATGAGGCCCATATTTGGATGAATGGGTATGTCAACAAACAAAATTGCCGAATTTTAGACGATACCAATCCACATGAGATCCAAGAGCGTTCAATGCATCCGGAAAAAGTCACTGTTTGGTGCGGATTTTGGGCTGGCGGCGTCATCGGTCCATATTTCTTTGAGAACAACGTTGGCCAGGCGCTATAGGTTAATGATTACCAACTTCTTTTGGCCTGAATTGGATGATATGGAAACCAACAACATGTGGTTTCAGCAACGCTACGTGCCGCACAACTCATGCCACATTGAACATTCTGCACAAAATTGCTCGTGGCATAGTCATCTCACGTGGAGGTAATGTGAACTAGCCACCGAGATCGTGCGATTTGACCCCGTTAGACTTTTTCTTGTGTGGTTTTCTTAAGTCGCAGGTCTATGCGAATAAGCCAGAAACCAGAGCGGCCCTCAAAGCCAATAGAACCCGTGCCATCGATCAAATTCAACCTGATTTATGTGCCAAAGTCATGGAAAATTGGACATTTCGGATTCGCGCCACCCAGAGAAGTCGCGGCAGACATTTGAACGATGTGATTATTCCGTACCTAATGGCATCGATAGGTCTTTCAAACAAATAAAAAATTTCGATGATATCTCACACCCACTTTTATTTAAATGTAGAGATAGGAAGTGCTTAATGAAAGACCCTTTAAAATAGGTTTACGATAATTTATTACAGGTCTAAATGAATACGCCAAACTAATAACTAGAACAAATAGAAGAATAGCTTTGGAAAAATATGACTAAGGATTCTTCTCGATAGACTTAGGAAAAAAATTGAAAGTAAATTATTAAGAAATATTAACACAGCAATCTTAAAATTTTTTCTTTGAACCTACTTAATAAACTGTAATATCGACAGTGGACGGTTATTTTAGCAAATACCACGTGAAAATAAAAGCTTAGAATTATTTATCTCTAGAAAGCTTAAATCGAATAATACTTGAGTGTGTCTTCTCCTAGAAATATGTTACTTTTACTAATAATTTAAAAGAAATATGTAAATAAATTCGACAAAAAATAATTTTCGTCAAACAACTAATTCAATAACTTAGATAAAAAATAGTTTTCTGATTTTTATTTTTCCAAATTTTGCCTTTTATCAGTTTTTTGTTATGATTTTTTTCTTTTAGTTGAACAACAATAGCCGTGATTAGACATTTAAAAAAAATTCTTTCCGGTAATTTGAGAATTAATCAAAGACATAATTTAATCATTCATTATATAAGTATTATAAGTACGTTTTAATTGTTCGAAGTAATTCTTCAGTTCGCTTGATCAATTCTGTGGGTTCTATCTTGGAGTTGAATTGTATTTCTTTTATTCTAATAAAATAAATTCCAAGTAAGTTAATATTTGTTAATTTCCTATTGTTATTAAAATAAAATTGAATATTTCAGTAATGGTTTTTTTTGTAAAGCTTTTAACAAATGGGAGCGAATAATTAGAAAAAAAATTGAAGATTTGTTGAGAAAAGGATTGAGACATCGCCAGATTGCCTCATCAACAGGTGTGTCCATAGGTTCTATAAGTAAATTCTGTCAAACTTTAGAAGATTATCCCGAAAGAAATCAAGCCGGACGCAAAAAATTGTTTTCTGATGTTCAAGAGCGTGTGATTGTTCGTAACTTTCAGATGCAAAAGTATGAGAACACCGTACAAATAAAAAAATCTCTCGAACAGAACCTAAATATGCAAATTTCAAAGGAAAAAGTTCGCAGGACCTTAAGATATGCAGACCTAAGAGGAAGAGCTAAAATAAAGAAGACCATTGTTCACAAAACGATACCAAGAACTGAGACTGAAATTTGTGAAAAAGTATTTAGACTGAACTTCTGAGGATTGGCCGAAAGTAATATAGTCCGATGAAAGCAAAATTAATCGTTCGGGATCTGACGGACGAGAATGGGTGTGGAAAACTTCAGGAGAGAAACTTCAATCACACCATCTAAAGCTAACAATAAAGTTCGAGGGTGGTTCCATTATCATCTGGGGTTGTATTATGGCCAAAGGGGTTGAAAAAATTCATTTAATTCAAGGGCGAATGACGGCAAATTCTTACATTGAGGTTTTAAATAGTCATCTGTCGGAATCTCTTTTACAATTTGGAGTTCAGCAAGACAATGATCCGAAGCACACTGCTAAAATAACTACAAAAGTCCTTAAATGACAATAACTATGAAGTCCTTTTGTGGTCTCCACAATCCCTAGAGCTGAACCCCATCGAAAACCTCTAGGTAATTCTGAAAAGATCAATAACAGGAGAGATCGGCAATCTAGAGAATTTGTGGAGAAAAGTAAAAACAACGTGGGAAAATATTGCTCCAGAAAAATGTAATACTTTAGTAGACAGTATACCGAATAGGATTAAAGCTGCGATTGACGAGCGTGGTGGATACACCAAGTATTAAGGCTTTAAATACTTGTTTTATTATTTAAACTCAAAAAATTGATCAAGCTAATATTTGTTGAAAAAGAGTTTTTAACTTTATAACAAATGAATTAAAATTTTCTTATGCTTCATTTTATAAACTAGAATAGTTTGTGTATATAAAAATAAATGAAAAAAAGTTTGCGTTTAAACGACAATATTTGATATTTTGAGTATTTTTCTAATCCCATATAAAAGCATGATCAAAATTGTGACTCACTGTATATGTAGCTGCCATTGGAATATAATATTATAATCTGCAAAGGTATTTTAAGTAATCGCTTAGGTGTGGAATGCCAATACAATGAAAATTTATACAATCTGATGTTCATAATAGAACTAAACGGCCGCACTAATCAAGAGTCGGCCGCTTAATTCATAGTCTTATAACTAACCAAGCTTTAAATAGAAACCGCTATTCTCTGGAAGATAATTTTGTGATATACATATTTTAATATTCATGATTTAACACAATAATTATTATCACTGTACTGATGATAATGATAAATTTGAAGATTTTATAAATGTACCTTTCTTCCTCGAAACGATATATATTTAATATAGTACATATATTTTTAAATATCAATAATGTATTGTACCATATCTTTTAAGAACTTTTACTTGTAGTTCTTTTACGATAAATCCCCCTTTTTATGTTTTATTACATTTTTAGGTCATAATTTTGAAATAATGTCGTTTCGATAGAATTACACGGTGTGCAAAGTCTAAATACAAAAATAAATTGCGATCTCGTACGCAGTTAAATTTAAATTTAATTTTTATTGGCATTAAATATTACTGATGTTAAGAACATTTTACTGTAAATGATTAATTATTCCTCCTTTAGCCTTCTTTACTAATATTAATTTCTCTTCAAAAGAATTATAAGCGGCACGCACGAGTGACATGGGAATTTCCTCCCAAATTTTAATTGGTACTCGCTTGAAATGCTCTAAACTACTTATGTTTTGGTCCCTTTTGATATCATATACATACATAATGTCATCGCCAGACGAACAAATCCAAGGGATTTAAATCAGGACTACTACGAGACCATTCATTCTCTCTCTATGAATCTTTTGCTTTTGATAAGCTTTTAAACCAAGATCTTGGGTGAATATTAAATGTGCCGCAGACTTTCTGGCTCCTAATTTTTCAGGGAATTTCCGTACCGAACGGCTTTTTTTTTCGAATTTGCTCTCGTACAAGTTTGATGCGTTGCTTAAGTGAGTACAGTGCGCAGACGTCCACTTCTCTTGCGGTTTCCAACAGATGATATTTCCTTGAAACCTTTACTGGCTTTATATACAAAGTCTGTTTTTATTCTTGCCTTTCTCAGGTTATGAAAAATCTAAAAAGGCCATTTTTCTCTACTAAATTTACTCACAACTATCGCACGCAAAGCTTCCATTGAACTAAGGAACTCTGATAAAATTTGGATGTTTCACTACGGCATGTGAACTAATAACGAAGTTTTTTTTTCAAAAAATGAGCTAAACAAACTTGTTTCATATGTAAACTAGAAAAAACGTTTCTATTCGAATTTATTGGGCACTGTGTAAAATAAAAATTGATTTTAATACAATATTAGAAATAATATATTTTTTTGGTTTTAATTGTAAATCCACTGAACTTTGAGTTGCAGTATATTGAAAATAAGCGATTTTAATAAAACTTATATAACTTAGCGAAAATTCTACTATACCAACTTTTGTAAAGATACAAAAACTAAAATACTTTGCTAATAAGCTGAAACACTATAAAGTGTGCAGACGGTATCACGTAATCGATTATCGCAACTTGAATAGCTCGAATATAAAAATGTGTTTTCGTTCAAAATAATAGAAAATTAGCAAACCATTTTACTCGAAATCAAAATGCAAAATTATTCAGTTGACAATCGAAGATCAGAAGTTTACAAGTTGCAATTGGAAAAAATTTTGCTCAATTCCGCCAATTATAAATTTGAAGGTTAAATAAAATAAAGTGATGTAGCTTCTTCTATCATTAATTTATTCAAAGACAAATAGTAGTACTAAAAGACGAACATTAGTATAAATAAAAATATATTAGATATATATGAATTTAAAAAAAATATCACAAAAATACTAAGAATATTCTGCCGAATTGCAAATTTTCTAAATGAAATTTAAATTTGTCGTTGCATACATGCAAAACTGTATTTAATAAAAAAACTAGCTAACCTGTTTTTCAATTGTTTACATATTTGTTATATAATCAAAAGTGATAGTAAAAAAGCTATAAAGAAAGAAATTAATGGATAATTTTTTGGGGGCAAGTAATTCTTTATGCGAAACCATCCATCATTGATTCTATCTTGCGTTATATAAAAAGCAGAAATCAAAACATAAACAAGTTCTGGGAAAATAATCTTACCAAAGTAAAGAAATATAAACAGGAATAGAAAAGAACTGGTTTAGTGTTTCTTTTAGTAATTATATCACCGAACGAGTACAATTTCAAAATCGTTTTAAATTATTTGCATTAGAAAAAATACATAGTAAAAGTAGACAATAAATAATAATTATAAAAATAAAAGCATACTCTAGTTTTGTTTGTATATATTTAGTTATGCAAGATTTATCTATAAAGTACGAAAATTCAAGGGTTTACTATTAAAAAGTTCTTTTAAAATTAAAATAAATTTTTGAAACAGCGCTAAAGTTCAATAAAAATATATATTAGCATAATTTTCTGTGTATCCCAATACCTTTATTGGGAAATTACGTAAAAAACAGAGTATTTTACATTAAAACAAACATTAAAATTAGGCGCACTTTCAAGTTAATACAACAAAAAACATTTCACAAACTCTTTCACAGAGGAAGTAACCAGTTTTCAGATATTAATTAAAATATATAGCGACGGCAATATTAACGGTTGCTAGTGACGAAGTAACCATGAAGATCATAAACTGGAAGACCGTGAACTTGAAATTGTTTCATTTTACACGCATATGTTTTGATAACACCTTCAAACAATTTCATGAGATCAAGTTGAACTTTTATTAATTAAGCAATTCGACTTGATATCTATGATAATGATGCTCTCTACGAAAATAATGCATACAAATTATGGTGAAACATTCCCCAAATTATTTTTTTTTAATTCTAAATATTTTGCTGTTTTATTTTTTTTTTTCATTTATTGTTTTATAAACTAAAAACAATAGAAATATAAGTAAAAAATTATTGTAAGATTTTTATTTATATTTTATTAAATATATATCCTGTACCGCTTTATCATATGTTTTTAGATTATTGAATTAAAACTATCGTTTTAATCCAAGAAGTCTTGTGTAAACCCGTTTCGGTTCAACATCATCATAAGGTAGCAAAATTTCACCAAACAAATATAAGCCATTTTTTAAATTATTGACTATCAACATTTAAGTTATTGACTATCAAAATAGTACACCGGCCGGTAATTTTTTTTAAAAAGTTCATAATTGATCTGCAAGGCAAACAACTGCAATTCTTCTTTAAGCAAAACGCCAAATCACAGAATTTGAATAATCCCCAACATAAACTTTCAAGATATCTTGTTGAGTCAGCTATAATTTCTTTAATTTAAGCAAATTACCTGAAGGTCGGCAGATCAGCTGTCTCCAAGTTTATTGACTCCGATATTAACAATGAACGAAAAATTACCAAAAAAAATCCTGTTCAGTACCCTTTTTTTTTAACTGCAAAAAGTCTTGAGTCTCTTGAACAGGAAGGAAACAAACAAATTGCTAACTAGCCGGATATCTTTGCGATAAAAGAATGAATCAGTTGTAAAATAAAACTTGAAAATCCTGTAGACTCTAGACGAAAATTTTTCGTTACTATCCATCTCCAAGTTCAGATATATAGGAAATTTTTTCGCTGGTAAATCGGGTAATGAATGCATGGTAAAGTTTAACGTAAACAAAATAAATAAAAATTTAATACCGAGTGACTGATAGCTAAAATCCTTGGACTGAAAGACTGACCTGATCTACGACACACAAACTGGTGACCAAAATTCTCATCAGAAGCTCCAAGATAGGTATAAAAGCGTACCTGGAAAGAGAAGTTCTTAATTCGTCGGTTGATCTTGTAACGGCCAAGTTTGCAAGTTTAGTGTGAAATATTTTAACGAAATGGCTAAGTTCAGTGTTTTTCTGGTCGTAGTGATTGTAGGATGTGCCTTTGCTGGGGATAAATATCGTAAGCGTATTTTGGATACATTTTATTTCGTTTGAAATAAGAAATGTAATTGAAAAAAATCATTTTTACGATAGAAAATAGCGAAAGCGAAAGTGAAATATTTCAAGTTCTTAATTTCAATTAACTAAAGTAATTTAAAATAGCAATTCAATCCTATATTAAAAAATTAAAATTAAACCGTTTTCATGAAAAGTTGAATTTCGTGTTTTTTCGTATAGCGAACTGGTTTTTAGATTACAGAAACTTTTTTATTTTCGCTAAAATGACTTGTGTGAAATATAAAAATGTGATGTGACAGTATACGTGACTTATTTGGATAAGCAATTATTTTAATGAGAACCACGTAGAAAATGTTATAAGATACATTAACACATAAAATGCTTTAAGTAATTTGTAAATTATTCCTAATTGCTCTAACCGCAATTTAGATGTCAAGGGTTTAACCCTATAACCTGGAAATATTCTATAAAAAAAACACCAAAGCGCAGAAATCGGACTTAAGTAGTTACAAGAGTTGTAAATAATTTAAAAGTATATTATAATAAGTTACGATTTATTCCTACTTTAGAGGTAAATACCGTAAACAATTCCTTTACCTCTAAATGGTACTGACCTCCGTGCACGATTCAAAGATAATTATAATTTTATCTCACGCGAGCAGAATCTAATTATACTGGTCAACAATTTTCAATTTCTTTGCTTCTCTTTCTGTAATTAATAAAGCGATAGTTGATTAATTTTTTTCTGAACATTACGAATTCTTTATCAAAAATAAATCTATTACATTACATTTTTGAAAAGTAGCGTAGAGAATTAAGCAACATATTTGAATTTCACTTAAAAACTAATAGTCATTAAAACTCATTACGTGGCTCAAATCTTCAAGCTATTAGGAAAAGTGTACTGTGAGGTCAGCCGCGAGCACTAACAATATGTGCAGTCTATATTTATATGACTTGAAACAGTTTTGCAAGTTTCTTATTAAGTATCTAAAAACTAGTAAGGCATTAAACTTTTTTGTTTTTACAAGCACATATTTTATTAATGTAGAATATATTTTAATTCTTTATTTAGGATACCCCCTTGAAATAATGATCCTATAAATTTCCCCCATATATTGAAACATTATAAAATAAATCTTTTAGAAAGAAAAAAAATAGTCCTACTTAAAGATGAATCTTTAATTCACCAATTACATGCATTTAATTATAAGCAAGTATGCTCATTTGCTTGATTTAAATTTAATGAAGCGTGTCCTAAAAAGATATGTTTGTGTTATCAGATTACAAAACTAAATTATATGTAATTTGCGGTTATTTTATGCAATGTATAGCGCTTGGTTTTCTTTACCTTTACACTCCGTTTGTTATCAACTGATACAAATACAATTGTTATTAAATTATTCTTCTCTTTTAATATGTGATATTTATTTTTCATACTGCATGTATGAGTAATAATAAAACAACATTCTGCAATGCTGGTGACGCTTAACTTAATTTAACATCCTAATTTTCTATCAATCTATAAGTATTTGCAAAATATGGATCTATGTACTTGTAACATTAATTAATACCAAAATTGTCATACTAAGCCGACTTACTTAGCGTAAGTCTCAGCACAAAAAAGTTTTGATTTGATTAATATTATATTAATACTTGAAATAAAAGAAATTTCGAAAAATACATTAATAAAAACCATTCCTTTCAGCTTCTGAATTGCAAAAATGCACCTACGGCGACGGTTCTTGCATTCTAAAGGCAATTAATGATATATTAGGAAAGTTTCCAAAAGGATCACCTAACCTAAACCTCATACCCCTCGATCCTCTGCGTATTAAAACCCTAACTTTAGACCAAAATCCATCAAGTCCTGTCAATATTCAAATGAAATTCACAGATGTCGATCTCAAAGGTATTAGTGCCGGTACCGCCCAAAAAGTTGTGTAAGTATTTATACAAAATTGTTGAAAATTCATTTAACTAAAAATAAATTCTACAATATGTAAACATATAGGGGTTTCGACAGTGATCCAAGCACCTCCGCTTTTGAATTGTACTTTAAATTCCCTAAAATCATACTCGATGGACAGTACAGTGTAAAAGGACAAGTTTTAATTCTTCCCATTACTGGTGCTGGAAGCAGTTTAATTACTTTTGGTAGAGCATATCTTACAATATTTTGTGAATTCCTATTATAAATTTTACTTTACAGATAATGTGGATCTTTCTATTAAATTCGTTCCTAAAATTACCGAAAAGGATGGCGAAAAGTACATTGAAATCGGCAAAATGAAATTGGACTTTACGACGACAAAAATGGGCGTAAATTTGGAGAATCTCTTCAACGGTGATAAAGCCCTTGGTGATAATATGAACTTATTCTTAAATGAAAACTGGAGCGAAATTTTTGGAGAACTTAAGCCAGCAATATCAAAGGCAATGCAAGAAATTATGACAAGTCTTATGAACGGCTTGTACAAAAAGTTTCCATACAAAGAACTATACTTGGAAAATTAGAGAGAAGCAGTGAAATAACCAAATACAATATTATGGGTTCTCTTGTTTTTTTTTGTTTATTTTGGTTTTATTTTTTATTTTTTACTTTTTTGTGATACATCTAGTCTAGGATTTTGTAGCGAGAACTCACAAAATGTTTTTAGTTAAAAATAAAAGTTTAAAAAAGTTATTTTGCCTCAGCAATTTTTACTGTTCATTACGGGAACCCCGAATATTAATCTTTCTAAATTTCTCGTTTGAAACTAAACCATACCCCTGCAATTCAATTACAAATACTAATTATCACAATGCACCTTTAGACCATAGGATAGGTAATTACATTGAGTAAAAAAATTTAAAATTAAAAACAGTTTTCACAAATCTAGTCCCATCAATTTGTACGTAAAATTATTAGCATTACTAGGAATGCATGGCGTATCTTATTAAATTATGTAGACAAAATCAAAAAGGTGGAAGAAATGAGCGTACTAAAAAAAAAAGTTGCCGGATTGATGAACATGGATTTGCCAAATATTAACACACAATTTTTCAAGTCAAAAGACAATAATTATATATTTCAAAGAAATAGAAAGTTTACAATCAAATAAAACAACTAATCTGAATAAATTTAAAAGAATACAATTTAAAATTAAATATATTGTACCCCATGGAAAAACCTAACCGAAAATCGAAAAAAATTTTCTTATACTTTAGTCCCAGATGGCATTGTTAAAATTGTGCTTTTGCTGCAATTCTTACGATAACTTCCTATTATAGATATTTACATATTGCACTCATATTAGCCAATGAATAACAAAGAAGATGTTTAAAAAAAAAATCTGAGATTATTACTACTACTGCTAAATAATTTCTTTTTATATAGCTTTGCTGGGGTTACAATATATCGATTACTCAAATGTAAATATTTTTCGTATGTTAACTAAGTAAAAAAGCTCAACAGCTTCAAAACTGAACGATCGAACTCAAGCACTACTTTAAAAACAACACTAATATAATAAAAATCATAGTAGTTCACTGGGATAAAAAAAAATAACTTTCAGAAACAGCTCAGAAATAAATTATTTCCCTTTATCCAATAAAAATGTTTCGGCAATGTCGGGTGCCAATTTTGGCATCTTGCCTATTTTTTAAGTGGGTATCGTGTCTCATAATGAAAAACATCATACAACAGTGACGGACGTATCTAATTAATTCAGATAAAAGTAATTCCAATTCCTCAATGCGATTTCCTGAAATTGGAACGTATATAAGAAAAGGGAATTTGAACGAACTAAAAAGCCGAAAAGTTATAAATAAAAATTTACTCACCATCACCTTCGATTAACTCTCCGTACTTTTGATAAATCCTAAGAGTTTCAAAAGTGGTTAATTTGTCGGTATTGATTGCCAACTCATTAAGTAATATAATTGTATTTCGTTCCACCTCCTTATCCAAATAAATGCCATAATCCTTGATAAAATTCAAAGATATTGAATTCTCAATGAAAAGACATTTCTTTATAAATGTTATTTGATTCGAAAGACTTTTGCTGCGCGGAACGGTGTAACTATTTTTCGAATTAAACTCTTGTCCAAGGATTTTAGACTCAAATTGGCACCTTTCATCGCCAAGCATAGAAATGTAGTCGCACAAATGGTGAATTTTCGTAACAAGAGGAAACAGACTGTTTTTATTGGGAGGGCTGTAAACAAAATAGATTTATTTATACAAACTTTTTCTTTTAGTTCTTATAAGAATACCAAAGCGGTCCAATGCCTATCAACTTCATTGTCTGCAAATTGACGTCTATATCGCTCAAATTTTCTTCTGGAAAACTTAACTGCAAAATATATATGTAATAAACAGATATTATAATGCGGAAAAGGGGTTTCATTACTTGAGAGTTCCTAATTGATCGCCGATTTGGTTTCCTTTTCCAAGATTTCTTATGTTCCGCTGCATTATTCATTGAAAATGAAGAAGGCATTTTTAAGAACGTAGAAGAGCTTTCTTTGGCAATGTTTAGTTGGTTTTGAACATGGATATGACGATCGGAGTTTTGATATTGGAATCCAGGTATTGAATGTATACTTATATTATCAAGAAGCTGCTTGCGGTACAGCTCATCGTAAGATTTTTGCATAGGATTGTGCCCATTTGTTGAATTTAATGCGAGCGATTCGAATGCCTTTACAACGGCTGGAGAAGTCTCATTAGTCTGACTCGTAGGTTCAGTAAACTTAAAGTTCGAATAAGATGAACCGAATAATTTACTTTCAGGCTGAGAGTATTGTGGTGTTGAAAAGGATGAATTTTGAGAGTTAGATACCGACGATTTGAGATACGTGTTGGAAAGGGTTTTATTAAAAAAATCATGATAAGTTGTGGACGTTGGGCTTGATTTCATTGAGAGACTACGGTTGAATGACTCAAAGCCTGATAGTACGTTGCCGCTCTGTTTAGGTTGTTCAAATTTCGGAAATAAAGGTGCATTGAGCTCATTTTTTAAAGTGGGACCTTGTCGTGAATCCATCTGCATTAATAAAAAATAAAACAATTTAAACAATTAATTCATCAAAACAAGGCGAATGAGCATTTAATTTACTTAGAACGTACGAATATGTAGAATTGGTTTTAGAGGCGGAGTAATTACTACAGTAATATATATATTAAAAATTCAAAAGCGATATTTGGAGAAACAAATTTTAAATTAATAAATGTAGGAAAAAAAGAACCATGTTAGACTGTGTCCCCACGATCACCCGCACAATAAAAACTCGGATCTGATTTACTTAATTAGACTTTATTCACACCGCCGAACAATCCACGCGTGCGCACTAACTCTGGTTCTTTTTAGTACCTTGGCTACTTTACTTCGCTTTCGTTTGACTTTACTCTGTTGACTCCCGAGAACTTCTTCCAAAGCTTACCTCGTTACCTAGGGCAGTGCTGCTAATTTTTGCACTTGGGCACTCAGCTTGCTTAGTCACCGGCAGTCAGCGGCCCGTGCTACTTAATGGGTGCAATGTTTTGAAACATGACCCTTAGCGCGCATAGCTGGGCCGTCGTGACAATTTGTTCGGTGCACTTTAAGTCAGGTGTTAGCCTGTTAGTTAGATTTCAGCATTTTCTAACAACCAACTTTAGCACTTGAGAAGTGTTTTCAAATGATAGAGGTTCTATATTGCATTTTAACCGATTACCATTAACGATAAACATCGCTGATTCCGAAATTATTATAGAGGTCAACAAATTAATGTTCTTTTTTTTTAGATTATATCTATAGGAATTCTTCCGTCGATCATGAATTCCTAATTTCAGTCAGCTTCGGAAAAAAATTGTGTGAAAAAATATGTACAAGAGACCGTAGTTTGCCAATTCATGTAAAATCATCAAATAAAATAGCTTTAGCATAAATTTTTTTAAACTATCTTTAATGACAGCCTCATTCCTATCTAAGTATACGAAATACAGCTTATATTTATAACCCTTTTTACACGTCTTGGCACTTTTTCATGAGTATTCTTTTGTCACGTTCTTTATTCGAAATCTATTATATAATTAGCTAAATTTAAAAATTTCAATTTCACGAAATTTTTTGATTTAAAGATTTTTGTATTTTTACCTTACCTTATTCGAGAAAAAGGTATTTGCACAAATGTATTTAAGATACTCGGAGAGGTCCTAGAAGAAATTAAAATAAAGGAAAATAATTTATTTAAATAAATTAAGCAGTAGATATTTGCTACACTGGTCATCTTTTACTTAAACTCATTTCATTGCGAATTTATAACATTAAGTGGAAATTGGATACTTGAGAATAAGATGTTCAATGCCGCGTACCGGGCAAACTAGTATTCAAATAGAGCAACAAATTAAAAACTTAAATTAAAATTTAAAAATCTGAAATTCAAGCTGATTTTTTTTCTATAGAATCAAATTTATTTAATTAAAAAAAATAACCCTCTGTGGCGATTAAAACTACACGAACATTTATAGAATGGTGGTGTCGTCTAAGAAAAAACTAATCCTCTTAACTTACGACGGGCTACTATATTTAAAAGTTAAGCAAGCATAAATTGGAAATAAAAAGGGTGAGGCGTTTGGTACCTCACAAAGCCAGGCTAAGGAGACTAACGATTAAAAATGTTCGATGCCACCTTTATAAAGAATCAATTATTTTTCATGATTTCTTTTTCTAAATAAGCAATTGTCCTGCTACTCCTGGTTAAATAAGTGTCGGATGGGTGGGGTATTTGAAGAATTTTAAGAGCTTGTTAGAGGCCTTCTAAATGCCCCAAATTTAATTCAATTCAAAGCCGAACAGTTTTCCTTTTACATTCAAATTGATTATTAGAACAAAAACGCACGGAGAAAATTGTATTAGAGCCGAAACACGTTTAGAGCGGATCTCTTTTTTGTAAAGCACATTACTCTTAAACTAGATTTACTTAAATTGAAATACGCTATATCCTGAAAAGATTGTAAAAAAAAATGTAGTTACCTTAGATAATTTTGTAAATCTCCTTTAATATTCCGTTAAAAATCAATTCTACTGATTCCCCGCACTTCAAACGCTTATTTCGGAAAATATATTTTGAAATTATCACTTGAACACTTGTTCAAAAAGTAAAAAAACCACTTGACATAAACCGACAATTTGTTAACGACCGAAGCACTCCGTACAAATGACCGTTTTCGTTTCGAATCTCTCCACTTGTCATCGTTCCACGATGACATCATTGTTGAAAAAGAGCAATTGCCAGATGTGCATGCGTTTCAAAGATTTTGTTTTGTGCTTTTGAAAATAATGCAAAAAAACACTCTTTATTGATAAAATTTAGTTGCAAACGCTTTATTTTCGCACATTCTAAGAATTTTAAAAAATAAGAGCAAAAATTAGTAAATAAATCAAGGAAAACGATCTAAAATAAATTTATTAAATTACCTCGAAATTACATTGCGGGTACATTGCGGTAAAAAGAACAATTTGTATCAGATTTCTTTAAAAATTATTTCAATACCTTTATGTAATTATTAATTAGGACTAATAAAACTATTTAAAAGGCATTTTCGTTATAATTGTAATTGATAACGACATGCATCCGTTTAATTGTAATTTCAGTCCCACTTCGAATTTTGACCTGAAATGTCACAGTCAGCTGTAAACTGTCAAAAGTAATCGAATCGAATTTGAATCTTTATTTTATAAATTTCCAAAAATGTGTGCGCTGTTTCTTAATTCATTTAGACATGTTAAGCCTTTAACAAGGCTTTGTTCATATAAACCTGTGAAGCGTCCAAAAATACAGACAGATATTGTGAAAGAATCAAAACCCCAGGAAAAGATCTCATCACTTGCAGGACAATTAAGGGCTAAAATTTTAACTACTGGACCAGTTACAGTCGCTGATTACATGAAAGAAGTGTTAACAAATCCCGTCTCAGGTTACTATATGAAAAAGGATGTATTTGGAGCGTCTGGTGATTTTATAACCTCCCCAGAGATTACCCAGATATTCGGCGAGGTGAGCATTTATAAAACCTTTTAACTATCATAAAATAAATCTAAATTAAAGCTAGTTGCAGTGTGGTGTATCACAGAATGGCAAAAAGTAAGCGCACCTAGTCCTTTCCAAATAATTGAACTCGGTCCAGGGAGAGGGACACTGGCAAGGGATATTTTGCGGGTTTTAACTCACTTTAAACTCGGAGGACAGTTTTCCCTTCATCTCGTGGAGGTGAGCCCGGTTTTAGCTGAAATTCAAGCTCAACGGCTATGCTACCAGCATAGTCCGGAAGAGTCTGGGTCTTCAGAAAATTTCTATCACAAAGGAGACACCTTAACCGGTACGAAGGTGTTTTGGTATCATAAACTAGAAGACGTTCCCAAAGGATTTTCCTTGGTTCTTGCCCATGAATTTTTTGATGCATTGCCTGTGCACAAACTGCAGAAGGATGATGGAATATGGAAAGAAGTTCTCGTGGACGTCGATGAGAACAACGACAAAAAATTCCGTTTTGTTCTATCAAGGTAATAATTTACTTTTTTATATATGCAAAACGATTTTTGTTTGGAAGAAACACTAACACTTTTTATATCTTGCTCTTTCACAAATCCAGCACTTTTCTTTTTATAAACATTCAAGTTTGTTTCATTTTTAGAATTATTAGTTAATTTAGAAATATGTACTATAGATTAAGGAATTTTTCGCAGTTACAGTTTTCTATTTAGATTACTCTAATATAATAACTTCTTAGAAGACAGGTTTTTACATTTACAATGTATTGCACGAAAGGTAGTGTGTTAGTATTTCTTGTTTTGTAAATAAACTACGAAATTGTGGGATTAAGAGAACAGACGACCTTGTCGTTGTAACTTTTCTAAAGTTTCGTTTTTAATTCTATTTCAAAATCTGAGAAGTCGGTTAACTAAAGTTCTATATAGGGTTCATAACTATGACTTAGATTATTCTCACAAATTTTTATAAAACTTATTTATTATAAATAGATCGCAGACCCCAATTTCGAAGATTTTTAAGTCATTTGAGGGTGATAAAAGGGAATGCTTAGAATATTCGATGGAGAGTCATGCTATAATCGAAAAATTAACCAAAATATTTGCCGAAGATGGAGGATTTGCGTTAATAATGGACTATGGCCACTTTGGGGAGAAGACAGACACTTTTCGATCATTCAAGAATCACAAATTGCATGATCCTCTGGTAGAACCAGGTACAGCAGACCTTACAGCTGATGTAGACTTCCTGCAGATAAAACAAATTGCAGAAAAGGATGGCAAAGTGGTAACCTATGGCCCCGTCGCGCAAGGTCTATTTCTAAAAAGGATGCACGGAGATGAAAGACTAAAGGTAAAAATATTAGCATAAATTAAATTTCTCCTTATGAATTTTGATGAAATATGGTCAGAATGTTCAATTTAGGCTAATATGGAATAAAATATATTTGGGAAATTTTAAATGTAATAATAATAGTTAAATATATATCGCAACAGTCGTTTTTGTCGTATCAATGATTCATCAAAACTCAAAAAACTTAGAACTTAATTTGATCAAAAATTCTAAGCTTATAAAGATATATGAAAACAATTTTTAATTGCAGATACTGTTGGAGAATGCTTTACCAGAAAATCGTGAAAACATAAAATCTGGTTACGAGATGCTCACTCAACCAGACCAAATGGGAAAAAGATTCAAGTTCTTTACAATCTTCCCCGCTGTTCTAAAGGACCATCTTAAGCGCTTTCCGGTTGGCGGATTCAATGAAAGTTAAAAACATGATATGCAACAGAATAATTTATTTTTCTATGAAAATAATAAATGAATTATGTAATTACTTTCTGTGGAACAAATTGTTAATAGCCCGCATCTCACTGGGGCTAAATTGGAGCACAGCTCCGATAGCGTTTATCATGTGTTTTTTACCGTCAACGTCCTTCGTAGATAAAAAACTGAAAACGACATTCTTCAAATACTCCAAGTTAGCACCTTCGCGGGTCTTGCACCGCTCCAGCCTAAGGGGAATGATTAGAAGAACTTGTTAAAGAAAATAATTTATGTATTTACCTGTCTACTTGTTCCTCTAGTCGAATGATCTTATCACTGAGCTCCTCTTGCGCTGAAACTTTGTCCTGTAGAGCTTGGCGGAGTGCAGTTTCCGCGGAATGTTTCGATTTTCTTAACATTGAGATTTCGACATCCTTTCGCGCCAATTCATTGGCGTAATGGATCATGTGACAATTTTCCCCCATTGATGGAGTCATGCCTCCGGTGGGTCCAACGTTCGACGAAGCGCCAATTCCATCTTTTTCGCTTTTGGATGAACTCTCATCCTCTCTCTTTTCAGGGAAGTTTTGTGGTGAAAATATTTCGAAAGACGTCTTGAGCACCTTAATCTCATTTTCCTTTTCGTCCAGAAGTTGAAGAGATCGCACTCTCTGCTTTTGCAACTGTTGCTCCATTTCACTAAGTTTGCATCGATATTCGTTTTCCAGGGTGTTTACGACTTCCTTCCACTTCACCTTCTCCGCTTTTACTACCTGATTCACCCTTTCGTTTTGGGCTTTCAGCTCCATTTCTTGTTCGTCTATGTTCCGATTTAGCACTTTAACTTTTTCTTGAAGGGTTTTAATGTGATTTTTCTGAATACCGACTGCCTGTTTTAAATCTATGTTTTCAGTTTTCAACGTGTCTAGTTCACTTTGCAATTTAACCAATTCCTCCAAATTTTGGCTGTCGTCTGTTTTCGAGCTGAAAATTTTACTTATGTCGATAGGATTGGGATTGCGCGCATTCTCGATGAGGAGAAGTTTTTTGAGTTGCATAATTTCCTCAACAATTTCGGAGACGTCTTTACTTTTTTCACCAGTTGGTTCAGCGTCTCCTTCCCCATTGGCCAACTGGACGATTTTCTCCTTTAATTTTTGGATATTTTGCTGATCCTGCTGTCTGAGACGATCGTAGGTGCCAACAGTATTCGACAATTCGGCCAATCGCGCTTCCAAATTAGCAACGCGATCTTCATGCAGAGCAGCCAATTTCTTATTCCTTTCTTCAGCTACTAAAGCCCTTTTCTGCTCTGATTTTATTGCAATTGCATGCTGCTGTTTCAGGTTGTACATTTCGTTCTGAAGCTGCAGCAGAATAGACGAATTCTCGTGGGAGAATGTTTCTTTTTTCGTCTCATAGTGCTTTAGCTTATCCTTGGCCTCTCTCAGCTCGGTCATGAGCTCTTTTACTTTTCCATTTGGTGTCTCAGCTGAAAATTGCGCCTTCAGATCATTCAACTGCATTTCGAGGTTTTCCTTCAAATGGCGTTCATCTGCAAACAATTTCTGGAGCTCCCTAATCATCACCATGTGATTGTTACTCTCCTTTTCGCGTTCGTGGCGTTCAACGATTATTTTTGATTTCATGTTCTCAAGGTCGACAGCATTCTGCTTGGTCAGCTCCTTTATTTTTTCCTGCAGTTCCGCAACATTCTTGTCCTTCTGGGCAATATCAGTCCGAAGTTGTTTTTTGTCTGCTTGAAAAGACGCTTCCATTCGAGACTTCTCTGCGGATAAAGTGGCGAGGGAGTTCATCAAAGTGGCAATTTGGAGCTGCAAATTTGAAGGGCTCTCGGTGTCGAGTGACTCGGATTTTTCGCCTGTAGATTCAACATTTTTTGGCTGTTTTCCCTTTGCAGTGGATATGGCTGCTAAACTCGTCTCCAACGCTTCTTTTTCTTTAAGTAGACCTTTATAGGCTGCTACGACGTCTGAAAGAAAGTTGTGCAAAATTTTGTAATGCAAAATAAAATTCTGTTTACCTTTCAACCGGATCTCATAGCGGCTTAATTGTTCTTTTTGGCTGATTACAAGCGACTCTAATTCCTTCTTACTTTTTTCCATTTTAAGGCTTTACACATTTTTATTTTAAATTTTAAATTTGAGAAAACAATCACACTTTATAAAACTAGTAGACGTCAACAAGCAACCAGCTGTTTTTGTTGACAGCTTAAACGGATAAAAATATTTGCGACAAAAAATCGACATACGGATGAGTAATGAGAAATGTCAAAATTCCCAACATGTGCGTTTTCTTTTTATACAGAGATTTCCTGTTTTCAGCGGTAATTTCAGACTTTAGGGACTGTTCTGCAGCAAAAACGGGATAGAGGAAAGTTATGAGTGTCTATCACGACGAGGTGGAAATTGAGGACTTTGAATACGATGAGGAAGAAGAGATTTACTACTACCCTTGCCCCTGCGGTGATCGCTTCGAAATTTCTAAGGTAAAATTAACTATTTAGTTACATTATCTGTTTACGAAGAAACCTAGATAATAGTTGAGAATATTTCTCATAATTTGTTAGTATTAAAATATTAAAAAGCGAAGAAGTCTAAAGTGAACAAAATATCGAAACCGATACCTTGTTTAGGAAACTCTATGCTAGGCTATGAAATCGGGCCCCATTGGAGTTGCGGTGATTCCTTTCAGTTTAAAACGATTAAATCATTCGTTCCAGTTATTAAAATCATTTTATAGCAATAACAATAAAATTCCGAATTGAATGATATTCAGGGATGATAATGCAAAAATGTTCAATTCTTTACAAACAGAATTTCACAAATAAATCCGATGTCTGTATCAAAAGATGTTAAAAAATATCTGAATGAAATATAGAATGCTTATGTGACTTATCTGTTGATGCGATTTAAAAGAAAAGAAAACAAATAATTTATTATACCATGGCACGAAAATCAAAAAAAGGCAAAATCCAGAATATGACCAAAGTGGTTCTTGATTGCAAATTTGCGGTCCTTCCTAACTTCATAAGATTTTACTAGATGCTAGATGAATTATATTATGTTCTCAAATTATACTTAGTATCGAACTAAATTTATTCCAGGAAGATCTTATAGCAGGCGAGGAAGTTGCCACTTGTCCGAGCTGCTCCCTAATAGTGAAAGTTATCTATGATCCGGTAAGTGCTACTGTAACAACTAATCAACGCCTCTCAATGTTTAACTATACAAATTCCAGGAAATGTTCAAAGCTGAAGATGATGAAGTGGAATTGAATGACAAACTCGTAAAGCTTTCACTGGAAACGAACTAGACGTTAAGGAAAAAAATTATGTACATACTTTGCTCGTTTTTATTTTAAGTAAATTATTGACTAGGTAAACATGATCTTACTTCTTTAGTAACATAGAAATATAAAGATTATATGATGAGGGAATTAGTACAAATGCATTAGAACGGCGCACCTTTCTCGAGTACTGTTAAAAGTCCAGGGAGCGTCCGGCGGGAGGTGTGGGGAGGTTCCCAATTATTGAACCTTCGAAGGAATGTACGAACATTTCTAAAATTTTTAGAGAGCATGCTTGGTTTTGTTTTCTCGTACGCGTAAATGATTATATGGATGTGCTGGGAAAATGAAAACAGTTAGCTAACCAATCGTTGAAAAATTAAAGCGTGACTTATATAAAAGGTCGTGTCGATTTGGACTCGTCATTGATTACAAAAATGTACAGAGGTCATGATATATAAATTCATACAAAGAGAGCCTAACTACTGCTAACACTGGACTTGATTTGCACATTTATGTTTTGATTACTCCTTACATAGTTGCGGAATACCGGCCGCTGTTTCTCTTTACTTTGTAATATAACTTGTGGTATGACGACTTGCACTCAGTGGAAATGATAGAACGAAATTAAACTTCCTTAAGTGGGGGCGATGTCGTCTTTCAGCTCATCGTCGGGGATCGAATACTACTGCTCCAACCACGACCCAGTCACTGAATTGGGAGACTTCAACTGGAAGCACCAGAAAAGTTTCTAAAGAGAACTAAGGGAGTACTATCGAGTGAGGGTTCTTACCTTGATATTGAACTGCTTCATTGTTCCTTCTAATGCTGCTGCATTGCCAGAAAAGTAGGCAGCTATAGCGTTGTGTAGCAAAACCAACTGCTTGTGCATTACCTTTACCTGAAAGAGAATGAGATGTAGAATTTTACAGACACGATGGAAGAATAGTCAAGTGGTCAGCATTCCCTGAGACTTTTTTTAAAGAACATATTTTTGTTAATTTTTCATTTGCATTGTAGCATATATTGCCATAGATTTGAGATGTTAACATTTTAGAGTAATTGTTGCTAGTGAGCTATAATTAAAGTATAACGGTTATCCTTAGCATAACTCCCTGGGAAAGCGCTAAGTTTCTTTGGAGCAAAAATGATTCATTAAGTTCCACAGAATACTCATCATAGGACAATTTTGAAGGAAGTAGTACTTACTCTATTTTCGTCCAAAAATTGCATCTTCACCGCTACATCAGCTCTAAGTTTCTCATACTGCTCCTTATGCTTGGCAAAGCTCTTTTGGAGCTCCTCTGAGATAGGACTCTGCATTGCCTCTGGTCTGGAGTTTTCCAAATCCATTCGGTAGGCGTCATACTCAATTCTAAAAATAAATGTAAATATTCTAAAGACCATCGTCCAGTCGGGCCAATTTTTATACCTTGCGGTTTCATACTGCCGAATTGTAATTAGTGTGTCATCGATAGTTTTATTGCAGAGCGTATTAACCGAAGAAATGAAAAAATTTAGAGCACTCAAGAGTAATTCACCATTTTTGGTAAGATTCCGTTGTGTCTCTGAGTTGCATGTAAATTCTTCTTGAAGTTCGGGGCTCTTCTGGGCAAGATCTGAGAACGCCTCAGCCAGAGCATGCTGTGTGACGACAACATGATGGAAATGTGAGCTAAAAGCCCGCGTGAGCCGCAAAATGGACAAGTACTTTCGTTGTGTTTCCCGGAGCTGTTCAATTTGGGCCTCCAGCTCAGAGTCTACTGTCCGCTGGGACTTGCCAAGCTTCTCCAGCATAAGTTGTCGCGTACATTTGTATGTCGATATGCTCCAATTTTTTATGGTGTCAATTTTCGAGGCGCTATTCTTTAGCAAATTTGAATCGCCGTTCTGTGCAGGACTAGACGGTGAAACCGGAGTTGCTGGGGCTGTTTGGAATCGATACGGCCCCTAAGTTTAAGTACAAAAAAAAATTAAATTATTCTCGTCACTTACCGGAATGGTTGCGAATTGGTAAACTGTTTGGGGGTTTATAGCTCCGCGCCTCCGTGCCAGAGTGTATGGCGCTGGCACTTTCATTCATCGGAGGTGTATCTTTAAGCATTTCGTGTATGCTCCTCTCTGGATGCACTGAATGCGCCATTTCTATCTAAAATGGGGAAATTGAGTTAAAGTATCATGTTACAATCAGAAAGAATGCATTTCTTCGGGAAGAAACCAAATGTAAACAAAAAATCGATTGCATTCCGGTTCGAGTTTGGAGAAATTCTGCGATTTTCGCCAAATAAAGACATAAAATAAGTTCAGTTCACCATATAATTTCGTTTGGTTTACCTATGTTTGCTGTTAAACTTCTAACTTAAGAATTTCACATAAAAACAGGAATTTTGCAAAATCCCAAGCTCCCTTGACTCGCGTCAGCGATGTAAAGTCAAATTTTGACAGCCAGACGTTAAAATAGAGAGAGAGTTTTATTACAGTGGTTTGTAAGTAGTACCCACATCTGAATCGAGAATCCCAACTTGTTATTTTTTAAATATTTCTTTTTGCTAGTTTTATATGATTTTATTTGGTACACAGTGCCTGTACCGAAACAAAACTTCCAATCTCTTAAATATGATAAAATCAATTTTAAATTTCAACATTATTCGCGGCAAGAACAGAAAATTGCGAAAAATAACGAAAAATCAAAAATGTTTAAAACTAAGACTAAGTATTACCATATGAAATATTCGACGGTTTGTCGGATTTACGCAAAATTTCCAAGTCAGTTGCTTGGCATTTGGCTGTGATAGTGGTTAATGGGTGGAAGTGGGTGCTGAGTTTCTGGAGAAGTTCCAGCTGGTTTTGTATGTTTCGATTTGCATCGTGTCTGCGGAGCTTTAGTATAATCAGCATGACGAAATCGTTGCCGCATTTCGCCTCAGGGAAAATAGTAAAAGGATTTGGACGTGGCTCCAAAGAGCTCGGCATCCCTACGGGTGAGAAAAGTTTCGAGTCTAAGCAGTAGCAAAAAAAAAAAAAAAACTAAGCAAAGATCAATTAATTTGATATTAATTGATATGACTGCGGAATTCATTACCGGACCAATTTGTTTCGATTTATTTCAGCCAACTTCCCCCTGGACGTGGTGAAGGCACTACCCCCAAGCCTAGGGACAGGGATTTACTACGGCTGGGCGAGTGTAGAGCACGGCCCCGTCCATGAAATGGTGATGAGCATAGGCTGGAACCCCTACTACGATAACCACGAGAAGAGCATGGTAAGGGGGGAAATTTCTTATCACTTAAAACTGTAGCAGCTGAACTTTGATCTATTTGTTCCAGGAAACGCATATAATGCACAATTTCAACAGAGATTTATACGGCTGTCTTCTAAAAGTTTGCATTGTTGGATACCTCCGCCCAGAGCAAAACTTCAATTCCCTGGAATCTCTTATTGAAGCAATCCACAACGATATTAATCAAGCAAAGGAGCTACTCGAAAAGGACGAGAATAAGGTCTACAAGGATTCGTCGTTCTTCACAGAGTACAATAATAACAATGTTCAGATTGAGAGCTGTTAGAAGCAATTAAGCTGCGATAGGCTAAGCAATTTCCTGTGGAACACAATAAGTTACCTAATAATTTCTGTCTGTGACACCTTGCCGCTCTCTGTGGCTTTTGTAATGACGCTTGTGTGAACGACCGAGAGACAAATTTTCACAAACAAAAAAGCAAGAGAATTCGGTTTTGTAATCGATGTACTTATTTATTTCGAAGTTTTATTTTTTAGGACTAAGTAGACAAGGAAAATGACATAAAATATAAATCTAAAATATAATCAGGTGTTTTGTAGTATACCCAATTTCTTTACAGCATGTTTTGTAGCTCTTGCATCTGGAGGAGTTGCAATATTTAAGTAAAAATAGAAAATATTGAAAAAAGGATATTACCTCCATTTCTTTTTCGTAGATCTGACTAAGAACGTTATCGAGGGTTTCCTGCATTCGTTGGCGAAGTGTGGGATTCTGAATTGAGGAAATTTCCTGTGCTTTTTGAGCCTGTTGGATCTTTAGATCATCACGCTGCCGTCGTAGTTCAGTAAGTCGAGCGGTGATCTGGTCTCTGGACATTTGAGGCTCGGACGAATCATTGTCGTCCGAGTCATGGCGATTCACCTGATCGAAGAAAGATTTGGATGTGTCTTTAGTTCGGTGGGAAGGATTTAATTTCTCATCTGGAGCCTTAAGACCTTTTGGGCTGTTAAACATTGATTTGTTAAATTCTGTGATCATTTTATCCGTGGTGGCAACAGACATTGAAAAGTCTGACAGCCTGCTATCGTCCGCCGATAGTCGACTATTCTCCTCCATATCTCGGGCATTCTGATTCTCCTCGTCGTCAGAAGATGAAACTTCTCCACCGAAAATATCATGCTCCCCGACATCTCTTGGTGCGATTTGAGAAGTAAGTGCAGTTTCACCCTCCCCATCGCTGTCCAGACTGTCGTTCTTCTGAGCTTTGCTTGCCTGCCCTTCAGACTGTTTACTCTCCTCGTTTTCCTGGGATTGCTCCTTCTGGCTAGATGCACTGCTGCCCTTCATCTGTTCCTCATCCTCGTTGATGATTTCATACTTTACGTTAACCGCATCATTGTCCACTCTCAACAGTCTTTTCACCTCCTTTTCAATTTCGGGTGCTTCCACATATTTCTTTTTTAACGTCTTTCGAAAACGACGTTTTCTCACATTTTTGCAGGGCGGTGTTACACCATGAGGCCATAGAAATTTTTTGTCAACCTTATTCGGATCCTTTTTTTTAGCCTTATTAGGCGATTCTTCGTCCGCTGAAGGAGTGTCGGGTTCCTCCTTGCATATCATCTGAAATTGGTTGTTTATCAAAACCCTTGCTGCATATGTAGACTTTAAAAAAACGAACCATCTGGCATACGTCCGCTGTTTTATAGAAGCTTTTGTTGTCTATCGTTTTCAGAGATTCGATGATCGTGGGAAGGTCAACAACCTTCGCGTGGAGTAGCCAATGGTCAAAGCGAACCTCCCCGTACCGGAGATCTGGCTCCAATTTAATAGAAAGTCGATCTTTTAGGCTGTTTGACCCTGACTGGATGGCTTCCCGAAGGACCTTAGCAGGCTCCTGCAATGAAACTTCCGTGTTTTTCTGCATGCAGTCATAAGTTTTTATATACCTCCGGTATCCGCAAGATGAATTGTGTCTCCAGCTCCACTCCATCGTCTCGTTTCGTTTCTACTTGCTTCATTTTAGAGAGTTTTTGAGAAATACCCTCACGAAGTCATAGATTTGTTGCTTTAATAAATTGACAGTGACAGATGACACCAATAACGATACATTTAGTGCTCGAAAGTTTAGAAAAAATGATATAATGGAAGTTAGATATCTCAAATTTATTTGATTGATCCCAACAAAATAAGAAATTACTTAAATAGTTTTAAGTAGACATCAATAAAAGAAATAAATTGTGTCTTTAATTAAATTCTAGAAATCTCTAGATGGCACTGCTGTCTTATCAGCGTAAAATTGAGTTTTTTGGTTTACGGCTTACTTCACTTTAATATATGTGCAGAGGCGCTGTCACTTGTACTTCCTTTTCCGAGCGAGCTGTAAAAGAGGAAACATGCCGGTGAGTGTTTTTCGGTGGAAAAAAAACAAAATCTGCGTGTAAAGTGCATAAGTTTGTGAAATAAACACAATTAAAGTGGGTGCAAGTGATTAAGGCGTCATTCGGCTTGAAAAATATGTGTTAAAATAAAAATAAATCTGAAAATTTGCAATTTTGAGAAATTTTTGACAGCTGCGTTGTACACACGACAACGTTGTGAAATTCATAGATCTACTTTTTTTTCCTTTTTGTAAATTTGTGTTGATAAATGTGATAAGGCACTAATTTAAAATTTATATAAATTGCCCATGCGACTCAGCGACTTGCAAATAAATTGCTTACACCTTGTGGTGAAATGAAACCGAACATAACCTGAAAACTGCATTCCCCGAATTGGAAGCCTTTAATTTTATCGAATTGTGAAATTGAATCCTTGTAACGTATATTTTTCTGCCTCTTTTTTTTAGTTAGCTAAAGATCTATTGCATCCGTCACCAGCGGAAGAGAAGCGCAAGCACAAGCTGAAGCGTCTCGTGCAGCATCCAAACTCGTATTTTATGGACGTTAAGTGTCCTGGCTGCTACAAGATCACAACAGTCTTTAGTCATGCCCAAGGAGTAGTGGTTTGTGCCGGATGCTCGACGATCCTCTGCCAGCCTACAGGCGGACGAGCAAAGCTCACAGAGGGTAAAATTACCTGTATTTCCCTGTAGCTGAATGTGCTTAATAATTTTAATTATCTTTCAGGTTGTTCGTTTAGGAGGAAACCACATTAAGCTACGTTTTATTTCGTTTAACTTCATCGTGGATAAACTTTTTATTTCTGACAAAAACTCTGAAGAGATCTCTTTCCTTTGTACTTTTTAAAACATTCGAAAATTAAAAGTTTATTCGTGGTACCTCTGGTTTTTGCAATTTTTGGGGCGGGGGTTCTGTAGTGGCTAAATCGATTTGCATTTAGGAGAATTAAGAGTCAAGCAAAATTAGGGATTTTCAAAATGTATCGAATCTATGAAACGGGGTTGTAGCCAAGCGCCAACCGCTAACTGTTATAATGAATATTCGGCTTTTAGTTAATTATTTTAGAACATTCTTTAGTTTGTTTTAGAATGAAGAATTTTGAAAAATATCCCATTGCAGCATCGTCTTCCAAAAATCTTACATGCTCAGCTAAACGTTGCGATAACAGCATGCGGCAGGAAGACTTTTACTATTTGTTCTAATTAGAAACAGTGTTACAGGATTATTCAAAGTATTTTAAATCAAAAATTATACCGCTCTCGGTGATAATGAACAGTTTTTGTTTGCAGATTATTCCGTCAAATGCTGCAAATGGGTTAAATAGATTAAATTAAGCATATAAAATTATTAATCAACTTGTCATTTAGATCGGAGATACACGGACATAACACAAGAAAAGTAGCGAGGGCAAATTATAATCTGGGGACACTGAAGCCTAACCGTTTGAAATTTGACCCGACTTACTCTGCAGTGGACTATTATTCTTTAATACTTTATTTATTTATCGCTTAATACAAGCTACTAACAAAAATAAAAAATTTACATAAATAATATAAATATAACAAATTAGAAAACAAGAGAGAAAAGAAAAATAACTGGCAACATTAGGTGGAATTAAGGGCATTCCTGAGAAAAGATTTACTCAGGTGGAAGTAAAAAAAAGGAAAAGGGTGGGAGTTCGCTTTTCCAAGTATTCGGGTGAGAGGCTCAGAAAGTCCATAGTTGGTACGGTAATAAGCAGGGCGAAAGAGAGGTGCCGAATGGAGGCTACGAGGATTGGTGTAGATGGAGATTCGTTGGAGTAGGGAAGGACAGTCAATCTCACCGGTAAGCAGCTGATGAATGAAGGTAATATCAGCAAGGTCTCACCGCTTCCACAGGGGCTGCAAGTTGATCAGTAAGAGACGATTTTCGTAGGGAAGGTCACGTAAAGCGAAGCGAAGGAACCTACCCTGGACAGCCTCAATCCTATTGATTCGATTGCATTGAAATGGTGATATTCAAGCAGAGGCCTGACAAAGGTAACAAAGAGGGATTTGGCTACGAAGGGATTAAGGAATTCCTTGGACCAACGCCGCTTCACAAAGCCAAGCACGGAGTTGGCTCTAGCAATCACGCTGTCAATGTGTTCACGAAAGTTAAGTTCGCTATCACAAATGATGCATAGATCGCGAAGAGAGGACACAAAGGGGGTAGGTTCATCAGATAGCTGATAAACTCTGGGGAAAGAAGAGTGGCATCTACGGGAGACATTAAGCTCAAGACAGTTTTTATTGCACCAAATGCTACAATTTTCGAAGTCAACCTGAAGCAGTCGGGTGTCAGAGGTAGAGGACATCCGTTTGGAGATTTTCATATTGTCGGCGTATATAGAAATGTGCAAGTGCTGAATAACACATTCGACATCATTGATGATCAGAATGAAAAGCAACGGCCCTAAGTGGCTACCCTGGGGGACCCCCGAGTTGGCCACAAACAGAAAAAAAGGACCTTGTACTGGCGTTGGTCAAGAAAAGACTTCATCCAGAAAATAAAGAGCTGATTGAAGCCAAGGGAGTGTAGTTTGAAGAGTATTAATTTATGAGAGATTTTATCAAACGCTTTGCTGAAGTCAGTAGCAATGACGTCAACTTCATCACCATTCTCCAGAGCACACAGTGTTCTAGAGACGAAGTCACTAAGGTTGGTGGTAGTCGATCTGCCCTTTAGGAAACTATGCTGGGATGGGGAAAAAATCGATTTACAGTGAAAGAACAAGCAATCGTAAACGATGCTTTCAAAGAGTTTAGGTATACAGGAGAGTTTGGGATTATAATGACTTAGCAGTAAATATAAGAAATGTTCGCAATATTATAAAAGGCTTATCAAAATGCACGTTAAAACGGAATATTAAAATTACATAAAAAAGGGATCAACAATTAAATTTCTATGTGCGACCCTTTATACCAAATGTTTATTTGTCTGGGGAGCACAAAATAGAATTAGAATTAGCTTTAACTTATCATTTAGAACTTGCTTTTGGGTTTGTGAGAAATCCACAGAGCCTAAATTCAGGCGGCAGACGGCACTGAATTAGATGAATGTTTTCAGCTTCATGATGTGAAGTGCGACGAGTGGAAAGATGTTAAGTTTTTTTTTTAATTAAATGAAGACAAGCACAACACCAAGAAGTAACACGTCCCGCAACTAATTTTTCTTATGCATGCTTAACAAAATTTCAAAAAAAAAGAAGAACCTATGGAATAGTTTTTGAGGTAATTAGCTGATTGGTTTTGTAAGTGCAATTTTGAAAAAGCACATTTGTTTTTTCATCTGTTATAATGGCGGATGCATTAGAAGAAAATTTATTGCAGCTCTCGCAAAATTCTCGATAAAAAATTCATTTTTCTTATTTTTAAACAACTTAAATAACTTGTGTTTTTGTTCTATTCGACTAAATGTGCTTAATACTTTCGTGGACGGTTACTGCATATGCAGTACTTTCGCTTAGGGGGTCACTACTGCATATGTAGTGTATTCGTTTTCTATAAATTTCATAGTCAATATTTTGAAAAAATTTATAAATTATATAATTTATATAATCAAAGTTCATTGTACATTTAGTAGTATTATTAGTATTAGAGAGAAAGGGGGAGGCGTCAGCCTGGAGCGCTCAGACCACGGTCCATTGCACTCGTCCCCTACCCTATCCGAACTTTTTAGTCATCTTGACGAACCTAAGAACATCAGATAGAAATTGAAAATTGAAGTCTTCCATTCTCATTACACCAGCGCCAAACGTCGTCATGCGCGTACGGGAGAAGGCCGGGCAGTTACAGAGGAAGTGCTCCGTACTATCCTCGTCCTCCCCGCACGAAGGACACGCCGAGTCGCTGATGATCCCTAGGGTGTTCAGATGCTTGCCGCATGTGTTCTGTCCTCTGACCGTCCCTACAAGCTTTTTGCAATCTTTTCTGCCTATGCCAAGTAGAAGTTTTGCATTGTTCCTGTCTGGACGACCAATGTCATTTGGTGAATTTACATGTTGATATACTAGACCATCTCTGATCATGTATTGAGTCCATGGATCTAGTTATCCAGTTTTTCAACTTTGTAAAGCTGACACCAACAATTGGCTCCGGTTCCAGGGGAGGAGAGCTTGCGCCCTCTTTCGCTAAAGCGTCAGAGGCCACATTGCCGTCGATTTCTGCTTGGCAGCAGAATTAAGTTTTTTCTTACATTCCTAGACAATCTTTGATCTGGTGGTGGGATTAAGTAGGGTGACAAGAGCAGCCTTACTGTCCCTCCAGATGCCAATCCTCTTATTATTTACTAATACGATCCAGCACCCGTACCAGATGAGGTCTTCGATCCGTCTGTGTATAAGGTATCAGTTAATCGATCCAGTAATTTGTTGGGATGATCCCATTCAACCCTTACCGGGAGATTTATCCGAAATCTTTTTCGGAACATGGTAATTTGCGTCATATCATCCGTCGGCATGCTAAAAGGAGCGCAGTGCTCTTCAAGTCTTCGGGATAAGATGCCATGTCCCATAGCATGTCCATCATGCCATAGTCTAGACTTTTTTAGTCAACATATAGCTTTCATTGCCTCTTCCTGGATTGCGAGGTCCAAGGGCTGCAAATTAACCATTGCTCATTGTACATACATACAAGAATCTGATAGCCACTTTTTTATGCTTAATATTGGCAGAATTGTGTTACTGGACATTTCAAGTGGCAAGCAAGGAATATTTTGGTAAAATACCGGTCATTACTACATTTGCATTGATTAATGTATGTGAGTCAAATTAGTTTCAATTGGATTTTTAGTGGCATTTTTATTTGATTTATTTTCTGTATAAACCCTTTAATGATAGCATTAAAATCTGGAGTCATCTAAGAGAAAAGCGAAAAAAATTCGAAGAGTATTTATTCGACAGATGAGAGTGGTGAGGATTTTGAAAACAAATTCTAATAAATATTATTATATATGACCATATATCTAGAGATACGTTTGGATATGCTCAGATCCTGTCAATATTCGGATCTAAGCATATATAAGGGTTTGGATCCAATCATATGGATATAATTTTTTTTCTCGGAACGTATGTATGGATTATATCTGATGCGATCTAATTATATGGGATCATATTGTAATAAGATCCGGCTCTATATTTATTTATTAAAATATAATTTATAAAACAAAACATTTTCACTATTATTAAAAGATGATTGGCAAAAATAATTTTAGAAAAATTCTTAATGGAAATTAAATCTATAATACATATGTATATAAAAATAATTCATGGTTTTATCAATCATTTAATCAATGTTTGAACATTTGGCTGTATGAACGGATTGACAGACAGTTGTTTGGCTTAGAAGACCTCAATGCCAAGGATTATGTATAGTTTTCATGATTATGTATGTAAAAAACAAAAAAATGATATCCCTATTAGAAAGTTTGTTTTTTTTTCGCATTAAATTAATGATGATGGCGTGATGAAGTACTTCGCTGCTATTCGTTGCGTGCCTTTTTCACTGAAGTAACCATACAAATTGTTATTAAGCTCTTTGACTTCGTGCAAATCGTATGTGTTTTATTTCAAAGAAAATTTATTGGATAAAATTGGACATTTCCGATTCGCGCCACCCAGAGAAGCCGCGGCGAGACTTCTTAAAATATTTTCCTATTATAGCAATTAAAAACAAAACTCATAATCAAAGACTTGATCAATAAGGTTTTAGTTTCGTGTATACTGAACAACGAATTTCTATTGACTATGAAACCTCAAAATCTTATAAGTAAAGAAGAGGTAAAAGAGGTGGACCGTGGTAGCAAAATGAATTTTGGACTATATTTCAAATCACTTCCACATTAAATTAGAATGTTGTAGAAGTTTTTAACTAAATAGTATTTATGATCAACCGGATTAAAACCGGGATACTCAGCTAGTTGTTACATAAATTGTAGTTAAAAGGCATTACAATTTTACAGTTGAGTGCAAAAACTAAATTTTTTAAGGCAACTATATTCAAATTCGACTTTCCTTCTTTTTGGTGACCTTTTAAAAAATGCATTGATCTTTTACTCTGTACGCTATCGATATGGAGCCCATCTGCCTTATTCTCAATGCTTTGCAAGCTACGCCGAATTTCCTCCCATTAATTGAACCCATAAATTTTACAAGGCGAATTTGCCGGGCCATTGTCATATTTGAAAATTCTTTTTGCATCAACTCCTTCGACTGAGTCTCACCCTCTCCTGGCGACAGCTGGTGGGACAAATCCTCTTATCAGTCCGCTAACTCCGGCACAATGTGCACATCCTTTCCGTCTGAGCCTGTCGTCGGCAAAGCAGATGAACTGTAAAAAAAAAGGGAAAAACTAAGGGAAGAAGCGAACGTTCCATTTGCCATTAATGAAATTCCTGGCCGGGGTGCCCCCGGCCCTGCATGCGAGGGTCGAATGGAAGATAATTCCAGCCTCGCTAAGTATGCCATTAAGCTGATTGCTCTATAATATTAATGGAAGCTTCCAGCACGGTTATTTGCCTCAACAGCCCAGTTGTCTGCATGCTCGAGAAGCCCGATGGCAGTGGCTTCGTCGTCTTCGCGCCCGCTTCCCGACCAATGCCCAAAATTTTTATGCCCTTCGATGTAGAGCATACCTGAAGTGTGCGAAAATTGCTTTCCTTTTCATTCTGATAAATTATTTTGGTTATCATTTCGGCTGAAATTGGCGCTGCAGAAAGTGTATGAGGTCTAGAAGAGGGCCTTCGCTGAGCGAAGAGGGCTCCCTTTTCGAGTGCCGATTGCGCTTCGAGGGCTTCCTCGAAGGTTTCTTGAAAGTAAGCAGCATTCATTTCACTGGAAAATGATTCATAATACTCTACCAGCGTTGTATCGATTGGGGACTTTAAGGTGCTTATAAGAACTTACGGAGCTCCTCCAGCTCGGTATATTCTTCTATTTATTTTCCTTAATCACATGTCGTCATAGAGTCGAAAAATCGGATTAAGTTGGTCAGAGAGGGGAATGTATAAAAATACTACTTTCAACACTCAAAGAATATTGTCCTCATAAATAAAAGCCAATTTGAAGTCAAGTGCGAGTTAAAATCGCATATCATTCGTCTGCCCATTAATCCTCTTTTATTTATTTCTGAAGAAGTTATTTGTTGTTATTTTAATGTATAGTTTAGATCTCTGTGGCAAAGTATACCTAGTTCTTTGAGTATTTTCAGATTTTTATTCCTATTGATTCAAGATCTTTATCTTTATCTTAAGACCCCCAATTTTAAATACTCGTATATATTTTAATTTTAAAAATTTTAAATTCGTTGGCTGTAAACTTTTTCACACTGCATAATTAAAGCCAAGACTTTGCGTAAATTTCAAGTTTGATATTTTCATCATTTATTAGTTGTAATTTGTTAGTGACATCATGTTTGAAGACAAAAATTGTGTACTTTTCAAAGAGATTTTCCATTTTTAAGTTAATTAATAAATGTTTCTGTATCTGGTATAAATATAATAAACGGCAATGATCTTTTATTAATAAAACACATTCATTAATGTTGTAAATTATTACCTAGGTTAAGGGGTTATACTCAGTTAGAATTTTCAAAAAAATCGATTTTTTTTTGTATTCTCGGAATGTACATATATTTAAGTATATTCTCTGAAAATTTGAAGTCAATCCGATAAATATTTTTGGAGATATACCGGAATTTGTAAGGCCCCGTCAGAGTGTTACAAAGCGTGATCCTTCGATTGAATATAGAATTTTAAATTTCATTACTGTATTTACTGCGATAAGTGAATATGTGAAATGTGACTCTTGTGACGGAAAAATAAAATTTGAAACTGCTTCTTCCCGTGGACTTTGTTTTAAAATCGTTGTTGTGTGTGATAATTGTGAAAATAGATGATACCATGTAAGTTGAAGAAAAAAAATTTTAACTATGTTTAAATTACTTCTGAAACTTTAAACGCGTTTTTCTCAAAACGGTATTTTCAAAGTCGGTGATCTCGGTTACTCAAAAATGGCTCAAGCGACCGGTCTCAAAATTTTACACAATCTTCTTAGATATATTCCTCAGGTATTGAACGAAGGAATAAGATTTTAAAAAATAATTACTATTTTTTTTAACAATTTGCAATGAAAATTTCAATCAAAAACGAAAATGTTTTTTCAAATAGACGCCATTTTGTCAAAAATCAATATTTTTATTAGTCCTTCGTTCAATACCTGCATTAATCTATCCCTCAAAAAAATCAACCATTTTTTTTTATTTCAGATAATCCAAACCGCCGAAATGGAGATCACCGCCAAGCGCCTCTTTTTGAAGGTCGTTCGGGACATCATCTACAGTAGCGGTGCACATCAATATTTTTACATGATCGACGCGCTATTGTATTCTTAAAAATAGGCTCTATTTGAATAACAATCACTTGTAATTGATAAATAAAAACAGTTTCTTTAAAAAATTCATAAAAAGACGTCTTTTTTGAGCCTCGCAACTGCGTATAACCCCTTAAGTCAATTTGACGAACGTACAACACTTTATTTTTAAAAAAAAACATACATATATGGTAACGAAAATATTGTTATAGCAAAGTATTGATATCTAAAATGCTTATATCTTCTACTCAATAAGTATCCGGATTTTGTCAATAAAATATATATTTTTAATTTTTATCGCTTTCAAAGTAAGGTCCTTCCGAAGCGACATACATATGTCAGCGCATAACCCAATCCTGGAATAACTTTTCGTAAGTCCGTGCAGGAATGGCTTTTAGTTTCTTCAATAAATTCTCTTTTACCAATTCAATCGACAAAGTGGTAATTTGAAGTAATGCTATGTTTCATAAATGTAGAGTTATTTGGATGCTCAAAAATCGTTCGTGTTTTCTTCAATATTTGATATTGATGTGCGTTCAAAACGAGGCAAGTTTTCGACCACTTTACGACTGGCTTTGAATATTTGGTACCACTCGAATGCCTGTGTTCTAGACATAGTAGAGCCTCTATTAGTTTTCTGCACCATTTTCAATGCGTTTGTTCAAAACACATCATTTCAAACGAACCCTTTGTTCAACACTTTTATCCATATTAAAAATCTCCAAAAGTACTTGCGGTGTTTTCACATAAACAATTGTCGTAAGTAAACTAATTAATAGATTGCGCTCAAATTTACACCAAATGTACCAATATACCGGAAAATTTGCTTTTTGAAAAAAGCCTATTACTTAACGAGTACCTAACAAAATCCGGGTATTTATTGAGCAGAAGGTACAAAAAAGTATATTATTTTATAGGTCTTTTGCTGAGTAGTCGTATGAGAAAAATGTAAAAGTTATCTGCATCTTTCGTTGCAAAATTCGAAATCCGTCAAAATGACTCATTCCGTAAAAGGTAACGTAAATTGAAATATTTACCTAGAATTGGTTGACGGCATCAACAAGTTTTCACCTATGATTTGTTTCTCAATGGAGAGCTTTAAAAAGTTAGTACCAAAGATCATATATCTCCCATATATTCAGGATATAATATTTTGCTGGATTATAGAATTAACATTTAATTAATTCGATATTATGATAAAAATTTCGAAACATTAAGAAACTTTAAATACACATTTTAATGGTAATCCGTTGAATTATAATATTTTCGGTCATCATTCCGATATTAATCCTAACAAAACTCTATTCTTTATTACTTTGAATACTGTCTCAGCTAAGCCTGTCTTTTATATATTAAACTATTGGATATATGTGTAATAAGTCTCCAAATATCTATTCATAGTTTTTCGATTTGACCCTTACTTTTCTATTTAATATTCAATCTCTTCTGATTGCTGAAACGCCTCTCAAGTTTGCCTGTTCTTGAAAATTGGAAAAAAAAATAAAATTAATGATGTCAATACAAACGATATAACAAGATTGATTATCGATTTATTAATCATCTTTAATTACAGGTATGTAGGTACAGATCCATATTTAGAAAGATTGTGGTATGTGAGAAAAATATATCTAAAGGTGCTGAGTATGAAAATATAAATTTATATTTTAAAAATAAAATAAAGGTGTTAAACAAAGATGATTAATAAATTGATTGCATTTTTTGACTACTAAGATATTTCCTATGAAAATACTTCAGTCAAATCTATTTCATTTATATTTCCATACAATACTTCAACATTTTCTTTCAAATAGTTATTTAAAACATGATTAAATAACATTTTATTATTTCGAATAACATGAATTAACATTTCGTATGATTTATTATGTTTTATTTTACTAAGTATTTTTCTTGAAAAACTCGTTTATCAGTACAAGCCTAGGTTCTGCTATTAAATAAGGAACAACTTATAAGCTATATAAGGTGAATAACAAGAAATGAATAAGGTGATTTATAAAAATTCATCAGATTCAAAAATACTTTGCAGGCTTTTCCAAGTATTTATGGTATATTACATGATAAAGAAAAACAAATTCGCATTAACTTTACACCCTATATTTATAAATAAGTTGACTATTATATTATATTATACTGCAGAATGTGTACCCTGTATGGACGATAAATAAACCAGAATATACAGAAATTTTAAACATTTATTACCCTTTCACAGAAAAGTGAGCGTATTTATATTCTGTCTGCTCTATACAATGCGCATTGTTCTCGTAAATAGGAGCAATTGTAAAACGCGGCGAAGGCGGGTATCTTAAAACTTCACTTCATTTTCTAGAGGAGCGCCCATGAAGGTGAGGCACAGTCCAAAGATTTTCCCATACACGTGACATCCTTAGAGCAAGTCAGAGGAGCCACATGTATTTTTAATGTCGCCACCTCGGAGACAACCAACTCGAGAGTTAGTGAAGACGGAGCTTATCGCTGATGACTAAAGGAAATCATAACGGGCGCACATCACGGAGAAGCCCGAGGGGCCCCATCTTACCGTAGAAGTATCCACCGCTCGAAGCTATAACACTCATTCGAAGGAACCGAGGTCGCTCAGTACAATTTTATTATCCAATTTCCGCTTGTACTAAGGCGAAGTTTCTTTCGGATGATGGCACTAAAATTTACGGCTGCATCAGATAAGCACCCTGTGAAATTTCGTAATTGTGACTCTATTAAATTTTGGGCGGGCAGGCGACTGTAATTTTCATCTAGCTATAAGCACGACTCGGGAATCATTCCTTGGTGGATGGTGCCTGAGAAACCTCGTACAGTTGCATATATGGTAGTATGATATGAATTGGAGTTGGGAATCCTCGAACCTACAGGAAACGACTATACCCGGCTAGAGGACAACTACCAAACATGCTGGCAAAGTGGCTGCTTAGTTCCGTGAATTGATCCGAAATTGCTCGTAATGGAGCAACTTAGGCACTTCGCCTCTTTCAGGTATCCGAGAACCGCAGGAGTTTGCGGCATTCATCATATCGTAACTATGCACCTCTCCCGGCAGGTAATCCACTTCAGCGAGGTATGGACAGTTGTTTTAGTGCCGTTGTAGAACTATTCCTCTAAATTCGATACTGCTTTCCACCCGTGCTACGTCCTGTGTTGCATCTGCTGTGGAAAAGTATTATTACGTGATATTCTCATCTGTTTGCATACGCCCAGGTGGAATACGTGTGCAGTTTCAAATATCGATTTTGTACAGATTGCAGTTAGCAGGGCAAATGCCTCACCCTTCTGTGAAAATAGACAAAGCTCTGGCTTTCGTCTGCCAGGGACTCTGCTGGTTGCTGCCCTAATTGCCTCAGTCTGGAGCACGGAATCCAGGTTTTCAAAGGAGCTCCCGATAAAGCATTTCCGGCCAGTAGTTAAACATAAGCAATTGGGAGCTCCCAAAACCAGGGACTAGTTACTCCCACGCAGCGATTCCTTCCTCCCTTCCTTCCATGCCCTAGCGCAGTGGCCGCTAGGCATCTGGTCCAGTCCGTGTGGCAGCAGCAGAGTGCGGCGGCAAATTTGTGTATTTCAAAATTATAGAGATATTCACAAAATTGAAAATGGGGGAATTTACTAAATCAGTGCTCCCGCACTAGATCGGGCAAACTTATTCACTCACTCAGTACCAGCCTAGATATTTGCAAATTATTACCTTTTACAGGGCTTCACAGGTGCAGAAACCCAAATTGATTTGACTATCTGCTACAATTTCTATGCTGCACTGATTACGAGCGGACGCGAAATGATGTACTTTTGCGTTTAAGATTTCCGGCTTGTTTGATATTTGAATATTAATCTCTACTGGAATCAGTATGGGTTCACATTATGTATTTATGTATTTAATTTATGTAACAAAGGAACGTGGTAGGTATGAGTCCCCCAAATAGGAAGTGAGTACATATTCGGATCAATTCTGGATGATTCTCGAGGAAGTAAAATAAAGTTCTTTCTTTTTTCATAGCCATGTCCGTTGAAGGGAAGATTCATTTAATTTTCCTTGGGAAGCTCATACAGTTACAACTTCAGAAGGCATTTTATAAACTTTTGTGAGGCTTGTTTTTAAATTGCGAGAAATCATGAATCGCTTGGGATTTATCTGGTCTTGCTATGAGAATGGAAGTTGGTAAAAAGCTCAGGATAAGAGAAAAAATACCGCTTGTAAAGAAAAAACTACTTATTTTATAAAAACTAAATTAAATTAAATAGAAAAACTGAAAAATCCTTAAATTAACTCTCATTTATCCAAGAACGCATGTATGCGACTCGTCAACATTATTCCCTGTTTGTTATTTCATTAGATGAATCTTCATGTAGTTAGGTTTTCAGGTTCGCTGGGTTCATTTTCGGTAATCCTTGGATAGGGTTGCAAATAGAAGTTAAAAGTGGTTGATATTTGGAAATGCACCGAAAATACCCCCTTTGTAATCCACTAGTTGTGTCGTATAATCATATGAAAACCCAAAATCAAAATCAGCACCTTCAAAAACTCTGATCATCATGTTTTCATTGAAATGCGTCTGACCAGTTTTTAGACGGTACCTGTTTTCTAGTTCCACCAGTTAAGGGGCGAACGTATAATGATGTTTATTCTCTTAGAAAATATTTTTTTGTTTCATTTCATTATTCCAAATTCAAAACGTATTCATATAACATATAATAATTCATTTTAGTGCTAGAAGGTATAAACTTTATGTATATGTACATAATTAAGTTCAGATTTTGGGAAAAAAAATAAATTAAATTAAAAAATTATTAGTCTATTGGAAAATATGAATTCTTATACATATTTTTGTTATCAGTGATAATGATGTCTGATCACAATTTGACTCTAAGGAACATATACTTTTATTATATTGTGAATTATATGGTACACAAATGTAGAATTGGGAATTGGAATACATTTTTGAAATTCTTTCGATTGTTATTTTTATGTAATGAATACATATGAAAATTTTTTGTTATAAGTGTATATTAAAAATTGTAAGAAAAATTCGACCTCAACAAACTGATGCATAGATTTAGCCATTGCGAACACTAGATTATAAATATATTTTTAGTATGATATTAGTCTTGATTGAAAATGACTAGATTTATTCGAAAATCTGTGCGCTTGTGTGTAAAATAATAAAATAAAATTATTTCTATATCCCGTTTTTATACTAAGCACAAGTACATACATACATATTGTATATATGTATAACTATATGTAGTTTTTCAATAAAAAAACTAACAAATAGAAGCTGTTATATTCATGTACCAGAAACCTTGGCACTTATTGTTTTAAGTATCTGGATACTGTTGTTTTTTACCATTTTAGTTATAAATACAATACACACTTTAAAAATTAAGAAAAATATGGCAGGTATTTAAATTAAAATACAAATTTTCAATAACTTATATTAATTTATCTTCTATAGTTGAAGTTGGTATTTCCCAATTTCAAACTGCAAATCAAGTCCCAGGGATGAAATGGAAAATATTCGAATTTGAGTAGACTAATGAAAATCCGGTGATAACTGGTCCATTTAATACAAAGTCAGAAATTATGCAGAATTATTAAAAGCGCCATCACTGCGATTGGGAGGAAATGACGATCGTTTGTGCAATGTTTGCTGTTGAGAGGGCTTAAAAGTGAAAAATTGGCATTAAACGCAATGTACCACCGCCCCGAAAGTAGATTGAATTAAATGTGAAAACTTTGATTTGTCCAATTAGCCGACCATTGGCCTCTCTGGTTAAAAACAACGAGAATCATGGGCAATTTAGTTCAACTTCGACCAGCCACCAATTTCATTTTGTGGCAATAATTCGTGCTGAATTCGAGGATAATTGAAAATGTTGGATGAACTCATGAAATTGTGGCCGAAGGTGGTCTACTGGGATATCCGTTGGGAAGGATCGATATCCTCTTTAATTGGTAAAGTAATTAGTTCTTTTTGCATTGGTCGACAGACAACCTTTTGCACTGTGATGGATTTTAGTTTTTTGTACAGGCTCAGGGCCGACTTTATAGGAGCCGAGCTTTATAGGAAAATATTATGTTAGATTTTGATTTCCTCCTTGGTAATTTCACTATTAAGAGACGACCTGAAAAATTAGTTATTATAATTAAATTAAAATTACGGGTAATCGATGGATGGACCATAAACTTCGAAGATATGACTAGTTTCGAGCATACAATTTTATAATACAATAATAATAATAATATTTCAAACATTTAAATTTGTAAAGCTTTAGAATTTAATTCTCCATTTTCTGGACCGTGGGGGAGAGGCAGTAGGAGATTGTCACCCAATATATTGTTGTTTTAAATACCAACATGTAACATGTAGGGCATCAAATGAAAGCTGATTAAATTCGTATTTCAACAATATCACTCACTTAAATTAAACTTTGCGAATTTTCAAGATGGCATATGTTGTTTATAAAATTAAAATCCAGACAACAAAATTTAAGAATTGTTTTTTCGGTATGGGTAGGAACACCTCAAGCATAGTCTGAATGTAGTCAGGCACTTAACCTATTAAGCTGATATAGGAAGGGTCAAAAATAAGAGCCCAAACACCCAAGACTCCCTGGCAATTATATTGTAAAAACCATTTAATTCCAATTCCATGATTTTTACAGGAGTTCTCCAAACTTCATCGCCAAAGGTTTCCCTGCTTTTGTTTCTAATTAGTTCGTCTCGACTTCCTATTTCGCCTTAAAAACTGGAGAAGGTACCTTTACTTTGCCGTCTCCACAAAATGTCGGGCTCCAGCCTCAACGACGCTAATGAAAACTGGCTTTGCACTCTTTTCGCGTGCACCGGAAAATTACCACGTCTCAAATTGTAATTTTCCCGGCACAGATTTTCTAGGTATTTATTTATATATAGTATAGTATATACATAATTTTTTATATTATCGTGTTCCTTTGCTCTGCGTAACGCTTTTTTGCCAGCTCAGACCTAGTTAGGCTTGAATGTTCCCTCATTGCTAGGACAACTCGAGACACGAAAATAAGTAGGAACAAGAGTCATAAGTTAAATTGCCTCGAGTCAGCATCTGGTAGGGGTGGACGATGCCGTCGTCAGAATGATAAACGAAAAATAGGAGAGAAAAAATACACAACAATAAACTCCTACTAAAGTTTCAAAAGGGTCTTTGGTACAAAAAGCGCATCGTAGTGATCGCCTCCGACTGGAATCTTCTAACAAAGTAAAATTAAAAGCGGATTTGATGGTCTTGATAAATTTTAATATTTTCTGAGGAGGTTCAAGACGGATGAAATCCTTTCAAAGATGGGACTAAGTGGCTGAAGAAAGCAAAAAGGTTTCGTAGCCTTCCTTACGGACATGAGGAGGAGGCCCGGTGCGAGTAACGACGTCTGTCTACTAAATTAAAATAAACATTGTTAAAGGTTATTACTTTTACTTAAAATTATTAAGATAATTTATTTCTAAAATTAAGCATTAAACTCTTGGCTGTTTTAATATTGAGATTCAAACATTTTTAAAATTTGAATTAATCGTATTAGCATATGATTGGCTTATATGTTAGTACTAAAAATCCACTAGAAGGGAGTGATAATCTCGCTTTCAGATTCTACTTCTTTGGGCCGGATGCAAAGCATCGCCCGACAGATGAGTCTTTTAAAGGACGCAGTAATTACCGAAGAATGCCTGGAATAAATTGGTTTTCGGGGAGAGCGCCTACAAAGCTATCTGTAATTAATTAGTGGGAGTTCGGTAGCCGTTCTGGGCTTATTTAAATTTCATTTGAAGTACACGGGGCCACTCTTACTCGCATAATTCTGTGAAATGAATACTGCGAGAGGCCGTACGAATATTATTCATTTGCAAAATCCTTTGTCAGGAGGAAATATGTTTAATAAATGCAGTATGCGGCCAGATTCCAATTAAAACGCGTAATTAAAAGCAATTTAAAATAAAACGGTGAATAACTAATTCGATGAAGCAGTCAGGTAGCGTGGAAAAATTATTGGGCCTTAATTAAGTGAAATATTCAATAAGCATGGGCGGAGATAATGGCAGTGGTGGTTTAACTGGCTTTCAGCTTCTCGCGGCCGCAAGCCTCTGAAAATTCATTTAATAACTCGCACACCATAAACAAAAATAAGTTCGAGCAGGTGGTAACGGATGAAGTCCTTAATTGAAAAAATGTATAAGTTGCTTTCAAACAGAAAGTAGAGTTCCTATTAAAATTTTAAATTGTTTGCCAACTTTGTCGGACTTATAAAGATATTAGAGTTTCCTGCAGGGAATCATAGGGCTTTTAATAGGACGCATCTACGGATCGAACATATGTATGTTCGTTAATAGAAAATCTATAACTGGATGTGTTCAGTGCTCTTTTTATCAGTATTTTAAATTTATCCGCACAGTAAACTTTTAAAATGTTTAAATTATGGTATTTAGTTGAACTTCAGAAAAATATAGACATATTTTGTTTAGTTTATAAGATAGAATCAGTATCATTTCCACATTGACCACAGAAAAGAAATATAATTGCAGTTAACATCTTAAGTCTCTATACTCTAAAAAGTTATTTCAATAAATAAAGGCATCTAATTATCTAAAATTGTCGTATTTAAATTCAATAGGCAACTAACCACCTTTAATTTTAACTTCAGTTTCTATTTAAATGTGTTGCTGTTGAAAATTGAGTAGTTTACGAATTCTAAAAATATTTAATTAATTCATTAAATTTCAATAAAATATTTTCATTTACTTTAAAAAATATTTTTAATACTAATGAAATTTGAGTGGCATTAAGTTTACTTGATGAATAGTAAATTTCGAGTTATTTTTTCAAGTGTATTAAATTATGACGGTGTCAATGGTCCTAAAATACCGTTTTTAGGATATATCATTAGTAGGCATAAATCTAATTAATGGTAGTGCGGGCTTTACTAATTTTGAATTGCTATATTTTTTTGGTATATGTTTCTCAAAGAAGGATCCTTTCCATAATCTCGTAAGATCGGAAAAATATTTGGATTTATTGTTTTATTAGTTGCGATTTGATGAATATGAAGTGAAGAACGACTTTAACTAGTCACAACAACAAAATAACATATGCCTATTTTTAAGGTTCGATTATCCATTTAACAACATAAAAGATGTTTTTGAAAGTGAGGCATGTTTTCACAAAATTCAATCATGATACATTTTATTTAGTAATAAAAAAATTCAGAAACTTGTGCCTTTTAAAAGAAACAAGTTTTGAATAAATCAATTATTTTCTGTGAAAAATATGTGTGAAGTTGTAATAAGTGTAAGGCCCTCATATTGACTCTATCGAAGGTTGAGAAGTTTCAAAACCTAATATAGATCATGTGTACCTATTAAATGTCACTGAAATCGTATTATGCATTTGAGAAATAAGGTAGATGAATAATAATTCTGAAAATTTATCACTTAATTAGGTATTGCGGATAAAAAAGATGAAAAAACATTTCCAGTAACTTCTAGGAAATCCTAATGTATAATTTTAATAACAAATATAAAATAAAATACCCCCAATGCCATCGTTGTATACCAGGAGAGTGATCACATCTATTTCCATTATTAGCTTCCTTTCTTCCCTTCTAGTTTTTTCCTCTGTCGAAATCTTGGCATGTCTTCAAGTCGCTTAAGGCTTTTAAAGAGGCAATGAGTTGGCTTTTGGGGTTGACAATTGGTAGCGACGATAGCGTCTTGGGGAAGTGTCCCGTAAAAAATAATTTTTTAGGCGAACGAGCATTTGATTTGCTCGGAAGTAAACATAGCATGGGTCGTTGTAAAACCCTACAACTGGGCTCAAGGCATGAGGTAATACCGAGCTCATTTGTATCATTTTTATTCCAAGCAATGGGCGAAGGGATCGATTTTATCCTGGTCACGGCTTTTTAAAGGCGACACTCTCATATGAATTTTCAGAAGGCGATCAGGGGCCAACATATCGCAGTAATGACTTCATGCGGTCCAGTAAACTTAAATTGGAAAAAGGATTTTCCTGTTCGTCTTCTGATCGGATGGCTCACTTTTTCTGCTATATCATCAAAAATGCTGCATTGAAACCGTCACGATTTATCTGAGAGAATTAAATCCTGAAGAGAGGGTACCCCAAGAGTTTGTTAAGCCCCACCAGAAATGATACTGACATTTTTCGGCTTATGAAGCCGCATTTTTTGCAATATTTTCAGGATAAAGTGCAAATGTTTTCAGTAAAATTTCAAAGTAGCGGGAGGTGGATCGGATGTGGTACCATCTTATTTAGTAAGATATCAGAAGGAATAGAATAACTATTTACAGAAATTATTCACTTTTCTTTTATTTAAAATATTTGGAACATAAAAAAATATAATAGTAAAAAAATGAATCGAAGGAAAACTACTGCCCGGTATAATAGGGCAGAATGGAGTATGCTACTGGAAATCAAAAGTTTTAATATATGTATATAAGCAAGCAAATATAATTTGCTAATTAATAATTTGTTTTCAATTTTAAATTCAAATCATATTTTATTATTTCAAGATTACGGTTTTACAAGGTAAAAAGGATATACAGCCAGTCCTAGAATCTATTTTATTTATAATTATTATTTTATCCACATATGACTTAGCCAATTTGGAAAAATTCAATAGAAATCCAGTGTTTTTAATTAACTAACTATTTAATATATGTAATTACTACCTAATTGACTATACTATTCAATTACTGCCAGCCGCTTAATTAATTAATAATATTAATACTACTTAATTAAGCTGTCTGATTAGAGGGGTATTCAAATAATACGTGTATTGAGTTTGTCACTTATTGCATATACGCATTGAAACCAAACCGATATTGCTTTAAATATTAAAATTTTATTATAATATATATTTAATGTTGATATTCTGCTTTTGAAGGGAAACATTATTTTAATCAGGATATTAATTTTCTGAAGAACTGATAAGATATGTTTAGAACAAATAAAGGTCTTATCTACTATGACCTAGGTACTTAAAATTAGTTAGTGGAGTAGTATAATTGTAGTTCACCATTTTGCGTTAAGGGCTTCATACCATAAAGTCTCAAAGGGATCCAGTACATCTAAAAGAACAAGTCCAGTCGATCTTGTTTCATGGTTTGCAAGATTATTTAATGGGTTTTGTCTTAATATAGGATGGTGGAGGTGTTATGGTGGATATGAGTAAAACTTGGTTTGGTATTATCGAATTTTCTTTGACAAACTCAAGAAATTTCCATTTAAGAACTTTTTTTAATATTATAGATAGATTGGTTAGGTGGCTGATAGGGCGATAGCTTAATGGATTATCTGGAGGTTTTCCAGGCTTTAACACTGGTATGATGCTAATTAATAATGATTCTTTATCATCGATGTCAAAACCAGCACACGACATATGTGTCAATTTGTCACACCTGACACAGGAGCATCAGTACTCATTTGTCTGAGAATCCCACGTCGGATCTTTCGTTTTCATTTTCTGAACTTAATATATATTTCTTTTATGCTATTCCTCCTTTACTTTATAAATATTTCTTTTATGTTTATTTGTTTCCAATTCATGTAGATTAAAATATGTGGGTACTATCCCATTCCGGTGCATTCATTTTGCCTCAATATACAGTGGGAGTCAAAAGTGAGGGTACACCATAAAAATTTCTTTTCAAATTAGGATTAAGAAGAAAATTTAACGAACAAATCTAGTAATGATTGATGAAAAATAAACCTTTATTCATTTGTAACAAAATACAAAAACAATCACTTCAAAAAACCAAGAGTAAAAAATTTTATAAACGAATAAAGCAAAACGATGCAATATTTACAAGTCAAAAGTGAGTGCACACTCGCCTAACTGCAGCCAATTCAGTCTAACGGTACCAGCTTTTGCTCTAGAATTACATTCAGATGTTAGTGATGATAACTGGATATGATTGTTGTCATTTCTGATTTACCATTCAACGAGTTAATTTAAAAATTTAAAAATGAGACAAGAAACATCTTTAGAAACTCCAAAAATAATTCTAAGATTAAAGAATGAAGGAAAGAGCTTGCGAGAAATATCTCAAATTATAAAAAGAAGTGCAAATTGTATAAAAAATATTGTGGACAAATTTAAAAGTTTTGGAACTATTGAAAATTTGCATCGCTCGGGTCGGCCAAAGCGCTTAACTGATAGAGAAGCTAGAGATATTGTGCGAGAAGTTAAACAAAATCGAAATCCAGTGCTGTGAAAATTTCAGAAAGGATTAGCAGAGACTCCGGAAAGCCAGTTAGTGCGTCTACAATACGGCGAACTTTAAATAATAATGGATTACACGGCCGAGTTCCACGTAAAAAACCTTTAATAACCAATATCAATAAAAAGAAACGCTTACAATTTGCTAACAAATATAAAAATTTTGATAATTCCTTTTGGAAAAGTATTGTTTTTAGCGATGAAAGTAAGTTTGAAGTTTTTGGTTGTAAAAGAAGTACAAAAGTGTGGAGAAAAAGAAATGAGGAACTCGAACCGCAGAACCTTTGTCCAAGAGTGAAACATGGTGGAGGATCAGTGATGGTCTGGGGATGCATGGCAGCATCTGGGGTAGGAAATCTTGAGTTCATTGAATCTACAATGAACAAGCAAGGTTATTTGAACATTCTGCGAAAGAATTTAGTATCTAGTGTGGAAAAGTTGGGGTTGCCTAGGACTTGGATCTTTCAATAAGACAATGATCCTAAGCACACGGCCCACATAGTGAAAGAATGGTTGTTGTACAACACTCCAAAACAATTGGATCATCCTCCCCAATCCCCAGACCTAAATCCCATCGAACATTTATGGGAGTATTTAGATCGTAAAATTCGCAGAAGAACTATCACCAACAAAGAAACTCTCAAACAAGTTCTTTTTCAGGAATGGCAGAATATCCCGGTCAATGTTACAGAAAATTTAGTCCTTTCAATGCCAAGAAGGCTACAGGCTGTCCTTGTAGCCAAGGGTGGTCAAACAAAATATTAAATGTGTCACAACTACAACATCATTTGTTAATTTTGATATAAATTGTTAAGCGTACCCTAACTTTTGACTTGTAAATATTGAATCGTTTTGCTTTATTCTTTTATAAAATTTTTTGCTCTTGGTTTTTTGAAGTGAATGTTTTTGTATTTTGTTACAAATGAATAAAGGTTTAATTTTTATCCATCATTACTAGATTTGTTCGTTTAATTTTATTCTTAATCCTAATTTGAAAAGAAATTTTTGTGGTGTACCTTCACTTTTGACTCCCACTGTACATATACTCGTATGTATGAATGCTAAACAAAATTTTAAGTTAATTGGAATCAGTAGGTATTTATATAAGGTGTTCTATTCCCCTCCAAAATCGATCCTTTTCCTCTAAAATTGCGAACGAAAATTTACTTTCTCATGGAGAAGGTGAATTTAACAAAAACTTTGTTATTCCTTTGAGACACATCGTACGATGTTAGTTGATAGTAGCGTTCAAACAAGCGTGTTTTGATTTCGCCTCCTCTATGAAACAGTAAATTTTCGATTGCGACTTTAGGGAAAGCCCTTCAAAAAACTTTAATCAGGAGACCATGTAGAATCGATTGGCATATCGATTAGTGTAACACTCTGCAAAAAAAATATACCGTAAAAATTTTAAAAGACTCATGACGAATGTACTGATGATGATGATATGATTATGATAAAAGTTTAAAATAATTAATTCAATATTTCAACTGTTATATATAATAAATAGTAATATAGATAGATAGGTAGCCTAAGCGGTAATTATTTCTTTAGCTACCGCGATGGCATTTCAATTTTAGTGTAATTTTCAAGATAACAATTTTATGGTACAGCACGTCAGTGATATGATAACTCCAGAGGATGTTAGGTGTTAGGATGGTTCTAGAGTATTCTATTCGAAATTACTGTTATTAACATTTGCAAGTAAAATATGATGGAATTCATTATGATGATAAAAAATGTAAAAATTCAAATAATAAAAAGTTGTTTCTAACAAGCTATTCATTGCAATCCGTACTTTTAAGTAAGAGTCTCTTAAAATTATACTTATGCAAGGTTTGGGGCCTCTGATAGTTCAGTTGTTAGCGCGCTGTCCTACCGTCCCAGAGGCTGTAGGTTCAAATCCTACGAATAACCATGGTCTCCTGCGCTACGTGGTAACACAATGGGCCAAAATTGGCCTAAGTGTGCCTTTCTAGGCAGCCACAGCAACCTTACCTTACCTAAGGTCTGTATAAAATGAAAATATTTTTCTGGTTTCACTCGCCGAGTATAAACTAAAGAACTATACCTAAACGCTTGATGTGATAATTTTCATTTTTTGACTAAACGTACTAAATATCCCAACTCAACATGTAGGTTACTTCTTATGAGTATAATTTAAAGGGTTTCAAAATAGCCAACATTTGTAAATATTAACGAATTTCCATGGTATTTTGGTATGTGAGGCATTTGAGAGATGCGCATCGGTTTCATAACTCTAGAAATTAAAACAAAAGGATTTCAATAACAATTATATCAGAGTATTTTGCGGAGTTATTTACATATTTATTTAGATATTGACATCCTCCAATTAGAAGACGCATAAGCCTCCTCGGATGTGGTTTTATATCACATCTACAGATTTTAGTAGTGAATTATCAAACTTGAGCACTTCCGAAGTCTTTAACTAAATTTTATAGTATTTATTATAATCGGGTGAAACCGGCAATACATATAATTATAAGCAGTTTTTTATTGAATTTGTTCTCGATAACTTTTCAAGACTAACTTTTTAGAAGCTTCAAAGTTTCCAACAATATTAGCTTAATTTGGAACAATGTCTACTGAATTCAAAAATTATAAACTTTTTGCTCTGTAAATTTCTTCTTATTTTTTATTTTTGATTTTCTGAAGAACGAAAATACTAAACATAATTTTATCTTAGATTAAGTTATTTAATTCAATAAGTTTTGAGATTCCGGCAAACTGATGCTGAACCCTCCTCCTGGATTGCATGCCCTCTATAATTTTTATTTTAATTGATTTATGCACCAGTTAAACTTTTCACACCATATGGAACAGTATTACTTTATTATGTTACACCATACCAGAATTTAACTGAGATGAACTTGAATTATTTTTGTTGTCGTAGAGTTTTGAAGTTGAACTTTGTTGATATAATTCCAACAGAAAGCAAAGACGCAATTTTGATTTTGCTTCCAGTGCCTGTAGACAAACTTTAAAACTTAGGTATTCACCGGGTGGTTCCTTCTCGTTGCATTTCATCACAATCCTTATTAAGTAAACAGTGCGATTCAGAATGAAGGGTGTTTTTTTGTGAAAAAAGGTAACTCATATGTACACGTACCAGGTGAAATCTTTACTCCTTCTATTTTCACGGGATCTCGTAAGGTTCTATTTGCATTTCGAGTTCACACCGTGACATCAAGCGGTGCTAGAACGAGAGGCAAACCTAATTTCGTTCTCGCATTGAATTTAAATACACTTATGCCATAGTGCTAGTATCGGTGCGGGCTGATACATATTAATGTTGCGTCCGCTCCCACATATTTGCATTGCATTCGAAGAAGTCGGGAGTGGGGAGATCTAGATAACCCGTATAGGATCCTTGTTTAAAGTCTGATACGGCAGAAGCATAAATGTGATAAGAGTTACTTCAACAAATCCCTCAAAGCCACTAATTACAAGACAAAGGGTTTGTTATTCATTTGCATAATCATCGTATCACCTCAGCCGAGCCGCTAACATAGTCTGTCGAGGTCATCGACGCTACCGCCGCCAGCACAATGCCTCGGGCGGCGAACAAATTATCGAGGTGGCAATGAGGCCCCATAACTCACCCCTGTGGCATACTGTTTTGTTGTATGCCAGAGTGCTATTTCCTGGGCGGTGTAAACAGGAAAAAAATGCACGGATGGAGGATGTTCAATAAGCACCTAGTTGGTGCTCACGTCTATTTGCATTACAAATGCCTCCTTATTTCGTATTAACGGAGGCCCTTTTCAGCACATTATGGCCCCATAATGCCCGGCAGGGCCTCATGGGTTGGGCTCTATAAATCAAGACACCACTCAAAGGACGAATTATTCCCCGCACAATAAACGCCTTCGCTGACATGCAATCAGATTTATTTTCACTGCCTTCTGTATGGTCAGGGCTAGAGGGGTGGCTCTAGTGTTATTTGAACGAAATAAAGCCTCGTACCACAAGGTCCCGTGGTCGAGCGGCTTGGTCGGTTCATCTTAGGTTTCTTTAATTAATTGCCAGTCAACACGAAACCTGAGCAAGTAACTCTTTGCTTGCTTTCATTTCATCCATTATTGACGGAAAATTGCGCTGGACTTATTAATTGGCAAGTTCATTAGGGCAAAATGTCCTTTAGCTGGATTAGGGGGCATGTTCAGAATTTTCGCATATACATATGTCAAACTTTCTGAACTTAGACTTTCACAGGCAGACTGGACAGGTGATTTTACTCGATTTGAGCACTAATGAAGGAACTTTGTCCTTTGCTCGATGCTTTTGAAATTGGCAAACCACTTGCTCTTTAAATGCGACGACAGATCTTAGCCTCATGCTACTAATTTTTGCTTTGCTCAAGTCCTCGTCATGGGACTCTTTCTCGTTCGGAGGAAGTTTTCATATTATGCATAAGAATCTGTTTACATCCAAAGTTTTGCCATGTCAGTGCTGGGGAATGTAGCCCTTATGGTTAGTACAGGAGTTTTTAATGTACCTGCTTCCATTCATAACATTCAAGCTTGGAAATTTGCACTTATCGAAAAGTCGTTCAGGACTTTTTCATTTAAATTTTCTGTGCATTTTTTGAATATAATTTCTAGTCCTGCTTATGTAGGCAGTGTATGTGTGTTAAAAATATATTATATATTTTCGAGGATCATGTTTTTGAGTTTATCTTAAAAATATAAATTTTTATAGTAGACCCAAAATAATGAAAGCTCTTATATAGTTCTATAGTTGCACTATAAAAAGGTAAAATAATGCAATTTATTTGGCTTCCGCTTGTATCATTTTCCTACCATGTTTTGCTGTCAATAATGCAGTTTCGAGCTAATCTGCTCGTAAACGGCGTTAAAAACACTGGTCAACATATTTAATTTTGTATTTTATCTTCAAAGAACTGGCATATCACTTCTATTGTTTTTTGTTCTGTAGAATTCGAAAGAAATGCTCCATCACATCATGTTCATCATCAACAGAAATTCATATGTGTAACAAATTTCAACTTAATTGGTCTAGTATATTCGGAGCAAATTGATTCTGATAGACGGACAGACAGACAGAAAGACATACAAGTGATCTTGTAATGGTTCCGTTTTTTTATTCGGTACGGAACCCTAAAAATACAGAAAACCGTATTTTGGGTATTTTAGAATAATCATTAAAATATTAAAGTTCATCATAGAAGTTTGTAACATGGTTTAAATGGAAGTCTAAGTCCTAATCTAAGCATATCTAATACAACTTATCTCTATAGAGCTCTTTACACATCTTGATGTACAAGTATTTCATGAGTGTGCGCTTGCCATATGCTTTATTCGTCATCTATTGTATGAAATAATTATTTTGAAATTATTAATATTTTTTGTAGTCTTATCTAATAACTTAAGATTCGAACTATTATTTGAGCAACATTATAAGCTCCTGGATCAATCCCTTACTTTTTAACGACTTTTCAAAAATGGTCAAAATACGGCCTTCCGTTTTTTTTAATAATACGATGTATTGGAGCATTTTCGTCTACGAATTCGTATTCTAGGAAAAAAAATTCTATATTTCCAATTTTGTGCAGTCAAAGTTTCTGTTGGCCATTGAAATCAAGGATCGAAAACGATTGGGATTTTTGAATTTTTAAACAATTTAAGAAACATATTAAGAAATATAAGCATACCTAGATAATTTTCATGAATTTCTATAAGTAAAATGTATGACAAACGTTTGAAAATTGTTTCTATTAATAATATTTATTATCTTAGCCTAGCTTAATTTAATTATTCTAAAAAAAACTGAATAAATAAATATTTCGGTGCAAAAGTAAAAGGTGCCATTGAAAGTGTTTTGAGGTTTAAATTGTAAAAAGATCTTTTATTTATTTGAGAGTACCTCACATGCTGATATGCTGAAAAAAATGAATTATTTCAAAATTCATGTTGCGTTAGTTGTAGGAGTCGGTCAAAAGCGTTGGAGAAAGGTAAAGAGATTTTGTACTTCTTGCGATGATAGTAGCCAGAAGATGAACTCCATATTTTTTAATACGTGATTTTTTAAAATATTTGTATATGCATATATTAAGGGTTAGTTAAGATAGTGAGAGATTGTAGCTTTCAGTGTTTTATTTTTAATTTGTTTGGCCAGATAGCCCTCTCGCATATAAAAAATCTCCCAAAAAATATACGCCAATCAAGTTAAATTTTACAAAAATCTGTTTCTTTCCTGTAGCAGGCTTTGGTATGTTAAAATTCATGCCACGAACTTGTGAAGAATTTGAAAATGGCAGGAAAGGCAAAAATGATTTTATGTAAATGCTAGGCAGGTACTGCGACCAAATCGCATGATAGTGTGTGTACGAATAAGTGAGTGATTGCGTTGAACAATTTTCACCAGATTATGTCCTGGTTCGGTGGCTTAATCTTTTTGAAAACTTTTACGGAAGTTGTTCTTGTAGAAGTAGGATAGGTAGACTGCAGGAAGGGACAGCATGGAAGAGTGGGATTATCATGCAAATTGGCTGTCCAGTGTTCATATTAACTTTACGCCGCTTGCAAATTGAATTTGAAGTTGGCCGGCTACTCCAATCGCTCTTTTTATTCTTTAGTCGGTGCTGAAAGATATGAGACAGCTCGATGAGGAGCGGTGGCTAAGCAGAAAGAAAAATTTTATTTCTAGCTTTTAGCAAGAAGAGACAAGATAAAGTTTGCAATGAAAAGTTGCCTCAAGTCAATGCGCATGGGAGATGGAAGTAACCAAGTACGATGGAGACAAAACCGAGCTCTTCCCATCCCGTTGGCCATGCAAAAAAGTTTGAATAAGAGTGTTATTAAAAAGAGGAAATATTTTTTTTTAAATTTAAGCTCTGCCAGATGGCTAAGGTATGCAAATGGCTCCCAGGTGGAAAATTCATTAACCGCTAACACAGCTGTTCTAAAGCTCCTACAGTACGGATTGTGCCTGCTAAAGGCTTACATTAATCTCGGACGACGTAACTCATTGAGGGTGGTATGATGGCCAAGGTACAAGCCTCAGCCCAGAGGACCGAATCCGCAACAAATTGCAAAGCACCCAATTCATTCACATCGCCGTCGATAAATTCCCCAGAGGCTTCACCATTTTCGTATGTTGGGATCTAACAAAGAGGTCGGGTAACAGGTAAAATCGGATAAATCACTTCCCAAGGACAAAAGTTGTGTGATGGCTGCACAGTCCATTCCCGAAATTAATTAAGAAGCGCATCATTACTCAAATTGTCAGCTTAATCGCCGGAAATTCATTCTTCAGCAGCTAACTGAAATGCACTCCCACCTACACAATTACCTTTGTTGCGGTGAACCGCTGCTTCTTTCCCTTATGACCTAATTATGTTGATTTCATTTCAGCTTGGTCTAATTAATAAATTTCATTGCTTACAAGAACGAATCTATTCAATTTAAACATTATCTAGCCTGAAATTCAAAAACAATTAATGCAATTTGATGGAACGTTTGTTTAGATTTCTCAAGAAATTTAAATTTCGTTTGTAGTCTACCCAGGGTATCATAGTTTTCTAAATTTTCAATTATTGTTTTATTTTATTTAATACTTTCTCTTCCTTAACATACAAATTGTCATGAAATTATTAAATAATTAACTTAAAAGTTGAATTTAGCCTTTTTACTTACATGAATTTGAAATGAATGAATGAAATTTATAAAATATGGAATGAACGGTTTCATGTATTTTGTAACCGCGATTATTATACTCAACGTAATTTATGTTAAAACTATGAATTATAGTTCCTTAGAAATAGTTTTGAAATTATATTTTCACATTAGTCACTAAAATTAAGGGCCAGTGAGCAACTAAACTTGAGAACGCTTTGCAGCATTTAAAAAAGAATATTGCAACTTTTGAAAGCGCTGTTTTTAATATGTTCAATCTTTTTGGTGTTATAAGTATTTGGCATTAGTATTATAGAATATCATACAAGGGGTCCAAGTATTTCAAAACTTATTCATATAGTGACCTTTCTAAAACAAAATACTACGTACGAGAGGTTTAAAAGTGCATCACATTATATTAAATATAAAAAAAGTTTGCTTTGAATTTTCTACTTATTTATATTAGGTTTCCTATAACAAATAAAAATAGGAATAAAAGGGGAACAAAGCCTTCTAAGAAAAAAGAACAATAAGAAATATTTCATTTTGTAGAATACTAAGAAATAAGGAAAAATACCAGCATACTTTTGGAATTTAGGTACATACTTCCCTGAATTATGCAACTTAAAAATTTTATCATAAGGACCTGTAATAGTTTTTCAGTTGAAAATTAAACATTTTGAAGATTTGGTGGTACTGCAGCTCCGAGAATATGTGCAAGTGTAGGACTAGGCTCTGATACGACACTGAGGCAATCCAGCAACTAGCGCTTGATTCGGAGCTCCATAAATCTTCATAAGCAAGCGAAGCAGAACTTAAAAGTTTGCTGCCTGTGAAATCCATGACCAAAATGGGAGCCAAATAAGAATTATTGCAAACACGTAAAGACTTAGCTCCTCCTGGAGCAGAAATATTTCCCTTTTATTAGGAAATAGTTTCCCCCTTTGCGCAATGCCCCACTGCTGGTGCCGCTGTAGCTGGGGAGCCCAGACCAGACTTGCAAGTCATTTATAAAATTACCGAGCGCCTCGGAGCCCCGAAAGGCAGAAAAAGCACCCGACAGGGTGGCAGGGCTTGCGCTTTAATGTCATTTTATGTTACATGACTGTCTAGATTTTTGAAAAATATTTCTGAAAAGTAAACATAAAGAAATTCGGATGACCTCTGTGGGTCTATCACTTGGGTGGGCGTTTCCGGAGAAATGGATTTCCTATTTACAAAATTTTGGGGTTCTTTTCAACAATTTTTACCTTCGCAGCCTTTCTGACCTCTATTCCCGCGTATAAGTGCACGTAACCAGAGAAGGATATCTCTACCACCATTGCCTGCGGGTCTTGGGTTATTAATTAAAAGGAATCAATTTCTCGCCCAAATGATGTTCGGTACGATAATGTGGGTCAGATTACACAGGATGGGTTTGGGGAGACTGAAAGATTGCAGGGATTCGTCCACCTGACACATCGGCATAGGCATCGAATTTGCCCTTTTACCAAACAACTCTGGCCGCAGTTCACCAGCAGTCAGGGCAAATGGGCCGAAACATCCGTTTATGGGTTTCATCGAAGATTTGGGCAAATGACGTCCATTGGATGCGGTCGGCAACCAGTCTAATACACTCCTTGCTGTGATTTTTCCCTTTTCGCAAAATGGTCTCGTTTTTGGATTTTAGCAGCATCAAGTATCCACTGAACAGTGGGGCATCCAGATATTTAGGTAAAATAGGGTTTGGTTTCCGCTCAATAGGGTGATGGATTTGAATTTCGATTTTCGCGTAATTTTTGTTAATAATCATTATACATATGATTCCAAAATTAGTGGGCATCTAAATTGAGTTGTTTCCATATCACTTTATTAATAGAACAAGTGCCAGGTTGTTTTTGACACATTCCAACTTTAACTCATTTGACTAATTCTCTAAATTTCTAGTGGTCGTATGTTTTATAAGGTTATTTTAGGTATGAATTTTGGGTAGTTTTATTTACTCTACTGAAGAACCCGCAGCTGTTTTGTACACCTTCGTATATTTACTCAAACTAGGCATAGACCATCACTCAGGACTATTTATTTGAAGTTTCAAAGGTTGAAATATCGAAACTGATCTGAGAGCCTTCTGGCCTTAATGCGAACCGGACTAATATCCACAAAATAATTTTGTTTGGGGGACCAACCCGACAATAATTTGGTTCAACCACCCACTTTGTAAATATTTGCAAAATGCGGTTGTATCAAAGGAGCCCAGCAGTGTCTCCAAGTCTTGCACTCAAATTGAATATGAACTTAGAAATATTATAGACCTTCACTTAACAGTACCCGAAATGTCTGGTTGTGTACAAATTTCAGCCCTTTCTATCCTCCGTCCGTAGCAATGAATTTCGTCTGGAGGAGGATGCTGGTTTGAGGAAAGTTTATGAAAGTTTTCCTGTGGTCTGAGAAAGTATGGGGGATTAAAGTACAAAAGTAAATTTTGGTAGGCTTGTGGTCAGCCACATGCTCCACTTGTATGGAGCTGTTTGCATGAATAGCTCTCGGACAACTTAGTAACCGAGTTAAGCCCATATCTTGGGCTTGTGCAGATCTACACAGACACCGCCGCTTACCAACCCTTGGGGGTATGTGGTGTTGTTGCATACAATTAAAAGATAAACCCTAATGCTTCGCCGACGCTATTGACCTACCATTCAAACGAAATCTTCTACCGGTCCTATTTGCACTTTCTGCTTCTTTAACATTGCACTAGCGGACAAAGTTTGGATAAACGCCTCGCTTGAGGCATCCGGCGGGAACTTTTCCATTCCAGATTTTTGGCTTTCTGCTCTCCTATTTGGGAGCGTTTGTCGTTCATATTCACGAGTATTTCTGTCCGTGCAGTTAAATTCACTAATTTTATGGAAAATGCCACTTTTGTAGTTCTGCTATGGCAGCCTGAATTCGGTGCTCCGGAATTGAAATGACCTCGGGTGTTGTGAAGAACGACGTGGACCATAACACAATTCTGCATCTCTACGTGCTACTGGACAGTTTTGAGGCGAATAAAATTTTGACGAACTATGAAAAGTTCATAGGACTAAATCTGATCCTGATACTTCACAAAGGATTTTTTAGTGCATTTAAAAAACAGCTAAAATTTACATAAGTCCTTCAAACTTTGCATAATCTCATTCGTTGGACCATTACCCATTTGGTAAGTACAGTATAATTTTGGAATCATTCTAAACTTTTAGTGTTTCTCGTCAACGCATTGTAGTATATTCCAGAGCAATTTGTTCTATTGAAGAGACGAGTTTATTTTGTTAATCAAAACATAAAACTATATAGAGATTAGAGAGTAATGAACAAGTTTTTATTACAATTTTCGATGTTTATTGCTAATATAAAGTCGGAAATGGAAAATATACTGTAAAAAGAGGGGAAAAAATACAAGCAATTCACTCATCATAAAAATGTTTTGTGACTATTTAATTATAGTCCTTCAGTCGCAAGTTATATCCCTTTTAATTTTTACATTTTAAATACTGTCATAACAAATCTGAAGAAAGTTCAGTAATATATATCCTTTGACCCCATTTCTCACTCTCATGGGAATGAGTAAATTTTACGAACGTTTTTTATATGAAAGTGATTTTGTACAACATTGTTTATATTGTAGTGTAGGTGCAGAGATAACTAACAAATATTAATAAAATTCCAAAAAGTCATATAAAAAACGTTAATGAAATTGATTGGTTGAGTGTAAATGCAACACTTATTTTCATTAGAAAATGTTCATGAAATTTAACTCATGCTCAGAAAATTACAAATCGTACACACCCGTACACACACGTATTTTCAATCAAAATAGAAGAAATATATTTTTGAAATTTTGAAAAATCGTTTTCATGGAACGAAAAACATTTCCTAAACTATTATTTGTCAACTACACAAATTTCGTAGAAGAAAGTTTTAAGATAGTACTTATGTATGTATGTATGTAAGAATGTAGATTTGTAATACATTTATATACAATATGTATGTGGAAATTATTAGAAAAAGCAATGATTTTGCATCAGGGGACAGGGCTCGAACCTGTGTCCTTTGAATTCGCTCCTCCATGCTTTTTAACCAACTGAGCTATCCGTCGCCCTTGCCGTTGATACCTTTCGATCAATTTTTGTTCTGCTAAGATCTACCGATATGTATATGCTATAACTCGTGGTATAGTGTAGCCCTTTCAAAATTGTTTTTCTTTTACGCTTGCATTGAAGTCATATACTCGTACGGATATACAAAAGTTTTATCTTACATTTTTATGTTTTAAGTGCAAATAAATGTTCGTATATCTGACTGCTTTCACCTTTCATTAAACTTGAAAGGGTTTCGTATCCAACCTTTTTGAACAAAGGGATCTTAAACATCTGTCGATATTGACATTGAAACCGTATATTGTTTACGATGCACAGTGAAAAATATGGCCAACCTCATGCTCATATATTTTTAACGATGAGCAAATAAAAATGTTTCCAAAGGAATAAAAATATTTTCAAGAATTACGAGTGTAGGAAGAACCTTCTCGTCTGTTAAAAGTAATTTTTATTCCTAATCGAGTAAAAAGATATAAAATATTTGTTCATTATTGCTGGATAAGGACGAGCATCGTTCATTGAAAAACAAAATAAATAAATTGAGAAGGTCGATTTCTGTTTGGTAGAAGACTATGCGAGTGGAAGGTTGTCGACCTCATCAGAATATATCCATTAAATGTTTCTTTAGTTCGCTCACCTAGAGAACTCTTTGTCGTTAAATATATCTTTAAAGCTCACCTATATCATCAGTTGGTTGCAGGTGGGCAGGGTTCGGGATGGAACTCGTCGTTATTCTTTCTACTCAGACAGCCGTATGTGTTACGCAGCGATCTGAGGTACGGAGCATCGCACTGGCTGACCTTAAATAAGGATAAGCTTGTGTAATTAACATTGTAATAAGCTCGTGTTGCAGCGGAACGTGAGCTGATAACCAAGCCCGCTGAACTCCTTGTAAATGAGGTCCATAAATCAAGGAATCCAGCGGCATTCTCGACATGCTAATCCCCAGTTAATACTCCTTATGGAAGTGTGTTGTCATAGAAATATAATTAAACGAACCTAAGGACGGGGTGAGGGGTTACGGCTGGGGTACACCAGCTCCATCCAGGGTTTTTCGTTCACTTGGGTGCTGCTTCCCTGTGTATTCCGTATATCCCGGTGGAATCTATCAGTTTAGCAAATGGTCGGGGAGTAGCTGGAAACCATGTGGTGGGACCTAATTTTGCTGTATCTGCGACGGCTCAGGCGGCTAGAAAGAAAAGCAAATAAAGTGGTGCCCTAATTTCAATGCAAAACCATACTGCAGAGGAAGAACCCCACTTCTGCTAGCACTTAAAGTGCAACCGGGCAAAAGGTAATTTTAAAGGTGATTTTCCTCAGGTACAGGGTAATTATACTTTGAAAAGAACGTAACAGGTGGACTTAACGATGAAGACTTGCACACCACTTTTGGGCTTTTGTTATACGGCTGCTCGTTCGCTATTATCTCCTGCCAGTCGGCCATAAGGGAAATTAGTGGCCATTGCGCCCGCCGGAATTGAATTATATTCTAGAGCCGAGTGGCTGTTCGGGAAAGGCTCGACCAAAGGACCATTCTTCATATTAAGTCCCCTCGTACATATCACTTAGAAGTAACTGTTCATCAGGCTTAGGGCCACTTTGTACTCCGACCGTCCTGGCAAGAGAGCTCCTCTTCGGGTAATTTATCACCGCAAGTTGATTTAAGTTCCGCTCCGCCATGTTCCCTGATTTTATGGAAATTGCTTCCGATATCGGGCTATAAAGTCCGTGTATTGGGCGGCTATCACTTCCGCTGGTAAGGATCGTTTTCCCTCTCCCATCTTGCCACATGTGGACATATGTGCTTTTGTATACTTTGGAGGCTCAATAGTTGGCTTAGCAACTTTTATTGGTCATAAAATTCCTTTTGATATCTCTCCGTGCGGTGTGTATGACTATAAGAAGCTCCGACCCATCTGGCTTCAGCATTGGCCCTAACTATCTTAACGAACCAGAGATAAATAGATAAAATTCTATATCCAAAAAATGGCTTGTACAGAGTCATATGTACATATACCTAAACAAATCATCAATTTAAAACCACAGCCCGCAACGTTTTAGTCTAAAGTTATGAGTTCTTAAAAAATTGTTATTCTTGGTCCGTACATTTTCCTTCTATAAGAATTAAACCTTAATTCATATAATAAGCATTTTCTTTGCAAAAGGTTTTCTTTAATGTGGAAAAATTTATTAGAGAAAAATGACCAAAAGTGGAATAGTATTCCTAATATACATAGAATGCCAGCATATATTTATGGTAGAACAAATAGTTTAATACACAATCCAAAGTCATCATCAACCTTATTTTCGCTCGTATTGCACTCATTTAATCTTTTCAATCGTTGTGGCAGGAATAATTAATTTTGTTGATGATAAAACATTTCTCAAGGATTGTAAAAATTGGGCATTTTCGTTGGTTGTTTTGGTGATATTATATTTTTTATGAAATATTTTATATATGTTGTTTTTAATATATTCTGGGCGTTTTACAAGTATTATTGTAATTTTGTTTCTTGTTAAATATAAAGATAACTTTGAATCATTCCGAATTCAATGGGTTTTTAATTATAAAATATTAAATAAAATGTATGTTCTATCAACGTTTTTTTTACTGAAGATACTCAAGGAAAAATCTCCTTATTCTAATCTTCCATATTTTGGTATATATTCAGTAATCTACCTTTTGTTGTTTTCACAAGTTTGATAATACTAATTAATATAAAAAATATATAACTCATTCCGATTTCATGGTATACGTTAATTTGTATAATGATTTTCTTTTTCGTCAAGGAAGCTAGCTATTACTTTATAAATTTTCATATTGGCCTTACAATTTACATGTGGAAGTTTTGTATTTTATTTAGTATGTTTGTTTACTAACATATTAAACTGACAATATAAGTTTTATACATTTTTAAAAAAATAATAATAAGAAATGAAGTGAAACATTAATAAATCATGGTATGTAATTTACATTGAAAAAACAATCAAAATGATATTTAGGAAGCACAAAATAACATATATTTGAATAAATTTGAATTTTATTATAGAAAAAGAGGAACAGATAAAAAAGTTTACACAAGTTACATCACTTGTTCGACGGCCTACTATACCTAACCTACTAGACCTAACTATTTTACATCTAACTATATTATTGTATTTATTGTATTAACTATCTATTTTTTTGACTATTTACTTACTATCTCTACAAAATATTCAAAATTTATCCAAATCCGAGCCGGACAATCTTAGGAGTCCCCTGGTTAGTCGTATGTGGTTGCAAAGTTGTCGAAAGAAATTGAAAATGCAAAATTTTTCAGAATTTTCGTCTTTGTTGCAGATGCTATTCTTATTGATTGAATTTTAGAGTCTTACTATTAACATCCTGTATTTTAATTTAATTTATATCTAAAAGATGTAGACAATTACTAGCGTGAAAGTTGTTGCGATATCTTAAACAGTTTAAAATTGATCGATTTTTGAATGTGGTAAGGTCGTTTTGTTGAACTACGAGTATTCTTCAAATGCATATAATACTCGTATGGAACTGGACCTATCATGTCAAGACTTACATAATTGGGTTAATTATGATTTTTAATCGTGTCCCAGGGTAATATGAGGTTTCGCCAGAAACTTTCCTCGATAGGTTTCACATTTTCGGAAAATCTCTGCAATTAAAGTTTCAAATGTGCAATGCTGACGTTCATCTCCACAAAGTTACGCAACGTTCCCGGAGGTGAGTGCTGCAACAGCAGCAGTACACCGTCAACTTTATTCCGGAAACTTTGTACAATTATACTAACCTGGTGAATTTTATTCAAATTTTCTCCCCCGTATAAATCGGCATCTGGGACTGTATTTGGGGCGCACAGGAAGTGCACCTTTCTTCCGTCAGTTTACCGGCGGAGGGGCACGAGATGCATAATCCAATTCTATTTCCTTAATTGACTGCGTCAGGTCCCCGAAGTGCAGGTCGCCACGTTCGAAATATTTCCCTCCGATGGCAGGGTAATCTTCGCTAATTCCCTTGCTCAGTGCGGATGTATTGACGGAAGGATGTCTTTTAATTGGTTTCTAGATTTAAAAGGCAGATAAGTGGCCGTGGAAGTGGCTAACAATTAGACTGATTGATGTTTATGCTAATTGCGGTTGGAGGACAAGTCATTTTTGCCGTTGATTCTGCCAAAAGGGCAGCGGTGTACAGCTAACTAATTGAGTCATTTCCAGGGCAGATTGCTGGTTCAATTATTTTCCAGTTCGCTAATCAAGATTTGCGAGTGCTAATTGGAGCCGTTCTTGAGTTACAGCGGATAAGAATGATCTGAGCTAGCTTCTTCCCTTATTATATTCCATCTGCTAGGACAGTCTCTTTCATTTCCCGAAGCTTACAATAAAATTTGCATCAATCACCTTTCCAGAAAAAACAAATGAGATTGAAATTCGATGGGGTGCTTTGGGAGAATGGAGCAAAATTTTTCAGAGGGAAAACTTTTCTACACCTTCGGCAGTGCGGAGTCGGAAGACGAACTTCTCAAGTTTTTCAATTATTGTGTCATTTCCACTGCATCCTTCGGGACTTCCGAGCAATTGATAAACCGATTTCCTACAAATTGTCAACTTTTGCAAATTGCAAAATTTGAATGATTCAGGAATCCAATAAGAATGGCAAATGTACTGCTCCACTTCAGCGGTTTTAGTGTGCATAAGTCCAAAAGGTGCCCGATTGTCGGGGGGGGTAGAAAAGACGGAGCAATTCTTTTAAAACTTATTTCACATTTAATAAACATTTAAATTCTGTTTCAAACACCTTCCCGCATTCAAAACCCAATTAAGGTTTCTTACATACTTTGTATTTAAATTTATTTAGTATTTAATATTTTATATGTATTCGTACTCATACTTTAAATGGGGAAACTCGGGATAATCGATAAAAATATGAGTATTATTTGAGTTTTAGTACTGCATAACTTAAAAGTTTAAATTTGGCTTTTGGAGCAAATTATAATTATTTCTAAAGCCGTTAACGCTCCAAAAATCATAATGAATAAATAATTCAATAAATACCTGAAGTGTTAATCGCTCAATCAAATATCCCAATATTTTAAGAAGTGGTAATGCTTACAATAGTTTTCCTTGCGGGAAATTGGTTTCTATATCATACTGTTGTTTTTTTTTTTTTTACTAGAATAGTCGCATGTTCGTGATATCAAGACATGGTACTTTCGATAAAAGCATGATTTTGAGTGAGAATGCCACTTACAAATTAACACGATGTACATTTATTATCGTAAGTGCTCATATTAGGGGAAGTACATCAACAATTCTCATTTGTACAGTGTGTAGAAATTGACAAAAATTTTAAACTCTAAAGTACATAGTAGTAGCATATTAAAAGATTAGTTTAAGTTTGATTTCATGTTTTTAATCAAAATGTTATGACATTGTAAACATCTAGAGTTGTATATTACCTAAAATTTTTGGTATTCTAACATATATCATCTTTTATATGCTTTTCGCTATGTTCGTTGTCTTAACGACTGCCTTCTGCTTAATAGTGACTTAAATAATTTTTCAATGTGGTGCGCCTCAAATTATTTATTGTTGAATGTGAGTAAATGTACTTTGGTGTCTTTCACACGGAGTAAAACTCCATTACGTTACCATTATTTCATGGATGGTGGTGAAATTTCACGACTAAACTTGGTGAAAGACCTAGGTGTTACTTTTAATTCTAAATTTGACTTTGACGAGCACATAAACATAATTATTAGCAAGGTTAATTCGTTACTGGGATTTATTAAGAGGTGGTCTAAAATTTTTGACGATCCTTATGTGACAAAAACTCTTTATACCACATTCGTTCGCCCCATTTTGGAATACGCAAGTCCTGTATGGGCGCCTTCTTATAATATCCATTCGGACCGCATCGAGGCTGTGCAGAGAAGATTTTTGCAATTCGCACTCAAAGGTTTACCATGGGCTGACTCCCTTTGCTTACCCCCTTATAGAGACCGCTTAAGGCTTATTTCCATGGTAGCACTAGCAGATAGGCGAATGATCTCCAAGATCGTTTTCGGCTCCAAAATTTTGAGTGGTGATTGTAGCTGTTCGGAACTCTTGTCTTTGTTTGCGATATCTGTTCCTCGACCTGGTCTCAGAGTCAATAAATTAATAAATATACCTTACCATCGCACTAACTACGGACTACATGAGCCAGTCACATCCATCGCCTATTTGTTAAATTTGCACCATAAAATTTTTGATTTTAATTTATCGTGCCAGAAATTGAAAAATCTACTCAGTTTTCAATTTTCTAATTTACATTGTAAACTGTGATTTTGGTTTTAAAATAATTTTTATTTTTGATTGTAAAATTAATAGATATTGTATGTCTCACTGCAAATAATAAATAAATCATAGATAACTTAGTATCTTATTGGAATTCAAAAATGATTAAAGTTTTAAAAAAAATCGTTAAAGAGGAAAATTTATATCGATATTTTCCTGCTTCACAAAGCAACATTTAAATTTGTAAAAATTCGAGTATCATGACATATATTTTAAGAAGATTCCACCATATTAATTTTTTTTTTTGTAAAACTTTAACTGTAACTGTAAATTGTTCAACGTTATTCAATGAGCAAGTTTGATAGATTATTAATAAATAAAAAATACAATTTATTAAATAATTCAATCAATAAATCAATCAATAATCAATCAATTATAAAAAGGAAAGCATGAAGGAGGTTCGTAAATTACAAACTTCAACAGAAACGAAGATTGATGTTGACTTTATTGCATAGTGTAGAATTAGATGTAAAAATAACTTTAAAAATTTCTACTCATACCTATTTAATTATAATACACTTATATTGAACATTGTTTGCTTTTTGTAAGTGGTAATTTTTGGTAAATTGCAACCTCTGATCTACTTAAGTTAAATTATATGCAAGGGGCTGGCAATTATGCTCCACGATGCCACTGAATAGTTTGGAGCTCAATATTTTGAGAAACGGGGACATAACTCGAATTACGAAGAATTTCAGTCCCAATTAAGGCTAATAATTACCCGGGAATTGCCCATAAGCTCCGTCCATCCCGCTGGGCAGAGTTAAGGGATAAGTCACCTATCTATGTGAAGCCACAAATTTTGGGACATAAAATCCTGGTGAATGGGTAAAAATTGGCACTTTGCCACACGTAGCGGTCCCTGTTAGAAATTAATCAGCGGCGCCCCTAATTGGCAGGGCTCAGCTCGTGGACTGTCACATACTCGGCTAGAAACGGCCTTGACGGGCGAGCGGTTGTTTTGCTTCACGCCCACCTGAATCCGAGCTCCGGGCCAATTAATTAGAACAGAAGGGAACTGAGCAGATGGGGCACATATGCTGGCGCTTCCCCAAACCGGGCTGTGCCCCATAAATCATATATTCCCTGCTAAACTCAATTGGAGGGAAGCGTAATTGGGAACAAAACATCGCATCGTATACACCCCCGCGTAACATCGGGGAGCCAAAAAGGGTTAAGAAGTTTACGCCTCGATTTGAAGATTTTACCGGAACCCTCCCATCTCCGCCTAGGCTAACCCCCCGGATATAGTAGTCGTGCTGTGCGAACTTTATTCTAAAGTTTTTGGATCAAGTCGGCAGGTTTAACGGGTTTTAGCAGAAACTTTTGGTGTGCGCTTTTCCACAAATGTCTGGGAATGAGGTTGTCGGTATGGGACCTGGAGAAATTTTATTGTCCTTGCGGAGAAGTCAGTCGAAAGAAAAACTTTCTCTTCTCTGTGGAGTTGGAAAGGATTGCCTGCGAAATGCGGAGCAGATGTGCAGTTTATGGGGAGCGACGGATACAAAAACTTCGCTCCCAACGCTGGAATGAGACAGAAAGGTAAAGGGCTGGCCTATGTTCCACTAGGATGGGTTTTCGCTCGGCTCGAATGCACTGCATTTGTCTTTGGGGGGGGACGGAAAAGAGTCTAAATTTATATCACAAAACCAAGAAGGATCTCATGCATGCTCAATCAGGAAGTTCATTTGAATGGCTTCACTGACAACGGATAACAAATTCGGGCCCGTTTTTCTCCCAGTGCAGTGGTGCAAAATTTTTGAGACCAAGAAAGATATACAAGGCGATTAAAGTGTTCAAAGGTTTGACTCTAATAAACGATAGCATTTTTACTGATTGTATTTGTCGTCGGGAGATAGATGTTTGCTGGTAAAACTCTAATGCAATGACGTTTTTGCTGATGATCAACTTATAGCTTTTCGATTGATACTAAATCAGACTGAACAACAATTTGACTAATAAAAAGTTTTCAATAGACTTTATATCAAAGGAGATTCTCTGTTTGGCTTGACTCTACTACGAGGGAAGTTTGATAAGCCAGTGATTTTTTGAATTTCCCACGCAGTACTTTTAAATGTAACACTGTTTGCGTCAGTTGTCATCTATTAATTGACTACTGTTAAATTTTGAGCAAATTGTGTCATTTAGTTTGTGTTTGATAGCAATTGAAAGCAAACAATCTCGTGAATTTTAACGAAAATGGAAAAAAAATGGATTTCATGTGTTGATTAAGCAGTATTTATAGTTACCATGGCAAAAATCCATAAATTGGGTTACGAACTACTACCCCTTCCAGCATATTCTTCAGATTTAGCCTTCTGCGACTATTTCCTGTTTCCAAACCTGAAGAAATGGCTGAGCGGTAAGGGATTTTTGGGTCGAATGAAGAAGTCATGACAAAAACAAACGGCTATTTTGAGCGCCTCGAAAAGAACTATTATGTGGAAGGAATAAACAAATTGGAAAAACGCTGGACTAAATGTATAGAGCTGAAAGGAGATTATTCTGAGAAATAAAACGCTTATTTGTCGTTTTTTTTTTCGAAAAGTCATCATTAAAATTAAAAAGTTATTTAATAAGTGTTGCCATAATAATACAGGCACGCTAAGAGAAAGGTGCATTTCAAAATCAAATAGAAATATTTTTGATTTCAAAATTTCTTATTTAAGTGGAATTCTATAGATTTCAAGATAGTAACAAATTATTGTAAAAATTTGAAAATTTTTAAAGCTTTGCTGTTAAAGTCAACAAAATTCCATTCGATGCACAATTCCAGATCCAGATCATATCATATTGATCGAAATAAATATATTGAACACCATATCATATTTGTTTTGCATTATACCATATTTAACATTTTGTTATGAGAGTAGTCGAAATATTACTTTTCGTGAACATATGAAAATTAGGTCCGTGAACAGTACGTATACGTTAGTGAGTATGACATGTTTATAATGGGCCATATAGAAATAAATAAAGCTAGTAATAAGAGGAAGCATACACATATGTGTGTATATAAGCGAAGGACGTGTATTTGTAAGTTCCGCTTGTTAATGCTGAAATTAACATATGATATTCAGATATGTGTCTTACTTATAATAAAATCTAAAATCGTTTTCCGAGAGAAAAACCGGAATTTACTGTGCATTAGTAATTAATTAAATTTCAAAATTGTATTTTTTTTTGCAAACTACACTACACACGAGTATATGAACTTTGTGAACATTGTAATCATCATTAATTCGGGTAGAAGGTTATTTAGAGCGTAGTTCGAAGAATCTAGATGAATTTGAAAATAATAAAATACTTCAAAACTCGGAACTGTGTGCACAAAATCAGTACGAATGGATGGTCGTTTTGATGATTGCATGTATATGTATATATACATACTCGTATATTGCTTGATGCTGTTGTATTTTTGTTATACTAAAAAACTAAATAAATGCCACATGTCGAAGATAAGGGTCGGAGAAAAATTCCTCATTGATCACTTCAATCCGAAGAAGGAAAGGTCTGGCCCTTAGCAAAAGTATGTCTTAAAAGTCGTATGTAGCAAATCGGCCGTTTGCTCAGCAAGCGGTGGGATCTCCTTGAATGGCCAGGAAAAGGCGCCACAAATTTATCCCAACCACCCCCAATTACCAAAGCCGGAAGAACTGCCCTTGATCCTTCAAAATTGTTTCAAATGTCCTATCATCCCCCGGAGCCTTTTTTATTTGCTTGCTCCACTAATAACATCATTCGGAAGTTAGGCAACTCTTGAGCACTCCCGAGCTCTGCATCTAGCCCCATCCCATGTCCGTCGCCAAATTGTAGCAAGAGCGTCGGTTTACTGAAGGACCCGACCCTGATAAATTTAATGAGATGCTACGGGGAATTTATGGCACCCAGACAATTTTGGCAAAAAACGGTTTTACAGCGCTGTTGGGAGAGTTAAAATGGATTTCGAACGCCCCTTGTTTCATCCTCATCGAGACGTTCCCTCTAGGCAGCCGAATAAAGACGTATGTGGTCATCTCGGTTCTTCCAAAGGGTTATACAACACTTCATGTTCGTGTTCCCGGGACGGCCGTAAAGCCAACTGTGTAAATTTTGGTGCTACTATATACCAGCCGAGGGAATCTGGGGGTCGATTTTTATCGAGCATCTTTCGACAGAAAGGCCTCACGCTTGGGTTCCTGCCCAAGTATACAGAGCAAGTCCTAAGAATATTTTCGTTTTAAATTTTACTACGCTCCGGTTATGATTTTTATGATGGACGCCAGCCTAAGAAAAGTTCCAAGATATAAAATTGAATTAGGGAAGTCCTCGGGCTGGGCACCCTGTGCTCTCTTTATAATTGAGGTGCTAAAGCATTTTTATGCTCCTTCCGAGTGCTTTTTAATCTTTTTGTTGTGGGTTACGACACTTTAAACAAAAAACGAATGGCTGCGAATGTCGTGTTTAAAATTGTTCAACTACCAGCTATATTTTTGGTTTGTATTTTGTTTTTCTATCTTAAGTTTCTTTTTCATTTGTATACAGATGTAGGTAGTTTTCAATTAATATTGAATATTGAAATTCAGTTTATAACATTTCTAATTCGCTTATGTCGCTATCTTTTGATTGAGTGAAGTTGAATTTTAATTAAATATTCTTGTCGTGAATATTCATTGATTTTCCACTCCCATTTCCTAGAAGAAACTTTATTAATAGAATTTCATAAACATTTTAATAAAATAGAAAATATATTTTGTTGGTGACATTTAGTTTTAAAAGAACAAAACGTTTTTTAGAATATCTTAATTTAGCAAAAATTATGAATTTTTTATGTACGTTTATTTTTCGTGAATGTTTCACCTAGTTCAATTGGAAGGAAAACCAATAGTAAAGTAGTAGCGATAATCACCGGATACGGCGTAATAGGCAAGCATGCCGATAAGCCGTCACCTGGATACCCCCTTTTTTGATCTGACCTGAGATCAATAAGCATCCGGGACTTGTTCATCAGAGACACAAAATATTTCTCCAATTAGACTCTGGGTCGCCCCGTGAAGTATCACAATGGTCCTAAGCTATGGTCTAAACGTGCCCTAGAAGCAGCCACTACAACCTAACCTAACTTAACCTTCGCTAAGCACAAATAGTGGCTGTTTAGATATTCAATTCTCAGCTTGATGTTTTTAAGCAAGTCAGATTCCATTGCGTCGATATTCATCGAAAAATTCTCACGGTCTTTTACCTGGTACCGTCGATTCGAACAAGAAATTCATTTCGAAAGGGCTTGTGAGAGATATAAACGTCGAAAATCCAGAAAAAATTGAAATTTCGCGAGTATTGAGCCAAATATATTGCAGGATGTTTCTACCTTCTGAAGGCGCGGTTGAAGGTTGTTATAGGTAGGGGGAAAGACTCCCGAATTCCGACATTTTACTGATGCCGCCTAAGACCTGGTACTTGATCCATCAGAGGCAGCAAAGTACTTTGTCTTGATGGCGGTCAGATTGGATGTCGGAGGTGCTTTTCAACCCTTGCGTCGACTTGAATGAATTGACATTCAATTTTTAGTATTCGGAGGTGGTTTTCGAGAAGGAGGTATAAAAAGAGTTGGGGTGTGCTTAATTTCACGGCGTCAGGTTTCGTGGCCCGCCGAAATGCTCCATTTGGTCTAAGTGGGTTCGACTTTTTAATGGAACCGAACGGCGAAACGAACGAGCGTGATTTAATTCAACGCACGCTCTGGCACGTAAAGATGAATCAAATTAATTTCCTGTTATTTCCGGCGCCCATCTCCGGCAGGAAGGGATGGAGACAGAGGGTTGTTCGCGAAGATATGAGCAATTCTTGGAAAAACGGCTTCTATAAGAAGGTCCCGCTGAAAAGCCAATTTCATCATATTTGCGCGCCAACATTGCTTAGAATTGGAGCAACAGAAAGTTTGATGTGTTGTGGAGTAGGGGATGGGGGGGAAGGGAGAAGGCTTATCATTTTGTGCCAGAAATAACTTCGGCTACACCTGAGCGCTTGATTTGGTAATTTTCTCAGAATTTTTCCTTTTGAATTGTCACTTAATCCTTCTCGGAAAATTTCTGGCAATTGTTGAAATTATCACGTGTTTCCCTACATTACTTAAAGTACCTCACACAGTTGCCAGTTGGTTGGCTAATTGCCAAACCTTCTCACAATTAGAAATCTTGAACTTCCTTTTTCCATGTGTGCGTAAGTGAGTGTTCGGAGAAATTTACATTAGACGGTTAAGCACCCCTGAAAATGGGGCGTGCTTGTCGCTATCGATAAGTCGAATAAGTACCTTTAATTAGATAATTTTAAGAATTTTTTCCCGGATTTTGTTTTATTAGAAAGAGGTAGAAAAGTCCTTGGGTAATTATTTTAATACAATTTCCAAACAATTTTATTGGGAATATGCTGGACTGAAATTGCACCCGAAAAAAATCATTTGTAAAACTTTTTGCCTAAATTTGTTTAAATGTGTCAAGTCTGTAAACACTGTCTTATCGATTTGTCTAAGCTCAGCTAATTTAAAAAAACAGTCGAATTGAGAACAAACCTCCTATTTTGAAGATGGCTAAAAGAAATTACTATTTTAGATTAGCCATTTTGAATTTCTAAAAGTGGAGATTAAATTTGAAAGTATGGAACCTAAAAGCCCTCATGTACACGTTTTTACGAGACTTCAATGAAATTCAGTGATGAAACACGACATTTTGGATTCTTATAGGGGATCATCACCCCGGATGTACGAATATATCCTTTTAAACAAAACCAGTCCAATTGACAAATTTCTTCTTTTTTGAAGTTCGTTAAATATATAGTTATAGTAATGTAAATAAAATAATTGACTGAATGTTTTCCTTATACTTAATTCCTTCTGACGGATTATGTCCTTTTATTAAATACTTATACTAAATGCCTTTCAAATTTTTATTCTTCTGCATGATTTTACCGAACATTGAAAACACGCGAACTGTTTATTTAATTGCCTCATCAATCATTATACTCAAATTAAATAATAATTGAAGTATATTTATTCAATTCAATCTAACGCTCGAGTAAATTTTGTAATGCCCGTGTATCATTAAATAATTAATGAAATGTTTAGATATTACTAGCCACAATTAATTTAATTACTGCCCATTTGTTCATTTTACTATGGAATTTTCACACATTCAAGTTATTCGTTATATTTGTACTATCATACTGACCAAAACTTTATTAGCCATCTTAATTAAATTCATCAAACTGTGGTTGAAAAGGCGATTTTTTTTTCTTTTAAAAATTTCGAATCGATTCGAAAAAAGTTAGTGACGCAGTTTTAATTGATTTTCCTTCTCAGTAACACTCGAAATACACATAAATTTTGAAACTTATCATTATGTATATGTTCGCTAGAAAGAAAATCATATTTGTAGAAAAACAAAATAAAATACAATAAAAAAAAGAAAAATCAAAATACTGCTTTTATATAGTAAACTCTGAATTCTATATTACTAATTCTACCAAAAATTAAACAAATTTGCATTAAAGTGACGAATTGAAGCAAATAATGCCATTATTTCTGCAGTTAGTAATTTCATCAACTGTTGAGGTTAATTTAAAAAACGTATCACACCTTTAAAAAGTTTCGCTTGGGTTTGCGTGTGTGATAATGCGGATATAGGTTAAACATTTTATCAGAACGAGTGAAACTATAGTTCTGCTTAAAAGCGCAAATTGTGTTAAATATCTTGACGTGTTTGTGAGACGTTTCCCGCGAACAAACCCAGTAATTCGCCTTATACAATACCAGGAAATATTGCTAGAAAGGGGTGAGTGAGGGTGTTGGCAGTCAGGGTGCCACACAGACGTCGATCAATATTTGTTTGTGAAATCGATTTTTTCCAAAAGGATTTCGTGTCGGAGACAAAGGGCTGCCAGTCTCTACCATGGGGTTGCATGATCTATGGAGTGCCGCCGCATGACCCTTACATGAGGGATGATGGAGCCAGGTGGGCTTGCTCTATTTCACGGTTGAACTATACCCAACTTTTTCTTCCTTTTTCTCCCATGAGAGTATTTTCTTTTTGGCTAGGGCAACTTTGTTAGGTTTTTATCGGTGCTTTAACAAACGGGTGGTTTCCGAACCATACCCTAGGCTGAGGGCTGTTAGTTTTACTACATCCGCCCATTGGTTGTCGTGTGCATTTGATTCAAATTCTTTGAACGATGCGAGGTTTTCAAAGAAATGCAAAATACGTGTTAAATAAAATAGTATGACGTCGACAAATCTAAAAGCTAAGGAGATACAAACGAATGGAAAAATGCGCATGCAGGCTGATCCCCTTTTCCAAGAAAGCTTTCGCGCACATGCTCACGAGATGAGGCTCCTTAGCAATGAATACATTTTAGGCGTGATAGGGAAATTTTCAGGGGTATTCGAAGGAGAAATATGAGGGGGATAACTGGTGTGGAGGGGAGAATGTCATCCCCGAGGAACATTTTTGTGGATCGGTGTTCATCCTGTTCGTAAGCTGCAACGGAAAGTCTTAGTTTAGGTCAGTACAGGAGAAAAGTTCCTGGGGTTTGTAGAAGCCTCGAGCGTACGACAGTTATACTTTTATTCCATTAAGTAAGGTCGGTTTCCGCTCTGTGGTCGTATGAAGTTGCTTATTAAGTAGTTTCGTCTGGCACACATGTCTTTTGGGCTTCTCGTTTCCATACAAAAGACAGGTCGACATTTAAGAATCTAATCTTTTTATTATATATGTATAAACATTTATTAAAAACAACTCTCTAGTCTAGAATAAACTTTCAAGAATTTTAAATTCGAAATATCCAATAATATTTCCATTTATGTATGTATTATCTTATAGAACATTTTAAGCTGTTCTGTGAGCACTAACAAGGAATCATGTTCCACATAAGTAGCACTTAAATTGATTTCAAATCATAAAATGAAATTGAGAAAAATCTCATCTCAAACCAATTTTAAATTCTATGAACTTTGCAAAATTTTTGGGCTTTTAGAGTTATTGGTTTCAGCAGACTAAATGGGTTAAGTGGGGTAATAAGAGAAATGGCAGACATATGATCCTTATATATTTAATTCACTTTCTCATTTGCTTTTTAGTAGATGAAAGGGTTTTAATCAATCCAATAAATCTGTGCATTCGTGAAAATTTCAATAAATTGGGTACCATAGATAAAGTTAGGTTGATGTGGCGGTTGCGGTCAATGAAAGACAACACCTAGGCCAATTTTTCGGCCCATTTGTAGTACCACTTTTAACCATATACAATAGATAACTGCCCTAGGTATATTTTGTAAGTACATTTTATTTCCCTTTAGACAATATCTTTAAAATGATATACACTTTCAATGGTGTCATATAAAAATTGCTAATTGGGTAATTGACGGTAGCTTGAAATAATTTAATTAATTAAAAATAATATAATTTGAGTATTTTCCCAACAAATAATTCTTACGGTAGATTGTACAGATCAATAATGTCTCTTTTCTTTTTGCGTTAAATTTTCGTTGATTGTTTTCCACATTACGGATTTAGCCATTTTTTTTTTTAAAGTTGTAAAATGTCAACGCCTTAAAGAATATGTGAGTGTTTTGGATTTTGCTTACGAATCGAATGTTAGATTTCTAAAATTGAAAATAGTGGATTCTAATTGTAAACATTTACAAATGTCTCGTCCGCCATATAGGATACAATTTTTTTTGGAAATTATGAGTGTGAATTTCTATTGAAAAAATTTTTCTTAATTATTTATTTATGTCGCTTAATGCAAGCTAGAAAGAATAAACAAAAACGTAATAGACTTAAAAAATAGCAAAAGTTACTAAAACTAAGACCAGAACTGCATAGGATAAAGGGCAGCAATACAGACATAAAGTGGAGCATACGGGAGGGGTTAATTAAGATGGGGGGACTGAGTGGTAATGGGAGTGTTTGAGGGTACCTTTATTGGTGTGAGAATCGAAAGGGGTGGTAATGTTGTGTAGCATCCTTTTAAAGGGTTCATTCACAGTGACTATAGTTGGTACAGTGACTGACTAGGTGAAAGAGTGGAAAAGATCTCACATTGCGGGGATTGGTATTGAGGGAGATACTATGTATATATTCCGGGCAGGCAATGGAGCCAGTTAGGACTTGGAGGACGAAGACTTCAATCCTTCAATCCTTCTAATGAGCGTTAGCTGAGAGGTTGGTCAGACCTGAGAGGCGACCGAGAAGACCAGAATTATTTAAGCTACCGTCAGGCCGAAAGATTGCGAAATCGGGCCAAAATATGTCGTTCTTGTTAATATAGTGCGTTAAGTTAGTTTCAAGGCAAGGAAAACACGTACATTATTATAAATTCTGTGATTACGTTCGTCGGGACAAAAGGTAACACCCTACTGCCGTAGAAAAATGGCAACATTAGGAATAGATTGGTCAGAAATATTAGCTACAGAAGGAATAACGGAAGAGGATAGGGAAGGATTAGAAGTAGATGAATATGGAACGAGAGATGCTAGCTGAATTAAAGTAAGTCCGATCAAAAGAAGAACAATAGCTGGTTTCGGTTGCAGGAGAAATAAGAATGGCGAGGGTTGAGGACATGAGATTTTACAAAAATATACCATAATATATGAAATTTAACGTTTACCATTTTGAGATTTTCAATGAACGACCTAAAATTGGAATCGGAGTGCTGCAGGGTAATGCTGTAGTCATTTTAAAAAGCTCCACATGTGTTATGTATCTATTAGTTTTTCCCGGAAAAAACCATAAAATAAAATAATAATAATATCTTTCAATTGCTACAAAAGACTTCGGACTTATTTGGAATGTAATCTGACGGTGAAAAAAGTACCCCTGCGCTACATTACTAGTAGGTAATCTTTGGCGAATAGCGACAGCAGACTAACTAAGTGAAGTCTAATTCGGGCAGAAGCCCAGCTAGGCAAGAATTTAGAGCATACATAAAATTGGCGGAAGCCTGAAATTGGGGTATCTGAACCAATGTGACATCGATCTAGGGTAGAGGGTAATAATTGGGAATACATGTATGAAAAGCTAATACATGCTGTCCTCGGTTTAATTAAGCGAAATCAAAAATAAATTTGCAGCTTTCACGGCAAGGAAAATAAACCGCGAGAAGTGTACCCTACCACCGCAGGCCCATCGCCGCGGGGTGTAATTATTCTGGATGGGTAGATTCTGCTGCCGCTCATGCAATCTATTAAAATTCCCACAATCACCTATTCTGTTCTGGTGTTCTCTGGTACTTCTCAGGAATCTTAATTTCCGGGAAACTTTCTCAGGTTAGCATCTTTCACTCATAATAAACAATTGACTCAAAATGTTGGGATTTAAGCGGTGCTTCTTTCCTAATGTGCGTCTGTCGCAGAACAGTGGCAACGGCAAATGCTCTTAAAATTCTTACAAAAGTCTTAATGATTAAGAGTGGTACTCATTTCTAAGATTGCATGGAAAGGATGATAAACGCAGAAATTTTGCATTGCAAATGTGGTATAATTTTTAATCTACGGAGGAGTTTCTGGAAATGGATGAAGTTTAATTATATATAGAGAAGTAGTATGTACATTATACTTTTTTTGTGCAGAATTTTTAAATCACATATGTCAAAAATGGGCAAGATTATATACCAAACATTTTGACCATAGAGGATCTGAATCTGCGAAATTTGAAAATGTTGAATTGCTTTTCGAGTTTTTTAGTTGGATTTCATGTAATACTAAGAACAAAACTTTTCAAGTATCGTATAAACTAGAAAAATATATAGAACTAAATTTTTAGCAATATTTTTTTTTACATAAAATTTTGAAAAAAATAGATTAGAAATTCTTAAAAACATCCAAATTTTAAGATTTTCTGATGCATAAATTTAATGTAAAATTGTTCCAGAGATATAACTAAATTCGTTGCGTCTATCTTCAAATTATACTAAAGCTATAGAAAAAGGCGATATTTCTGAAATTTTACTTAAAGTCTTTGAATGACCATCTTACACTTGGAGTAAGGAAATTAAATTCATAGAGAACAAAAAATTCTTGTGCCTTCCTCAAGTTTCGATTCGTTGTCTTGATTGAAAGCACTTTGCTCTTTTTATTTTTTTTGAAACTTTCTTACCTGAAATGAGCTCCGTCCTCAAAAGAATTAATTTCTATTTTCTTTGGGGAAACAAAAGAGTTCCTCGCTCTCTTACTTAAAAAACAATTTGCAAAAAATATGTACAAACAAATTTAAATGATGTGCTAATATTCGTTTGTTGTTTAATTTGTATCGATTTACTATAATGATATGCAGCAATGAGTATTATACGTTATTTTTTCCTTTTTAGACAAAATAAGGTTAATATTACACTGAACTAACTTGTCTACGTATGGAGTGTATTAAGAAATAATTTTACATAACAAAATAGGAGTGCAATATTTGGTAACTTTATATTATTGTTAGTCTGCGTTTTGGTTTTGGCATTCAAAATATGTTAAAACGAAGGGAAACCGTTTTCTAATTCAGAGTTATACCCTCACCCACACTGGGCCTCCTTTTTATGTCCCTTTTCCCACCTATATGCTGGAATGCTACCGCAATAAATTACAGGCGATATTTTTGCATATAAAATGTTAAATATTGGCGCATAATTCATGATGATTTACGCGGTGGATGCATTTCAGAACCCTTCGCAGGATATTAATGTCCGGGTAAGGCGGCCCGCGTATCCCGAAATTCCTTCGCGGAAGCCCGTTTGACGGGATTTCTTTGTGTTTTGCCTACTTCCTTCTCTCCCTTGTCCAAAATATGCATATAGGGCGCACCCCATTTATCTTATTTATCTTTGCCAGGGAGCTTTTCTAGTTCTCCAGTCTAATGGGGGTGGGTGTTATACCCGTTTTCTAGGGTGCAGCTGTACCCAGTTAATGAAAATCGAATCACATGATAATGATGAATGGTCCGGGACCCGGGTCGCCTCATGTTCGCATTTGAATGCTTGTAACCAATGATGACAATTATATCGCTCCGGGTGATTAACGAGCGACTGCCAGGTGGGCTCTGCCGGGTCCGTATATCATAAATTTTGCCGGAAGTATTTGTAAATTAATTAAAGTGTCCTGTAAACTGGTTGTAGTGCTGATAAAGGAGCACGCAGGATGACGGCAGAATTAATCTTTCCTCGCCATCACTCCCGACCATTGTCGATAGACGGAATGTAGGAAGCAGGGAACTAACCTTCTGGCAGTCGAAGGGGTGGTACGACTATCGGGGGAGTCTCAGAGAATTAATTTAACCAGAGAAATCTCCTTAATTGTGTGCGTTTTACATTTCCTCGTTTCACCAGCAACATCCAATTATCCAAAGATGTACGGATTGGGAGGAAGGGGTACGGATGCATCCTCTGATGGTCATATTATCTAGTTCGCATTCAGTTCAGGAAATTGAGCCGTATCTCCCTTTCCGCCCTACCTCTTCTTTTCACACGAAGGAAGTGGAGGAGCGATAAGGTTAGTGCCGACAGCAATGTGATCTTTAGGGTCCTTAGTGGATTAAACATAATTTGTAAAGCAAAACCCAATGATACCCCTCTCAGCAGGAGGTACGATGAAATAACTCATGCTGGACGAAAAGGCCATAAAGCTCTTTACACTTTCTGGTAACTAAGATTGGTTTTGTGCAAGTATAAAATGGTTTTAGGTTAGTTTACTTTAACGATAAGCAATTGCGATTGTTGCAAATAAATCATCCTTTTTAAAATGTAATATTTATTTATTCCATGTTTATAGAAGACGATATCGTATATGTTTCATCAATACCACAGTAATTTTTCTTCTTTTTTACAATGTTCAACTATTTAAAAAAATTAATAAATTATTAGATTAGTCTTCATATTCGGAATCAGAGACCTTGACAATATCTAATACGTATCTCCCTATGTATGAGTTTGTTCCACTGTATTACATCCGAAATTTTTAAATCTAAGCCTATCTTAATCTTGTCTCAAGCCGGATTTAGCCTAATTGTAGCTGACTCAAACATGATTCAACCCGGACTTAAAGTAAACAACTTTTTAACTAATAGACTCCTAAGCTTACAAAATTTCCTTAAAATCGGTTGAGTGGTTTAGAAGCTATGGCAGAACAGAAAGATTTACCTTTCATAAATTACATAATTTTATCATAGTATGAGTTTCCGTTAAATCAATTATTTATTCCAAGCCGCTTTAAAATTATTCTCATTTTACGACGGCCACTTTTCAATATAAAGAAAAGCTAAGTTTTTATTGGTAAAATACTTCCTCCCAGCAACTTACTACTTATGACTATCATTTTGGAATATTGTAAATGTGGAAATTATGGAAACATAAAACAAAGTTCTAAGACGGATGGTGTAGTTTGGCTTAATAAAGAAGTTTCTACTAATTGTGGTAAAGACGATAGTTAAGAGCTCACAGAATAAAGTGTTAAAATTTAAGTTCATTACGCCCAGTAGTTATATATACTTTTATCATAGGCGCAAGTTTGAAAAATATTATTTCGGGAAAGAAAGAAAAGTAGTACTAGTACCACTTTAAATTAACTGCCAAAACAGTATAAACTAATGAAATATTGATAGTATATTTTTAAAGGGAAAAGCCAATTCAATTAAAATAATATAATTAATTATCTGAGGATATAAATAAGTATAGAAAAAATTACTTTAGAAATAACGAATTGTATTCAAAGCAATTCGGCAGTATTTTTCTGTTGATGCTAACGTGTTCCTTTTGATGGAAGCGAATCTTACAAAACCATCGGTGAATTTTTGCCAAAGTGTAATCACTTCGAGAAGCCGCTTAGAGCAATAAAAAGGAGAAGATATGCTATAATCGGTTTTAATAAAATTTCGTTGGCATTTCTCTTTTAGGAATTGCCTATGATTCTGAGAGAGGTGGCGGGAACATTATCACTGGTTGAATTCAATCAAAACCGTTGGCATTACCTAAATTGCCTTCAATTTCGCACGTAGCTGTGTCCCAAAGAATTCTCTGGTAGGAACGCTCACTACCCACTGAAATTTGGAGGTGATTGATTTGTCCCCTCTTTCACCAGTACTGTGAATCAAAATCACAGTTGACATCGAAATGGAATCCACTTACCTATTACCAGGCGCGTAGGAACTCCCTCATCCGCCCAAGCGCATTATCGATCGACCGACTTAAAATTTGGACGTTATGGAAAAATTAAAAATTTCTTCCTTATTTTTAGGAGAAGCGTATGAAGCAGTTGGCCCAGACGCGCCCTTGGGCTGGTGGAGGGTTAACTTTGCTAATTTTATTTGGGAGAGGTGTTCGCGGCGGCTCCCCATAATCAATTTTAATGATCAGGGAAAGAGCTGGTTGGGAAACCTCCTGATTAATTACTCAATTATTCCCATCCTCCCGCCTTTACAACTCAAGGGCTTTGGTCGTTCTGGGCGACTTGGGATAAAGCTTCATCCTTTCTAAACAACATAGCTCAAAAAAGTTAGGCCAAAACTTTTAACAACCGTGGCACCACTTCCGTTGTTTGCCTGCACCCCCAAAAATAGCGATGGAACCTGAATACCCTGCTGAATATTTTGAAGGCTATGGTCGGAACTCCTTTTTGGGGGGAGCTCTATGTGCCTGAGCGTCCTGGCTTCCGGGACGTGTGGCATCTAATAAATTCCATAAAATATTCAAGGTATCGCTTTCATCCGAGAAATCCAGAAAATTTTCAATAAAAGTAATAGGGAATAGGGACCATCTGCTCGCTGGGAGCAGAGCACCTCATTGAATTTCATTTGGAGCCACCCTTATCACTTACTTGCCTCAGCCATTACAATTTTCTACATATTTCCGCGCGGTTTTGCCAGTCGGCACCATCGGTCCTGGCGGAAGTGATACCTTTGTCGCTTCGGCCTTGCAAACATCGCAACGCATCGCAGGCATGCGGCGACACCCTCGATGGTAGTGCGGTGGTGGTAAATCGGTGATATGGTGCTAGATTTCACTTTTCAGATGATTACTTTGTTTTACCCGCACAAAGGCGGTATGGTGCGACGGTAATGTGGCGACGGATGCTCGCATCGTTTCCTTTACGGGCTCACAAGCAGGTGGCAAAATATTGTCAGATGCAATCAATTTCCGTCAGATGAAGTTTCCCATTTTACGGCTGATAGGTGCGCGTTTCGGCTATTCCCGCACTGTCACATTTTATCTTTTTACATCTCAATTTTCTGAATGGCAACGTATTGCGTCGTCTCGGAAAATTTTCACTCTGCCAATTTTATGCGGCTGTTCTTTTTCAATGTCCCAAATTTTATTTTCGTCATATGCTTTCCATCCCCCTTCACTTTTCCCGCATGCAAAGAACAATAAGCTAAAATAATAAACTCAAGATACGATAAAAACTAAAAACTTTAATATTTCGTATATTTTGCCAAGAAAAAATATGAAAAACCTGAATCTCATGTAGATTTTGTTAGATTTAACAATGGGGTTGAGTTTGGCCAGTATAATTTATAAACCGGAGCTCGGTTTATTAGTAGCATTGCCCAAATCACGGAAGCCTATACCCAGCCTCGACTATAGATGTTTTTGGTTTTACAATTTTTGCCCAACTCTGGACCAATCCTCAAATAACCCGGCTATATGTTCAACCAATAACTAACAACGTTGTTTATAAATAAATATGTACAAGTTTAGGTGATTATTTCTGTATCCAGGTATTTAAGTGTTAATTGAATTAATTGAATTTTTGAAGGTGTATATAGCGTGTTTCATACAGGGTGGACAAATTTGAGGTTAGGAAGTAAATTCGCTTAAAAACACACTTTTTTTTTGACAAATTCAGTTTTATTGATACCAATGTAAAGTAGAAATATGGGAATTAATAATGGAATATGATGTCGGGCAAATGTCCACCTCTAGCACGTCGGCAGACATCCGCTCTTTTCGCAAAAATTTTGAACCACATTTTGCAACAAAGTTTCGTTTATCTCGTCAATGCAACGCCCAATTTCATCTTTCAGAGCGTCAGTTGTTTGTGATTTGTTCACGTAAACCCGGCCTTTTAAATGGCCTCAGAGGAAATAGTCCAGCGGCGTCAATTCACAAGAACGAGGCTGCCAATTGACATCACCAAATCGAGAAATGCAATAATTGAATTGTTTCAACGAGTTGATGTTCCACGCTCATTCTCAACACTTTGTTGTATAGCGGCTATGTTTGTATCACTACGGCCACTACGAGCGTATTGTTTTGGTCTATTGTAAGCAACACTACTGTGAGAATTTAGCGATTAAATTACGGTCTCAGAAGGAGCCTGATTACGAGGAAAAGTTGCTCGAATTTTACGAGGTGATAGTAAATTTGATAGTAAATTTTCACAATTAAAATTCGTTCTTCAAGAGTCTGTATATCGTACAATAAGTGAAAAGACCTGACCTAGGCAAGTGTTTCCTAAATTCCAATTGTTCGTGGTAAGCATATCATTATTTTATTTTTATCTTAATCCTAAAATTCATCTATTCATCGAATTTTCTCCGAAATTTATGTAAGTAATGCATTTATTTGTTATTATTATTATCGAATTGTGTGATTGGTTCAGTAAAAGTAATTCTCTTCATAAATTTAGCATACATAGAGTATATTTAAATCTTCTTAAAAGATCTACAACATTGAGCAATATGCTTATTGCTACCATTGTTAGTTTTGTGTATTGGAATTTTCAGAATAGGGACCTTTAAGCATAACTATTAAGTATAGTAAAGATATTTGCAAACGTAAAAGGATAGTGTATTTATGTTATTTATTATAAATAAAATCGCAGCGATTTTCGTTCTGGATTTCAAAGATAGAAACCTAAGATTAGTACGACGGAGTGGTAATTTTCTATGTTCTCTTGCATCTGAATTGAAAATCACCCTTATCTAGTGCATAATTACATACACCCGCAATTTCACTCGAAAATATCCAGAAACTTCGACAGCCAAAAAGTAAACCGATTTGAGAATCGAAGGATATGGCATTTTTCTATATGGATTGAAAAATTTGAAGCTACAATCTGGTTCGAAAAAGTGCTTATAAATGGGTCGAGTCGGTCTACATGAACTGGAACCAATTCGAAAAAGGTCGTAAACGAGGTAGCTTTTAATAATTTGAATGTTTTGGATTTGTTAATAGCTGAGGTATAAGTTTACTTATACATAACAGAAAATAACTGCCTTGATGTACCTAAAACTCTAAAATTCAAAAGCTAGTAAAATTCACTGAGTGGGATATTAAATTAAAGGCCCTAAAATAACGATTTGGAATGTGTGCATCCTTACTTAATAATGTTAAACTATTCGCCTTAATATGGTAAATAGCACCATTTCATTTCTATCATAACTTAATAAGAAGAATATAAATTTGGCTGCTTTGACTATCATTAGAATTGAATTGTTTAAGGGTTCTTAGCTGCTTGAGAAGGTCTCCATTACTTTCCTACTCTCTGAAGTTTCCATGCCAGCACCAAAAGCGGTTCAAAGGGGTATTTCAGAGCCCGCATTAATGCCATGCAAATGCCGCAAACAAAATCGGTCTAGAGGAGATATTTCTGCGGTCCAATCATTTCCAGCTCACATGGAACAGTCGGGCAGACGGAAAAGGACATGCGAAACTCATAAACATGTAAATTATTAGGGTCGGCTGCCAGAAGCCCCGCCACGGCAGCAGCTATTAAGCATTTTCCTTTGACCCATTTGTAGTCCTTAATGGGGCTTGGTGCTATTCCGGAGCCTGTGCGTTAGATTCTCGAACGCGACGTGTTCTGCTCCGCTCTAAAGGCACTAAATTTTGCGTATGAATCGTGCAAGCGGCCTCATAAAGCTATTTTAGGATGATACTTTTATTTTTCAAGAAAAATGTAACCTACCTATGGTATTTATGGCCTTGAACTAACTTTCTGGTGTGGAACCGTTTCGCACCATCTTTAGGTAATCGTATAAAAGCAAATGAAGGCATGGCGCCAAGTCCTTAAAATATTGCTAGACAGCTATCTAGGAAGGATATTACTTTAGTATATATTTCAAGGCATGGTTTTCACAGCATTCTTTATTGTTAAGCTTTGATAATTTTAGTAAAGCATTACAAAATTACCTATACTATTTTGTAAAGGAATAAAGAAGGCTCAAAAGTAAATATAAGGTTAAGGAAGTATTGTATTGTATTTACATTGAAATTCAATCATGGAGTATTTACATGAAAACGAATTTTAAATTTCAAATATAGAAATAGAAAATGATGCATTTAATATAGGAAAAGAAATTCGTAACTTAAAAAATTTCCTTTAGAATTTCCGGGTTCCTGATGAAAATATTAAATTTTTAAAATTCAACCCACTATAAAACGGATCGAATATGGGGAACAAAAATATTGAGAAGTTTTCAATTTGCTAAAGCAAATAACAATTTTTTATCTCGCGTTTAGATTTTTGAAAATACAATCGTAAATTCGTAATTAGCAATTTTAAAAAAAACCTGCTTTGGTTACAAATTTAAGAATTCAATGGCTAGAAAAATATGTGCTTCAAAGGCTTAAGGTGTACATATATTTTAGTAAGGCTAAGAATGAGTGTGAAGACTTCTATTTAGTATAAGTAATTGATTAGAGAAAGGTAACGTTTACGCTCATGCGTGGACGGTTAATACAAAACAATAACTTAGGGTTCATCAGTGTGTCCAATAATGTGTCATGTTATATTATTATTATTCAAAATATTGAGTATATAACAAGTTTTGAGTGATTGCTGTTTTTAAAAAAACATTTCGATTAAAAATATAAGCAAAAATTTTATTTTAATCAAAATATGCTCCATCTAAATCTACAATTTTTGCCAAACTTTCTGGCTATAAACGTATTTCCCGAAAGAAGAAGTCTGGTTTCTTTAAAGCAATCCAGTTGCTTACTATTTTTGGTATCTCCATACGAATTAAACTTTCCTTCAGAAATTGCTGATTACATCGGCATCGGAATAAATGAAAATCTGATGGAGTAATATTTGGAGAATATGGTAGATGGGGTAGAACTTCTGACTGTGAACTTTTTGAGTATTTTTTTACAGGCCGAATAACATATGGTCTGGCGTTGTCGTGTTGTAAAATTGTTTATGCTTTGTCTATTCGCCAATTCTAGCCGTTTTTGAATGAGGATTCTTTTTAAATGTATTAATTAAGTTCGATAACAATCACTAGTAATACTTTCTGAAGGTAGCAGCAATTTATAGTAAATCACACCCTTTTGGTCACACCAGATACACAGCATTATGTTCTGCCGTTGATGGGCCTGGTTCACCTAGCTTCACCTATGCGTTTAAGATTATTGTAATGGATCCATTTCTCGTCACCAGTATTAATTTGATGTAAAAATACTTTTATTTTTTGTCTTTGCATGTAAGTGTTTGAAGATTTTTCCAATTAATTCAACTGCGCTACCGTAAACTCTCATTTTTGTCGATGATCTTGGAAGACAGCTCAGTGCTTACCTATCCTAAAGGGCATCGACTTCTAAATGTTAATGACTACTCTAAAAACAGGAAAAGGGCGAATGATGTCCAGCAACCACCCGCGTAGTGCTTAAATTCTTCTTTGGCAGAAAGTTACCATTAAGCTACACCACTTCAATCCCTCGAAATCCGTTCCACAAGAAGCTGTCTTTCAAGACATTGGAATAGTTTCACATAGCACTTGTTTCTCCTCATACATATCTCCAACATACCTCGCCGTCGTTCTATAATCCTTCACCTTCTCTGTGCCTATCATCCCAAAGCCAGGGGTTAAGTGAGATTTTGTTGGCCCTACTCCAAGAATAATTTTTCGTTGACCTTTTTCGGAGCCACAATCAATGACCATTTTCATGAGGACCGAATAACGTTTTTACAACTCTCGGGCGGTCGGGGGCCTCACAGCTCCGGCTTGAAAGCCCCCACTCCTGCGTCTCGTTTTATGCATGATTAAGTGGCATACAAGCAGAGGCTAACTAGGGTCGAATGTCGCCATAGAATTATACCCGGGCCGCCAGAGCTGCATATTGCGGAGGGATCACTTTGTCTGGTCGTGTGTTTAGACAGCTGAGATTTATGCATTTTTCGCCACTGTGCACGAGTATACGTCTTTGGGCGCTGCAGCCACGCCACTCCGCGTAGAATCTCCACCTCGTCGAGGTCTTTTTAAGGTTATGCGAACTGTACCATTTTTAAACAGCTGCAGCTGCTTTGTTGCAATTTCGTCTGATATATTGGAAAATTCAAGGTAGGAATTTGTTATGCTCCAGAAACGCAATGAATCCCATCAATTTACTCTGCCACCGCAACTGTCTGCGGATGCCTCCTCTTTCTTCCCAGTTACCCGGTTTTTGGTAGTGCGAATTGAAGCAATGCTCACGTGGAGTGCATTCGTTACAGAGACAGTGGGTGATTGATCCCCTCAGGTATGCGCCACGAAAAATAAATGCTGGCTCTATTTGTTATGTAAGTATTTAATGATTAACAACTATTCTGGCGCCGCACAGTTTTTTTAAAAATATAAAAGTATATAGGGTATTCGGATTCTACATAGGAAACTCTATAGAAATCAATTCCTTAGGTGGTACTGAGGAAACTTTTGTTTTTAACCCTCTCTATAAAATTCCCCTCAAATTGAACATCAAAGTTTTTTAGGAGATACGCCCAATCAAGTCCCTATAGATAGGGTATCACTGGAATAAAAATTTTGGTGTTATTTTAAACCCATAGGCCCCACTAAAAATTTGGAGAAGTAAATAAAACTACCGCTATAGAGATTCTCTATATTGTAAATTAAACCATATTTTGATCTCCAAGATGGTAAATACGTCCGCTTTAGAAGAGTTCAGGAGCTAATTAGAATTTGTTAACTCCTGACTTTAGAATAGAATATTAGCTCTAATATGATTCTGAATATTCTAGTATACCATATGATCCAGAATTCGCGTCGTATGCCAATGCTTTTCATAGGGCGAAAAGAGAAAAACCTGATTTAAAATAGAAAACAGACGATTTTAGGACTTAAATCGTTCCGGCGATGGCTTCGAACAATTCGAAAAATCCTTTGTTTTGGCTATCGAAGTAATAAAATTATCTGTTTAGAGCCGCTATTCTTTTCTTTTGGTCTTATGAAAATCAATGCAACCGTCGTAATATAATCTGAAAGACTCACACAAAAGATTGATTCTATATTTCCGGGATCTCAAGGTTAAAATAAGAATTAAGTTGTCATGATTAACCTTTTGCCTTAAAAGAACGTTTGGGAGACGTGATTCCCTTTCTGTGCCTAAAATGAGAAGCTCGTATCAGATACGTGATGTTTTGTTCTGGCTAAAAGTGAAAAGCTCATACCAAATAATGTTGTTTTTGCACAATAATGTTTATTGTTATTGTTTGTTATAATTGCAATATAAAAATGTGGTTTTAGTAAATAGTAAATGGCAAACCAGTGGATTGCGCAAAATTTGGCCTGTGATGAAACTGCTTGTAGTCACGGCGAATGACAGAAACTCTCATCGAAAGTGGCACTAATAACTGTTGCTCAATTCATAAGGCAAAGGGTTAAGCTCTAATTTGAACCTGTAAAACATTTTCACGGATTTAGAAATTCAAAAGCGTTTTATTTTAAACGGTGGATTTAAAAATAAAAGCTTTTTTAGATCGTTTATTTATTTAAAAAATTCTAGAGAATTACCTACATACAAAATAAAATCACATTAATATCTATGAAGTAATTCCAGATTTATAGAATAGCATAAAATTTTTCAAACATTATATCGGCAATAATAATCCATTTTGTTAAATTGTTGGTGTGACGTTACGTTCTCATCGTTATAAAATTTATAAATTGCTTGGGTGTAATCGAAAGAGCAAAAGCTATGCCAAGCACCAAATTATCCTTAATAGATCTATAATAATTTACATAGTTCTTAAAACTCTGTTTTTTACTTTTAGCGAACTTTTTAGTACATTGGAATTCTTTGCATCAGTAACGTTTGATAATTATTTATAAGAAAATGATAAAGAACATGAATTTAGTTGTAAACTTTGGCCCATTGGACATGAAAGGAATTTTTCAAGTATAAATAACTATAATGAAATTGTATAGCTGGATATTCCTAAATACGAGTAGCACTCGTATATGTATTTGGAAACTTGAGCTTATTTAAAATTCAGGAGCTCTAATTCTCATCATTTTCCTGGGCAGTGCGAGACGAAGTTTTGGGCAACTTAATACGCCAATGGCTATTGAATTAAGAGTAAACATTTTGAACTCTAAGTATCAAGTAAAAAAATATTGGTATTAAATATAAAGCCCTTGGCAGCTAAAAGTATCGATACTTTTTCGTATCTCTATGTGTACCGCAAAATATGGCATTTCAATAAAGCGGTGAGCAATGCCGAGATAGTCTTAAGGGTTGATAATGATAAAGTTTGCACTCACTCACTCACGAACAGCTTACAACTTCCCTTCTTGATAGATGTGGAGTGGAGAAGTGCCCTATTTGACCCAGCAATCTAGACTAAAGCTGAAGGAGGGCCACTCGAATGAGCGAGGATCTCGGTTTCTAGCTCCCAGGACGACTGAACGGCAGCATTGACACGCGGGATTATGCCGGGCTTTGACTTACTTGCCACTTAAACTTCTGGCCCTGCAGGAATTCTGCTCATAAAACTGTATGTCATCTGCAACAACTCTGGACTAAGTCCCAACCAACCGTTTGCAAGAGCTTGGCTACAGTGACTGTCCGGGATGCAAATAATCTTAAAAACTTTTCTCCACGGAACTTCTATTGCTGGCCAAACGAATATGAAATTCTTATGGGAAAATAACAAAAGGAATTTGCCTTCGGAGCTCCGCCATTTCTTCCTTATAATTTCGTAGGGGCCGCATAATGACGCGCTCAGTCGTAATATAGTGAATTATTGTCCCACAGAATCCCAGCCCATTGTGCCCCAAAAATTCAAGCCAAACTCTGCGGTATCGTTTCAGCTATCCTTGGATGTCTTGGCTTCTGGGGCTCCTTCCAATAAGGCAACCGCATTTCGAACAAAGGCCGTAAAATGTTGTTTACATTTCGTTGGGGATTAGCCCAGGAAGACTTTTCGGGAAAGGTCCGTTCCGTGCATTTGGAGTATCATGCTGAGTAATGCGTTTACCACATTTATCATACTCCTCCTGAAAGGATCTCCCCCATGCTTAGCACACAGAGTGTTCCAGTTTTGTAAACAGTGCCACCTGAAGGGGCGAGAAATTTATCAAAATACTTCGATAAACAGAAAAATAGTACCAAGGTACCTGAACGCAATAGGTCCTCTAAAAGTCATCGGTGAACTTTTGTCGAAGTATAGACTTCAAAAATTCGCTTTAGAGAAGTTGAAAGGAACTCAAAACTCATGCTGTAAGGAGCATTTTAAATGTCGTTTAACAAGATTTTGAGAGCATGTCTTAGATACCATAAAAAAATGTCAATCAATTTTTTTAAATTGATAACTTGCAGGCAGAGGCATGAAATATAAAATTTTTATCTTAAATCATGAAACTTTAAAAAGCTCCTGCGGTAAATAGCAGAAAAAGTAACCCTACTCTCTCATAATAACTCATTATAAATGCAAAAAACCTATTTAAATAAAAATTCTTCGAAATTTTTATGGAATTGCTAAGCGCAATCGCTGAAATTAAAGTGAAAGTCAATTGGGGGTATTTTAAGTCTTTTGTTAAAATTTTAAAAAACGTTTTGGAACATCGATTGCATGAACGTGGCCTAACTAACCATTCTTATAAATATAATTTACTATACCCAAAGAAAAAAATGATTGTTTTCAACAATGTTTGAACCATTTTGTTGGTTAAAATAGAGCTTAAAAAAGATAAATAGTTATGTTAGCCAGTTCGGCGGATTACCAAAAGAAAACGTTATATTTACTATTTTTCAGTCGTTTTCTTAAAGTAGAAAGCAACTACTTTTCAGTGAATTTTACAAGAGTATAGTTGAAGTTTTGAAAAAATTTGATAAGCAAAATTCAACTATAGAATAATATTACAATCAACTAACGAACAATTTACTCGTTTTAATTATTTTTGTATTCTACTAAAAAAATGACTATAGTTTAACTAAGGTGTCTTAAACCATTATATCATAACTATTTTGACCATTTTTAAATGCAAAAGTTTTTCCTTATTTTCTAATTATTTAAAGTTCCACTATTAAAAAGAGTCGATTTTACTAAACAATTGTTCTAGGTATACATAAATTTTTAATTATATAATAATTTAGCAAAAAGTGTATAATACAAACAAACCGGACAAGAACATGTTAGTAGAGTTACACGCAGAAGGAAGCGTTTTTTTTTTAAAAATTATGTAGTATTTCAAAATTAATTATTTCTAAAATGCTCATAAATTGGTTTTGCTATACAGTGTTTGTTAATGCTAATTAGATACACTCTGGAATTTTTGCATTCATAGTATAAAAAACTCTTTTAGTATACTTTCAAAAAACTCATAATTTCTATATTTGGATCATCAATTTGTATCCATGAATTGAAATTTTATTATTTCATATTCTGAGTGCACACACTTTGCAAGTAATTCTGTCGAGCGGTGTCCATAAAATATTCAAACTTTGAAAGGATTTTTCTTTTCATTTACGATTCTTTCCTATTTAATATGAAAATCTGAACAAATATTTATTAAATTTACTTTAATTTTAAAGAATTTAATTAAGTTGAAGTTTAGGAACAAATTATTAAATATAAACTATCCTTTAATTTACATTGTTTGCATTTCAGAATGCATAATGCTTGAAATTGCTACTAATCGTTTTTAATTATCTGCAACTTTGCGCAAAAGCTTTCATTATTACGAATAGACTCTCCGGATTTTGCATATTTCATTCTATTTTTCTACGAATACGAATTTACATTTAGCTCTGAATAGCACTGTATTTCTTAAGTCAAACTTCTCGCAGCTTATGAGCTCTAGCGAGAATATTTCAAAGGAAAGATTACAAAAGAGCTTTCTTATTCTTTTGTGAATTGTTACACAAGGAAATTTCATTGAATGCAAACATGTATAGTACTTCAAAGATTTTAGAAATGGGTCATTTAGGAATCATTTTGTGGTGATTTTGTATAATAAAGGAGATAAGCTGAGTAGATATTAGATTTATATTATTTATAATATCACAAAATACTTGGATTAGCAGGCCGTTTTTAAAAATCGTACTTTATTTTTAAAAAAATTAGGCATTTTTCGACCTGTAGTTTTAATTCTATTGTTTCTTGTATAATAGTATTAATTTCAGTAATAATTTAAATTATTTTTAATTCAATTAACTTAAAGTTCTATTTTAATTTTGATGTTGATTTAAATTTAAATTCTACTCATAATTTCAATTTCAAATTTAATTTTAATTGAAAATCAATTTTAATGTTATTTTTAATCTTGATTCGTATTCTAGGGATATGATGTTTACTACAGACTACGCGAAAAAACTAATTTCAGCAAGGATGGAGCAAGGTGTGTCAGAGGTGACAGTTTTAAGTAGATTGAGGAGGGAAGATACAGGGTATGTATGTAGTCTTTTGTTGAGGAGGTTGAAACAAGTGTAGATTAAAAATTGTTTACATACTAGTAGTTTATAAATTAATGCGTTAGCAAGAGGTAAAAGAAATAACCGATTTGTTTATTTTCTTCGGAAACTATAAATGTTTCGAAAATCGTTTTTGTTTTGCTGTAATAAATATTATACTTTCTATTAATAAAAATTATTTCAATATGCGACGGCAATAGCAGTTAATGATAAAATACGGTCCTACCGGATACACGCTGAAGTGTCTGTCACCAATACGACAAGAACGGAATGAAAACAAGGGAAGGGGAAAGAACAGGGAAAGGGCTAATAGATACAAACAGAAATAAGTTCTTAGAAGGGAGGGAGGTCAGGCAGTTAAAGGGAGTGCTTGAGGGGGGCTTTATCAAAATGACAATCAAAGAGGGTTAGAGTCGTTAGTTTTGCGGAGCATTCTCGTGAAGGGTTAGAAGTGTCCCGTTGTTGGTGCGGTATTTAAAAAATAAACTATGGTAAGTTATAAAAAATAAAAAGTAGGAATTTAAAATTATCTTCGTTGTCTTTTCCCATCGATTTTTTCCTGGTTCAATATGAAGATATTAAGATATGATCGAACTCATTCATTTCAACTTTAAATAAGTAAAAGAAACAAAATAATAGCAATTAAGCAAAAGCAATGTTACAATGTATTTATAGTTAAGGTATATAAATTAAAATTTCGATTTAAAATTGATAATCCAGCTTTTGGCATCTTAGTAACTATATAGGAAACTTTTCCCCTAAAACACCATAAATATCGCGTCTAAACAACTTCACCAAAAATCTTTGGAATTAAAGAAGCAGTTTGCGTAAGACATATGAATGCCATTTTCTACCTAAATCTGCTTAAAAATCACAATATTGAATTGAGTTGTCGGCTGACTGAATAAATTCCGCTTATCTGACAGGCCTCCAACCAACCCTATACACAGTTTGGATTTCTTTCTCAAAATTGAAAATGTGAAACGACCTCATCAAATTGAAATAGTCGTCTCGAGTCTAAATATCGATTCAATCGAGGCAGTTTGTGTTTAACAAGCGATTGAGCTAGTCACCCTGTACCATTTGAACTCGAATATCCTACCTAAAGCTGTTCGGAACTCGAGACTCAGGACTTAGGAGTCGGGAGTTAGAAGTCTCCTAATGGCCCCGACGGATACCTAAGCTACCTGCCACTATTTAATGTTCCCTACGTACGCGCGTGGCTCCGTCGAACTAGGAAATAACATCCTAAGAACTGAAAAAACAAATCGGTATTTTGTTGGTTCCCCTCGCAGGTACGTTTTTCTCTTTACTTTTACCATTGAGCAATCCACCAGTTAATCTTTACTTTATGTGCTTAAGTAGTACCAAGATTTCATCAAGAATTATACCATGCTGCGGTAAGTTCAGTAGGACTTACACGATCGATAACCTCATGCCGGTGGCGTGACCGTAAGAGCTTCTCTTAGATTTTTACGAGTTACGGGTGATTACTCGCGAATGATCCGATCTGACTTCTTTACCTCAAAGAACTCCGATTTATAACTTAATGAATGTGAATATATGACGGCAATTGGGTTTAAGCTTAACTTAGAGAGATGTAATTGGAAATTTATATATATGTTCATACATATATTAAATTTTATTGCACTATTTGGTAAGAAATTATACTAACAATTCGTCTACCTTGAAAAGGTGATTTAAATCTGAAGGTATATCACGTTGACGTTTTATAATTATAGGTGATCTTAATGTCAATCACCTTAATTATGGTAAATGCCTCCATCAAGGCCATTTCCAAATCGTCTTTTACTACATATTTCTCCATTTGGGGGAGGGCATAGGGCGAATAGTTAGATTCGCATAAATGTAAAACTGAAAGGAGAATTTTTAAATCCCTGCTGGGAGATAAAAGTTAAGTAGTACAAAGTTTTAAGCTTGATAAACTTTATTTAATCATTTAATGCCAAACACTTTAAGCTGAACTTAATTCTAACGCACAAATTTTGCTAGTAAAGTCTTTCCTAAAATTTTCAACCTATGAACCCAAAGGAGAAAAAAAAGGAAAAAATGTTAGTGTAATATCATCTTATATAAATTCGATTTATAATATAAGTTAGTACAAATAATGTCGCTAGCAATTTAAATGTTTTCTACATGTCTCCAGCTATTCTTACATATTTTTCAATTAAATATTTTTAATAAAGATAACAGTGACATAAATATGTAGTGTAACTAAAAACAAAGACTCCCAATAAGAAATATCCAAACGAAATAGTGATAAGTCAGTACATATAATAGATCTTAATTATTCTTTACTTTTTAAACTTTATATTCAAAATGCAATCCTAATATGAATTTGATTTTCTTCAAAAACTAATTAAAAAATGTGAGCATAATTCACGTATCAAGGGTTTCAAGCATAATGACATACATACGTTGCTTTATTTTTCTTTTAATATTTACCTACTCTGATCAACTATGATATTTATTTATTTCGCTTAATACAAGCTACAAAGATAAATAATAATAAAAAAAGCCAAGTACCTAGATTAAATTAACTTGTTTATGACTAGAATAGGGGTGCGTGGGACAGAATGGTTCAAGGAGTGTTCCAACACATCCCAATCGATTCCTTACAGTGCTGTGAACAGCGTTCACGATGAGTAATTTTTTCGTAAAATCCCTTTTTTATCCCTGTATTAACAGCTCCACAAAATGTTAATAACTATTTTCGGACTAAACATATTGACATGGCTTTTTTTATTTGAAAGATATTTTAAGGGTGCATTTTGTTTTGTTTTTTAAACCATAAATTTTTAAGGATGGAGAAAATCAAGGTAAAGTTTTAAACGAAATTTTTAAAAATTTTAATTATTAACGTTCATATCTATCAAATTTATCAATGGGTCGATTTGATGTACTGTTAAGAAGTTTATAATGCATACTTTTTTATCAAAACCTTAATTGTCGTCGTACTGTATTTCGAACAGAAGTTATTATGTTTTATATAAGCTCACTTCTCTGCACCCGCGGCAATATTTCAGTGGTTAAAAAAGGGCTGAAGAAGGGATTTTACGAAAAAATTACTCATCGTGAACGCTGATCACAATACTGCAAGGAATCGATTGGAACATTTTGGAACACTTCTTCACAAATCACCATGTATAAAAATAAGTTTTATTTGCATTTCCCACCTCTCTATTTTAATCTAAATATTTTATATTTAGCTATCTTTAGTTTTTATTACTTATAGAATATGAACAATATGTGTTATATATTATGTTATGTTATGTGTTATATATTATGTTAAAAAACAAGTTTATTTGAATGACCATAACTAGCATAATTCATGACGCCTGCATACTAAGGTAAAAAAATCTTATTTTTGAACAACCCTTTGAATATATGGAGAATATCTGTTACGTATTTTAACCACAATTTTAAATTTTTAAGAGATTCGTTTGTTGTCAGCATTTTTATCTACTCGTGGACTTGGATCTCTTCGGTTATATTTATGAAACTTAGGAAACGTTGAGTTTCATAAAAATTATATGTAAATTTACATAATCAGAGACTTTACTTATTTTATAAAAAGTTTTTCTTAAATCCAAATCAAGGTGGTGCACCAAATGTCGACTATTGTGACAATAAACGATTACAGTTTGCAGCTTCGGAAGTATCTGGATGCTAGCAAGGGGTCTCATTTGTGGAGAGAAATTTGGAAATTTTGGTTATAGGAGTCCCTAGGGGCGACACTTGTTTGCAAAAAGTGCACCCAAAGGGAAATTTTGTTCTGCATCAGACTCAATTAGTTCTCTTTTGGACATCCTAATAGCAGGCATACTTTTTTGGGGGCTCCGCATAAGCTGTACCACGCATAAATCACGAAATAAAACCTTTTTAGCCGACCTGCCTTAATTTATGCGCAAAAATGCAAAATTCAAATGGTTCCCCAGTACGCGGTGGATCATCCACATCCCAACCATATGAAGATAAGGTTGAAGTAATGCGCTAGCGGAGGCTTCGGGACTGGGGCTGGCTGGTGCATCATCAAAACTAGAATCGCAATACGTTTCTACATATTAAAGGGGATTGGGGGATGAGTGTACACGCCTTTTATGGGGTTGGGGATTCGTGCACCACAATTTGCAATCTAACGTACTTCTCCGCGGCCCCCTCTTTGGCCAGTCAGCAGAGCTACAGTGATATGAAAATATTTCCGAATAAATTTAGCTTGTCATACGGAAATTATTCACAAGGAACGTCGTTTTTATGTAAATTCATGGAATTTTTCATAAAATAAATCCGTCCAAGTCCACTCTCTAGCTGGCCGGGCGGGCGACCTGGTCCGGGTACCTCGGCTCGTTTAGATACATTTTAAGTTCATTTTAAATTTATTTGGAACTTACTTGTTGTTGTTGCGTATTTATTTATTTTTCACATTTTAATATATTTGGAACTCTACCTGGGCACCATTCAAATAACCCAACACCGAGCCCTGGACATGGTCCAACTTTTTTACCTTTACCTACCAAAAAGCAATATGATAAACAGTTGTCGGGGTCATTCTCGGATTGCTTACATAAATTAAACTTTGCCGCTTTCATTTTTACAACTGGTACTGCGCAGTCTGGGATTAGCTGAGTGAGGTCTTTTGGGATCCAGAACTTTATGCCATTCAACCATTTCAGTCGGCAACTTTAAATCTTTTTTTTTTTTTTTTTGTTGAAAAGTTTCGCACCCACCAGTTCACTTGAAGGAGCATCTCATACGGATTTGCTCCAATGATATTACTCGCAAGGATTTGCTTGTTAAATCGTTCGTGATTTCACTGAGATATACTTAAGCGCACGAATTCTTCGCATAGTACAATTTTGATGTTCTCATCAATTACACTTCTCTTTCAGGAACCCCTTAGGATTCCTTAGAACGTGCAGTATTTTCACCTCCTTTTGTGCCACCGCAATATCACGTAACGCATCTAAAGGTCCGCTCAATTGCGATGTGCTTTTATAACTTTTCTTCTAACGTGAAAACGTGATCATTACTAGCTTCAGTATATTATTATGTTTTATTTTTTAAGTATGATGAAAAACTTACATAATAATAGTAAGAAATACTTTACGACAAATAACATAGGGCGAAAATGATATTAAGGCCTTCACAGACCAACGTGAAACCACGGGAGCAGGAAGGGGAGCTAGATTTTTGTGGGACTCGAAACTATAGCTGGATATGGAACCATTCGCATTGATGCGTCATTTCTAGGTAGTGAACGCGGGATTGAAGCCTTTCATTTTCGGTTCCAATTTTGTGCGATTGTTTTTATCCTGGATTTAGAAATTTTTACAAGAAAGATAAAGTTTGAGATGAAATTAGAGTGGAATTGAACACAAATGGTAAGTAAAAGTCTAGTAGTTGATTTCCTTCATGAATCTATTTATAAACAATAAAATATTTGGAATAGTTTAATCGCTATTGTTATTAAAATACTCAAAAAATACTTCACGTAAGTCAAATGCAATTACCGCGTCTAGAGGCGACATTAACGTTATTTTAATATACCAAGTTATTTCCAAACTGATTCTGTCAGCTCAGGCATGTATAGTAGGGTGGAGTGAAAATGTATGTATTATTCTTTTTTTGTTATTTTGTAATAGCATATTGCCTGCCTATGGATGAGCAAATGAAGTATGTTAAAATCATTTATGTATGTTATTATTATGGTTTGAGGTGCCCTAAAACGAACGAATTTTTGAAAAAAATGTATAATTTCATTCATTTTTAGCCAGCCTCATTCAGATGTATACAAACCTTAATAATGTTTCGGAATAGCATTTTTTATGTTGTTTAAAAACTAATATTTTTATGTAATAATAAAACTATATATAAAAGTTTGGAATTTATGGTGGTCCAGGTTCTTAAAACAAATAAATCAAGAATTTTACAATAAAACTGCGATTCATATTTATGAAATATTTATGAGAAAATATTACAAAATAGCCAGTTAAGTAGAAAATTCGCATTTAGTATTATAAAAAGGCATCATCTGACGTGATGACAGTCTGCCCCTAATAAAACCATCACGTTTTTCCTCTCCACATACAGCACCTGAAGCTTCAATTGCAATACTCCACGGCTTGAGTATGATAAGGAAAAAGTGCAATATTCTCTTTTGTTCCAAGACCATTTTCTACAATTTCTTTTAAGGCTTCAGCAGATAAACGTTTTGTTAAAGGTGATTCAGTAAAAGTAATCTGACTATCGTGCCGAGCATAATATCAGTATAATGGGGAGCATTGAAATTAAATGATAGAACTTTGAATTTTCGAATTCCTATGACTTTCTCTGACCTTGATTTCAGAATAGGTCGGCATGCCGGTTCCCGTAGCACTTTGTTGTCATCTACAAGCATAGCTGTAAGAAGATTTTCTGGATGACCAAAATATGCATTTCTTTGTATGACTGAATCAATAATATTTTTCAAATTATAGTTTAAATAGTGACTGCATTTAAACACGAAGGATTGCATTTGATTTCAAACCACGTTCGCCCATAAACTTTCATCACGAAATTGGCTAATATAAGGTGATTCTCTTTCGGATCAGTCTTTGTGACATATAATCGTAGCCACCTGGAATGATTGAGTCGACCGGGTTCTCTATTTTCCAAGTCAGAAGAGAAAATACCAGTGCTAATGGCAGTCATTACCTCCAATAGATATGTTTGATCGAAGTTTAGATCTTTAGTAATAATAGGAAGTGGCGTAGGTATAACAGCAAATTTCACAACTGGCTTTTTTTCACATTGTTGCAGTACAGATCCTATTAGCCCTGAAAAACATAGAGTTCTGTAGTTCGACCGTCCAAATGTAATAAAAGGTGTCGTATTGGGAATTCATTCGAATGTAGTGCACAGATAAACCATTGCAACGGTTTGTTTTTATCTCTTCCTCTAACATTCTAATGACTCCGCCTTTAGATCCAGTATTCCATCACAGCCCACTACTGACAAAGCACTCAAATCAACCGTTTCTGTCTGCACCGTGATATGACCAAAGAAATCGCTCCCTGACACAATGACGTAATGATCTTCTATTTACCGTTTTCTATACCATTTATCTCCTTTCCTGACTGTTACCAAAGTTTTGTCTTTTCTACCATTAAAGTACAGACCAGGCATTGGTTGATTGCAGCTCGAATCTTGTAAAACAAATCTTTCCTTTGCTCTTTTCGGTCGAACCTTGGAACGATCTATCATACTACTTTGCTCAGTCGGTGTGATAAAGAAATCTCATTTAGGTACTTTTAAATAAATTACATAAAAATCGAATGCAAATGAGATATGTGTACTATGTTCGTCAAATACAACTAATAAACCAATTTTGAATGATAACAAATAACACTGAAATAGTAAATGGTAAGTGATTTTTCAACATTCATTAAAAATATAATTGTAATAAAATGAAACTAGTTATATAAAAGAATGTGATTAGTTATTTAAATCTTACAGTATGAGATACAGTACAATTGCAATTGCTATTTTTTGTTTCCACCTTTTTTAACTGCTCATTTTATATTTTCATACTGACCGAAACTGAAATAAATATATTACCACTCCTTTAGAACAAAGCTAACGACAATGTAGGCACAGTACCATATAAATACATATAATATTTTGTAATCTACAGTAAACTACTTGTATTTAACTTTTTCTTTTGTATGTTTGTATGTTTTAAGTATCAGTTTTAAAAAAATTGAGATCCAAATTTGAGGTCAAGAGGTAAATTAGCTGCCATTTGATGAAATATCAAATATCGAACTGTCACTATTTAACATTTGTAAAGTAAAAACGTGGATAATTTTAGTGATGGAACGCTATACGATTAAGCGTATGAACTGCATTAATAGCGAAAATTAATTATCAAATTGATGAAAATTTTACGGCGATGTGGTGATGCTGGTTGGCTTCCAAGATGTGATCTGACTCCATTAGACTACGTTTTGTAGGACTATGTGATAGATATGGTCTATGTTAATAATGCATAGATTCAGGAGTTAAACGATGAAATTATTCGTTTTATAATTGAAATAGAACCACATTTGTTAATATGGTAAACGTGATTCAGAATATCGATAAAAGAGTGGACGCCTGTCAACGTGCAAGATGTTATAAGACGATATTTTTTTCATCAATAATTCCCAAACCTGTATTTCACAATTGACGAGTACAGGGGAAGAACCAAGGCAAGTAACATTTACTTGAAAAATAGATAATCAAAGTTAAAAATTTAAAGATTTATAATTTAGTCGTAAAGTACAATCCAAGAGAACTAATAGTTAATTTTCGACGAATAGAAACAGTTACATAAATATATTTAATAAAATAACAAAATAATGTATTTACAATAAATAAAATTTAAATCTTTTAACAAACTTTATTTGGTACAAAGAGAAATCAATGTACGAATAAGTCCAAAAAACCAAGAGAAAGACAATTCGTAAATTCGATATATATGGCACCGTGCTCTTGCGGTCAGTTCTACAAAATACTCTGTGCGCTTAGATAACTGATTTTGCACTGGACGTAGACCCAACATACAACTGATAAAAATGCAAAAATCAATAGACTCAAAATATTATTTCGTTATCGTGGCAATAGTATGAAGTAAAATTCTAGTAAACAGTAGGTCAATGTGAGTTTTTGACTCGTTTATTTAGTATACAAAATAGCTATGATAAAATGCATTTTAAAAAGGGGCATTATTTTTGCTCGAAATGGACTTGGAAAAAAACTTTTTTTTGAATGTAATATATTCTACTTTTAAAAAAATTAAAACATATCGAGAGGAATTTATGATTCCATAATCAAATATCTTTTTCAAGTTTTATACGAATACCTTTTAATTTTAGGTAAAACAATGGTAGATGCCTCCTGCTTTTAATACGTGATTGTCGAGCTTTAATTTCCTGAACAAACTTTTAAACTTTCAATAACTGAAATCTAAAAGAAAAACATGAACTTTATAATTAGCAATTCTTGTGCTCTCGTAGACTTATTGTTTTCTTCATTTATTTTTTCAGTTTATTATCTCTAAGGACAATTATACCAACAAAACGAAAATATTAAACGAGTAGCCTAATTGGAAAAAAGCTTACCTTAGCCTCTAGCGCTTGGTATTGGAGGAATTCCCCCAGTAAACATATTAATTCTAGAAAATAATTATAATCACTGACCTACATCTCAAGATTAAGCCAGTGCTCCTTGGGGCTCCCTCTCAGAGCAGCAGGGATACTAGCCAGCGACTTTTAACTCCGGCAATTTCACATACATCTTACTTAGCGAAGACACACGTACGAAGGATTACTCTGTCCAACTCTAACGCTCTGATTTATGGGCTTCATTTGTAAGGACTTCAACACTCGGCAGCACGTCACGTAGCAATGCAACGTGATAGTAATACGTCATTAATTCCATTTACCCCCACCCCCGCAGCTAATAGTCCAAGCAATATTTTTTTTTTTTCCATTTGCACAGCATTGCTCTCAGCGGTGATGTGGGCGCGTATTGGGGGTTATCGTGTTGTGTCTACTGGCACATCGGCGGTGTTCTAAATATATGTAGCTCATCTGGGAGGAAGGGTCCGGAGGCAGGACTGTCGAGTGGAGGTAATTGCAGCTAACATCTAGAGCTCCACTATTCTTGAGAAGGCCACGGGGTAATCCTAAAATATTAGTGGAATGGTGGCAAAGTGCATTCCCGACCTCTGGCGATAGCCATTCATACACATTCTTGTCCCTGCAATGGGGGGCTGTAATCCCATTTCGGCTTAGACAAAAAGTGTAAATTTATGTGGCACTTGAAAAGTTGATCCCTTCTATAGCGACTGTGGCGAGTTATATAGTCTTTTAGTCTGCGCTCTAAAATTCTCTGCTCGACCAGAATCCGCGAAGGTTCTTCAGGCTAATCCTTGTATATGGGAGGACTAAGCAAAAGGGAGTCAGCTTCGCAACATTGTGAACAAGTAATGTCTAGAAAACGGTACTCATGGGGAAGAATTGTGACAATTCCACTCAAAACGTTACTGAAGAACCACTTACCATATTTTATCATATTTTAGCTAAAGAGAAGTCGTTTCATTATACATATATTGTCATAAATACTAGTTTAAAAGCAGAGACTTTCAAATTTAATATTAAATCTGGACCTTATCTTAACAAAAACGAATTACCTATTTATAATCAGACGTCAGTTAAAAAATATTTAAGAACTGCGAAATAATAACTCGATCTTTGGTAAAATGCTAAGATACGTTTAAACGAATTGTTTCCCTGCATTATGCTAGAACTTTTTTCCTAAATTGCATGTCTACTTTTTTTTTACGATCCAGTATTTAGATCACATCTAAAGCTTGTTTTTATCATTGTATTCTAACTAGGAAGATTTTATAAGCATTTAATTTTCAAAAAACAAATACAGAAAATTGGAAAAAGGTATAACATTTATATTGGAGATTAAAAATCAATCCTTGCCATTTACTTTTTAAGGATGATTTCATGTAAATGTTGGCCACGACTACATTTTAGGTGGTCCATACGAGAAGTTCCATTTTGAGTGATTTTTTCGATCATAGTCTTTAGTATTTAACCGATAACATATATGATGTCGTCTTACAGTGCTTGAATTGATATTGGTTTATCGGCATAAACAAGAAATTTGAGTAGCCCCACAAAAAGTAATCCAACGGTGTCAAATCGCATGATTTAGGCGGCCAATTTTTTGGTCCAAAACGTGAAATGAATTGCTCGCCAAATTCATTTTGCAATAGGTCCATCGTTTCGCGTGCTATGTGGTAACGTCTTATTCAAACCACATGTCAACCAGATTCAGCGTGTATTTTGGGAAATAAAAAGTTGGAAATCATTGCATGATAACGAGTACCATTGACGGTAACGTTGTCCTCATCGTCATCTTTGAAAAAGTACCAACAAAGCCCATAAACCATACCAAACAATGCTTTTTTCAGGATGCATTGGCGGTTCTTGTATTACTTGTGGCTGCTCACCGGACCAAAGACAGCGATTTTGCTTATTAACGTATCCGTTCAACCAGAAATGTGCTTCATTGCTGAAAACAATTTTTTGGTAAAAAAGCAGATTTTGATCAAGTTTTTCCAGAGCCCATTCATCGAAAACAGAACGCTGTATGTAGCAGATCGGCTGGTTTCTGTTCTTGAACGAGTTGTATTTTATACGCCTTAAAAAAAAGATTCTTACGTAAAATCAACCCCAGTTGCTGCGAACGCCGACTCATGGCCACATTACGATCTTCAACAACACAGGTGGCTACAGATTTTCTTTTGTACGCACTCTACGTACACGGGTGGGTGGCTTGATGTCCAATAACGTGAAATTGGTGCGAAATTTGGTCACTATGGCTTGAATTGGCTGATTGGGTTTTCCTGATCGGAAATACCTTATGTGGAATAAATTAATAAGGTTCTCCTGATCGGGAATACAAAATTAATTTTCCATAATTAAGTTAACAAATGACGCTATTTACATTGTGATACGAATGTCGCTTGGATCACTACTTCTCGAAGCGATCCAAATATAAAATATGCTATTACTAAGATTTAAAATAAATCTTTAATAAATTAGTGGTTATTCTGTTACGATCCTGATCTGATTGTAAACAAGAACACTTGTCACTGCTTTTGCCAATAATTTTTTACTACTAAAAATAACATATTCTAAGAACTATATACTTTCAGAAAATCAAATAAAAAAATCTACAAAAGTTACTTTTAATAAATGTTTGATAACTGAGACCCTCTAAGAAAAATCGTACCTCTATATTAGGACCTTTTCAATTGAAAATTACAAATAATTCCAAACCTACATTCTGTGTTTTTTAAAACAAACAAAAAATATATACCATATTATTTGCTACAATTCTTTCTTCTATTTTCACCTCATCAGCTCCTATGCAAAAATATATATACCTATATAAAAAAATAAGGGTAAAACCTTTTCCCACCGCATTTTTCCTATGTTTCTCGATGGATCAGACAGGTTAAGGTGTTCACTTGTCGCAATCGACAAGATATTTACGACAAAGCTCATAAAGTGAAGGATTCGGATGTTATGATTAACAATATGACTTTAATTAATTGCTCAATTGAAAGTTATGTAAGTTGCCGATGATTTTTGAAAATTTTACTTTATTGTAAATAGGGCCTATGCTATAGCATGAAAACAAACATATATATTAGTATATGGATATTTCCATCTCCATGCTTAACCGCTTTTGGCGTGAAGCGTGAAATTCTTCTCCCTTTGGCCTCCAAACATTTCGCCAGGATCAGTGTGCTTTTCAATCCATCTTAGAAGACTGGTAGAAGAATCAAAAATAAAATATGAATTTTTAAATATTAAATTATTAGGTGTAAAACTTAACCTCCGCCGTTTTCCAATTGATCGCTTTATCGGTAATTGTTGGTCGAAATAAATAAATCGTAGACGGCATACAATAAGCTGAGATATATGTCCATATAACGCCGTCGAGACATTAGTCGATTTGTGTCTGCATCATAAAATTATTTTCGATTGAAAATGTCAGTTTACGAGTAGTAGTAGATTTTAGTTTACTAACTTCGATAGAATAGAATATTAACGGCTCTAAGGTCAGGCTCTGTGTTTAGTACGACCAGCTCGGCGTAATATTTTATGCTGGTAAGTCCGACTGAAGGTAGTATTCTCTAGACGCTAATCCCTCTGACTGATCAGTTGTTTCGATCAATAGGAAACGGCTTGGCTGACCAGCATTTACATTCTTATTAAGAGCTAAAAAACTGGATCAATTCGTGGATAACCTTAAAAGATGACAAAAAGTAGGGGACAGCGATAGACAATTTTAATAGTAAATGTATAACCAGTTTTTTACAATAATGCTGTACACCTAATAATTAATTAAATGATTAAAATTTGTTCACTTTTAAGATAATTTCTATTGTATCTATAAAAATACTACAAATTATTACTTTATTTATCACAAACCCATTTTTTAAGCAACTAAGAAAACACTTTTAAAGTACTTCATGCAGTGTGTTCTAGAATTGAAATAGCATTGGTTGTAACTGACATCGAAATTGTAAAAGAGAAGCAAATAGTTAATTTTCTTGCAATTTCTTGTAAGGTGAGACAATATGGACTTCATTTGGAAGCAAAGTTAATAAAGTTAATGAGCACCAATTTTTTTGACCAGTTGTGTAAGTCTTTCCAATAACATTTTAATTGATAAACTACAAAAGTCCGACAGTATTCTTGGTCGGTTTGGAAATAGAATTATAATAAGGTTTAAATAAAACTAAAAAATTCTTATAGTGGCAATCTCAGAGTGATATAAGGCTAGTCTCTTTCTCAGATAGAATGGCCTCAGCTCGCCCCATCTATTAACGAAATTTCATGATGGCTTAAGCTATATTTAGGGGCTTTGCATACGTGTTTACATGTCGAAATGGGGCACCGAGTTAAAGTACCCCGAAACTTCCATTGTACCAACGAACACAGCAGACATCTGTAAGGATCTCGGATCCTTCAAAAGGGTTCAAGTACCTCCCACAGTCCTCCACGATGCTGGCTGAGTACGTGGCAATATGGGGCCGGTTGAATTATTCATGAACGTGTCATGTCGCCTAAAACTTCAAAGTTGTATATTCCTCGTTCAGACGAAGCCCAACCCCTGGATAGAAGGATGTGCCAGGGTACCGTCGAATTTGGCCACTTTCGGAACGTTTGAGTACATGTGGCTGCAGTGAAAAGGCCGATGATATCGAAATGTCTCCGTTTTGTCTGCGAGCCGAATGGCAATTTATCGCTGAATTGATTTCCAAAGTGTTCTTTCTGAGTGTCCCCGGTCTGGAAAAACTATAGGTCGCGGCATACTCATACATCTCGTGAGGGGGGTCTGTTCAGAAATAATTTATGTCCGTTTCCGACCTCTCCCCTCGACTTCTTTGTCTTTTTTCCCCGTGTTAGCTTAGAGTTGACCATCCTGCCCTGATTGAAAGCGGCAACTTTTTGGGCACAGTAATATAAAAGCATAAACGGGATGAGGAGCACCAATTTCCTATCAGAAAATTGTTATCGCTGCAAAGTGGGATGGCCCTAAAGGCGAAAATATGAAAATTTTTCGTTTTCCGCTTTCCGCTTCTAGCCCTCATCTACGAAATGTTAGGTATATTTGAATTTTAGATGCTCTCCGGAATAGTACGAACCGGAAGAGGACCTTGGTTGGTCCCCAAAGTAATTTTTTTCCTGGGAGGACAACAGATAAAAATGCGGTCATCACATCATTTCCACGGGCATTGCTCCGCAACATCGGTGGATATTGGAATCTTTCGGGGCTTCCGGCAAGGATGTGTTATCAAAAAGCACTTAATTTTCAAGAAACATTCGTCGATGTTTTGCGGCCCATCTTACACAAAGGACAGGAAGGACCGCATGCTTCAGCTTCGTCCACTTTTTTTTTTGGTATGGTTGGAAACGACAGCTACGTTTGATTCGGGCGAAATATGAAAGTCCCTCTAAGGCGAGAAAACTTTTTTCTTAGCGGAGAAAATTCTTTGAGAGAATTCACGCTGAACCCACCCAGTGTAAATCGATGGCGTGGAAAATAATTCTTACGTGGCGTTGGTTGAACATTGTCAAAGCTGCACCTTTAATTTCAATGGTTGAAGAATCGTGAAATATGCAATTTGAGAAATTCAAGGGATAAGCCATTTGGTGGTCATTTCAAAAATGTGAGGAGAAATATTCGAAATAACGCAGAAACTGAAAAATGCAATGTCTTGAAATTTACGATTCTTTTGGGAAATGTATTTTTTCAGGATTAGAATCTCTGATTTAAACTAATGAAATTCTTACGTAAGTTTAAGACCACTCATGTATGTAAATTTATTCAATTTAAATATTCTATAATGAGAACTTTGCTTTATTCAGCTAACTCATAATTAAAGGGTGGTCCATCTAGTGTTTGAAATTTGAACTACTGGTAATTTGAAGTTTAGTTGTTTATATGTCATTCTCGTTTGACAGAAACTCAGTTTAAGGTTTGGCATTTACGAAATGGGACGGTATTCGCTTGACGAAAGTTTGGAAATATGAAAGACTTATTTCCACAGTGGTGAGTCTTCTACTCAAACTCAGAAATTTGGAACAAAAATTTAACAAAACAAAAACTTCCAAAAACCCAATTTGTGGATCAATTCGTGAAGCGAGCTCGTGAAACTGGAATATTGGTGGATAAACCAAACCAGGGACGTACTCGTTCGGTGCGCTCAATCGAAAACATTGCTGCTGTTGCTCAAAGTGTGCAACCATCAACATCAACTCGTCATCGTTTTCAACAATTGGACATTGCACGCACTACTTTGACGCGAATTTTGCGTAAAGACCTTGTCATGAAGCCACATAAAGTTCAATTGGTACAGCAGCTAAAGCCGGTTGACCATCCGATCCGTCTACAGTTCGCAAATTGAGCGGAAAATCGTTTGGCCGAAGATGGCGAATTTTACAGAAAAATCATCTTTTCGGACGAGGCTCATTTCTACCTCGGTGGTTATGTTAATAATCAAAACTGACATATCTGGGGCACAAAAAAACCGCATGCAACCCGCTACCGTGCAATATCGGTCGATTGGTTTTTCGGGGCAATTGAAACCGAAGACTTGGATGATATTTGGTTTCAACAGGACGTCGTTACGTGCCATACAGCGAACACCACAATCGATCTTTTGCGTCCTATTTTCGGAAATCGCATAATCAGCAAAAACAGCAAAAATGGTGATGTGATTTGGCCGACGAGAAGCTGTTTTTTGACGCCGTTTGACTATTATCTTTGGGGAGCGGTGAAAGATTAACGTTACAACAGCAAACCAGAAATAATTCAAGATCTCAAGTACGAGATTCAAGCTGCTATTCCTGACATAAGGTCCGAAACAATCTAAAATGCACTAAAAAATTGGGTGGACAGAATGGGCTGGGACCAAGTCAGCAGGTGGTCATTTGAGCGAAATTGTTTTTCATAAATAAATGACATAAAACAACCTTTCAAATAAATGTTCAAACATTGAAAAATATTGAGCCGTTTTTTTTTTTATAACAAAAAGAAATTCCAATTTTTAAATGGGCCACCCTTTAGTAACACTCGACACTAGTGTTGCCAGATTTTTTTTCAACTTATAAGGGACAAATGGTTAAATGAGTAAAAAAATACGGGATTTCAGTTTTTTTACCCGGGACAAATGAAAAACAAAATTATTTAGTGTCATTTTTTATTTTTTTTGATATTTTTCTGAGGATCGAGTCAGTTTTAACATATTTTTATTCGTTTTAACATATTTGTAAAAATCAATACAATTATAATCGTAATTAAAAACGGTCATCAACTCGCTTTTTATTAAATTAGGGGTACATTTATTTCTTACATCAGTCCACTTAAGTACCATCTGTGAAAAAACCCTTTCCACGAAACAGTTTGAACTAGGAATACTAAAAACGAAGGATAAAATTCGGAAAATATTAGGGATTTCGGTATTCGAAAACCCTTCGATGACTTTCTTCCACTTTTCAATCGCACCCATACTCTTGCCATCAGAAGTTGTGCTAACAATATCCAGGCTTTTTTTAATTATTTGGAATTCTTCATACAAGCAATCCATATTTATTTCTTTTATTTTGAAATGTTCCGCAGCTTCTTGAAAATTGTTGTAGTTTATTTCAGATTTAAAGTTTAAAAAGAGTACCTTGAAAAGAATGTTATTTTCTGAAAAATCATATCGTGATAACAGATAGCCTATGAAGTTATTGTAGAACTGTAGAAAATCGGTTTTTAGCGATTCGTGTGCGTCAGCAGTTAATCCACGCATTATGTCTCTCGCTTGACTGCCAAAAAACTTGTCTTTTATTCTTTGCTCGATCTTCTCGCGAATCCCATGCATTTCAGTGTGCATCTCAACAACTGATAGAATATCTGATTCAATTTTCTTCATTGTTACTTCTACCGAAAACATGAAGTTATGGATAAAAGACAAATATGCCAAAGTCTTTTTTTCTTCTTCTTCATTTGTGATTATTTTCTCTATTAAATGCGGACATTCATTGCGAAATTCTAGAAAATGAGATTTTAGGGCAGGCCATATTTTAAGGATTCTTTCAACAGCAGGGCCAAGAGATAAAAATCTCGTCGTAACATGTTTAATTATTTCTTCCCACTGCATCTCTTTCTCTTCAAATTGGAATTGCAAGTCCGCCCTTCTTTTTGCAGATCTACTAAAGTGACCGAATATTTTCAGTATTAAACTTTCAATGTCCACTTCCAATTTATTGGTACTATGTTTCGCAGCATTATGGAGAATATGGACGGAGCAACCAGCTTTAATTATGTTTTCATTTTTAGACAGCAAAAGTGTATAAATTGAATGATTTTTGCCGAAGTTTACATTCGTATTATCAGCGGAAAATGCTGAGACTCTATTTATAGGTAATCCATTTTTCTCCAGTGTGTCTAATAATAATTTAGTCACTTCATTTGCTGATTCGTCGTTGTATTCTACGAAATCGAGAAGACGATTTTGAATCCCTGTTTCGTAGTCGAAGTATCGCATGCAAATTAGAAACATTTTTCTGTTTTTTTTATTACTCGCATCTGTTGCGATCGGAAAATATAGATTTTTTTCATTAGCTGTCTTTAAAATATTTTTAACTGATTCCTTGGCCAGTATTTCGCATATAATAGATTCTGCTTTTGTCCTGCCGCAGCTAAATTTCTGAGCAATTTTTGAATCACTACAGATATATGGTAACAATTTGTGTGAACAATCCATACTATTGTAGCTTAAAGAATGTCTTACGGTATGATAAACCGATGCGAGTTCTCCAGCAGCAATTTTTTCTTCCGTGTCCGAGGCCGATGTCTCAGGTTTTGAAAAATATTTTGTTAAAGTACTTGATGCTCTATTGCTAACAATAGTTATGTGCGATTTAGTAGATGCATGCTGTTTTACATCATTGAGACCACCATGAGCACAAGAGAAATCTTTTTTGCATAAGAGACAGGACGCCTGGTACAGATTTTCTTTTACTTGTTTTAACCAGGAATAGTCATTTTCCCAGCTTGGATTATACTTAGTTAGCCTTTTAGCTTTCTTGGGAGGTATTACACTACTACTGGTGCTTTCATCACAGTCAGTATCACTCAAATTACTCATTTTATATAATCTTGATAAAATAATGAACGTAAAGAGTCGCTTTTAATATTATAAAATAATTGACGACGTATTTACGTAACGTCTGTCTCAAAACAATAACCAATCAATAAATCTTTTCCTCTTATTAGAAAGAAACAGAAAGAAAGACATATTATGCATGAAACAAAAAGGGATCAAATAGTTTCATCGTGTTTACGCGTCGAACGGGAAGACAAACAATGACGGCTAGGTCACGAAGAGAAACAATGACGGCTAGGCCACGACGAGTCGAGCCGAGTCAGAAATGTAAACAGTACGAAGGAAAAACGAAGTACGGTTCAAATACGGGACAGAGTCAGTCCCGGCGGGACATTTTAAACTATGCCTAAAATACGGGACGTCCCGGGAAATACGGGACGTTTGGCAACGCTACTCGACACTCATGTTAAATACGAGTATCAGAGAAAAATATTATTTAGTTATCTTAATTGGATAAGTGAATCGGATTAAATGAAACTATTACGTATTACATTTCTTATAACATCCTGATGGATATACATATGTTGACATTTTTCTTTAACATCACTGCAGTTTTTCATTAATTTTACGAATTTTTTTCTCTCAGTGTAAAAATGGCTTCATTCTTACTAAATCAATAATATTCTCTTTCAAAAGTGATTATCACACAAAATTTAACTCAGATTGACAAAATAACCTGTTGACAATGACAGAAGCCAGCCGAAAATTCTCTATACAGTCCCATTCAATTTTCGTTGGTTGAAAGCACAGGGTGACATAAAAGCTGGAATTGTTTTCCAGCCTTTAGATCGTAGGCGTGCGACAAATTAAGGAATATTCAAGGCAGGATATCTTTTCCTTCCGTTCAGGGTCAGTTTAATATTTTGATGATTCAGAGTTGTCGTTTGCACCAAGGATGTGGGCCACTGTTGTTTATACCACTCGGGGAGCCCGCTCCAATGTGAGTTTGTGACTGACATGTTAACAAAGTCATCAGTAGGGTCGTTCCCTCCCAGAGTTTTTTGACTTTTAATTTTATTGCGGGCAGCTTCCCCTCCCCCCCCTCCCCCTTCCCACTTTCTGACATGCATGAAAGGAGTTTTGTTTTTCAAAGGGGAAGGACACGAGCAGATTTAGCCGACGGCTGCAGCACCCAAAATTCCGTCACAGGGACAGCCCTTGGATCCTGCCCGCTGCACTGATATGGAAATAAGATATTACCCGGGGGAAACATTTTTTTTTTTGCCACACGTAGACATGTCACCGGAGAACGGCCTTTTCATGCAAATTTCTTCGAATTTTTCATGTCAGTCCCGAAAGTGCTCAAAAAATGAAAAAAAAGAAAAAAAAAAATAAATAAAAAAAAGGCAGATGAAACTTTTTTGGCGCTCTGCACAGCGAGCGGATCCGGCCAAATGCGATACAGATAAGTGACATTCTTTACGTGCCCCGCTCGAGCCGCGTACTAGAAACAGCTCCATCGTGGCGGCAACATCGGCGGGATGCTTATATATATATTTTTTTTTCATTCCCTCGTCCCAGGCGAAAAGTTAAACGGGCATTTTTCCCTCATTTAAAATTTAGCAGACGCGTCACGTACTCGACGTTCCTTTTCTGGCGCTTAAGTGCCAATTTTCAGAATTTCGGACGAAACTGAAAGTGCTCCTGCCGCTTTGGGTAAACTGATTTCCGGGCTGGGAAAGGATGGGTTGAGTTTTGGCGCCGTTTAAAATTGGAACAGATGCCAATTTAGGCGCCATGAGAAGAGCGACCAGGGGGCTGCATTTTAAAAATGAATAATTAAAATTATTTAATAAATTTTAGCCTCTTGAGTCTGATAGACACAGACTATTTAGATATCCTGATATCCTGATATCCTTCCTTATACACTTCCGCTTGAAAAATCGGCGGTGACGTACATCTCGCAAATTAAAACTTACGAAGAAATTACCTTTTTATATGTTATTAATTAAGCGAGTCGAGTAAATCGGATGGTGTTCACCTGGGCCGAGGGGGTATTTGCTCGTTAATGGGATTTTCATGTAAATTCGTGTCGTTCGTCTTGTCTCCGGCGCCGTAATTAATCGTCTGTTCCTTGATTCTAACGACATTTCCTCCTGTTTCTTTTTTCTTTTTTTAATTCGTTTTGTACTGTAAATATCCGGGAAATTGCCCGTCGGCTGTGCATGGCCGGAGATTCGTACAGAGGGGGGGTATGAACGTGCGGCAGTCAGGTAAATACCATCATTTTACTGCGGAGAATAAAAGTTGCTAAATGTTATTAAGGGCAATTTGCATATTTAATAAGCGGAAGAGCCCAGGACGTAATCGCATTAGGAATTAATAATATTACATTAAAATGCTGTTGACATCCGTTCGCGGGGTCTGTGCTAATTCTGAGCTAATGCGAAGAGTCTGTTTGCCTGCAGATTTTCAGCTGTGTAAAAGTGCGTGAGGCAATTTACCACGAAAACGATCCGCTTTCAGAAGGGTTAGACGAGCTTTTGTTTGGTCGTAAATCGCTAGAATAACTCATGGTACTTTTATTTAACATTGGTTTAATACTTCTGTTTGTGGCTGGAGGTTCGCTGGTTAAGATAAAATCGTAGACAGATTTTGGTAAATTTTTGGGGAAACCTTTTTGGGAATAGCACGGAATTTAGCAGTGTAAAGAGCTTTTATTTTGAAACAGGGCTTGAATATTGTGGTCGGTCGATTTTTCCAGGAATTTTCTATAGGGAAGCAAAACAAATGAGTCGGAGAGATTATAGTTATTATTTTTAAATTTATTTTATTGTTTTTATCTTTATTTTTGCACACAACAAATGTGCTTCCTTGAAAAATTTGATGAATTTTATTTGGTTTTGTTTTAACGAAATATGGGCCGGTTTGTTACGTGCTTTCCCTAAATTTCAATTTCGTGGTAATAATTTTATTGAATTAAAGAAAAATCAAATGCATTGTTTCATTAAATTAATACATCTCATTTGTTTGCAGATTTTAAACAAATTGTGCTTATTTTGTTATATAAAAGAATTAATGTAATTACTTAGTTATGTACAAATTTTTGGGTACATATCTGCTTAAAATCGCACTAATTACTGCATATAATCTACAATTAATGTAGTTATCTATACAGCTGGCTAAAGTATTTATCTATGATACTTATTAGTTGCATGATTTTCATATATCCTATCCAGTATCCTATAGATATCAGAAAACTTTATATTGAACTTAAAACCAATGAAATAATTACTAAAAGTAAGGGTTCGAAATTTTTGGGATAGTGTATCAAATTTTCAATCATATGCCTTTAATACACACCTAACAGCAGTTTTAATTTTGATTGATCACAACTTGAATATCATACGTTTAAAAAAATAAAGCCCCACCAATTTTAATTATAAACATAGTAGGGAACCATATTTTTGAATATGGAATTTTCCGGTTAGAAATATAAATAACTAATAGTCCTTAACACGTTCGCTGACGGCTACTGCATATGCAGTATTTTGGTTTTGCCCTGCTGGATCACCACTGCATATACAGTACATTTGTTTTATATAATTTGAATAATCAAAACGATGAAAAAACAGTAGCAGAAGTTTATTTTTTCAATGGGAAAGTTTACAACTATGAGACAGTAATGCAGGATTTTTTTTTATATATTTTATGTCTTCATATAAAATGCATCATAATTCTCCTGTCTTGATTTGATCCAACAAACATTGAAGGAAAGCTTCTGGAAAGTGATCATATTAACACCCCATGTGAATTTATACCGTCAGCGAACGTGTTAATATTAACTTAGCAGTTTGATAAGTCAGTCGTCAATAAAATCTATGGAATGATATTATAATATGATCGGAGAATGAAAATGCGTGAGGCGGCTGAGGCTACAGACATCTCAACTGAGTAGGTACATCACATTTTACATGAATATTTGAATATGAAAAAGCTATCCGCGCGATGGGTGCCGCAATTGCTCACACTCGACCATAAGCGCAACTCTGTGACCACTTCAAAGGAGTGTTTGGCGATGTTCAGCCGCATTCCGAACGGCTAATACATCTAGCACATTCTTCAGATTTAGTCCCCTGTGACTATTTGCTGTTTCTAAACTTGAAGAAATTGCTGAAAGATATTGGATTAATTGAATGGCCAAAATCTAATCAGGCTAAAGTGGCGATGAACATGTGTAGGTATTGATTGCTACATTATCGCTTCAGATTATTATATACTTTTCAATTTTCTGAATATATATGATTATAGACTACAGTTTCATAAAGGTTCTACAATCTTCAAGGTCAATCTTCTAACTTTTATCATTTGAAACTCTTATCTACCGAAAAGAAGTAGATTGGTATTAGCACAAATTTTTTATTGTCTTATGTCGTTTTTGAAGTCATATACACTTGCACTATCTATTTTTCGTATTAAATATTCTTCTATTAAAAATATAAAATTCGGTATTTGTGATACTTGCTGGAATCTCTTATTCAACATGCTAAAATTTATGTCCTTCTTTGTAATTAAAAATATTCCCCATTTAAAATTATCCATTTCTGATGATAAGATTAATTTTAACCTTTGTTTCTACATTTTCTTTTGTTATTTTATACTATTGTGGTAATATATAGATTTGTAAAGAGGTCCTAGTATAATTGACATGGTTTATTTTTATTTTGTGTCGATTTTAAATGCTACTCGAAGCGAGTGGCCCATGACCCAAGCAAGGAAAAAACGAATCGTAAAATATAAAACTGCAAGCATTCATTCAATCTCATAGAATTGAAAGGATTCAAGTAGTTCTTACTTTTAGTTACTTTTGTTATTCTTTTGTTTTAAATCGACTACGTTTTCTTTTATTCTTTGTAGTTTGAATTAAGCGAAATAAATAAATAAATAAACAAGAAAGGGGCGATGGGGTCCAAAGACCTCAATATCCCAATAACCCGAATATTTTTATATGTACTTTGATTACCTGATTTTGAATTTCGAGGGTAAATACTCAAAAAGTTATTACTTCTATTGTTTTTTAAAAATTTTATATATTCAAATAAACATCTTTAGCCTTTTCTGGATCATTGGCTAATCTTAAAAAAGAACATCTCTTGCAGTTTTATTTTAAATTAGATTTTCCAGAAAAAAAATAAACGTAAAGCTTCATGATTTTTGTATATTACAACCATTTATTAGGTTAGCACTAGTCTTAAGTTTATTTAATGTACGTAGCTTGTATTAAGCGTTAATAAATAAATAAATTTATATAGAAAATTAATTTAACGAGCAATCTCCTTCCTTCTTGGGTTATATCAGATTGAAGATCATCTTCAGTGTATCCTAGTTCATGAAAGAAAAGGGAAAAAATGCTGACTGTACTACGGCCGTTGTTGAAGTACAAAAAATATCTATAACTACAATATGTATTGCAAAAAATCCAATTCATATATGTTCTTTGGGGAACTCAAGATAAATTTTCTTTCAGTGAGGGTGTAAAAACATATTATGCATATTTTCATGCGCATATATGGGGTCGGAGCACAACTTAGGCGATATTTTTGATTTGATTTGATTTAGTTAAGAAATATCATTGTGTAAAACACATATGTAGGTACATCTGTTCAAATTAAATGGAAGTGGTAAAATTTCCTTTGAACTAAAATGTCTGCTATTGGTTCGGAAAACACTGAGGTATTTGCTTCAGACAGTGATTGCATTGCTGTGCCGTAATTGTTTTCAATATCGATACGATTCCTCGTTTTTGAGGGTCGATTCTTTCAAATATCTTTTGTCTTCTATCGAACAATTGGCATTTCCCAATAAGGAAAGTAGAAAAGAATTTTACACCGCAGATTCCTCTGTAAAGTTTTGGAAAGAATTTCAAATTGTTGTTGAAAGCATTTGTAGCATGTGCATAATGATTGGCTGGAGTACTGACCATAGCAAATTTCAGCTTTGTCCCTGCGCCCTATGCCCACAATTACACCCTCTGAGCCCCAAGCCTCATTCTATTCAAGGTTGGCAAAAGTCTACTGTACTATTGTTTGAGCCCTCCATGGAAATCACAAAAAAGTTTGCTGAAGCATTCATTACTTGGGTGTGGTTTGGGGATTTTTGCTATCTCATCCAGGAAACGGAAATATTCCCAGAGTGGATAAATCACTCTCGGAGGGTTAGCAGGCGGCGTGTTCTGCCCAAGTATTTTTCTATTTTCCACTTCGTGGGCAGAACGAAAAATTCTTTGCCGCCAATCGATGTTCATTTCGAAGGGGGAATATTTAAGTAGGTGACTATCGAGGTCACCACCGGGAGCAAATTTTCATTGGAATCATGTCATGCACCAATTTGGTTGCCCTCCAGAGTAAGGTTGAGCTGGGGTTGAAAGGTAAAAGATCGCCAAATAAATAGCCGTTTCGCACGCTTTTCAGGTGCTTAAAAATCTAAGCAGGTGCCCCACTGCCACCGGTACGGTGACAGATTTACGCCAATTTTCGGAATTTTCATAAATTTTTGCCCAATTGAGAGGGTAGAAGTTTGGGCCCGTAGTCGCTACCTTGTGCTGGCTGGCAGTGTTTACGCTACTCTGTCACGCCTGTCGCACAAAATTTCCTTATTGAGTTTAAAAGAAAAAAAAAATTCTTCGTATTCCTTTCAATTAGGGCCACCCTCACAGAAGAGCGTGCCTTTAGCTCCCGTTTCGCCTTTATCCAGGCAATCCGGACGCCCGCAGCCTCCGCCACCGTCAGTATGATCCCGGGGGCTTCTTTGGGCTCGTTGGTGGGCCCCATTGTGGCAGCGCTGTGCAGTACAAAATACAATTCCACGTAATCTCCTGTGACCTTCTAAACTCGCCCTAATGAAATTTCCTTTCTTATCGGAACGCGTCCAAGTTGCCACTGAGGCCGCCGTGGTGTACGCAAGGATAAACAGAGCTAACGACGGCAGTTGTGAACTTTCTCGGGCTCCATCATCGTAAAGTTGTTAGCCAAGGACACACTTAGGAGTCGTCTGTGGTATCGGGGGCTGCCAGGACAAAGCGGAGCAAACCCTGCCCACTCTTCCTGCGGGGGAGGTGCAGGAGTAATTTAACTCTTAAGAATTTCGCCCCACAAAGCTCCTCGTGGCGATAATTCACGGCCTTATGAATAGAAGCATAGTTGGCCTGGAGATGACAATGCGCGCAATTTTTGTGCGGTGTTTGGGTGAGATCTAGACGACGTTCTCCGCTGACAATAAAGTCCTATTAGGGATGAAGCAGCGGTATTCAGCGGCTTCGCCCGCACTACACCATGGGGCCCCTGCTCTTTGTCCGGCACAATGGCACTGGGGAGACCAACGCTCCTCCGTACAGCGATCCAACTAACGGCAGAGTTGGCTAAGTCGCATTAGATCTTACGATGCACATTGGAATAGAAACTGAAAAATTCCGGGCATATTTTATTGCGTCCCCGCGCCGGCACTCCGCCCCATGCCATCCTGACCCGTAAACTTTGGGGTCTTAAAGAAAGCAAATTTCCGGGGGTTGGGAAGGAAGCAATGCGAATACGTCTCAAGAGTGGAGTTTGTATATATAAATTTTTATGTGTCCGTACCAGAAAGCCGTCGGTGCAGCAGCATCTAGCCACCATCTAGGCAACATCCAGCAGGCAGCAATCCCTGTGAACTCTTCGAATAACATTTTTATACACGTATATTGGGTCCAGGGGTGCGGTCGGAATGCGGGACCGACCTGGCAGAGGCTTCATTGTTGCACAAGGACGTGTGCCGCCGGCGGAGTGTCGACCCGGCCTGGCTGGGCTCGGCTTAATGAGCAGGATAGGGGTTGTGGTGACGCACAGGGTGGTTAAGACGCTGTCGACACCTTCCACGCCTGAGGAGCTTTAATTAAATCAACCAAGCTTAAACAGGCCGTCCTCAACAAACCAATTGGAGCGGGGAATATTCATCTGGCTTGGACTAATTTCTGGGGTCCTATTTCTCAACATGATTTTATTATAGAATATTTTTCGCTTTTTTTTTGTTTTGCGGTAGAAAATGGAAATATTATCCTTTTATTCTCAATTAATGTCATTATTAGTCTGCTAAAACTAACTTTTCGATTTTGAAATTTCCACTAAACTTCGCTCTATTGGTCTCGTTTTTTACATTTTGTACGAATTTATACGTATCTATAAAGATGTTGAAATAAGAAATTTATTTCAACTTGATAGACAGAAAGGTTTGTTAATCTCAAGAGATATTATTGAAATTCTTGATGAAAATAGACAAAATGGTGCGGTAGAGGACATGATTCCTTTATTGGAAAAGAATGATAATTTTGAACAAATAACCGATGAAGAAAATGAGAAAAATGAAATTAAAGTCAACACACTTGCGAATTTCTTAGCTTTGAGTTAAGCAGATGTAGAAAAAATGGAGTTTGATTATCAAAGAGTGTTACAACCATTCCAAATAATTTATGAGAAAAAAATCAAAATGGAAAGCAAACTGTGCTTACTGAATTTACTAATTTTAGTAGTTTTTGAAGTACATTTTTACCAACAAAAATGGCATTTATTTAAGAGAGTAAGTTTTTACAATTCCTCTTTTAGGGAAGACCGGACTAGAAGTATTAATTTTAAAAATGAAATAAAAACTAAATTATAAATGGCAAAAATTATATTTATTAAAGAATAAATTAACTATTCACTTATATTTAAATTGTCATAAAAATTTAACAAAAAGTGAACCTTGAACTATACTTTATAATAATATTTTAAAATGTACCATATTCCTTAATTTTTTAAGAAGTTATCAACTAAACAAATTCTTAATTTTGATATATTAGGTCTACTGGAAAGTTCTGTCCGTTTTTGAAGACGAAGAAAATGATACAATTTTTAACATATTTAACTAAATTTATTGTACGATATAATTTTCATCCTTTTCCTTTTCCTTTTCCTTATGACTTTTTCCCAGCAGGATGGCAATTTATAAAACCTAATTTTGAAGAAATTCTTTTGATGCGAAAAAGTACAACAGCACTACTGTAAACGTAAACGTTTTCTTCATTTTTGAATCTTTTTCTCATCAAATAATTTTGTAAAGAAAGGAATAGGTATCTGATGGTTAAGGCCTGGGGAGTATGGCCGATGCGAAAGAATTTCCCATCCTAGGTCTGAGATTTTCTGGCGAGTCGCCAAAGCAGCATGTGGTCTAGCATTATCGTAATGCAGTATGATTTCCTTCCTATTGAATATTGTGTACAGCCTTTTTTCTTGGAGTACTTTATTAACTCGTCCATTTGTTGACTGTATTTATCCGATTTAGCTTTTTCTTGGGTTCCAAAAGCTTATAATGGACTGGACCTTGTATGTCGCACCATATACACAGTATTCTCTTTTTAAGGCTCAAGCTCGGTGTAGAGGTGAAGAAGACATGTTTTCCGGGTTCACACTGTTTTCCTTACGATGTTTTCATATGTAATCCATTTTTCATCATTTGACCTATCATGGTCTTAAAAATATCGTTATCAACCACAAATGGTCGCCCAGAGCGTGACTTATCACTAAGGTCGAAATCACCTGCTATAAATTTTTCGAACCATCATCTCCTACACGTTCTGTCCGAAACAGCATCTTCACCAAACACTTTTAACAAATTTCAACACGCTGACAATGACATGAGTTATCTTTGTTGTAGTTAATTTCGAAGGGCACATAATAAATGCAATTATAAAGATATACAGCCACATATAATTCAAATGAACATATCTAAATGTATTTAAACTTGAAACGAAATTATCGGACAGAACTTTCCGGTAGACCTAATATTTCTTTAACTGAAGTATTAATTTTTATACTGAACTTTAACTAAAGTTACGTTAGCTCAATTATTACTTGCTTTTTTTATGAAATAAATATAAACGTAAAAATGCATCAAAAACATATGAAAAACAAATTAGAGATTTATTCATCTTTTTGAAAGTTTGATCTGAAAATCGGTTATTTTGGTCGCCAGGTTAGTAGGAAGAGTACCAATTTGCCTCCCAATCTCATAACTATTGTGGACAAGGATACTTTATGGTTTTTTTATGGGATTGAGGTCTCTCCAAATCTCAATAGCTATTTCATCTGCATATCTCAATAGCTCATTTTATAATAATTCGCAAATCTTTTACTATATACACTATAAATCTCATTGTTTTATTTCAAAACACTTAAATTGTTTTATTTTGACATCATAAATTTGATTCGCATTAACATGTTAATTAAATGGGTTACGTGAAAATAAAGCACTTTAAACGTTTTAATTTAATTCGACAGACAGTAACCTTAAGTGGCATAGCTTTAATTCTTTAATTTTGATTAGTTGATTAGTTTCATGCCTGTCTACGTACAATAAACACTACAGACAGCACTAGATTCAGATAAAATTCATCTTGCGTTTTTTTTTATAAATATAAATCATATTTTTATTTCGCTTCAGTTATACGATGCTTCCGCAATAAATTATGTAAAGCAATTAAGCAGCAATACTATGAAAACCCATATTATCGAATATTATATTATATATCGAATATTATAAAAGAATAAGCATGTTAATCTATAATAAAAATGCTAATAACAACTAATCTATAGATTCTATTGAATAGAAGTAGAAGCTAGCTATTTGGTCCCATAGGACCTTGCTGGGATCAACTAAAATGTCCCTTATACGTTTCGGATAGAAGTTCTACTTTTTTTCTGTTTGTGTTAGGAGACGTATATTGTTTTCATGAAAATTTAAGTAATTCTCCCTCTTATTACCTTTTCAAATTGTTGGGCCTTTTTGCTGCCACTTCCTGTTGTTATAACACTTCGATTAACTCTTATGACGATAAAAGTAAATTAGTGAGGAATTGTAGGTACGTTTCTATTCCACTGCAGAAAAAATAGGTAATTGGTATAAGATCTTGGGAACGGCAAAATAATTGCGACCGAGTACATGGCCATCACGAGCGGCTATTTACTTCACCTCGCTTTGGAGGAGACCGATTTCCGGAATTCTCAGTCGTCTGAAAACAGAGATGCCTTAAGGAGCAGCCATGTTTTCAGCCCGCATTGTAGACAGGTTTCATATCCTTGAAAAAATATTTTCTAAGGGAAATACTGGATAATTGTTATTGATTTCGCTAATTATCTTTTTAGGGGAGACAGAAACGAAACCAATAATACCTGGTAAAATAACACGGACAGGAATAGTATAGGGGAAAACTGGCATAAATGATTATGAATTGCTAGGGGGAGGCGAAAGGACTCGTCAACTTAATAAATTTCTATAGAATTTGGTTTGTCATTATCGGTGAAGTTGAGGTGCCCCTCCCCCTAATGCGATAAGAGAAAAATAAATACCTGACAGGGAGAAGGCATCCTTCGTCAGGAATAGGGGAACTCGAGCATTAAGTTCAAAAATAGCACTACCTCTGATTTCGGGGGATCATTCCTAATTCCAGGCGAAGGTAAATAACTTTGTACAAACACTTTTTGAGGACATAATCCCGTTTGGAGTCTTAGGGACAGGTTTCCATCCATTCGAAATGTGCCTAATTCGTGGTGTCGGGTCACAAGCATCTCGCCCCCACCCTGCAATTAAATGAAATTTCCAAATAGACTCGGGCTCCTGAGCTGGTAAGGAGCTCTGAGCGGTAACAATTTTATTAGGTTTGCGCGTCGTGACGCCTTGGCACGTTAGTTTCAACGATGCACTTGAGTCAGTTTCGCGCGATAAATGCGCCAAATGAATGCACCGCGGGAGAGGATACGAGAAGTTCTATCTCTTAAGTGCATGCAAATAATCGCACAATGAGTGAGTTGCGCTGATGGCAGCGGCACTGAAATTATCGCTAATGTGAAAATGCAATTTTCGGTGAGATGCCGCGGAACACATAATAATCTTATGCTGCTGCGGCTTAAAATACGATGTTGGGTGGCAGGTACATGGAAAATAACTTCGTTGGGTTCCGTACAGTAGCTATAGACGACGAATTTTGCCCTAAATTATAATTAGAATTTTCCTTAACCTTTAGAAAAGTATCCATAAGCTTAATTTAGCTACAGCTGGGTAAATATTTCTTAAATAAGCAACAAAGGAGTATTCTTATTGAACAACATGAAAAATCAATGGTTTATTTTATAAGCCGTTGTTTTTCTATCTAAAAAGAAAAGCTTTTTTGTAGATATTACGTCAGGAGGAGTAGGGCCATGGAGAGTGTCTGTTATACTCGTCTTAAAAAAAGACATTTTACTCAAGAAGGATTTGGCTATGGTTGGTTTCAGAATAATACTTGAAAATTATTGTCGCAACGAAGCACACTTATTTATTAAAGTTAATCATATAAGGTTTTTTCAGGAAAGTTATATTTGTTATTTGTTGTATACCTCTGAACACAAAAAATATTAAATGGGTAAACAAACACAAGAAAAAGAAAAGATTGACATAGAAGAATTGATTATATGCATTATGATGGCAAAAGTAATATGAGAAAGAATAATTAAACTGAATGCAAAATGTAGTAAATGCTCACATTTGATCTATGATCATACGTTTAATATTACATTAGTTTTTGAATTATCGTCTAGAATAGTTTCAAAAATCTGATTTTTCAGCAAATTTGTTATATATTTCAAGTACGAAGTCTAGGTCATTATTTGACGAAGCATGCGCTCGTATACAAATTCTCATACGTTTATGAAGTTTTATGATACATCCAATTTTATTTTTACTGTGATACTTTCCAGAAAAAAACATGTAAAAAAAGATATCGTATATACACATTGAAATATAGGGAATTGGTTTCACATAAATAAAATCTGTAATAAACATTATGTAAGCTAAAAACGCTTTATTGCAACAGAGTGGTTATAATTTTGGAATCGATGAGCAGAAGTATGTTGAGCGTTAAAATACAGGACCAAATGCAGGCATTAATAAAACGCACATTTGTGCGCAGGTTATATAGTGCATTTATGAAGGCGCTTATAAAGGTTAAACTTTAACAGTGAAGTATAACACGCGATGGTGTATGCATATTAGCGAAAATACAGGGTAAATCATTTAAACTTATCTGTTTTAGGATAAGTTTTGCAATTTATTCTTTTAATTATTTTACGTGAAGTAGCATCGACAACATTATTAAAAGTATATATAGTATATTATAAAGAGCCAAATTTAAATTGTAATTCAACTCTATAAAATTCACAAATTCAGGGGGTCGACATACGATTGTACAACGCTGCGAAATACTAAAAATTCACTAATAGTGAATCTTTTACAGAAACTGTAAGCAAATTATGTTCAAAATTCGTTAGAAAAGAAGCTCTTTCGACGCAATTTGTGGATGAATTTATGAAACGTGTGCATGAACCTGGATTTTTATGGGATAAAACAATACGTCCTGGAGTAGTACAGTGCGAATTGCGGCTCTTAAGGACAAAATTGGTGCAGCCATCAGTGAAATAAAACGCCATACAGTGGAAAATACACCGACAAATTAGGTTGATCGTATGGGCTGCTGCAAGAAGTGGTGTTCCCTAAGTAACCGGAAGCTTTGTACTTTCGAATAAAAAAAAACACACTGAAAAAAAATTATCCTTTTGTTATTTATAGTAATATCTAATTCTAAATTATAAATGGCCCACCTTGTACGTATATGTGCATATTTTTTTCATACGCAAAAAGCTAAGAACAACAATTTTGCATTTACGCTTTAATGTCTGTGGAAAAGAGCATTGTACTGTAAGTGCTTACATATGTACTCTCCCCAAATATGTATGGAGAACTTTTTTAATCGTTTTAAATCGAATGAAATTATGTAAGAAAAAATTTAATTTATTTTTCTTGACCGTATTATTTCAAAACCGTGTAAAAAAATACCGTACAAAAACAGAAATGGGTGTATGTATTTGAAAATTTCTTCCGGGAAAACCAAATTGAGAAAAACTGAGTTGTTTCAGTTTTCTACCAAAAACAGTAGTTTAGTACAAACAAAACGATGTTACTCCAACAAAGCCCAAAAGTGGAATTGTTTGCAATAACGAAAATGAGTTGGTTACTTTTAACTTGGTTGTAATAGATAGTTACTATCTTGCAATTTAGTTTTAAATAGTTTACCTAGGCTAGTGTAATACTCACATTTGGTTCAACATAATGAATTCAGAATATTTATATGTATAATCCTGATGAAATTTTAAATTAATTCTATTGCATTATTAAATTAAATCTGTTGAAAATCAATTCTATTGAAATTAACAGAAATATTTTTGGTTATTCTAAACCAAAAATCATTGAAATAAGCTTGAGAAAGCATCAGCAGCAAAGGCCACGGGTAGCTCATTTGGTTAGAGAAGTGAAGAACCAATTCGAGCCCTACCTCGCATTCATTCTACATGAACATTGACAGGAGCTCTTACTAGATGTGGTCCGGTTAGTTTTGGTGGCTATATGTCTGATGTCAATCTCGATATGTTATTCCGTTACATACATTTCCATACTTCGGGATCAATTAACGTCAACTTTGATATTCAGCATAGATATATACGTATGGATGATGGATGTGCATCAATATTAGAAAAATAAATGGCCATGCATGCCACGTACTATACATACGAACTATATAAAAGAAAAGCATAAAGATATTGTAAATTTATAGTGTAGAATTACCATATATGATAAAATGATATTCTAACTAAATATATTTGTATTGACAAAATATAGCAATGCCGTAAATATCTTGTAAAGTATTGTAAAACTAACAAAATCTGAACAATATTTTAATATAACAAGGCCTACCCAATATTCTAACTATGCTATCTATTAATAATAATATCTAATACTAATGGAATTGAATGAATATTGACAAAAGAGACAAACTATCAAATAAACCACTTATTTTTGTAAAACAAGGGTCTTCTTACTCCAACAAACTTGGTCATCTCTAGAGCTTCCAGCAAGCATTCCTTTAATTTTAATTTAAAGTAAATTCGTAAATAATAACGAAATAAATTGATTTCATAAAAAAATCATTGAATGATTACAAAAAGGTTGTTGAATTTAAAGAAAAATATATATATATTTAAAACTTGGTATAATCAAAAAGTACCTCCTCATAGAAATATGTTTTTGGGAGAATTACGCATATTCTCTATAAAAGTTCAATGATATTTTACCATACATATTGCTTAGTTTGTACTGTAAGCCGTGAAAGTTTAAAAAACATCATTTTACAAAACTTGAAAAATTTTTTAAAATTTAGATTGAACAATTTTTCTCTTATAATTTTCTGTCTTTCGGATTCTTCATCTATGTATGTCTATATGTGTATTTTCAAGGTACCTCTTATACTTCTGTAATTATTTATTAAGTAATATTTTTAATTGTTATAAACGTTCAAACATTTTTTAGAATATACGAAAGCTCACCAGTGGAATAGACCATTCCTCATTTTTGCTGTCCTTATTTGAGACTGAAAATAATAAAATAAAAGCAGATTCATTTTATGAATAGTCAAAAGATCTTAGAAGGTTGATTGCATTCGATTTTGAGAAATAAGAAAAAACAGACTATTTCGAGCAGGATTCGTATCTTAATAGAATTAGATCTGGGTTAGCATTATGATGATTAAATAATAATATGATGATGATGGGAATAATAATTTAAAAGATAAATTTATTAAATATTTCATTCTTGTATGACTAACTTATTGATAACAAAGAGAACAGTTTTAAATCGTATACTTATATCAGTAAAAATACTCAAACATGAATAAAACAAAGAGTGAAGGAATGGTCTCGTTAGGTCTTGTTTGTTCGTTATGGTCCATTCGTTAATGATGTGGTCGGGATAACCTTGAGTTTAGGGCGACAAAAGCTGTCCGCGTTAAGCGAAAACCCTGAAACACTATGGTAAAATGTTTTGGGAGATAGAGCGAACAGATTCGTTTCACCTTGAAGAATAATGGCGTGTCATCTGGTAGAATGTACTCTGCATAATTGTGGGAAAACTCCCACTTTACAATTATGAATACGGGACCGAGCAGGCTCTTAATTTCTCATTAAGAGTAATATTCCCACCTGACACGCCGAAAAGAACGTATGCTTGTCCTCTCTACGGTGTAGAAGGGAGCGGTGTATTAAAAAAGAAACCGCGGGGTTAAAGTGAAATCGTCCTTGACACGATTTCGTTATGGGGGAAAACTTAAACCAGCTTTTTTTCTGGATTCCAGCCAAGCTGACACCTTCCTTTGGCTTCCGTGTGCACCACTTAACCGCACTAATTTCATAGGCATCCTTCCCGACTATCTCCGAAAAGGAGAATGTGGAAAGGGGTGCAGCTTTGTAGAGGACTACAAAACAAAAATAAAAAGTACTAAAAATAAATGAAAGAAAATGCGCGAGAATAACAATTGCCAGCTGTCCTTCAAGCTTGCAAGGTTTTAAAAATCTCACCAAGATGAGCACTTTGCTGTTGATGAAACAAAGGAACAGCGTAATTTAGAGGAAGGAAAGTGCGAACATTTTTTACGTCCGCACATACGTTCGGGGTCCGGGTGAAGAGATACTGCAGAATGCAGACACAGCCATAGCCGCGCAAAAGTGCTTCCTTTGTCAGCTCCGTTGTTTTAAGTCGGTTTGGAAAATTGTTTACTTAACTAGTTCATTTTTTTTATTTATCACCGATGCGTCTAATTAGGACTTTTCCCGCAAAAAATTAAATCTTTTATAAATCCAAGTGCGACGACACGAATTCAGGAGTTCGCGTGGTAGTGGTGCAGGACAGATTTAATTGATTCAAAGAACTTTTCTGAAATTTCACTCGCCAATTTCTTAGAAGTTTGAAGCATTTTCTTAGGTTTGTCGACGCTTTACCTGTGCCAATAATATTTACAATACATAGGTAAGCCACAACAACCGCCCCACCTGCAACCTTTTACTTTGTAGCATAAACTTTCAACGGGAGAAGGACAGGAATGTCGCTAAACATAATTTGTGCAGAGCAAATACGCGCAATCCCCCAAAGAGATTCCAGAAAAATTTCAAGAAAATAACCTGGAAGTTTCCTCGTTACTGAGGAAATTTTTATATATCTTACTTAGTTTGCTTTATTCGTAGAAGAAATTTTTTTGTTTGGTTACGAAAACTTTAATCCAATAAATTTTAAGATATTTTGGTTTTAAGTAAATTTTTAGCAATATACCTAGTCTTGCCATAAATTCTGTCACACAATTTCTAATGCGCGCTTTCTCAGAAATTAGCCTGGAATTGTGCCGTTATGTTGCACTTTGTAACAAATGAACTGTACGGCGTAATATTCCGATCAGTTTGGTGACAGTCTTTGACTCGTAATCATGGAGTCGGAAGTAAAAGAAAATCGTATCGCTGTAATAGCACTCCATAAGTGTGGAAAAAATGCTTCTGAAATTTTGAATTTATTGAAAAAACTAAAAATAACAAAAAGATTCATTTATTGTGCCATAGAACGATTTAATGAAACCTTAGGCATAGATGATAGAGCAAGGACCGGTAGTCCACGTACCGTTAGAACAGTCAGTGCCATCAAAACTGTCCGAGAGCGCATCCGTAGAAATCCACTGCGCTAACAAAAAATTTTGTCGAGGGAGTTGGAAATTTCCACAAGATCGATGAGTAGACTCATTCGAGATGATCTTCATATGAAGGCTTATCGTCGGTCAACAGCCCACATGTTGACTCCACGGTTAAAGGAAATAAGATTGGAAAGATGCAAGAGTCTCTTGCTTTGGCACGCAACCAATGGTCATGAGAACATCCTCTTTACCGACGAAAAAATTTTTACTGTGGAGCAAGTTTTTAATAAACAAAATGATAAGGTTTATGCAACATCATAAGAAGAAGCAAAAAAACGGTTCCCAGGGTGCAACGAGGCCATCATCCAGCTTCTGTAATGGTTTGGTGGGGTGTATCCCATAAAGGTGTCACAACACTCCATTTTTGCGAAAAAGGTATCAAAACCGGTGCGGCGGTTTATCAAACCAACGTGCTGGAAGGTGTTGTGAAACCTTTATCGCAAACTCTCTTCGGTGGACAACATTGGATTTTCCAGCAAGACTCTGCTCCTGCTCACAAAGTACAGGAGTGGCTTCGCAACAACATTCCTGATTTTATTGCACAAGAAGATTGGCCATCAGGGAGCCCAGATTTAAATCCGCGGGATTATGCATTATGGACAGAGTTAGAGAACAAGGCCTATAGAACTCTCCACCGGAATTTTGGACAGTCTGAAAAAATCGTTGGTGAAAGCAGCAAATGAAAGTGCGTGCCGCTATAGACGAGTGGCCACAACGTTTAAAAGCTAAAGCAGGTCATTTCGAGTAAAGCTTTTATTAATTAATTAACAATATCTTATTAAAATAAATTTCGTTGGAATAAACATATTATCTTTTATTGTTTAGATTTTATGCTTCTTTAAAGTTGTGGCAGAATTTATGGCACGACTAGGTAATATCTGAATAAATAAACATATAGTTCATATATAGTACTATTTATTTCTTAGAATTTGGAAACAAGATGTTCATTCAAATCAAAGGCGTACATAGAATCAGAAAAAAATCAATGTGAAACAATATTAAACTAATATGATTTAGCATCAAATAAATTTGGTTTTAATATAAATGTTAATACTTTTTAAATATATTCAAAAACACAGCCTTATTATTACCATTACTATTTCCACATTTTATTGCATTTTTTAAATTTTAATTGCAGTCTAAGATTTTCAAAAAGTCCATAAAATTGAAATGATTTTTAATCATCTATAAACTCGTGAACACCATCTATAAGTCGTGAACTGAAAAAGTTATTGGATTAAGATTTTGATGCAAAGCGAGTATACCATAAGTTAATGCAGTTTGATGATATTTTCACAATATTTAAAATTGTTGCTAGGGTTAACTATTCATACATTTCAATTCAATACAAAATTTACTCTGGAATGTTATTTCTCTCGCCAAATTACACATTTGGAAATAGGGATGTCGTAAATAATTTATAAATCCTAATTTTCCTTTAAAGTTTTAGCTCACAGAGGAAAATAATCATTATTGATTTCAAATAAACATTTTTACAATTATGTGTTATCACCTTTAAATAGAATGAAAAAAAGTACGTCAGGAGTGTAGATGCAATAGGTTTTTGTATCTGTTTGCTTCTTGTGATTCATATTTATTAATTATTTTTATTTATTTTCATTATTATGAATTATTAGTGATTTTAATCAAGCAGTATGCATCTATCCACGATTTGAATAATTATAAACCATTGAACAAATATAATTAAAGCGCAATTATGAGGGTGTGGCTCCATTCCTTAGTCGTACTAAAACGAAGACCCAGATTAATAAATTCTCCTCAATAATCACACAAAGCCACTCGTATTCGTGGCAGCGGCACCCACGGCACCTCTTAACCCGAACTGATAGAAGTCGGTTACATTGTAATTTCAATCAGGCTACAATTGTACATTCAAATGAGGCTCTGCACCAGGATCTGGCATTGAAATTAGAAGCGTTCGTTAATATTTCATCCAATTATCTGGCCAACCCGGGAGCCCTGGAAGTAGGCGCACTCCGACTAAGATTTTGTCGGAGCTTGAGCGCCTTGAAAGCGATAGGACCATCAGGAGATGAAATCTTATTAAAGGGATCAATACTTGGCTAGGGCATGGGGAGGGCGCTTCGAGGCCGGAACATTGCTGATAAAAAGATACATTTGCCTCTATGTAGGAGCACAAAGGCTAGAGTGCTAGAAACTTCTGCTTTCTGATGTTCCGCAGTCTACAGCCGACCCTTCTCATCCGTCATGTCAGCATCACTTCTGACCTGAATAGCTTTCAGCTGTAATTAAGACAGCCACTGGGAGAGACCATAGGCAGTAAAATTTCTAAACAAGGACATCAGGAAAACCTGCTAATCAGATGAGCCGACTCGTTGTTCCTGAACTAGGCATCCACAACTTATTAATTTTCTTCAGTAATATGGTTGACTTAAACAAGTTTTAAAATGTTTGAAAAATCATTAATCAAATATACAGATTTTTTCGAAACTATGTAGGCATATAAACGGGGATATGCCAATCAATCCTACAAGGTCCCCTGATCGACGTTTTTTCGGAAACCCCCAAAATTGGCGTTTACCTCTTAATATTACAGTTGAAAGTTGTTTATTTGCTGTGAGAATTAGACCCCGAATAATCCTTATAACTCCTTTTAAAGACAATCTAGAATAATCGTTTTCCATTGATTAATAAAGACATTCGATTCACAAACAACTGAGATGCTGGTCGCCAAACTTCAATATTGAAATAAATATAAATAAAAATATAATACTTATTTATAAAGTAATATTAGCTTCCTTTATGTAATAAAAATGAAAATTATTTTATATTCCTTCTTGTTTTTTTCAAGTTTTGTTAAGTATCAATAGCACGAGTGTTACAGAGAAAAAATTAATATTATCTGTTTAATTTTATATTAATTCTAAATTAAATAGTTTATAAATATTTTTTAGAGATGATTTTGCCCCCTAGGTATGTTTAATCCAAATGCATTTACGTTTTCGATATTCATACTTTACGAATTACAGAAATTTATAATTTAAAATTTATTATAGAATTAAAATTACAAAATGGAGAAAATCATAAATGGATTTTTACAGCTAAAATTTGGAAATAAAAATCACATTAAAATTTTATCTTTACATTTTCAAGAGAATTCTTTTACACATCAAAGTAACTTGACTACATTGATTTTTAAAATGTTTTTTCCATGTAATATTTAATTTACAATTTTATGTGTGATTTTGTCAATAATTAGCATTGGCTGGTTAACAAGAATTATTAGTTAGACAGCTATTATTATTCAATTTAAGTGCTGAGTTTTTTACATATTTTAGTATAATTTAAAAATTCGTTGTTATATTTTGTATATTGTGTATGTATGTATATATGAATGAATTACAAAAAAATTGTAGGCCTGAATGTGAAGTCTCTTCTCAAAATGAGTTGAATTTACAATTATGGGTCTTATTATAATTCCAGCCGTACATTTTTACACTAATTAGCTGAATGTTTTTAAATTAATTACTAAAACAATTACAAAACATATTTCGACAAGATTTCACCTAAAATGGTATCGCCGTACAATTTTATAATTTATTTATTGATTTATCTAGTTATTTACGTTACGTTTTTTTAATGCTAGTTATTTACGTTTTAGAAATTTTAATGGGGAATTCAAAATCAGCATCCCCAAAAGTACTCTAGAGTCGATTTTCACGGCAATTTTGAATCGTTTTTATATATTACGTATAAATTCAAAATCCCCCCTTAACCATAGATTCATAAAAATTCGTCGCACAGACCGGGCAAAACACTTGTAACTTTTAAAGAGATAGAAGGATGACCTTCTAAGTACCTTTCTAAATCGTTCAATACTTAGTATTTCGCCTTTCGCATGTCAGAGTGTACTTATGCTAAATGAAGTTACACTGATTATGTCGTCCTTGTATTCTATAAAACAAAAATCGTCAATGTAATATGTTCGTCTGAGAGACTAGTGAATAGTGTATAGTGTATTTCCTGTGAATGTTTACGAATCTAGGGTTAAATAAATTTCACTTAAATTCGTTAACTCCAGAAATGTTGACCCTTATATTGGATCCGCCATTTTGAATTCCCAAATGTTGGTAATAGATTCGAAATTAGTGACCAAAAACTATCTATAGTACTAATTTTCACTTTACTCAAAAAATGAAAATAATCGGTCCAAGCGTTTAGGCGTGATTGAGCAACAAACAAACGAACTTTCGATTTTATATAATGCTATAGTACGAGTAGTATACGTCTTCGTCATTCTTGTTCTCTAGGTGTGTCTATATAGTTTTGACGGGCCGATGTCGCTCTTAAGGCATTTTGCCGGAAACGTTCGTTGTTATTCATGTTTGAGATTCTTGCGTCTATTTCTCTCTACTGCGCTGATTCTGTGTTCTTCACTTATTTGCATAGTTTGTGCCTGCGTTATATTGTTTCTTGAATTTTGTTGGCGCCGTACTCTACATTATTAAGGTTTGACCTTCTTCGCGGAGAAGAGAATTAAAAAATATCATAGAATAGAAATAAAAGAACGGTAAGGAAATGAGAAACAAAATAAAGTTAAATTTATACGTTGTGTATGTTCCTATATACATAAGTAGAACAGCATCATGGAAACGTTTAAATCAGCACTGAAAACATTTAATACGTATTTTGTCTATATATTTCACGTTATTTTTATGAAAAAAAAGTAGAAGCACGCTGCTAGTAAAGATATAAATGTTAAAATTAATTTCCGCTGTGTACTCATTTTGGGATGAAGAATCTGAAAAAAATTTCTGCAATACTAATTTTCATTAAATGTTACAAAAGTGGAATTAGTAAATTCGTTGAATAGATTTTAGAAAATCATTTCTCTCCGTGCTTTTATATATGTACTTCAAGCATTTTATTTAATTAAAGCAATTTGAAAATGCTATTTAGTGTTTTCATTTTAGGATACGGTTGCTTCAATGCTAAAAGAAAAAGAACATTTTCTTGGAACTTATTCATGCATTGAATTATTGATCTATTGATTGTTGTTAGTTAAATAATCGTAGGAGGCAAGGATTGATTTCTATTTTGAAAGTATAGATATTGTAGCAATAATATGGCACCAGGACATTGGCTATGTCACAGTAATATTAAGCTTAAACCCTGTTATCCCGAATAATGCACTAATCCGAGAGTGTTCACAGTCGGACAAATATCCTAGCTTCTGCGGGGAGTCCTAAATGTGAGTGTAAGTGTGTATGTATGTATGGGAGTGTGCTCGTGCCTCGGAACAACATTAATTTCCGCTCGAAGCCCGGAGAAGTTTATCAAATAAACCCTAGCAAACGTAAAAGCAGCTTCCGCCCGCCACCGCTGTACGTATGATTTTCCTTTAATTCATACTTATCCGCTGCTGGGGCATAGCCTGATTCCGAAAGCAGTAGGTCTGATCGCGATGAGGGGGTGCGGGTACGACGCCTGACCTCACGTCCTCAGCCCCGGAGCCCAGACCATCATCAGGGGATAAATTTACTTTAAGTCCATTTGCCCACAGTCACAGACAGGAGTTTTTCCTGACCGACCCCGAAGACGGGGACTGTTGCTCGCATTCGGGTCACGTAGAAATAGCTAAGGTAAGAGCGTTCGCTGTCAGCTGAAACCTTATTTATGTTTGCACTTGTAATAAATAAATCAAAATTAGTTTTGTTTAATGCGGGCGAGCCGGCGGCGGCGACGTCGTCGGGCAAACAAGATGAAATGAAATCAAGCCCATCAACGGAGCTTCTTGCAATCGTTTCTAACTGCTCCCTTCCTTCTAAGCCCTGCGCGAAACTCACTTTAGCCCCTATATTTTTGGTCGGTTGCTCGTTCGTTTCGACGATAGGTTTTTGCTCCGTTTCGCCCCCCAAACCGAATTTTATTAAGACACCAAGCAAAGCAGCCGAAGTCTCGGCGTTGACACTTGATGAATTCCTCTAGGACGATTAATTTGTTTAAGGAAAATTGATGACTCCTTGACATCGATTAGCAAACAGATACAACCCATTTACTACTGTGGTTTTGTCGCCTCGCCCTGGTTAAGTGATGCGAGAAGGAGGGGTCCATGTAATCACAGGAGAGCCAGTTAGGTTACAGCCATTCAGGTAACGTAACGGTGATATTAGCGGAGTTGAAGTGTTTGCACAGGTGGAAATTTGATTGGAGTTCGATAGAGACATATTACATCCAGATCGTTCAAACAGCTTTGAAACCACTCTATTTTGCCTGCTTGTTTTCAGGAGCTATTGGAAATCTTTTGAGCACCTGAAGGATTGTTCCATTTATCACTGGTAAGACTTGTTTTATTAGAGGGCACGTTTTTCTAATCTAATAATTTATGTGACCACCAAATTAACTTTTATAGACCCTTTCTACTACTACTACTACTACTATTACTACTTTTTTCATACAAATAACCTCAATTTTTGGAATGATAGCTGAAACAGATTCATATTAGCGTTTCCATCTGCCATACGCCATAGCGTTCTAATGCGACACGATGCCATCTTTTAATTAGCTATTCTGGTATACAGTGATTTTACCACGTTGTTATTAACTCTCTTTCTTGTCTGTTCGATTCAAATTTCGCAATGGATTTTAAACTAACCTACCGATGAGCTAGAGACTTGAACTTTTAAACATAGTTCAGAACTGAATGATAATGCTACAAATAAATCCGCGACAAAATATCTGTAAATCCGAATATTATTACGCATCTGGATGTTTTCTAGTTTCAAAATCAATCCATTTCATAATCTTTGATAAAAACAAAACTCACTGATAAGATACCGCGCTATTAAAATGCAACGAAGGAGATGAAAAGAATTCGACAACTAATGCCTATAGTACCATAACTGAGTTATGTACATATTTAAAATTGATAACTAAGAAGGTTCTGGCAATATTATTGGTAAGTACGCATAACAATTTTCTATCAAATGTCTCCTGATAAAGTCATCAAAATGTTGAAAATCAATTGAAAAATTATTTATACAAGACTAAAAAGTAGCAAATAATTAACTGAAATAAATTTGTAATGTACGACGTTTTTAAAATTAACTAAAAAGAATAAAGTTATTTATCCTAGCCTCATACAGGCAGTCCTGATTGCAATTCTGAATTTGTAATACGAGTAGTTATGGAAAGTCTTGTAAGAATTAAAATGAAAAAAAAGGGGGGGGGGGTATGCATTTGATAATAGTAAGTAGTTTAGAGAGCAGCTCTCGTTGAGAAAACTTACACAAAAAGAGCTACTCTCTACATTACTATAATTAATTGATGCTTGAATAGTTTACCTAAGTCATTCACAATTGTATCGTAATGCAATTGATACAAACTGTTGTGTAATTTTTCTTAACGAAAGTTACTCTCATTATATACATACATTTTTCGCTGATTCGAGTTTAAGGGAAGTTCTTGGTAAATTTGACCAAAAAGTAGGCATTTTTCTTAATTTTTTTTTATTAAAACAACACATGATTAAACATCGGGGTTTTTTCTGATGCTTAGGGTGTCTCTCGAAGTTTTCACCCAAATTTTTATGAAGTGAAATTCGACACCGTACGCCTGTGGTGATCATCTGTTCGCGCGCGCGCACGGCGTACACGTCCAATTGGTGTGACATGTCGGGGGTGAACAGCTTACCTGAAACAAAAGATCATCAAATTTATTAATAATAAATTAGTTTGAGAATACCATCCCGTAGGAAAATTTTGAAAAATGTATTTATATGTAATATAAAAAGCCTCTTGTTGAACGCTCGGTGCAAGCGCAAAGGCTGGAGAGAACGGCCGGCCGAAGCGGCGAGTGCACCTGCGCCTTTGTACCGGTATTTCAATGAGAACGAATTGAGATATCGAAAAACGGTTCTAGGACAATATTTTTAAAATATGAAGGATGCCGATAAGCTAAAAAAAAAAATCGATTTTTTGAAAGAAATTTACCAAGAACCGCCCTTAAGTTCAACCAAAAAAAAAAAAGATGTAATTTTTTAAATAGTACCTATGTAGTAGATCTAGAAAAGACTTAAGCATAAATCGTGATTACATTTATTTAAAAATGTAATGTTTTGAACATGCTTCTTATATTTAGTTTTTATTTTTTTCTATTTTTTAATAAATAGTGATCTTGTTAATATTTAGAAAAACTTCAGGAAATTACAAAATTTATGACCGTGATATTGTAAAAATTTTATAATACTTATTTCGGGAAATGCTCCAAGTTATGATTAGAACTTTTGGAGTAACATTAGCAGTCTTATTACAACATGTAACACGTATTTACTTTCTTGGCAAAATAAATTATATATTATAATATATATAACATTTGCCGACCCGATTTATTAAGTAAATATTAGATCAACTTCTGGCTCCCTTCTGAAAAATTTCTTTGTATTTTCTGCGTATTAATTAATTAAGTTCGATTCCAGGAAAATAATTTTATACATAACTATAATTTGAGCTGAGCCATGGTATATAATTATGTACAAAGTACAAACTTTAATTGCTTTTATCCACCATACAATCGTAGAGCTTTAGTTGCACCTCCTCATTTATGTTTCTTCTGCGCGAGGAGTTATCTGATACTTGAAGACATTTGAATGTTTTGTGACTTTCCTTCTTAGAAATTTGTTAAAGCCGTCGTTTTCGTGGTGGTGATGGTGGAAATATAATCTCTATTCACATTCTTCACCATGTCCTTGTTAATGCTTCTACGTACCCTTAATGAATCCATTCCCCCCTGCTCCACGCAGACAAAAGGTATCTACTGTAATAACGTGCAGTGTATACAAAAGGCAGAGAGGGAAGGGACCCGGTGTGCGATCATCAAGAGAAATATGGCTAGAATTTATTTTCTGGCACCTAGGATTGAAGACTGCCTTCAAACTGATTATCCTACATTACGGAACTCCCGTTAACTACCTCTGCTTCGACTCGGGAGTCGGATGGAAAACTTTTAAAAGCGGGCGCAAGCGAGCTCGCTAGAAACTTGTTGTGTCACTTCTGGGGCTACAAACGGATCTCTGTACCCCCGCAACTTCCTATCCACGCGAAAACATGAGGAAGTTTTAAAGGAAGTCGTATTCAGAAAGGCAAGAGTGCCTAATTGGTGGAAGCAAGGGAACAACTTTACGCTGCCGATTATTCTAGGAGGATTCGTACATGTGTAACTCTGCTTAGACTCTAGACTCACCATCTCTTGTGCGGAACATGCCCTCTATAAGTTTCGTTTGCGGACAAGCCGACTATGCACCACAGGATTTCCAAAGGTAGTATCTGAATCAAAGCGCTTATAATAACTCGACTCCACGGGTGCAAAGTCTTTGGAGCTCTTTACTCAAGTTCCACTTTTACCCACTTTACTTGGGACGGCAGTTGAAACCGGTCTTTGGCCCGGAAAACTCAAATTGCCCTAATGAATTTATTCGGTGCAGAGAGGATCTGCACAAGCACACGAGGTCTTGTGTAGCAGATTGCTGGACACAACACTGTTACCACTTCGTGGGAGGGGCTCCAGATTCCCGGCATCGACAGGTGTTGGCATTGCATTGAACTTAAGTCGGATAGAATTAGCAACATGGAAGTTAACTTTGATGGTGCACAAGTGTTGAAAATCTCATTAAAATGCAATGGGCCATCAAAAACCTTGACTTTAAGCTGGATTATCCTACAAATTTCTGAACAATTTGTCCAAGGGCAATATAAGGTAAGTGTTTTATTTAACCTGGCCCTATTGCGGCAAACAATTATTACTTATCATATTACACTTTCAAAATAAATAAATTAGTTGCTTTTTTCGTAATTACAAGAAAAGTTTTACAATAGAAACGCATATCTGCGTTTCGAAGACAGCGAATTTAGGTGCTCCAAGGTTTTCTATTTGCAAGTTTTGAGTTCCTAGAAATATAGGAGAAATTTCATATTATCATGTTCAATTAAACTGATTTCCAATTTTTAAACATCTAGAAAATATAATTCTCTGTTATTTCATTAGATTAATCTTATTTAAAAAGGTAAATATTTAAATATTCTATCAAACAGAATAAAACTGAACTTTTTAGGGGTACTGAATTTAAATTTAATGTGCTAATCTGAAAGTTTAAAATAATGGATCCAAATCAACAATACATTTAATTAAAATCTACGGCATCAAATTTAGAAAGTTTAAAATGTCGAATTAAATTAATTAAAATAGTAGCGTTTTGATACTAATTTGAACTAAAATCATATCAAAATCGATAAGAGTATTTTGGATCGCTGGATGAATACTTGATTACTACACACTTAATTTGAAAAATTCGATATATGGTAGATACTGGACTCAAAATTATGTATTATTATACGAGGATCATTCCAAAAGTAAGTAATAACTGTCGTCGATTTATACACAGCAAGGGATGATAGAAAAACCCGTAATATGGCCTTACAACATCGTAGAGCATCAGCTAAAATAATTGTAGACCATCTTAAGGACGAAGCAATCAACATATCCGAGAAAACATTTCGACGATGGATGTACGAACAAAATTTAAAATGTAGGCGTCCGTCAAAAGAGCCAAAACTAACAGAGAAAATTATGGAACGACGATTTATTTGGACTCAATTATGCCGTCACTATACCGTTGATGGTTGAAGTAAGATCATTTAAAAGTTATTCAATATTGACTCTTTCAAGTTTTCGCAATATTTAAAAATACGCTCATAAACCAAAAATTTCAGGTTATCATTTGTTTGTTGCACACATGGTCCGATCATTTTCATTTTTGAGTGAAGGCACTACATATTCTGGTCTAACATATAGGCTACATTTTATTTGCGGGTTTTGAAATGGCGGAGTCAATATGGCGAGCGATATACAGCGATCAAAATTTGTACATATTGGGAGATCCATGAAAATTGGCATTTGGTTCTGATTGTGAATATATGTTCGAAGTTTGAAAATTCAAGATGGCAGATCCAATATGGCGTCTAACAAATTTCGAATTTCAACGAATTTAAATGAAAAGTGGTATTATGGGTATTTTGATTTTGATTTTTAGATGCTGCTTTCGATTGTGCTATCAACACTTCCAAATACAAACTAGCACATCTAATATGGCGAGCGAAACGTCTTTACATTCAGCAAAAACAAAAATTACTTAATACTAGCTAGACCGCATACGAGGCCGGGTAAATAAACTAGTTATTATAATATTTTTCTTTTTAGCTGCAGCTTTGAAGTAACAGTAGTTGTTGGTGTGAGTGTGAGAAAAAGAAAAATGAATTTTTATTAGTTAAATCATGTTGTGCTGTAATTTTGGCAGCAGTTTTTCAAGGGCCCTTAAATGGCTTGTATAACTATTTTATTATTATTGTAATACGGTTTATGTTTCTGCCAATATGGTTGTCAATTATGATAGTTTGTGAGAGTGATTGTTAGGGCTATTTGTGAATAGTGGGGAAAAAAAAGGTTCGTCAAACTGCATAATTGACAATTTTCCATTGCTCTTGGGACACCGTACGACCGATACTGATTTTTGTTTTTTTTGTTTTTTATTTACATTCGACTGTGCCCGTGTATCTGAAGGCACAAGTAGAGTTAAAATTGATTGAAAATTAATTATATCTTGGACGTAACAAAGCCAAATTGCAGATTAGAACGTAACGCAGATTTTATTACAATCTATAAACAATTATCGTCGTTATGCGTCTTAATAACAATGCGAAGTAGTTGATAATTTTGTAATTTTACAGGTGCACCAGAGATTCAAGTACCACCTACCTGGCTCTGGCAGTCTTCTAGCGATTAAACTATGCATAAACTGGTGGAAACGGTTGCAAATTTAATTCTCCAAGTCGAGTCAACTTGTCCTGAGAAGCAGTAGCGGCGGCAACAGCAGTTGCATGCCCAGTGCACACTCGCCGTGAGGAGCAATCGAAAGTTTCCCTCTTAGAAACCGCAGCCAATTATCACAAATAGACTGCAGCCCCAATCTGCTCCATTCCACTAGAGTCTATTGATGTTTGGCTGAGATTTACGTGCAGGTGCATTTTACAAGGAGTTCCACCCCGGCCCCCAGGTAGGTATTGTTTGTTGCTGTAGGAAAAATTGCTATTAAGTTTCTCCTCTGGCGCTTTGTTCGACTTCGCTCTATCGGTGGAGCGTTGTCGGTAAAGGTTTTTGTTTTCTGTGCTTTAATTACATCGCACAGTACAAAACATTTTTGCAGGTTGAGTGCTCAAAAATGGAAGTGCGGAATGAGATTTATTGTCAGAACGGAATCACCTCCATCTTCCATTTTACAGTTTTGAAAGGGCGCAGAGTTGCCCCCTTTGATGAGGTCTAATATTGAATGCATTCTGGGCCACCACAGGTTGTTGTTTTAGCGATGCGGCCAACGGTTTAAACAAAAAAGTTGAATATTTTCTTACCGAGGGCAAAAATCAATTTTTTCCATGAAATCATAAATAGTCGGGAGGAATTTTAAGTGATTTCTGGCCCAGTTTATTTTGTTTTTTCGGTCTGGATTGCGGTCCAGCCTAAGGTGATGAATGCTAAAAGCAGAGCCTAATGCTCTGCTCACAAGAAAAGTTGAACAAAAGTTGAGGTCTCACCGCAACAGCGGCAACTGGCAGAATATGCGGGAAAAGCCACTAAATGCGACGTAGGCCAAGTAACGATGTAATCAAAAGATAACAACAGTGGGATTTTGACCGGCCCTATACCCTCTGTGGATAGGGTCAGTATAGGGTGGCTTTTGGCTGTCAGAATCTCCCGGAACGTTGCCCGCAGGACACATGTTTTATTCATTTTTACTGTCCATCATGGACTATTGGGGCAGATACATGCCTATTTTTAACTTATCAATCTTTTCTTTCGGGGGAAAATATTTCGTCCACATATCTTTTTTTTTTCGTCCATTCTCGTCTTATGAAGAGGGCTGCGGTGTGGAAATGACTGTTTGACTAAAGATTTTATCTCCAAAATTGCCTGTTCACAAGTGTTTTTTGAAACATTTTCATTTTATAGTCTCGGTCCTCATCTTTCTAACTGAAATTGAATTCGTATTACAATAGTAGAATAAACTACTCTAGTACTATCAGTTCTCATAAGAAACAAATTTTGTTTAAGATTTCATTAACTTCTTATGGTCGCATACATTATTATTATCATTATTTAAATTTTCTAATGTTTGAACATAACCGCAAGATTTCCTTTTTCTCGAATATACTCATAGAAATAAATTTATTCAATTTGTTTGAGTTATCAGTGGCTTAGTTGTAGGGGCTGCCGCAATTGTTATTATAATGTCTTTTGTTTACAAGAACATTGGAGTTTTGCCCTTAGTTCCGTCCATTTTCTGGTTCCGAAATGTTGTGGTAAGGGGCGAAATCTTCCATAAAATCTCGGTTTTTGAGAGAGTTGTTTCCTGAGCAAATGTTTAGACAAATTTATGGTTCATTTGTTTCCTAATTATGTTTTAATCGAATAATGTTATGTCATAGTCCATTTCCATTTTCGAATTTAAAATCCAACAGAAATATGAAATATACAAGAAGATATACTAATTTTGTGCAACAACAGTGTAACATTTTATTCATATTGTTCTTTTAAAATTGTTTTTTCTATTGGAATTATTTTAAATAAGAACAATTCAATGCTAGCTATTTAAAGAAATGAATATTTACTAAGAGACGTGTTTTTGAGATATTTTTAAAGTAATATTAAGTAAAAGCCTATTCAGCTTGAGCATCCATTAAGTTTCGTTCGGTTCCGCAACATTTATTTCGAGATTGTCTTCCGGTCTGCGAAATTTTAATAGTCATGTCCTCTTTTATTTATGAACGTGTAGTGCTCATGTTTCAGCATCCCCGACAAAGTCAATTTGCGTCGCATACATCAGGGGTTGCAGTGGTTTTTGGGTTCACCGGCCCGTACCTGGCCGATTAAGGGGCGATCCATTAAACCTGCGCTCACACAAAATTTTTTTAAAAAATAATTTATGATTAACAGTGAAATATGATCGAAAGAACACATTCTGGATGACAGTCTCATGCAGCTAAAGTAAAAATGGTTTAAATTACTAAAGAGAGTGTTACACTGCAGTTAAGATGGCCGACATAATAAGTCTTAGCCTGACACTAGCGTAAGCAGTTTTGGTAATTGTTCCAAACACATCAATGCGTAATTATCGCGCGGGTGCCTGGGTCATTTTTAATTTACAGGGTGTCAGCCTGAATTTGATAAAATTGGCCACATTCCCAGGGTTTGGTATCTTTTGATGGCGCCTTTATATATACTGTATGTACAGTTACTACGCCATCATGACCAAACCGGGACAGTGTGAAGCAGTCCCCTGGGTACGCAGCGTGGAATAAAATTTATAGGGGCCTCGCTAAGGGATGTCCAGCTAACGTTGCAAAATTCTGACTACGCTAGAGAACTGTGTGTTCTCCTGATTAAATGCAAATAAGCGGTACAAGCGCATTCATTGCCCCACCATTTTGGCCGCCATTTTAGAAAGACAAAAGTACGAGACCTCGGTCTATCTCGGGTGGGCGCCTGACTCTGTAAAACTGAGGAATCTTTCTGGCTCTACATGCCTCAAATTATTCCACGAAAAGTTTCTCATTCATTCATGGGGGGCCCTCAGCTGGCTCACTCAGGCATATATACGTCGACATAATAGAAATAAGGGAAATCTTCTGCTTCTTGTGAATGCATAAGAAGTTCTATGAGAATGGGTCTGATGTTGTTTATATGGATTTAGGCCATCTACACCAAATATCAGACAGATCGTTAGTTCGAGCAGGAATCTCTCGTGTGCTGTTATACTTCTGGATGTTTCCTTTGCACGTTAAAGCGAACGATGCGGGGACAAGGGTTGAGAGTGAAATGAAAAATTAAATATTTCCTGACATCTGCCTTCGCTGTGTTCCATCATCCGGCCGAATAATCGAGATGAAAATGGGAAAAGCGAGTGGGTCTGGAGCCGTACTCAGTCCCAACCAAGAATGCCCAAAACTTTCTAATGAATTCCTAAGCCAACGCGGCTGTTAAATTCCCATCGGATCGTCTAGTTGGGATAGGCATCGTAGGGTAGGTACCTCCACTCAAAATCTATCGATTTCGAATTGCTTCTGCTGGAGCCAGCTAATGTGCTATTCCAAAAGGAGAGAGCCAATTTAATGGCTTTAAGCGGATTTAATCACGGCAATAACGCATGCATCCTAAATTAAGATAGGTAGATACAACTCAACGCAGTCACTCCATTGTGCCTTAATCAATGTGATCTATTGCCAGTGATTAGACGAAACGCCCCCATAAATTAGGCTGGTTGGGTGCCCCGGAAGCAACCATACCACCTTGCGGCTTGCTCATTCTGTTCCATCGTCCCAGTTCCCAATTTGCATGCAGCGCATAGATTCGAATGTGTGAAAATAAAGGCTTTAATGTTCCCGCGGGAATAAAGTGATCAAGTCTTTAGGTTTTAGTTTAACAGTGTTTTGAACCTAGATTGATATAACCGAGGTGTTATGATGGTTTTCGACTTACTTTCATACTTATTGCAGTTAATAATTCACTGTAATTCTTAACATTTGCGAAGGCAATTGTAAACATTATTTTAAACAGTATGCTAAGTTTAATTCACAAATAATTTTACTTTCCGAAATTCGTGATATTTCATTTAGAAATTTCAATTTCAATTTAAAGTAACAACTATCAAATCTTGAAATGTGAAAGGAAAACTTTATGAATAACAAAAATGAATCGCTATACGCAATTGTTAATTTAATCAACAAATTCAAACATCGGGGTTAAATTTGTGATGCTAAACCACCAAATCGTATTCGTACAGAGGGATCAATTAAAAAAATTTGTTTTACAGCTGAGAATGTGGCTTAAAAGCGAAGTTTGTCGATGCCATGACATTCATAGGAGGTAGGCATTTCGATCAACAATTTTCACAGCATTTTGCAAAAAAGATCTTTATCTATTACACAAAATTCTATTTGTACAAAGGCTGCATTTTTGTTTATTGGGTCATGCAAATACATCAAGGTGAATATTAATTGATAACTTATGGCTAAGAATCGACGCTTTTTAGTTGAATGATATCTTTTCCAGCAGGATAGCGCTACGCTTAACACAATTTCTGGAATATTGCAGAATACTGATTTTATTTCCCTCCTCATTATTCGTGTCTTTTTTTTATATATATTTTTTGTTCATCGCTTACAAATTGTAATTTACGTTAAAATATCATAAAGGAATGTATTTTTATGGTAATTGGTAAAAACATTGCTTCAAAAATAACATTTTTACCGTACAGGTCATTCGCTTTTCGTTTTCGTCTGAACCCAAAGAGTGCTGCCATAACAATCCGACGGTCATTAATAGCACAAAGAGGAGAACCCCATCCCTTGGAATTAATCAGCTCCTCCTGGAGAAAAGGTGTAAACAACACCTTCGCAGCAGCAACTCCCATCAATTGTTCTGGAAGAAAAATAGCCGCGTTTTTGTTGCATTCATCCCTGAAGATAAGCCATGCGAATGTAACGAATGAGTTCCTTCTGAGGAGCTTTGCTCTAGCGAAAACGGAGCCGCCCCATTCTCGGCTCGCTCCCTAATGGAATGAAAATGAACGCGTCCTTTTTCAGAGTCCTTACAGCCCACAAAACGCGGAATTACTTTTATTGCAGCGCTGCCTGCATCTGCCGCCAGCTTTGCAGTGCATTTAGTCGACCAAGATACACTGCAGCGGGGGTGAAGGAGCTTGATGGCGAGACGGCCTCTCCCGCCATTTTTTCACAGCTCGAAACAATTCCACTTCGCCATTTACTTTGCGAATTTTGCGGAAAACTTTTCCTCTTTGTTTCGAAACGGAGCTAATCTGATGTGAGAAGAAAACAGCGGGGAAAACGGAGTTGGGTCGCGAGACTTCTTCGAGGTGTTCATGCGGGGGTGTGCTATTGTTCGGGAAAATGCTATTAAGCGGTTCGATTAGGTTACCCTCCCAAATTGGCCCAATTTTATGGCGTTGTTTGGGCTTTCTATCAATTTTTTTTAAAAGGCTATTGATTCAATCCGTTAGCAGGAAATGGTATCAAAACAAATATTTTTTAAACATTTCTCGAGGTGAGAAAGCTTTTCCTAAATTTCTAAAAATTGAAGACAGCTCCAAATATGGGAAAATCTTCAACCATTGCTTAACAAAGAGATTAGTCAACATCGAAAGGGTAGCACTTAGTTGTTTTGTAATTTTTCCGAGAGTGCCAGAATTTTACTAATAAAAGAAAGAAAATAAAATAAACTATCGATTACCACGAATATTTAGGCTATTTACATTTTATATTATAATATTAATACTTTATTAATAATGAGACATTAATAGGAAAACATTACACAGAGGAACCAAAATTGTTTTGTAGTATTAAACAAGACAAATAAATTCTACATCATTAATAAATTATGTATTGCGAAAGTTCAAAATTGTGTGTAATTGTCGATATTTTTGATTTGAGAAATACACTGTTTTTTAAATAAAATAGTTAGAAATACATTTAAAGCACCTGTTACATATGTTGCATATGTTATTACATATCAGGGGTATACAATCAAAGTTGGTAAAGTCCACAGTGCCAAAATGTTCAGTAAACGATAAAAACGATTATTTTAAGAATTACAGGTAACTATTCTAATGTTAAACATTATTTATATGCAGAATGTAATACATTATGGAAATACAAGTGTTCATCATACTCAGTTCAATACTTTTGAGTAAAACCTTAAGTATAAGATGGACTTTCCCAGTTTTGTTACCAAGTTTTGGACTTTACTAAGTTTGTAACTGAAAGTTTAAGACTTTCCTATATTTGTTATCAACTTTCTGGACAGGGTTGAATTCAGGCGTCAGTGAAATGGAGGCAATGGAGCCTTCCTATTGGTCGAAAAGGAATTTACGCAGATTGAAACTCAACTCACTTGGACTCTAGGTTTGTTTGTAAAGTCAATTTTCAATTTGAAATAACAGTTGAGATTACTAGAATTTGTATAAAATTATTCTACGCGGTAAATATAGATACGGAAAAAAATGTGTTGCAATTTAAATCTCCCTTTTAAAATTTTGTGGACTTTAGCAACTTTAATTGTATACCACTGATATATTACATATATTTACGGTATTTTGTATAAGGAAAATTGCCAGTCAATAAATAAAATTTTTAGAAGGAGAATTTTAATTCAAATGACGTTTGGTTTGGACGTTGTTGTTGTTGTCGTGTAAGTGATGAAAAACTTACACTATTTTAATTAATATCTCGAAAATAATGGGAGTGTCTATTTTTCATTTATTTTCCCTTTTTCTTGGCATGGAGGGTTGTCTGAAAAGTTTCCGACCTCAACATGAAATTGGCAGCACTCGTAAATAAAAGTTGGGGATTGTCTTTGCATATGCTTTGAAAGGTATTCACTAAAATTTCAGCTATTTTGGACCCCATAGTTAATGTTTATCATTTGAGTTAGCGGATGTGAGTGTTTTTGTGAAAATGGTAAAAGTCGAGTCTCAAGCTATTTTTTTGCTTGTCCACATACGGAAATTAAAGACGAGTTGGACTCTCTGTTCGGAGACCCTGAACCATCATTTACCACCACCGTGGAAGTTTGGGCAGATGAGTTTGTACCCAGCTTAGATGACGATGAACGTTCTGGACGTCCAAAAACCACTGATGATAACGTCGTTCAAGATCAACAAATGGTACTATATAACCGTAGAATTAAGTTAAGAGATATGGTATAAAGAGAGAATGTGTTTATCACATATTGATTAAGAATTTGATTAGGATTAGGAATGACAAAGCTCGTTGCGCGCTGGGTGCCATTTTTATGCACTTTGGACCAAAATGTTGTCTGAATGAACATTTCCAACGCTCTGTTGCCGCAATTTAAGCGCATCTATTAATTACAGTAGATGAAACTTGGATACACCATTATATGAAAGTGATGCCAACTGGAGTTCTTAGATTTGTAAAAGTCGAATTTAAAACTAAGTCTTGGGCAAATTTTATAAGTGCTAATCGTTTTTTTTTTCAAAAAGAAAAACTATTTCAGGAGTATATTACACATTATTAGTTGAAAAACTGAAAGCAGAAATTGCGGAAAACGGTCACATTTGCAGAAAAAAAATGTTCACCAAGAAAATGCGCCGTCTTACACCTCAGCGGTTGCCATGGCTAAAATTCCCGAATTACGGTTTGAACTGTTTGACCACCCTCTTTATTCACAAGATCTAGTCCCAAGCGATTTTTTTATGTTCCCTAAATTAAAAATTACGTTTGAAGGACAGAGATTTTTGTCGAATGAGGACGCCATTAGCTTCGTAAATAACTATTTTGCAGAGAAATGCGCTGATTATTATTTGGATGGGTTAAAGAGATAAAAGAATCGTTGGGAGAAGTGTATATTCTTACAAGAAGACTACGTAGAAATATAAAAATAAATTTAAAGAGAACATGTCTTTTGTATCTTTATTAGGACGGACATTTTTCAGACAACCCTGCTACTACAAACTGCTTTAGAACACATTCTCAAATTGGAAAACCTCTAAAATAATAAAATAATAAAATAATAAAATAATAGAATTCTTAGCTTAAAATTATAAAAGACCTTATCTAGTTTGGAGAACAAGTTTTTCGTAGGCAGGTCCTTATTATGATTTTGATTTCCAGTTTTCTTTATGAAATAGTTGTTTTTTGGAAAAAAAAAATTCATGGAATGCTTCCTTTTAAAGGTTTTTGGTTGGTTTTTGTTATTTTTATATAATAGCTTGCAGTTCAAGCTTTTATTTAGGTCATATTACTATTATAGATTCTAGAACACTTCCTAGTTGACTGAAATTTGCCAAAATACAGCATTTAATACGTTTTAATCTTATTTCTCCGGAAGACTTAGTATTTTTGTTTTCGAATTCATAATCTGCAATTATATGACATTTAATTTAAATAAAAATTTGTCTAGTTGTCACGAACATCAATAATTTTTAAAACTCATTTATTTTAATGATTAATAATACTATTTGCGCAATTATTTGTTATTCGAGTAATCGATAGAAGTACATATGTGGAAAGCTTCGTCCATAATGGTTATGAAGGGAATTCCACACTATCTTAAATAAGGTGAAAGTAGTCACTAAAGATGAGGTGCTTAAGACCTCCGAATATAAAAATCTTAACCTTTAATACAAATATGGTGAACTTTTCTTTCATATTATCGAAATAATCCCAAATTCGAATATTCTTTCTGAATTGTCATCGCTTCAAATAAAAGCAAAATGAGATTATTGGTTAAGTAAGAGTGAATATAATTCACCTTTTGAAAACTTTTCTGAAAGAACCTTAGCTAATCAGCAGATACAAAACTAGGGAAACTTTTAGTATGTTGAACTTGTCAACGATTTATTTAAGATAAACATCCTTCTTAGGTAAATCCCCTTCTTTTATACAGTGATTTGTCTTGAATGTCCATTAATTCCGAAAGACTCTTATTTCAAGCTGGCTGCAGAACATAGACCGACACTTGGACGGAATTATTTATTGTGACATGGAAGTCATGTCTCTTCGTACAATTCCATCGGATGGTCTGGCAGCCAATCATTTTCAAGACAAATCGCAATCGTCTCTGAATTACACAATAAATTTACTGAAGAAGCCCCCACTGCTTCCAGTTCGTCCAACAACCATCCAGAAAGTAAGAAAACAATTTTTTCCAATTTTTCCCCTCAGTTTCTTTCATTCGCGTCTGGTCGTCCACCAAATTGAAATCCGAGGACAAGTGAGACAAGCGTGTAATTTATTGTTCGCGAATTCCATTTAAGTAAAATGTGAGTACATCCTTTGGATGGAGGTGCAGCTTGGTGGCAACCCCTCGCACCCGGGGGATGAAAAGCACGACAAAAATTGATGTTAGGAAAAATTCGCCCTCGTTTTTTTTTTAGGGGCAACAGGGGGTGAAGAGAGTGAGAAAACGAGGATGGAGGTTGAGAGCAAGTCCTCAGGCGAATTGTGAAAATTGCCCTACATTGAGGTGGGTACTTCTCACCCGACACTGTTTACATTCTGCGATAAAAAGTACTGTGGACATCGAATGACTGCAAAGGTTTCTGGTGAGCTAAGTTCCATCTTTTACACGGAAAAGAGAAACTCTTAAGAAATGGAAGAATTTACAAATTGAAAAAGTTTCTGGCAGGTCTCCCTTGCAGAGGCAAATTGGGCAGCGAACTCTCGGATTTCCCTTTTTCGTTTCTTTGAGTCACCGAAAAAAGTTTTGTTAAGTATATAAAAAAATATTTAAAAATACTTCGAATTCTGACACTGAACGCAAAACACAAAATGGGCCTCCCAGCTGACCCACGGATACATCATTCATTTTATTTATTCACCGTAAAGATCCTTCTTACTTTTAATTTGAAATCTTTCAGATATCAGGAAAAAGGGCTCTTTGAGGGGGAAGATAGTTACTTATGCGGAAAATACTGAAAATGGAAAACAACATAACTTAAAAAATTCTTTGTAAACAGGCTTTTAAAGTCTTTTCCAAAGCACAGAAAAGTCGAGTTTAAGTGATTCTTCTTCTGATCTAATCATAACTTATGAAAATTAGATTAAGTTTTAAACTTTAGACTTTAGATTAAGTTTGTAATGAATATTTGAATTTACTAAATTTTCATTTGCGAATTAAAAAAGTTTCAAATAAGGCAACTTCCAACAAAATTGAATATAATAATAATAATAATAATAATATTAATACGTTGATTCAAAATTTTGATAGCGCATCACAGAATGAATGGACATTTACCTTAAGTTTGTCCTGGCTGCCTATGCTCCATTACCATATAAAATGCTTGCCCGATTTTTATTCAAAATTTTACATAAGAAATACAGGTATTGAAATATTCAAGATTTCAAAATATACTCGGTGAATGTAAAAATACTTGAATGGTAAATTTAACTTCAAAGAAACAAAGACAAAGGGCAAACTTTGAAACACTAAACTGTTGCTATTACATAAAATATTTAAAAATAAGTAAAAATATGAATATTTAACAATATTATTAATTAAAATCATAAATTTCTTTTAACGCCTGTGTCGATATTGATATTTTCAAGTCATAAACTATTAGGTCTACCGGAAAGTTCTGTCCAATAATTTCGTTTCAAGTTTAAATACATTTGGATATGTTCGTTTGAGTTATATTTGACTGTATATCTTTATAATTGCATTTATTATGTGCCTTTCGAAATTAACTACAACAAAGATAACTCTTGTCATTGTCAGCGTGTTAAAACTTGTTAAAAGCTTTTGGTGAAGATGCTGTTTCGGACAGAACGTGTAGGAGATGGTTCGAAAAATTTAATGCAGGTGATTTCGGCCTTAGTGATAAGTCACGCTCTGGGCGGCCATTTGTGGTTGTTGACGATATTTTTAAAACCATGATAGGTGAAAAATGGATTACATATGAAAACATCGTAAGGAAAACAGCATGAACCTGGAAAACATGCCTTCTTTACCTCTACACCGAGCTTGAGCCTTAAAAAGAGAATACTGTGTATATGGTGGGACATGCAAGGTCCAATCCATTATGAGCTTTTGGAACCCAAGAAAAAGCTAAATCGGAAAAATATAGTCAACAAATGGACGAGTTAACAAAGTACTCCAAGAAAAAAGGCTGACAATATACAATAGGAAGGAAATCATACTGCATCACGATAATGCTAGATCACATGCTTCTTTGACGACTCGCCAGAAAATCACAGAGCTAGGATGGGAAATTCTTTCGCATCGACCATACTCCGCAGACCTAAACCATCAGATTTTTACCTATTCCTTTCTTTACAAAAGTATTTGATAAGAAAAAAATTTAAAAATGAAGAAAACGTTTACGTTTGCAGTAGTGCTGCTGTAGTTTTTCGCATCCAAAGATTTTCTTCAAAAATAAGTTTTATAAATTGCCATCCTGCTGGGAAGAAGTCATAAGGAACGATGGAAATTATATCGTACAATAAATTTAGTTAAATATGTTAAAAAGTGTATCATTTTCTTACTCTTCAAAAACGGACAGGAATTTCCGGTAGACCTAATATAATAAAAACAAAGTCACAGCAAAAGCGGACACGAGAGAAGGGTTAGATTAGTATAAATATTTATTGTATTTAAAATTTTAAAAGGTGTTCTTACGAAAGAGTACTGAACTATTCATTAGTCACCATTAATTTTCGATTTCTAAAATCTTTCTCAAATCAACTTCGACGCTTTAAAATATCTTTTGAAGCAACAAATATAAAAAAAACTAATTGATTTTTAAAACAATTACATTAAGAAAACCCCTTAAAGAACAGACAATTTTTCTAAAAAATGTATACAAAAGAGCATCATTGATTTTATTTACTTATGCTACACACATATTTGAATTAAAATGGTAGGGAAGGAATGAAAAGAAGATAATCAATAGAGGATCCGTAACGTAAACGAAAAATAAAAGTGAAAAGGATATAAAAAAGGTTAAATTGTCCAAAAAAAAAGCTTCTGATAAGCTTGTTTTGTGTCGAATTATAACGAGTTTATATTCCGGCTTTAAGTATTGAAGAAATTGAATGGCAGAAGCATTAGGCTTTGTATAAAGTTACTTATTTATTCGAAATGAAGCGATGGCAATGGGATTTAAATAATAAATATCTACTGAAATCGTCCTTAAAGCGGGTAAGAAAATAAAGTAGCTTAAATTGGTATACAAAATTTTCTGGTGGTTCCACTTGACAGAGCAGCTGTTGCCTATCTGCTTCAAGGAGTAAACAGAAGGCCCTCAATATTCCGAATTTTTTGGACTATAACAGGCATCTTTTCTCCACTGAAAATTGCATTTTTAGCATTTGTTTGCATCAATAAAGAAAGTCCAAACAAAATTACATTAAACCGTCGAAAGTGCTTTCATTTCGAGTGGTAACAGCAACGAAGCAGAGTCCTCCAAGCAGAGGGAGGGAGGGAAGGGAGTGGAAAAGTAAGCCGAATAGTGAACGAGAGGCTTTTCACCCATTCAACCGCCGCTGCTGCATCCCACTTCTGGCACCACCCACTCGTTTGCCCGCCCCTTCCAGCTTAATCCTTGTAATGAAAGTTTCGTAAACTATTTATAAGAGTGCTCACCGGAAAAGGATCCGAGCTGCTTTTCTTTCCCGGGCCTCAAGAGCGGGGATAATTTTAGGGCTGAGGGTACTTCGGCCGGATTACCGGATTACAAGATTGCCAGAGTGAATTACGACGGATTTTATAGAAATTAACTTTGGGTGACCTGCTCCTGTCCCATATTCTTCTGGCTTAGCGAAGGAATTGAAAAGTTTTTTTGTTTTTTTTTTTTTGACTTTAAGATGTATGTTTGATCCTCTTTACGGTTGATTTGCAGCCATTGGCGCGAAAATCGTGTTCAAGAGAAAAATTATGTCGAAAAAAACATTTCCTAAATATTCCTACTGCATCTATGCAATACAGCAGCGCTCGACTGCAAAAAATTCCGAAAAGAGCTCTTAAATGTTGAAAATTTTCTCGAAACGTGCTTCCGATGGGAACAGGAACTGTCGGTAAAGTTTTGCGACTCATTCAGAACATTTTGAATCATCGTTGAGTAACGGTGGATGTGAAAGTAGGGGCTCCTGCAACCCCATCCTTATCCTGGAGACGAACGATTCACAGATTAATATAATGCCCTCGCACTTCAATTAATCTCCTCCTTAATGGACCATGAAATTAAATCTTGCAAACTGTTGATTTTTTAATCGACCCCCACTCTCGACGATATTTGCCAGCCCAATTCAGACGCGTTGCTGCTCCTTATGGTGGTCATTTGTAACTGCCACCTCGTCGGGAATCTTCATTAGGAGCACTGCGTCAATGAACCCGCCCAGATGTCTCGATCCATTTATCATATACCCCAGAGAACTATTCCGTAGAAGGACAATTCTACCGAGTGCTGCTTTCTTTTCGGTCGCGACAAGAAAGCCGAGAACTATGATAAGGGACACCCAGTTCCACCATTGTCTCTAGTCTCGCATTCAATACAGTCGCCTGGCTTTCATTATCCCGAAAGAAAACACCTCCTCCGACGAATCTGGGGCTTTTACCCATCTCGCGCTCATTAAGATTCGTCCGAGATGACCAATTAGTTGCCTATTTTATCTGGCTGCTTATTATAAGCAGCCTTTATTTGCCATTTCTGGTCACGTAGGGCCGGCTCCGGTTCGGGCAGTTCGGTCACATACAGAATAATTCGCTCAAATATTTGCAGAAAATTGGAGTTGTCTTCGAATCGAGCCAAATACTTTGGAAGTTTTGAAAGTATTACCATATGTCTATTTGTGCCCTATTCGATTTTAGCTTCGTTTTTCATCCTGCAGACAGAAAATCAATTCTTTCTTGCTATATTGCCGTTGTTATACAACGCACTAACAAGTAATCTTAATTTATATAAAACACACCAACGATTATTATTAATCCTATGTTACCGCATATGTATGATTTGGGCTGTAAGGATAAATAATTTGGCAATAATTTTCAGATAAATTGAAATATAATAATAAACCTGAATCTTAATATATACTTATATATACATATTATAGGGTTTCACAGTCTAGTTAAGGCAGATTTACTTCAAATCACAAGATAATATGAATCAGAATAGAATATAAAGCTGCCTATATACTCCTTGGTTACGAATTTAATAAATGAAAGCCTTTAAAAATCAGTAGGTACAAATGAAAAGTACAAAATAATTGTTACTTTTGAACTCTTTGGTAGTACCTATAATATAACATTCTAAGATTTGACTAAATGTTTGAAGTTGACACGAAAGCCAAACGCATTGTCGGTAATTTATATCAGTAAAATATTCGCATCAACAGGATGTTGTATTCTAAATTGCAATGGAGCATTTTAAAATGAAAATATATAAAAATCAAAATACAAACATTACAAATTAAAAACGAAAGAAGATAATTTAAAAATGCCTACCAAGGGAATATATGGATTTTAATTGATTTAAAAAGCAATTAAGAAGTAATTTTCTGATTGAATTGATGATTACTACAATATTAAATTTAATATTGTAGTAATCAGTTTTTGATGAAATATTATATATAAATAAATTAATACTCAAGGGAAGTGAATTTTGCAAAAAACCAGGTCAAGCTATCCTTGAGTAAAGAAAAAGGTTTCAGTTGTTTTTACCCAAAACTTGCTCAATTTAGCCCATCGAAATCAACCAAACCCCTTGCGTGTGAAAGAAAAAGGTGAAATGCCTAACAGCGAGACAGAGACACAATTGGGTTTAACAGAATTTCCGAGGAGTTCATTTCAGAGGCAAGGCTCTAAATTAATTAGTCCAAAGATCCACTTAATTTCGAATTTCCCTAGACTCTCCCCCGGGTCTTACCCTTCTTCAATTTTCAGAAAATTAAAGACACTTCGACAGGATGGACACTATTAAGGGTGAGTTTATCTCAGGGGAGAGGGTCCCCTGAACGTCCAGAGAAGTGTGCCGCAGGACATAAGCGTCATCGCTACCGGTGTAATCAAATCCGCTTGTACAAATAAAAGTAAAAATTTATTTCTAGCAATGCGAAGCGGCTCCTAATGCCATTAGGATCCAAGGGGGCGGTTTTTGGGAGGGATACAAGGAAGCGTGTCTGGCGAAGGCCCACTGTCCTTATTGAATGAAATGTTTCTGCCGGAACGGCAGATACATCGCATCTACCCAAATTGGGATAAATGTGACCTCGGCCATATTCCATTTGTGGCTTTTAGGAAAAAAGATTTATGGGGAGGGCCAACAGATATATTGCCCCAAAATGCGTGTATAAGTGCAGGGAGTTCTTTAGAAGAAATTCTCTGATGTCCCGGCGGGGATTTATGAGATTTTCATTCGGAGAGCGTCCCGGAGGACCCGCGTCAAATGACAAGTTTCAGGGGTAGAAGCAGGCAACGTGTGTTTCCTTGAAATAAACCCGAGGCACCCAATCTCGGCCGTATTAAGTTATTGCCGAGGAGATTACTCCTGTCTTCCGCGAAGAGCAGTGGTAATGCGGTGAATTTCTGGGAATCTCCCAAATTACTCTCTAATCGGATCGGCTTCCTTTTGCACATAAGAAAATAATAAATTAATGCAGCCCATTCGGGCCTGTGCAGATAATAATTGAAAGTAAGGGGATAGGGGGGTTTAGGGTATGCCGGACAGGATGTAGACGGAGATCCTCAGGATCGGAAGAGGTATAGTCGGCATCCAGACATATGCTCGGCCCTTGCAGAGCGACCAAACTTAGTAACTTCATCTTATTTAAACTTCAAATACGGGAAGGCCCCTCAATGGGAGCATGGGCATTGTTCCAATAATCCTGTGGACCAAGTGGGACTTAGGGTATTAAGGGGCTTCACAGACAATTCCGATCCGAGTACAAATTGGTCGAAATTGAATTTTAGTTGCTGGGAACAGACTATTCCAGTGGTTCTCCTTCTCTTTTGTTTTGGGGGCCAGGTCGAGCTAGGTTGGACCGGCACGAGGCCCCCGGAGCTTAGCGAGTCAGAGGACAAAGGCTTTAGCACGTATAACGTTATTGAAATTTCCTTCGCCTGTCCCTGTCAGATTTGAGTTTAGTAAATTAATTAATTTAATGACGGTGGGGGTGTTCCCGACAGTTGCGGTGATAAAGGCAGGCACCTTAATCACAACCTCTGGCCAATTGCGCGCCCCGCGTTCGATTGACTAACGGGCAGGACTATTAAACTTTGTGAATTTTCGCTTATGATTATGAGTGGCCGTTGCGAAGACAAATTCATTAATTTTTGTGGAATGGAGTTGGGACCGCGATGTAAACATTTTGATAAATGATTTAAAACAGCCTGATTCGACCTCCCTACACAGCGAAACAAAAAGGATTATATAAATAGCTCAGGAAAAGAGAGAAGACGTAAGTAATTATGAAGGAAAGATAAACCTTAAAGTTCTTTCATGACACTTAGGAGTACGAATGGATATTACTTTTGTTTTTCTTAATGGATGGCAATACTTTAGAAAATAAAGATAAATACCTCCAAGCATTTCGAAAAGAAAGCGTAAATGTTTTTTTTTTTAATTATATGTTCATAAAAATAAATGCTTTAAATTAACAAACAAAATTCGAGTCTACAAGCACAACTACAATGTTTTAAATATGTGTTAGCAGGGAAGTTTTCGAATTTAATATCTTGCCGGGTCCACATAATAAGTCCTATTCAAAACTTAACAAGTTCAAGAGTTTCTAGTACCTATATAACTTTTTTAGGTTCTCTTTTTTATTATTCTTTTATTTATTTTATTTATTGCGCTTTTTGCGAAATGCTGAAATTTATACCTGAATAAATCTTTCAACTCATGCCTGAAAGCTATTTCAAAATTAAATAAACCTAGGCCTATTTACTTTTCTATATTTTTATATTTCGTGAGCGGCGAATGAATAAATACTGGGACAGAATATTATACTGTCTTCCTTCCGCATACGATGCCCGCACTCTAAGGTAATACATCATCATAAAGTGACATATGCTACTTCAGACGCCGCCAAACTCGAGAAGCTCCTGGCGGGCTGTTCTTGTCGATTTATGGGAGTAACGTGAGGTGGTTAAATAATTGATAAATTTGCCCGTTCCGGTAAAACTTTGAATAGCCGTGCAGGTCTCGGCAACCGGAAGGCCCCTATTTACCAAAGTCGTTTCGATCGAGAGGACATCAAAGCAAGTGGTCGGTGGAAGGGGCAAAGGTCCTGACCTACTGCTGCATATTGCCTGTATTTTCTCATAGTAGTCGTTGTGGAAGATCTGCATTTGATTGTAATAAGACAAAATTCAGAAAAGTGGTCTTCCAGCTGAGGTAACCCAAATCCCCCTTAGACGTTATTTTGGTTATCGGTTTTTGCTCCCCACCATTAGTCAATGTCCACCAGAATGAAAATTGTTTTGCGCTCGAGTAAATGGGGGGAGGGACAAGAAAAACAAGAGATATCTGTTCGGGAGGATTCTGTTCCAATTCTGCTGCCTTAGGAGTATTTTCCCTGATTCATATCTCCTGTAAGTCCATTAAGGAAAAATCCATCTCATCAGGATTTGCTATCGATTTGCCGAGCGTTTGAGAAAATCTCATCCTATCTACTCTTTTCCTGCCAAGATTTGCGAATTTTTCCATTTGAACCGTGGTCATGCCCCCTCCACTCTTATGCAAATGCTCTAATTAATTTGATTTTCTGGTACTCACTTTTTCAGAATGCAAGAAACGAAAAATCTAGAAAATTGTAGGAACAGGTTAGTTTCATACACTTGACAGACCCTGAATCCTCTTGAGGCAAGTGAAGGTTTTCGGTTCACTTAGGGTTCTCGTAAATTTCTGGGATGCCTTTCGGTTGCTTGATAATTTTAATGAAAGTTTAATGCACAACTGCCATAGTTATTATCTTTTCACATTATTGCTTTTATTATAGATAATCTTTGCTTTTTTATGGAGCACAATCGCTAAATTGAAAAACTTTTTTGTGGCTATTGTGTGTACATAGGTTAGGTTAGGTTAGGTTGCGGTGGCTGCCTAGAAAGGCACACTTAGGCCAATTTTGGCCCATTGTGTTACCACGTAATGCAGGAGACCATGGTTATTCGTGGGATTCGAACCCACAGCCTCTGGGACGGTAGGACAGCGCGCTAACAACTGAACTACCAGAGGCCCCTTTGTGTGTACATAACTATATCCAATTTTTTTTGATCGAAGAAATGGAGAGCTTCAGAGGTTATCGAGGAGATACTTTTATATTCATAATTTCATAGTTAGAAAACCCTTTTATTCATTTGTTATTCAATGCCCAGGTTTAAAAATTTAGAATAGCGAGAAATGGATTTTGACTTTAGGATTACTAACTTAATATTTGGCGTAATCATTTGACTCAACACTGTTGTTTTCTTGCCTGTTAACCGAATCGAGTTGGTAGGACTGTTAGTGACATCTGTGACAAATTACATGTCAATATCATCATTAGTTTTTAGTTTACGCTTGGTTTTTTTAACAAAGAAAAGTGAATTTTGCGATTTTTACGATGTCGAATTTTGTTGAGCAAAGAAGTGCACCGTCGCACACAGCACTGGTTCTTCGTAAGATTTTCGCCAAAAACTCCACTCATGTCGCTCCACAACCACTGTATTCGCCTGATTTAGCACCGTGTGATTTCTGGCTGTTCCCAAAGCTCAAGAGACCACTCCGGGGAAATCATTTTGAGTCGATTGAAGAGATCAAACGTGAATCGCAACGCGCATTGAAGGCTATACCTGAGGACGACTTTTTAGCATGCTTCAAAGATTGGAAAAAACGTTTGCATAAAGTCTATTGTAGCTAGGGGGGGATTACTTTGAGGGGGACGAAATCGATTTGGAAGAATAAATAAAAATTTTTAATTTTAAAACAAAATTCACCTTACTTTTTGAACACAGAGTTACAACTTATACGCCAGGTTTTTAATATTGTAAAAGTTGATTCAGAGAAATAATTCGTAAAATTGCAGTAATATTAAAGAAAAACGTTATCTATTTCGAATAAATTATAAATGCGTGGAATATGTAGTGTGTAGTATATCTTGTCTTTAGTTGAATGGCTTTTTTTAAAGCAAACAATTTATTTATTTTAAGAAAATTAATCACAGTCTTCTGTTTTAAAATCTTAGAATTAATTATTTTTCATTATCAAACCAATAAATTTTATTTTAATAAATTATCAGATTGCTTTCTTCTTTTTGCGCTGATGTTTATATCCTTGACAATATAGTGACTCTGAAAATGATAGTAATTTTGCAGATGACTTGTGGTCTGATATTGTCATAGAGCCCGTTTAGAACCTTTTAAAGGAGTGCCTAATAAGAATATAAACTTTATGTTTTCAGTAATTCATTTCAACTTTTTGTGGATTTAAAAAAAAAAATTCAAATTCATTTTATTTCATTTCCCAAAATTACACTAAAAAATATATGATTTTTTAAAAGTTACGTTATTTTGTTATAGAGCATATCGTTTCTACAAATAGTGTGAAAAAATGCCGGCATTTGGTGAATGACGATTCAAAAAATTGCCGGACGAATATGTTTTAAAGAAAGTGCTTAATACAAGAATATATTATATATCCTTAAGTCAATTATGATCATCACAAGCAAGTAGCAAGTGAATTCATCTCTCATTTGACCGTTTTTAGTTTTAGGAGATATGCCTTAAAATGTTATTTTATTTATCTTTATGTGGTTGCTTGATATTTCTATCCAATTCATGTATTTTGCAGCGGAAATTTGATTTCTATCCGTTGGCGTCATTTTTTATTTGGAGTTTTCACAACAAGTTTAAATAGAGGGTGACCAAAAAAATGTTCGAAGAGTACAATATTTTCGGATATTGGAGGAATTCTTTATCTGTGGAATTTACCGCGTTTCGACCTGAAAGGCATCATCTTCAATTCGTTTCAAATTTGTTTGAAGATGCCAACGTATATCCAAATAAATTCCTCTAGGGAAGACGGGGAAAGCAATTACAAGAAGCTGAGGGATGTCTGCCAAGATTTAGTAGATAACCACTGTACGGCCCAAGAAGGAATTTTCAAATAAATAAAAATAAGCTGCACTAGTGAGTCCCCCGCTCAAATTCTACAGCCCTATACTCCGGTGTTATCCTACATCTTTCCTGCTAAACTGAGCAATTTCCTATGCTCCTTGAACACCTTTCCTGGAAGCAGATTACACGAAAAGTTATAGTTTGCCGTCGCTCAGGCGCGCCCAGGGATAAACAGGAGCGGCGCTATCAACACTTGCCACATTTGTAGCCATCCATTTCGCGGAATTTGTTGCCTCTGCCGTTTATTTCCCTGCAGTTAAGCCGGTAACAAGTGAGTCCATAACTCAGAACAGCTGGGAACTGTGAGCTCCGAAGGACTCTAGAACAGCCACTTATAGGCGCATTCGGAGCAGACACCCGGGGCGGGTGCTCCTGTCCTGTACTGCCTGCCGCAATCGTCCGCACCCGTAATTCTCGTCGGCACCAACGAGCAGGGCAATAATAAACTGTGGCCACCTTCCGACCGAATAAATCACCCGGTTGGGGCGCCTTTTCATTTCTTGCTGCGGAGCTCCGGGTCCAGCTGCTGTTGGAATTAATTAGACAGAGACATTAGGACTGCTCCTCGCTTACACCGCAAATTGTTTGCACATCAGTTTTGTCTGGAGGAGGACCCCAGCGGCGGCCGGGCAAGCAGCCTTCCCGGTCATGGGGCTATTGTTTCGGGGCCCCCTGAACTTGCCCGGAAGGGTATGGAAGCCCTTTGTGAAATATTTTTCCTCTCTTAATAGACTGATAATGAGCTAATCCTCCTCGGGAGCTCCTCTTCTTCGCAATTTTGGCAAATTGTTTGAGCCCTCCAGGCGCCCGGACCTGAAACAAAGGTTCCATTTGGGAAGGCCGGGAACTTTCCTAATCCTGATGTCGAGGTAAAAGGTTGCCTGAATATTTTATGACCTCTAGGGGACCTCGGCCTGATTATGTTGAAATCGACTACACTTGCTTCCTCGCCCTTAGACAAAAAAAACGCAGTATACGGCTCAAGAGAGGCGTTTCTTCCCTGGCATTTTTTTACGGTTCGCCTATTCGATTAAGGGCATAAAACGTTTAAGGGCTGAATAAGGACAGTGGCTCCGCCTGCACTACCGAATATTATCTCCAGTTCTTAATTCCCTTGCATTAATTCTGAGCAAAATAAGAATAATGGGAGTCGGAAACTACTAGCAGCAACAGCAACAGCAGCAGCAGCAGTAGCCTCCCGCCTCATTCTGTGACCCAAACCGCTCTCATATAAATGGAGGTGTTCACCTTCGGTGGCCAAAATCGGCTTGATGTTAACTGCTTTCATACAAATAAGGCTCCACTTCCTACCGCCGCCATCGTTGGATAGTGGCAAAATGCACCCCAACGTCTACACGATGAAAATTATGAGAATATTATTCATGAGTAAGCCATCAACTGGCTGCTTTAGATTTTCTCGGCCATCAATCAAAGCTATCGGAGGAAACTCACGAAAATATGAACTGACAACGTTTAGAGCGCCGCCAGGATGTCTTCTAGGCGAAATGGACTTCGTTTTGATGAATGCCTCTGTCGAGCGGTCGGCTTGACGGAGGGAATGGTGATAACAATTTATCGGAATTAAGGACAAGCGATAAAACTTGCGGCAGTTTGACTGCTCAATTTAAAAATTTCAGTTTTTTTTTGCATTTTTCAATACCTTATACCTTCAGAAATCATCCCATAAAATATTCTTGATAGTTATAACATTATAAAACAATTTTAACACGTTCAAACCGGCGCACTTTCTCAAAGTCTCTATGGTCGGCGTGCATGAAATGATAAGTTGTTTATTCTTCTGGCGGTCCTTGTTAACGTTATCATATATGTGAACCACCGGTGGTCCACGCCGCTAAACGGAGCAAACTAAGTGCGGACCGCTGGTAGTTTACGCCGCCAGATAATAGCAATTGCCTCTAAACCACCGATGGTCCACGCCGTGTTGAACGTGTTAAGTGTGCGCGCGTTTTCGGCTCCTTGAGGTTATCGCGCACCATAAGTACCATAAACTAAAAAAAACAGCTTTGAACACGATTTTTCAAATGGCGAGCAGTTATTGTTCGGATCAGCTGTACCGATTTTAATAAATCTTAGCGCGATTTGCTTATTAATTAATATATTCTATTGTGACAATTCGCCACAATTTGGCCAACAAATAAAACAAAAAAAGTTTTTAACAAGAAAAGAATAGGTCGATTTTTCACACTATTTTTAATTGATTTTTCATTAACGTTGGTAAATTGTCATTTAAAAAACGTTATTCTTTAAGATTTTGTTTATTTCAGATTTGCCAATTTTGAAATTAAATGTCAACTATAAAACAAGGATTAATCGCAGACTCGACTCCGACGACTTCTATAAATTATACAAAAAATCAAAATAAAAAAAAAAGAATTATTCTTGGACTATAAAATAACTTTTACAAAAAAATTTGTATGGTCATATCTAAAGTGTAGTTTGGTATTAAGTATTAAGACTACCTTAAATTAATCACATTCCCTGGTATTTTGAATTTTTTTTAATAGTTATATTGATATAGTTGCACTTAACTCTTATGTGTTGTTTTGCCCTGAATTGTGAAAATGGGCCCCAAAATTAACCCCTTTTTAGCGCCTTCATTAGCTTTTGAAGGGGGTGAAAAATACTCACGCATCATAAAATGTGGATCAAATAGTTTTAATTATTTTTCTCCATTAGAGTATAAAACTTACTTAGTGTCGCTTTAACCCTTAAAAATCGAAAAACTACTCCTATAAAGGAGTGGAATGTACTCTAATACCAAAACTGTGATAGGTATTACATTTTAATAAATAAACGGTATTTGTTTGCGGAGCGAACCTTAGAATAAAATTATAAAAAAAAAGCTAATGAAATAAATAAAATAATAAATAAATATAAATATTTTACCTCTCATCTCTGAAGCTTCCACGTACAAGATCTGAAATAATGAATAAAAAATGAATTAGGTAAACAAATTCATAGACTTTTATTAACAAAATATAAAGTTAATACACAATACCCATACTACATACAACGTGTATATATATAAAATCCAATCAGAGGATGTTTCACCATAATCCTAACGCATCAGCAACAATAAATGAATGACTGGAACTTACCGATTACATATAAAATCAGAAATTCACATAATACATATGTAACATAGCACACATATTCACATAGCATATGTATTAAAACATTACGTGAACATAATAACACATAATTAACGAAAATACATTGACTTTGATGTACATAAAAACAAACGCCAAACGAATATCATTAAATTATATTACAAGGACACGAAAAATGACTAAATAAAGACACACAAAGAATAAACGAGCTGCTTACCTGTCCATCATAATTTGCCGTTTTGATGTACTGAAATGCCGGAACTAACTACAACAAAATTGCGATCCACACACTTCAAACTAAAGTATCGTGAACTGACAATACCATGGGAGGTAATCGGGAACGATTAAATCAAATTGTCAGAATTTTGATTAAACAATCAATTATCGAGGTATCAATGATAATTTGATATTATAATTGGTTCTTCAATTAGTGCAAGCAGCTCGCTCTCATATTAATTTTGTAAACGTTTTTTGTCATGCGTTATGAGTTTTTATAGTTTTCTTTTGTACTTAGTAGTTTTGATAAATTTCCGATCATAGCCGATCACAGTAATGCTAATAGACATTTTGATCACCACAGCTGGTTCAAGTAAAATTAAGTAAAATTTAAGGATAGTAGTTTTTTTTATTTGAAAGTGTTGATAGAGGTAAATTAAACGAAAACCTGGACACTGCTTGTAATATCTATTAAAGAAAGAAAGATTTCCAATTGTCCTGTAATTTAGCCTTCAAATCGTCAACAGTACGAGCAGGACTCTTCCTCAGTTTACTTTTCCTAGTACCCCATAATGACTCTATTGGTGATAAGTCAGGCTAGTTGAAGGCTACTCAAGAACAGGTATTTCGTTTTCTCAAAGCCATTTCATAGTCTTCCTCACTATACTCTTTCTACAATCTCCTACAGCAATTTCAAATCGGAATTCGTCAGTTCATATTATTTGGTTCCATTGGCAATTCGCCTAGCTCATACGCACCCTAGCCTATTTCAGTCGTCCTTTCTTTTGTACTTCTGTAACGGCTTCTTATTTGCCTTAATACTTTAATATTGAAATTCAAATTTCTTAAAAATCAACTTAGGTTACCTTATAAAAGCCGTAACCGAATTTGTTAATTATTCTAGCCGCTGAAACTGTTCTGCGTAAGACGTTCCTTAATTTTAATCTATTTATTTCATTGCACATATAACACCTATTTTTCTTTAGAATCTTTATCAGAAAATGTAACTGGACGTCCAGCTTTCTTTTTGATTTATATTTATAATTAATAATAATCTGCACTTAAGTTCGTGATAACAAAAAAAGTTCACTCGTAATTTTGTATGCATTTTTGCCACTTTTCCACGAATTAATGATGATTTTCCTAACATTAACCGATATTGCTTTGCTGCGCGCCAAGATCGAAGAACATCACATAACAAAATGATACTCTAAACACTTAAGGAATATTATTGTTCATTAAAAAATAAAAACATTTGTCAAACTAGTAAATTCCAGCCCCGGGTAAATCTGTTTAGAAAACATTTTATAATTTCATATTGGACCAATACATATGAAACATATTGCATATATGGTACATCCTTCATTAAGTGGCAACAAATAATCTCAAATAATTAATTCCGACATACCGAAGACTTCTTCTGTAACTGTTCGGCCTTTTCTCGCGCCTCATACGCGCATATAATGGAAGATTTTAATTCTACATCTCTACCTGATGATCTTACATTCAGTAAGGCAACAATGAAATTCGAATAGACTAGGGGACGCATGCAATGGACTAAAGTCTGAGCGTTCGAGTTTACTCGCCTCCTCCTTAAACCAAAAATAATAGTAATAATAATACACAAACATATAATGTTTATATTTAAGTCTGCTATCCAGAAATCTTTGTTTGATTGATCTGTTCCAAAAAATCATAAAATAAATAAATACAGGATGGATCAAATTTCACTTTTGACCAATAATGCGTTGGAATTATTCTTTTCGGAATTAAATTACATTAAAATTCAAATTCCCTAGAATTGTAATTTGTAATTGATATAATGAATTCCTTCGAACAAGACTTAAAAAGGTATTGAATTCCTTTACGGGGAACGATATCGATGACTTAGTTTCCATTACAAGGAATTGTAATACATATTTCTAATTTCGTTTTTTCCATTCTTAAAAGAAATTTAGAAAATATTTGGAAAACGAGGAATTTGTGTTAACGTATAACCAATTACTATAGAACTATAACTTTTATTTCCTAAAATTGCAATTCCAATTCTTTATTTTTATCACTTCTTTCCAAGGATTTTTTGTCGTTTTTGAGAAAACATTCAGTGATAGATAGATGGACGGATGTATGTATTGTGTGATTTTAGAAAGAGTTTCGTTTTTAAGGCAGTTTAAAAATTAAATTTAAATCAATGGAGTTTGTAAAACTTTTATTTATCTTACTTTTACACTACCCTGTATTTTTCTCTGTTTTCAAGGTGAAATTTTGCGGGACCCCAGGATGATCTGGTCTGGGGTATCAGTACCAACAAATTAAAGGCGGTTTCTTAATAATCTTAAAATGAGAAATTTTAAATTGTGTCGTTACTGTAGCCGATTTTAGCTGGTGACACAATGATAGCACATATGGATGTTGATAAAATGCGCCATAAATTTCTTGAGACAGCGTTTTTCCTTTCATATATTATTTACATTTTAAGGCCCCATTTCTGCTGAAGGCCACAAAAAATGTACTCTTTACAAAAAAAGAAAGGCTCGTATTTCAGCCTTCTAGCGATTTAAGAATCCTAAAGAATATATTTCTGTTCCTCGTTTAACATCTTGATTTAAAATGAATTTCATTAGAAAAATGACCACTGCTTGACACAATCAGAAGTTTGGAATTTTTGTGCGATTGTAAAACTTCGTGAAAACTCCTCAAGCAGTACTGATTGTAGAAGTTCCTAATTACAATGCCTGCCTCAAGCAGTGCCGCTCAAAGCCAAGACGAGTGCAATTAAAAAGCGCCGAAGTGACCGTCTTGGCTTGAGTGATTTATGACTCCTACGAGTGTGCGTGACACCGAGCAGACATGTGAGTAAGGTGAACGGTGACGACGGTCTCCCTCCACATGCCAGTGTCTCACTTTTTGGCCTTAACTCCACTTGACGTGAGCTTCGACTTCTAGCCACTGCCAAGAGACCTATTTTTTCTGCCCTAATCAGATATTAATCTGCCTCCCAGCGAGGCGGGGGTCATCAATCACAGAGCAACTTCGACAATGGCAGGCAGCATCCACTGTCAAAAAGTTTCACATTTGCCAGCGTGTCCAATCCCCCTTCTCTGTCCCTGTGCCGTCCACTCACAGCTAGGGCAAGAGTAATATCGCGCTCAACGTGAGCTGAGAACCAAAAGCGGTACGGGGGCAAAAACAAAATTGGATATCGATGCTGACCCGTTTCGGGTAATCCGTGAGAAATCGCTTTCCTGGCGGAATTGGAGCGGTTCCTTGCTCCTTTCCCCCAAAAAATTTTATTGTATTTTCCATTGGTACAATGTTTTCGGTGCTGTAATCGATCCGGGGATTTACGCTTATTGCCTCGGATTTGTGTGACAGATTTGGCCATTAATCTCGCCAGGAATCTCGATCCTACCTTTATCGATGCGTCTTAAGGTAGATGTGTTTTCGACTTTATCTTGGAGCAGCATCCGATGAAGTCTCCTCGTACCGAACCGGCCCACCTGAGCCCGTATATCAGCACCTATGTGGTGTGCATTTGACACCCTGTCGGCGGGTGAATGGGTCTGCAAATCTGCTGGTCGAAGGCAAGTTTTAAGCTACCCTAATCGTTTAAGTTTGGAATTGAATGTCCTTCTCGAAACGATTTTAGAAGCATAAAATCTCGTAGTTATATCTGAAAACTTTAACGCTACGAAAATCCGTATGAATTTTGTCAATTTAAACAGTTTCTTTATCTTTTTTCATGGGTTAGCAATTTTATTTACAATCCTAAATATTAAAGACCCTTCTTTTCTCAGCCTATAATGAAAGTGGTTTCTTATCCAAGTATTTGTCAACAATATAATAAACCAAATAGTACAAAAACTAACAAAATAATTCAAACATAAGTAGCATATGGTTCAACTTCATCCAATAGAGACAATGAACTTACAGGTGTATGATTAATTTCAAATTAATCAGATAATAACCTCCAAAGTGGTTCTATCTCGTTCACCGGAAATACAAGGTCCTCTTCAGCTCTGTGTCCTCCAACTCCTTTGTGGCCAACTCGGGAGTCCCTCAAGGTAGTCACTTAGGCCCCCTACTTTTCATCCTGGCTATTAATGATGTTGAGCACATTATCAAACACTCCGACCTTTCCATCTACGCCGACGATATGAAGATCTCCAAACTTATCTCCTCCTCCTCGGACACCCAACTTCTCCAACTCGACCTCGATAACTTTTGCACTTGGTGCCAGAAAAACTTCTTCGAGCTGAACGTCTCCAAATGCCAATGTATCACCTTCTCCCGTAGACGTCCTCCTTCCTTTCCCAGAGTCTATCTGCTGTCCGGCCTAGCCATACCTAGGGTATCCTCCTTGCGCGATCTCGGTGTCGTCTGTGATAGCGAACTAAATTTTCGTGACCACATCGACAGCGTGGTTTCTAAAGCCAGCTCCACTCTTGGGTTTGTCAAGCGCTGGTCCAAAGAGTTTTCCAACCCCTATGTAGCCAAATCCCTTTACATAACGTTCATCCGCCCTCTCCTTGAATACGCCAGCCAAGTTTGGTCTCCCTCTCAATCCTCGACCATCAATCGCATCGAAGCAGTCCAGCGCAGATTTCTCCGCTTTGCGCTACGTCTGCTCCCCTGGTCTGATCGCCAGCATCTCCCTCCTTACGAAAACCGCCTGATGCTGATTGACCTACAGTCCTTGCGGACACGGCGTGTCATTGCTGATGTCATCTTTATACATCAGCTCCTCTCCGGTGTGATTGACTGCCTTCCCCTTCTCCAACGAGTTTTCTTTTACACTAACCCCCGTAACCTAAGAACAGCCCCCCTCTTTCGTCCAAATTTCCACCGCACCAACTATGGTTTCTCTGAACCCCTCACCCGAATGCTTCGGATCGCCAATTCTCTCCCTTCTTTTGACTTCCACGTGAGTAAATCATCTCTGAGGTTTGAGCTCAACCGTCTCACGTGACTTCCCATCTTACATCCCCTGCTTCCTTTCCCTTAATTAGTTGTAATTAGTTGTAATCCCTATATTTAAGTATTTTTTATAGCTTGTATTAAGCGAATAAATAAATAAATTTATGTTATGAACATCATATTCAACCCCTGCCTACGTATATTTTTTAGTGTTTTTCTTAACATTTAAAACTATCGATTTAAAAACAAAAAATAATAATAATTTTTTGAATTTCCTAAATTGATTGTACATATCGATTCATTTTCATTTTTAAAATATTATGTCTAAAGTATTGTACAAGGTGGAGCAACCCACCTCCTGAGTTGATGCACATTTGTGCTCCTTTTACGGAATTTTGAATTGTTGCTCGCAAAACATCTGTCTCTAAATTGGTCACTTCTTCTTCAATGTTGGCTTTCAAGAGTTACAAGGTTTGTGGTTTGTTGTGGTAAACGCGAGATTTCGAAAAGCCCCAGTACAAATCACCAAAACGGGAGATCACCTGGATTCAAAATCTCCATAGTTACCCGAGCTGTGTGAGCGGTTGCTTCGTCCTTTCGAACCAGCAATGCACGAGACCCAATTCGGTAACTTGCGGCAAAAAAAAAAACTAATAATTTGTTTAACAACTGTCTGCTCAACAGTTACAGTTACGGTGGTGCCACCGGTGTCTTTAAAAAAATAAGGACCAATCACTTTTTTACTGTAAATTCCGCACCAAACGTTCACTTTAATGGAATGCAATGGATCTTTGTGCACTTCATGTGGATTCCCCTTGCTCCAGAAAGGCATATTTTGTTTGTTCACATAACCAATTAAGTGGAAATGGGCTTCATTGCTCATTATGATTTTGGATACGAAATTATCCTCTTCTTGCACCAGATTTAACAGAGCATGGGAGTAAGTTAACCTTACTTAACGGTCAGCAGTTAATTGGTAAACAACTTGCACTTTTTAAGGGAACATCTTCAGTTCTTTCACCAAATTTCGACGCAACGAACGTCTGCTGATGCCAAATTGTATGCATCATTGTCTCTGTAGAATAAGTAGAATTTAATAATGTATGTAGAGAAAAAATAGATAAATTATGACTAAATAAAGATATCACAGGCAGTTATTACAGTAACGTCATGAAGTAATAGAGGTCAGTACAAGGGTGTATAACAGTTGGACACCGATTAGCCAGTAGTTCCGGCGATAGAGGCAGTCTATCTTTAGCTCTTACTGCGTGTACAGTACAGTAAATATAAGTTTAATAAGAAGAACGTTGTTTTATTAAAATCTTAAAAGCATCTAAGGAACATCACAGGTTCGCCGATGCTTGTGCACTCCGCTAAAGGCTTAAATGTTTCCCGCATGGTGCAGGACGACAAGAAAAACGACGAAGAAATTCACGCTGTGTTAAAATAACAGACCGGAAAGTGATCAAATAAGCAGTGACAATAATTCCGCGTTCTTCAGGCGTGCATCGCTATTTTAATTGTTGTCAACTAATTCTTTGTCTGTCTATAACATAAATATCAACGCATAATAACATATGACGTAAATTCAAATATTATGGCACATTCACATTATGACATTACTTTTGCCCCAACTTGTATCATTCGTTCTTTATAAATATCGCAAAATCTTGCAGTAAAAATAAAACTCTATCAATGTCTTTCTTGGTTCATAAAGATTCTTAAACAAACATTTTTACATTCAGTGGGGATTTGGAAATTTTAAGAAAATTGTTGCATACAGACCAAAAAGAGAATTTCAGGTTTTTTAAGTCGATTAAACTGCTAAGTTAATGGAGGCGAATTGGTATGAAAAGAATTTAGAACTAGACCATAGGCTTACACACTTACATCACTGTTAAATGAAAAATAATTTAATCGCTTTGTTTATAAAAAATATAAAAATGAACCCAAGCGATTCCCTTGAGGAACCATAGAAAGTGCGTTAAACGTATGAGTTTGCATTGAATTAATTTGTACTAATTGATGACAATTATATTAAAACAAAACCAGAATGAAAAATTATCAGTTACTCATTACAATAACTTCGACAAAATTATTTGATTTGATAAAACAGTTTCAAAATTTAATTTCTAATATAATAATACTATTATTAAATTTAATATTTTTATGCTAAGACACATCTTGGCGAAAAAAAGTTTGAATCTTTACATTTTTCATCCTATTTTTTTGATATTTTAAATTGAAATCACACATTTCGCTTGGTCTTCTTGTTCACCTGACCCCTCCGACTATTTCCTGAAGTCCCTAAATGTTTTAACACAAACCTTTCATTAAAGAAATAATTAAAAACGAGGTCAATTTCTATTAGATTTGATTACTTAGCTGAAATGAATTATCTGGATACCTGGAACAATTTTTTTCAGATAGTGTACAAAATACAAAAACAATAATAATTTACAGATGCTACTTGCGGGAGAGTATATATGTATTTTATGTTTTCGAATTACCCTCCGTATATCAGGATCTTACTGCTGGTACAGAATTAATGGGACCTGGGAGATTAAATCCATATTAATTCATCGTCTAGGGCTGTCCGCTCGTTTAAGGCGCGATTTCTCTTCAAAGATTTATGGGACAGTCCTTTTTTCGGTTAATTTGCGTTGAAGATGAACACCACTTCAATTAGAGCTTAAATCGAAAATCTTATGCTAGGATTAGGTCATGGTCTTAGTGGCACGAATTGCAGGTGCCTGCGGTGACGCACCTTCAGGAATCCTTGAGCCACCGTCAGCTCTCCTCTTCCTCTGGCCCTATATAGCACACGCAATGTCGACACACGACGTAATCAATTTGCTATTTTCTACGCATCTGGGTCCTGGAGTGAGGGTGGTATTGATTCCGCAAAGTCGTTATCTCTACATTCAGGACGCCTTCGTAACCGCCTCGGTCGAAATTCTTCACACCTCCCTCCAGGAGCTGAGCCCTTGATCTATTTAGGGAATTAATTCAGTACACTGGAGCAGATTTACTCACTTCGGAATTGATTTTCCGCCCAAAGGAGCTCTGCACAATGAGCAGCAGCATCCCGATGGATGGGGACCCTCTCGGGGAATCACTGACTCGAAAGGACTTCAATGGGCTAAGAAAATTCTTCGTATTTTATAGGAACTGGTCCACTGTAAGGGCACGATGAGGAGGAGGAAGACAACGACGGCTGCTCGGACGACTCTACCAAAGACACCAACTGAGGTTCATGTGCAGAAAGGCATTCAAAGTCGATGTAGTGCCCGTCAAATGGCAGCAGAAACGTACTTCTCCCTGAATTCCTTGTTAAATTCCTCCGCTGCCAGGAGCACCAATGAATATTTTTCCTTACCACCACTTGAAATATTCGGTAGGAAGACGTTCTTCAGTTTTGCGTATCTTAAGCAAACCAGATTTCCGCTCCGCGGCTTATTTTTATATTCTAATAGCCACCCACCCATCCAGGGATGACCGTTCTAAGGTCGGCAATACCTAAAAAAAATAATAATAATAAATCCTTCCTGCTGAATAAGATCTTTATAAATCTCAAATCTGGCTGGTGCTGCTGGCTTCAAATTATGAAGGCAACTGGACATTTTTTACCAGTTTGAATAAAAAATTCCATGAAATTCAAATGTACCGGAGATTTAGTTGCTTCTCCGATGATTACCTGTCCCAAAGTTATGCCCTACGTTTGTTGGAAGGAATAAATATTTCCTAACAACGTGCTCATGGAAGGGAATGAACTTGGGGAGTCGACAAGGAATAATGGTTGATTTGATAGTGTACCATAGGCCCTTGTTTAAAATGTAGGAGGCAAAAGTTTTCTACTCATGGTCCTGGATTCCATCAAAAAATACCTGCTGAGTAGATAAACTATTTTGGTCGATGTTCCTCAAACAAAGGGCAGCTAAGCAGTTTAAACATTTCAGTCGTTTCCAGGAAATTACCTATGAGTGAGCGCATTCCCTTGATAATAAGTTGGTCCAGCCATACTAGACTTCCTGGTGCTTTTCAAGGCGACCAGCCTTTAGGCACCAACTGAATTTTCCAACTAAATAACTATCAGAAGGGCAAAAAGTTGGCCCACCTCGCAACAATGCAAGGAGGAGCACCCTAGAGCCCATACATTTGGGCACAATTCGCCTGCGGCCCGGTGCTTTTGTATTTGTTCTGAGGGGGTTCATTCAAGAGCCCCAAACTTTTGCTCCCAATTGACCAAAATGCCTAATAAATACCGATGGGAAATCAATTCATTTTCGCATATTGTCTGGACTCAAATTTAAATATCCATCTGTTCGCCTTTGAGGTGGCAGATACCTTCAATTGAAACTGGTCCACCGAAAATAAAACATACCTTAGTGTTAGAATTAAATACAAATATAGTATACAATATACCATATATTGAATTGACCACAGTTTTAACATTATGAAAATTGTATATTTTTGCAAAATTTTCAATGAGGTTATAGAAAATATACTTTAAATCTTTAGTTAGTAAATAGTAACAATAATAATAATATATTTATTGACATTACCTTTAGTTAAAAGTTTTTTCGTCAGAGGTACATCGATCTTACATTATGCGTTATTACACAACGCAACACAACATTGCTTTCTAATTTGTTCAGTAGATTAATTTCTTTTAAAAAATTTCATTAGTTTTTCTATCGATTCTTTACATTACATGAGGAGACAAATATTTTATCAATATTTGTTGAGATTGTATGTTTAGTTCTTTGCATGCAATATTTAGGGCATTCCGTGAGCATCATCAGAGTTGTGTTACAGGTGTCGTAGGCCAGGTTGTTATATAGTAAAGATCGAGCTTTGAATAAAAACGCTTATTGTGCCTTTATTGAATATACTAACCATAATTCGAAATACAGGATAGCTTTTAAGAATATATGTATATAATTACACAAACATTTATTTGACAGGCATTTAATTTTAAGAATATCTAATATACTGAGTACATGTTAAATTTTAGGATATATTTAAGTATATGTATACTAACATACTTGCGAGTGGGGTATGAGGTAGTGATGTAAGATGGGGTACTCCTAAAATCTCCTAAATTAAAAGAACTACGAAATACATTTATTACAAGTATCCAATCTGACCCTACCAATGTTGTGAATGACATCGAAGTTGAAGGTCTTGTTAGATCCATCAGTGTAAGAAAAAATATTTTGCTCTGATCTGATTTGATTTAATTGAAATTAGGCTTTGAATTGATAATGTGATTATTTTATAAAATAAGACGTTTGTGATAAGCTACATTATTTTCATAGCCCATACAAATAAGATATTAAAATAAGAAGTAATATTTATAATTAGAGTTTTTTCGGTGTATGAACTTTTGCGTAATAATCCGAAGAGGTAAGATGCGGGATTTTATTTAGCCCGTCTTATTCTTCCTGGCAAAGCTACACGAAAATTAAATTCTTATTATATTTTATATTTCTTTTGGTTTTAGAATAGTGAGAATTTTTGTTTACAAAATTATAATACTAAACCGTACCTTGCCGTTAGGGTTAACCCATCTTAACTTTTGTGGGACAAAGTGAGTTGATGTATTATATTTAATAGTTTAGGTATTTGTTCTCAAACTGCTTATAACATTTTCCTATTATAGCAATTAATAAGAAGCCATAACGAATTATTACCCATAGCGTAGTTCTTTTAACCATGAAACCTTAAGTACTTCATCTTGTTCTACCTTCCCCTACTTCTAAAATTTTATTTTAAACACAGAAAACCTACTATTGTTGATTCATTTATTAAGTAAGTTAATCAATCAACGTTTCTTACTAAACAGTGTTTTTAGTGGGCATACCAAAATGAGTGCGATGAATGATCTGGCCTAAACAAGCAAACAATTGTATCGCAGGGGGAAGCAATCTCCACCGTTTGGGAGTTAGAGGTGATTTGTAAGTTCCAATTTTCCATGGTAATAATATTTTATTTTTATCTTTTGATCAACTCACGCCAAAAATCTCAATGTTTAATTAAAAGTCGATTTAAGTTAATGCTAATAGTTTACAGTTCAAAATGTCCTCCACCACTTGCGATGCATGCAACTAATTTTCTTCTAACTCCCTGTTCAAAATATATTGCATCCAGCCTCTCTAGTATTTTCGTCGCTGCAGGCCCAATTTTGCCAATTAATTCCTTTCTGGTGTTCATAGTACTTTAGTAAACTTTATCCATCGTCCTCATTAGGAGGTAAAAGTCCAAGTTTAAGGTTTAGAGATCTAACAGAGCAAGCAATTGATCCATCTCGTCCAATTCAGAGCTCAGGAAACTATTCATTTAATTTTACCTTCAAAATGCTATTAGTAAGCGCTGTTGGTAAAACATTGACCTTATATTATCCATAGAGATGTCTTCAAATAATTCTAGCGGTGCATTAAAAAGTCTGCATATAAATTTCTCTATTAAGCACATGCGGCAAATGAATGGTCCTATTAAATGATAAGCGATGATACTAGCCCAAACATTGACACTCAATTTATACTGAAATGATATTACCCTTGTCATCTATCGATAAATATACGGACATATGAAGGTTGTGGAAGTTTGTCATACCATCTTTAATGAATTACGTTTCACATCCGTCCACATAATACTGTCTTTCGTTTCCGTCTACTACATCGTAAATATAAATTATATCGACATTTTTTGATTATTTAATCTTAGAACACCCGTAGTTATCGATTGGTTTTTCAAATATGATACTGACCTTTTTTTATAGCAAAATTTCCGTTAGGGCGTAAGGACAGTTCGCAGTATAGCTAGACAAGCTAATCACGGCAATAAAATAAATTTTATTAACCTTGTTATGACTTTTCTGTAAATTTAAAGGAATTACCTGTGTATGTTACACAAACATTTCCGATAAATTTTGGAGATGCTTTACGACTTTTACACAATTTACGACAATTACCGAGCAATGAAACAGTTAGATACCAATTAAGGTTTTCTAAGGAACAGATTTTCCTACCTTTATTTAACTTAAACATGTTGTAATGCGATAAAAATAATGAATAGGTATATTAATTACATGAAGTTCGAAGAAAATGAGAAAAAAAGCTGAATTTTAGGAAAATGATGGAAATGTTTTTCAATTTTGGAAGTAAATGTTCCTGCAGTGGGTGGTGGTAGGTTGACATCTTTGAAAAAGAATAAATCAGTATTCGTTTTATTGCGCGAGTTGAATGTCACTGCGTTGAGTTGATCAAAAGATAAAAATAAAATAATGATGTACATACTATTGAAGATTAGTAATTGTAAATTCTAAACGGTTGAAATTAGCGCCCTACCCCCTGCCGTCCAATTTTTTGTTTGCCTAGGTTAGATTTTTCATCCTACTCTATTTGGCATGCCCATTAAAAAACACTATATAACACATATTAAGAAATAATACATTTTATGAGTAATATTTTTCAGTCTCAGAGATTCTAAAATATTTTCAATTTTCGTTGGTTTTGTAATAATTTCCTATTGATCGAGTTGATGCTCGAACATTTGTTACCAAGGTTAAAAAATTCCCAACGGTGTTGTGTTTAGTTAAAACAAAAGCTTCTGCACGATAGTCATTAATATTATTTATTCTAATTATATGAATTATGTTATTTAAATTAAGGTCTTATATTATTTACTTATAGAACTACAAATTCAGATTTTGTAGGTATAATCAAACCCCTTTATAAAAATTATCTAATAATAAACGTGGCTTTATATGTATGTATGTATATGAGTTCGTTGTACTTGCGACAAATGTAAATATAAGTTAAAAGCAATAAGTCACTGCTGATGGTCATCGCTCGCTACACACAAATTCTAATTGCATGGTGTGATACCTACATACCTTTTATTTTTTATTTAGTTTGTTAACTTTCACATATTTGACTTTAACCCCAATACCACGCCACACGTTTGACATACCGTACAAGGCCGGATATTTTCCGAGCGGTCCACCGCAGCGAACTGTTGCAATTTTAATGGTATCTCTTTGAAAAACTCTGGCGAGCTGCAATTAAAATTCACACAAAACTCATAATCATCAAATTGGTTTTAATATTTAAACAAAAGAGTCCAGCATTAACAGCAAATTATATGTGTGGGATAAGTTGGTTGGAGGGTGGTGGGGGAGTTGTGTTGTGGGACTCCACCTATTAGCGCAGATTCATTTTGTCCTTGTTAATAGCGGCCTAGAACAAGCCTACCCCATCTACCTGATGCCCAATTTACATACAAGCGCTCTCGTTTATCCGGGCAGAGTATCGCATAATTAGCTGCGCCCCATAGATCTGCAATTAACTGCGAAATTTATTCGCCCAGAAATTCATTGAAAGAGTCGGGGCCACTATTACGCAAAGTGGATCCCGCCGTAAAATTGGTTCGCTAAATAAACTTACACTTCTGCCGCGAAATATCGACCTTCTTGCCATATAGGGCGCAACAAGTATCAGCCATGCATGTAAAAATAACACTCAATGAGCTATAAAAAGGTAGTTACAAGACGCCGAGTAAAGATTCACCAAAGTGCGTTGCCGACCGATTTGACGATGCTAACTCTAGGATTTGTAACTCATGGATACTGCTGCATTACAATCTTTAGAATAGATTATATGGAAATACGTATGTCTATATATAATAAAATTTAAAAGGGTACCTTTTGAATTTAAAAAAATATTTCTTTTCATTTTGATGATTTTATCAATAAATAATAAGTACATCTTTTAAATGTTTGTTAGTTGACGTCCCAGTATAATTCAAGCTGAATTTTTTTGTATATTTTAGTAAAAGACGATCGCGGTGATTTTACTAACAAATTGATGAAGTTTACTACTTTCGCGCTACACAAGCAGACTTATTATATTTTTATATATTAAATTGTATTCTGTTTTCATTGAATTAACGATGTTCGAGAAGATCATTCTCTGATGTCTTTCTGGAATATGTACTCGTATATGCGTATGGATTTTGTTCCTATTTCTGACATGAATTAGAATTGAAAATGTTGTTTCTTTATATTAAAAAGTTTTTATTTTTAAAGTTTGCTAGTTTATACCCAATTTTTTATTCGCGTAGTCACAATAACTTTAATAATTTTATAAATTGCATGAAGCATTACCTTGAAAAATAAATTGTGCAGTGTAAGATATATTGTATATGAAAGAATAACTAAAAATTAAATGATTGTCCTGCAATAATATAATATTAATATTGCACGTATAGTATGATATTACACATCCATACATAGGGCAATACTGATTAAAAAATAGACTGTAAACCATTTCATTCTGACAAAATTCAAGCATGAGACAGATTTTGTTAAGTTAAGCTTAGTTCGGCTTAAGCCAAGTTTTAGCTTGAGCGAAGTGTTACATTCAAAATTTCAGATCTTAGCTAATTGACCAAATTTATAGTGTTATAAGCACTGCCGATTTTGTTATTGATGAAGCTCTCATATAAGAATCTTCTGGACCAACCGTTCCCAAACTTATACCTATGTATTTCGGTAAACTGAGGCTAATTAAATGTTTTTGTTTTTAAATCCGTACCTGTAAAAAAACTCTTAAAAGATTAATATTCAACATGAAAGTGGAAATTATTAAAAAAGCAACGATCTGGGGACAAGGATCGAACATGTGTCTTTCGAATTCGCTTCTCTAGCCAACTGGTTTGTAGCCCGATTCCTTCTCCACCAATTAAATTTCAATTTTATTTTCAAGAGATTTGATGTAAAAATGCAAAAGAATTGATTCGAAATTTCATTATAAGTGCATCTAAACATTTTGTTAAAACTGAGCAATTTCTGAATATCAAACAAAATGTTGTTAAAATTTGAATAAAATGCTGATTTTTATTTTACAAGAACCATCTAATACATTAACACTAACATAGAACTACCAAAACCATTCAATTTGACTGGTATTCAATTCCTTCCTTCATTTAATTCATATGTTTTTATAATTCTTTTCTGATTTATGCCAAAGTTTAATAGAATTGAGAATTACGACATATTAAAAAACCTTTTTCCATTAATAATTATTTATTCAAATTTGAAAGCTTATTAAATTAAAGGTGCAGAAAGTTGTTAAAATTACAGACATGCACGCCGATAGTTCTAGTGCTAATTGAAGTAAACTTCATCAAATGAAATTTAGATGGTATCAAATTTACTTCATTACTTCACTGTATTTTTTAGAGTGAAACTAATTTTCGGTCGTACGAGGCGGGTCTGGAATTCATATGTATTAGCAGGTGTTGCGTTCGTATAATGCAGAGGTGATTCAATACGATTTTCATCCAATTGAATATTGTTGCCTCCCGAAAAAGTAACATTTCGCTGAACAGATACTAGATACTGTACAATTGGCGAAACAATAAAATCGAAAATAAAGACACTTGAGTAAATGCAAGAATCGCAGGGAGCTCTGCTTCTGCATTTTGCTGATGCTTGAGGCATCATATAAAAAACCATAGGAATATGTTCATTGGTTGAGTAACAAAATAGTTAGCAAAATGTGCACACTGTGGGTCTTGATATTTTTCTTAATTGGAGGGTCTAATTGCCGGATCCAAATAAGGTCTACTCAATTAGCCGGTATAATTCAGGTGGACAACGGAAAACAAACAATAGTTAACTCGGGCGAATATCCATATGTAGCACAAATATTTAATGGCGACAAACGTGTTTGTGTGGGAACTATTGTTGGCTCCAAAACCGTCCTTGCTGCAGGCTCTTGCTTCCAAAATATTGATAGAAATTCCAAGGTCGTTGCAGGAATCATTACAAATAAAATAATTCAAACTGCTCAAAGGGTGGACATCGACAAAGTTATCAAACATAAATGCGCTGATTTAATCCTTATCAATACCTTGAAGAAGTTCGAATACGGCAAGTATGTGAACAAGGTGAAACTGGCTACAACTACTCAACGAAATAGATATGTTAACAAATTAGTGACGATCATGGGCTTCCATATGGTTAACGCTGACTATCAATCTACTCTCCATTGGGCCGATGTGAATCTTTTGGACAAAGATGGATGCAAAGCTGCTTTTAAAGGTTCGAAGGTATCTTTTAAAAATAAGCTGTGCGTTATTGGCGCTAAAAAAGACGTTGCGATTGGAAAACGCGATTACGGAGCACCTTTAGTGAAATTTGTTGAGGGAAAAGCATTTCTGTTGGGAATTGCGTCGGAAGTATCTATTGCGAACAACAAACCTTCGACAATGAAACCAATAATTTACACAGATGTTACCGAAATTGAAAATTTCATCAAAAATCCAAATAATCAACCAACTGGCTGTTTTGGTTTCTAGGCTGAAAGTAGTTTTCAAATTTTTATGAGCTTACTTTCTGAGGCTTTTCTGTTTTTTATAATATTAAGTAATATTGTAATTTAATTTTATATTCGTAAATAATAGATTCTGCTATATTATTTGAGTTAAAGCTTCAAATTAGCTTCACTTTCTTTAAAAAACAAACAAATCAAATTCACAAGAATTGGTAAAATTGTTACGTTAAGTTGAATCTGCAGTCACAATTACTAAGATTGCAGAAAATATTGTAAATTGTAAATTTTTAAAAAAAGTGAAAAAAACAAAGTCTATAGACAGTCTTTTTATATTTTTTCGACATAATATAATTAGTCTTATTTTTTATTTCACTCGTGTTAATTTTAATTTTAAAGGTATCAATTCAGACGTAAAATAATGGAAAAAAATTAGTTTAAGCGCACCAATCTATGTATTAAAAATTATTCCTTAACACGAGTAAAATTTTTCTAATATATATGTACATATACCATATACTGAGCGAGAGAATATCAAGATATTTTGATTCCGAAATATTCAAAAACTAAAAATTAAAATCGATGGTATTGGCCTTAGCAAACATTTAATAAAAGTCCAATTTTCTGAATGAATTATATATTATTATTAATTTTATTTAACAAGTAATATTTTTGATTGACAAATCGATAACGATCTTAAAAAATTCGAACTCTATTTGCATCTGCCTTCAAATTGTCTTGTATCCATTGGCGAAAAACTGCAACCTTTGCAAAAACAGAAGGTGCATGTGTGTCGCATTCGCCGTTTGCCTCATTATTGCTCCAAGATATTATTCCAAGTAAAATGTCTTGGCTCGAATTACGAGGAAAGTGGAGCACCATTGGTCCACCGGAATCATTTTCGCAAATGCTAGCATTTTTAGATGTGTAGTCAAAAGTGCAAATCATCTGATCAGTTAGATACTGTTTGTAGATTTTCTTGCATAATCTCTGTGGTATCACAGTCATCGTTGCTTTAAGAAGAATATCCGATAGGTCACTTGTTTCAGTCTTTCCCCAGCCAAGGACAGAAACTTGTTCTCCCTCATAATTATTATTTTCATCAGCTAAATTTATTGCGTTCACGTACTTGTTAAAATCAAAGTTTTTTACTGTCCAAATTATAGCAATATCGTTATTGTTGTCAGCTCCAATGCGATGGTGGGGATGGACAAGTATTCGACTTACGTTTCTCTCCTGAACACAGTCGAGTGCAAAACCATTGTCTTGAAGAAAAGTAGCTCCGGCTCTTACAATAACATCGTCTTTTTTCATATTTTCCGCGCAGTGTCCCGCTGTAAGGACTGTATTCTCAGAAATTATTGAACCGCCGCACCAATGGTATTCAAACCACTCAATTTCAGCCATGTAAGGGAACTCCCCGTGGTTGTGGATGATCAAATTTCCCTCAAGGTTGGTATCAATATTAATTGCAACTTGAGCACCAAGTAAATAGCTTTTAGTTCGCAACCGGCCGAAGGCAGGAAAGATCATCCAGATTATCAAAATTGCAATAACAGCCATTATCGTCGAGACTAGCGAAACGTATAGAAACAATGTTTATATACCTGTGATATCTACTCTGGAAAATATTACGCTATCCAATTTTTTCTTTCTCTTCAATATTGCCAAGGTTTTTTTCAGCTGAATAAATTTTGTCTGTTGCTAAACGCGCTCTATAGCATATGCCAGAAAAGCTTACCTGTAGGCGTTGTGTCGTTGATCATACTTATTCTGCTTTAGCAGAACTACAAAGTTTTTCTCCTTTCTTTCCCTTTTACCAAATTTATATTTATATTAAATACAACATTTTGATGAACTGACTGAACTAACTACGATTTTTTTAAGAGTTTATTATATAAACGACGCTTTTCTCAATAAACTGAAACTATTTTATTTGAAGGAATAAATAAATTTGATAGTCTGGTAAGAGAAATACAGTACTGTGAATTTTTTAGGACCACTTTTAGTTTCCCGAAATATATCCTTTCTATGTTTTACAGAAGGAAGAAATCAATACAGATACAGAACACTTTTATTTCCACAGCTACTGCAAACATTTATAGGACCGTATCATCTCTTAAAATTAAATTAATATAATTAATCTTTATAGTGGTATCCTTTGGCATCTATCACACTTGTTATTCGTTGTGGCATAGACTGTATTAATTGTTCGGAAAAACTTAGATGTAGCCCTTTCCATTCCTCAATTAACATATATTTTAATTGCTGATGAGGTTTCTACTCTGTCGTTAAGGACTTTTCAGGAATTTTCTATTCGGTCTGAATACATCATAAACTTCGAATAAAAAATTTTATTTATTTTTTAAAAAACATCAAATATTTAAAAATTGGCAATATTTTTTTCAATTTTTAATTTTTAACTTAAATCGCCTCTCTTGATATTATTTGCCGCACCACTACATCACTCCGCCAATACACTAATACCGAGTTTCACAGCTATGTGTATATCGCTCTTCAAATAATGCTATTATCTGCTAAAAGTATGAAATTATCAGCAAATTGCGAGATGCTTAAAGTTTCATTTTGCGTTGAACTTTCTACTATTAACATGAGTGCTTTATTTTATAAACGTTTTAAAGCTGCGTTTTTCTGCCTTCATCCGAAAGGACCTAAATGAACTTATGCCCAAGCAAAAAGAATGCGTCTTTTCTAAAGAACTAGTGTTTTCTGAGGAAAAAAACGTCGACTATTTGCCAGGAAGGAGTAAAACAAGAAAAACATAAAAAAAGAACACATAGCTGTTTTAAAGCTTTTTGAAAAGTATCCATAAATTACGCTAAGGCGAATTAGAAGCAAATTAGCGAAAAAAGGTATCAGCGTGTCTCTCTATACCATACGCCAAAGAATAAGGGAAAATTCCATCAAACACCGCAGTGTTAAAGTAAAACCACTTTTATCCGAAAAGCACATAGAAAATCATTTGAAATGGCCTAATGACAATTTGAACCACGATTGGACAAATGTCGTGTTCACTGACGAATCATCATTTTGGGCATATCAAGGACCTAAACGAGTGTAGTTAAAAAAAGGACGGCATTTCATCATACGTACTGTAAAACACCCAATAAAAGTTCATATGTGGGGTTGCTTCTGTTCCCAAGGATTTGGAAAAATGATTGATTTTACTGCAAATTTACAAAAACAGGTCATTAAAGTCTACAGATTCTTGGTTTGGAACAGGAAACCGATCGCGGGTTTTGCTAGAAAATAACGATCAAAAACACAGAAGTCGTCTTTGTACCGAATGGAAAGATTAAGAGGATATCAATATCACGGAGTGGCCCTCACAAAGTTCTGATGCTAATCCAATTGATAAATTGTGGGCCCTTATGAAGGCAAAACTGTAGCGGAAATGCTTTCACTGTACAATACCTTAAATCATCGGTAAAGAAAGCATGGAAGGATCTACCACTAGAATATGTTGAAAAATTAGTTGAAAATATGAACAATGGGTATATAGCTATAATAGAAAATAACGATGACTTCACCTAATGTGAAATCTATTGCGTGAAAGAACATAAACTAAAAAATATATGGGTAATAGGAAACAGATTGACAAGAATTAGCTCGTTTGCGGCGTGACATGATTATTTTATCTCTGGCATCTAATAGCGAACAGCCACGCTGTTATTTGTGCAAGTGGATGATAAAACGTTCTATAAGTTTAACAATTTTAATTTTTATCCACTGACATACTCGAACTATGAAATATTTTGATCAGTTCAGGTTTTCTTGCAAAGTTTCTGTTATAATGAATAGTTCTTGTTGGGCGTTATTTGTTCTATTAATTTGTGATGAATGTGTGACTTTTCGCAACGTGTCCTTGGAAATCGATGAAATGTTACACGCTGCTTTATTTGCAAAAAATGAGTATGTTAAGAACCAAAGGTATTGGCTACTTAAGTCCGCCCTTTTTCCATGGTAGTTTTCCAGCATTTTTCCATTTTGCTACTATTGGGTATGTAATAAGTTATGAAATGGCACATACTTTTGACTCTGTGGGAATACATATCTACGATAATAATTATAATCAATCGCTCTATAACAACAAATCTGCCATCAGACTTATTGAAATATCGAATTGCTTCCTAAATGAGTATAAACTTGCTGGAATTGATTCGTCAGCATTGATAGAGACTATTACAGACAGCACAGGGATCAAAATAGCTTACGATTCATACTTAGAATGGAAAGAAAATAACATCAAAATACCTGAAACTATTCCCGGCCTAAATTTGACTGAGTATCAGTTTTTTTTTTCTCAGCTTTACTTTGCACTTGTGCTCCCAACTGGACAGTGGCGGCACAAACGAAAACCCTGCAGTGGAACACCCTTACGGTAACATCAGCAGCTATAATTATAATCCAAAGAATCCACACCCACCTTCTCCAATTCGGCTCCTTGGAACTTTGAGACTTTCAGATGAATTTGCGAAAGTATTTAGCTGTTCTCGGAATAGTAAGATGAATCCTCAACCGAAGTGCAAAGTGTTTGAATAACTGGGGCCATTTGTAATATAGAAGCACACAAATTTCGTTTACCAACTACAAGAAAAAGCTGGATTTTTAAATTGAAACTATTTCCCTACAATGTCATAAAACAATCACAATGGATCTTTTGGCTATTTTATTAGAAATCGTTATTCAACTTTGTATATAGTAAAAATAAATATATATACATATATACATAGTTTGGAACACACAACCCCATTTTATTCAAAACAAATCTTGTAAAGAGTTACATATTCAATTATATTTTAATTGAATTCTTAAAATACACTCGTAATTTTAATATTTATCCCGAAGCATAAATTAGAAACGTTAGAAGTATATATATGGCAATATGTTTATTTTCAGATTTTTAAGAAACATCTTCATTTTAAATAAACGTTCTTAGCGAGAAGCTTCAACAAAGTTTTATCAAAATTTTTATGCACTTATTTCAAAAAGTGAATTTATATTATTCTCAAAAATTACGACTCAATTAATAAAATTAATTTAATATCACTCCAACTTCCACCTACACCAATGTAGTGCTATTAATGTATATTTTAATTGCTAGTAGTATCACATAACTGCCATATATAAACTGATACATATTTACCGGTGGCAGTTACTAAAAGCGTTTCATTATGTCAACACTCTAAATCTCAATGTATGTATTGCAAAGCGCTTGATTAATAAGGCTGTTAAATTTGCAAGATGATAAAAGTTAATGAAATGATGCACCTATTTTTATAATAATATTGCTAGCAATAAAACATTGAATTTCGAAAATTGTTACTTACGTTATCCTGTTTGGGAAGGGATTGGATATGGTTAAATTATGCATCTTATGACTGATTTGGATATTTTAATGTGCCTCTTGGTTTTCACACTTTGGCCTACAATTTAATTCCCGAGTAAAAACTAAGGCTCGCCCATTTTTAGCCCGAAACAGGCACGCACGGCATCAAAACGCCTGTATGGCTCCCAAACGCGGCACCGTACGTCTGATCGAAAACCTTATTTTTTCAAATGCGGCCCGCTGCAGGCACGTATTGTTAAAAGACGCACGAAATAGTACAAACGTAGCATGGTACGCTTACCTTTTTCCAGGTTAAAAATTGAAAATAAATGCAATAAAATTATTTTCGTAGATTAAGGTCTGTGACGTCTCATAAAATAAATAATGTATTCTACTCATATATGTGTAATATATAATATATGTGTAATATATTATTGTTGTTTTTATCTGTCGTCTAATTCAATTTGTAGAAACTAAACAAATTTGTAGATTTTTGTGCCTGTAGCGGGAGCGTGCATACCCGTGTGGCTGGCATATTTTTAAATTTTTGGGCCTGTAGCGGAAGCGAGTATAACTCTGTAGCGGGTGGATTTTTTTATTTTCGTACCTGTAGCGGGAGAGTATCATGATAGTACTGGGCTCATTTGTTCGCTATGCCTGCTAGTTTCGGGCGCATGTATAATTTAAAAAATTTAAATGTTTGTACTTAGTTTGGGCGTAAAGATACCAGACAAATTATTTTTACTCGGGTTTCCAACGCGAACCAAATTCATCAGTTCGGTTAGCCAAGTATCGATTTTATCGGTATTTTACTATTCTGCTGAGCGTTCGAAGTTGTGCATATCGCACACGCCTTATGATATGCAAAAACTTATGTAATACAATTGCTTTAATTTTGTAAAATAGTTAATTTTTTTTATTCCGTCTAACTGATATAAAGTTGCCGCTTTTATCCCGTATAATTCTAAATTTTTTGCCTATTCCTTTTTTTTCAAATCCATTGCTTTGCTTGTTGATGATGTGGTCTTTATCGGTCGGTGTCCTTATCTTCAGTAACTAGTTGTTAAGAATCTTTTTACATAGAAAAGATATTGTATATTATTAATTATACTACTAATACTACTACTAATATAGTAGGCGAAGGGTTTAAAAATGTAAATGAAGGCGGTGTACCTCCCCTTTGAAAATAAAAACTTTTAAATAATGCATTTTCGAACTGGCGTATTTCCGATTTTTATATTTTATACAGTACCTGCATAAAAGTCGAGTTCCTGTAGGATGAACGTGTCTCAGATATGGGATTAATAATCGAGCGCTATAGGTGAACCGGACTGGAAAGAAAAAAAATGTTGTCGGCTTTGCCCAACGGTCAAAACGATAAAAGTTTCCGGGATTTACATATGTACATATGTATATCCTCGATATTTCCAGCTAAATTTTGCCCATCACCCATCAATCCAAAGAGGAGGAGGAGGAAGAACCTTCAGTGTAGAGTGACAGAAGGATAAACAAAAATATATGTATATATTGCAAAGAATCACCTCGCTTTCAAGGCCTCTAGATTGGGTTCTAACCGTACACAGCAACGGAGAGCCTGTTCGCAGAACTTGGGAGGCTTTGTGCCCATTATATCCCCCATAGATCATAATCGAATCGCTATTCATAACCGGTCCGCAGCCGCCAGGGTCCACAGGGGTATTGTAAAATGAATCAACCTTGAACCCTTTCGTCCTTCCACACCACCATCGTAGCCACAGCCGCAGCCGCAGCCGCAGCCGCAACCGGTCTTCCAAGAGCAGTAGCTGGAATAGCGGGTGGTGCAGCCTATCTCTCTCTCCTCTTACCTCTGTTGGTTCCGAAATGAACACGGGGCCACAAATCATATAGGAATCTCATTTATATGGAAATTTCGGCCAGTCCTGGATCCGCACATTCAAATCGCTCCTATGGAATCGGGTGCCATTAAGGTGGAATACAACAAAATTGACTTGTGAACTTGGGGCCACGGGTTTTAGATGCGAAAAGCCCCATGATGAATGACGGTATGGCGGTATGTTAATAAATTTGGGGACCTTCCCTCCGCACCTAGCTCTGGAGGAGACCGGAAGAAATGAGTTCGCTCCCCTCCCGGTCTTAAATTAGAGCCACGATTCCAAATAGACCTAATTACAGGTGTACTTCCGTTTAATTGGCGAGACAGCCTGCAATTCCTGCTAATGCCCCTGTAATTATGTACGTACCTGGGGCCAATGACTGGAGCCCCTTGTACCCTTGTTCTGGACACACAGGAGCTGTCGCACCTTCCCGGGAATGAGGGCTCAGATATTAATTGGAAATTGAGCCCTTTCCTAAGTTATGGCATCGATGCATTAATGAGACCATTCCTGAGTTCACCGCAGCCCCGTACTGAGGTCAAGAGGTGCTTCGAATAGTTTACAATTTTGACGTCGCCCTGCAAATTTGTTTCCGTTAATGGCTAATTTGTACAGAGGACATTAATGGGAAATTAAATTCTGTTCCCTCTCTGGTCCAAAATTATAATGCAACATTATTGTGTTATGCAGCGAAGGCCCTGCACAGTACAACAGCCCTAACAATTTAAGCGTATTAATGCTTGTGGAAGCAGGCACATAAATTAAAATTAGTCTATGGTATAGATATAAAAGTATTTTCATTTTAAACAAAAAAAAATTATTTGAAAAGTTCATTTTAGAACCTTGATTTTCTTGAAGAAGGTATTTGATCAATTAGTTGATTCTATTTTATTAAAATAAACTTTCATTACTATTTAATATTTTTGAAGGTCTCTTTTGGGTTTTATGATACTCTGAATTCTGTGAAACATTGAATTTATTAAATTTTTGCAGACCGAGGCCGGAATATATTTTCTTTCCGTCTTAAAGCAATGAATTTCTTGACATCGACCTATAAATGTTCGAATAAGTTGAGATGAGAAGACTGCCCCTCTAGTGTAATAAATGAAATCCCTGATTTACTAACTACTCGATGATTAATTGAACTGTGTGTTTTGGATCGTAAACTTGTTGAAAAATTATGTCAGACATATCCTTTCTTTACTGTTAGTAATTGTAAAAGTTTTGAGAATTCTGACTTAGGCACCAGCAGTCATTCTGTCGATATAATTCGCTAGCATATTTTAACACTTTAACTTCTCTTCAATTTGATGTTTCCTCCTCTGAATTTTATCGTCTGCTTAACATTATTAAAGAGGTTCATTGGCCTCTTTCGAAGTACATTGACGGCCATTAGAGTCAATAATTTTGGTGGTTTAGTGGTTTACGCTTTCCTAGAATTGTAAGTTATGCTTTTAGAGGATTTTTCTCATGGCCTCAGCCAAAACGATTGTGTTAAAGGGTGCATTTTTATGAAATTAACAGTTTCCCCTCTCGAGGTGCCGTTTGCCGATTTGTACCAACTTTGCTGCTACCAATAGCTTTTATTTAAACAAAATTTCAAAGATATATTCGATAAAAAGGTACAACAATGCAAATTTCAATTATTCACCATTCACCTACACTCGAAAAAATTAGTTAAGATTTACATATTTTAATCCATAAAGTAGTTTTGATACAATTTATATTTCATCTATTGAAATTTACTTCAATTAATGTATCGAATGACTCTTGTAAAGTAAATATTAACAATTTATTAAAATTTAAACAATATTATCTAAAAAATCCATAAATTGCTAATTTTATTGCATTTTTGCATAAAATTTTCTGAAAATCAACTATATTGAAATTATTGTACTTATTCACCAATTCGAAAGTCATAGGTTACATCCTGTACTTTAGCCAAAATTGTTTTTTAATTCCCACATTCATGTTGATTCGGTGGAAGTAGGCTGTCTTTCAAAACGCAGTAATACAACAGTACTGCAATGCAATAAGTTCCTTGATGTCAAAGATCAAAACAGTGATGAAGTATTCAATTCCGAAACGTAGTACGATAGTCTCCGTTGTATCAAGAATAAACAGGAAACGTAGTTAACATTTTCTCACTGCATAATTTAACATATGACAAAACCAGTCGAAAGTTTGTAGTGAGTTAACAGAAAATGGAGAATAATAATTTATAATTAAAGTTAAACTGACAGCTTAATAACTGCAATACATTCGTTGCATCAAAGAGATTTGCATTATGATAGTTGTTATGCGGTATCCGCGGCGCTTAATCGTCCGCTTTCACAATGAAATTATTTGAAAAAGATTTCTTTAACTAACAAATGTAGTAAAAATATTACCTGACCTATTGAAATAATAAAAAAGACTGATTTTTTAGACAAAAGTACATTTAATTAAGTATCATACCTAATACTTAATTTTCAAATCAAATAATAATAATTATGTAGTTTATAACAAGCTTTACTAAAAAAAAAAAATTCGTAAGTATTGCTTGTGAGTTACTTAGGCGAAATAAAATGTGAAGCTTTTGATTGCAAACATTATTGTTCAGCCACTACACTAAATTTTAATCTTTTAAGAAAATTAAACTGTCCGTTGAAATTGATTATAACAATTGTAGGCAACCAATTGCCTTTAATTGTTGAAGTTTTTTACGTTTGTTTTCAAAAATCATCTTTATATGATCCTTTTCCCTACAAAAACCGCTTCTTGCGGCCCCTATGGAAGAGCCGGGACCTTCCTGATAGCACCTTCATTTATAAGCTGCTTATTGGTGAGATTGACTGTTCTTCTCTACTTCAATGGATCTCCATCTATATCAATTCTCGTAACCTCCATTCGGGCCCTATCTTTCGCCCTGCTTATCACCGTACCAACTTTGGACTCTCTGAGCCTCTCACCCAAATTCTTCGGAAAGCCAACTCCCATCCTTCTTTTGAAAATCATCTCTCAGGAATGACTTCAACTGTCCCTTCTAAATTTGCCCATTCCTTTCTCATTTTTAATTTATTATTATTTTTAATTTATTCTAATATTTAAGTAAACTTAATGTCAGTAGCTTGTATTAAGCGATGAATAAATAAATAAATATTGTATACTATATTTAGCGTGTAATTGATGATTGATGTAATGAGATTACGTCTGTCCAAAAATTAAAAATCTCTTTTCAGGAGAATAAAGTTTTTCGGCATATTGGTTAGTTATAATGCAAATCTAAAACTTTTATAGAAATATTTGCACTCATTTCTAGCCGTAGCGATAAAACTTTTACAACTTCTCCATTTATCAGATTTGATTTGAAAGCCATCCCCAAAAAGTAAGCAACCTTCTTAACTCTTGACGATCCCAATTTTACGCCTTTAACCAAGCACGTATACAAAAGGCTCAATGCGAATCAAGTTAACCAAAGTTAAGCTATGATAAAACAATTAGACAATGTAACAGTAGACTAGAAGAACTAAAAATCATGAGATTGAGAAATCGCCAAAATGAATCTTAGAAAGGTGCAAAAATCGGAAACGGATTGAGTTTGAAGTTTTCGATGAAATTTTGTGAGACTGTTTTCCTCAGTTGAAAAATGATGAACATACCAAATTAATTCGGTCATACTTATTAATCGAAATATATCAAATTCATCTCACAAAATTTCACGTACCTCCCAGGGAGAATTGTTGCAGAATATTTTCTTTTATTCATAAGTAATTATAGTATTTTATTTAAAATGTAAATTTTTTGATTTGCAAATTAATTTAAAACTTTATTATTACTGCTTACAAAGATTGTATAATATTTTCGTTATTTATTCTAACTAGTAACTTAACTTACACCTTTAATTTAATACTCTTTCAAATTTGAATAAATAATTATTAATGGAAAGAGATTTTTGAATATATCGTAATTCTTAATTCTATTAAACTTTGGCATAAATAAGAAGAGAATTATAAAAATATACAATTAAATGAAGGAAGGAATTGAGTACCAGTCAAATTGACTGGTTTTGGTAGATCTAATGTTAAAGAATAGCTTTAGTAAAATCATGCAGGCAAATGTTGGTAAATGTTTTTTCGTTACAAATTTCATCTTGCAATTGTCACTATACGAATATCAGATAATTATTCTTATTGTCACAAGCAGCTAAGAATCTGGGAACGTTTGGCACTTTTCACCTGAGTAAACGTTATGGAAATTGAATATAAGCCTTGCTTTAGTCGTCCTTTGCTCAGTAAAGTGAATCTTTCTACAGAGTACAATGGAGCATCTTAGACCATTTTTACTAATATCATTTTTATTTTGCTCACTTCATCATTCTGTAAAATCGTTAATTGGTGGTAAACCAGCTGGTAAGGAGATTTACATAAATGGCCAAGGCCTAAGATATGAAACGACCACCGAATTTCCTTACATGGCAACTTTGGAATATCTTAGCGCTTATCAGGGTGGTGCAGTGATCGTTAACCCCACATACGTTTTAACAGCGGCACACTGCGTTAAAGGCAAATTGGCTCTGTCTTTGAAAGTTAGAGCGGGTACTTTTACTCGTGAAAGCAGCAAAGCGAGCAATGCCGTACAGGTGCGCAAGGTAAGCTTGATTATCGTTCATGAGAAATACCAGCAAAAGGTTAAACTTCCCGATTATGACTTGGCTCTAGTGAAACTCAAAAAGCCCTTCGACATGACCGAATACGTTAATGTGGTACAATTAGCCACTAAAACGCGAATGGACCAATACGCCGGGATGCAGGGGGTGATCCTTGGCCATGGTCAAACGGAGAGGGCAATCATCTCAAAGAATTTGATGCGAGCAGGTGTTGCTGTTCTAACTAACGAGGATTGCCGCGATAAATCCCCTGTAAAGTTGGGAAGCAGCATGATCTGCAGCATAGGGCGTCCAGAAAAGGCTGTTCCTTGCATTGGAGATTCCGGTGGTCCATTTATTATTAAGCATAGCGCAAATAATCCCACACATGATGTTCTTATTGGCATCTCATCTTTGATTATTGAGAAAAAAGACAGCAAATTTGGAACCCCTTGTGATCCCAAATTACCTGGAATTTTTGCAGATGTCGGCGACCATCGAAAGTGGATCGACTCTCACATTAACAAAAAACTACATTAAGAAAATCCTATTCCTTTTATTTATGTCTTATTATGTATTTTAGCAATAAATTATTTTTTTTGGATATTTGTTTTCGAATATTTTGGCAAGTGTATATTAAATCTATTGGAAGTTAACCTATGAAATGTCCTTTATTTTCCTAGTAACATATTTAGGTTTGAAAGAGCTAATGGTGCTCAGATTAGATGCTAGATTATTAAATCATCTGTGGTTGTTAATCCGACATCGGCAAGAGAGTAGAGATATTAATTTAACAGTAGACTACAAAACGTATAGAAGCAAAGTAGGAAATAAGACTTTTGTAGATTGTAAAGAAATTGGTAAAAACGTGAATCTTTAAAATAATACAGATAAAGTGAATTTTCCATTAGATAGGCATTTTAGAAAATCATAGCCAAATATTACTGTATCTAACAAAGAGCATAATCGAAATATCAAGGTATAAAATATTTATATTTGAAAGTTAAATTGTTATCTAATTGTTATTTAATTAACAATTATTTATTTTATGTAATACTTCAATAAAGGAATTAGTTTTATAAAATGCTTTTTAAAATTTCATAGTAAAGAAGGAGAAATATTTACACTGAATTTGCTCTATTAAGATTTGTGTACGATACAAAACAAGGGATTTCGGAAAGAAAATAATTTATTACCGAAAATAGTGTAATGAATTAATTGCTAAAATTGAAAGTTTCAATAATTATAAATCTATAAAATTAAATAAAATAAACCCCAACTATTGATTTGGGGTGCTACTACGTAAAATAAGATGTTTGAATTGATTTGGCATTCATACATTAAACTTTGTGCTAACTTCTGGTATCTAGCCATAACTAAAGAGAAAACAAACATGACGGAAAACAGTATGATAGGTGTAATTTCAATAACTGCTTTTTTTTTAACTTTTGTGCATAAGTTTTAAAATTTTTAAATTTTAAACTTAGAATACCGCGTTAGCTAGATATTAAGCTTTAAGCTTGCGACGCAAGAAAAACAAAATGCGAGAGCTGTTCCTTAGTAACGTAGTTTCATGCGAACACATTTATTTGGACAACTGAATTTTTTCGTTCATTCTACAAATATAAAATGTTGTATTATGGCAGATTAATGGCACAATTTAACGTGACATCGCCATCAGTTTCTACGTTTTTGCAAAGTGTTAATTAAAATGAAATCGTTTTACGTTTTGTGGTGTTTTTTTCTCTTTATGTGGAAAGGATGTATGACTTTTCAAAATGTGACCTTAGAAATTGATAAAATGTTGCGTGCAGATGACGAGCGTCTCAAGGAAATTTTATTTGAGATGACGAAAAATCTCATGGATACAAACGCAGATCCGTGTACGAATTTTCATCAGTATGCTTGTGGAAATTTTGACACTTACAACTATCTGACGAATAAAGTGCAAAGTAACAAAATGACTGAATTAATTACGATTTACATCGATATTACCTTGAATAAAATTATAAATGGCTTGCCGCAGCTGTTTGAGAAACGGCCAAATATATCTCCCTCCGATCCACGTAGAAAACTTTGGACGTACTACGAAAGCTGCATGAATAGTGTACATAATAAGAAAGAAGGCTTTAAATCGCTGCTAAAGCAGATCCAGGGAATTGAAACTGGACTTGCTTTTAACGAAACTTGGGAGGAACCGAATTCTACATTTGGTGTTATTCTTGGAAAATTGCGGAACCTCGGTTATGAAGCATTTATAGAGGCAGATGTGTATGCCGATATAGAAGAACCCACGAAAAATATACTTTATTTTATTGAACCACAGAATAGCTTTTTACGAGGATACTTTAATCAGTCCGCAAGTTATGATGATCAGATACCTTACAAGGTCATGGGTAAAGTGGGAAATGTAGTCCGCTCCTTTATTCCAAATCATAAAAAAATGGGTCAGCTTAAGCGTGAACTTGTTCAATTCGAACGTGAATATCGTAAAATTTCGAATAGATATGAAAAGCGACCACCATTGTATAAGCAACATGAAAAACTCACAATTGCAGAGTTACAAAATAAAATTCCCGATTTCGACTGGATCGGCTATATAAAAGAATTTCGGGGAAGTAATCTAGATTTGCAGGAAAAATTAATTGTCGTCAATATGGATTACTTCAGAAACGTGACCAAGTTTCTAAAGACAGATACAAAAATTGCAATCAGCCGTGTAATGATTGATTTTGCAGAAACCTATCTTAACCTTTTGGGCCTTCTAAATAGAGGGACAACGTGGTTTGACTGTGTTCAACAAGCTTCTGATCTTATGACTGAAACTCTTTCCCACCTTTTTGCTGAGTATGTTGGTTTTGAGCACTACCCTGAGCTGGTCAACATGACGGAAGACTTAAGGCGAACATTTGCGGATATGATCCAAAGGACGAAGTGGATCGATCAAGGAAACAAGCCGATCTTATTAGATAAACTTCAGAAATTGAATTTAAACTCCATGGGACTACCTAAGAGTTTTCTTAACCCTCGCGTGAGACGTAGTAAGTTGCAAGGGGTGAAGATAAAACAAAACTTTTTCATAAACACGATGAGACTTAAATCGAATTTGGTGCGACAGGAAATGGAATTGATTGGCACATCACTTAATGGCGAAGATATGGGGGAAACACCTACGAATCTGTTCGCAGAGCATGACTATGTGAAGAATCAAGTAGCTATTGGCATTGGTTACCTAACCCCGCCCTTTTTCCATGGTAGCTTTCCAGCATATTACCAGTTTGCAATTCTTGGCCATGTAATCGGACACGAAATGGCCCATGCTTTTGATTCAGTGGGAATGTATTTTTTCGGTGATAAGCCCGATCACGTTAAATCGTTTTACACCCAAAAAACGGCTAATAAATTGAAACAGATATTGAAATGTTACAGGGATGAATACAGCCTGGCTGGTGTTCGACACGCAGCATCTCAAGAGACTATTCCAGACAGCGTTGGGTTGAAAGTTGCCTACGAGACTTACTTGAACTGGAAGCAAACCAATAATAATACCATTGAAACTATTCCTGGTTTAAACCTGACCGATTCTCAGCTATTTTTCCTTAGTTTCGCTTTGCCTATGTGCTCCCAGCCAATAATTAATGGAACAAATGATGACCCGAATGTACCACATCCATACGGTAACATAACGAGTTACAATCATGATCCAAAAGATTTACATCCACCGCAAGCAATTCGTCTTCTTGGCACCTTAAGACTTTCGGAGGATTTCGCAAAAACCTTTAAATGTCATCCTAAGAGCAAAATGCATCCTATAAAGAAATGCGCTATGTTTGATTGATCATTACTAAACAAACTTATGAAATCCGATAGATTGTTTATTATTTTCATTGAAATTGTTTTATAAGTTATTCTAAGAATGGAAAAAATTCTGCTAATTAATCTTCTAACGATTAGTATTGTGATTTTATATTATTTCCTTTATATACTATTGAGTAAACAAATTTATTAGAACATTATTAATATTTCACTCCGAAATTACTAAAATTGGTATAAAATGGTTAGTTATGAGCTAAACAACATCAAGGCCAAGATTATGACAGTATTGTACATTCAGCCTTGGTGTTTTTGCATAAATAGACTTAGTATTGGTCTTGGTTGTAAGACTTTTATATTTACTTATGCATAAGTAAAAAAGTTTATAAAATTCAAAAATTTATTTTAAATTCTAGAAGATCGTCATAGGATGGAATGCGGTCGTTATTTCATCAATTAGTTATTGTTATATTAACAAATGATTTTATTCCAATGTAAGAGATATTTATTTTTAATTAAATGTAGAAATGTTTATATTTTCATTTTTCAATGTTCATCTTATTGTTTAGGAAAGTTTGATTTAAAGGTCTGTTTTGTTCAAGTCTCGTATGGTCTTGATCTTGGTTTCGGTCTAGAAAATCAAGTCTTGGACTTGGTCTTGTTACCGCAGGACTAGTATTGGTCTTGATCTCGGTCTTGGATTTTCTGCTAGACCAATACCAAACATGCATTATCAAGACCGACTCTGCTTATCCTTATCTGCCGAATGTGTTATTGCATGTATGTATATCAAAAAGAAATTTAAATTAGATCTAAAATAGGTATTGTGTGGGAATCGTTACCGATCTACTGAGCAATGAATTGGGATTTTTTATAGTCCGACAAAAATAAAAATTAATAAGAAAATTTAATTTTTCCGAAATCATTGGTGCCTTGGTATAATATAACAAGAATGGTGGAAAGACCGTCAAATATGTTTTTTTTTATTAATTTGCTTTATTTAAAATAGTAAACTAATAAATCTCAAAACTACCAACATTCAGTTGTTCGTTATTTTTTGTTCAACTATAGAATATGCGATAAACTATAGTCAGGCTTAATTTGGTACTTATAACTTTAATAAATTTTTAAATATAGCTATAAGGAAAATCTTTAAAATGGGGATCCCACCTTCATCAACCTTCTTCATCTTCTTTCTAGGGTTTTTCAGGCCCTCAGCCTAATTAATTGTATTGCTAAATAGTTATTAACCAATTTTACAATAAAATTAATTCAAATTTTCTCCACCTCCATACAGTAGGTTATTCATGCTTTGGTCCCATACCATTGTTACAATTTTTGGAGAAAGGTCATCGGTCGACACCAATTAGGACTTAATTTAAGTGACGTTATTGCCTTCGGGCGCCTTTTTCCCTTGAACTGTTCTTAGGAAACGTGTTCCCGGTACCCATCCTTTTCCAGCCGAAAGGAATATTTTCACAGTTCAGTTTTTGCGGCAATTGAAAATTTGCATCACGTTTTGTCTCTATTTTCTGCCGTAGGAGGTACCAGGGCTAACCACCTTAATGTTCCAATATAAGAGAGGGGTGCTGAGCGAACGTGATAATTTTGGTGCAGGAAGATCACAGCTACCTTTTCGCAGTGTTTCTTATGCGAGGAATGGTTTTGCTCTTTTTTAGCGCATTAATCAGCTAATTTGAGCTGGGTGAGTTATGGCCTGGCTAAACTTAACCCTGAGTTTTAAATGGGGTTGAGCCATAACTTAAAATAAAAAAGTTCGACTGTTCGCACCTCGAAGCGCTTTGTTGGCAGCTCGTGTATTTCTGCTAGGACACGTGACCTCGCTCCTAAATGAGGTGTCGACAGGGCGAGAGAGCGTCAAGAATTTATGGGTAATTCTTTTCAAGAAATATATCAGCTCCAATGGAACAGTGAGTCGACATTAAAGACCGTCTAGGGCATAAGAACAGAGGCTGACGTTAAGGTCTTTAAGGTGTCCGCCTTATGCCACCGAAATGAAATCACTTCCCATTCGACGGTGAAGCCTTTTAATTGCCATGGTGAAATGGATCGTTTGATGAGGAACGTTTACAGGAAGGCGGCACGCATGAATGCTTAAAGACACGTACGTGCCCAGGGCCTTAAGGAAAATTACAGACACCTCCGCTGGGTGTCGGGAAAGGAGGGTGACATTATCCCCAACTCAGGTGACATCTGTAGGTGGTGCAGACATATGCTAAAGGAAGAAAAATCCTTTGAGTTGTTCCGGTTCTCGTTGTGCCATTCCCGAGTGAGGAAAATGTGGCAGCGGAAGAAGTCTAGACTGTGTAGGGATCGCGATCCAATTAAAAGTCATCCAATTATAGCGCTCGGTATTAGAAATTTCTTTAGTGTAATTGCTTAACTAAACGGCAGTTTTTAATTAAATTTTTAAACCCTGCTGCTTCTGAGTTGTCTGACATGGGGTGCTGTCGAGTACAAATCGTATTTACTGCGTGACTGAATATATTAAGGCAGAAGTGCGTGAAATGTGAATATATAAAAACTCAAGATTTCGATCCTTTTTTTTGCAAACACTGTAATGATTTAAATTTTACTAGTACCCTATGTTTTAAAATGGTATAAAGTCCATGTATTTACAGGGTGGGCCATTTACAAATTGGAATTTCTTTTTGTTATAAAAAAAAACCGGCTCAATATTTTTCCATGGTTGAATATTTATTTGTAAGGTTGTTTTATGTCATTTATTTATCAAAAAGAATTTCGGTCAAATGACCACCACGGCTGACTTGGCAGTAGCCCTTTCAGCCCACCCAATTTTTGAGTACATTTTCGATTGTTTCGGGCCTTATGTCAGCAATAGCAGCTTGAATCTCGTACTTGAGGTCTTGAATTGTTTCTGGTTTGTTGGCGTAACATTTATCTTTCACCGCTGCCTAAAAATAATAGTCCAACGGCGTCAAATCGCAGCTTCTTGCGGCCAAATCACATCACCATTTTTGCAGAGTATGCGATTTCCGAAGATAGGGCGCAAAAGATCGATTATGGCTTTTGCTGTATAGTACGTAGCGCCGTCCTGTTGAAACCAAATATCGTCCAAGTCTTCGGTCTCAATTTCCCCGAAAAATCAGTCGGTCAACATTGCGCGGTAGCGCTCGCCATTGACGATTACGACGGCTTCGACTTCATTTTCGACCAAAATTCGCAACAAACAGTACGAGGCTCATTTCCACCTCGGTGGTTATGTTAATAAGCAAAACTATCGCATCTGGGGCACAGAAAATCCGCACGTCATCGTCGAAAATCCAATGCACCCGCAATGAGTGACTGTTTGGTGCCGATTGAACTGATGAATCTGATCTGTTATATAAAAATGAAAACATCGAATAAAAATGGTTTTTTGTTGAGAATTTAAATTACATCAAACTTATTAATGATAATGTGTTACTAAACAATTCCTTGCATTATTCTGAAATTAAACCATGTATGTTATAATTCCAATCTGGGCACACAGTAAGAAAAAAATAAAAGAATACAGACTTTACTAAAAATTCTTCTAAAAAATTACAAGCCATTTACGTCTGTACAAAATATCATATATTAAAATGCAATAGACAATATTTGTATACAAATGAGGAGAAAACAGTTTATCTGTTTACATATATCAAAAGTTGTTAGACTTGCAAAACTACACATGAAAAATGAGTGAGGTATATTATAATAATAATAATATAATAATAATTGTGAAATTACTAAATTTTTGAAAATGTTTATCAAGTAAGTAATAAATTAATAAGGAAATACAAGAAACATTTTATATTACTTTTACTTTTGCAATAATATGTAAATAAATATATTAATAATGTAATTTTGCAAAGCTGTACGAATTTACGCTATTTTGGTTTGGCAATCTATTGAATTCTAAAATCTTTATAACAACCATGTGCTAAACAATGAAAACCTAAAAGTATGCTACAGTTTTTCTGAGAGAAAAGTTGAAAAATACATTGAAGATATGAATAAATGGATTTCTCTTTTATAAATACTAATGGGTGTGGTTTTATAGAAATACGCACAATTGAGGTGTGCAAGAGAAATTTTAAGTTACTTGAAGAGTTTATTAAATTTTCGAAGCACAATAAAGTTTTCTGTGCTCTACACTCTGAGTGAGATTGACAAAGTTCATATGTTAAATAAATGAAATCTACTAGTAGCCTTTGTAAGCATTCAAAACTATTCCGGATGAAACGCAATAAGTTTAGAAGGTTTCGCTTTTCGACTTCGTTCGCGAATTTATCCTATTTTCTAAAAGTTTCCATTCAAAGGCAGCTATATTTAAAGTTCTTCTTTTCGTTGACAAAGGATCCAAGACTTTCAGGTATGACAGCATTCTTCTGCTATTTCGCCTGGTTGCAGTGAATCGCAGGAAGTAGAAAACCCCATGTCAGTTGGTGTTTTCTTCCTATTTGTACTATTCACAGAGTCTTTGCTCCGTGCAACTTAATTAAATGCTCCTTTTCTCAGGTAAATGAAGTGGAGAAACAGGAGTTGATACGTGCCTGAAATTTTTTGCTTAAACTAAAATTCTACGAAAATGAGATTTCACCCATTACCTGGTGCCTGCTCTGCCCGTCTCCTTTATATTTTTCTGAATGTGTTTCCACCCCCTCATATACAGGCTAACTGTTAACCGGGCTGCTGAAAAGAGTATCTTTTCTGCAGTTATTAATGTCTGCAAGGTCCTTGTTAGCGCGAAGTGGATTGGCCACCAACCAGGAGCGCAACTTAATTAAATTCCATTCAGAGTGCAGTGCAATTTTATTGCGAAGCCTTTTGGCGAAAAATTTTTGAACTAAGAATTTTTCCCCTGTAAAGGGCACGACTTAGTTTTTCTCTTTTCAGGGTCCCTTATCCTGGCCTCAAGTCAGATTAAGCTGTAGTGGGATGCCTTTCATGCATAAATTTGCGATTTGTGTCATTCTGTAGCAGTAGCAAAAGGACTGCTCTATGTGCATAGAATGCTTTGTCGGAACGCTGCCGGCATACATGCGACTGTGTCAGGGACGGAGCAAGAAGAGCTGTGAAGGTTTCTTCCAGGACTGTTAAATTTCAATTTCAGCTTCAAGGCGGATCTAGACATCAATTTTCACAGTTTATTATCATGTCTTCTGCGAGCTAGCGAAACCATCTCCTTGATCAGTACGTGACATCATTTAGATAAATACAGACCTTATTACTGCAATCGATGATGGCATCAGAAGATAAATTTGCGATTTTAAATGGATCCCTTAATCGAATTCTTACAAATTGTCTGATACATGATGAGTGCGAACACATACCAGGAAAAGGAAGCTTATTTACAGAGAGGAATAATCCCCGAATTCCGGTGAATTAGTTTCATATTCAGAGACATCACAGAGTCGACGAAAAACATATCCATCATGGTCAATTTAGTCAATGCGATAGGCCTCAAAAAGGCCAAATCGAGCGAAATTAGTAAAAACAGAGAGGACATATAAAAGTATTAAGCCCAGAGCCCATCAATATTATTGCGGATCAAATTGCCATGGATGCGTGTTCACAGTAAGAAGGATTTGCTTTTTGGTTTTTATAAACAATATTAAAGAAGCATTATGCTGAACTAACAAAGTAAAAGGAATTTCCGCAAAAAAAGTTGGAGAAAGTCGCAATTTGCGAAAATAGTAAGTAATATGTTTTTTTAAGCATTAGTCCAACTGATTCTTTTTTTTATATAATATAAATCAATTTTTACTTTGAGTATAAACGTTTTAATAAAACTATGCAACAGCAAATTCAGTCATTTAACAATTTTTATAATATGGTATGATGTCCAATTCTAAAAGGAATTCAAAATACTTAAACACTTTACAAATAGATTATTTTTGAAAAACTTTAACATTTACAGTTTCTTTTTTTTTTTTTTGGGGGCCTCTGATAGTTCAGTTGTTAGCGCGCTGTCCTACCGTCCCCCCAGAGGCTGTGGGTTCGAATCCCATGAATAACCATGGTCTCCTGCATTACGTGGTAACACAATGGGCCAAAATTGGCCTAAGTGTGCCTTTCTAGGCAGCCACAGCAACCTAACCTACAGTTTTTTTATATTTATATAATTTAATAAACAAATTACTGTTATAGAGGAAGATTCGAATAAAAGTAAACTTTTTAAATACTTGCCAACCAAATTTTGATATACGCTAGAAAGACTGTAATCCTACATGTTCTTATTTTTGTGTGATTTAAAGGAAATTTTTAAGCTTTTCATCCTGTTAAATGGTGATAAAAGTGGTATAATGGCTGAAATCCTTTTTATAAATTTTGAACCATTTCTAATTTCTTTAGAATTAGATTCAAAGGCAAAAAGAGTTATGAAACTATCATTTTAAAATTGAAAGTAAAGAACAAATAATTTTAAATTGTAATTAACTGATTTTAAACAATTTTCCAAAATGGGTTTTCAACGGAACTAATTAAAAAGAATAAAACGAATTTTATCAGAGAACTTCCTTTTAAAAAATATTATTTGGGGTTAGGGTCAGTCACAAATTTGAAAAAAAATTAATTTTTTTACTACATTTTCGGAACGTAAAATATCATAAAAATATTCCGCCAAAAACCGCTTAAAGATCTGAGTATTATTTACTGAGATATACGATTTTGACTAGAGCGGCCTAAAGTTATTTTATGTACCTACATACGGAAATTGAAACTTTAAATGCGTTTTTCTTGTCACGTTTTTGAAGCTCGTGTACAATATAACTTCAAAATAGGTGATCGCTTTCAAATTTTAACCACATATTTTAAACATAAACGTGCTGTACTGTAAAGAAATTTTTCACTTTAATAGCTGATTTTTTTATAATCGAAAAATGGATTCTTTTTTAAGTGAAAAACGATAGAATTTTATAATAAATTCCCTTATCTTTCGGTGTTATATATCCAGTCATAAACTATCATGTAAATCGCAGAAAGCTATTTTTATTTTAGATTTTCGGGCGATTTACTGCATCTTGGTTATTTAAAATTATTTTTCGATACCAAATTATTATAATTACTATAAATATGTATTCTTCGAATAAAAAAAGCTAAAAAAATATTAATTGTGTTTAAAAAAAATCTTTAAAAACCTACTTATGTATTTTAAGCTGTTGACTGACCATAAACCCTTAAACAGTCCGTCTAATGTTAAGTTATATGGTGTGGTATAAAAAAGGGTATTTTGAAGACAGATTAATACAAATTTCAAATATCAAATATTAAAATTGTATTACTTGAAATTTTGAAAAGGGTAGGTCTTAATTGGAATTTGTAATAAAGGAAGGTCAAACCTAATCAACGCCTATTCCATCATCCACAAGACAGCGATTTATAATCAAAATTCAGCGGCTGTAATAAAACCAGAGTTTATTGCCTTTTGGAGGCGGCAAAGAACTGGGAATTTGCCCTTGATTGCAGGCACCAGGCTCGGCAGTGCAATCAAAAACAGCCAGTCTAGGAGGATGTGGCTTTCAATTACACGGTTACCCAGTTAAAATGCTTTTAATTCAGCGGGTGCAATCATGACTGTCAATAAATCGAGAGGAGCCATAAGAGTCCCTAGAAAAGCCTCCCCGTCTCCATTTATGCCATTTCCCTTTTGTATAGAGCCTGTCAGCCCTGTTCCGCCTTCCGTCCACCAAAAACGAGCTAACAGCAGAAAAAATGGCTGGAAAACTTTTACAGATAGTAGGACAAAAGTGGTAGAAAAAAAATAACGGGCTGCTATAGTGATTTCCTCCCCGTAGATGAAATATCGGGATGGGCGTTTGCACCGCTCGTGCTCACCACCAACCAACTTATGCTTGGGGCGGAGGTGTGCCACCGTCGGTTTTGGCTCTCCTCCAAATTGATAAAATGAAAACAGGCACAGATGCACGGGCCTGTAACACTCTGTTGAACACGATTTCCCAAAATACGCCCATGCACTGTAAATTTGGAATTTGCATAGTTTATGAGAGGGCTGGCTTTGGGGTCCAATTTTATGTTTGGTGACCTCCGCTCTCGGTTAGTTTTTGGTCAATTTCAAAGTGTCTTTCCTTCACTCGAATTTTCCGCGTAAGAACAGTCCTAATACTACTTCTTGTTTGAGATTTAAACATTGAAAACCAAGTGTAACAAACTATAAATGCTTTTTCTTAAGAGGACCGGTAGTATTTATCTACTTCTTTACTTCTTACTTTTACTTTGAAATTTTACCTTTGTATTATACAAAATTCAGTACCTGTGTTTGAATGAGTATTCTTAAAGATTTAAGATGTGGCTGAGTCACTGTGCCACATTATTTATGATGAGAATTAACTTAGAATTATCCCTGGCCAATTTACTTTGCTAATTGAATCTCCTTTGATCTCCTTTGACTTTTTGAATCATGTATTCTTTGATGTGAGAAATTGAATATCAATTTTAATTTTAATTTTTAATCTTTCACCCAAAAATGCTATTTTACAAATTGTAAAAATATTAAATATTAGTTGACTGCTAGCAGGCTTTAATCTCTGGTTTACTGTACCTGATAATCAATTTATAATAAAATAATTTAAAAAAAAGATTTCTCATTTTAAAGTGTTAACTAAAGCTTCTGAAATTAAATAATTTTTTATTAAAAAAAAAAAAAAAATCTACCACTACAAAGATATACTGATAAATTTTTAATTCGGCTGAGTCTGGCAATTAATTTCTCATTTGGCTTAAAAACACCAAGTATTTTGTGTATCACCCTTTCTGCAAGTTTGATATTTTCATAAAAAAATGCAGAGTATACAAGAAGTAATGCTTTGCTCTGTTACTTTACTGCAAAAATTTACATTCAAAATTTAAATGAAAACTATTGTAACAATACAGTTTACTTTTATAATTTTACTTCATATTGACGTAATTTAAAAATAAAGCAATTTGGTTTTAAATTACTTTCATTATACATTAATCGAAGATATCATGAGAAATATATTGCTTTAATTCGTAAGAAAACCACTTTAACTAATATTCAATTGAAAGAGGTTATCCCCAAACAATCAAATATTAAATTTTATTACAAAATTTTACTGTACAATATGTGGATTAGAAAAAGGTTTCATTGTGTTTGCAAATGGTTTCATTTAATCCTTAAAAGGTATCATCTAAATATATCATGCTAAAGGTAACATGGGTGAAATTTCACCCCAGTATATAGTTACATATATTTTAGTATAATAAATACCATTAAATGCAATTAAATACACTATTAGCTTTATTAAACGTTATATTTCACGACAAGGTTATTTTTATAGCAACCTGATAAGTGTACATATGCACAGGCTCTTTCATTAAGCACTTCCTATCTTTAAATTCAAATAAAATAGTGTGAATATATCATCGACATTTTTTATTTGTTTGAAAGGGCTATCGATGCCATTAGGTACGGAATATTACATCATTCAAATATCCGCCCCGGTTTCTCTGGGTGGCGTGAATCCGAAATGTCCAATTTTCCATGACTCTGGCGCATAAATCAGGCTGAATTTGACCGATGGAACGGGTTATGTTGGCTTTGAGGGCCGCTCTGGTTTCTGGCTTATTTGCATAGATTTGCGACTTAAGAAAACCCCACAAGAAAAAGTCTAACGGGGTCAAATCGCACGATCTCGGTGGCCAGTTCACATCACCTCCACGTGAGATGACCATGTCCTCAAATCGCTCGTGCAAAATGCCCAATGTGGCATGAGCTGTGTGGCACGTAGCGTCGTCCTGTTAAAACTACATATTATTGGTTTCCATATCATCAGATTCAGGCCAAAAAAATGATGATTACTCATTGACCTATAGCGCTCGCCCTTGACGGTGATGGCCTGTCCAACGTCGTTCTCAAAGAAATATGGACCGATGACGCCGCCAGCCTAAAATCCGCACCAAACATTGACTTTTTTCGGATGCATTGGACGCTGTTGGATCTCATGTGGATTGGTATCGTCCCAAATTCGGCAATTTTGTTTGTTGACATACCCATTTATCCAGAAATGGGCCTCATCGCTGAAAATAATTTTTCGCCCGTAAAATAAGCGAAGCGCGCGGAACGTTGCCCGAACAGAACACTCATTTTGATAAAACAATTTTATCATTTGGACGTGTAGTTGAACGCTATATCCGTCCATGGTTATTTGGCAAAATGACAGCTAATTTGATAGATATAGCTTCAACAATATGGCCGCTATCAACTGTCAAAGTTCGGAAGTACCTATTGGAAGACGATAATTAACACTTTCCCGCCAGCCGCCGTATTTGCAGTTCACGGCATCTGACTGCTCTCTAATTCATATTTTTTTCCAACTACCGGCGGTGTTGTGAATATAATCGCATATCGTTTATTGACCGGCACATTCCTTTGAATTTAGAAAAACAAATAGCTCTAACTGATAAATTTGCGACGATCAACTGAGTAAGAGCGCTAATATTCGATATTTCGATTCTTATAAACCTTTCTTGTTCTGTTGTGTATGTACCACCCGTGGTACAAGCCGCCCGATGGGACAGTGGACACAAGTGGTACATACATATGCCGGCGAGAACGTGTTAATGTTAAAAACTGTCAGGTCTTTTTCAAATTTGAGAAGCGCAACTTGCCTGGGATGAAATTTCACCCTTTAAGGATTAATCTTAAAATGGTTTTAGATAATTTGAAGGTAGTTTCATTTAATCTGAAAAATGTTTAATGCGAAAATGCTATAAAATGTTTAATCCGAAAATGCTAAATAATAAATAAGCATCACAAAATTATTAAAAATCAGTGAAATAAACTCTATCTTTCGCAAAATTCTGAGGTGCGTTTAATCGAACATTTACCACTGTAGAAAAATTTCTTAGCGTGCACTGATCAAGAGAGTGATCAGCGTTTACTAAAGCCCCATAAATCAGGCCTCTCCCGCACCAATAAGGATCTCATAATATGAGACTCATATGGTGGTAGAGGGCCAAGGCAAATACATGGCAGGTGGCAAATCAGGCCTTGGACGTGTTGCCAGAAACAACGTGTCCCTTAGAAGCAATAAATTTGAGCTCGTAGTTTTGATTCACGACACAGAAATGCTGCCTGATGGCTTGGGCGGCCCAATTGAAAGGTGCGGGTAGACGGAATTATCACCGTCACTGATTGATATTGTCAAGTGGATCGGAATAATGCGGCAGTTTCATTCATTCATACATTCGTCCCTTTGATTTTGTGGGATGTGCTCCAGGACAATGAGAGAATGCCTTACAATCAGATTCTGAAACGTGGGTGATTATACTTGGAGAGTTGCAGTAGTTGCACATTGTCCAAATCCAAAACAAAGCATCCTAACAAAGTCACGTTCTGTTGCTTTCTTCTGTTGTTCTGGTACCGTCGCGACGCCGACGACGCCCATGATGAAACTCTCGATTTACATCCAGTGCGCACTTGACGGTAATTTGGGTGCCTCGGTACCTGTTCCATGGAGCTGTCTCAGTGCCACCTCATCGGCGCTTTAACAAAGGGTCCCCCAGTCAGATGCACTGTGAATGAAAAGTAAATCTCCCGTCTACGGTCTTTGATTGCCCCCATCGCTCCACTTCAAAGGAGTAGTCTTTCCAACTGACGACGGCGATGACGGCGTCGGAACATTTACCTGGAGTGTCACGTCGGCAACAAACTGCGGCTGAAGTGCACCTTAGACGGACGGGCTTTGTTGCGACAGGTCTCCTTATTTCAGGGCAGATTTATGTTTCGCAGCTGAGATAAACTAAGATTAATTTTTCATCATCTGCAAGGGAAAGGGAGTGGACCAGTTCCGATTTTAGCTCTTCTTTGACGCATACAATTGCTGTATTTAGCTAAAAACAAAAGCGCTGAGTTTATGGGAGGAAATATTAGAAATGTCTCAAGATTTGTCTGTATAGCTTTATTTTATAGCCGCGATTTATATTAACATAAATACAAAAATTGTTTGTCCTATTAATAAAACTAATGACTATTATAAATACTGGAGAAATAGATGATCTAAAATGATCTAAATTAAAAAATTTATCTAAATACTGTCAAAGGAACATTATTGTATGAAGATATTTGTTAGAAAATTGAATTAGATCAAACCGTTTCTAATTTAGATCAATTATTTCAACGTTGGATAATGCTTAGAAAGACACCTGTGATAGATAATTTCTTCTAATACGGCTTATTCACATCTTGCTTGCCAAAGTCTCTAAGAAGACCAAATAAATTATTTAAGTTGCAATTTATTAATTTAATAACTTTTTAAAGCCAAATTTCCTTTGTGAAAAAATAAGCATTTTTGAAAAAGGTAACTGGGGTCAGTAAAAACTTTTCACTAGAGCACAGTGAATTTTATAAAATTGTTGAGGTTTTTTCTGAATGTACTTAAAACGCTCCCCCACACCATGAATAATTGATTACCAAAGATAAATTTAAGATAGGTTTTAGACAAAGGTAATTATAAGAAATTTTAAAAATTTTTTGTTTAACATACCAATTTGAAGGGATTTAAAAGGTTTATTTTACACCAGTAGTGTGCCAAGAAAAAACAAATTGTAAATGAGACAAATAGAAGAAAAGATTCAAATTTGAAAAATATTACTTTGATAAAGATCTTGGTGGGTGGAACGCTCTGGATGAGAGAAAATTAAATATACTGCTGCTAGTGAAGACCTCATAAACTATTTACAGTCTTGCAAATTATTTGCCTTTACATAAACAGCCATTACATATTTTTGTAGTATTCTAACACAATGCTTAGTTAACGGAAATGTTCGCTATGTGGAAGCTGTACAGTTCGCAAACCAAGCCGGATCATATTCTCGGACTCCCTAGCGACTATCAGGGCCATCGACAATCCAAACAACTCAAAACCGCTAATCAAGAATTGCCGACAAACGATCGTAAACAACAAGGGTTTCATCAAGCTGGCCTGGGTCCCGGGACACATGGGCATTCGGGGGAACGAGATAGCGGACCCCTACGCCAAAGCCCGTTTCTCCCCTACCGACCAAGAAGAAGAACTCCCCATGGCATCACTAATCTGGAGAACATGCAGATCGGAGATATATATATATAAAAGACGCTAGCAATGTTGGGAAAGGAAGACGACCTTCCTCGCCACCCACTGGACAAGGATTGATCCCCCGCTCTACACCCAAGCATGACTAGAGCTGAAGGGATTGCCGTCTTTAGAGCCAGAGTGGGACACACTCTCCCCTCACACGGGCACATCTTCACCAAAAGCCCCAGGGCGGGATGCCACTTTTGTCAGCGCCCCCTCTCCTCCCAGCACATCCTGAGGGACTGAACCCTCTCCCGTAGAGCCTACGGCGGCCCCCTGCCACCTCTACCCGCTCTCCATGACCCATCCACACCCGAAACCCTACTGTCAGTGCTGACCAGCCTCAACATGACCGCCAGGCTGTGAGCTGGACGTGACTACAACAGTTAAATTCCCCAAAAATACATACAAAATAAAAAAAAAACACCCCCTCCTTCTTAACTTTCCTCCCTCCCTAGATCTAAGACATATCACCCCGTAGACTTAAGGCTTGAACTGTAAATGAAATCCTATTTGTACTCTAGGCAACTGACCTCGCGACTGATTAGCTTAAGGTTAGAATATAAGCAATAATTTTGTAAGAACAAGAATGAATTTTGTAAGAATAAGAATGAATTTTGCTAGAATAAGAATATTGTACCTAGCCTGTAAGATGCGCCATATGGGCTGCGTCCCCAAGTGCGCTAGAATCCTCAAGTAGGGCCCAATTTAATTGTAATCCTACTTGCAAATAAATAAATAAATAAATAAATGCTTAGTTAACGAATTTTACGAGTATATTTTACTGTTAGAGAAAGAATGTTAACACTTTTATTTATAATATATATGGTACTACAATACCATATATGCATATTTATATAATATCCACAATAAAGCCTAAAAGCCGGCAATGTCAGTTGAATTCATGAGAGCTGAATCACGTTTTAATTTTTATAACTAGATTTAAGGATGTTGATTTTATTCCCTTTTTTTTTTTAAAGTGAGCCAATTTGCCTCATATAACAAAAATAAGGCGTTTTTGGAAGAAAAGTAAATCAAATGCAATAATTTTAATACAGAATTTATTGTTTAAATCTTCGCTTAAAGCATTTCTACATATGAAGTCTGTTTTTTTGAAAGAAATTTACCCAGAAATATTGAATACGAGAATTACGTCTTATGTTAGATCTTCAAAATTTGTTCAGCTTTGCTTTTGCTAACGGGCACAAAACGGCTTACGTTTCTACGAACCATTGTGATTCCAACTTCAGTTGTTCGAAGTTTTATTAAAATTTTCTTTCAAGCCATAAATTTTTTGTATGTATGAATAACGACGAATTCATTTTATAAGTCAAATTGGTATATTAAAATGTAAAACTCGGAATGAAGGGGTTGGTGGAGGGGAGAAATTAATATTTACGTGTATTTCATTACGACACTTAAAACCAACATACATATGTTTAAAAAAATAATACTTAAGTTTTTTGTAGGTACGAGTATAGGCTCAGTCCGTTAATCTAGTGTTATTATAGTAATAACTATTATGATGATGAACATAATAACTCAACAATGAAATTTACTGTGAATTTCTTTATACTTTAAGAATTTGCACCATTAGACGTAAATTTGGTGGTTGTTACATATTTAAAGCATCCATTTACTTTTCTGTTTCTATGCGAATTCTTTATATTTAATAGTATAATATATTGAGGATATAATAAATCTTATGAGTGCGATAGAGGTTGTATTTCTTGTCGAATTGGATCAAATTTGGTTAACATATTCTTCGTAGCAATATATTTATGTATATGTTAAGGTCGCAGATACGGATGGGAAGTTAAGGACTACACTCCTTAATGTGAAAATCATTAACGATCAAATTCGCTATATCACTAACCGCAAAATTCTTGGTGGTGGTTCTAATAAAGCTGCCAATTTTTAACGTAATTGTGTAATACTCTTGAAATTCTACCGAATGTAACAATACTCTTACTTCACACGGTTGAAGAAAAATAATAATTAGTTTTGATCGCTATTTTATTATAAATTATTATTAATATTACAATAATTATCAGATCCTCTTTCCTTTGCGCAATGTTTGCATTTCCCAACTTGATCTCATTAATGAATCTATAAAACTTGATAAAAATCCGGTAAAGCTGATAGCAATTTTGAACCGATTTGCTTAATAATAATTTAATATTTTACTCAAAAAATTTCTACAATTTGATGTACCGCGAGTCACGAGTTTTAATATCGGGTTTTAGAATTTTCTATATAATTTGGAAAATTCATTGAAATAAACAAAACAAATTGTTATTACTGTAGCTAAAACTAATTATTAAATAAATATTTTAATTGCTTTTTTACGTCCAGAACTATTGTAAGTACTTTAGAGTAAAAACGTATTATTAATAATTGTACATATTACCGCAAAACATTTCACTTAAAAGAGGTTAACCTATATGTACAGGGTGGTTAGGAAGTAAATAGGCTTAAAAATACACTTTTTTTGACAAATTCAGTTTTATTGATACCAATGTAAAGTAGAAATATGGGAATTAATAATGGAATATAATGTAGCACGTCGGCAGACGTCCGTTCTTTTCGCAAAATTTTGAACCACATTTTGCAATAAAGCTACGCTTATCTCGTCAAAATGTTGTGCAAACTGCTTCTGGTAATGCCCAATTTCTGCGAACATTGACGAATTGATATTCCAGGCTCATTCTCAACACTTTGCTGTACAACGGCTATGTTTGAATCACTACGGCCACTACGAGCGTATTGTTTTGGCCTATTGTCAGCAACAGTACCGTGAGCCTCGAATTAAGCGATTAAATTACGCACAGCGGTCTCAGAGGGAGCCTGATTATGAGGAAAAGCTGCTCGAATTTTACGAAGTGATACCGTAAAATTTTCACCATTTTGATAGTAAATTTTCAATTCGTTGTCCAAGAGTGTAGCGTTCCATGGTTAAAATTTCCCAAGTTTTTACTAAATAAATGTCAAAGGATGACAGCTAAATTATTGATATTTAATCATTTAACAGCCTATTTACTTCCTAACCTCAAATTTGCCCACCCTTTATATACGAAAAAAATGTAAAATTTTTGTTAATGTGTAGGAATTTTTTTTCGTTAAATTAATTATTCATTTGCATGTTATTTATTCATATATGTATTTAAGTGTAGAAAAATGTTTTTTTTTCTTTGATTTAAAAATAATCCAAAATAGCGGAGTTGTGGTCACTTCCGAAAAGGGTTGAACGCGAGGCTCTGGCGTAAATATTCAAAACAATCAAAATTCATGGGTAAACTATTTTTAATAAGTGGTTTCGAGAAAATTTAGTTTTTAAATTTTGATACATAAAATGTCTACAATTTTCATGATGTCTAGTCCTCGTCTGCTAATCCAGGGTTATATGGCGTATTCTTGGAATATTGTACTAATGATTAGTAATTTTTAGAAAATTTTATATACCATAGGGTAACCCGCTTAAAGTTCTTTGTTGTAATCCGTGCTTCAAATAAATATTTTACATGAGTTATTTATTAATTAAAAATAAATGAAAAGGAAAATTGAAAAAAAAAAATAAATGAGAACGAAAATTGAAACGAATTATAAAAGATTTTTATTAAAATAAAATAATACTAAAATATCAATTTCAAGCTAGAGAGTTTAGTTTTCACCAGATAACGCATTTTTTCTGGGGATTCATAGGAGAACCCAAAGGGCAATTGAACATTTTGGAGAATTCGGGAAAGTTTGCAAGGGCTGCAATTACCCTACCTTTATTGTTGATATGCCTGTCGGTGTCCAGGGCGTCGTCAATAGTGTCCGTGTCGTCGGTGCACTGAGATTGGGCGAAAGCGATGAAGAACAACTGTTCACTGGTCCGGTGGCCCAGCTGAGGGACAGATTCTGCAGCACGACTGTCCGGATTATTTTTGAGCCATTTTTGATATGCCCGGAAGGCTAAACTTATTCCTACATTGTCGGCGATGTTCTCGTTGAGTGAAAAGTGAGCATCAACATTTTCGTATTGGTTGAAGTACTCGACGAGACAATTCAGCCGCTTATGGAGCTCCTCCAAAGTAGCCTTCTTCCACCAGTTCCTGAGCTCTCCATTGTGATCGAATTTGTGGCCAAAGTTGTCGAAGGCATGAGTGATTTCGTGGCCTATCAAGAACCCAAGAATGCCGTACTTTTGGAACTGGTTGTAGTTAAGGTGATAGAATGGTGGAATAAGGGACCCAGCTCCCACGAAAATTCTGTTGCTTGAGATATCGAGCTGGGCGTTTACTGCGGTGAGTGGGGGTGAGGGATTGTATAGCTCCAGATTGTAAACCTCCCACTGCTCCCTTTGAGCGTATGACTTCAGTACAGAAATTGAGTTCTCTAAATGTTTGCCCTTCTCCACCGCAACGTCAGAATATATCTCAGACATTAATGTCCGATTGTAATATTTACTCTCAACTCCTAAAGCTTTGAGCTTAACATTTTCAAGCTTCTGTATGACCCTTTGCTTTGTCTCCGGATCCAACCACTGGGACTCATTGAAAATGTTTTCTAAATCGGTCTTAAACTCGTTTGTCATCCGAATTGCATCCGTCCGCCTCTTTTCCTTCATGAACACTTCACCAAAGATAAAGGCCGCTGGAAGATTGAAGTATTTCATAACTTTCTCTACGCAATTTATCGCCCATTGGCTTTCATCTGTGTAGATATAATCGGCAGTAAATTGTTTAATCAGGAAAAGGGAAAAGCGTCCCATCAGGTAGTTGACGATATGAAGTTTCGGTTCTTTTGATAGTACTTGGCTTAAATTTGAGTAATAATCCGTTGCAATCATTCCTACTATTTCCGAGTCGTTAACGGGTTCACCGCGGATTATGCTAATGTACCTGCGCCAATCTATACCAGGGAATTTTGTGTGCATCTCTGAAATATTATATCGTTCGTACACTTCGCTTGAATGTGTCTGGTCGACAGAATTCGTCGATATGCCCGCAAGAACTGTCTCAAATTCAAGGTATGGTCGAAGATATTTAGTCCTACCGGTCATTTGCCCATAAAAAGACATTAGCACTCTGATCATTCCCATTCTGCTACTTACATCACTATAGTATTTCGGACTGCCGAAGGTTAAGTAGGGTTCACCAAAGATTACAATATTATGAGTTGTGTCCAGAAAGTCTGGCCCCACATAGGATCCAATTATGTAGTCTTCATTATGGGCTTTAATATTTGCAGCTAGTGCAAGCCAGTCAATATCTTCTATACTGCAATTTTTAAAATCCAACGATGGGCATCCTCCCAATGAGCGTAGATACTCTTGGATTGGTTCCACTTTTCGGTTTTTGATTGTATTAATATCAATACAAGAATCAAAGTAGGTTTTGATCTTCTGTCCAATGTCGTTTGAGTCTTCAAACCTCATAGATTCTTTCAGTATTTTGAGCATTTTATTGTTGACATAGTACTGCATCACTTGAGACACAGAATTTGCTCTATTCTCATGTGAATTAAAGTTTTTCCATTTGCCACACGCGTATTTAAAGAAATCATTGCAAGGATCCTCTGTTTCATTAATATAGCTCGACATCATCGCAGAACTAATTGCTAAAATCCGATCATCTTTTAGATCACATAGTTGCTCAATCCCATTTAGGACAGTGGATGGGGGTGTAATTACTGCGGATGAATAGATTATCCTAAATAGAGATAATAGGACGCCGAAAGCTACGACAAGTCTTGTCATTTTTCAACGATTTTCTGACTGTGACAATAGCACTTTTTGTAGATATGAAGACAACTAACATACCAACAAGCAATATACTGTGTATGCCCACAAGTGTCGCACACCTGTTAAAATAAAATTATCAACGTTAGCGATACAGTTTAGCCAAGGACAGGCATGACGCAATTACCGATGAAACATTTGTCAGGTGTTTCGAGGTGTTACGAGTATTTCGGCTTCTATTTGTGAAGTTAGTCACTTTGTAAACCTTAATCATATTCTGACTGAATTTGGAAATTCAATACTCTAAAATTTTGTTGCGTTGTTGGTTAGGTTACACTGAGAGAAAAACTATATTACAAGTACAAATTATACTATTCCTACTGTATTTTTCCTTAACCCCAAAATACAGGTAAAATTTAGGAAAAAATACTTTTGGAAAACCAGCTATGCGATTGTAGTAAAAACACACTTGTTATCCAGTTTTACAAATAATTTTTTCAAGTCCCCTTGACCTTTTATCGTTGTTTTAAAATCGTTTTCAAAAGTGAATTGATTTATTTCGCTTTCGGGATTGTAAAAGCCACTGAATATTAATTATCACAGTTATGAAAAAATATCCTTGTATTTATTGTAGAGATGTACAAATAATTTGTCTTATCTTACTTCTCAACCCCTCTTATCGCTGTTAAAATGGTGAAAGTCGTAAGATTCCGGTTTTCCATTTTTGTATTTATGAGATTTAAAACTTGATTAAAATCGAAATCATTAATTTTCCTAAAACCCCTCTCTTTTTCCCAGCAATCATCAGTATACCGTCCTTCCCAAGGCACCTCCAGGCGAATTGAATCCTTTTTCGATTAATCACCCGCCGAATCAACTCTCAGCGAAAGCAGAAGATCACTTTTCAAGTCACGTCCAAAGGCGCCGATGTGCACACCTCGAACTCCTTTTTAATGGGACGGCGAGCTTAGGGCTTCGTATTCTTCCTCTTGCAGCCGATTGGCTGGACGCGCTCCAACGCGCTGCTGTTTTTTCCTTGAGTGGCTGCGATGAGTTAAAAGGGCATTTTCGAAAAACTCCCCGGAGAAAATTCAATCAGGCGAGCTGAAAGTAGATTTACTGGGGAATTCAGCGGAATTATTTAATTTAGCACTGTACAGTGAACAACGTCGTACATATGAACGCGCCGGAGCGACGGAGTCGACTTAATTAGACCTTATACTTCTCAAAAGCTCTTTTAACCCTAAATTGGTATATTTAAAATGGAAAATATACCTTGCACCGTGGATTGTGCTTGAGCTAATCAAAGACTTCTCGGAGTATGCTCATCAGAACAACCAAGGTTGCAATTACTAAGTATCTAGTTGCGTGAAAGTTGCGAAGAAATTAAAAAATAAGTAAAATTACCTTATCACTCAGTTCTCCCGTCCGGTTAAAGGCAGTGCTCTCTGGTAACGATGCGTTTAAGGTTCCTCAAATTGCAATTAAACGATGTTGCAGCAGTACCTCTAAGAGTTGTCTCCAGTTCTAATTTGAACAGCTCTCCATAATTGCTAGAAACTTTGGAAGGTTGTTAAAATTAATTAGAAACTACTGTAGCTGGATGCCTCGCCAGTTTGCTTCGGCATCTGGTAATTATGCCTTTGCGAGGTTCTCCATCTGCTGTAAGACATGTGCAAGGAATGTAAAGTATTTCACATCAGTATCAAATTTCTCTTAATATGTGGAGAAAGCGTTTCGGTTTAACTGTCCGCTTGTTAAAACCACTTTTCAAACTTTGAAAATGACCCACATTCCAGTAGGGAATCTAAAAGATAATAATAATGCGTTAATGATTAAACGAGTTTATTCTTAGTGCATAAAATAGAAGTTTTGATATTTCACTTTCTACGGCATTGAAATGGTAAAGTAATTGACCTTAGCTTACAAAAGGTAAGTTTTTTACATTACATGATTATATATTTTTTTAGATATACTTGTACATTTCTTGCTGAGATATTTAGAAACTAAGTCTACAAAATTAAGACAGGGGAAGATGGTGCAAGACGGGGTACGTAAAGTTTCATGGTTGATAGAACTTCGTTGATTAGTACACAGGAAACTAATATCCTATTGTTCAAACCTTATCAGCCCTCTTATTAATGGCTATAACACGAACATATTTTATATAGTTTTGATAATAAATAATAATGCAGCTTGTCACAAAAATTCCTTATTTTACAAAGTAATCACGCTGCGAATTCAAAACCAAATTTAGGTCGAATCAAATTAGATCAAAATAAAAGAGTTTTTTCTAACTCATTAATTTTATCCTCTATTCAACACGGATTTCAAAGGTCAATCTTCCACCACCAACCTATAAACCTTTGTGTCACGCAGCCTTCTTGATATGGAAAACAATGCAGAGGTTGACGTTATAGCCAACGACTTTAGCAAAGTCTTCGATAAAATCTTTCGCAAAATTATCAATCTAAATCTTAACTATCTAGGCTTTCCTTCCCGACTCAATTTATGGATTTCTTCTACCTCGATAACCACCAATTGATCTCAATAGTTTTAAATGCCAAACGATCACTTTTTCCCGTAAGCGCACCTCCTCATCTCCCAGTCATTAACAGGATAGAATCTGTCCAGTACAGATTTATCTGCTTTGCGTTGCGTGATCTACCTTGGACAGACCACCATAATCTTCGCCTTATGAAAACCGTCTAAAACTAATCAACATCCAGTCCCTTGCCCTACATCAAGATGTCGCAAATATTGTTTTCCTCCACCAAGTCTTTGCCAGTTCCAGTGATTGCCCTGACACATCCTTCGCAGCATATCCCTTAACACTAATCCCCGTAACGTTAGATCTTTCTCTACCTTTCGCCTTAAAAGTCATCGTACTAAATATTCGAACCCTTTACCAGAATGCTGCGGATGGTCAACAACTCTGCCGCCTTCGATTTCCATCTCATCAAAACGTCCCTTAAGCTTGCCCTATACTTGCCCAACCCAACCCTTGAAATGAATCATTCTGTCATAAATAGATTAATTTAATTTGGTTTATTAGTTTTTTATTTTATTATTATTTTGTTATTTTTATTTATCTTTGTAGCTTGTGTTAAGCAAAATAAATAAATATGATACCTCCTCATTTACAACAACTATAGGGGCGGATTGGCCACTTATAACAAATATATTATCGATCTCGTAATTTTTGTCGTTTACCTCACTACCCCTTCTTGCCCCATTCTTTCCTACTTGTAGAAATCTGTCCTATTTGAAGTGGGCTGAATCGAGTATTTATACTTCTTTATTTGGATACCATGAACAGAAAAATATATACCAAAAATATTAATTAGTATAACTTCGAATTTCAACTATCATTTTGAAAATCTGAGTTATGAGAGCGATTCTTTAAAAAATTACCCAATTAAACGATGGAACTTCACAGTTAACATTTTGCTGTGTCAAATTATTATGAATGAAATGAATTATAGTGGGTACTTTTTCGTCTTTAGATACAGGTCAATCAAAATGAAATTTTAAATTTTAGGCGTATATTAAGAAAATATTACGCTATTCGGCTAACTCTTGCAATACTAACCTGACTACTACTAACCGTAAAATTTAAATTTGATTAGTCAAGTCATGCTTAAATTATAAAGAAAAATGCAACCTTTTACAATTTAGTAGTTTACATAAATTTCCTAAATTCTCTTCAAAAAAGTTTTAATATTTTGCATTTTATTATTTTTTTCAATGATGAAAATATATTATTAAAATAAATAGTATCGCAGTATTTCGTAGCTGTATTTATTTAAAAGGTTTGCTTATCGATTTTGAATTATAGCCGATCGGACAAGATTTTCTTGAGTGCATGGTAAAGAGGAAGTGCAAAAAATAATAAAGGGTTAGCTATTCGCATCCTTAGTCATCATTCATCATGAGTAATGAATAAGAGGAACATCCGTCGTTTAGTGCCCTAAATTAATGCAACAAACTAGGTTTTCGCTGCGATAAGTTTTGGCACTCGACGGTGCAAAGTTTAACCAGGTTTCCAGACCAGACTTTCATTGTTCTAGACAAAAACCCATTCGGTCCGAGTTGAACTATACAGTGAACAACTTCCGTAATTAGACCCGAAGTAGTTTGCGTGAGGGTGCAGCACTTTATTGGAATTAGAAAATTTATTCTTCTCAAGAAAATAGTTATTCGCGGGTAAAGGGCCAAATGGGCGTCTGAAGATGGTTTTGTATATGTCTTCAAGTTTTATTAAACGAAAGTGGGTACAGGTAAAGTATGGGCCCACCTCTGTAGCAGGGAGTGAAGTACAAGATACACACATGCAAGATCACTTTAATTTCGATGCATCGTGGGTGCCCTCAGGAATTTCAATTATTGCACTTGTCGGGAAGCTTTGGCGCGCGGCTGAGTAAAATTTTCAACTTTTGAACTTTTCAGCACGAAATGGCTGTTCTCTGGCCGAAAAGATGCTCTTGGTCTGCGAATCAACTAGGGATTACATAAAACTTCAACCCCTTTCTCTATCCCAAGCTCGGAAAGGTACGGAGCAGAATGTGCATCTAGCACCACAAACTTTCAAGTGCAAGTGCAGTTTTAGAGTTAATCGAATTGTTCTAGAGTTTCCGCTTTTGATTAGTTCCGCATAATGCACTGCAATTACTTGTTATGGACAGGAAGTGGACGTGCCCGCTTCTGGTCTAAGGAGTAAAGTTTAAAACAAGCGGCAATGATTCTTGGTATAAGATTCAAAATTCAAATAGCCTCAAGTATTGAAAATGCATTTTATTGAAATTCCACAAGTAGGAGAGCCGGGGGTATGCGTTAACAAATTTTACTTTTTTATTACTTTAACAGAAATGAAATTAGTTAGATATACGAGTATAATTTTTGTCTGTGGTTTTTAATAAAACAATTTCACATATCCTTTGTACTTTCTATAGAGATATCCTATTTTTTAAAAAAGCAAAGAAGAAATTGAATGTTGGCATTTTGTTGTTCCCAATGCTCCTAAATTTTTGTCAGTTACTGTGTACAAATTTTCTTTTCTAAGTAGTTTACATTAAAATTGAAGCAATATGTTTTCTTATGTTTTTTGACTGGTTTAAAAAATTACAATTAAATGGAATCAAACAGTGTTTCTGCTCTCTACAAATAGTTTAATAGTTTAAACTAAAAATATACGTCTATGTTTTCTGACTTCTGAGTATTATCTGATAATTAGTAGAAGTAATTTTTAAGAGGAAAATAAAGAAATTGCAAGTAAGTTCTAAGAATTTCTCGCTGCGGCGTAATACCTCTACCTTGAATTGTAACAGTAAAAGCGAAGAGTCGTGTCGCTGCGGTTTTACAGCAGGTTCAAATTAATCCTGTTAATTTCCATACATTTGCATCTTGCCCAAGTTGTTCGTCAGATGAACAATACAATTTCAGAAATTCATTAAACTGCTCCGTTTCACTCGCCGTAATCGCTAAAATCCAGGCCGACACTAATGGAACCCTCTGAATTGAATTAAAATTAGATGAGCCCAATTAATCTCCGCACTAAGTCCTTTTTGGACGTAGCCAATTTAAATTTTGATTTAGGCAATGAAAGTCGACTTTAATTGCGCGACGGACTTTATTAGGGCAATCATTCATTGCGGGGAGGTTGGAGGATGGTGATAACATACAAGTGGTTGTATGGTGAAAACTTTATTATGGGGTTTCAAAGAACTGCATTAATTTGAGAATCGGCGACGACGACAACGACGATGACGTCATCAAAAACAGGAAGCCCGAATCCCGCATCCCCAGGATAAATCTGAGTGAATTAGCGCTCGTACAAGAAACACCCTATAAATAATGTTAACACGAGATAGAGCTTATTCGGAATTAAGCTGGCCCGGCAGTGACAAAGTGCTGTCGTTTAGTTACCCCGGCTGCCTGGATTACAAGAAAAGACGCAGGACGACGAGCAGCACATTTTTCCAGGAGCACTCGCAGCGTCCTAGTCTATGGGGTGGGAGCAGAGGATAATTTGCAAAATGTTTTTGCCTAAGCTCGAAAATGGGGGCACGAATGGGTTAATTTATATCGCCCTCGATTGCATGGAAATCGAAAAGCAGTAGTATTCGAACATTAAAAACTGTCCCTAAGGGCTGCACAGAGCGCCGTATTTCATTAAGTCCACATGGTGGTGGTAGATTTTACTTATCCGGGTGGTTTGCCGACGATCAGCCGCCCCCGCAGAAGAATCATCAGGGCTTAGAGCTGCAGGGCATTTGCTTACATTGCTATCGCCGCGGAAACTTGAGAAATCCATTAAGGCTTAATGCACGGAAAAAGAAATAATCCGATTATCTGCGGGGATGGTGGGTCGCATTAGCCCTGGAAGCCCTTCACCAACTCGCCCGCAGACAAATATGATCCCCTTTGCCGCCCACAGATGCATTATTCGCAAAAGTAAAAGCCGAACGAGCCCGAGATACAGGCGGGGGCGTAACGTGCATAAACATTCCCCCGTTCCGTACAAGTCTTCTTGCTAAAGGCGCTGGGATTCACTCTGAGTTTGTAGCAAATCCGCAAAGTTTCAATTTAATTTGAGATTCATAGTCCTGGTGGAGTTTACTTGGGACGGGGCAGGAGTTTTCTTTAAAAGGCTTCTCTGGGACCAAAGGAAAATGCCGTGGAAACAAAAAATATTTCTCACGATTTTGCACATTCTTGCCACCCCTGGGACGAAAGCACTGCAGCAGCCATTATTAGCCCGGTTTTCATTATAATTAATACCATCCCACTTCCTCCGCACGCCCTTTTGTAGAGGACAGAAGTCAAAGGAATAATTGAAAAACTTTTCAAGAAAAGGATATGTGAAGATTAACCCGTACCCCATCCTGTCGCAATCAGCGTCGATTATCTTTGCAACTTATCTCCGTCCTTTGAATTCCATAATTCACGAAATTAAGGGGCTTTGTGCCTTCACCGGGAATTTAATAAGAATCGCGTCCTGTGAAACTTTCGTGAAGGTTAAGGGAAACAAGGGGACACCTATTCTGGTGTTCAAGCATCAAGAAAACTTTTATGGGAAAATTAAATTCCCCGAAAGACTGCACCCCAGTATCTCCTAGGGACAACCTCAGTTTTCCAGTGAGAAACACTGCACCGAGCACTTCTCGGTTCATGTCGCTCCTTCATGCTCAGCAGCCGGGATTTTTTTAAAACTGGAAGGAAGACGTACTTTTGATACAGCGACGATTTGAATTAATGTGATCAGTTTTCTTAATTTTTTTCCTGCTGGTGGTGTATTTTATAAAATCCTGGCAAACTTTCGTAGCATTGCTAGCTAATCTTTTTTATTTTGCTTTCGAAACTTAATAGATTTTAAGATACAATAGAAAAATTATTGAATAAATGAACCTATCCACGGAAACAAAATAATTAGTTCGTTTTTAAGGACATTTTTTAAATTTTTATTTGGTACTGTAAAAATAGTTATGGTGAAATAAACCATAAAATGTAGAAACAAATTTATTGCCTACACTTTTACAAAAATTTAAGCGTTTATTTTTAGAGGAGAAGATAAAAAAATTCTAAAAATAGGTGTCACTAGATTTCGTAAAAGTGAAAAATTAGTTTTTGAAAATTTAAAATCCGATAATTTTTACAAAATTTATGATTTGCTAAATGTAGACAACATTTACATTATATTGCTTATTTTTCTATTATTTACTATTTTTAGAAGACGAAAAGTAAAACTCAAAACAATGCACCACTAGATTTCTTAAAAACCCAATAAAATATTTTTAAAAATTTACAATCATTTAATTTTTAGAAAAATCATGAGTTGCCAAAGTTTAGACAGAAACATTTTTACATTATATTGCTTATATCGGCATATCTAATTTTATAGAACGGAAGAAAAAAATCGAAATCAATATGCCACTAGATTTCTTAAAAACGAACAATTTAGTTCTAGTTATATATATATTTAGTTTTAGTTATATATATATATATGATATATATTTATATTTAAATTCTTCCCTTTCCTTCTGTGCGCTTCCGTAGGGGCCAATGCCCTGCGTGCACTACCGCAACTCTAGGAATGCCCTCATGGGTAAAATTTAGAAGTTTTTGAGATTTTCTGCTGTCGTAGGAGGGCCATGTCAATTTAGAAATACTGCAAGTACGATAATTTATCCATTTTTTGTTGCCGATGGAGCCAAAATGGTCCTGAATTCCCTTTTTAATCAACTTTAGGGAAGCGTTAACCAATTCTACCTGTATTTTCGCATTTGTATCTCCTTACCCAACCAGCCGTTTTATATCCTCCTATGATAATATACACTGATATCACGAACATGCCATAGTCAGCTACATACTTGCAACGCAGTCTGGGAGTTAGTGAAAAGAGTTAGTGAAAAGATGCGATCCTAAATTTTTTCTGAGATAAGGCATGTTTTCATGATCACCAACAGTTCCACTTTTAAAATGGTTACATTATCAGAAAGGTAAGCATTTCTTTATTAGAAATACTCCGGTACCATTCTGGAAAATTGTTAGTCTTGCAGTATTCAAGCACCGTCCTCTTCCCATTTTGATCTTGAGCAAACCTCATTCTGAAGCTCGTTTAGGGGAAGGAGTGGGAACAATGTAATCTGCATGACATACTGCTTATACCCTAGGTTCGAGCTTTTACAGTGATTGTATGATTTAGCGATCCAGAATCCTACTCTCTTAACCTGGCTCCGCAACCAGCTGCTGAATACTTTATACGTAGGCCAATAGGAGAAAGATGCAAAAGTACATTGAGGATGTCAGCCGGACAGGATCTTGGTGTTCCGATACGCTTAAACATGCGTTTCTTTGCAATCTACCAACTCATATTACGTTGAATTATTTTGCCAAACGGGACCATCAATCAATTGAACCGTAAGTGAGACTAGAACGTGTCACAACTGTACACATCCACCATAGCTTCTTTGATTGGAGTCCCCATTTTTTACTGAAGTCTTATTTGCAAGCATATGGTTAAAGATTATCTATGATTTCCTTAAACGCTCGTTAATGCTCAACTTTCATAAATTTAAAACCAAGGACTACTCCGATGTATTCGCGCAGCAAAATAGAGTCAGTTTAGCCATCCATATCCATATCCATATTATAAATATATTTCTACTTGCTTATTTAAAATGCGTACGTTTTCTATATGGTATTTATTAATTCTTACTCAAATTTAAAGTTTTTATAGTATATAAGTTTTTATTATATATTGAGTAGGGGAAGGTGGGGCAAACGTTTACTATATTTGAAATTATATATCTTATTGATTAAACTTTTGATTATTAATCTTCTTAATAATTACTATAATAGGAATATATTTTAAGTAGTTTGAAAATAAATAACTAAAATACTGAACATGACATATCAACCCATCTTGCCTCATTTACGGGGTAAAATGCGTTACCCCTAATGGTAAGGATCGGTTTAGTATTACGATTTTGTAAACCTAAATTCCTACCATCTACCGAGAGAAATACATATAAAATATAATAAGAATTCAATTTTTGTGTGCAAGCAAAATTTCGTTTTTACTTACCTTTCTAATACTTCCCCTTTTTGTGATTCTTAGTTAGATTTGAAAGTTTATATGTATACCGAAAAAAATGTTTGTAAATATTATAAAAATGAAGTCTTATTTTAATATTTTATTTGTACGGCCTATAAAAATAATGTAGATTCTCACAAAAAATCCTTATTTTCTAACTCATAGATCTACAAAACTTCTACTTCGTTGTCATTCACCACACTGATAAGGGCGGTTATAGTACATATATTACCGATCCTCATCTTACTTTACTATCTTATTTTACCCAGTTTTCCCCTATATGAAACAGCCGCACCAAAATAAAGTTTTGGACTAACGTGTAGGCACGGCGAACACTATTACGAGGAAACTAACTAATATTTAGTTTTGGTTTAACGTAAGTAATTTCGATAACAACAGATTTTATAGCTTTTATGAGTTGAATTTATTTGTTTTAAACCTTCCTTGCGGAATCTATACAGACCACAACAATCCGCGTCGCACTTAATTCGATATACTTCTACTTTCCAACAATTTATAAAGTCAGCCTTGATTCCTTAAGCCTCTTTTATACGATGGGCCAACAAAACCGACTTTTAGTGTAGGTGAACTTTAACACAGCCTTTCAAAGGAATCCAAGATGTGTATTCATGTCTATAAGTTGGTGAATATTTTAGACAATTAGATTAAATTTTTATTTATTTATGCCAAAAGGGACTCCCCGTACAGAAGCGAACGTGGACAAGTGGCAAGAGCGAAGTGCGATGGGGTGCAATCAAAATCCTTTCCACACGTTGGTATGCGCTTGTTATTAGCCTCTATTTACCCAACTTCGGCCACCGAATGGAACTTGAAATTTTTGTTAGTAAATGCTTGTTGTCATAAATAAAAGTCACTGCTTATTTACTCAAATTCGAATATAATTCGAGAATATTTCAGTATTTGTTAGGAAAACTAATAAATCCTTCCAGAAAAAATATTAAAGTAAAAGCTTACATTTTCCTTCACATAAATATCCAGCATTTCTTATATAGATCAAGTAAAAAGCATTTGTTCGTTTTATTCACTTGGTCCAATGTAACAGAGATGTTTACGAATTTAATTTCCAAGTGTAACACTGACTATGATCCTACATTAGATAGTCGTATTTTTTCTAAAAATTAGCAAATAATATTTATGTTATATTGCTACATACATATTAGGTCTACCGGAAAGTTCTGTCCGATAATTTCGTGTCAAGTTTGAATATATTTGGATATGTACGTTTGAGTTATATGTGACTGTATATCTTTATAATTTCATTTATTATGTGCCCTTCGAAATTAAATATAACAAAGATAACTTATGTCATTGTCAGCGTGTCGAAATTTGTTAAAAGTTTGTGGTGAAGATGCTGTTTCGGACAGAACGTTTAGGAGAGTTCGAAAAATTTAAAGTAGGTGATTTCGGCCTTAGTGATAAGCCACGCTCTGGGCGATATTTTTAAGACCATGATAGATCAAATGATGAAAAATGGATTACATATGAAAGCATCGTAAGGAAAACAGCGTGAACCTGAGAAATATGCCTTCTTCACCTCTACACCGAGCTTGAGCCTTAAAAAGAGATGGAAAATTCTTTAGCATCGACAACACTCCCCAGACCTTAACCATTAGATTTTCACCTATTCGTTTCTTTATAAAATTATTTTATGAGAAAAAAATTAAAATATGAAGAAAATGTTTACGTTTACAGTAGTGCTGCTGTAGTTTTTCGCATCCAAAGATTTTCTTCAAAAATAGGTTTTATAAATTGCCATCCTGCTGGGAAGAAGCCATAAGGAACGATGGAAATTATATCGTACAATAAATCTAGTTAAATATGTTAAAAATTGTATCATTTTCCTCCTCTTCAAAAACAGACAAAACTTTCCGGTAGACCTAATATTATATTAATTTGTTGCAGGAAAATACGTTAATTTACATATCAGTATGTTAAATAAAAAGCCAAATAACTTTCAAAATATAGGAAAGAACCTAAGAGACCGTTTTATTGATTGCTGACATATTATTTTGTAGTATACCCGCAAGTTATCTGATAAAGAGTAGATAAATTTTTGTTTCACATATGCCTATTACTTTATCTGGCTGGTAAACCTCGTCATAAACTAATAGACAGACTAATAGACATTATTTTTTGTCTATCTAGCTGTCACGTTCTTATTTTGTAATGTTCCTGCTCGTTTTTCCAGCTAACTTTGTGATAGCTAATTATTAGATATTTTATAACTGGTAGTAGACTTGGGTGGTGGAAAGATTTGCCTGATGGATATGTTATCTATTAGAAGGTTACTATCTAAAACTACGAGGGTCGTTCAATAAGTCCTTAGAAGTGTTTCTCCAACTAATTAAAGTCATCCAAAAGAAAGGTTCTCAAAATAGGCATCTATTTGAGCAATGACCTTATCGTCCGATGTGAATTGTTATCCGCTGTCTAAAAGATAAGATAAGATAAATAAGATTTTATAAGGACTGAGCGAACCTCGTACATCAGCAACCGGTGAAACTGCCCCTAAGATCCGATTTTTATATATTTTTTTTTATTTTTCATGCATATTTAATTTTATGTACATTTTATAATAATTAATTTATAAGTCGTATATTCTTTCATACAAAGTGTTTCCAGACAAGTGGCTATTTCTAAACTAAGTACACAGACGACGTGAAAATTCATTTTTAAATTTTCTTTTAGGGCCCCGTGCTAACTTTTTTCCTGAGTGAGTTTTACGAAATCAGACCAGCTCTTTTCAGCCTCATTAACACCTAAAAATTTTATTGTCCAGCGTTCACAACACAAACATCTTTTCATCAATCAACGGGCATCGCGCCCGCTCAGGAGCCACGAATTTTTGACAACTTTTTAGAGAACGCCCGTTACCAGGGCGGGATCCCATTAGAAGCATTAATGACGCTGCAAACTCACCTCATTCCTCTAATTACGCGAAAAAGCGGATATGCCCGCATCTACAACGTGTACAACGGCGTTCTGGCAGCATTTGAGTTTTAAAGGCTTCGTTAGCGGTGGCTTTGCCGAAAAGGATAACTTTCTAGAGAATGCTCGGGAGCAGCAAGAGCAGACCACCCCTCGGTAGCGGCCCCTTATCGTTCCAAATTACTCAAAATTTGCTCGGTTCGCCCGTACCCTTTTTTCTTTTTTTTGTTGTTGGAGAAACGAGCATCCCGGAGATTTGTCCGGGACGGGTGCGGAAGAATGCAGCGGCAAGCATTTGTCACTGTCACGGCAGCATTAAGCCAAAAGAGCTCGCGTAGAGATATAAATTTATCAGGGCTCTCCCACACGTAGCCGGGTGCAGGTGGGGTGTGTCGGTCCTGTGCAGCCGAGTCGCCGTCATGGCTTTGTTATGAAATCAAACAGTCCCGGAAGGGCGGCATTAATTTATCATAAATTCAGGGAAAATCCGAAAATTGCTCAGGAAATTTCTCGGTTTGCTTGGACACAAAGGGAAATTTTAATTTGGGGCTCTGCTTAAGTGCGACCGGTTGCTGGGCCTGATTATGAATTTCCTTTTATTAGGTGCCCTTCAAAGGACAAAGGAGCTAATGTTTAAGTTTGGAGGAAGTCGGTTTCGTGCAAAAATCCCCCCTTTTTTTTTTTTCTTTCTGCTTTTCTCATGAAATTGTTTTTCGTCCATTTCTGTCCCCTTTTTGCAAGGCATGTTTGTCGCCCAAGTCGGAAACAGGTCTTCCGGGAAGGCAAACTTCTAGCGCCACGTGGTTCAAGCCTGGTTCCGGGCGGAAAGAATCGCTAAAGGAACTCAACTTCGCTCAGGCGAAAATGGTGAAAATGTTTTCCCATTGTTTCCTCATTACCATTGCACACGCCGGAAAATTGGGTCAGGGCAACGAGGATTGGAATTAAAGCTTACTCTCTGAAACGAAAATGTTTTTTTTCCGGTCAGAATAGCAACAAAATCTAGAAGCTCCTACCCTGCGTGCTTCAACGTTCGTTGAGTTTTGCGAGTTTTTCAAGGATCCTTCTTCAAAATGCTAAATTTTTTAAATGTAAGCTAATGCCACATGAACAGTGTTTGATTTAAATTAAGTAGAAATCTTTAATTTTTGAAAATCAACAATTAACAACGATATTCTATGTCGAGTATTTTCAAGCAGCCTGCACTGATATATTTGATATATTGTATTTATTCCCAGAACTTCGCACGCGGCTTATTGAGTTTTCTTCCAAAATCACTTAAGCATTCTTACGTGGTGAGTCAAACTGTGAGAAATTTGAAAAAAAAATTGACAAACAAAAAAACTTCCAAAAACCCAATTTGCAGATAAATTCGTGAAGCGAGCTCGTGAAACTGGAATGTTGGTGGATAAACTAAACCGTGTACGTATTCGTACGGTGCTCGAAATCGAAAATATTGCTGCTGTTGCTCAAAGTGTGCAACCATCAACATCAACTCGTCATCGTTCTCAACAATTTGACATTGCACGCGAATTTTGCGTAAAGACCTTCAGTGCCGGATTTACCTAAGACGGGGCCCCAAGCAACCTCAGGTTTTCGGGGCCCTCATTCTAAAATTAACCCCCCCCCAATATTTTAAAATAATAAATAACCAGTTAATTTTGCAAAATCAATATATTATACAGTTTACTTATAATTTACGAACTAAATTACAACTTTTTCCTACTTTTCGCAGTCGCAAATTGATAAATGACATCATCAAAGTCAAGTTTTTGAAGCTTGTCTTTTTCGATAAAAAGTAACGAAAGACACGAAATACGAGCGACCGAAGCGCCAACTATACGCGCGAAATACAGTTTTGAACTAATTTAAATTCGTTTGAGGACAATGAATAATCGATATTGTTTACATGGATTTTTTCATTTCGCATTTTTTATTTTTTTTTTTTTTAATTTCCGAATGTATTTTCAACATTTTTCAATTTTGGGGGCCCCTGTCCAAGCGGGGCCCCAAGCAATTGCTTCCTTTGTTTCCTGGTAAATCCACCACTGAAGACCTTGCCATGAAGCCATATAAAGTACAATTCGTACAGCAGCTAAAGCCGGTTGACCATCCGAACCATCTATGGTTCGCAAATTGGGCGAATGATCGTTTGGCCGAAGATCTTTTCCACCTCATTTCCACCTCGATGGTTATGTTAATAAGTCAAACTGTCGCCGTTGGACTATTATCTTTGGGGAGCGGTGAAATATAAATGTTACGTCAATAAACCAGAAACAATTCAAGACCTCAAGTACGAGATTCAAGCTGCTATTGCTGATATAAGGCCCGAAACAATCGAAAATGTACTCAAAAATTGGGTTGGCCGAATGGGCTACTGCCAAGTCAGCCGTCGTCGTCATTTGACCGAAATTGTTTTTCATAAATAAATGACATAAAACAACCTTTCAAATAAATGTTCAACCATTGAAAAATATTGAGCCGTTTGTTTTTTATAACAAAAAGAATTTCCCATTTTTAAATGGGCCACCCTGTATATGAATTCGCTATTTCATAATCAAAAAAAATATTTTTGTAAAATTAAAAACCTAAAGTTTTGCTAATTTTTAGATTTTCCTAAAATTGAAAAAAGCTGAACATTATTGATATTTCGGAAATCTATTAATAATAAACTTCATTAAATGCAAAAATCGTTGGGCAATCACTCCCCATTGCGCACAAGAAAATTGAATTTTTTTTTACCTCATAAAAAGTTGGCAGCCAACATGGAGACGGCGCCGTCATGGGGCTCTCCATCGACGATATTCATCGCGGACGACCATTATTTAACTATTTACGGGATTCGTCCACCTTGAGCCCTTCGTAATTGAAAAATCAATGCTGACGGGATGGTAACGACCACTCGAATGACATCTAAATCCGATAAAGCAAAGGAAACGGCCGCTTAATTGACGTAATGAGACCACGACTTAATTTGCACCCAACACAGTGCCACGGCCGTCGAACACCTGAGTTTTGGGGTACGATGAAAAGATAGGGCAAGAGCAACTCAGACTGTAGGACAAAGGCAAATTTTTGATTTGCTTTAGAAGTGACGGTTAATATGAGTTGTTGGATGTGAGTTAGGACACATACGAAAGGGGTTTGGGTATTTAGTTTTGATCTTAAAAATTAATTTTACCTATTTTGAGGGCCCTATGGTATTCCTCGTGTGTTAATGTACAAAAAAAATATATATAAAATATAATTATTTATTAATTTTTTTTTAAATATAGAAACGATATACTATAGAATTTGGAAGAAACGATTTTCGGCTCTTATTCAAACTATTTTTATGAAAGCTCTTTATTTTGTGGATGACCTAGACTACATACTGGCTCAAAATTTTCGTAATTTTTAAAATTGTATGGCTATGAAACTCAGAATGTGTTTTAAGTTTCGACTGCATCAAACCAGTCATCTTCAACATTTTAAATTTTTTACAATATTATTCGATAAATTTCCAAAACCTCATTCTTAGAAACCCTAAAGGGTAAATAAATGTGATTGTAATACAAAAATAAACGGGCAAGTGTGCGTAAAACTCGTGCCATGAGGTTCCGTAACGTTATATTTTCTTACTCTATCTACCTTGAGAAAAAGGATCTTTACAGACAGACATGAAAACGGACAACAAAGTGATCCTATAAGAGTTTCTTTTTGCCTTTTGGAGTACGGAACCCTAAAATTAATAATTATTATTGTAGTCGAAAGAAAAGCACCCAAACAATACTAGTTAGTTGGGTGTGACAAAATATATAACTTAAAATATAATTGTTGCTCGGCAATGAAAATATGAAACTCATGTTGATATTTTTATTGTTGAAGGAAAAATAAAGCAAAATACTACTATTAGTAACATTTATAATTGAAAAAATAAATAAAAAATTAGCTTAACCAGATACAAATTCAAATAAAACTAAATAATCTTATTAAATCTTAAAATTAAACTTATGTTAACATTTGTTGCTTAAAGTTTAAATTAATAAACTAAAATCATAATTCTTTTATTAAAAACAGATTATAAAATACGAATTCTACGACAGTAAGATTATTTATCCTTAAGAGTTACGCGAAGGTAGATTTTAAATATTGGTAGAATAACTTTTAAACTTCATCTGTTTTTTAAGTTCTCATAATTGTACAATGCAATTTAATTTCTTTTTTGGCAAAATCAAAGTCGATCTTTGCAAAACACAACTGTTATTCTTTAAACTAGCAAAGAGGATTTTTCCATAAATCCTCTACGGTTTCCCATATCCAATCCTGCATATTTGCCACATCAGTGTACACTGATGGGAAGGCAATTCGAGTGCATTGTTGACTCCATAATTTTATCCCGATCAATTTCCCTTGATCAAACAAAGGGCTGCCCTGATTCGGACTGCACCAGGAAGTATTCAGGGCGAAATGACCTGCACAAAGAACAGTTTCAGTCAGATCAATTCCATATAGGCGACATTTATCTTGTGGGATAATTGGAACATTTGTGATAACCAACATGTTTTGATATGATTTCTTTGCGGAAACAGCATATGAGGTCACTTGAGCAGAATTCGGAAGAGTACCAGGCGAGTTTACATATAATACAGCCCCTTGGATAGTTTCATTAAGAGCAAGTATAGCAATGTCGTACTCTTTCGTATCTTTTCGAAAATTTGGATGATTTTTGAAACAAGTGATTCCAACTATTTTTCCACCATTTAAAATTTTCGGGGAATGTATACGAACTGTATCTGTATTTTTAATATCACAAGATGCTGCGGTTATTGCATGCTGTCTGCCGGTTATCAGAGCTCCACTGCACACCACCTCATCTCCTCGTTCTATTGAGATATGGAACTCGTACTGTGGAAGGAGGTCTAAAGGTTTCAGGTAAAATGTGTGACCCCAAATACTCCAATCGTGAACTGCTCCAAATCTATACCCAAAGTCCTGGTGTATAAACCCAGCAATTGGCTTAGTGGACAAAGTTGTAAAGTGTATAGCATTTGATAGTGTAAAAAATGCTACAGTCGAAAAGATAAAATATTTTGAGAGCTGCTCCATTTGAAAGAGTTATCTACTTGAATGATACTGTAGATGGGAATATTTCCATTTACTTATATAGTACAGAGCGGAGCTGTAAAGCGAAAAAGCTTCAAACTCTTAAAATCGCTTGTTACCATATTTGAACATCTGATACTACATTTCCACTTATGTTATCCTTATGTTATTGTGTTTATGCTGCGTCAATATTCGGAACAAGTTTGGAATAGGGCAAATGGGCTGATTCGAACAAAATTTTGCAGGAGTCTTCCGTTTGGTCTAAAACAGAACAATTTCAATTTTTCATCTGTCGGCTATAGTTTAAGAAATGTCACTATATACTGTAATTCTTCGTCCCCTGCATAATTCTATCACTAATCGACACTTTTCCCAAGCGCGCACGTTTCACTACTTTTTGTATGGCCAATTCCTTTTTTACATTGAAAAAATCTTTTCGTGCGAAGATAAGCACACATTTCGGAAACTTTAGCCGACCGAAAAAAATTCTTTTTTATACTAAACGGAAGGCTCCTGCAAAATTTTATTCGAACCGGCCCATTTCCCCTATTCCGAACTCAAGCCCAATATTCTAGCCGTTATTTACGTACGATATTTCATAAAAAGTTAACAGTTTAAAGATTTTGTGCAATACATTGAAGTTTTTTAAACTCCTATATTCGATTGAAGTGAAATAACCTACCAGTTGGTTTTTGAAAAAATAATATCTACAAAAATTAAAAAAGATCAAAGGAAAATGAGTGAAATAATAAGTAATACCTCAGTTGAGTTTCGAAATGCAAACAATTAGTCAAATGAATGAGGAGCAAGTGTACTTACGATATATTCTAGCTTCCACTCTACTGATTTAAATGTCACTAGCTCCATAAAATAAATTATACACATATGTAAGCATTTAGGTTAGGGGTATTTTTGAAATCTATGACCTGTAAAAATTAAAAAGAAACCTTACGACAATCAGAAACAACTTTAAATAAAATATTATGCTGGCATACTATAGTAAGTATATGATTTACATAGAAAGTTTTTGGTTTTATAGTTCACTGGATTACAAGTGAATATGGTTTTAACAAATTATAGCTTTTTCTCAATTACAATTACTTTAATTTCTAAATAACTAAATGTATACATACAGTGGCGAGCAAAACTGTTCCCATGCTTTCATATTTGGATTTTTTGGGCTTTGTTAGCGTAACCACTTATCGAAGCAATGTGAAATAAAATTTGTCTTATTTCCTATCTATATAATGGCACTGACAAACTTTTTCGTAAATATAATTACTGTTTTGCAATTCTCAATGAGTTTTGTCTATTCTAACTCTGGAATTCTTTTCCAAAAATATACCATTAGTTTATATCAAAGATCATCTAAATAACAAGATATGATACTCTCTATACAAGCTCTAACCCATATGCAATTTCTAAAACTCCCTGAGGACAATTTTCTTATTAGATAAAGCAGTAGAGAACTACTGCTTCCCATGTCTTAACTAACCTCTAATAAGAACGAAAGAGATAAGAAGAGGCAGCCAAATATTCTCATCTACAGCAGTTACAGTGTAGAGAATAATGTGCAGCGTTTTTTTATCACGCATTTTTAAATGCGGTACAAAGTCTCTGTTACACTGTGTGCCATTGCGTGCATGGTGTTACTGTCGTCCCCGCGCATTGCTCAGGCAAGGAGAGGGGAGAGAGAGAGGAGAAATTCTGAATCGAAGACGGGGAAAAGGCAGGCAGCACACACAGAGCATATATACGGATACGGGCTGTTTACGTTTTCTTACTGGGCAGCAGGCTCTGGAAAATGTTAACAAGAACAAGTACGGAAATGGCTCGGTTGTTAATATTAGATACTGTTAAGTCTCCAAAAGAAGCAGCATTATTTATTGCAGCTTCAAAAATAAACAGTAAAAAAGAAAAGGAAACTAGCTCATTCTGAAAAAAACATACATATCAGCCCGAAAGCAGATTGCTAACATACATACAGGAGGACAATAGAAGCCTGGAAAGAGGTTGTCGAAAAGAAAACCAATCGGTATGAGTCCGACAGTCGTTCCTTGTACTGCACCAACAATTCAAACCAAATTCAGCTTGGATCATTTAAATGGACTTTGAAGCATGGAAGTGGCTCCGTGCTTGTTTGGGGATGTACAACAAGAAATAGTGTTAGCTCTATCTTCAAAATTGAAGTAATAATGAAGAAGAAATCTATTTGCACATTTTGGGAACAAATTTGCTACTTGGAATTGAAAAATGTGGGCTACCGAAAGAAGTAATATTCCAATAAGACGGAGACCCGAAGCACATGGCTAAAATAGTCACGGAATGGCCGAAAAACCAGAAGTCCAACATCATAAAATGGCCTGCACAGAGTCCTGATGTTAGTTCGATCGAAAATTAATAGGCTTACATAAAATGCCAACTGGCACAGTACTCCGAACCTTCAAAAGGCCTTAATGAACTATGGAGCCGGATTTAGGAAGGGTGGATGACAATTCTGAAACCTACTATATCTACTTTTCTCGCCATTGCCATATGCCAGTATCCTGAAGAGGTATAGATGGCCATCTCACTGATCTACTTGATCTACGATCGAGTTTACATTACTCCCTGATAGCCTATCCGCAGGTTAACTGATAGAGTGCCTTTTACTTCATCTAGCTTATTCTTCGTGATGACATATCAGTCAGATCAAGTGGCCGTTATTTTTTAATAAGATGAAATAAGAAAACTTATTTTGTTATGTTTGCAATCTTTGCGCTCGGACTCTCAATTAATATAGTAGATGTTTTATCAGAGACTAGAGTGGTGAAACACTAGAAAAAAAAATATAAGACGGATTTATCTGGCTGATATTTTATGTATCAGGTTACTGTCTGGAACCCAGTGAAACAGGTCCTTAATTATCATAATTATAACCATGCGTATTTTCTCAATTAATTGACTATGATTATGGATCGACAGATAGGCGATAGCTTATATGTAGATCCGTTTTTCTAATTTTTGTACAGCACGCTAAAATTAAGATTTTTTGTTTGTTTTTCTTTCTTTTATTATCGCTAATAACATATTTAACATTGTGGTTGTTCTGTTAAAGTATCATATATCCAATTAGCCATCTCTGAAATTTTTGTATAAACTTCTGGTAAAAGGATTTTAGAACATTGGCCTCCCCAAGATTTGATACCAAGCAGCAATCCGCTCTGATCAAATAGAGGGCTTCCATGGTCAACATTGCAGAACGAAGTGGTCAAATTAAAGTATCCAGCACATACCATGTTATTGGTCAGTTTATATCCGAAGTCTTCGCATTCTTTACGAGAATAAATACTCACGTTGGTAATCATCAAAGTGTTCTTGAAGGCTTTTTTAGAGTACTGGGCGTAGGTGGTTGTTTGCGCTACGTACGGCATTGTGGTTTGTCTTACTTGAAGGTCAGTCTCAGTAAAAATATCATCACTGTCAACGGACACGATAGCAACATCATTATCGTATATATCCGCACGAGGTGCTCGGAAGTGTGGATGATTGATCACGCACTTGACTTTGTAGACACTGCCACCTGATAGAGTTTTTGCAGAGTTAACACGCACTATGTCGGTGTTCTTGATGCGACAAGAAGCTGCGGTGATAATAAATGTGATTGTAATACAAAAATAAACGGGCAAGTGTGCGTTAAACTCGTGCCATGAGATTCCGTAACGTTATATTTTCTTACTCTGTCTACCTTGAGAAAAAGGATCTTTACAGACAGACATGAAAACGGACAACAAAGTGATCCTATAAGAGTTTCTTTTTGCCTTTTGGAGTACGGAACCCTAAAATTAATAATTATTATTGTAGTCGAAAGAAAAGCACCCAAACAATACTAGTTAGTTGGGTGTGACAAAATATATAACTTAAAATATAATTGTTGCTCGGCAATGAAAATATGAAACTCATGTTGACATTTTTATTGGTGGAGGAAAAATAAAGTAAAATACTTTATAATTGAAAAAATGAATAAATAAATAAAAAATTAGCTTAAAACTAAATAATCTTATTAAATCTTAAAATCAAACTTATGTTAACATTTCTTGCTTAAAGTTTAAATTAATAAACTAAAATCATAATTCTTTTATTAAAAACAGATTACAGAATACGAATTCTACGACAGTAAGATTATTTATCCTTAAGAGTTACGCGAAGGTAGACTTTTAATATTGGTAGAATAACTTTTAAAGTTCATCCGTTTTTTAAGTTCTCATAATTGTACAATGCAATTTAATTTCTTTTTTGGCAAAATCAAAGTCGATCTTTGCAAAACACAACTGTTATTCTTTAAACTAGCAAAGAGGATTTTTCCATAAATCCTCTACGGTTTCCCATATCCAATCCTGCATATTTGCCACATCAGTGTACACTGATGGGAAGGCAATTCGAGTACATTGTTGACTCCATAATTTTATCCCGATCAATTTCCCTTGATCAAACAAAGGGCTGCCCTGATTCGGACTGCACCAGGAAGTATTCAGGGCGAAATGACCTGCACAAAGAACAGTTTCAGTCAGATCAATTCCATATAGGCGACATTTATCTTGTGGGATAATTGGAATATTTGTGATAACCAACATGTTTTGATATGATTTCTTTGCGGAAACAGCATATGAGGTCACTTGAGCAGAATTCGGAAGAGTACCAGGCGAGTTTACATATAATACAGCCCCTTGGATAGTTTCATTAAGAGCAAGTATAGCAATGTCGTACTCTTTCGTATCTTTTCGAAAATTTGGATGATTTTTGATACAAGTGATTCCAACTATTTTTCCACCATTTAAAATTTTCGGGGAATGTATACGAACTGTATCTGTATTTTTAATATCACAAGATGCTGCGGTTATTGCACGCTGTCTGCCGGTTATGAGAGCTCCGCTGCACACCACCTCATCTCCTCGTTCTATTGAGATATGGAACTCGTACTGTGGAAGGAGGTCTAAAGGTTTCAGGTAAAATGTGTGACCCCAAATACTCCAATCGTGAACTGCTCCAAATCTATACCCAAAGTCCTGGTGTATAAACCCAGCAATTGGCTTAGTGGACAAAGTTGTAAAGTGTATAGCATTTGATAGTGTAAAAAATGCTACAGTCGAAAAGATAAAATATTTTGAGAGCTGCTCCATTTGAAAGAGTTATCTACTTGAATGATACTGTAGATGGGAATATTTCCATTTACTTATATAGTACAGAGCGGAGCTGTAAAGCGAAAAAGCTTCAAACTCTTAAAATCGCTTGTTACCATATTTGAACATCTGATACTACATTTCCACTTATGTTATCCAGAGGCGTTTATGCTGCGTCAATATTCGGAACAAGTTTGGAATAGGGCAAATGGGCTGATTCGAACAAAATTTTGCAGGAGTCTTCCGTTTGGTCTAAAGGAGAACAATTTCAATTTTTCATCTGTCGGCTATAGTATAAGAAATGTCACTATATACTGTAATTCTTCGTCCCCTGCATAATTCTATCACTAATCGACACTTTTCCCAAGCGCGCACGTTTCACTACTTTTTGTATGGCCAATTCCTTTTTTACATTGAAAAAATCTTTTCGTGCGAAGATAAGCACACATTTCGGAAACTTTAGCCGACCGAAAAAAATTCTTTTTTATACTAAACGGAAGGCTCCTGCAAAATTTTATTCGAACCGGCCCATTTCCCCTATTCCGAACTCAAGCCCAATATTCTAGCCGTTATTTACGTACGATATTTCATAAAAAGTTAACAGTTTAAAGATTTTGTGCAATACATTGAAGTTTTTTAAACTCCCATATTCGATTGAAGTGAAATAACCTACCAGTTGGTTTTTGAAAAAATAATATCTACAAAAATTAAAAAAGATCAAAGGAAAATGAGTGAAATAATAAGTAATACCTCAGTTGAGTTTCGAAATGCAAACAATTAGTCAAATGAATGAGGAGCAAGTGTACTTACGATATATTCTAGCTTCCACTCTACTGATTTAAATGTCACTAGCTCCATAAAATAAATTATACACATATGTAAGCATTTAGGTTAGGGGTATTTTTGAAATCTATGACCTGTAAAAATTAAAAAGAAACCTTACGACAATCAGAAACAACTTTAAATAAAATATTATGCTGGCATACTATAGTAAGTATATGATTTACATAGAAAGTTTTTGGTTTTATAGTTCACTGGATTACAAGTGAATATGGTTTTAACAAATTATAGCTTTTTCTCAATTACAATTACTTTAATTTCTAAATAACTAAATGTATACATACAGTGGCGAGCAAAACTGTTCCCATGCTTTCATATTTGGATTTTTTGGGCTTTGTTAGCGTAACCACTTATCGAAGCAATGTGAAATAAAATTTGTCTTATTTCCTATCTATATAATGGCACTGACAAACTTTTTCGTAAATATAATTACTGTTTTGCAATTCTCAATGAGTTTTGTCTATTCTAACTCTGGAATTCTTTTCCAAAAATATACCATTAGTTTATATCAAAGATCATCTAAATAACAAGATATGATACTCTCTATACAAGCTCTAACCCATATGCAATTTCTAAAACTCCCTGAGGACAATTTTCTTATTAGATAAAGCAGTAGAGAACTACTGCTTCCCATGCCTTAACTAACCTCTAATAAGAACGAAAGAGATAAGAAGAGGCAGCCAAATATTCTCATCTACAGCAGTTACAGTGTAGAGAATAATGTGCAGCGTTTTTTTATCACGCATTTTTAAATGCGGTACAAAGTCTCTGTTACACTGTGTGCCATTGCGTGCGTGGTGTTACTGTCGTCCCCGCGCATTGCTCAGGCAAGGAGAGGGGAGAGAGAGAGGAGAAATTCTGAATCGAAGACGGGGAAAAGGCAGGCAGCACACACAGAGCATATATACGGATACGGGCTGTTTACGTTTTCTTACTGGGCAGCAGGCTCTGGAAAATGTTAACAAGAACAAGTACGGAAATGGCTCGGTTGTTAATATTAGATACTGTTAAGTCTCCAAAAGAAGCAGCATTATTTATTGCAGCTTCAAAAATAAACAGTAAAAAAGAAAAGGAAACTAGCTCATTCTGAAAAAAACATACATATCAGCCCGAAAGCAGATTGCTAACATACATACAGGAGGACAATAGAAGCCTGGAAAGAGGTTGTCGAAAAGAAAACCAATCGGTATGAGTCCGACAGTCGTTCCTTGTACTGCACCAACAATTCAAACCAAATTCAGCTTGGATCATTTAAATGGACTTTGAAGCATGGAAGTGGCTCCGTGCTTGTTTGGGGATGTACAACAAGAAATAGTGTTAGCTCTATCTTCAAAATTGAAGTAATAATGAAGAAGAAATCTATTTGCACATTTTGGGAACAAATTTGCTACTTGGAATTGAAAAATGTGGGCTACCGAAAGAAGTAATATTCCAATAAGACGGAGACCCGAAGCACATGGCTAAAATAGTCACGGAATGGCCGAAAAACCAGAAGTCCAACATCATAAAATGGCCTGCACAGAGTCCTGATGTTAGTTCGATCGAAAATTAATAGGCTTACATAAAATGCCAACTGGCACAGTACTCCGAACCTTCAAAAGGCCTTAATGAACTATGGAGCCGGATTTAGGAAGGGTGGATGACAATTCTGAAACCTACTATATCTACTTTTCTCGCCATTGCCATATGCCAGTATCCTGAAGAGGTATAGATGGCCATCTCACTGATCTACTTGATCTACGATCGAGTTTACATTACTCCCTGATAGCCTATCCGCAGGTTAACTGATAGAGTGCCTTTTACTTCATCTAGCTTATTCTTCGTGATGACATATCAGTCAGATCAAGTGGCCGTTATTTTTTAATAAGATGAAATAAGAAAACTTATTTTGTTATGTTTGCAATCTTTGCGCTCGGACTCTCAATTAATATAGTAGATGTTTTATCAGAGACTAGAGTGGTGAAACACTAGAAAAAAAAATATAAGACGGATTTATCTGGCTGATATTTTATGTATCAGGTTACTGTCTGGAACCCAGTGAAACAGGTCCTTAATTATCATAATTATAACCATGCGTATTTTCTCAATTAATTGACTATGATTATGGATCGACAGATAGGCGATAGCTTATATGTAGATCCGTTTTTCTAATTTTTGTACAGCACGCTAAAATTAAGATTTTTTGTTTGTTTTTCTTTCTTTTATTATCGCTAATAACATATTTAACATTGTGGTTGTTCTGTTAAAGTATCATATATCCAATTAGCCATCTCTGAAATTTTTGTATAAACTTCTGGTAAAAGGATTTTAGAACATTGGCCTCCCCAAGATTTGATACCAAGCAGCAATCCGCTCTGATCAAATAGAGGGCTTCCATGGTCAACATTGCAGAACGAAGTGGTCAAATTAAAGTATCCAGCACATACCATGTTATTGGTCAGTTTATATCCGAAGTCTTCGCATTCTTTACGAGAATAAATACTCACGTTGGTAATCATCAAAGTGTTCTTGAAGGCTTTTTTAGAGTACTGGGCGTAGGTGGTTGTTTGCGCTACGTACGGCATTGTGGTTTGTCTTACTTGAAGGTCAGTCTCAGTAAAAATATCATCACTGTCAACGGACACGATAGCAACATCATTATCGTATATATCCGCACGAGGTGCTCGGAAGTGTGGATGATTGATCACGCACTTGACTTTGTAGACACTGCCACCTGATAGAGTTTTTGCAGAGTTAACACGCACTATGTCGGTGTTCTTGATGCGACAAGAAGCTGCGGTGATAATGTACTGCCGTTGTCCGTACCTTATAGCAGCTCCACTGCATACCATTTCTTCTTCCCTTTCTATGGAAATGTGGAACTTATACGGTGGTTTGATAGTTGCATTTGTGGTATCGAAGTAGAGTTTATGGAAAAGTTCGCTTGAATGCTCATTTACAATTTTCACATCGTAGGCGAAGTCCTGGGGCACCAAACCAGCACTCGGCATAGTTTCTAAGACTTCATATTGCAACGCGCTTGAGAATACGACAAACACTGTTATCAATAAAATTGAGAGCTTATAAAATTTGACCATATTGAAGCAGAACCAACTCTTTGAATGCCAATCACATCATGAATTGGTGGGTTATATTTAAGCAGGCATCTATGAACAATTGCATAGAGTGTTGTTGGGCAAATTTTATTGTCTCAACAACAATGACGCAAAGTGTATGTCAACATTTTTATCTGTATTTTATTTGTGCACCTGAATTAATATCTTCTTCGTATTCCATGATAAAAAAACATATGTCGTTGTCTTGTTATAAATTAGAATAGGTACAAATATTTCTCCAGTTACTTTCCAGCATCGAGATGTTTAAGATTTTATCACTACTTACATTGGTCATTCAACTTCTGCCCACTAATGGGCTAACAGTTATTCCACGAGAAAATACTGAACGTTTTAATCGTGTAATTGACGAAAATTTTGCTGCAATATTCGAATTTAAAACGACATACGAGAATTTTGGCTTGAGTGTTGAATGGGAAGCAAAGGCCCTAGAAAAATTTGATTATCATGTCTCAATTGAAAAGAAAGATGTAAATTTAATGTATTGTAGTGGAGCGATTTTAGAAGAAGAGGGTAAGCAGATCATAATTACCGCAGTCAGGTGTGTGGAAGACTACTCAGCAAAGGATCTTAAAATTCGCTATAATACCGCTGAACGGGAAGTTGGTGGAAGTACCGTTGATGTTGCAAAAGTAAATTTGCCCTATGGCTCCAACCCTAGGGATCCTCGTGTTAGATTTGCTATTATCTATCCCGCTCAAAAAATACCGGTTAAGAGTGCTCTTAGTTTCCCTTCTGCACAAAATATTTATGAAAATGATGCTGTAGTTACTGGATGGCCAGCTATGTACCCTGTGAACGAGCATACCAATCTACTTTTGTACACTAAACAACCGATTCTAAGCGAGTCAGAATGCGGAACAGATCAGGGGTTTTTGTGTGCTGGAGTACGCAGCAATAAAACTAGCTACTGCTATCTTACTACTGGCAGTCCATTAGTTGCGACGGAAAAAACCACTTCTAAGAAGGTTTTACTTGGATTCCTAATGTCCGACAAGGGATGTCGCAGGGAAATTACTCCGACACCATACTTGGATCTCTCTCTCCTCGAAGGCACCAAAGATATATTCTTCAATGAATAATAAATATGTAAACAGCTGCAGAATAAAGTTCTATACGCAAACAATTATATGTTTATGTTATTATAATCATTTTCAGTTTAATTTTATTTAGAAAAAAAATATTTTTTAAAAGTCTATTACTTAAAGAGTACTTAACAAAATCCGTGTACTCATTGAATAGAAGGAGCATATCAATTACAACAAACTAAAATTTGCGGATTGATTTTACGTGATCTTATACGTGCGTATTTAAAAAAGAATTATTGAAATATGTAGACAAAAGTTATTTGAGTCGCTTATTTTGAAAGTGACCTAAGTCCAAACTGTTTTATATATTCTTATTTATTCTTTAAGGTAAAATTGATTTTATGAAATTTTTTATTAAAACCAAACGGCTAAACCAATTGATACTAAATTTTGTTTTACGTATATAGTCTAATAACAGTTTTACAAACTTTATGCAATAAATAAATAACATCTGTATGTAAGCTATAAATGTAGGTTGCAAGTTATAAATAAACATATCATGTTTGAAAAGTTTGAATTAAATTAAATTAAAGTTTTTTCTGTACAAATAAATATATCAATGTCTAATTCGTCTAGAGCTAAAACATTAATTATTATTTAAAATATTATATTTATTAAATTTATAATATTATTGTTTTTTAAATTGCCTCTTCCCAGCGCTTTATCTGTGTAGTTAGTACCTATGCACATAGTAATAACAGACAAATATGATTTTTACAAATAACATAATGACATATTTGTCTTGTAGAAGATTTAAAATTGCGTTTATTATTATATTATAGATGTATTCAATAAATAAATGTATAGTTTCCTTTATCCCTATCTTTATAAAGAGAGAAAATCAAAAGACATTAACAGCTACAAACATTGAAATTGTTTAGGTTTATCTTTGTTATCTACAACATCATCTCCCATCAAATACTCGATTGTGATTAATTTTTCAAGTGCCTTTTCAATAGTTATTTATTGTTCTCAATGTGTATCTGAGGCAACTCTTCTTAGAAAGAAGGGTTACTATTTCTAATAAGGATGTAATACTTGTTTTGTTTGAATTTGCTTGGAGATTCGAATGTATCACACCCATCAATATATTAAAAATACGAGAACCCTTTAGTTCATGTGCTGTAGCTTCCAATCGTTTACCATAAAAAGGCAAAAAAGTTAAAATTTATTTGGCGCGAAATGAAAAATTCGATTATGGAAACACCTTTAAGAGATTCAGGGCTTTTTGGTCATATGCTTTTCTCCCCAACTTTTGCTAAGCACTTGGCAGGGGCGCCCGGCATCAATCAATTTGCTTTCGGGCTAAAGACAAGCCGACTGATGCACTTTGGGGTATGAGTAACCAAATAGCTCAGGTAAAAACTTTCCCTTTCACGGATCTCCTGTCGACTTACGGACGAACCCTCTTTGAACATATTCCTTACCGGCATAAAAGATTCTGAGATTTAAGCATAAAGTAAGATTAATGGCGCTTAAATGGAATACATGTGTCGATATTTCTCCGCAGTAAGAGCGGTACTAGCAGGAAACGGTCCTGCAAGTGGAATTTTGTCCCAACTCCCTTTTCTTCCAATAGCCATCGTTATAGTCTTTGGCGGCGCTACGGGACTCAGCATTCAGACCATTTTCCTCACCTGGGGGCCCAGAGGGAGGTTTGCGGAGCCGCGACTGCGAGGTAAGTTATTAGGAAAAAAATACGTACATATGTATGTACTGATAGTTGAACAACTTTGCAAGAGATAATCATGTTCATAAGCTCACACAGCAAAAGGGGGTGGGACACTAATCACGTCATCTCGGTTCGCATCTAGCCTCAATCAGATTACGTTTGCCCCTCAGCATGCTGGTCGCCGTCGCATTCGTTGTCATCATTATGCTCGCTCGCCCCATGAACCCCTCCAGAACTTTATCCCGTTCGCATTAGGAGCTTTTCCCCCGAAGAACATATGCTGCAAGAATGGATACATATCAAAGTCCCGCGATAAAGCTCATTGAAATTCACTGTGTTCGGGGAGTTTATTGAAATATTGCGGCAGTTTAACATTTTGCCAGAGACGCCTTCATTTTACAGTGGGGCTCTTGCATGGGTGAGCACTTTCAATGCCAGACGGTATCGAAGAAATGGCACAGCCAGAATATGCAATGGGGTGACATTGATCCTCCCGCAAAGTAGGCACATCGGCTGGAAACAATAGAAGTTTTATCAGCAAGAAATTTCATCATTGGATATTCAAAACTGGTCGCAAACTGTATTGCCCTTTCGTACAGTTGGTACTTATCCTGCCCTCCTGTCCGAATTTTTATATTAAGCTAGTCAAGAATTTCGTGCAATAGGTTCACCTATCTCAAAGAATTGAACCAAGTCTTAAAATCATAAGCAAATTATATTAAATTTTAAAAGTTTTTGAAAGCAATAAAATATTTATCATGAAAACAATATAAGTTTTTAAAACAATGGTTTTCTTTTGAAATTAAATCGCACAAAAAGTAAAAAACTCGTCCAATCCTTTTATTTGATATTCTTACTAAAGGGTAGTGAAGAAAGAGGTAAACTGGGATCTTGGGGTGTGTTATGTTTAGAATGGTGTAGCTTATCATAATCTACTCGTTACATACTCTCATTTGATTCCCATGCTAAAGGGACGTTGATAGCTCAGTTGGTAGCGTAATGCGTTGGCACTAAGAGCTCCTAGTTAAAAGTGGTATCAGAATGGATTTAAACATTGAACTAAGTGTTGTCTTCCGATGACCGAGACAGTTACTATATATGCATCTATCTAAAAGGTACCCTTTTATAGTATAGTAATAAAAAGGATTAAAGAGAATCTTAAACCTTAAACCAACAACATTTATAGTTTGAAACACCTCTAATTAACTTTTTGAAAAACGTTCTCCTTAAATCTTGTACAATTTGCTATTTAACTAAATTATCTAAAATTGTACTAAGATAGACAGTAGCTATTAACTACGTTTAAAAATTTTTTCTATGCTTCCAAGAGTTTTTACTGTCATATAATTATTTCGATATTAAGAGCCTGTGCAAATTTTGTTTAAAAATTAATAGGGGTTAATAAAGCCGAATGAAAACCAATTAATAGTGTAGACATATATCAAAAAAGTCTTTCAAAATAATTCAAGTTTCGGATTATTACCAAATTTACTATAGGGAAATCACTTCGACTTCAGATTTGTAGGATTTGCCTCTAAAAGGAAGGATCTGAAAGAATATTTTGGCAATTGGCTATAAGTTAGTTTTGGAAATATTTCTATTTTATTTTCCAAATTTCTCTAAACCGCACATACACACATTTTACTGAAATCCGCAACAGTCTGTATAAATAATAAAACTTTATACTGCACTTTATCACATCTTTCTTATTAAAAGACATATACATTCAAAATTTGACTATATTACACAAATGCGTGTTTGCCTATGTACCAAAATGAAGTGGATCAAGCAGGTAGGAGAATTTTTCTTTTTAAATTAGCATTGTTTTTTGTCATATTTCTAGGACAATGGCAATTATTTGATAAAATTACAGTTTGGTTAGACTAAATTAAAAGTTGAATATTTCCAAAATTATAGTCAACCGCTACAAAATTCTTTCAGTTTCAGTTTTAGGGCAAATGAAAGCTTTTTAAAAATTTTATCGAAATCCGAGTGATTTTCCTATTGTAAATTTCTTCCGAATTTTTTTCTAAAACTGATTTTAATTCAGGAAAGTAAGTAAGAAAGTAAGCTGAAGCAAGTTTGAATTTGGGTTACAATTCTTACAGGCCTAAGAATAGATGTGTAACTGACATTAATAAATTTTCAATTAAAATTTAAAAAAGTTAGAAACTTAAATTTCTATAGACAATTATATTTTTCTTCTTGTTCTTGAGCACACCTTAATCGTCAAAAATTACTTTGAACGATGTATTTTACTGAAATTTCGTTTTCTTACAAAAATTAAATTCGAAATAGTTTTCAAAATGGAACTCTTGTTTTTCTCAGATCGACAATTGCGGGGCATGTTCCACGGCACTTTGAATCGGGAGCCTATCAGGAACAACATTGTCCAGGAAATTGCACCGACAATTTACAGCTGAAATCAATTACGATGGCCATGGAGACGGGACAAGAATTAGATGGGGTTTTGAAAAAAATCCCATCCGCCGATGTCGGAGGAGTTGTTTTACCTTAATTTCGATGGTTCGTTGGAGTATGAAGGCACTCCTTATTTTAGCAGATAGCTAAACGGCGGCGGAAGAGTCTGTCCAGGACGCGGGTCAACATCGAACCGACCATCGAATGACAGAGAATCGATGTGTAAAAGGTCAACAGAGCAAATTTGTTCTTGGCCGCCGTCCAAAGTGCACTCGGAGGAGCCCTCAGATGCGGTGATTGAGAACAGTGCGGCCGGCTTCCCTGTCTCCAAAGGGGAATATTTTCCATGATATCTTTGTTCAGTTCGAATTTCACAAGTGTGCTCTCACATTACTTTCTTCGCACCATAAAGGGCGCGGCCATAGGCGAACTCACTGATAACCGAGCTAATTTACCTCATTATGGTTCCTAATTTCGCACACCCGCCTCTGAGGATATAGTTTGGAAGGCGGGAAAAAATCCTTTTAACAGACAACCCTTTCATAAATTAAGCGATTTTTGCACCCTCCCGAACAACGTCCTTCCGCCAACGTATGAAATATGACATCCGACGATTTCCATGGCGAGGACGGAGTTATTTGCGAAATGAATTGTTAAACTTTGTAAATTACGATGTCAAGTGTCGGGGATTTAATTTATTTTTGGAAATTATGAAAAGTTCCTTCCATTCTTTCAGGAATTCAATTGTAGGTGAAGGTCCTGAGGGGGTCTGAATAGGGCCTTTGAATAGCGCATATGTGAAATAACTGTTATGTCTGAGAGCGGTGCTATTTATTTTAATGGATTGGCCTTGAATTCGTTCTGAGAATTTTGCTTCAAGTAGCTTTTCTTGAATAGAATTACTTCAGTAAGTTCAGATGGCTTCTTTGTAAAATTGACTTCATTCTCTTTGCTTTTTAAAACGTCTCTCAATAAAAGAAAATCCAATAACATGAAAATACTCTCTCTTTTTGATCAAATTAAATTTGAAGGTACATCAGCCCAAGTTATCAGTAAAACAATTAACGATGATTTTGTATATTTATGTACGGCGATTTTGCCTTTTCGTACGTCTGACACCATGATAGGGTAAAATGTTAAAAATAATTATTTATGAACTTTGTTTCGTAAATGCTGGACAAAGCAGTAGAAAGCATTTCTAAACTTGTACATATTTCCCTCATTATATTTATTGTGAAAATAACAAAAATACAGATATATTACTTTTGAATTAATTTAATTAATTTTTTGATAAGCGACATCTTTTTAACAAAATGCAATCCTTTAACTTTAGTTCTTTTCATCTGTTTAATGTGATGTCAATAACTCGAAAAGAAACAGCTCGGACGGTTTCCTTGTTGTTATGAATAGAGATGTTGATGGAGGACACACATAAAATTAATTGACTATGCTTCATTTCATTAAACTTTGATTGATATACATATATGGGTTATCATGCCTTCGCCGTTTGTAAAATTTAACACTTATCCTTACAGAAAAAAAAGTAAATGAATAAAAATTAAATTGGATTTCACTTAAAAAGTGCAGCCAAAGTACTTCAAAGAATTGGCAATTTTTGCTCACCATTAGCATCAATGAGTGACGGACAGTATCATCTCCACTGAAAATAGCTTCAACGTCGCACAAATGGCACTTTAATTCCTCTTTCCCCGTCGTATTTATCCCAGGAGCTGTTACTTTCTATAGCATAATTTAGTGGGATTTCACTTGCAAATCAACGCTTCATCGTTTTCAAAAGCGTTGCAGTCCAGGTGAAAACTGAAAATAACTCGAGTCACACTTAAACTAGACGGTTAGTTACAAGTTGGTTACGTAATAAAGTATTGGTCACCTTCTCCTCACTCGGAAAAATAGTTGGTAAAATTAAGCAAACACGGGATTTAAACCAAGTATGTTTTTCAGTCGTGATCAGATAATGGTTTTCAATCAAACACAACGAGTTCTTCTCATTCTTGCTAATTCTTAGTATATCTAAACAATATTTTTAAAATACAGTCACAAAAATAAGTTTTTACACTACGAAATTAAATACAAAACATAATTTTTTCAATTTTATTTTGTAATAGGACAGATAACATTCTAAATAATAAAATACTTAAAAATATCTTTGATAAATTCACTTTTTTAGGCAAGAAACTAAAAATTGTTTTAAAAAGTTACATTAATTCACAAAGGTTACAATAACTACTATTTCTTTACGACATTTTTGTCAAACGGTTCCTTATTGTTCTTCTTCTTAAGATTTTGTTGTTTTAAGTTTCTTCTCAACTTTCCTTTATGTTACCATATATTCTAGCTCATGGTTATTTCAAGGTGCTTGCTGCGATATGCGATGTTTCAAAATAGTCCAAGTAATTCAATCGGCGATAGATTTGAGATTTATGGAGGTCGTTTCGGAGTATTGATATTTCCATCATTTAAGAACTTTAAAACCTTTTTCCCGTGTGGATAGAGGCATTATCCTGCTGCAATACCAATTCATTTTCAATTAGTCTCCTTCCTTAAGGTATTGCGAATTTGTTCAAGTTGTTCAGATAGGTATCGTCGTTTTTATCTTTTAGGAATTCAAATTTTCGTGCTCTATTTACGCATAGACATCCCCATACCATAAAACCCCTTTCCTGTGACTTACAAAATGTTGGCCTAGTGCATTTATATAATATAGAACCATACTAATATTTTTCAGTGCGTATGCTATGCCATGAATGTATTTTCACGGAATCATGGATTAATCAAGTCAAAGTACTGAATTTCAAAACTTTTGTAGTTTTGGAGCATGATTTTGACAAAATTTTGTTTTCCTTTTTATATTCATCTTTCTCACGAGTGGAATTTGTCTCGCAACGCATTCATGTTTGCCATCTCTATGCAGTCTTCTTCGTATAGCTTGAATTGATGGAAATTCATAGTCTTCATTTTGAAGTTGGGGGTGCATTTTAAGACCTGAGAGTAATGGCTTTACATTTCAATCGTTTTAACTTTTTTGGAATTGTTTTCTGTCCTTGTTTCCCGTTTTATTGGTTTTGTACGCAAATGTTGTTGTTTGGAAAATGTTGGCTATATTGTTGTTGGAATCGCCATTTTTATACATTTAGATTCGCGTTTTTCCAGTGTAAATTGCTTATAAATTCCCAATTTAGACGTTAAAATGAATGAATAAATAAACTGAATTAATTATTTCATTAACTCGTATATACTCGAAAATATAGTATTATTCGGTGATTGAAATTATTATGCATACTGCAAACAAGAATGACAAATTCTAGGTTCTATATCTCGTCTTAGGTTGTTGCTTCTGTTAAATAGAGCGGGGCTTTAATAAAAATCGAATTAGGTTATGTATTATATTTGTTAACAATGTTAACTGATGATGATGCTGATAAGTGGCAAAACTACATATTTTTCAAATAAATTTAAGTCAAGAAATTGACACACTTCGATTCAGAATGCAGTTTAAGAATGAGCAAAAGATCAAAATACTTAATAAAATCAAGAAATGCAATGGCATTTTAGAAATAACCGTAGACTATATTTAAATAAAGTATTTTTGATCACACTGTGGTTCTTTATGCATGTAGTTAAACGTAGAAGGCAGTATATGCGATATGGGTATAAGCATATCAAATATGAATTTGAGGTATTTATGCATATGCAGAACAATTAGGACTCAGAACACTTGGGCATGAATGCTGGAAATAAGTATATAGAATACAAGAAAAGTATGATATTATTAAAAATAACATGATTGATGTAATCGAAAAATGTAGAATAGCGATAGTTGAATCAAGTTCATTGGAATATGCTTAAATTTTTAATTAAATGCCATACCTAATTGTGCGCGACGTGTAATATTTTTCTGAATGTACCGTGCTTATGTTCCTGCAGGCTTAGTTAAATTTTTTAATGAAAATTTTTAGAGAATCTCACTGATTACTAATCTTGATTTTTATAATGATTATGTATGCTGTAATTGAATTGTAGATTTTTCCTTGGATACTTTTAGGTTTACCTTTCATTAAAAAAAGTGAAAACGCATTACTAAAAGAGCTCTAGACATTGTACTTTGAATTCGCCATACAACGCCCTGAGGTTGATGTGCGATGAAATATGTTTAAAAAAACGTATATATGGATTGAATATAATTTATTTTTAAATTAAGGTTTAATAATTTATTAGACAAAAATTTAACATAAATGATTTTGCTTCCGGCCTGAATCGAACTAATTTATTGTTTCTATTAAGATTCTTTTTATCTGTTTTTTAATATAAAATTTACACACGTTTGATACACGTTTTAAAGAAGGCAAATTCACCTGTTCACCATTGTTAGGCTACTATTGCCAAAATACTCCTCTGCCAGTTAACATTAGTTAAGAAACATAAAACCGATAAGGAGATAATCTAATACAAGTATCTGAGCTCCTACAATTTGAAAGTTGACCAATGTGGCAGTAGAGAAAAAGATAATGAAACGCTGCAGTAATGTAAATATGTATAGTAGGTATATGTTGAATAATGAAAACCCAAAAATTCCCCGAAATTTTTCCGATATTAACTGAGAAAATGGCCTGGTGGGCAGACGGCGGCGCAAGGTTTGTGTTTGAAGTAAATAAGGCGACCTCAACAAAATATGCAAATCACAAGTACTACTCATTTTTATGGAAATTTTATGTGTTCATCTGCTTCGGTGCGTCTCCCACGTACCGTACTACAGGCGCTGATGCTGCTATTGCTACAGTTTGAGGGGGCCAGGCGTTTCGAAATTGTTGCCCCACCAAGGTGCCAACATAAACCGAATTGACTAGGAAAATATGGGGACATGAAGTGACTTGGAAATTTCGGTTTTATTGATCTTCCGTGGGGGTTTCATTTTTTATTTTTTTCTTCCAAGGGTGGCCAAGGTAATTTCGAGCAAAAATGATTTATGCCACCGTTCCCTTCCTTCCCTCCGCACCTTCCAATAGAATTGGAAATTACTCAAAGTTTTTAAGTTAACAATTGCTTTGGTGGTTATTAAAACAGTTCAGCATTTTGTTAACTTTTTTTAAAGTTATGCTTACCGTCCATTTTCTGCACATAATTCGATCCCACATAATTCGGCGCACTTATTCACCCATCCTACGGGATCTGTACACCCTTTAAAGTCCTTCAAACAGAAATTGAGAAACGATAACATTCTCAACCTGCTGTTCATCTTGGCGAATTTCTTGCGTTTTCAACCTCTTTGTACCCTTCGCAGGTGCAGCGGTTTCAGGATTTTCGGAAAGGCGCTACAAACTTGAGCAAATTTCGTGGTATTGTGCGGTTTCTTGACAAAGTAAAATAACTTGCCAATTGCTTGTCTGCCTTTTTGCACCTCTTTGCTCTCCCCAGACGTAGAGACGCATTCACGAAATTTCAAATTAATTAAATTTCCCTGAGTCAGGACACCTTACAAGAAGCAGCTTAATTTCCTTGCTCGCCCTTTAGCTGTTCTTAAGTGGCTGCCACGCTGCTGTCTAATTTCGGATTTTAAAGGAGATGAGAACAGGTGTTTGTGTTGGTGTACGCCACTTGAATATTTATCGGTTCGTCGCATCGTCTTATAGTCGCGGTCTGACTGGCGGGCCTCATTATATTGGGGAACGCGACTTTAATCATTTTAAGTACCCACTCATAAAGCAAAGGCAGGGGCCCACCCCGACAAATATTTGGTGAACATTAAGGTGCGAGTTATTAAATTCATAGCCGCAACTGACGCGATGAATAACCTCATAAACAGCGACTTTACACCCCACAACCCTTTACTCATATGAACACATCCGACCCCTCGCACCCATATGGGTCTACTCGTCCGGGAAATCCTCCTCCACTGGGGGTATGGTGGCAGGGTACTAAGCATTTGAGAGAAAAAAGCCATAATTTTGCATACATCAGCAAGAGTTTCTCATCCACTTAATTAAGATGAAGGCAAAAACTTAACTTGGTCGGATATCATTAATCAATTTTACCCTCACTGCAGCCCCTCCCTTTATCTCATATAGCTTGAAGTTAGCACTACTGTCTCTAATCCCTTCTCCATCACCTAAAAGGCAACTAACTTTATGATGAGGATGCAAAAAAGAGTGTGTGCTCCTTAACAAGCCATTTGGCTAACTTTTACCAGTTTTTCTTTTTTCAAAAAAGAAAGCCTTTTCACCCAAACCTTTAGTTCGTTTTAACTATAGCCTTCAGGAAGACATTTTTCGTCGGTGTGAATCTCCCTGAACTGTCAATTGAAAGCACACAAACGTCCTGGAAAAGGGCAATCTTCTAGAATTCTCGGTAACTAAGAGTACGGTTGCCTTGGTAGATGTAAGATGGCAGAAAAGATACAATTTCGTGGAAAAATCTCTGAAGATTCTTAGTTCCAAACATAGAAGAGGACACATATCAAAAGCTGGTCATATATAGTTATTTTCAAGTTTTTCTAAGGGGTTGTAGTCAAGCCTTTCGGCTTAGTTTAGGATATGCATATTTTTTTCCGGTTTTTTCTCGATCATTTTACATAGATTCCTTTTCTGACGCGAGGCAAACAGCGTAATATGTGCATTATGTTGACAGCACAATACAATTTTATACATTTAGAGAGAAGGTTTGTTTTCATTTAAAGAGTTTTACAATTACTTTTATATAAAATGCATCTATTAGGACTAGGATATTACTAAGCGGCGCCGATAACAAATATAGTATTAGAATATAAAGATCTTTATTATAAGTAAACTAGCAATAGTTACAATAGTTTAGTGAGTGCCACATGTTGATTCGTGGGTGGCTGCTGTTTTAAATATTCCCAACATTTTCCTAATATTAGCAAAATGTTAATATTTAAGAAAAGTTGGTGAAAAGGCATTTCAAGACAATTTAATGTAGAGTTGTAATATAAAGTTGGAAGTAGTTGTTCCAGTTTGTAAATATATTACGAAGAAACTAACTTTAACCAATAAAATTATATAAAAAAAATATTCTCTTCTGCTCTTCAGTAAGGTTTAATTTCTTTTGAATAAACATGTTTTCGCTTTTTTAAATCAAAATTACATTTATTACTAACGAAAAGGATAAATTTTCTGATAATGCTTTTGGAAGATAGATTTTTTATATGATTTTATATGATTAAACAATTTTTAATGTGTTTTTACATTATTGAATATGCCGCAAATATATTAGTATAATTGCATCAAGGATGGAAAGGACAGTATTGTTTAGTTCTTTCTACAATACATGCATGCACTAACTACGGGCAAACAAATAGCAGTATTGAATTTGAAAAAGATTTATTTAAATTAATATGAAGTAAAAACAGTATATTTATTTTACTACACTGTACAGAGAGACAAAGAGAAGAAGTTATCCTGTTAATATACCCATTTTATTGGCATATTACATTCTACGTAAGGCAGCATGGTTGTTCTCATAATATGCACATAATGGTACGCATCCATAATTGTTTTAATCCAATATAGTAGACCTGTTCCATTATATGAGAAACAACCTCAAATATTAATTTTGGAACCACCATATTATATATACAGCTCTTTGAGGCCTTCTGACGTACTGCCTGCATCCTTTGGATCTAAAAAGAACTATTTCGGACTTATCGGACCACAATATTTTCGCGCAATTTGCTAGCTGGCCAATTCATATGTTCTTGTATGAATGTTATTCTAGACGCAACATGTTCGGGTTCTAAAAGTGATACTATTCTGTAGCTTCTGCCAACAATTTGGCTATAACCAGTCTTCTTCAAATTGTTGAGGTGCTAACTAAAATGTTAACCTCTTGTATAATTTTGGTAGAAGTGATAAATGAATCGATCCGAACCATTTTTGTGATTTTTCTTAAATCACGTTCCCCAAATTTTCTCTTACGTCCTTAGGTTTTGGTGGGGGTTAGTAATTATTTTCGCCAAGCATCTAATAATTTTGAATAAACTCATAAGTTTTACCCTGTGATAGTAATTTTTTTATGAGTTCGCGCTCTTCTTTGCAGTAGTGTTTTCCCCGTCCCATTTTTTTAAAATTTCATCTTAAAATAATGTCAATTGAGATTGTATAAATTAATGATACTTTTTAATGCAAAGTTTGTTTGTTTAAAATTGTAGTTATTAGTAATAAAAAATATGAAACTGTTTTTACACTTCTAAAGAAAAACGAATTTAATAATATTAAAATAGCTATTCTTATTTATTTATTTATTAATTTATGTACATCAGGGAATATCATCTGAACCGCTTTAATTTTCCTGTAATACTCATGGTATAATCTAATTTTTTTATTTTTCAAGGTTTTTATCGTATATCCGAACTAAATTCGGACTTAATTTTATATTAGTTCTTGCAAGAATATAAGCTCAAATAAATACAGGTTATTGATAAACTGCAAATAAATACGAGTACATACAATAATGCAACATATCTTGCAAGCCATAAGTGCATAACTTGACATTGTGTGCAGTTGGGATATTTCGTCCTCATCTAACAAACAATAAGAAGATGCTCCTTTATAACCTCTAGGACGTGGTCTAAAGCATCATCAAAAACACAAAAGGTTAAATTAAAAAAAAAATATATATATATAGTTTAAGATGGATTGCAGCTCTTGGCAAGCCAGTGTTCTTCTACATTTACAACTCTCGGAGTATTTACTCTTATCACATTTCTGGAGAGCTAGATCACCACAGCAGACAGGTCCTCGAGGAGGAAAACTAAAGACATTGGATGCAAGACAGTCATAGAAAAATCGTTTGTTTTCCCGGTAATCCAATCAGCTCAATGGTACTCATATTTTCAATGAGGATAAACTAGGCGTACAGTAAAAGGGACTTGTATATTTAAGGGTCCTCCGTAGAAATTCCTGGATCTTGTAGCTTTCTATTCTAGCCCTTCAATACTATTCGCCAAGCGAATTTGGGATGGGGGTTTGGAATAAGGGTATGGGGCTTCTCGCTGCGCTGCGCCAAAGGCCCTCAAGCAATTATTTTTGCAGCATGAGATTGATACCCCCAAAATGGGATGGCATTTGTCTTAATACTTGCGAGCCGCCTGGAGCCGCCAGTTCTGGATAAATAAAAGAAAATTCTTTATGAGGATTACACGCCACGGGGGCTATGAGTGTGTATCTTGTTATCTTATGATTACCTCATATTTCTGCTTTATTTCATGATTTTTTACCAGAGAATCGGGGAAGACTCTGCAATTCGGTAAAGTTAAACGTAGGTCTCAGTCCTTACCTCTCTTCGCCCCCGACTTGTGCATATTCCTTCTCAACGAACTTGGAGAATGGGGTGGGGTGCGATATTTGGGGTATTTGCGGGGGTGGAAAAAGACCAAATAAAGTTATGAGGTACACCCTAACTGAATTTTTTCTCATCTTGCACTAATTTCCTTAATTTTGGTATAACGGCATTTGATGCTTGCGATGGGTTCTATCAGTGGATAAAATTGCTTTTCAACCGTAAGCAGTGGTGGGTGAATAAGGGGAACAGAACAGTATTTTTAATAAGGACGAAGCAAACATATTACATTATTCTCCAAAATTCATTGCTTTTATTTTCCCTCAAATGATAGGTATTTATGATAAACCTTTTTTCGTATACTTTGATTTCGAAAATCACATAACGTTTTTGAGGAAAATGGTGTTAAAAATATAAAAAACTGTATTTTAGCCATTTTTAAATAATGAGATGTCGTAGAAACTCGAAGTATATGTCAAAATAAAGTTTAAATGCTAAGCTGTAAGTGTATGTTTTAGTTATTTTTAAGTTTTATAAACATTAATTCAGGAGACAAGATTTTCATAATAATCCTCCTCATATAGCCCCATATTAATAACATACACTTCATAGTCCTTGAGGAAAGGTTCATGAAGTGAAGTGTACAATCATTTGATATTATATAGTAATAATTTTATTTGAGTTCTATTTCAAGTTCGTTCGATAACCAGTTATTTGTCCATTGTCGGATTTCTAATCATACAGAAAGTATTTTATAAAAATAACAGATAATAATAATTATAATTCATATACCAATTATAAAATAATATTGTCGATATTCCTACAGTTCATAATAGTTAACGTCAGGCGTAGTGGAAATTGGCGGTACCAATTTTCTAACTAAAAATGTACGCACCCTACAGAGTACTCGAAAGTTATTTTGCAATAAACCTTTTTAAAGAACGGACGTCGTCTAATTTTTCCTCCTATGGCCTACAGAGGATATTGCTATATTTATTTTCTAGAATGTTTGAAGTCATAATTTTTCATATAACAATACAGCAACATTTTCATAATTTTAGTAATCACTTCCAAACCACTCTCGATCGTCTTATTCTTTAGATTTACAATATTTGAACTCAGAAGAACTGATTGCTGTAAACGTGTTATTTGTCTATTTTAGATCTTTGGTTGGGCCAAATACCAAGATAATATTAGACTTTCTTGTTACTCAAATGATGAGTTCGACAATGACGAAATAAGTTTAGTTATTGTTAATAAGCCAAATACATTTCAATTTAAGTTTACAATTGAGATTCATGGGGCTTCTTGCAATAATCAAATATTTATTTATTATTTATTAGAATTTATTTATATTCTGTTTATGTTTACCTACCTTCGACGTTTTATTCTTTGTAGAAATAGAACGACATTCCTCACTACTTAGACATTTTGTCATCATTAGATTAATTCGTAAATGGTTTATGGAACAAAAATCGTCATATTTTAATGATGTACTTGATAAAATCAAGAGATAAAATATTTTTCAAGCTCTCATAGTGTCTTTAATATTTGTATAGAGAATTCACGGAATACTTGATTTTGCGTGACTAAAGATAAAAGCTTAAGGCACTGTCATGTTATAAAGTCAAGAAATATATATGTGGCCAAATTAATGAATTAATGTCTTCATTTCATGGGAACGCAATGCAATGAAATTAACCAAATCTATTATGATCAAAATTTATATTTTGCAGAGTGGAAACTAAATTGTTGGAAAAAACAACAAAAAAAACCACTTTCAATCTGCCAAGTTGACTAAATTTTAGTCGATTGCTAACTAAACTTTATTTTACAATTTCGTGAAATTATAATGGTAGGCGCAAAGCAGCAAAGTACAAAAAAAGAAAAAGTATTTTTATAAGAATTCATTTAGGTAGATGACAAAGTAATATTGACAATTCAATTTAATTAATGAGAAGTACGTTTAGAACGAATTAGCCAGTATGTCTAACATAACTACTACAGAATTAAAGCTATAAACGTACATGTGAAACTGCAAGTTTTTCCCTAGAAAGAAATGTACATGGAATTGCATTATTTATTTTGAATTTCTAAATTCTTGTGAAATATAGAAATCATATACGCGTTCAAAACTTGATGTCTATATATTTTCGTGAAATTGTATCATTTTAAGTTTTAAAGTTTTAATAACAGATTACTATTCCTTTACTCATGGCTCAAATTGCATTCTAAGGCGGCTTTTGTAAATCAGATCACAAGATATGACCACTAAAGCGAAAATCATCTATTGCCCCTTGAACATATCTCATTTTGCCCACATTCAAACGACACCAATATTTCGAGAGGGTTAGTAAATGTTGTCACGTCGTTTGGGGCAAAACGTGACTGGTTTTTTAAGTGGCCGTAGATAGGGCGATGGACAGTTAATTTCCTGCCGGTTCCATTGACCAATTTATTGCGCCTATAAAACAATTTGATTTGTTCCTCATGTTTCTTCAAATTAACTGAATTCCAGACAAATGTGGTGCTCGAGGCCATAAACCTCAGCAAATGTGCGAGGAACCAAACGGCCGCTCTATTTATAACAGCGTCACGTTCGTCCAGTTGCTGCTGGTGTTGCGCTATTGCTGCTAAATTCGGGCACTGGTAATGCCTCCAAGATTCCTTCAAAAACTGGATCAGATTCTGTCGCAGACAGACAGAGAGCAGAAAAATAAATCAGACATTCTCGTCCCCAGTTCCAGTCAATGTCATAGGGTGGTGATGCCTATTTGCAGAGTTCAAAACCCGTAAGTTAAACCCTTCAGAGTTATTTTGGCTACTTCTGCAGCTCGATTACCAATTTCATCCGTTTGCCTGAAAAGTTCTAGAGTCAAGTTAGCCGCTAGTAGCGGGTACCGTTTGGCGTATCTTTCAGTTCCACTCTGTGCGAATAAGTGCGCACGTTCCACGTCTCTTCTTAATAAGCATTCGGCACGTGACAGCAATTTCATTAGACGCAAGGAAATTCATAATTTCATTAATTCGCGATTACGAGGCGTTCGTGGAGTTGATCAATCACGTGCATGACGTGCTGGCGAGGTGTGAGTACATCAATCAGAAATTTCACAGAAATTCAAAGAGGAATGGAATTGATCGGAAATTAGGTGTAAGATAAATCAGGCTGCTAGGGATAGAAAGGATTTCCCACCCTGTATTTATTTGTTAAAATGTTAAAAGACATGTTTTTGTTAGTCAATTTTGAAATTGATTAAGCTGAAAGCAGGCTCCTTTACTTCTCTTCTTTGTCGGAGGTTATACATTACATACTAAATGAATAAATGAAAATGCTTTTTATAAGCGCGGCTAACAAAACAATTCGAAAAAAATCAATTTTTGTTTTAAAAAATTTATCAAATACAAAGTAATACAGTATGGAACCGGCTAACACTGAAGAATAAAATTAAAATCATAGATATGTGCAACAAACATGTTTTACTGAAACAAATTTCCGGAAAATTTAATATTGCAAAATTAAGCTTTGTATGTTCTATTAAAGAGAAACATGCCAAAAACTTCGCGCTTTTAAAACATCGTCTTTTCTTTTTTTATCATGTTTTTGTGAATTCCGGTTTTATATGCATATATAGTCTCTTTGATAAGAGCGTATCGATGATTTCTCAGAAAGGAAGAGAAAGAGACAGAAATATTGTGGAGGGGATAAGTATTACCTATATGCACGTCATGCTTAAAGTCTCATTTTGCGTTGAACTTTCTACTGTTAAGATCGATTTTCAACATTATTTATAAACGTTTTGAAGCTATGTGTCCCTGCCTTCATTCCAAAGGAACTAAATGGACTTTTGCCAAACAGCGAGATATATTAAAAAGCAAAGGGGTGAAAAAAAGAAAAATATCAAAAAGAGAATTACTATTTTGAAGCTTTTTGAAAAGGATCTACATATGATGCTTAGGCGAGCTAGAAACAAATTAGCGGAAAAAGGTATTAACGTGTCGCTCTATACCATACGCCAAAAAATAAGGGAAAATTAAATCAAGAACCACAGAACTACTATCAAACTACTTTATCCGCAAAGCACATCGAAAAACGTTTGAAATGGGCTAATGAAAATTTGAACCGCGATTGGACAAACATAGTGTTCACTAACGAATCATCATTTTGGGCATATCAAGGACCTAAACGAGTATACGGATGCTTTTGCACGCAAGGATTTGGAAAATTGATTGCTTTTACTGGAAATCTGAATGCAGAAAGGATGCTGTAAATTTACATTTACATTTAAACGTGTTATTAAAGTCTACTGATTCATAGTTTGGAGAAGGAAACCGATCATGGGTTTTGAAAGAAGACAACGATCCAAAACACACAAGTTATCTTTGTACCGAATAGAAAGATCAAGAGAATATCAATGTCATGGAGTGGCCCTCGCAAAGTTCTGATGCTAATTGAATTGAAAATGGAAAATGGGGGAACCCTGATGAAGGCAAAACTGCAGCGGAAAAATGCTTTCACTTTGCTACAAATTAAATCATCGGTAAAGAAAGCCTGGCATGATCTACCACTAGAATATGCGGAAAAATTAGTTAAAAATAAGAACAATAGTTGTATAGCTATAACAGAAAATAACGGTGACTTCACCAAATATTAAATGTATTTCGTAAAAGAAAATAAAGTAAATAATAAGGCAAAAATAATATTTTATATATTTTTTACCGCATTATTGAATTCTGAACGATGCGCTCTTACCAAGCAGACTGTATATATATTGAATTATAAATTTATATTTGAATTATAGTCCTACATGTATTTATCATAAAGTTGGCATAATTCTCTAAAATTGTTCTTAGAAGTCTAAAAGGAAAGGTTCTTAATTTGAATGTTGTGCGGCCACTAAAACTAAAAGTGATTGTTGATTCTGTTCCAAACAATACTTTTATGAATTTCGTTGTTCTTAGTTTCAACGGCTATTTGTTACTTTATTTTTGTTTTTACTAAAACTAGAAATAAAATAAAATCTTCTAATTAAATCTAAAATTAATTTTGCTGACTTTATTCTTACTTCGATAAAACAGGCTTTCGGAGAGTATCTGATAATAATTCGATATACTGAATCACTACTGCATATCAAATATAGTCGAGCGAAGTTCTAGTTTAGGAAATAGTTAATAATAAATTTGATAACTTGAAAAAAAATTAAGAAACGCATCGTGTGCACATGAGCACAATACATGAATTTTACTTTGATGTTATGAGATTAGTGGAAAGGAGTGCTGAAATATATTCTAGATGTAACTGCGAAGTCACAATAAATCTACATGAATATGAAAATCTTGATTACTAGTTGTGATTTCTCCTTTTGTAATGTTAGGTTTTAGTTGTAAAACTTTTCTTCTTGTTTATCTCTCAGGTGGAATTGGTATTTACGGATAATGAACAAAATGATAAACCTTAATCTTGACCATTCGCTTAAGAAAGATGGTAATGCGTCACGTGTTCTTTGTAGAAAAGAGAAAAGCATAACTAACCCCGGAACATACTAATATACACAATTAGTCCAAATCAACGAATTTTATACCTCTCGTGTTAATTCTACGATTTTAATTGTACGGACTTCAAGTTCTTTTATCTGCAGACCTACTTACACTCTACAATTAGGTCACATAACTGAGCTGTATAATTGTTAATTGTGTAGCCCAAAATTGCTGTATTTTAGCCTTTTTTCCCAGAAATATCCTTCAGATCTGTGCTGCGAAAAATTGAAATTAAATTAATAGCGAACAGGACAATCAACAAAAGGGCGCCAAAGTGCTTTACAAATTTGAACGACCGCTCCTAGCTGCTGGGTTGTTCTGTCGGCTCGGTTTAATGATGAAAATATTTTTTTGTATCCACCCCAAGCCAACCCCTTTGCCGCTGTATAACCCCCAACAACTCGCCTATCACTTCCGCTGCATAAATATTCACAGTGTCGCACAGAAAGAGGATAGGACTGCATAAATCAGGGCACTTCGTCCCGCTCCAGGGCCCCGTTAATGGGAACATGTTTATGGCCCTGTTCTCTTCAACAAATGTAAAAGAAAACAATTTTCATCTCGCGACATAATCTCCAACTGTGTGCCTCTGTCATTCCCCCGAATTCGGAACAATTCACAGGGTGAGCTGCCTGAGCGAATTGAAAGGATATACCGCAGCCGTCCTGGAATAGGACGAGGCCAGCAGATAGCATCCAGCTGCGAGAAGAAAACATTTTTTGAATCATTCAAACGAACAAAATATTTTTCCAAAAGGGGGCGCCACCGTACCGAAGACGTCGCAGGACTTGGTCGATATAAAAATTTTATTTGACTTCCTGGACAGTAAACCTTTGGCTTTATTCAGTCCTTCCGTTGAGTACTTTGGTAACTTACCAAGTGATTTTTATGGGGTGGTTCGGGGCGCCATCGCACGGAAGGGTACTCACTAAAAGAAGAAAAACATACAACCGGCTTTATGGAAGTTATATCAGCTGGAGTTTATCGTAAAAATAAAATGCGAAATGCGGGACGAAACGCAAATTGGTCGCCCGGACTCATCTCAACTAGACCGCTGGCCGCCGCAGTGGATGCTCCTTCCTCCCGCAAATTGGCAGTCTGATGGTGCTACGCCATCACCACAGAAGTTCGATTGATGGATACTTAATGCAATGTCAACAAAAAGTTAGCATCTTTATGACCCTAACGAGCACTACCATCACTTTTATGACTAATTTTATCGGTAATCTCCTAATAATCGTATCGTTAAGGTCGATTTTTAAACCCTCAGTGGAGCAGTTAGAAAGATATTCCTTGTAGACCACCAAATATGCAAAATAACTTTATTGATAAAATTATGTAAAATCGTTCATATGGGATCAGAAATGACAAATACATAAACCTAGAGATATTTCAATACAAATCTTTGAACAATTAATCCATTTTAGTCGATATTTTTTGCATATTCCCTAAAAACAACTATTGGGCATGGGTTACTTATCTTTTTCTTCAATCAAAATTCAGGTATTGATCCTTTTTATAAAAGTGATCCCTATACCTTGAACTGGAAATGGTCCTTTCTCGGATAAGAGAATAAATTTACTAAATTATCCAAATTCATAAATTTCTTTTATCCGATTATTCGCATTATATGACATTCGTAATATTCATGATTCAGTTATCCGTACTACGTTTATTTTCATAACATTTTCTTGTTTTTATTGAATATGTGAAACTAAAATAAAATATCAGAGGAGAAATATAATTTTTATTGGTGGATTAAGTGGAGTTTTGAGAAAAAAAGCATCCTATATATAAAATTGTTTGTTATATGGTAAAAATATGAATGCTTTTTTACTAATGTCGAATTACATAGCATGCAAAAGACTGAATAAGAATACGCAGAATATTTAAAAGGGTATATATTGAGAACAATATTAAAAATTTAAAATGTCGAACAATTAGAAAAAACAAATGTTAATAATGGATAAACAGGATGAATAATAACTTAATGACGTATAAATAAATTATGAAAGCTTTATCCGTGAATAATACGATAAATTTTACCCATTATTGGTATTTATTCCAATAATCAATTCTAATTTTTGTCATGCGAAATATTTTCTGAATTAAAATTAAGTCTTAAGTGCAACAATACAAGTAAGTTTATTACTAGCATTTTTTTGACATAATCATAGTCGTCCGCCTTATTCCACTGATTACAATTTAAATAATAGTATTCTAAATAAACTAACTATTATTTCGCTTAATACAAGTTTCAAGAAATTTAAATAAAATTTAAATCAAACTAACATTAAATCCGCTTAGGAGATACTTTCTGTATCTGTAGCTTTTGCCAGTCGGATCAAATGCATTTCAGACGGCTGCAAATACCCAACAAAGGTGTGGTACAAGGGGTAAAAAGTCCCCACAAAGGGGCAGCTACACAAAGGCTCTCAGAAAAAGTTCAGACAAGCGGCTCAGAAATGCCATACCCACGAAAGTTCAGTGAACACAATCCTTGAAGAGGAGTTTTTAGTCCTGTTTTTTAATTGAATATTGAGCGAAATCGTAGTAATTTTTGCTGTCCGAGAATGCGAGTAACCCCTAGCGACCTCTGTTGAGTGCCTTTGAAGCTGCTTCAAGCGAAATAAATCTCTGTTGGTTTCAACAGCAATATCTGTCTGTTTGTCTTTCTGCTACGTAGAGTATGAGATATAAGATTTTTACTTTAACTCTCTTTCGGTGCAATGGGTCTTTAAAAACTCAATTATGTGTCCTTCGATTTTTCTTTCTGTATTCTAATTGTCAGCATATAATAATATGATTATAAACTTTAAAGACTCGATATTTCATCGGCTTTCTGGATTAATTATAACACAGAATCCGAACACCCTGCATATGCATATTAAAATTTAATCATACATTGTGATTTCTGAGACCCAATTATTCATATGAGCTATCAAACTTTAGCAATGGCCTCTCTTCTCTATAGATTTAAAACAGCCGTTAGAATTAACCCCTTGTCTTACCATTAAATCTCGGAGAATAGTACGCGTGATAACATTAAAATATACTACGGGCAACGCCGATCGAATTCGAATTTAGTACAGAAAATCCTGGCGAGCGAGGCCCATCATTTCAGGTTAAGGTTTAATTTAATGGCATTTAAACTTTTGATTTGTCTTTCTCCATTTTGCAATATTATACTTTATCTTCTCAATATACTTTTCTTTATATCCTCCTTTATATACCCTAATGAAAAAGTAGCAATGACCATCGGCACTAATGAAACACTATTACATTAATATTTTTGCGATTAGTGACTTTAGTTCAATTAGTAATATTCGTTCATACAGAATGGGTTTCACTAATGACTAAATAGTATTTCATTAGTTTAAACTCCATTTTTTACCCAGTTTTTCTAAGTTTGATTGATTGACTAACATAACACATATAACAAAAGTTATTGGAATGTCTTTGCGCTTGCTTTAAAAGATATGTACTACTAGAATTGTAAAACAACAATTGGTATTTCATTATGCCAAACCTTATTTTTTAAATTAAAAATCTATATACATGTAGGCCTATTAAAATAATTAGACATTACTCAACATGCGAAATTTAAGAATATCCTCTTTTTCGCTTTGAAATATGTCTAAAGGTGATTCTATAAGCAATATACAAAATTCTTCTAAGTCGGGTCAAATAAAAATATGAAATAAAAATCCGTATAACGCAGAAACGACTCCAGGTATGAATTAGCTTCCATAAAAATTTATAATTTTGATTCTATTATACATATTTTCTCCACTTTCACTATATGTTCCGATGTGAATTTAGGGCCATTCCATACATTTTTAATGTATCCTTTTGTTGGACAAGGTAATCAATTTAAATTTTAAATAAATTATAGGCCATTTGGGCTTAACTAAACGATGTATGGTGTTTTATTGTATATCCCGCGTTTTTGTTCATTTTAATTTGATGTAGATTTTCGCTAACCTCAAATTGTAGACAGATGATTTAGAGACAGATCAGGTTGCAAATGCCCAAAAACCGTGCAGGTTTTAATTGTATGACATTTATTTACGTGTATACTGACAAAAAGAAACCTAAATTTTAACGTTTGAATGTAACAAACGTTGAAATTTTAAAAATATGATTAAATGATTCCATTGTCTTGTCAGGGACTAATACTTAGAAGAAAAATAGAATCCCTTTCACTTCAAAAGGTTTTAGGATTTTAAAAGGTTCAATTTCGAATCGGGGCGAAGGCGATTGAGATTCCACATGAGAAACCCTTGTGACACCCAGTGAAGAACCCCTGCATATGCACAAATCTCTTGTCAGCTCGGATTCGAATTGCTGTGAAAATGAATTTTGAATATTCTGGTCCTGGATCTTGCCTGAAAAAGGCAATCAAATGCTGCAAAAATTCACTGGCTACCTGAGCTCATCCCTCAAGACCTGGGCCGGGATAGTTCCGAACTTTTGCATATCGTTTCATACCCTCACCAAATAACAGCAGCGCCCGGTCGAGTGTACGATCAAAATTGCAAAACTGTTCTGCTGGTACCTGTCCCTTTGCGGAAGTGAATTTATTTATCTGTCGGTGGATATTTGTGAAATTTTATGCATTTTCGTGACACCGCTGCATGATGACAAATGTCGGAATGTGACAACGCAATTTTGCCAGAGTGTTTTGGCTTGTTTCAGTCCCCCCCCCCCCCCCCCCCCTGTTGCTAGCGCAAGGATGGTTTTTCGTTTTTCATTTTTAGCCACCCCGACCGTTTCTGTGCAAAGTCCCATTAGAGGCCCCATTGCGATATGCCTAAATTTATTGATGTGCACCAGCGACAAAATTTAGAGCGATCTGTGCGGAATTTCAATGGAAATTCAAAATCCAGTCGGAAACCCTAATCTGTCGGGTTGTCGTTCCCCCTTCGGTGAGGTTCTCGGGAAGATGATGGAGTTGGCCTGTGCCTCTCGGTTTTTGGGATCCCCGGTCATACCTAACTACAGCTGGACTATCCAGAGGTCTTTATAAATTACCCAAAATCCACAAACCGAAACTAGCACGAGACAAATTATCCTTCGTATGCAATTACGGATCCGGACGGGCTCCCAGGTCCTGCATGTGCATTCATAAATTACAGCTCTGTCTCGGGCTTTCGCTAAGCCATTAAACAACTCAAACAAATGACACTGCTACTTGGCACAGGGTGGTCCAAAAGCGATCCAGAGGCGAAAAGACCTTAGTAAGTAAAGCTGTAAGAGACGCGGTGAATGGAAATTTTGCTGCAATGCTGTGTCGGATCCCCGCCGAAGCGGGGAAGGCTGCCAATCGCGGGGCACCCCGGCAATTGCGGTAATGACATCTGGGGCCCCGAAAATCTGCTCGATTTCCTTTTGATTACTCCGAATTGGGTCAATTGGCTACTCACGATTTGTTGATAAAACATAAATGTCCCTTGGCGGTGGCACACGGACAAAAGGAGGTGCTGTGCTGTCGCGCTACTGGGGCGGGGGTAATCCCCGGGATTTGGTCGCGCGCCCAGGCAACGATTACGAGGGATTTCATTTTTATTGCAGCCGCCGACCCATCTTTTATGGAATTCTTTTGTGAACGACTTCGGGAGCGATTGACATCGTTCGCCCGCTTGCCCATTCCGCCTGCTATTCGACCCCTACCACAGTCTTATTAACCTCACAAAAAGAAGAAAATTGTAAGGCGTCCGGCTGTTTTTGAGGATTTTATCAATTCTTTTGTTATTCGATGGAATGTGGAGGCCCACGGGTGTGATAATCTCATTTTTGTAAGGCCTTATGACTTTTGGGAGTGCCAGGGATTAAGGGCTCCGAAGATATTAAGGCTGCGGAGAATGACTTCAATTTTTCTTTTTGAAAGTTTCGCGGATTTCGCCTATTTTTTTTCTCAAGATAAGGACATATAATTCGAAGCTATTTCAGGGAATTGTCGTCTCTAAATGTATTTTTCCTTTCTAGGTTTACCATTATAGGTAGACTGGGTAATATAAGGTCTTGCTTAATATTTTACTCTAATAATGGAAGGTTTAAGGCTTCTTTTTGTGTTGAACTGAAAATTATGTAGTTATAATTTTTTTTTATACATGTTTATAATACTATATATTTTCGAGAACTATATATACTATATAGGGTGCTTTCATTATCTAAGATATTGCAAATACAATATATCTGCAAAATCTGAGCTATTACCATAGCGAAATAAGTAAAAACTAAGATATTTAAATACTTCAATATTTATTTCATTGCTTTTTAAAGTAAATTTTCCATTCTGAAATAAATTCTGAAAACAGTCTTCAGCTTTATCACCTTTCTGTATTAAAGGTCTGTTAGTTAAATGAAGCAAATCCGACAATTGAAAGAATAAGCGTAATAATTGCACTTTCTATGCAGGGCTTTACTCAATCCATTATCAAAATTTCGCTTGGATGAATCAAAATGTTCTTATTATAGAACAACTTAAGCACTTCTCTCACGAGATTTTCTATAGGCATGTATATAGTAAAAAATTTAAAAAAAGTAATTGTTGATAATGCTTTACTTACAATACTTACCAAACACTTCGGAAAATCTCGGATGAAAACTAGTAGATTAGTACAGTCATGCATATCTCTGTTTTTAACTAATAAAAATTAAATAACGTCTTTAAATGGTACATTGTACTGTGTAGAAAATGAAGGAAACCTCATAAATAATTATTTCTGTTGAAGATATCGCAAATGAAGAAGTTTGAGAACAATAATAAATCAACCTACATGGGATATATACGGCTTCGTCAGCTACCTAATTTTTATGATCGACATAATGATCCATCTGAGCAAGCAATTTGTCGTAGAGTCGATAAATTTCGCACCAGATTTACCCTTCCTTGGGTTTTGAAATGAGTATAATCCACAACAGTTATTGGGAACACTATTGCATCCAGTAAAAATAACTGTTCGGGGTGGTTTGCATACTGGCGGTACAATTGGCCCTTACTTTTTCACAAATGCTGCTGAAGCCAATATTACAGTCAATTGAATACGTTATCGAACCATGATCAACAAGTTTTTGTTTGAAAACGTGGAAAACATTGATTCATGATGATGAATATGGTTCTAACAAGATACTGTTCTGGCCATATATCTCGTGAATCCATCGATTTGTTGAAGACAAAGTTTAATGAAAACATTATTTCACCCTCTAAGATTTTGTGCTTTAACACCGTTTGATTATTTTTTGCGGAAGTAAGTTAAGTGGTTGGTGTACGCTAATAAACCAGTAACAATTTGCGATCTGGAATCGAACATAGAATGAATTACAACAGAGAGAATGCCGGATTTGCTCGAAAAACTTGCACTGACAGAATGCAGAACACCCAAAACAGCTGAGTTGCCCATATTTCCTAAATATGGTAATATTCAAACACTAATAGCATAAAATAAACTTTTAAATAAAACTAATTCATCATTTTATTTTTTTTTATTTTTAAATGTTCTACTCTTTAAAAAAAAACATCCTATAGATGAATAAAAATATTAAAGCATTAAATTAGAGAAATTTCGTGTTTATATTTTTCCATTGGTAATTAGTATTTTAAAATCAATAACGTCATAACGCAAGCTAAGTAATCTAGTGATAAATATAATTGGGTCATAAGTATAAGCTGTTTTTGGTGGTTGTGCTGACTCCTTCTAGTAAGGAGGAAGAAAATATTTGGCAATCATGAAAGCCTAAATCATGCAAATTTCTTGTATTCACACTTATTTTTATTTTAGTACTCTCCTGCTGGAATCAGCTTAGCAAAGCTTCAAAACGAAGTGCGCCCCCCTTGGTGGGGGAACTGCGATTAATTAAAAAACGAATTTACATAAAAACGCTGTTAGGGGCACACTTTTTACGAAGGTAAACTTTTATTATTCCCCACCACTCCCGTGCGACTTTCCGTTCCATCGTATTACCGAGGAAGATAGTCTACTATACGGGACATCGGGTGGTTCGGTGCACTTTCACTACCCGAGCAACTGGACGACCCAGCAATTTCCAGCATTCCCATCAGCTGGCGAATAAATGGCGAGGCACCCTGTGCTCACCTTTAAACTGGTTGGGGTACCCAGCGGAGCGGGGTTCGGTTGAGGTATGTGCCAGGTCAGCTCCGAAGATAAATATGAGCTTGTGGTGCTCCAGTAACAGCGAGATATTAAATATTTGCCCTGGAATATGTGTGCAATCGAAAAGCCAGCAAGCAGACCGCGCGGATCGCGAGGGGAGCATAATGGAGTTTTCCTGTTTGTTGGGCCTGTCAGGGATTTTTCAAGCCCTTTGAAGTGGTGTGCGGTTCATTTGGCATTATATAGGTCAAAATTACCTCTATATGTGTCCCGATGTGTGTTCACCAGGAGGTCTCTGCAGCTGTTAATTCGCCTCTTAATTTTGATTTCCCTTTAATTAGCGTCCATTTCGATGCAAGAGCTGGAGCCCTTCACAAACCTGCATGAACGAGTGCGGGAGTCTCCTGGGGTTGTGGCGAAAGGACGTGCGGGAGTCTCCTGGGGTTGTGGCGAAAGGACCCTCCTGTTATTGGAGCAGAAATTACCCTTGAAACGCTCTGTTTATCCAAGAATTGAGAGTTTTCGTTATCAATTGAAGAAATCATAGGGTGTGCCCACCCACAGGGCATATACGAGGGTTGTTCAATAAATAAGGCGACTTTTCAAATTTCGTGGGCTAAGTACATTCAAGTTTCGTTTTTTTTGTTTTTCTTATATTGGTACGAATGTCCCCAGCATCTGTTGACATTATCAGCCATTTTTACATATTTAAAGGCCATACCAAGAAGGGCATATCAGAAGTGTTTCGGGGATTGGATAAAGCGCTGGCACAAGTGCATTATATCTGAGGGGCATTACTTTGAGAGGGACAAAAGATATATTGATGAAATAAATATTTAAATAAATATTTTTCGAGAAAAATAAAAATTCACCTTATTTATTGAATAAAACTCATATATACCATATACACCTACCAAGGTAGCAACAAATCTAATTTTTTTTTAAAGTTTAACATCTCAAAAATATTTAGTAAAAATTTCAAGTTAGAATAATATACCAAGAACTTTCAATTTCTAACATAATTTTAAACTCGAAGCTTCTTTGTTGTGACCACATAAAAATTATTTTCAAATGGTGGTTTTTGAGATTATTGTAAGATCATTTAAAAGAGACGAATTTTGAATACTAAATTATGGTAAATGATATCAGAAATATCCCTAAACCATTCCTCGCTTCTAAACATAATAATCTAAATTTACTCTATATATAGTATATACAGGAGTAAACAAGAAACATCGCAAAAGTTTACCGATAATGTACTATATGTATTTATGTATTTTGCAACTGAGAAAAATGTGAATTCAATTATTTCGACAGTTTCCTCACAAAGAAATTTATATTCGTATTTTTATACGATGTCCCGAGAGGCATAACTTCCAAGGTTTTTAGATATGTTTTATATATATAACAGTTTTTATTATTTCTATAAAAATAAAAGTTATAAAGATTCTTGCTTTTGATCACTCTGAAGGAGATAATCAAGAGGTCATTAAAAGTAATATAATTTAAAGTTCATCAGTATGTTTCATTTTGTTACATACTAATTTTATTATTATTTTTGTTACAAATGATTTCTGTTGGTCTGGACCTCAAGCTTAACTTTACATTCTAATAAATATTTAAATCCTATAAAAGAAATACTTTTTCATTGCGTTGCCAATTTAAATTTATTCAAAGAGTACATTTACAAAATTTATAAAAAGAAACTATATAATCGATTATTTTGATTATATATGTATATTAAATTTGTTACCCGCCAAAACTTATTAAGTAAAGGGCATTCTAGTAAGTAAGTAAGTAATATTTTATTAAATTTGTTTCGAATCTACACTTACCTAGCCTCCGATTTATATACATGGTATATTCAAGGTGTTTGAATTCTACATATGAAACGATGCCTTTGGATGTTCTGTGCAAACTTTTGTTTTAGACCTCCCTCCTCCATTTCTACCCTCTCAAAATTGAAGTCAAAGTTTTTTATGCTCACTTAAGCGCTTATAAAACCTTGTTAGGACATATCAGAACATCAGGCTTATTCAAAAGAAGCTAAAAGTACCTCTTAAACAATATCTCCAAAAGTACCATTTTTCAACGAATATTTCGATAAATTTTAATTTTTAACTTCTATAACTCTTACATCTTAAAAATTATACTAATGCAAGTCCACAGAATTTATGATAACTTTCGACCTAACTTAGTGAAATTATTTTTTATCATTACTCTTTATATATATATTAGCTGGGTGTTTTTCGTGTATTCCGAACAATAAAATATTTTATGTTGAACTGAAGCTTATTACCAGTTACCCAGAATAAGGATGTGGAATTTGCATTAAATTGCAATGATTTTATTCATGCAATACTTTAATACTATACTTTTTTCAATTTGATGCCATCTTTATAAATTTTAAATATTTGCTTTTATGTGTTTCATGGTAAAATTCTTACACATTTTTTTTTTTTGTTCTGGATAAATGAAAATAACATAGCTAGATTCGTGTCATATTAAAATTTTACATCTATTCTAAAAGACTAGTAATAATTGACGAATTCTCGGTGCATGACACTGGTTGCCATTATCAATTTAATTTGAGGGCTCCATTATCGATTTAATTTACTTAAAACAAAAAGGATTTTTGGATTATTTTTTCTTCAAAAGACAAACTATACCTTTATTTAAATTGTATTAATATTGTGATATCTAGCTGAAGTTATATTGGATTAATACCATTAAAAGAATTTTATTTCATAGAAAACAATTTAAATTAGCTTAAATTTTAAAATTTAAATTTAAAATTAGTTAATAATAATTATTTTCACCTGTATTTCACCTGTATGCGTCATATAATGCCTTAGCAACTCCGACAATGCGCTCGAAAAGGTATGACTAATTGGAAATTTTAAATTACGTTTGACTTCAGTTGACATCTGTTTTATTCTTAATACTTACGCACGAAACTGAGAGACATGTATTCAATATTTGATCAAGTTTTCTGATTGAAACCCAAACGTTAACATTTGTCTCATTGTATATGGCTAGTGATGCAATTACTTTGCTTACTTAAAATGGTTCGTTCGAAGATATACTTTCTCCGATTCAAGAAAATAAACGAAATTTTTCCACCAAAGACCGCATAGCTCCCAACAGGATATCATTTATATGATAGTAGAGATTTGTGGGAGCTGAATGAATTCCTGAAATTGATTCTTATTTGCAAAATCAACATTTTTCCTGATGTACGAAATAGTAGGGCACACCCATTACATTTACTTATTCGCCCCTTGAAAATGTTCTGTTTTTTTTCTCGAGAAATTGGAAGACACTTTTCCGGCCGCTTTACTGACAAGCAGATGGAGTGGGTGAGGACGGGTCCCCGGACGAAAGTAGGAAAATTTGCCTGCAACTGCAAACGCATTGATTTTGCACTATGCCCAGAAAGCCGGCAGTCCATAGAGTTTATAGGATTTATGCAAACGAGTAACTCCAGCGAAGCTGAGTCAATTTCCTGGTGAACGTAACCGCACCGTGCCCACTCCTGTTAATATGTCCGCCCTGCAGTCATAGCAAAAGGGAAATATCCCGGGCGCCGACTATTAATCCATTCTTAACGATACCCAACTGCCCTTTTGAATCCTCTTTTAAGAAAGCCGGCTAGGGATTACGCAACACGCCATCTCCAACAGGCGGGGTCACTGTTTTTATTATTTTCCTCCATCCAGAAGGAGTATACGATGGGAAGCATTGCTCCGCTTACAGAGGATGTTCCAAGGATTTATTAGGGCACATAAGAGGGTTTCTCTCCAGCTTCCCGACATTTCCTCCTCATATAAAAACAGAATGCGTATGGATAACGGCGTACAAAGCTCAAAATCAATTCCCTTTGATCCTCAAGGAAAAAATATCGATTTGCATTCCGGTATTGTCATAACATTCACTCTTGATTTTTCAGTCTTCCCGCCAGCTACTCCCGGACCCTTCCGCTTCCGTATCCCACTCAGATGGCAGCCTCACTCAATTGAGGAACTTTTGACATGGGTCAGAATTCGATGCCAACGATATTTGGGAACCAAGAGCGCTGTTCAGTAAAAATCACAAAAATCGAACGGATTAAGTGGAAGAATAGCTAGAGGCAAAAAGCCAAGCAAGCGGACGGAAAGCCAAGCTGTAAGGAAATATTTGGACGTCGCAATAGATTACATGCCCCCTCCACACCCACCCCCACAAAAAAAAAAAAAAAAAAAAATCATAAAAGAATGGTTCGCCTTCTTCCAAAAATTTTCAGTTAAATGACGGCCTGGTTAAAGCCTGTTTATAACGAAGGCGCAGGATTCTATTCCAATTAAAATACGTCTTAAGACCTTCCGAATTTATTGGACCATTTTAGGAAAATTATGTGTCGCAGAAATTAAAAATGTCTTCTCCCACCTTAGCATTGCCCTTTTCTATGATATTTTTTGGTGTTTCTTGGTTCAAGTGATTTAAAGACGTTGATAGACGTACCACGTGTGGTACAGGGTGGTCGTCTTATGGAAATCCTTTTTACATTTTCTTTGAATTTCCGTCGTAGTACGGGAATTTTTGAGGAGATGGTGTCAATTCCGCTGAAAGGGTTCCATATGTTTTCGAATTGCTGAAAATTTTTGGGGCGGATAGAAACTCATGGGATATACCCCACTGCCTGAAATTAGCTTAGAACGCAGTAAGGCGCCATTTGTGGTCTAAGTGGAAACCCGCTAAACTATTGATTTGAACAACTCCTTAGGTTTGAAGAGTTGAAGGTGACAAGAAATCTCAAGAATTCGTCAAGTATATGTAAAAATATCTAGAGCAAATTGCAAGTAGGTTAAGCCTGTGCGTTACTACTTAAAAAATTCACCTATAGTAAAAGTGTTACCCACTTAGTAACCACAGACATCTCTAAAATGTTTAATTTTTCCAAATTATCGTTTTTAGAGTTTCGTACGTCCGAATGAAAAAAAAACAGACACTCATGTGTCCAGCCAATTTGCTCCGAATCGACTGAACCAATTAAGTTGGAATTTACTACACATACTAATATCTGTGACCCAAATAAGGATGTGTAACGTAAATAAATGAATTTTGAATATTGGAGGCCAAATTATACAATTAAATAAAAAAGTTTTGTAAACTGTACCGTGTTACATATAAAATAAAAAGGCTAGTTGTGAAGGTCTCATATTATATTTATAATTTTAAAATAAATAGTTTTAAAGTTATTTAAGAAAAATAGATACAAATTGAACATTCCCTCCCCTATCACTGAAACTACTGAACTTACAATTTTGAAACAAGATTGGGTCAGATTTCAAAAAACATGGTATATAACATATTCATCGTACGAAACTCTCACCAAGCGAGTTCAAGTCCGGTTTATTGTGTCTAACTTGCTTAAGATTCTGATTCTGATTGAAATACTTAAGATAAAAACATAAAGCTTTAGTCAATATAATAAAATTTCTGTTTAAACTTTAGATAGTACTAGTACTAAGCCCTCAGAGTGTTAGGTTTAGTGAATAGAAATTCACATAATTTTAAGCTTCCATCAACTTATTTAATTTTATTTAACACTCTAGTAAGATCAATTTTAGAGTATGCCTCGCCGGTTTGGTCCCCATATACCGCAACTGATGTGAAATTACTGGAGTCTGTCCAGTCAAAGTTTATGCGGAAGTTAGCCTTTATTAATAAAATCCCACTCCGATACGATGACCACGATTACAGCACAATCAAAGCTACGTTTGGAATTACGTCTCTTGCATCTCGTCGAAAAATTGCTGATATTATTTTTCTATACAAAATTCTCGACAATGATTTCGATTGCTCTTATCTCAATGAAAATATATTATTTAACGTTCCATCTAGAAGACTGAGAATCCGACAACTTTTTGCATCTCAATTAAATCGCACATCAACAACGGAAAATAATATTATTGATAGAATATGCAAATACGGCAATGAAATTTCTTGCGACTTGGATCTTTTTAACACAACTCTCTCAGCATTAAAACAATATATTTCTCGGCGATATGCAGATTATTGATTGTAATTATACTGAGTATCTGACTATTTGACTTGTGAACTCATTTTATAATTTCTTATGTTTTTATATGGACATATTTTGAGCTGGGCATTGTTGTATGCAATTGTTTTACTGTGATATTACTTTAGTTGCTGATAGAAAACCGTAAATATTTCTGTCTTTAATAATAATAATTGTAATCAACTATTGAAAATGCCTGTACAAAGGGAGGGTATTCCAGTTGACAATAATAAATAAATAAATAAATACTTTAATTTTGATTTGATAAATCAATGCGCTGCCTTTTAAAATACAAAATTTTAAGTAATTACTTCTCTATCTCTTTGAATTGTTTACTAATTCTCGTTTAGAAATATTCTGCTAAGATGGAACTCCGTCACGTATATCGATTAGGATGATCTTTTGAATTGTATTTAATCTATTACGATCTATTCATAGCTCAATCTATAATTTTTTTAAGTTTTAATAAATATGAGTCAAAATTTAATTTTCCACATATTTTTAAATCGTTTATTTCTTTATCGTTACCAGGACATTTTAAAAAAGAAAGATATATAATATTTATTTATTTTATTCGTAATTAAATTTCGAAAAATTATTTAATAACTTTTTTGTTTGTGCTGTATACTTTTTGTACAATGTGTTTAAATAAAGAATTAAAATCTTCTTAAAGGCTAATATAATTTTTATAGTTATGTAACCCTAGCATTTATACGCGAGTTCTGTTTCTTACCTTAGTTTAATCATAGTTATTTTGAATTGTACTGCCAATGAACTTTTAAATTTTCAGATTTGAGATTGTTAGCTGCTCTATTGATTTATTATACATTCTGAAACATACATACATACATATTTATTATTAAATTGTGGTTCAAACCTAAAGTTGCATTAGCAAAATGGCAAGTAGGGCTTACGCAATTGTCGTTTATCTGCGCACATCTAATGAAGTTTGTTATTATAGCTGCGCGTTGGGCTAAATGTGCGCAGTAAACGAACGCAGTTTTTAACAACAACCAATAATATCCACATATTGATGAAAAAGTACAATTGTAAAAATGTATGAAAAAATGATGGAAAAAAAGAGCTAACATCACTACAATTCAATTGGAATTTTCCATAGAGCAAATCAAGCGCTTGAAAGGAAACGATATACATGTGTAGTATACGAAAATTAATTATATGTATATCAACTACTCTTAATGAGAAATAGCTACCTATAAAATATTTAACACTCTCTATAAGGTAGTAAAAGTACTGAAAAACAAAATTTATTACATTACCATTATATTATAAAACCACATAGCTGATAACTCAGTAAATATTACACAGCTGCTGGCTTAGTCAACCGAATATATATAAAAATTAACGCGTTTCATAGAATTGACTGAATATTCAAATACATTTGATACAAAATGATCGTGCTGTGTTTTCTTCTTATTGGTGTAACACCCATTTTTGGAACATCAATCGCATCTATTACTGAATCATCAAGAGATTTTACTGGAGTTGTTATTGGAAAACGATATCTGCTCTTTCAACCTGAACCTCTTATCAGTTCCCCATTAGCAGATCATAAAATAAGAGTGGGATCTCTAAAACATGACGAAGGGGGACTTAATTTCGACATTAAAGCCTACATAGCACATCCCCTTTATGATCCTCAAGGAGGAATTGGTAAGGGCAGAACTGGTAAGGACAACAGAGATAACATCGCTCTAGTGGTCGTCGCAAAAGATCTTCCAATTGGAAGTGATAATGTAGATCAGGCGGATCTTGCTGATGCAAATTTTCCTACCGAAGGTTCTGCTTATGTCCTTAAATGGGGATACTCAAGTGGACAAGATTTTTCGAGAACCAATATCACTATTCGTTCTAAAGCCGATTGTGAAGCCAACCACAATGCTGTAGATTGCTCAAGAAATCTGTGGGGTGAAGCTTCTGATACCTGTGACATTGAAATAGGAGCACCTGTATTTTCTGGAAATAAACTCATTGGTACCATCGCAACTAGCCATTGGTGCAAAAATGGCAATAAGGATTTGTTCATTAACAGCATACCTTACTTTGAGAAATGGATCAGACGTACAATCAATGATGAAAAGACCTATGTTGTTTAAATTAAATAAATAAAATATTTTGTGACAAAGCTGAGCAACGTATTAATGTTTTAAGCTTTACTTATTGTTCTGAAGTATAAAAACTATTTTAAAAGAAACTCGAAATCATTATGATATATTTACAAATGTTGTAAAAAACGCCAGCATATTATTTTGAAAATAGAGACCAATGACATACGTACCGATAACAATTAAAGTAGTAATTCGATATAGGAGGATAAAATATTTCGATGCAAGGAAGATGGAACAAGACGGGGTGCCTAAAATTTGTTGTTTAGGTTCCTATAACCTAACTAATACCTTATTGATCAAACTTTTAATTGTTATAATACGAATATATTTCATATATTTCAAGTAGTTCGAGAACAAATAACTAAAATCTTAAATATGACACATCAACCTATCTTGTCCTACCCATGGAATAAGATTGGTTACCCCTAAGGTCAAGGTGCAGTTTAATATGATAATCTTTTAAACCAAATTTCTCACCGTTCTAAAACCGAAAGAAATATAAAACAAAGCAAAATCTTATAAAGAATAATAACGTACAGAATGTGCCATCTTGAGAATTCGAGAATTAAATTCTAAATTATAGAAAAAAAAATATTTTTGAGAACTTGAAATTTGCTTATCTTCTGATTAACTACGCCGATTATGATGATATTAAACCTCAATGTTACCTCAAATTATGCCGTATGTTTTTCTAAAAACGTCATTGGATCAATAAATTTCATGATGTATACACAAACAAACACAAAACAGGAAAAATTCCAAAAATAATCTCAATGAATTCTGTCACTTAATATTAACCCTTTACCTTAAAACCATGTCTGGGAGACGTTATCCCCTTTTTGTGCCTAAAATGAGAAGCTCGTATTCGACACGTGATGTTTTGTTCTGTCCAAAAGTGAGAAGATCGTATCAAACACATGATTGTTTCTACACGATAATGTTTATTGTTATTGTTTGTTACAGTTGCGATATAAAAATGTGATTTTAGTAAATAGTAAATAACAAATCAGTGGGTTGCGCAAAATTTGGCCTTTGATGAAACTGTTTGTGGTCACGACGAATGAGAAAAGCTTTCATTGAGAGTGGCACTCACAATAGTCGCTCAATTCATAAGGCAAAGGGTTAATTCTCTAATTAACTATTTTTTTGTAAATATTTTTAATGTGCATACACACGAAAAAAGTTTACATTTTTATTATAATTATTATACATTATATAATGCAAAGTGTTTTTTAGTGAGTATGCTTAAATGAGTGGGATGATAGATCTGTGATCTAGATGGGGGATCTTAACCGTTTGGAAATTATAAGGTATTCTTACCTTTATATTTGTATCTACTCAACGCAGCGGCTCATGCCAAAAATTCACCATCCTAAAGTCCTTTCCAAAAATGGCAAATACGTTGACCCACCACCACTGTATTTATTTCCGAAATTACCAAAACGTTTTTCATTTTCCTACAATTCACCTTTTCATCGAATTTTCTCCGAAATTCATGTAATTATTGCAGTTATGTATTATCGCTTATGATTTTACCTTTCGAAAAATATACAACATGTCCAGGTTAGAAAGAGGTAGACAATTTTGTTGATTAGAAAACCTTTCCTGGTATTTTATTTTTTCATTGCCCGATTAAAGATTGGAGGTTTGCAATTCTCTCGAATGGTAATAGATAGCAAGTCATTTCTAGACCAAAATCTATGGACGGATGATTCGCAATTCACTAAGAATGGTATCACAAACTTCTACAGCCTTCATACCTGGTCGGATATCAACCCGCACGACAAGGGCGTCATCTTGGCTGGTACTATCGGCAGACATCTATGTATATAATTCCATTCCTTTTTTCCGAAAATGCATAATGACAAAATTTATGCCTTATGACTTTTTGGAGAATATAAAATCAAAATATAAAAATCAAAGAGTGAAATAAATCAAAATTATTAGGTATAATCACACTCTCTTACCATTTTTTCAAATTCAAAATCTTTACAATTTTATACCACACTCAAATACTTACAGATAAAAACAATAAGTTTTTTCTTCAATTCAATTGAAAAAGAAGCGAAAAAATCCCAAAAAAGGATGTTATTTTTGTCGATATAACTGATATGCTATTCAAACCTGTTAAAAATTCGGGATATCTGGTTGTCCATCGTTGTTTGTCATTAGCAACCTTGTATTTTGAAAGTGGTGTAAGTCCAAAATGTCATAAAAACGACCTTTCCATATTCTTCTTTCTGATCAACAACTCGACCGCCTTCGAACTCCGTCTTATCAAAACCTCCATTAAGCTTGCCTTATATTTGCTCAACCCAACCCTCCAATGAATCATTCAGTTTCCACGTCCCCCTTGTCTAGTCATAAATAGATTAATTTAATTTAGTTATGTTAGTTTTTCATTGTTAGTGTCTGATGTTATTTATCTATGTAACTTATATTAAGCGAAATAAATAAATAACAATTGTTGCTTAGAAGTTAAAGTTCTAAAGTAAAACAATTGTCAAGACCCCTACTGTTATATTTGAAGAACCCTCGGAAAGGGGTTTAGATAATTTTATTTCTGTCAAATTATTTTCTAGAATGTAATAAACAATTTTAGAAATTGAACTTATCGAGACTTATTCTTTACTAAGTTTATTTAATTACTGTATATAGAAACTTTCCAAAAGAGTTGTTTTATATTATTTAGTAACAAAACCAATGTAGAATATTTAATATCTAAAATATAACCTCTTTCTTACAACGATAAATCTTATTGCGATAAACTAAAGAGCTTGGCACGTGTAAAGAAGTTAGCGACAATGCAGTTAATTTGAAGTAATATAATACTTAAAATGTATTAAAATATGATGGAAGATGAAGCAACAGAGAATTATATTATTATATCTACAATAAAATTAGAAATATCAAAAGATCTCAAAGATTAAAATCAGTGTACATCTTATACCTAAAGAAAAATATGTTAACTGATTGCTTCATTGTCCGCGGTACACTCTGTTTGAAAGTAAATTATTATAGAATATATAAGCACAACAGAAGCATGACATGACAACTGAATTTTTTTCTATCATTTTCGTCATATTATATGACTGGATAACTAAATGGAAATTACACAGCTGCTGAGTACAATAGTTTGTTTAAACAATTGAACATTGGAAGTATAAAAGTCAGCAGGTTTCGTAGGGTTGGTTGAGTATTGAAATTAAATTGATTCAAAATGATCGTACTGTGTCTTCTTCTTGTTGGTGTAACTCCCATTTTTGGAACATCAATCGCATCTATTACTGAATCATCAGCAGATATTGCAGGAGTGGTTATTGGAAAACGATATCTGCTCTTTCCACCTGAACCTCTCATAAATTCTCCACTAACAGCCCATAAAGTAAGAGTAGGATCTCTAAAAGATTACTATGGGGGTCTTGAATTCGACATTAAAGCCTACATAGCACATCCCCTTTATGATCCTCAATCAGGAATTAGTAAGGGCAGAACTGGTAAGGACAACAGAGACAACATCGCTCTAGTGGTCGTCGCAAAAGATCTTCCAATTGGAAGTGATAATGTAGATCAGGCGGATCTTGCTGATGCAAATTTTCCTACCGAAGGTTCTGCTTATGTCCTTAAATGGGGATACCCACGTGGACAAGATTTTTCGAGAACCAATATCACTATTCGTTCTAAAGCCGATTGTGAAGCCAACCACAATGCTGTAGATTGCTCAAGAAATCTGTGGGGTGAAGCTTCTGATACCTGTGACATTGAAAGAGGAGCTCCTGTGTTTTCTGGAAATAAACTCATTGGTACTATCGCCACTAGCAAATGGTGCCAAAATGGCAGTAAGGATTTGTTCATTAACAGCATACCTCACTTTGAGAAATGGATCAGACGTACAATTAAAGATGAAGAGACCTTTGTTGTTTAAATTAAATAAATAAAATATTTTGTGATAAAAAGCAACTGAAAAATCTCGTAATTGACTTTTTGTGTAATGTTCTAACTGGCTTACGGAACACTTGGTGGCAGGTCACTGGTGATTTGGGGCTTGTTCGAAGAGGGGAGAGGACGGCTAGAGGTTGAATTTTCCCTTACGTAGCACGGGAGTAACCAGAGGCGTTATGTTGGCGATTGCCTCAGCTATGGTCCAAGAACGCGATCCCATGACTGAATTTAGGAAATAATATACCCATTGTGAATTTATTACGGACAACATAAGAAACCGGTGTGGGGAGGGGGTGTTTCGGGGAGGCAAAGAGGAGCGGACTTTGGTCCCGTTAGCCCACCAGCCTTGCAGATTTTGCTAAAAGTGGATAGTAATAAAGACTCACGTTTGAGAGAAAAACAAAAATTTAGGGGTGGCGGAACGAAAATTAAAACCACGTTTCACGTGTCTTTAAAAATGCATAGTAAAAAAATGTAAACAGCCGGCATCCGTATATATGCTTTGAGTGCGCTACCTGCCTGTTCGCCATTCTCAATTCAGGATTTCCCTGTGCTGGAACATTGCCTGGGGACGGCACTAATACCATGCATGCCGAAGCACACAGCGTACCCGACAGTTTGGCCCGCCTTTAAAAATTCGTAATAAAAAAACGCTGCATTTTATTGCCTACACTGTAAGTGCTGTAGATGAGAATTTTTGGCTGCCTATTCTTATCTCTTTCGTTCTTATTGGCATTTAGATAAGGCATAGGAAGCATAGTTCTTTGCTGCTTTCTCTAATGGAAAAATTTTCTCCAGGCAGTTTTAGAACTTGCATATGGGTTAGAGCTTTGGGCTTGCATAGAGAGTATCACATCTAGTATTTCATGATCTTTGGTCTTCAACCGAAGTGGTCCGGAATGGTAAAGGGGCTAAGGCTGGCGGCAAGGGGAAGGAGAAGGAAAAGTTGGCGAAAGAAAAAAGGAAGAAAGGAAGGAGGAAAACGAAAATGACCACCGCCACTGGGAAGGAGGCGAAAGTTACGGTCCCATTACGTCGCGAGGTTCCTGCGAGGAAGGCTAGGACGAAGGCGGTCCTTCTTAAGCCCGCGGAGAGGAAAACCTTTGCGGACGTGCTCAGTGCGGTCCACAAAGCAGTTAACCCCGTAAGTTGCGGGTCAAGATTAGGACCATCCGCCAGATTAGAACGGGTGAGATCCTGGCGTGAAGCCGACTGCCCAGCACAGGGCGGCCTTCTCAGCCGCTCTGAAGTCCGCGGTTGTATTAGCGAGCACGGTCAGGGAGCTGGTCCGCAGAACCTACCTGAAAATACGGTACGGTACGGTCCGAAGTAGTAAATTTCCATATTTTGCTTTACTTGGTTGGAAAGATAATAAGATGGGCCATTCGATAAAAATAATATGGTATATAATAAGTATGGTATATTAATTAGATGAATTTCGAAGAAAATGTGAGGAAAAGCTGGATTTAGGAAAATGAGAAACATTTTTAACACTTTTGAAAGTGAATGTACCTGCATTGGTGGTAGGTCAACATTGTTAACATCTTTGGAAAGGACATTGTATATTTGTCCACTGAAAAACACTTTGTTTATCAAAGATTAAAGTATTGCGATAGTTTTACCAGCCGAGCGGTTGGCAGGAAACATGGTTTGGCTCTACTTATCCTCTCTATGGCGACACTTTTTAAATTTTGTTATTCTCATTCGCTCGGTTAAAAATCTTGGTGAAGGGTAAGCGAAGGCTAATTTACTTACTTCAATACTAAACAATTACTTCTTAAATTATGACATCTAAATAAATTATGAATAACATTAAAAGCGTTCAAATATTACTTTTTTTTCTTAACAATAAAAACTAATAAAGTATAGACTTATGAAATGTTTACAAAATTATTGTTTTAAAAGTGGGAAATATTTTAATATTTTTATAACTAAGATGGAACATTGTACGTCATAAGTGCATTTTTGCAACATTATGTAAGCATGTAACTACAATATTTAAACTGAGGAGTTTAATCCAAACTATTACATAAGTATCATACTTCTAAACGATTGTTATTTCGCATCAAAGATGTAAAATTAAACTATTGGTTGAAAAATTATGTTCTGCCGTCGTAATTTTACATCCCAAAAACATTATTCGCGGGGGTAGTTTGATAAGTAAGTGACTGTTTTTAATTTCCTGCGCAATAATTTAAAATGCAACACTGCTTTCGTCAGCTGCCATCTATTAATAGACTACTGTCAAATTTTAAACAAGCTACGTCATTTAGTTTGTGTTTGACAGCCATTGAAAGCAAACAGCCTCGTAAATTTTAACGCAAATGTATAAAAATGAATTTCGTGTGCTGATTAAGCATTACGTGTAGTCACTATGGCAAAAATTTATAAATTAGGCTACGAACTGCTACCCCATCTAGAATATTTTTCAGATTAAGCCCCCTGCGACTATTTTCTGTTTTCAAACCTGAAGAAATGGCTGGGCGGTAAGAGATTTTGGTTGAATGAAGTCATCTGAAAGAAAAGCCTATTTTGAGGGTCTCGAGAAAACCTATAATTGGAAAGGAATAAAAAACTGGAAAGACGCTGCACTAGAGATAAAGGTATAGAGCTAAAAGGAGACTATGTTGAGAAATAAAATGCCGAAATAATTGCCGCAAAAAATATTTTTTATTGAAAAAGTCACTGACTTATCAAACTGCCCCCGTAAAATTGTATTGTGCAGTTTTAGTTTTACCATTTTTATTGGAAATTATATGCATCCACACATGTAATGAGTTTTTTAAAGGGAAGGCGGGCACGTTATATTCAATCAAGAAGAAAAGAAATATTTCAAGAAACAAGCAACTGAAAAATAATGAAGCAACTTTTTAAAATACAGAAAGAAATATTAAAATTGGTTGATTCGCAAAATGTTCATATTCAATTCAAATGTCTCAATTATAAAACTTAAACATTATTTAATTAGGATAGTAGCTTTGGGAGGTAATTCCTAATTCCAAAATTGTTATAATAAGTCTCTTTTATAAGACAGTAAGAATGGACAGTAAAACATTTTTCGTATAGTTTTACACTAGATTTGTGCAAAAATACCCAACATATGACAAGGAATTACAACGATAAGCTTTCATTTTATCATTATCTAAAATAAAGTTATACAATAAGGGGAATGTGTTACACATAATGTTTGTGTAAATTTGCACTTACTTCGTTATGTAATAAAGCATTATACGTATATATATTAAAATCCTCCTTATTTTGAAAAATTACACAATTGTATAAAATTACAACGATAGAATTGGGCGTCTTTTTCTGAATTTTGCAGAGTTCAGAACGGGAATGAATTTAAAATTATCAGCGACAATGAGTAGTTTTATTATTACGTCCTAAAATGTTTGAAATCACATCATCAAAAAATCACTTCAACGCTAAATTGAATATTAGCTACACTGAAAAGTTTGCTTTATTTAGTGTAGCAAAAATAAGCTTACTGTAGTAAATGGTGAATATATTGCACTAATTGCTTTAAAAAATTTAATTTAAATTTCTATAGTATACCATATAGCAAAAGTGCTAAAAAACAGGAATCAATATGTCAATAACATTTTATATCTGCAAAATAATGACTGCTTTGTTTTAACAAAAACTCTAGTGTACGTCATCTTTGTTTGACATTATCTGTGAAAGTTTGAGTGTGAACACTAAAGACACATTATAACTGTTTTGTTAGGTGTAATCCTCATTATGACAGTACAGACACAACAACTGAATAAACATTGCTCAGCTATTGCATTATGACTATAAAATGAAAGGACTTCTCACTGCCTACTCTGAGTATTCCAATTCAATTCATACAAAATGCTCGTGCTGTGCCTTCTACTTGTCGGTGTAACCCCCATTCTGGGAACATCAATTGCGTCTATTACGCGATTGTCTTCGAGAGCAGGAGTAGTTATTGGGAGAAGATATTTGCTCTTTTCACCGTCCGCTCTTAATGAACATCCACTGGAAGATCATAAAGTAAGAGTGGGATCTCTAAAAGATTACCTTGGTGGTTTTGAATTTGACATCGAAGCCTACGTATCACATCCTTTTTACGACCCAGTAACAGGCGACGAAAAGGGGAGAACTGGGAAGGACAACAGAGACAACATCGCTCTAGTCGTTGTGACGGAAGATCTTCCAATTGGAAGAGACAATGTGGATCAGGCAGATCTTGCTGATGCAAATTTTCCCACCGAAGGCCCTGCTTATGTTCTTAAATGGGGATACCCAACTGGACAAGATTTTTCAAGAACCAATATAACCATTCATTCTAAAGCCGATTGTGTATCCAATCATACTGATATTGATTGCTCAAGGAATTTGTGGGGTGAAGCATCTGACACTTGTAACATGGAAGTTGGAGCTCCTGTGTTTTCTGGGAATATACTCATTGGTACTGTCGCCACTAACAAATGGTGCAAAAAGGGCGATAAACATTTATTTATTAACAGCATACCATACTATGAGGAATGGATCAGACGTACAATCAATGATGAAGAAACCTATGTTGCCTAAATGTAGTACAGAAAATAAAGTTATTTTATGCTTTGCTCTATCTATGTGATTTAACTTTCGTAATATATTAGTATTGTTCACAAGTATCAGTGATTGTATGATTACATGAACAAGCTTGTCAGGTGCGTTGTCGGACGACCTACATATTTTATTTGTGTGTCATGTTCTTACATAAAAATTTATAAATTGCGACCTATTCTTCATTTTTTTTACACGTTATGTTAATTGTGTTTTAATAATTTCCAAGAGTTAACAGGTACTTTAATATTATTTTTAATTTATGTCTGTGTATATCATCATTTTGAAAAAATAAAATAAGTGTTCGTTATGCAAGAAAGACTAAGTGTAGCAATAAATAATGGAATCCTATTAAATAATAATTTTGTTCGCTCAGTTTGACAAAAATATCTATGAGTAATAAAAATATTATTTTTTATGTAAATGGCTTTCGACAAGACAGTGTATATTTTAACCCCAGCCTATTATAAGCCGTGGTAGTTTCATTAGATCATTACTCTGAGCAAGGGATGCCGAAGATAGTTTAATAGGTCAATCCAACCTTATCTCTCAAGTATTAACTAATCTTTTCTCTGATTACTTCAGCCAATCTTTCAGTGAACTGCTTCCGAGCCCGATGTTGACTATTTCCATTACATGCATCGCTGTCCTCAGATTTCATTTGCTTGCATCAATATTGATTCCTTAATAGTTGCTATCCTTATTGAGGATCATAATCCAGGTCCTGACGGTATCATTTATGATAGTGAACTTAACTTCCGTGATCAGATTAGTAGCGTAGTTGGCAGAGTCAACTCTGCATTTGGTTTTGGGAAGCGGGGGTCTAAAAAGTTCCTTAATCACTACGTTGCTAAATCTCTCTACGCCTCGGTCGTCAGACCACACCTCGAATATGCTACTCAAGTTTGGTTCCCCTCTTAATCCACCTACATCAATAGATGCTTTACTTTACGCGATCTTCCCTGGTCTGATCAACTGAATCTTCCCTCTTATCAAAACTTCTTGATGCTGCATGGAAGCGTTGTAACTGCGCTGACATTACCTTTATTCATCAGGTGGTATCCGGAATGATTGATTGCCTTATATTGGTACAGCGGATTTTTCTTTACACCAATCCCCGCTACCGTAGATTGGTCTGCTTATTTCTCACTGTATACCATGGCACCAACTATGTATGTCCTTTCTGCACCCATCATCCGAATGCTTCGGAAAGCCAACTTCCTTCCTTTATTTCTTCGACTTTCATCTGAGCATATCATGTTTCAGGAACGACCTACACCTCTTAAAATAAGTTCTTTATTCCCTCTTCTTGCTATTTTAAGTCTTTTTCTATCATTGCTGTTCTTTTCTTTATTGCTTTATTTTTATTAATATTATTATTGTTATTGTTTTTAATGCTTGTATTAAGCTCAAGGCACTAAATTGCTTAACAATTTACCTCTGAATATGTGTCATGGATGGCAAAACTACTGAGCCCGGACATAAAACTATATACGTGGAACTATACATCAAAATATACAAAAAAATATATATATAAAGTAGAATCGGAATACAATATAATTATATTGAGGTATACGCAAATTTATGGATTTTACCGCTTTACGTATCTATCATATATGTTTTAAATATACCGAAAGTATAATGATTTTTGTATACCTACTATCATAGACAAATAAACATAAAAATAAGAAATATTTGAGTTTTTTTTTAAAATAATTAATATAATTTTAGATTTTTAAACTGACCATTAGTATATGTCAAAGATGCATTAAGGTAGTAATTTTTTCGCATTAAAATAAATTTTCGGGAGTAACGAATTGATGAGAAATTCGACAAAAATATTGTATAATATTGTTATAAAATCTCTATTTAATTAATACGCAATTTGGGGCAAATGTAGATTCTGAGGGATTAATCATCAAACAATAATAATAAACTTAAATACTAAATATTATTAAATGTATAAAAATTTTCTTGAATACAATTTCTTTGTTTTTATTGTTCATTCTGAAAAAGCATTTTAAGAGCAATTTTTAATATAAACGACCAGATATTGCGAATCAAAATTTGTGGGTTCTATTTTGCAAATATTCATAAATAGAAAAAACTTCATCTGGAATACGACCAACATAATTAATTAAAAATGTATGCTTACTGACTGCTTTATTATTTTAAGTTTAGGATGAATATTACAACCTTTTCAAGAACAGTACCGAACTTCCAAGGCACAATATTTTCAAAGCAAAATCAATACTATAAATTCAAGTATTTTAATGTCATAACATTTGCAGATCTTTTCGTCCGCAAACTAAAAGGAAAATTCTGGAATACGAGGCGTTTCTGGAATACAGGTTTCAATAATTCTTGCTTGAATTTCTTGCATATATGCGGCCAGCTAGTGACACAATTTTTAAAAATACTGATTTGCATTTTATACTTGAATTTCGACTACCAAAAACTGAATTTTTTGAATAATTCTTATGGAACAAGAAATGTATCCTTTTATAATTTTATTATTTCTCTCGATTTTCGCATGGCCATGTCGCAAAAAGTGCAACTGTAGACTGATTTTAAATACTGCAAATCCAAGAAAATATCTAAGGAATAAATCCTCCACTAAAGCATTTTTTTCGATGATTGCAAATTCTCCTAATCGCGAGCTGTTAGAACTTGGAATATTATTTTGATTTTTATGACAGGGATGTCTTTCCTAGATTGTTTGAATGAAAAATGTTTACGTAAAAGTTCTTTTCGTCATCTTAGATACATAGCTGGAAAAGGAGGACAAATTATATAATGGGGTGAGGTTAAATCCTCCACAAATTCTTTGCAAAGGAAACATATTTTCGATCGTATTTGAATTTATTCATATGTAAGGCAATATTTATTTTTGTCAGGGTATTCTTTTAACAAATCATTTCATAATTCTAAAACAGTTCTAATAGTTTGCACAAAGCATCTTACACAAAATGTATTATTTTGCTTTTCAAATAACACTCCTTCCAGGTACGGAATACTTCGTGATAGGTCAACATTTGGAATAGTAGATTATTGGCATAAGTTAGATGCCGCTGCGTTGAGTTGATCAAAAGATAAAAATAAAATAGTGAAGTGCATACTATGGAAAATGGGAATTTGCGAATCACCCTGTAACTCCCAAGTGGTTGAGGTTCTTTAGACTCTCAAGCACCACTTCATTCGACTGTCTACTTGGACTTGGTTTATTATTTAAAGAGAGAATTTCTGACATTTTTTTCGCCATTCGCGTTCAACTAAAGTACCATCTTAGCGTATGTCTCGACAAATTGAGAAGGACAATAAGAAACGGTGTGGTCATGGAGCAAGAAGTTATTAAGATAACAACAGTAGATTATTACTGTTTGAACTATGTCTAGACTGCAAAGCTTTCCTCGTCTTAAAGAAAATCACCGAGTACATAATAACCCAAATACACTTTCTACAAAACTCGTCTGTTCATCAATTTTTAATAAAATTGTGTGTAGATAAAAGAATTTTTCGTTGGAAATGATACCTTTAAATTTTAATTTTTGTCCAAAATTAGAAGTGGAGTAGGCATTTCGGAAATTATATCCCACTAATAGATTTTGATCTTTCCATTTTAGACTAAACGGAAGGGTCTTACTTTATTTTATTGAAATTGTTTTTTTTTTTAAACAAAACACAAAACACTAAATTAATGGTAGAAGTATCCAAGGCTTCTTGATTTTCTAAATTATTGAACTTAATTAATAGAAATGAAGGCAATTACAACTTGTCGGTTTCCGAAATTTTTATTTACTTTGAAATAGCAGTCCAAACTGATAAGTCAAAATCTGAAATTGAAGCTTTTACGAAGGCGTTCACCGTCTTTCTACAAGAGGTTAGTATTAAGCTTTGGCATTAAATGACTGAATATGGACGTTTAGAATAATTTTCATTACCTCATAGAAATAGCTAACAACTAAATAAATATTGCACAACTGTTGCATTACAATTGTCCAACATTACAAGTATATAAACCGAAGAGTTTCTGCAAACTTAACTCAGTAATCAATATAAATTGATATAAAATGCTCGTGTTGTGTCTCCTACTTGTCGGTGTAACCCCCATTCTTGGAACATCAATTGCGTCTATTACGAAAGTGTCGTCGAAAGCAGGAGTAATTATTGGGAAAAGATATTTGCTCTTTCCACCGTCCGCTCTTAATGAATATCCACTGGAAGATAATAAAGTAAGAGTGGGATCTCTAAAAGATTACTATGGTGGTCTTGAATTTGATATCGAAGCCTACGTATCACATCCTTTTTACGACCCGGTAATAGGCGACGAAAAGGGCAGAACAGGAAAGGACAACAGAGACAACATCGCTCTAGTCGTTGTGACGAAAGATCTTCCAATTGGAAGTGACAATGTGGATCAGGCAGATCTTGCTGATGCAAATTTTCCCACCGAAGGCCCTGCTTATGTTCTTAAATGGGGATACCCACCTGGACAAGATTTTTCAAGAACCAATATAACCATTCATTCTAAAGCCGATTGTGTATCCAATCATTCTGATATAGATTGCTCAAGGAATTTATGGGGTGAAGCATCTGACACTTGTGAGATTGAAGTTGGAGCTCCTGTGTTTTCTGGAAATAAACTCATTGGTACTATCGCCACTAGCAAATGGTGCAAAAATGGCGATAAACATTTGTTTATTAACAGCATACCATACTATGAGAAATGGATTAGGCGTACATTAAATGATGAAGATACCTATGTAACCTATGTACAGTAAATAAAATATTTAATTTCTAAAAACACGTTTTGTTTTTGTTACCGTTAATTGTTTACATTTTTTAAACGTTTTCTAACAAATATCAAATGAATATCACAGTAATAGAATTTTTTAGTGATTTATTTAAATTAGAAAATTTACGATAATATTTCGTACTATTTTGACTGATATATGTAAAATGAAACTTAAACCTATGGTAGCATGTTTTGTACTTATCAAATATATTTGATAGAGTATAGACAAAGCTCTGATATTTGTGTAATTGTGTGTTTCTTTTTATACAAAATGATTTTTCTATGGATTTTTGTTCTTGGGTTTAAACCCCATTAGCGGTATTTTTTTAATGATCTGATGTAGATCTAGAATTTCGCATTGACCATCCAAACTTTAAGTCATGAACTGAAAACCATTGTGGATCCAGTGATGCAAAAGGGAATAAGTCAGTGCAATTTAATGCTAAAAAATTTTGTTACAAGTAACCATTCGCAGATTTCAATTCAATCCGAAATTTGCTTTGAAATCTGATAAAAATCTGATCATTAAAAAACCTAGCTATTCTTAGAGACGCTAACTGAACACCAATCAGAGCTCGTAACTTGCCAAAGAACCTTCTTCGTAAATCAGGTATTTGTGGCTTACATGTAGCTCTATTATTTTGCTTTTTGTTCTACTTGACCGGTCGTAAAAACATGTAATGATTTCAGGGTGCACGTCTTTCTGTTACTATTTGGTCCGACGAAAGCAAATTCACGTGTGACGTTCAGCAGGAGAAAGATTTAAGAAAGAGTGCACAATCAAGGCAGTGATGTTTCTTTAAAGTTAAATGGCCTGGGGATGCTTTTCTTTCTACACTCTAGGCCCTTTGCACTTCATTGATGGAACACTTAATGCTCAAAAATATGGGTATGTCATAACAGAATTTTTTTACCAGCCATTAAAGAGCACGTTTTTTTACTGAGGAAGTATCTTTTCCGATGATTCTGTGTATTGTTATCATTCCAAATCGGTAAGGATTGGCATATAAACTGCCAAATAACTATTTCATAAACAATAAATAAAAAACTAATGTATCCTCTTATGTTCTTTTCAGCTCCAAGAAAAATGTTCTGATTTTGAAATTGAGAGACTAGACTAACAAGCGAATTTACTCGATTTGATTCCCATTGAGCATCCGTGGGATGGGATGAAAGGGAAAGTAGCAGATCAGGAAAAGAAAAATGAATCAAGTATTATATGGAAGAACGAAATAACAGATGACCTTGGAATATTTATGGATTCATTGCCTCTAGAATTGAAGCTCTAATTGCAGGCAATTAGAGGGAGGGGACTGATATTGAACACTGTAAATTATTTTTAAATTATCTATAAAATCCATAATAAATGTAATAAACAAGTAAATAATAATAAAGAATGAAGGTCGATATTTTAACTTTGTTTATTCATTTTTTCTCAAGGAAAACCAGTACGCAGATTACTTCAAACTAGTAAACAGTATCCTTAAATATTCCTTGCCAGTTCGATCACCATACCATCAAAACAAAACAAACAAAGTAGAAGGTATATAAAGAAAATTTACCCGTAGTATATTTAAAAAAATTTAGTAAACCTGACATTCTCTAACAGACTTTTCATCCCCAACCATCTCACCCTCATCTGTAAAAGACCTTATCTTGATGAATGCGTATTATATCTATTATCAATGGGCTTCTGAATACGACTTTGGCCAACGAGTTCAGTTAACAAGGTTCTGAATGCTGAAACAGAAACGTGTTAATTCTCCATTAGTTCGACTGCAGAGAAACTAAGAAAGACTTGGTCCCCTGAACTGAGCTTACCTTTAACAAATACAAGAATAACATCTTAAGCAAGTTAGATACCTACTTCCTATTTTACTTAGTTTATGGCATTATATTAGATTTGACTTTTATTCTAATTTGATTTGTGTAATTTGAATTTGTGATTACTGTTAAAAAACACTTTTATGGAATTATATAAATAAATGAAATATTTTATTTTACTTCTATTAAAACCACAAAAGGTAAGAGTAGGATCTGTAAGCGATTTTATTAGTTGTCTAACATTGAACATTAAAGACTTTGTTCCACATTTCCAAAATATTCTAAAACCCGACGATTAACGAAGAAGGTAAAGACATTTTTATAGATTTATTATATTTATTATTAAGTATAAGATCGCTCTAGTCATTGCCACAATACGTTTTTCTATTCGAAGTAAAAACTTTAGCCACGAAAATCTTACATATTCGAATTTTAGCACAAGGGAACCTGTTTCTGTCGATTCATAATAAAAAAAACGCCAAGACAGCCAAGACTTCAGTTGACGATGAACATATGTTCAAATCCTCTATTCGCAAAGATACTAAGTTAAAGTTGACTCATTCTTGAGTGTGATAAAAAAGACAGCCACTTGATATATTTGTACTCTCATTGTTTTCCTTAACGAGATAGTCGAATGTCGTAGAAAATAATGAGCTTTTATTTTTCTAACTCGGGTAAAAATTTTACTCAAAACCGATTGTTTTTTAAAATATTTCATCATTATTATTATTTAATACTTTTGTTTGTCATACGACATATCTTTTGAAAAGGCAAGCATATTAAGGATTCCTTTTACGAGCTCCAAAGACATTTCTGTCTTAAGCATACTACATCTCCTTTCCACGTCTTATCAACAACAGCAGGACTATATGCAATTTTATCCAAAGATTGCAAGAAAACTATAGTGATAAGTTTAAAACTTAAAGTTTTTGAAAAATTTACAATATGATGCATGATTCGAAACCCTTTGGAGCATCGATTACTGCAGCACTTAGCAAATTTTTTCAATGTACGTTAAATGAAAAGATGTACGTTAAATGAAAAGCTGGTTATTATTTTTTAGTAAATATATACAGCTGTTGATAATGCATGACGCAGTTTTGTTTTCTACAGAATTTTCAAAAGTCAATGTTTCTAGGCAAGAAAAATGTGTCTTAGCTTATTCAGTTTAAGAGAAAGAATATTTCATAATGTTTTGCGAAATAAAGAAATATTGAGAGACCATAATTTTACTTACTTACTTAATGTAATAAATTATAACCCATTGGTTATGAAAATTATCATTTTTTTAAACATATAATTTTAATAATATTTATAATAATATCAATAATTAATTTCTGAAAAGATTATTTGTGTTTATTTTTGTATCGAGCATACAAGCAATATTAAGCTGTTTTTTTTTTAAATTCTCATGAAAGCACAATTACAATATTTTCAAAATGTAAAACTGTTGTTATAAGCCTGAAATAAAATGGCGGCCCACATACGTATGCTTCTTTATTTTCATCTGGGATTAATCAGACACAACAAGAAAACTGTGTGATACCTATGAACATTTCCTGAAGGTAAAATACCATTGCTGTTTCGGCATATTTACTCCTAGTAATTTTGGCTGTTCTAACATGAAGTATACAATTAATTAAATATAATGATAATAAAAAACTTTCAAATAATGATTATCTTCAAACCAGAAACTAAAGTCAGTAAACTCTAAACCAATCTTACTATTACCTTAGCTGGTATTGTTGATAATTTTCTCTATCCTTAAAATCACCACTTCACCTGTTTTTTTTTTAGTTGAAGTATTTTTGAAGTGTGTGTTTTCGAAGAGTGGATATATATAAATTGCAAAAATATACAGAATATAATAGCACAATTAAACAAACACAAAGATGCAATACAAACTTGTGTTACATTAAACAAACAAATAATTTCAATTAAAGCACTAAAAGTTTATCTTTAATAATTTGTTCACGTTTGACTTTATAGTGCAAACTTAACTTAGTCCCATTTTAGATCTATTTATAATTATATTATAAAAATTTAGTACAGAATATAGAAAAAGGAAGAAATAAAAAGCAAACGAAACAATCTGTCGTAAGAAGAAAGGAAGGAAGAAAAGAATAAAGGAAGAAAGGATAAAAGAAAAAAAGGAAGTAAGGCATTGTATAGGAAATTTTACATGGAAATCTGAAACCTAGTTCGAGTTTTTTTTAATATTTCTTTTCGCTTTCACAACGTTCGGGAATAGGATATTATGATGATACAAGGGCGAAAAGCAGCTGGTTCCACACGTCGACAGATACTCCTGAGTGCAATAGGCACACAAATAAAAAAATTCGAAAATTTTAGCATACTATTTTTTAATTTCTTTAGTTAGGCGCCACATCAAGAGATGGCCCAAGAAAGAATTGTCCAAAAACCAAATCAACCCTAATTCAATCAGTCAAAGTTACGTGTTTTATTTGTAATTATGTACTTTGTGTCTGCGTAAACTGCAATTTGTTGCCCTTAAAGTATAATATATATCAAATAAGCAAAGACAAAATAGTTCAGTACCTTTTTCTCCTCTGTTTGCCAACCAATTTTCTTTTTATATTTTATTTTTTATTTAGCGGTAGCGATTGACGAGCTTTAGTGTTATTGATAAAAAAATTTTGGAAACAGAACATTATTTATTATCACTCATATTAACGTTCAGAGCAGTTGAATAAAAATTCCCTAAGAAAGTTCTTAAAATTTAAATAAATTACTTTTTTTACCTTTGATTTTATTTAATTTTTTCACACATAACGTCAAAGTAATTCGATTGGATTTCTCAAATTTATTTGAACACAAGAATAATAATAAGTGCGGTGACGTGCTTCGAAACAACGTTTTGTACGTTTGCTGATTTGCATTAGCATTTTGAACACTCAATTGAATTCAAAGTGAGTGTTTGTAGCGGGTGTTTTTTAAGAGCTTGAGAACTTTAAATAATAATACAAGACAGAAATGTTATTGGAATGAATTTTTTATTATTATAATCTGATAGCTAATTTCATGACATTTATTTTTTAAATATGATTTTCGGCTTATGTTCGCCGGGTTAATGAGTTACATAGCGCATTCGATTATTCTAATTTTTGATTACTTTTTCCAATAAATCTGGCCGTATGACGTCAATGGTGACTTGAATATTGGTATCCAATACTTCAAGAGTTGCGGTTTGTCGGCATAAACCAATGACTTAACATGGCTCATAAAAAGTAATCGAGAGGCGTTAAGTTGCAAGAACGAGGGGGCCAGTTAACAGGACGACTTCTGGAAATGAAGTTGTCATCAAATTGATTTTGCAATAACTTCTCGAACAGATTTATTTTTTTCAAAGTAAATTTCCACAATTTGGAGTTGTTCTAGCTTCATAATGAATTGTCAAACCTTATTTAACAGAAATGTTAACACAGTATTACATTCTCAACTGTCAAACTATAGAAAACAACCGTCGAAAGTTCTCATGCAGCTAAAAAAACACCCATTATTTCTAACTTATTCAATAGTAATAGGGTGGCATGAACATTTTTATTTTATTTTTTTTTTTAAGAACAGAACATTCTTTTAGGGTCGGATTTCGAACAATAGTATATTAAATTTAATCATTTTTCAATAAAATAACTTACTTTTCATTCTACGCAAAATATTGAATTCACCAGCTAACGAGTGCTATGTCATAAAACGTGTAATATTACCTTATTAAAAAAAAAACATATATAAATTTTAAACAATTACATTATTAAAAAACATCTCTAAATTGTAGACTATCAGTAGTAGTAAATTGCAGACTTTCCAGTGAGTTTTGCGTGATTTTAATGCAGAAAATATAAAATTTCTTGTAGTATGGTAAGTAACAGATATACTAAGTCAAAGGTCGTGTGAATGTTCGTTTTTGAAGTTATTTTAAAGCAATAGTCACAGTGAAATCATATTAATTTTTTTACCGTGTAAATCATTCATTTTTTGAAGAGCTTGCATAGTTTGGGATTGCATTTCGGAACGTCTAAAGCAATTTATTTTGCCATGATCCTTTCTTTCCTCATACCGTTCACATAATTCTGGAAGGTGGCCCACGCTATACTCCCAATCTGGCTGGGCTTGTTCGCTATAATCCCGTATGTTTTGAAACGACAATCAATTGACAATAAATTTCATACACATGAGATCCTATTTTGGCATGTTGTAAGCCGGGACTTAAGAAGCGTATTTTCTTGGGTTATATGATGCAAAACACAATTTCGTTCGGGAATGGGTAGTGCTGGCGCTGTCACTGAGTGCTCAAGTGAAATATAACAACAGAAGCTCCCCATTTGCCATATTCCCCAGATTGTGTTCATATCGCAAACGACTCTGAGAGGCTAGGAGATGAAGAGTATCTTTGAACAGGAGGAGCGTGGGATTTTATATCTTTTCTGAAAAGTGCGGAGTGGTGTTCAAATTTTGTAGGAATGGAGATCTTCATGCAGGGGATATAGGCGGGTGGTTATAGAAGTAGTCCCCAATATTTCAAATACATATGAGAAAAAGGATGAGTCCTATGCATGCGAAAATCAATTTTTTGTTTTCTTCATCAAGTTTCAGCCATGACATGTGAACGAATTTCGGGGCACACGCGCCCGTCTAAACAAAGCGGATTACGACAGGGTAAAACATCCCCATTCTTGATGCTTACTCCGCAAACAAGTGCCCCCGCCCTGCATAAGGGTCAGACCCGGCAACCTTTCAGCTAAATTGAGTCATTCGTTTCCTCCTGAACTGCCATAATAGATTCGTCCGAACTAACACGAAAACCGCATTTACACTGATTCAATAAAATGGAAAACGTAGTGACCGCAGCCGGGTGACCCATATCAATCAAGTGATGGGGTCCAACCCTTCGACAAGGTTGACGATGGCGATGAGCCGGCCCTCAGCCCTTTCGGGAGCATACTCCGCAACCTCCCCCGCTCCGAAGAACGATTCAACAAAGTTGTGAAGTTTAAACAGCGCTCAGGCGAGCATACCAAGTTATCAAGGACGCCGTCACGTTTCCTTCCAAAAACTTTTCGTTATGTTTCCCTTTTCTCGAAACGAAAGAAGTGCGGCACTCCTTGACCGAGAACGGTTTTATGGATGAAATCAGTCCTGCCTCCAGACCAGAGTCCCACAGTGGTTGCCCCGGCTCTGAGATCTAGATCCCGGCACTCGTTTCTCTGTTTTATGGGTCTCTGATTCCAGTCGAGGAGCGACTAAGTCTTAAAGTTTCTACCATTCGAATGGATTAAAATTGTCCTGAAAAGTGTCAAAACGAACTTCACTGACGGACTCCTTCGGGGTTGAGAAAATGTGACAACAGTACAGCAAGTGAGTTCCTGTTTAGAGGTATACCAACCCAACTTATCCGGAAACTTTGAAACTTTAACTGACGTGAGTCCCTTTTGTTTTTGTCAATTCTCAAATATCTTTTCATCTGAGGATCGACAGGCAGCACGGGTGAGGTGTTGCAAATTGAAAGGAAATTGTTTAAAGTCACATTGAAGATACATCAGTTTATAAAACCCTAAAGGCGCTCCTTCTTAATATCTTTCGTGTACCATTTACACCTTTAGTCGTTTGTACTTCGTAAAGAACTAAGTGGTACTTTTCTAACTTTTGTCTTCCATCGCTAGCACAGACTTAAGGAAGAAAAACAAGTTAATTAGATTATCACAACCAAGTCACAGATTATAAGTGGAGACCGCAATAACCCGTCTTTAATTAAATCTCTGTCGTTGAAGTTAACCACCCTACAAAATGCAAGTCACGCTGCAACTTAAATGAGACAAAATTGAATAATGTTAGCAAAAAAGATGTCAAAAGTTACTTTAATTTTACGCATTTAATCACCATTTAACATCACTTTTATAATAATAGGGTTGTCCGGTGTAATCTCTTATAACTCGTTCAATGTTGGCTTCCAGATCGCCAATGGTTGGTGACAAAAAATAATCAAACGATGTTAAATCACACGATCTTAGAGACCAATTGGCAGGTCAAAATCATGAAATAATATTTGTATTAAATTTAGCTTTCTATAAATCGATGCATTCACGAGATGTATGAGAAGTAGCGACATCCTGTTGGAACCACATTTCGTGTGGATCGATTTTTTCCATGTTTTCAAACAAAAAGTCGTTCATCATGATTCGATGGTGTAGTCCATTGACTGTAACTCATCATGCGCCATATGGGCCTGGAACCCGAGGCCACCTAAACCTGATAGGGCAAAATTTATTATGTACCTGTTTCTGACAATAAATAAATAAATTCCCTCTAACATTGGCTCCAGCAGCATTTCTGAAGAAGTAAGGGCCGATAATACCGCCAGCATGCAAACCACACCAAAGAGTTACTTTTTTTTGGATCCAATGGTGTTTCCAAAACCAGCTTTGTATTAGACTCCAAAACGTAGCTTAGAATCAAGAAGGGTGAATGTGGTACGAAATTTATAACTGTACGATGAATTGCTTGTCCAGTTAGATGATTATGTCGGCCATAAAAGTCGTGTAATTTCCTATGCGTTTCCATGAATTGAACAATGATTTTCGAAGTAAATTTTAATAATTTGAAAATATTGTTGAGGGGTGAGTCTTTCCAAACTAATATAATGAAGAAAAAGGACTAGCTGCTAATGGTAGTGGTAGTGGCAGTTTAGAATTTAACGAATTTAAGCAAAATTTATGTATTTAAGGGCCACTGATTTTGAATCCATATATATATTATATAAAGGATTCAAGATTACCATGAAAACACTAGGGGGTTTTTGAAGATGCTGATTGCGAATTCGCTATCCAAATTTCTAAATGCAAAATTATGGATTTAATATGATGACCGAAACTCCTCAATTTTAAGCAAAATAATGAAAATTTATATCTAGGAATCGTTTGGGTTATAGAAATAAAATCTACCAAAATTCATGATGGTGGACCTAAAATGGCTACCGAAAATGTTAAAGTTCAAGGGATTGCCGTGAAAATTGACAATAGAGGGTTTTTGGGTTGCTGATTTTGAATCTGGAATTGATATCTAGCAGTTTTTTTGATCGATTTTGATCAAAGACGGTTTTTATCACTTAATTTGCATTGATAATCCAATTTTATTTGCTTTTGCTAGTAACCAATATTTTACTGGAAAAGTACGGTATTGGAGTACATTTTACTGTCTAAATTCCGAAATCTACACAGTAATATGTTCCTGTCTTTTGGTATGGAGCTGGTACGTTTATTGTTTGCACTCTCTATCTAATTGATTCCAGAACTCTTACCATATCTTTTGTCATCAGCCATATTAATAAATCTACTTAAACAACATAATCAAACTCAATGGCTATGCACTAGCCCACATCTATTCCTCCATTCAATCACGCAACATTTCAAAATGTGTGTCTACGAGAAATTTCGATTATGTTCCACCTGTAATTTAAATTTCATAATTGTTATGTTAGAAATGGGTTTAAACTGCCGCATTTTGCTTATAAGAAAATAAACTGAAACATAAGATGAGTTGATTCGCTTTTAATAAATGGATTAAAAAATGGTTAAAATTATTATTAATTTGTTTCAGAAAACCAGGATTTGATATTAAATAATTAACCAACATTAATTTGAAAGAGAGAGATGAAAACAGCAAAACCATTTTTGTCCATTTTTTTAAAGCAAATATAAAAGGTTTGTTTTGTATACCCGCATTATTAATTACACTAGCCAACAGCAACTCTTCCTCCAAAGAATTTGCATATCGTTTCTATAGGATTTTCCTGTAGATTAAGAATTCGTAAAAGAAAATGCTCCATCACATCACGTTTTCGGGAAAAATAACGGATTGATCTAGGATCTTATAATGTTGCTCAAATAATAGCTGAAATTTTAAGTTATTATATAAAAGTGTGATAAAATTTAAAACATTTCGAATTAATTCATCAGTTTAACTTTTTTTCATAAATTGATTATTTCATACAATAGGTAGCGAATAAAACAAGTAGCAAGCGCACACTCATGAAAAACTTGTTCATCAAGATGTGTAAAAAGATGTGCAAACATAAATCCTAAAATTAGGAGTCAGACTTTCATTTAACAACATTAAAAACTTCTATGATGAACTTTTATTTGTTAATAATTTCGCAAAAATGCCTAAAATACGGGGACCTCTATTATTATAATTTTGTATTGTGCAAAAACTTGATGTGATAGAAAAAAAACCGAGTTGAGATTCGTTAATATGAGTTCCCAAAACCCCATATTCGGGTATAAAAACCGTGAAAGAAAACAAATTTTTAATTTGCGGGCCTGTGTTATCGAAGTTGTAAAGTATTTCATGATTAGTGCACACAACGTTTACTCAAGTAAAATTTATTGATATCAGTACGACCGCACTAAAGTAAAAAAGTAGAAAAATCTACTCTTTACCGCATAGTTTATAGAAATTATGAAAAAGAAATACCAAGTGCAGTTGAGGTTTGAATTAAGTCTCGCACGTATGAAGCCCGTATTGCCTTATTGCGGTCCTTTATAATTTCAGATGTGTGATAGTAGTAATTCTAGAAATAATATTAAAGTGATAATGTTATACTTTTTCCGTTTTTATTTATTCAAAAACGTAAGTGGTGATGCATTTGTTTCTTTTACATAAAAAATATGATTCAAACAAGACGTAGTTTCATTGAAATTAAAAATTATCCGGGTTCATGTACTTTCAATACCAACAATCGATTAAAAATCTTAAAAAAAAAATTTAATAAATACTTAAAATTGTTGAGGTGAAATTTCTTCGTAAAATAGCAATGATACATATTTTGGTTCATTTGTATGTTTCTGCTGGCTCATATCTACCCTCTAGGGGTATACGATTTTAAGTAATTACTTGGTTACTGATTTCATTAAGATATTGCGCTTTCAACGAAATTTCACTTACCCGAGCATGGCTTACCTAGAACATAGTTTTAGCCCCTCAAGCCATCGACTTGAGTATGGGAAAATCAATTTTCCTGCACCGCAAGGTTACCATTTGCCAACCACATCATCTGGGCAAGGGTCAGAATCAAGAGCCGGTAAAACCACTCGAAAATAATTAAAATTAGATGCATTCCTGTTGCCCTGAAAAATATAAGGTCTTGATGGACGTGACATTTAACAGTACGGCTGAACAGCTCATTGGGTTTTATGCGACAGAGGTGCTATTAGTTGCGCTTTTTTAGTCAGCATCAAGCATCCGTAGAAACCATCACCCCCTCGGGACTCTTGGGCTCAGTGAAATGTGTCTCAATTTTGCCAAGCATAAGACAAGATGAAGTGGGTAGGGCACCTGGCCCAGAATCCCTGTTCATCCCCCGTCCTTGAATTCCCGCATAAGACGACGACTGTTTACCTGTGAAGTGAAGTGAAGTGACAGTCTTCTTGTCTGCCGTATGCTCCTGAAGGAAATTCATTTACAGCTGGCCCAAGGATCGTCATATAATATCGGGATTGTGTGCGCTCGACCCTGTGCCGGTATGCGCATAAACAATGGACAGAGCCGGGTCTACTCCCTTCTTCCGTCCTTCGCTGTGCATGTAAATTCCCTTGTTTGTGTTGACAACTGAAAACCCTTAGGCTAAGTGTCAATCAAGTTGAATTAATGGACATAAAGCTGACATCTGCTGTAATTTAGGATTCTCGGAATAATTTACATAAGTTGAGAAAGACCACAAGGGCCTCAAGCCAGACTGAGGTAGGGATGGAATGAGATGGTCGACTGTGTGGGCGGATGGCTGACTGCCTATCCGCTTTATGCATTAATTTGGAACCAGACTCATCTGGTGACTACCACGGCATCCTGGTCCTGCATGGTTCTTTATCTATATCTCCTCCCAGCATCACTGCCCATCCTACTGTCTAGCGTAAGAAGGGTGTTGCTGCAGGGGGGCGAAAACTGTGGTGGTACCCATCATTCCCATCATCCCCATCATCCCCATCATCCCCATCATTTCCATCAGCCCTTCGCCAGCTATCCGTCTTGTCTCCTCCGGCATGTCGCCATCTTCCGCCTTAATTGCCTTGGAATGTCAATTATGAGCGAAATTGTTGATGGAATGTTTTACCAATTATCCCTGATGATTTAACTAGTTCCTTTGAGGCACAGCGCCTAATAAATTTCACTCAATTTGATTCTAAAGTGGGATCGGCAATGAAATTGGGCCAAGTGCTGACCCCCTCTAGGCCGCTTCGGATCTCTGCTCCAGTGAATTTGCAAGCGATTTTTTATTATATCAAATTTAACTTTATAAATATTTAGCGGGCAAAAAGTAAAATTAAAGTTATTTAAGAGCAAATTAAGATCAATATAATTGGTAACTTAATGAGTTTTATCTGGTTTCGTAGCTATTTATATTTGGTAGCTTAATATATTTTCTTAGCAAAAAGTAATAATAATACAGTGAATGCTTTCAAAGAATTCTGTTCTAAGAATATTTAAAATTGTGTCATGTCTCTCTGTTTTACAAAAAAACATCTTTAAAAAAGACAGCTAAAGCGAAATCAGGTTGAATTAAATGTTTGTATGCAAACATATTAAAAACTATTTTCTTCTAAGATTCCTAGATAAACTCGAAACAATACAAAAGACTTACATACTCGTATGTACTTATTCTGCCAAGAAACAATCCTAATTACACCTAAAAATACATCAACAAGCCCACACTCCATGTTGAAAGGGCAAAGTATGTAGATTGATTGATATTGAACAACATTATTAAATGAATTTATAATTTATAATATTAAAAATAAAATGTTATACCGAAGTAAATACCTGCTATATAAGGGTAGTTATTGTAGGGTAATTATTGTTTAGTACTGTAATCAGTGATGAGCAGAAACAAAAGCAAACGACCAAGACTTTGATAATCTTGGTATTGGTCTTCATTCTTCCATACTCGGTATTGGCATTGGTTTTGGTCTTGCATTAATAGACTTCCTTGTCCTTGACTTTGCTTATGCAGTCTGATATTTTTATGCTAAAATATTCTGATTAGCTTATTTACTAGTACTTAGTAGGTAGATTTTTTAAGTAAAAAGACCAAATGACTTTCAGCCCGTGTGCCCCCCGTTTCATCACAGGATGGAAAAGGCTCATTATTTTCAATCGCTTATTATTTTTTTTAATTTAATAAATACCATTCAAATGTAAAATTTGTTGCATTTTTATAATATTATAGAACCTAATTTCGTTCGGTTAATGTACTAAATGCACTAATACAAACAACGACTGGTATAGATCTGTTTTATAGGAAAAATTAAATTCCTTAAAGAAGAACTGAGGCCTAATACTTTGTTCTTTTCTTTATCAATGAAAAGAAACCCTATCCGGCATCACCAGGGGTCAAATCAAAATGTTAACACTAACCAACCAAAAAACCTCTTTCAGAAAAGAGCACGCCTTTGATTCTGTTCCATGTAAGTTTCAATAGAAGCGCAAATACGAATTTCTGTTGTACCTGGAGCACCGGGCGAGCTTGGGGACCAATTCTGTGGGACTTTGGAATATATCCGGTTCATCCAAACAAGATGCAATGCGAAAATAGTGTTCGCCAAGAAAAAGGAACTACTCCCTTCCGCTGGATACTGACCGCCCTTGTTCATTCGGTGCATCCAAATGCTTCCCACTTATCCTGGGAGTGAGGCTTCCGTGTGGAAAGTGCAAGGGCACATCACACATCCCGGCGCCGATAGATGCAAGATATTCTACATAACAATGTGGAATGATTCAAAACATGTAATCAGTCCTGGAACCATCCGGCCAAGCAAATATGAACGAGGATTGTGAATGGAATTTAAAATGGTCCTGTCGCCTGATAGGGCTTCATATGAGGAAAATTACTTTTCATGTGCGCTTTCGGCACCCTGTCAGCTACGATAGGAAATATTTTCTTATTTGGCTATAGTTTGCTGACTGCATTCCTTCACAACTTTGTTTGAATTCAGAAATAAAACGTACGATAGGTGAAAACAACATATATTATGTATGTGTAAAATTACACACCGAGAAAAAAATTTTGTAAATTACTTAAACAGGCTTTGGTAAAATATTTTGTATTGCCTTTGTACTTCATTGTTTTACACGAACCTTAAGCTATGCTGACTTCCCCCAACTTCTTCGGAAGAGAATGGATATTTGTCTTATAAAAAGGGGAAATAGGAAATGAACAGCTGACATTGGTTCCTCTAACAACCCTCATAAAAACTATTAGTATGGGGGAAGGGAAAGAGTCTAAAAACTAAATTCGCAATCAAATTTACCTAAACTATGTGTCTTGTATGAAATTGGTCTAATATTTTATGGTAATTTGGTAAGCTTTGGCTAAATTTTATTGGTTCCCGAGTAAAAACTAAGGCTCGCCCATTTTTAGCCCGAAACAGGCACGCACGGCATCAAAACGCCTGTATGGCTCCCAAACGCGGCACCGTACGTCTGATCGAAAACCTTATTTTTTCAAATGCGGCCCGCTGCAGGCACGTATTGTTAAAAGACGCACGAAATAGTACAAACGTAGCATGGTACGCTTACCTTTTTCCAGGTTAAAAATTGAAAATAAATGCAATAAAATTATTTTCGTAGATTAAGGTCTGTGACGTCTCATAAAATAAATAATGTATTCTACTCATATATGTGTAATATATAATATATGTGTAATATATTATTGTTGTTTTTATCTGTCGTCTAATTCAATTTGTAGAAACTAAACAAATTTGTAGATTTTTGTGCCTGTAGCGGGAGCGTGCATACCCGTGTGGCTGGCATATTTTTAAATTTTTGGGCCTGTAGCGGAAGCGAGTATAACTCTGTAGCGGGTGGATTTTTTTATTTTCGTACCTGTAGCGGGAGAGTATCATGATAGTACTGGGCTCATTTGTTCGCTATGCCTGCTAGTTTCGGGCGCATGTATAATTTAAAAAATTTAAATGTTTGTACTTAGTTTGGGCGTAAAGATACCAGACAAATTATTTTTACTCGGGTTGTATCACCTAAGAATTTGAAAGACTGAAAAATGCACTACCAATAGTGCAATTTAACATAAGTTTTTGTCTCAGTGTATCTTATGGGTACCACGATTATGTCAAAGGACACTACTAAAGATATTGAATTTCTCAGCTGAACATTAGGAAATTGTGCCAAACTATACCCTAGAAATATCTACGAATAATTGCTCTTCTGAAGCAACTGAACCATCTCCAATTAATCAACTAACCATTGGAAGAACCTTCGAAAATTTGTGAAAAACCCAAAAACTACCACCTCTGCATCCCTTTTGGACCGAGTAGCTTAAAGTCCGGAAATCAAAAAGCGTTTCAGGATCAGACAACCAAAATGAAATCCTCTTGTAAAATGGCAATGTAGGCGGAAAAGTTTTTACCCTCTACTACTCTACAACGTGCATAAGGACAGGGAAACATCGCGGTTGCGGTAATCAGAAAAGGAAAATTCCTCCTTTTGCCGGGTAATCAGTATTTTTTCCATCAAAACAACAAGTGCCCTCCTTCTCGACGGTGGTCGCATTCTTCTTGCGGACTTAACCATTTTGTTGTTAGTTAGACGAATTAAGCGCTCTTCCGCTTTTCTTATGACGCCCTACAGCACCTCCGTGGAATTCGTCCAGATGGCGGGAATCTTCCACTCTAATTTGAGGAAATGATGAAAAGAGACCGAAAGACATTTTCCTCCGAGCATTTTGCTGCCGCGTTGGTCATTCGGCTCGGTTTGCTACTTAGAAAAACAAACCTGCACAAAACCATTAAAGCGAGTGGATGTTTTCCGTGAAATGTTCCTCCCTCAAGTCTGATTCTATAGGGACAGGACGAAAGGGGTTGTTTCTTTAATTAAAAAAAAGTCGTAATGTTTTCTTTTTCTTAAAAGCTAGAAAAAATATGTTATTCATAAAAAACAATAAACATCATTACGAGAGTATTATTGTTCGAAATTTTAATAATATTGGCCTATTTTAAGTAGATTTCATATGAAATAGTGCCTATTGCAGCCTACCTAATAGTTTTCAGAAAATGACCAAACCATATTTATCTTGTGGATATTTTTCGGTACATTTATATACATTTTATTAAGCCAATGTTAATTTGACTAAGTTCTTAAATGGGAAGATTGGCCAAGGGATGGGGGATAGGGTCTACGTTAACTTATATAAAGTTGATTTGGACCCGATACCCGATGAGGGACTACACCTATTTAAAAAACTGATTATATTACCGCGATAGTTACTTTATTTGTTTATAAATATTGATCAAAAAAATTATAGAGTCGATGTTTAAGTCATATTAAAAAGCTGTGCAGTTAGAAGATGGGGAAGAAACTTTCACTTCGCTACAGAGTTTAAATGCCATACTATAAAGTACTATTTACTCATTACAACGGATAATATGAGATAAGTTTCTTTTTCGCCAAAGCCGTGTTTTTTCGTGGTCCTTTTTGTTTAATATTTACATCATATGAAGAGATAGGAGATGAAGGATATTGTCCGGAAACATTTTTATTGGTGATTTAAATGATTTTTGGTTATTTTTTTATACCATATTTTGTACATGGTGCCTGATTATTAATTATTAAGCTTAATTGTACTTAAAGTAAAAATATAATTGTAAATTATTGTTTTATTATTTCGATCGTATTGACTGGCTTCAGTGTTATGTTTTAAATTTGTATAGCGAACAAAAAGGCAGGCAGACAAACAGACAATAATTATTTAAAAAATTGTATGGGTTTTTATATCATGTACTTATAAAATGAGAATTATTTTGCAATCACACACACTTTAATTTTATAATAACATTGATACAGACTTTTCTCCTTCACATTACATTATATTTATGTAATTCTTTTGGCATTTTAGGGTTTCGTACCAGCGTCGGCTAAACCCTTATAGGATAGTCGGTGCATCCGACCTTTTCGTCGAAAACGATGTAATGTAGGAACTTGAACTTTGGCAGAATGTTAGATTCTTGCAACGTGTAAATATTTTGATGATCGAAAATTATACAACGTTTGCTTTTTTAATTTCAATATGGATGAATTATACCCATTAAAAATAAATATTGAATTTTTTGTATGGTGTGGGCCATCGATAAATCGCGTACATGAATATTGCCCTCACTCCAAGCTATATTTTCTAGTTTTAATGAAAACATGATATTTCGATTTGTATTCCTTCAGAAGAATTAATTACATTTACTCTTTAGATATGGAATAAGGAAGAAATAAATAAATCAATAATAAACTAATTTATGACGTATTTACTAATGTGATATTATTTTATGGCAGTCGCAATGGTAGCCCAGTAGCCGTAGCCTTAAAATTATTTAATTGATTCGCTATAAGAATATGTTTCGTAAAAAAGATCAGTATACTTTTGCCTTAAAATGAATCCTTCATAAAAACTAGTTATTTCATTAAGGATTATAAACAAATAACTTCTGTTTATATATTTGGAAAAGATTTAAAATCTTTAAAAACTGTAACCAAATATAAACAAGGAAAAAAACTTATATAGAATTTTAGAATTGAATCAACCCGGAATAGAAAATTATCAAAAACATAAACAAGTACAAATTGAACATTAAGTTCAAGCTTCATATCAAGGTAAGATTTCTTAAAATCCCACCCACTACTTCCACAATTTTTTCTTCCAATAATGTTTATAGGGTATAAAATAAGGGTTTTTTTATTTTGTGGTTATTCTCTTGAATTAAGTACAAGTAAAGTATTGCGTGTATAAGCTCGGATTTTACAGTTTCTATCGCACGGTTAGTAACCCGCCTAGACCTGATCGCCTCGTCATCCTGATTGGACCACAGGTAGCAAGACCAATTATTAAAAGCAACTATTTGGGTTAAACTAATGGGACACAGGAAATAGTGTCCATAGACGATAAATGGTAAAAGCCTATCCAGGCGAAAGAGTATTGATCCTCTGGCACTAAAAAATTTCCTTATGTGGCGCAAGATAAGGCCGATCATGTTGGGAAAAGTTCATTTTCAGTACTCATTAGCGTATCCCTTAAGAGTTTTAACGGCAAAATTAATTCGTGGGACATCCTTTCAACATTTTAACGAGTTCTGGAAGTCCCTCATGAAACTTTAAGGACCCTCGGTCCCGAAGTGTTATGGTGGGAGTTGCGTGGACCAGAATTGCTTCTATAAATTTTGAATTAATTTTAAATTGCTCGCCGAACTTTGGCCGAGACAGGCAGTTCCGGAGACGGTAAATATAACCCAATCGAATTCTTCGCTTGTCTCTACTACAGGGCCCTCCTCCTTTCCGTTTTCCTAGTGAAAGTATGGGACCCAGCGCGGGTTCGTTGCAATGTCCTCCTGACGAGAAGGTTGCTTTTTGCTTTGCTATTTATCAAAAAATCAATTTAAAGGAAACGGGGATGTTCTTGGCACAGCTCAAGCCTAAACGATCACGGGTTATTTTAATGCAAACTTTTTTTTAATATATATATATATTTTTAAAAAAGATCTATCCTGCTCCTCTGTGTTTGGTATTATTATTATTATAGCACCAACGGGTTTAGAAATGTTTCATTTTTTTAGGAATCGCGAAAAAGTCGAGAAAAATAAAAATTAACTTCCCATACAGGCCGGGGATGTGCACATAAGATGCCTTTGTATAAATTCCATCAGCTTTTTTTTATATAATTTTTCAGCAGAACTTTCAGAGCTAATGATTTTCTGGATTAAAATGTGTGCAATGTTTCAAATTTTTAAATATTTAATAGAGCCTGGAACTTTGCTTCATCCCTTATAAAATTCTCTTTATGGGGCAATTATTAAAAAAACATTGAGTGTAAAGCTAAAGAGGGCAGTTGGAAGAAATAACAACCATTTACTTTAAAAGAAGTTTTAGTTTAATTAGTACGACTAAAAGTAGTTTTGAAAGGAATCTAAGATAGCGATTCATAGGTTATGATAACTTGAAACCTTGACTATTTAAATCGGCATATTAGGACATTTTCTTCTTTGAAAACCAAAAGTGAGTATGTGATGTCAGAAACGGATATGGAAACATTTGATGTTTGGTGAATTATTAAGTGGAGAAAACGGGATGTTGTAAGTAGAAATAATATTTAATAATAATAATAATAATAATAAAAATTAAAAATATGAATTAGAGAGATTGCGAGTTTTTCAATTTTACTTTTTTAAAAAGATTATTGAAACTTATAATTCTGAGTAAACTTTTGAGAAAAATCCATAAAATAGTTTTTTAGTCATATGAAACAAATCTGTTTTAATCTGTCCACCGCTTGACTCATATTCCTTGTAGAATTATAATATATTTGAAATCATACAACTTTTTTTTCCAATGAGATCCAATCAAGATATTTCATTGTCTGAAGATAAAAACCTCACCCTGTATATAAAATAAACTTTCAAAAAATGAAAATAAAATATGATGAAGTTTTTGAGAATTTCAAAAGAAAATACTTCCATAAAACAAAATTATACATACATTTTTAAAAGAAAAAAACCTGGTTTGAAGGCTTTTGCCTACATAGATCTACATATAGTAAAATGGTTGAGCATTTAAGAAGCTTAAATAATTAATTCTGTTTTTCATGGTACTCACCACTATTAATCAATATAGTGTATCAATTATTAGTTAAAGTTTATTTTTATGGCGCTATATATAAATATATAGAAAACAAAACCATAGATTGTGAAATTTTGTGTATCTGGGGGCGCACTACGAAAACCTATTGATGATATTTGATATCATACATTGTCATTCTTTAATTTCAGCAATAGAAAGTTATGTGCGTGTACTAAATGTATACTATATACCACTATATATGTGTATACTACACACTAAAGCGTCTTTCATTAAGCACTTCCTATTTTTAAATTTAAATAAAACAAAGTATGTGTGAGATATCATCGAAATATTTTATTTGTTTGAGAGGATTATCGATGCCATTAGGTACAGAATATTACATCGTTAAATGCCCTCTGTGGCTTCTCTGGGTGGCGCGAATCAGAAATGTCCAATTTTCCATGACTCTGGCGCATAAATCAGGCTGAATTTGATCGATGGCACGGGTTATGTTGGCTTTGAGGGCCGCTCTAGTTTCTGGCTTATTTGCATAGACCTGCTACTCAAGAAAATCCCATAAAAAAAAAAGTCTAACGGGGTCAAATCGCACTATCTCGGTGGCCAGTTCACATCACTTCCACGTAAGATGACCATCCCCTCAAATCGCTTGTGCAGAATGTCCAATGTGCCATGAGCTGTGAGGCGCGTAGCGTAGTCCTGTTGAAACCACATGTTGTTGGTCTCCATATCATCCAATTTAGGCCAAAAGAAGTTGGTAATCATTGACCTATAGCGCTTGCCGTTGACGATTATGGCGATCCTAAAATGGACGAAGCGCGCGGAACGTTGCCCGAACAGAACACCCATTTTGATAAAACAATTTTATCATTTACACGTGTTGTTGAACGCTATATCCATCCATGGTGATTTGGCAAAACAGACTGAATAAATGACATCCAATTTGACAGATATAGCTTTAACAATATGGCTACTATCAACTGTCAAAGTTCGGAAGTCCGTATTAGAACACCCTTTACTATACACTATGTGAACAACAACATGTACATGTACGCTATATAGTAGTACTACAGTAAAAACTTCTAAGTCAAAAGTGGAATTCATTTATGTACATCCTAAAATCATTATAAATATGTAAAATTGTGTTTTAGCATCCAAATAAAAATTTGTACCGTAATTTGTTAAATCTGAATTAATAATTTCAACGCCTAAACGTTCTGCAATTGCAACTTCGTCTATTGTAATTACTAACTAGATAAGAGCTTTCGACGTGTATACACGTCAATCCAAAGCTATATTGCGATGTATCTGACGTGTCACGTTGTGGAAAATGAAAAATTACCATTCGATATACAAAATTAAAATTTCAGTAACATGTAATACAGATGTCATTCAGTATTATGTTTCTTTTATATTAACAGTAAACCTGTTTTAAATTCTTTGGTAAAAATAGTATTCCCCATATAATAATTACAATTACAATAATATAAATAAGTTGCGCAAAGTATGAAGATGCTTAGTAATTTATGAGTTATTGCAACAGCGTGATTCTTACTAAATTTAACAAATCTTTTGTTGAACTTTATATTTTTAATAAATGAATTATAAAATTTATTGCATTCGACGTGTATACTCCTCATAGCTTGATTTTAATTACGCAACTCGTGGAGGGCATTTTCAAATATCATAAATCCCGCAGTTAACTGATTAAACCCAAATAATTTTCGACTGAAAGAGTTTGGCAAATGGCAAATAATTGCATAAATTCTAACAAAGACATAAATTTCAACGCCTACATTCTGATACTGTAATTCTAGGCAGGGGAGAGATCAGGAAAAGCGTGATAATTTGTATCGCAAATATTTACCTGAGTGTCTTTCATAAAAACTTTTAAAATGGTTCACATAGCCTAGCCTTCCTAGCGCTTCCATTCTTATGAAGATACCAAAATTTGGATCAATTCTTGGATAACCTTAAAAAACGTGTCATTTTTACGGCGTTCATATACTACGGAGTTCATATGCTTCCAGAAAGACGAGAGAAAGTAGTGGCTAGTGATGGGCATTACTTTAAATGATAAAATTTTTACGACTTGTCTTATATCTTTGTTAGGTCGAAAACTTTTCAGCGAAACCTCGTAATAAACATATTAAGTGAACCACCATCAACATCATGGACTACAATACACGATAAAAAAAAGATTATACAGCACGACAACACCTCAACACACAGATCGAAAGTGGCCAGGGACAACATTGTCGCACTTGGCCTGAAACTTTAGCTCCAGCCGCCGTACCAAGCAGACCTGGCGCCTTCCTTCATCGATATCTCACGCCCTTTGCATGAACCACTTCCAAAATTATGGAAATATCGAAAGATGGCTTGATAAATCACCTCAAAAAATATTTTTTTTTCTGCGAGGGTATCCAACACCAGCACCAACATGACATTTGTATAACATGAAAAACAACTGAATAAATATGAGAGATGACGCTTATTTTGTATTGCTAGAACCATACCATTTTTAGTGGAATTGGTAGACTGCAAAAAAATAATTAAGCTATCGTTGAAAAAAAAATAAATGTATTTATCACCTACAGATCACACTGGGAATTAATGAGTTAAAGCAAAAAAAAATAGGGGAGCATTTTGATAATTCTAAAAGTGGGGAATCCTCCTTTTGCTAGTAGGGAGCCGAGCGATGCCTTCTTTCCTACATTACGTACGTATTTTTCCATTTAGTCCCTTTGTAACTACCCTCCAGCCATGTCTCATAACAGCATATTAATGGACTTTGACTTTTACCATTATACTTTTATTATTATAACAAATTGATTTTTATATATTAAAATAACCTCGAAAATAAATATTCATTTACAAATTTCAAAATTTTAAAAAGAAAAATCCATCTTATTTAGATATTAACTTTTTATTATTTTTTTTCTCAAAGTAGTTTTCTTTGTTGACTAGTAACTATGATATATTCTTTTTAGCCTGTTCTTTCTCAAATTGCTTCTTATAACCTTCAACAATGTTTTTAATCCATTGGTGAAAAACGGGAATATTTGAAGTGACAGAAGACTTCTTTTCATTAGGCACGAGTCTACCTTTAATTAGAGGATGAGGTTTATCGAAACTAAAGGAAATAACTCCCAAGAGGATGTCCTTTTTAGGGTTTTTAGGGAAGTGTTTCACCAGAGGTCCACCGGAGTCACCCCCACCAAATCCACCCTTATTATTCTTTCCCTTTGCACAAAGCAAGCTTTTAATGTAATCGTCCACGCCCACGTCGGCTTTGCACTGCGCCGGCGATAAAATAGAAAGTTCCACTTTCTTTAGGTCAGCTGACAGTTTTCCATCTTCAATGGTACCCCAGCCTAAGGCGACGGCGACGTCTTCTTTAAAGGGCTCTTCAGTGCCATACGGAGCCAAGTTTGCTACGTTAACAAACGGTGTAACTTCAAAAAGCTTCTTCAGTTTCAAGATTGCAAGATCAAAGTAGATCTCAGATTGCCCGTTGAGGATCTTATCAAAATAACTAGGATGTTTTATTATTTGGTCGATGTCACTCTTTTGAAGACCTGGGGCTCGTTCACTTTCCCTGTAGATGTGGCCTACTTTTACTCGAAATCCAGTAGGATTTTGTGATTTAAAGCAATGACCTGCAGTAATCACAACTCCTCTATGGATAAGGGTTCCACCACAATGGTGAATTTTATACCTTTCAATTTCTACCATGTAGGGAAATTCCGGGGATGATTTCTTCGTTGTATATTTGCCATTTTCAATGAAAAAGTCTACCACTGACTTGGCACTAAAAAGACCAGCACTCGGTTTCAACAGAACAACTACCGTAGTCAATATTAGTAGCTTATACATTCTTTTTGAATACTGAAAAACATCACAAATGTGCACTCTTTTATATCTCATTTTCGATGACAACTTTATATGATACTGTAGAACTCAAGCTTTGCAAATATTGACAAACTCTGTACAAGTGAACGTTTTATGACAATATATAAATGTGGTATCGCACTGGGTATCATTTTGTTGTTACTGAGCAGAGGTTCGGAAAGTTAACTACTAAGTAACAGACATTTCATATGTGTTTATAATTAGTAAAAAATGCTGCTAAATAAGCAAATACTATGCAAAAGATGCAATATTAATGCTGTTTTATACCATTGTTACCCATTTTAAGTAAACTCAAAATGCTGATTACTGTAATTTAATATTTATTTTATTATTATTTACTTTATAAATTTGGACATACTAATTACATTACTAATTACTAATCACCTCTAGATGATTCGTTCGATTATTCGAAAAAGTAATTCAATTACGTTAGAAATATATGAAGCGATATATTGCGAGAAACTACGTAATTTATTCTTTTCCTTTTAATTCTTACATGCATAATAAAATAATCTCAGAAACGGATTCATTGATTTCAAACTAGAAAGGTAATTTTTGCTGATTTGGTCAAGTTCAGTCTAATGATAAATCTTCTTAATTCTAATTTATTTTTGATGAAAGAAAAAATATATTCTTCTGAATTTGAAAATCTAATTATTATTTTCTTTAGCATATTTATAGGTACGTTTCTCCTTTAAAAAATATGATAGTAAAATAGCTGAGTTCTTAAATTTTCGAAGGGTAGTCCTTCACCATGAGCAGGGAATCCTGTCATGTACCTCTTAAGAACCAAATGCCGTGCAGACGCATCCCTTTCTGATAGTTCATTAAACTGCAGAAGGAGCAGTTGTGCAACTCCAGAGAGCCACCAAATTCCTGCATATGGGAACTTACGTTCATCGCATCGTCTTGCTTTATTTAAAGGGCCTGAGGAACGTCAGCAATTTCATCAGGAGCACCCAAGGAACGATTTGTGCTGCTACCCATTGAGGAAGTAGTCTGAGGCACTTCGCCTACCTCCACCTCTCCCTACATCTAGAAACCATCGGAGCTTTACTTGCAAAATACTTTAGTTACCATGCCAAGCACAGAGATGCTCTAATATCATAACTACATATATGTATACCCTCCTGTCCTTCAAAGATCTATTTTCTCTACATGCTGCAGTTTTCCAAGGATTTTCAGGCTCAATTAGCCGTTTCGTCCCTCGTTTACGTGTTAGCCGACCAAGCAAGTTTTCAGCAGGAAGTATCTCTTCCCACACTCCCCCCTAACATAATCCTTCTGGACAAGGACTAACCACTAAACAAATTTGATATAGCTTCTCTGACTTTAAAATTCTCTCCATGCAACCATTCCGCTGAGGTACATCTCAGCGATTTCGTAGTTAGTATAGTGGATCACTGTAGGCCTGATGATCACAAGAAACTTTCGTCAACGAAGCAACTTGTTGGCGAGCCAAATGTGCCTGCGGAGGGTTGACTGCAAGTACGAGTATACCGAAAATGAACTCTTTAAAGTTGAAAACATTCCTGGGAACGATGAGAGCCGCAAACAACAAAATTTATAGGTTTGGTTGAATGCCAAATTTTGATGAATATACGATTGTTTGCTTATGTGCAAAATTTTGACTAATTGTAGACCGCTGAGAACTATTAAAAAACCCTTCTTCTTGATTCTTTACGACAAAATATGTGCTTACCTACGAGTATATTATGTATAAATTGAATTTAAATATGGAACTATTAGAATTTTAACAATTCAGGGTAGACCAACTATTTTGCATGGCTACTCAGTAATGCAAAATAAAAATATTACTAAATTTGCGACCTGAATTTTATATATTTTGAAATAATTTAAGGACATGACTTCCAGAGATTATAAAACAAGAATAAATTTTATTTAATAAATAGTTATTTGAAAAATAAATAAAATAGACTGTTAGAATTTGTCACTATACCAACTATTTTGCATTTGGGTAGTATATATATATATTTTTATCTATACAATATTGTGCGGACGAATAGGGGCTGTGTGAAGTATGTTTATCGGACACACATGGCTTTACAAAAATTTCGTACGAATATATGACGGCCGGACGAAGTCTGCAAGAAAAAATGTGTAAAGCTTTACGACGGCCGTACGGCAGCATAATAACTAAATTTAAAATACTTATAGTATATAAATATATATGCACATGTAGTCGGATAACAGCGTCGATTACATTTTTATAAAAATATTAATTAAATAAATTTTATTTATTCAAATTATTAATTAAAGCATACAGCATAACAAAAGTATATATGTATAAGTATAAGTACAATATACCAATTAGAAAAATGTTCAAATTTAATTTTTGCTATAAATGATATATTAATACTATTTAATAAGATATTATTTTCACCACTTACTTTCCAAAGATCAGCTTCTATCCTCTAATTTCAGCTGCCACCAGAATGTTTGCCTAAATTTGGCCGCTGTATGTACGAGCGTGTGGCCTTACAAAATTTGTTATAAGTCATTTTGAATATTTTTGCAATCATATGCCAATAGAAATATCATGCGGCCATTATTTGATCGCTTTAAGGCTGCCGATTATTTTTACTTGAATACTTTTACATTTTTAACTACTTTTTAAAATAAAAATTTTATAAACTCTGTTACTGAAACAGTTGGTAAGTACAAAAATTTCAGTTTTGCATTACTCTCTAGCAATCTCATCACAATTCGTCGAAAATATGTAAATGTTGTTACGTAAGACTTTCAAATATTTTTTTAAAATGTTCATTATGAAATATTTTGCGAGACATACATATAAAATCGCAAACATACATTTAAAAACGACTTAATTAACTTTATTTGTATTTTATATATATTTATAAGTTTACTACATTTGTTGTTAAGAAAATAATTCATAATTTCAATATTTGTTAACAATCAATCATGATAAGAAAAAATTTAGACAAGCGGATTTGGATTAGATAGATAAAATAATATTTTAATTTTATTACAATAATTGCTTACAAAATAACTTCGAAACACTTAAAAAGTGAACGTGCATTATCCTGTATTAATATACAGGGTGTGGCAGAGCAAGTAATGTGAATTTTATAGTTTAATTTTAAACTCTATAATAAACCTGGCAACAAAACTAAATGCAAGCTGTTTAATACCTCTAGAAATCATATGTGCAAACTTACTTTACAAATTATGTAATTTTGAAATTAATGACGGTTCGTGGTCTCTTAGGCAGAGGAGACATAAATTTAAGCAATTTAATTTATAAGCTTATACTACTCAAGAACAGTCACTGCTTTATATTTTAATTACTAAAAAAATATTGAAAATTTTCTAGATATTAATTGTTAGTAAATTTTTTTTTAAGTTTAATTGGCATATAAATTAAAAAGTTTATTAAAGTTTAGTAAAGTCGGAAATTCAAAGAAGACCGTTGCTAACATTTGAAGTATTTCTACTGGTTATAAATTCAACCAAAATAGAAAGTTCTAATGAAAGTGCTACTTTTTGCATCTTATATTAATTTCTTCTTGTTATCAGAAATTCATGGATTTAATGATTAATTTAATTTATTTTGAATTAAAAAATTCCTAGTATAAGAGTGAGACACCGCAGTCATTGCTCGAAGGCTTGCCCCTAGAAAATTTTATGTAAGACCATAAGATTGTTTTTGTTTTGTTTCTTGAAAAGACTTTTTCTTTATGAAATTCCAGAATATTTTTTTTAAATGTTAAAAATATCAAAGTATGAATTATGATAGAGATGGCACTACCCCTTTGCCTCCTCTGATGAGCCGGAACTTATAGAAATGAGTTTATTAATACAATTTACACTATCATTCGATTTAATTTCACTACTTTTATACTATACAATTGAACATATTGGTAAATATAAATAAATAAATAAAATTTACTTAAAAATTGTTTAATTGATCGATGTTACTACGCAAGATTTTCTTTTTTTCGAATATCAATAATTTATTTTTTAATTTCTAGCTAGGGAAGATGGGGAGCAAAATTGAATTCAGTGAAATAAGAAAGTTTTACCATGATATAGACATTATGGGTGAAATTAGCTAATCGAAGTGACATCGGGCTAAATCAAGCTTATGTTATCTCTCATAGTCCCAAAGTGCAGCTTAACATCCGCTGGGAGTGAACTGTTCGCCGGATGGTTTGCCTCCTATCTCTAATCCACTGGAAAAGTTCATTAAGCATCTGACAGAATTCTAGCAATGTGCAAGCCGACAGCGGAACGCGGAGGCAGGGCTTTGATTGATTTCGATTCCGTGCCTCTTGTGACCGCTGTGTGCGTGACGCTGCATGTTGATTTGTTAGCTCCGATAACTTTTTTTTCGATTTTACGAATATTGAACGTAACGGCTGCGATCGTTAAATTTATTTTGAATCAATCCTGAAAAAAGTCGAATTTTTAACTGCGAAGATATTCAAGTTATAGCGACATATCCAAGACATCGGAAAGATTTTAAAAAAGACTAGACCTTACCCATCTGAGAGGAAAAGATATGTAAATGTGTTCGTAAAAGACAACCTATAAACTTTTGTATATTATTTAGGCTAAACAAGGGGCCTCTGATAGTGCAGTTGTTAGCGCGCTGCCCTACCGTCCCAGAGGCTGTGGATTCGAATCCCACGAATAACCATGGTCTCCTGCGCTACGTGGTAACACAATGGGCCAAAATTGGCCTAAGTGTGCCTTTCTAGGCAGCCACAGCAACCTAACCTAACCTAACCTAGGCTAAACAATCAAGAAAAACTTAACAAATCTTAAGGACGATTATTGATATATATTAATATAAGGATATTGATAAAAATTTGTACGCAGAATAGGGTTTTATTTGTAATATATTAAATGTTTTGTAAATAACGAAAATCCAAATGTTCTAAGCGTAATATGTAGCTGTTCTCTTTCTAAGTCATGCTGCCTCACGTATGTCTTTGTATATTAATGTTTGATTTATGCTATTTGTATGTCTTTGATTAGGCTACACAAGTACTAAAGGGAATCAACCAGTTAATTAATGAACTTCTTACTTACGATAATTGCTTAAATATAGAAGTAAACTTGCAGACAAAATTATTAGTCAAAATTTTATATATCAAAATTGTGAAAACTTTACATTCTTGTGTAAAATATTTTCAAAATTATTCTACAATTTACCCAAATACTTTCCTAAGTTTCCTAAGTCTTGGGTAAGAATTTTTCTAAATACTAACACAAATTTATAAAATAATTTAAAAAATCTAAGGAGAGCTTGCTATAAGACAGTTTTTACGTAAGTATAAACTTCTATACAAAATATTTTACCTAAGCTTGTTTAAGTAATTTTATATCTACAATTGTGCATATTTACATAGAAAAACTTATAGAAAGTAGTAGATTTATATGTCTCGTTTACAGACAAAATCGATTAACTCTAATTTTAAAATATCTGAATTTTAATATTAAAACACCTGCTACACGTTAGCGTTTAATTTTTATTATTATCTTAATAATTTTACGTAAAATTAATATACCTTTAATAAAGTTTATTTGAATTTTTATTTTAAAGTGAGTTTTTAAATGAAACGTATGCAATTTCATCACATCATAAATTTGTACTGAACTTTAAACTATTTAAAAAAAAAAAAAAACATTCAATTAAACTCGTTCATTCGTGCGATGAACTATATAAAATGCTATGTTATAATAGAACACCCAAGTAATATTGAAAATATATATTTAATTCAGCATGAATACATAATTTTATCATTTATATCTGTATATAAAGAACCGATCTATTGCCCTAAATATTTTTCGTACGTGAAATCGAAGTAACTGGTAAATTTTGTTCAATGATGCCGTTTTACATTTTAACACCTTTTTATTAATTATCATACATAAGGACTCCTCACAAATTCTCACTAAAATTGTTTTTACCTTCTTATATTGCATACTAGGTGACCTATGTAAGCCATGTATTTCATGTTGACGAAGAAAACAAGGGAAATAGGATAGATATCCACATAGGAATTCATATAGGTATTAATACTTAACCACTTCTCTTATTCCAGGAACGAAAAGGTTCATTTGATGAATTTAAAACCCCTCCATAAGTTAAAATCAAGACCAAATATTTTCCAAGAAAATAATCCAACTGAAAGACTTCATCAACATCTTTCAATTTACTTAAAATTAATTCCTATGTGGAATTATTCTCATGGATATAGATTTTCATGGAGGGAGATGTATTCCTAGGAAAATCCATTTAAATTATAAAAAACCAGATGATTATTCAACTTAAGATCCATTTAGTTTTTTTTCAAGAAGAATTTAAAACTAAAACCAAATCTATCAAAATAAAACTTGAGGTTTTAATTTCTAATATTAAAACTACGATAGGAGAGAAATAGAGAGACGAAATCTAAAATTATATTTTTTATTTTCAAAATGTTTATTTCGATTTTAATATATTTTTCACTTCAAATTTTTTAAAATGCTCATGATCCACGTGATATAGTACGCAATATCCATAGTTACAGAAGGTTGTAGATTGTCGCACACATCGTCATCATTGTCATAACCAAAGGATAAGATTCCGATTAGCTTATCTTTTTTAGGCTGGTTTTCATTATGTATGACTAGAGGTCCGCCTGAGTCTCCTCCGCATACAACGGACTTTTTGTCATCATGCATTCCGCATAAGAAATGTTTCACAGGGCTCTCAGTAGCATTGATCATTTTGGCGCATTGTTTATCTGTTAGAATTCGAAGTGATATTTTTCTTAACACATCCGAAACCATCCCGCTCTCAGTAATGCCCCACCCGATCATTATTCCAATTTCCCTTACGTACTGTTTCCTTTTGGAGGGTAATCCAATCGTATTCACGAATTCAGTCAATATGAAAGGACTCACTAGTTCAAGAATAGCTAAGTCATTTTCGTCTGTATCGTTACTGTTTTCGTTCGGATAGCGAAAGATCGTTTTTACCTGCCTAGTCTGAATATTTACACTGGTGTTGTCACTTCGAAACAAATGACCTGCTTTCACCGTCAATTCAGTGTCATCTGGTTCGACCACTTCCAGGCAGTGTCTTGCAGTAATAACAGCATTATTTTTAATCAAAGCTCCTCCACACACCGCAATTAAAGGATGCTTCACTTGTATCATATATGGAAATTGAGTTGAAGATCTGATAAACTCCACTTGGTCATTCGAGAACTTCCACCCTCCTATCGGTTCACCATAGAGTAAACGTGCGGAATTTACTGGCGATTTTCTTCTCCCGATAGAGGGATGAATCGAAATTACCAGAATTACGACAAGAAACAAACCATATGCAAGCGAATTGTACATGCTGACAACTGCTCACTTTCGTTAAAGAATCAGTATTTATACAAACTTCGTCAGAATACTGCGTACCAAGTGACAAAAAACCAACAGAGTTATTGTCTTAAAAAAACACTTGTCTCCCATACATATCCAAAAATCGAAAGAAAAATTTTCCGATTAATGTTATTTCCTTATTGACGTGTTATTAAACGATGCGTTTAAATTTTAAATATATGCAATAAAATGGAAATTTTCTGAATAGTACACGTTTTAGTTAAGAAAATTTGCATATTCGTCAGGACCGATTAAAAAACACCAGCCAAATACAAATCGAACTTAAGCACTGAGAGTTCAGTACGATAATTTTCGAACAATTTTAATAATTGTAAACGAATTTAAAGTTTGCTTGTATGCATACTCGAACATACCTGAACACAGCTACTAGAATAAGAATTTTTTAATTTATTTATTTTAATAATTAATATAAATTCTTAATATAAATTCGTTTTGTTATAAATTTTTTATAACTTCCTTCTTCGGCTTATTTACGTATACTATATATGATCAGAGTGCAGCTAAATTAACAATGTCTACCAAACCAAAACATTGAAGATTATTAATTTGCTTCAGTAAAAAATTTATTGAATTTTCGTAACTTAATGTGATGGAGCATTTTCATTTACGAATTCGTAATCTATGAAAAAAATCCTATAAAAATTACTTGCCAATTCTTTGCAGAAAAAGTGGCTGTTGGCCAGTACAATCAATTCAATGTTATATACAATAACAGCTATGCCCAACAGTACACTATTTGTTTCCATGTGACATTTATTTACCATATACTTCCAGTTTATATTATAACTCTTTAGTTTTACGTAGTGATTTCATATCACACAATTAATACTTGTTTACAAGTGGGTACTTGGATATTATTTCTAATTGCCTAATTTAAACCAACGCAGCCGACCAGTATATTACTGGTATTTAATCCTAGTGTATATAATTTCTCTTAAGTATGAAAGTTCCACAAAAAACTTGCGCTTTTAGAAAGGAAAGCTTAGCCCTTATTGCAAAAAAACAGGTTGTTCTCTCAAAAATTTAACCTAATAATCTAAAATATCAAATGGACACATACAGTTTTGAAGATAAAACACGGAGTAGAGAAGTTGTGGGATGATTGCGTAGTGTCAACAATAAAAGATGAAAGAAACAACAAAATGTTATGGGGCTGTTTTGCTGATCTACAGTCGTAGATTTAACGAAAAACCTCATGAAAAAATAACACTATTTCAAATATCTCCAAATCATTCCGTTCCCTCTGATATACATCTAGTGGGTACTCCACTGGCTTTTCAGAAAACAACTAACTTTGGGAATGACTTTGAGTAAATGCTAAGATTTTGTTAATAAAATTTATTTAAATAAATGGTTGTATTGTTTGAAGACACACGAAATACCATCCACTTTCCTTAATGGATTGTAGAAAAAGGTCCATTATCGGCGACAATTCGCAACTTTCTGAGAATATGTTCACAAACCGTTTGTACGCCATTGGGATCAATTTCTTTTATACATTTTCTAATGCATGTTTTCAACTGCTTTATATTTTAAGCTCTCCATCCATTTTTGTAAACTTTTGAAGCAAGTGCACCAAAAAAATCTTTAATTGGGCGGCACCGTTGAAGATTAGATGGATTTTTCTCCTTTGGAACAAATGGTATATTTTTAAGTGTAAGGTAGTTTTGAGTTTTTACCGCGTAATGCGGTAACTAAAATAACTCTCATCATCCAAAACAAAATTAATTTTTCCCTAATTTTTTAACATCCATCGGCAGTTGCTCCTGGCAACCTTCGGGCGACCTCTGCTTCTTCCTCACTTTGATGTTGAGCTTTTTTAACACTTTTTCTATATATTGCTGACTACAATTGAACTCTCGAGCTGCATCTCTTTGACTCACGCCTTGTTGTTAAATTTACGCTATAAATTTTCAACTTTGTTTTTTGTCATAATAACGGCTTTCCTGCCAGATCCTTTTTTCCTTTCACTCATTAGTTTCTTTAGAACACGGTATACAGTACTTTTAGATACTCCTTCTGTTTTAAAATGTGTAACGGTAAACACTTTACCACGGGTTTCATTAATTTTGTAAAATTGTACAATGCGCTCACGGAGATGCTCCTGCTTTGATGCCATTTCAATTACTAGCTTTATGCACAGAAGTCTGACAACTCTTTAGCATAATAGAGAGGATTCAAGTAGTTGGCTAAATAAACAAAAGATTTTAAAATCTGACGGATCTTTGTGACAAAATGAATTGAACTTTGTCTCAAATTTTAGTTGTCACCCGTTATGTAAAGGATTTTCAAAAAAAGAAGGTATAAGTGCTGGAAATAATGACTTGGACTCCACAATTACCAAATATGATGAGTTTGTATTCTAGAAATTGTTGTACATAATTTAAGTTTAAATGTGGATCGCGGTGTTACTCGAAATGTATGGGAGTAATAGAGATATTATTGTTTTGTTAAGGTTATTTTTAACGTTATATATATTAAATATTTATTTAAATGATATTGTATACAAGACAAGTTTTATCTGAACTAAATAACTAACATATTTAATTGAGTAAGAATTAATACTATGTTGGTAAAAGTAGCTTCGCAAATTAACCATTATTTTTGATCAAACTGTGAAAGATAAAAGTAGTTATGTGGTCATCATTAAATAATAAACTTATGCTATTGCAGACTTTTATGCAGACCTTTTTGAGAGCTATAATTTGATGTATCTTTTATGGTTTAGTCATTGTTAGTCATGTAAGTATCTTAAAAATAGGTTTTAACAACAAAATTTCTAAATGATAGGTTAAAAATAATTTCTAATCTCATGCTCCCGTTGCAAGAAAAGTAATGTCAGGAGGACATTACAGCCCCATTAAGCACTCACTTAAGCTTGTTTGAAATGCTGCTTGAGCGCCACAAAAAATGGATTCATTACAAACCAAAGCGCAGGAAATTGTATGTATGTATGTATTATAAAACCCGGCTAACTAGGAACATAAACATTAAATTTCAATATCCATGGCGTCAAGGTAATGCTCTGTATTTGTTGAGATCAAAAGGGTATCATCCATTATGAGCTGCTAAAACCAGTTGAAACTATTACGGGGGAGCTATACAAATAACAACTAATTCGTTTGAAGAGGGCAGTACACAAAAAACGGCCAGAATATGCTGTAATATTCTATCATTGCATCATCCAGCCTCATATTGCTACACCGGAAAATAGTCGATACAAAGATTTGTCCCACCCTCGATATTCATCAGCCCTTGCCCCTTTGAACTACCACTTGTTTCGATCGATGCAGAATGCACTTCTCTTTAGTTGAAAATATCAAAAATTGGTTTGATTCGTTCCTAGTAGAAGAGTATGTCCCTATAATTAAAAACGAAAAATTGTTATGTTAATGCTTTATTTAAACCGATTTATTTTATAAGAAGATCATTTTTTCAGGAGAAGTTCACAATTCAAATTCAATGAAGATTCGTTGAATAAATTATTTAGAACATTTTTTTATTTTTAAATATCGCCGACTTAGTTTCGTGGAAGTTCCGAAGAAAGTGTGGAACTAGTAAAAGCATACTGAGCCATCACACTAGCTTCTAAAGAGTTGTCCGTAAATTGCCCGTAAATTGTCCGTAAATTGTACGTAAATTGTCTGTAAATTGTCCGTAAATTGCCTGAAAAGTGGGGAAATAACCCGATGGACAATACTTTGAATAATTTATCAATTCATTTAATTATTAAAATAAAACTATACTTTTGCAAAAAAAAATCCCTCACTTTCAAGTTATACATCCAATACTATTTATGTATATTGTAGATTTAAACATTGATTTAAGATTTACCACATTGAAGGTCAACACAATTAAAATATAGAAAGCCAGTTTGTTGATGCTGAAAAATAGAGAACTGAAATTGTTAATTCTGAATAATTCTCGGAAAATATTGGTAATTTTCTTATATATCAGAGCATTTAAACTTTCGTGAATTGCATTACCAAACCAATGATCTGTTTCCCTACTGTAAGAGTATTTTTGAAATTCGAAACGAAATAGATAAAGAAAATGCGTTCAGCTTTTGAAAATCGTAGCTAAAATATGGTGAAATTCCCAAAAATTATCTAATATTAATATAATATAATGAAAATTTTTAATCATATCGTTTAGTGTACTTTCCCTATATAAAGTGTCGAAGAAATTTTTTAAAAAGACAACAAGTGCATATCTAAATTAAAAGATATCTTAATTTTGATTTCGTATTGGTAACGAACGATAAGAAAGTTATTTGTACAAGGACAACCGGAGGTTCTCCCGCCAAAAGCAGACAAGGCTGATTGTAGAAAACGTTCTAACTTTATGAGTGCCTCCCCTTTAAAAGACAATGCGCACTTAACCCTTTCCACCCGGAGGAGCGCTTTGTGCAGAGGTGGATCGGATGCCCGTCCATTTAGTGTCGCAGCTTAACCGAATGGGCCGGCCCTAGATTTATTTCCTATCGCAGTTCATAAATTCCCTTTTAAATCTGAGATTCTGGTTACCCTGAGCAAACTTGGCAGAAAATTAATTACAGAGCCCCACCCACTCTTCTGTAATTTAAACTTGCTAAATAAAACCAAGGCACGACTACGTCATAATATATTTCACGCGGTGTGCGGCCTGTGGGAGGGCGAGAAGGGCTGGGCGGATACTTTATTAACGCTCGCGCCTATGTGTGGATGGGTATGGGGGGGCTGAATGTTGGGCACGTAATCTCTGGGTAAACAATGTGCCTCGGCATAGGCGGGTTACAATCCTGAGCCACTCCAGACACACCGAACTCTTGGGCCCGGTCCCGGCAAGGTCTCATAAATTTGTGTTTGTTTGCATTTGAGCGCAAAAAACACTTAGGCGGCACAGAACGCCAAAAGGTTCGGATTTAATTTGAATCCTGCGACTCGAATCGACTTAAGGCTGCTGAGTCAATAGCAGCCCCAGCGGGATGAAAAGTTAATTACTGCCACATTTTATCGGTGCCACTAATATACGTCTCTTTGTAAGCCGCAAAAAGGGCCTGATGGGGAATGGGGGGGAGGAAGAATCCACCTGGGCCACTTTATCCCCGGGCACAATCAGAGAAGATCCTTTGCAAGCACTTGACGACGATTGCTTCCCCAAGATTCGTTCGAGCTCGAGGACGCCACCGGGACAGAAGCTGGAAGGATTAATTTAAGTAATCAAACGGGCTCTCCGTGACAGGGTGCTGTATTGTGCTTGAGATATGTCCTGGACGTTTTTGGTGCTGCCCTGTACCCGATTTCTTCCAGTCTCTGTCATACTGTCACGGTGCGAAACAACCCGGAGAAATTGAATCCTCCATACCTCCCAAGTGGAAATATTCAGCAGGGCCCAAAATGGGAATCCTTTACCACTCCGTTTGAGGTCACCCGGTAGAGGTGTTGTTTAACGATCGTTTCCCGGTGGCGGTAATATGCGCACGAAAAACACGGGTACAAGAAGAAGCCGTTTTCGTGCAGCGTTATCTCCCATAAAATCCGGAGAATTTTAATGGCACTTCACCCATTTACCATGCGGAAACTTTTCGTATTTTTGCCGTTTTTTATTTGTATTTTTAAATCGTACCAGCTCCAACGCTCCGTCCCAGTCGGCTTATACCACTGTGATCCCGCAAACTGATGTATCTATCTATCCATGCAGAATAACTTTCGCATGCAAATGGCAGTAGTACGGTTTGGGGTGGTTCCAAAAATACGAACTTCCGAAAGTGCCAGGCATTGCAACGCCTGCTTATAGTATGGGGGTGTCCCGATAAGCGACTTTGGACACATTACTCAATTCGTCTCGCGCAATCTATCCTGGCGTTAGTCCTGGATCCATTTCCAGTCTTCGCCGGGTCTCGTTCGGGAAGGAGTGCTCCTTCGGATTTGTCATGTTTTTGTGCTTATCTCTATTTATTTAAATTGGAACCATATGTCTTCTGAAAGCACTATACGATAAAACTCACATGCTACAATCCACTAAAGTAGCTCTAGTTTCGCAATTGCGCCTTTTTCATCCATACTACTGCACACAGTTATGGGCCGGAAGGGCGGTTGTGGTCGGGTTAATACTGCTTTGCTCCTCGAAACGAGCAAGGTTAATGCGAAAATCCTGATGTCTATCGAGCAAAGGTGTTTTCTATATTTTGCTGCCACATCAGCTGTTCTCTACGGGGATTAATGCACCTCTGAGGGATTATCCTCGTTAGAGGGATGTTAGAGTCATGAATTTTGTAAGAGAATTTATTAGAATATATAAGCTTTGGATTTTCAAAATAGCTTCAACAAGGGCAGAATTATAGTATCTATAGATTTGTGGGTAAATTAAGCAATTTAGGATTATTCTTTCAATTTAAAAGCAATTAGAGAGATATTTTTACATCAACATTGCTGTACTCTCTACGCTACTAACTATTATGAAATGCATCGAATTTTAAGCTTTTCGATTAGATTATAACAAAGACATGTAGTAAATTTCAATATATTACAATTTCCCTTCACCTAATCACATTTTGAGATAGATAGATTGTTAAACCTACTTACCAGATTCTTCTTAGTTATCCATTTTAAATATATGACTCACTTATGTTATTATAGGCCTTAATTGTCGCATTCTTTTTAACTCCTTTATTGCATCTTCATTGCATGGTTTCTTAGAAGTAAATTTTGATTTTATCAACAGAGATAGATTTTACAAATGGATTGATGGAACTAGATAACATCCAGGTGCCTCATAATATTCAGGTTTACAGATATTGCACAATCTCAACCGTTTGGAAGTTACAGGGTGATCGTAAATTCCAATTTACCATGATATGGGCATCACTATATTATTTTTATCTTTTGATCAACTTAACGGATTGACTTCCAACTCACGCCAAAATTTACTATGCCAATGTCATTTCTAACAACAACGTTGCCCTACCACTACCCACAAAGTACAGCATTCTCACATATTACTATATAAAATAAAAGATTTAATAAAAAATCTCACGTATTAAGAAATCAGCAATTAAAATGCATCGATATATTTATGAAATTTTTTTTGAGACAGAATGTGTTCTTAAGGGAGGAAAATATATTAATATTCAAGTCCAAGTACCAACGGATATATTATCAGATCATGAGAAAGAAAATTACACATTAGAAAATTATTCACCCTAATTTTTTGTTATGGAAATTTGGGATGGTAGGTGAAGTTCTGTGAATTATAAAGAATTATATTTATAGAGAAGCATTTTCTTTTTCGAAGTTATGTATTAAAAATTTAAGATAAAGTTCTTCGTAATATATTACTACGGAAATAATTTTAAAAATATGATTAACCGATTAAAACTATCGTAAAGCGATTTTCTGTTGATACTTAATAAAATTATAATTGATTTATAAATCGAAAACTCTGTTAAATAGTTATAAGCTTTTGAATATTATACGGAATTAACTTTATGTTAAATTAATAAGTTATAAATTAATTTTACTTATTTTAGTGGAATTTCTTACAAGCATTTTATGAATATAATTTATACAGATTTGTTCCTATATTCTGTTTTACCTGTATACATTATTTTTCTTATATTACTGAATTATTATAATGTTCAACATACAGTCTACTTGAAATTTCGACGTATTAGACTTTAAACACAATTTCCCATTTTCATTTGAGTTATTTTTAATGTATGATAGTGCACTTGAAAACATTTTTGAATTTTGCTGTGCTTGAATTAAAAATTTTAACTATCTATGAGTCCATGGGACCTACATACATATATGTTTTTATAAAAAAATTAGCTAGCTTGCTTCAAGTAGTTGCAACAGGTCATTATATTTGATCAAACAAATGGGAAAGTTTTAAAGTGAGATTTATTCATAAAATAAAATTAAATTTAAACAATCTAATAATTACAAAAATGATGTAATCCACTTCTTAAAAGCGGATATTCTCATGAGTATCAGAGGGTTCTCTGTAGCACATCTCTTCTTTTCTAACAGGCCATTACCCTTTAAGTGATTTGGATACACCCTTTTGACTTCAGAGTACGACACAATTCCGATAAGTTCATCTTCCTGAAGAAATTGGTAGACAGCAGGGCTGCCCTGATTCTGGCAAATGACTTCAGTTGGAACTCCACAGAACATATTGTTTGATAAAGTCTTGGACTGATTGTAAGAAATCTCACAGGATGCAGATGCAGATCGGAAGATGTCCACTGCTCTTAACTCGGGAGCCTCTTCGAATTTGCTGTTTCTACCCCAGCCTACAACGACGGTTTTTAATCTTAACTCCTCTTCATCGGTCAGTTTGATCAAATTAACGTGCTTGTTCATCGTGAAGGGCTCTTCTAAGATGTATACAGCAACGTTATTGTCGTCACCCTCATCTTGGTACTGTGGATGGATATGAACCTCCTTAACCGTTTTAAGTTGCACATATTCTCCGTTGTAGTCTTCCCTAATGCTGCTTCCAGCGCGAATTCCGACCTTTTCCGTGCTAAGTCCACTAGCACAATGAGCCGTAGTTAGAACAACAGTTGGACTGATTATTACACCCCCGCACGTATGCATCAGATAGTATTCAATAGATACAACATACGGATACCTGGTGATCTCGGCATTTTCACCGGTAACCAAAACTGCACAAATGGCAACGTAAGTGACTAAAAACGAAGTAATTTTCGCAAACATTTTGCTGAATTCCTAATTTGAACTGACTGCATACCTTCGACTAAGTGGGGCTTTTATACATATGTAGATCAATTACCGCAAAACCTTGGTAACAGTTGCTGTGTTTTGAAAGATAAGAAATTTTATAAGAGCAGTGGATTTATCAGCGATCAGACTGTGATTACGACATCAATCGCACATTGTCTACCAACTGTTTTATCTTCCCTGTACTGAAGTAGTTTATTTTTATTTTCCCGGAGGTATTTCACTATGTAAGTACATGAATAATCTTTTGGCATCCCTACATGAGAAGTTTGGTAGTAGCTAGCCACTTCAGAACGACAGAAGAGGGTTGTATTATTTTGAATTTCTAAAACTTCGATGGGTTTAGTACAAAGGGGAAAAACAGACAGAAACAGTCGAATCTGAGTAACCGGTGTATCCGAGTGTAGATTACTAATTGGAAAATTCAAAAGTCCATTAGGCAACGTACTTAAATTTTAACGCTAAGAATCAGAAGCCTTAAGTCATATTGCTAATACAATAGATACTGCATATTTTCGAAAACTGATTTACAAAGTTGGATAATTGTTTTTCTTTTCTCAATTTATACAACTTAAAGATTAATTCTTCTACCTCCTCTAAGGTATATGGACAGAGAAAACACAATTTTTTTGAAATTTCAAATATTTTGTGTAAAAGAGAAATTTACATTTCAATAATGAATTAATATGTTATATAAATAGAAAATATGTTAATATGTTTTATATAAATAGAAAACTAATTTTTTTGGAATTCTATATTATCAATAATATCAAAAAACTCACGAAAATAACTGCTGTAGTGCGTAATTCCCTGATTGTTTAATTTATGATATTTTCTTACATTAGCAATTATGCAATCGATATTATTTTAGCGCTAAACTAAATTTGAAGCCTAAGTAATATTTAAAACGCATTATCTTTTTAAATAAAATTTGTAATATATAGAAATTTAAAAAATTTATTCATTATATTCCATACTTTATATTTGCTAATGAATAATAAAAACCAAAATTGTTGGTGCTTCTCAGCTCAGTATGAATATATCTGAAAATAATTATCTTATTAAATTAATTATTATAATATCACTAACAAAAATTGATATGTTACAATTTCCTTTTAATGAGGCAGAGTAATTATTTAATTATTGATTGGCCTAAGCACAAGTGTGACTAATTAGTAAACAAAGTTAACATCCAGCTTTAATGAACCAACATTCGTTAAATTTAAGTCAATGGAAACATCTTTAATTTAACTTGAAACTTAAACAGGGGCTAGACAGGGTGTGCCTCTCCAGTTAGTAATTGCCACCCTGAAAGTATTTGGATGGGATGCTTGAGGGAAGTCGCTGACTAAATAAACATCTCAAGTATTTATCTACCTGTCTGTCCGTTACGTTTTAAGGCTTTTCGAAAGGAGAATATACGAGTATACCATAATTGCACTTTAAACAATATAATGTCAGCTATAAAATTGATAGCTTACAATTTAAAATTATTGGTTTCAATTATAACATTGCAAACATTCGAACCAAATTATTTGCACTAATGTTATCGGTATGCAAAGGGCAACGTATTCGCTTCAAACCTATTAATGTAATAATTAAAAGAAGTTAATTAAGTAATTAAATATTTTAAAGTGCAGTGCTCGCACCTTTTTTATACTATATAAATTGTAATGTATAAAATTATAATTGTATTGTGTATACTAATTTAAAGTTCGTTCGAATTCAAGTCGTTTAAAAACAACAGACATTTACTACTGCCTATCTGGTTTCTTCTGAGTTTCGAAAATGCTACCTTGCGATCGCTTAAAAAAAGGGATTTCTGGGTGATACTGCAAACGCACCAAATGGATTCGTTTTAACTTTAGGCGGCAATAAAATTTGTTTCCTTTTTTATGTCCCTGCTGATGGCAGGTGCGATAAGGGGGTAAAACTTGAAGGGTTTTTATAGGTTTGTTCTTATGTATCCGCCCCTAGCATTCTACCATCACAGCATAAGACCTTTTATTGGTTTACTACAGTCGCGATAGATGACAACTTGTTTATGGGGCAAAGTTTGTCAAAAAAAAAACCCCTCAAAAAACGCAAAGGCACAGATTTTCGACGTTTTGTAGACATCAAGGGGTCATCACTCGAAAATTGGGGGACCTTCATCAAAATTTATTAGACTTGCAGAACAGTTTTATTGGATTTCGCCGAGCTCAGGTTGTATCTTATCTTACAGTGACGGTATGGGTAGATGGATTGGCCCGAATCATCCTCCGCTGATTGAGTGGCAATCGACTAATTCTCAATCTCAACACTTAATCATAAAACTTAGTTTTCATTTAAATTAAGTCAATTTATAGACACTTAAAAGTTCATCGCGGCAATGTGGCATGGTTTCATTACAATCAAAGCCAGGCTTCAGCAATTTTAGCAGAAGAAAGGAAAAAAAAAAGGTGAAAAACCAGAAAAACTAATTAAACTTTTGCCGGCGACCACAAAAGGCGACACTTAATTACGAAGAGCGGGTCTCACAGGACAATGAAGAGCTGCGATGCGCTGAATGTCTTTAATGCAACTCCCTCTCGGAGTCAATGTAATTTTCGATCGAATTACGTAAGATTGCAACGTAGGATCATTAATCAGTGCACGTTCCTGCACTGTTTTACGTTCCCTGTGAACGGGGTAAATGGTGGCGTTCAGTTTGAAGTCATTAAAATTTATACAAAACTTTGGCGGGTTATTCCCCCCCGAGAACGTGGTTGAAACGCGGAGACGGGTCTCCCCGGTACAAGGAGCAGCCCTCCCTTTAGTTCTCCGGTTACCGGTCTCCTGAGTTCGAATATTGTTTGTAGTTCGTTTTAAGTAAGACGAAACATAATTGCTATCCGGCTAGCAAAAAAATCAAAAGCCGTTCAAATAATTCGAAACTTTAGCTCTGAAGGAATGAATTGCGAAACAAAGCTGGCCCAACTGATATTCGTAAACGAAATGACCCACTTAAAAAAAATATTATAAGTCGCGCTGCACTTAATTGCATACGAACGAACCAAATTCTTCAGCCTGCACTCCTTCGTCTGGTAGGGGAATTTAGAGAGCATAACCGACATAATTGCTCGTATACAAAGTGAACTTTTCATTAGTGTGAATTTCGCGAGATAAAAAGCGGAACGATGTTGGCAAAATCATACTTTACTAGGTTCGGACCGGAGGTTCGGCGCAGCAAAATATACTTTTTTTCTTTTTTTTTATCTTTTTCCTTTTTTTGCATGGTATTCCTGCTAATTGCAAAATCAATGGACTGCTGGCCGGAAAGGGTGAATATTTTTTAATATTCAAGGCCCGACGGTATCACATTGTCGGCCGGATTTTAGTAATAATTTGAGCCACAATGATTTTGGTTTTCTTACTAAAAAAGGCTGACCGTACCAACAACTTTATCATTACTGGTAAATATTTATTACCCATTTTATTTTATTTATTTTTTCTTTAAACATTCAGGTAAAAGATGATATAAGGCGATAATTTTTTAATGGAGAGCATTAAGGACATTTAATAATATTTTTCTTAAATTATTTGTATCTTTTATTATTTATTTCTTGTGTCTTTATTTATTCAGTTCGCTTAATAAAACAGAAACAGAGCTTAAATTAAGCTACTAATATAACAAAGCAAATAACCTAAATTATAACAAGTTTAAATAAAAAGAAATAACAAAAAAACGGATAATGGAGTGTAGGATAGGTTAATGTAAGGGTGGGTGGTTTAGGCAGATAAATAGTATGCTTGAGGGAAGCCTCAGGGAAGTTGTTGCCCTTTCATAGTATTTTAGTTAAGGGTTCGAGGTGACGGTTGGTAGTTCAATGGTTTACGAGGCAAAAGATGGAGAAAGATCTAACGTTGCGAGGGTTTGTGTTAAGGGATATGCTACACTAGAACTCGGGGCAATCAATGGAACCAGTTAGGACTTGATGGACTAAGACGATGTCGGGGTAAGGCAAAACACTGAAAGTTAATTAATTTTAGACGACTTTGTAAGGAAGAAGATTGAAGTAGTATGTCTAAGAAAAGTCGCGGGAATGGAGGTTAAGCTTTCCTCAACGCCAAGATCGCGAATGGAATTGACCTACACTATGTATTTATTTAAAGCTTGAAAGATCTAAGAGATGTAGGAGAATGTGAGCGAAATTAAGTGATAAATTAACACTTAGCAACGTTAAGATCAAGAAACTTTTGTACGAACAAGGTAGAAAATTTGTTTTTAGTCGTCTTGAAGGAGTGAGATGTCGAATGTACTGGTTGCTTGTAAATTTTCATGGCATCCGCTTTAATTAGGATTAGATAGGCCGGAATGGGATATGAAGGGATTTGAAACGAGGAGTCGAAGCGATATCTATACTGGCGACTATCGAGGTAGAAATTAATCCATTTAAAGAAAAGGGAAGGGGCGAATTCGGTGAACCGAAATAGCTTAATTTTAGAAAGATAATTTTTGCGAGATTTTATCAAAATTTTTGTTAAAGTCGATAGCAATAACATCAACCTCGGCATCATTCTCCATTGCTAACACGGGGAGTGACAATTTTGGGAAAATTGAATTTAATAGGTAGCATATGGCTTTAAAACACTGGCGGATATCCCATCAGTGATCAAAATCATCGGGAAGAGCAATTGATCTTAGCGACTACTAGAAAAAAAGTGCATGTCAGAGGTGACGAAGGAGGTTTGAAGGCAGTATTGCAGGAAAGAAAAGTAATTAGGATCAGGGCGGAGTTGAAGTCGTTAAACTAAAGAAATCAGCAAAAAGTTTAGTAATGATTAATGGGTCTTCAACCAATGCGTCCCCGAGTTTAAGAATAAGAGTGTATATATTGAATTTTCTTTTAACTAAATCAAACTATAAAATTATTTAGTTTCGCAAAGCTGGCTTTACGAAAATTTAAATTTAAATAATTTAAGGAAGATTAATGGAAAAAAATGAAGAAGAGTAGTGTATGATGCAAATTAAGAGTGGAAAGAATGTGGCTACTGCCAGGTCTTCTTTAAGTACCATGCAGTTTTCGAAGTCCCACCCCAACAAGTTTCCGAAAATCTTTTTGCTTATGCTTCCTATATCAGTTCCAAGCTTATTTATTATTTTGAAAAAAATTGGGTCGAGTCGAAAAACTATTTTTTTTTCCTAACATTTCTGGTAATTCCTTTCCCAAATCGTATCCCCATCTGCCAGTTTCTTAAATCTGTCCAGCGCAGATTCATCCGCTTTGCCTTGCGTGACCTCCATTGCACAGACCACCGTCTAAAAATAATCAACCTCCCGTCCCTCGCTCTACGTCGAGATGTCGCCGATATTGTTTTCGTTCACGAAGTCCTTACCGGTTCTATTGATTGCCCTGACCTTCTTCGTAGCATATCCCTTAATACTAATCCTCAGAACGTTAGATCTTTCCCCTCCTTTCGCCTTGAAAGTCTTTACCAGAATGCTGCGGATGGTCAATAACTCTGCTGACTTCGATTTCCATCTCACCAAAATAAGTAAGTAGGTTAATTTAATTTAAATAATTAGCTTTTTTTATTATTATTTATTGTAGCTTATATTAAACGAAAATAAATTAATAAATAAATACTTTCGATAACAGTGGCATCAATTGGGTTAGACGAGAAAATAAATCAAGCTGTCTACCAAGATGATCCTTCACTCCGTTGATTTAGCGTAAACCTACCTCTAGGAAGTGATGAATAAGGAGTGATTCTATTAATGAATACACGCTAGTGGAGAAATAGACAGATTAGAGAATAGAGTCATCATCAGAGAGAAGGAAACATTGAAGCCGGGAGAGTTTGATATCTCCTAAGATAAGCAGAAAGGACAGCAAGTGTCTCAGTTGCATGCAGGTAGGCCTCCAAAAGTTGGACAGGACAAATATTGCAGCACATAATAAAATTACTATTACTACTTATAATATTCTAGCAAATACTTAATATGTATAATGTTTTTTTTCTTTTATTAATTAACAAAATTTGGCCTTATGGCAAAAGCATTCCAAAATGATAAAGTCCACTATACTGAAACTCTAATAAATTCATTCGTACTAAATAATAAAATAACTCGAGTTTAAAAATTCTCTATACTTATAAAGGCTTTAATATAACCATCATTTTTTTAAAGAATATTTTAATGTTGTCATTTTAATACTTTTATAAGTATCTGAAATTGTTAATTTTCACCAGATTTTGTTTACAAAACATCTAGATTTGATATTTTTGATTTTATACATTTATTTTCACTTGGTAACTTAAAATTCAATTGAATCTGTCCGATATTTCGCGTGAAATTTTAGTACCGCATCAGAAACTGATCTTGGCCTTGATTAAAAAGATATGATTATTTTAAAAGTATGCAAATAGCAACATTTTTTCGAACATTAAATGTATTATCATGTATGAATAACCCGTTAAGTTAAGTATATATTTGAAACCACAAAACTCGTAGTGATTTGACTGATTTTGAAAATATAATAAAAATAATAATTATATTCATGTAACTAACTAAATTGAAAACAAAAATTTTTCTGTATGTTATCAAACCTATTCTTTACTTTCATTTCAAATCAAATAGGAAGCACTCAAATGTTCTTTTAGTTTCCTTAATCTTTCTTTTTCCTTAATCCAGCCATTTAAAAACTAATTCACAGTGACCTTTTAAAAAATTCAAGAGTCTTTAAAGATAAATATTAATTAACAGACTATAAAATGGATAGAAGCAAGCCAAAGCAAAATACTGATAATCGCAATCACAGCCATCGATAAACTTTTGATCGTCTGCAATTATTGGTTATCTCTATAATATAGCAATTGTTATTAGCGATGATATATTTGTTTATGAAAGTAAAGCTCTTTAGCGGAATTTCAAAATACTGACGTAATGTTTGCTCAATTTATTCAAATTGTCCTTAAGCCTAGAACGACTATAGCAGTTCCGGATGAAAGTGAGGATATTCAAGGTTAACAAATTCGTAAGCAGTTATTGTGAAGTCATGCAAATGTAATATTTATGCAGATGTTTTTAATTGAACGAATAATTCTTCATAGCGCAAATGTTCTTCTTTTGAAGGAATTAGGTAGTAGCTCATTTTTTTCAATTAAAAATTAAGCAAATTTTAAAAAATTACAATTAATATAAGCCATATTTTGAATAAAAATAATGGTAACTCAAGTAATCAAAGGCACAAGGTTTAATAAAGCAAACATTTAATTAATTCTTTCCAGATGAATAAAACACCATTACTATTATTTCAGTAGTAATGACTTTATTGTAATTAATTAATAATAAAATTGTCTTTACCATTATTCAGTACAATCGAAATTGTAATTACTGGATAATGGTAGTGAAAACTTCATTATAAAACTCGTATGACATTCGATTTCAAGTTGTTTCTGTTCTTGGAAATCGCAAAATCACATCTAATTATTTGCTGTGCTCGTAAACAGTTTTGGAATGCATTTCGCGAGTAGTAACAAGCCATTTTGCTTGGAATTATTCTCCATCTGCTGACGAAACCTGAATGTTTTGCGTGTGCACAGCTTTTTTTATGTTATACCTTGAGCCTGCTCATACATATTTGATCAGGTGCTTAGTGGGTTTACCTTTTAGTAAAAACTGCTAAGACAACCGATATTGTAACTAAACAATGATATAAAAGTCTGCTTCTATATGTACTTTGAAACCAGTCCACATTTAACGCCCAAAATGATTCGATTCGTACTGATCTTCCTGGGTGCAGTTGCAGTGAAGACCAGCGATATTTCGGAATCGCCAGATCTTCACCTATCGCCGCGAATAACGCACGGAGTGGTTGCGAACATAGCCCACTTTCCATATATGGCTTCCCTTGAAGTGGCGGATATCGCAAGTTGTGGTGCGTCTATCATTCGATCTGACGTAGTCCTGACGGCAGCTCACTGCACCTCTCAAAACCCGGCTATGATTCTTAGGGTTAGAGCCGGAACCATTATTTCGGAAGCTCAACAAGGGCGCACTATGCAGTGGCGATGGGTGGCTAAATTTGTTAACCACCCCGAACATAAACAAGCTGCCTACGGTGACAAAGACATCGCAGTCGTGTGGTTGAAAAGGCCCTTCGATTTAAATGGGTTCGTCAACGTAATTAATCTGGCGAATAGTGACTACACCGGAAAGGAAGCCGTCATTTTAGGTTGGGGCAAGGATGAGAACTTCAAAGACTCACAACATTTAAAACGGGGTACTGTTCAAGTAATTTCGAACAGAGAATGCGCCCAAAAATCTCTCCCTGGGTATAAGATCACTCAAAACATGGTCTGCACCAAGAGTACGAGAGCGAAACAGGTCATCTGCAAGAATGACTCAGGTGGTCCTATGGTTATCCACTCCGACCAAAATCCTCACAGCGATATTCTCGTCGGAATAGTCTCCTACGGTAGAATTGTGAACAGATTTAACAGAAAATTCTGTGATCCAGACGCACCGGTAGTATATACGCGCATTCAAAATCTACGCAACTGGATTTTGTGCGAACAACTGCAACTTTGTAAATTATAAACTTTTGCAATAAAAGATTCATTTATTTATTTCTAATAGAGTACAAAAAAAAATGTTTGTCTTACCTTAGCGTCCTAGATCGCTAGCCTATATGGAAAGGTATGGATTGCTTCGTACACTTGTATGCTATGTCCCCGTAATTAGCAAAATAGTTTTATTTGTCCCATCCTCATCCCCATCCCTAATATAGGCATATATTTCTCAAAATTCTTTACACATTTTCCAATAAAAAAGGAGGTGAACAAACAACCTTACAAACAATCCAATCTGATATTTTAATGAATATATATTTTACCTCCCTTTCAAATATTCGGAAATCTTATGACTTTATTTTCAGTAACCATGAGGATTTTAGTAAAATAATGAGTTTTCGATTACCTGGGTTTGATTTCTCGTTGTTTTTGCGGATCTAACAAAACAACCGAACCTGATTTAATTAGTCTGATGTTTATGACGCTGCGCATCAAGCACGGGATCTTTCCAATTTTCAGGATTCTTAAGTCGGTTGGCTGCACAAAGAATCGCTAACGTCCGCATTTATTTGCAGACGGTGGGTGAGCGAGTGGGGCATTGGCGCGAGTGCAAAGGAGCCAGCTCAGCATTTTATACGGAAGGAGGCGAGCAGCCCTGAACGCAAAAAGCAGCAGCACGCGCAAGTGTGTCTAATTGCTGCGGCATGCAAATTTTCCTGCCTCATTAAAACGCTAAATGTACCGCCTCCATAAAGCAGTTAAATCCTGCAAAACAAACCAACGCGGGGGTGGAACTACCACCCACCCGCATTTGCATAGCTGGCAGGCCCCCCCCCAATGCTGACAAAATAATAACAATTATGACTGGGAAGAAGCCTGGTAAAGTGCCACTACGTATGTATTAATGAAGGCAATTGTTAGATACGAACAGCCGGGTGGAGGCGGGGGCGGGTGATACGGATATTGACTTGGTGGGCTCCCACAGGTTTATTGCTTCAATAACTGCGGAGAATGCCGGGAATGCGGAGTCATCGCGTTTCGAGTAGCGGACAAATCCCGAGCAAGTTTTAGATAGGAAAATCCCACCGTTACAAGGGGACTGGGGAAGAGTTGCCGGGTTTGATTAGGCCGGGGTTCCCCCAAAAGTAGAACATCCACATTATAGCGAAATTACACCAGCGACAGATACGTGCGTACGGTGTCCTTGCACGGAACATATCACAGCATCAAAATCGCAATCACGTCTAATCCCTCTTCCAGTAAATGGTCACTGTTGTCAATAACTTCATAACTAGGTTGAAGGGGGGGCACGAAAAGACCACCCACAATCAGCCAACGAAACCAATTTAGGACCGTCATTTGGGATGAATTAGAAGCGAAAAAGTGCATACATTTTTTTACCTTGACCGACCTGTTGGCACATTCGTGACAGAATCACAGAACCACTACCTACGATGCCACAGAAGGCAAAGTGTGACAGCATCCTGCCACCAGCCCCACACAGGTCCCGCCGTCACTGGCACCGTCATCGTCAGGAACGTGCTCACCTGGGCGAGGGTGGCGACCAGATTTTTATGTTTATTTATGATGATGAGTCAAGACAAGCGGCGCCACCAATACGGGATCTAGGCACCGCGAAGGAGCTTCCCAGAATCTTATGACAGGGAAACTATCTCAAGGCGGCTGATATCGAACAGATAGGGCACGATGATGTTCTAGAATTGCATTTAGTTGAGAAGGGAAATTGCTTGTTTTCGGGATCATTCGCGAGCAAAACATGCAAGGATCAGGTTAAGTGGGTATGTGGTTTAAGAGCACTTGTTTGCTTGTTATGAAAACCTTATAAATATTGAAAATTACCTCCTTATTGCCACTACTACTATATACAAATATGTATTATATATGAGAAACAGATCCTGCACATTTTTATTTATTTAAAGGCTGAGGTACTATTTTGTTTGTGTTCTCTTATTTTTAAAGAGACCTTGAACAAGCTTTTTGTAATTTTTATTGAAATCCTTGAACAATATTAGAACCGGCATTTTAAATTTCCAAATTTTGAATTCAGTTTTGAAATTAGTGCTATAATGTGTAATCATTTTAATTAAAAACGATAATATACATACATCTTTTTCTTAGAGTCTTCAATAACTATATAGTATATTCACAGAATTCCTAGTTTTATGTTGTATAACTAAAACTAAAGGCATGAGTCGTCATTATCTAATATTAATTTGATTTTAAGAAAATAGTTGTAACAGTTAAAAAAATAAAAATACTTTCGAAAAGTTTTTCCTGAAAAAAACCGATTATAGAATTCAGATTTAAGGGCTTATTACCTACAAACATAGCATTAAATAGGTTTACTGAAGTGAATCAACGCTCGCTTCAGTTTAAACCTTAGAAAGTGATTTTGGAATCTGTTTTACTTTGTTCATATAGGTAAAATCACCTCCGCTAAAGATTAAGTGGCACAGACTAAAACTTTTAATTTTAGGTTTCTATTTAAACTTAAGAAATACTCCGATCTTAGAATTTGATAACTTTTTTTTGTCCAGAGGCAAATTTGTTTTTGGTTTTATCAAGCGCTGTTTAAAGAGTTCCTTAATACGTTTATCTCTCTACATATCTTTCGTCAGGCCACTTCCTGAATACGCTACTCAAGTTTGGTCCTTCTCTCCTTTGATTTTCACCTAAGCAAATCATCCCTCAGGAACGACCTATACCGTATCTTAGAATAAGTTTTCTACTGCTGTCTTTGGTTTTTCTTGTTAGTTATTAAGTTGTTATCATTTTATGTTTGTTATTTATTATTAAATAAACGTGCACTGTTTTCTTTTCTTTCTTTGAAACATTGTCTTTAGTCCTTGTGTACATTTTATACAGTTTGTTGTTTTATCGTAATTTTAAGATTTTATAATTTTTACAATTTTTAATTTTTAAATTTGTACTTAGTATTCAAAACTTCTCTAGACATGTTCAAACCTTCCCCAACATTAAAATAAGATCCAGCTCAGAGCCTGATTAATCGGTACATGAGATCGAGCACAGCATTGAAGATTGATATAATTTTTGTATTCATAAATTTTGAGTTTAGTTATTTTGGGCTCAGTTGTAAATAATACCCAGGAACACACAATTTCTCAGTTCAGTACCCGCGTAAAAACATAACACCAAAAATTTGTTTCTTTAAATTCTTCTATAGCAACTTCATCTTAAAGTCCGTTTTGTTACTTAGTTATTTGAGAATCATTATACAAATATAAAGAGACAGGATTCGTTGCAAAGCAAAAAAGTAATTCCGAAAATTAAATGAAGTCTTAAGATTAAAAAATCAGGCCGCGAGTAGTGCTGAAATTTCTCACCAGTATATTGGAAGTCTGTAGTATTTCGATTTCGCCGGAACACGTTCGAAGAATATTGTAGAAAACATGAGAAAAATATCTGCGACATAATAACCATTCCTGACGAGGAGTCATGCAAAAACAAAACTGGAATAGGGGAAGGCTCAGCAAAATGTGACGGTGCACGACTGAAACAGACGATAGCAGTTTCCAACTCAAACACAAGACACAAAAAAGTTAGCCAACTACCAAATACATCCTACATTCATTCTCAGAGACAATATTAGGATGGTAAGACCACAGTGTACCCCGGAATATCTTGGAATAGGTATACTGATTTAGAATGTATCACAGGATTTGGAAATCTATGTGTATTATTCGACATCCCAAGCAATGAACATATTTCATTTATGAAATGGAATATGCCCTTAAGGGTAGCTATATTCCAACAGGTTAATGCCCGACCTCATGCGAGCACTTTAAATTGGTTTAATAACCACAACATAATGGTTTTACCATTTAAAGGTTAAATTGATATCATGAAGAAAAATATTTTTGGTCCTGTTTTTACGCAGGTACTAAAGTGAGAAATTGTCTATTCCTAGTATTGTTCACAACTTAGGACCAAATAAAGTTGCTTTTTATAAATTTAAGAATACTTACTTTTATTATAATGACGAATTTTAGATCCATTTTAAGAAACATTTGAAAGAATTTAGAAATATGAGTTTACTTGAAATTCATCGGTGGTCCTAAAAAAAATACTTTTGTGGTAATAATCCAAGACCCTATTATGTAAAATTAAAACTTACAATGTACCTATCAACCTAATTTAAAGTTATAAACTACTATAACTACACTAAACTACGGTGCTGGAAACTGAGTTGCCTGTAGAGAGGATTTGTATTATAGAATATAAATATTTTTGGAAGAAATTGATTGCTAAGGTAAATTTCAAGTTTATTTACATATATGCGCACGTATTTCGTCTACGCGTGAAGAATCGGGCTTAAGATTTATTGAGGTTTATTCATATTTTATATTTATGTGAATAGTCGTGTGATATCTAGCCAGTTTTATAGATTTTCACAAATGGTTGAAGGATTCATGTGAGAACTAAAAATTTCTATGTCATGGGCGAATATCGACGAAATACAATTGGGGTATACACGGGAAAGGAGCGTAACTTAAGACAAGCGTTATTGAGAAAGATTAGGTATACGAGACTTTGGCGGAGCAGGGACATAGGGCAACAAATCTCCGAAGCTGAAATCAATGGGTCATATTCACAATTTTGACAATATGAGATTTACCTCCATTTTTGATATCGATTACGATTTTGTTTTCATAAAGACGAAAGTAAAATCTCAAAATATGAGTCTCATCTATAATTTTGATCTCATTACAAGAAAATCCCTTGTGATTGGTCTTACCTTTCTGAGATTGATCTTAAACACTATCGAGACTGCTTTTTAATGACTCAAAAGTAATTTTCGTAACATCTACTAAAAATGAACATGTGCACTGGATAGCAAAAAATTTACGAGAGACGAAAGATGGTGCCTTAAGCAGCAATGGAAAGCTGCAAGTTTTTCTTAGATTTGTTGGAAATCCAGGTTTCCAAGTAGGGATATCGGAAAACATAGGTATTAGTCAACCAACCTTTTCAAAGACGATAAAAGAATTCGCTACAAAAATAACAGAGCGGTTATCGGATTGGATTAAATGTCCTCAGTCTAGACAGCAATTAAAAGAAGCCCAGCAATAGGGGCAATTAAAATACGAGTTTCGTTTTGCCATTGCTGTTATAGATTGCAGTGATATTGAGATCAACCTGAGGTCGCTATGTAATTTTGATAAGGCTGTTGCAAGGCCGATGTGCGGCTATTTAGAAGTCTCTATTTAGTTCCCCATATCACGTCGGAGTCCCCAGTTATAGGAGATGAGAGTTTCCCCTATAGAAACCTTTTACATATATTTAAGAATTTGAAAACGTTTAAAATAAAAAAAAAAAATTAAAATAAACTTTTATAAAAAAACAGGAATGTGTTTAATTGACTTTCAATATTAAATATTTTTATTAGAATAATTAATTTTAAGGTTGAGTTAAAGTTTATATATTTTTCTAAGTTAACACCAATTAAATTTTGGTAATGGAACTGTGGGGCCAGTAGAGGCATACTGAGCCGCTACACTATGAGCCGCCACAATATCTTTATTTTTGTTATATATTACCTACATTAATAACATTTATATTAAAAGTTTTTACATGGTATTGTCATATTACTTTGTTTTTCTTTCTAGCGTTTAAAATGTTTTGTACCTTCAATCCACAGAATAAAATAAGGTATACAAAATTTTTGCTATAAGTCGCTAGAGACCTATTCTGGTGAATGTAGTCAAGTAACTGATCCTTCCTTCTCTGTTACTCAAAAAAGCTTCTCAGCAAGATCTCCTTGTCGACTAAGCGGTAAAATAAATGGATATCTATGGCCTAGAAAAAATAATAGTGACAACAGTAATCTGCTAATCGAAAGGATTGCGCAGTGAAATCATGTAGATTTATAATTAGTGTCGTGTTCCTCTCCACGTATGTCCCTGCTACACAGCTAATCATATCCCTAAAAAATATTAAAATACCTTAATAATATACATATGTGGAAAATTTCGTCATAAATATATTTATTATGTGATAAAAGGGTTGCTTATATTCATATTATGACGGCCACATGCGTTAATTCTTACAATACCCCCGTTCAAAAATGTATTAATAAAACTAAAAACCAAAATTTTAATATAGACCCGAAGACTATTAAAAATATCGAAAGCGTTGAAAACACTATGCTCCGCCTTTTAAAAGGTACATGGGTGCAGTCTACAGCACCTATCTAAAAGGAAAATGTTCGCTTTATTTGCCTGTCCTTGACCTTCTTATAGGACTGTAGGAATTTAATCCAGTCCAATGATCGGTCTGTAATTTATGTAGCCACTTCATTAAACTGAAAATATTAGTTGACTATCACCTGTATTTTCTGATATCCCAATTTGGAAACCTGGATATCCAGACAATCTTAAAATTGTTGTTTTCAGAATTAACTTCTAACTTTATAAATACAAAAGCGAATGAGATCTCAAAAATGGAAATCAACATAAAGTTCTCAACTTTATGAATACGACCCAATGATTTATTTGAAGAAAATGATGAATCCACTAATACGGGGCTTAAAGCTATATGAGAAAGCTCAAAAAAGTAGTGTAGAGAAGCATCGTAATCCCAGTTTGAGCTAGTACTAAGTGAATTCGCACAACTCATTTTCTTCCATCGAACAGGAGCTCCCAAACTTGCTGAGATCGTTCCGCAAAATCCCGTGAAGGATGTGAGCTCCTGGCATGGCACCGACGTTACATATCCTTCGAAGCGGAAGAACAAGAGCATTATTCAGCTTCTTCTGTGCCCTATAAATGAAAAGGAAACACCTTCGAAATCAAAATGTTTCTACACTCACCACCATCCAGGCTATGTAGATTTTCTGGATTCCTTAAATGGAGCTCAGGTCCCTCAGAGATATCTTCACAACGTCTGTGTCTGACACACGTGACGGCGGAAAGATGAAACTAATTTTAGAGAAAATTCAGGGATGGAACAGGATTGCCGTGGAATATCCTTTTATCCCGGACCGACTGACATCGCCCATTGAGAGGCGGCCGCCTGGCACTGGGGCTTTTGTTTATATGCTTCCTTTCCACCTTCTAGAGAGTGGAAGAGGGGCCAGCCACCCACTTTAAAGCGCTTGAATGGAACTGGCTGTTCATCGCGAGCTTTTTCAGAATTTTGATCCCTCCCAATGGACATTGAAACGCGGTGACGGCAGTGGCAAAATAAAAATAAATAAGCGAACAAAACAAAGGCACACAACTGGAGCCCTGAACAGGATGAACCCGGGACAAGGCAACAGGTGCACTGGGGAGCTCTCTGCGAGGGACAGGCTTCTTCCTCTTCTTCGGCATTTTAAAGCACTTGCTGTTCGCAGCCGCCTAAGAGGGTTTTAAGCCCCCCTCCCCCAAAACTCCCTGGCCGGGAATCCAGCCAAGCAACCCTTTTCGGCTTAAAGGCCTTGCAAATTGTAGCGGTACTAATGTACTGCCTTGCAGGGCGGTGCGCCGACACCGGGGGTCCTTTGTGCTTTATGAGCAGCACCTCCTGGCCCCGGAGATCCATTTGGTCGATTCGGTGCCATCCTGCGGATATGCCGTCCAAACTGGCCGCTGGGGAGGCAGAAGCCTGTTCCAGGAGACTTTACGATGTCGTTTTAAAGTTTTCCTTTTCTTTTCCCCTGTCTCCGGGAGCTTGGATTCCACAATATAGAGGACCATCCTCAAAATTTAGATAGCCTGGATCACTGCGCCTGACTGGAGTAGCTTTTGAGCGGGGGATCCCCAAGTTACGTCTGGCGACGACGGTGACGTGCGCAATCCAGGCCCCGACCGCTGTGCCTCGTAACGATTTTTGGGATTTACACGGCCCTTGCTTTAGTCGTCGGGTTTTCGTTCTCCTTGCACGTCCTGATGGACAATCGTTTCGCGGCCGCTCCTGTCCAACTCTGAAACCAAAAGTGCATAAAAGTATATTAGAAATAATTCAAAATATAAAAGGTAAAAGTATTAAAATCACCACCCGGCACTCTTCTGCTGCTGCCGTTGCTCCTAGTCCTGTGCTTCCCGGCAGTGGAGCCCGCATCCGAACCCTTCAAAGGGTGTGAGTGACTCTCGAAGGAAGTGACGATGCCCTTCCGTGGGTCAGGTCCGCTTGACGACATCCTCACATGACGTGCTGCTTCCGTGCTCCAGGATTAACTTGTGGATATGTCGCCAGTGCCATGGCATGCTCGCAGCACGTCCTGAGGTGAATTTTGGCAGTGTGTTCATTTGTGCGGGTCCGTTGGGTGTGATTTAATAAAATATATATTTAAAAAAAAATTGTGTAAATAATGCAGTTCCCTGTCCGGATGGGTACTTCCGCAGGAGTGGCTGTTTCGACGCTGTAAAAATTGAATAAAAACCGGAAGTGAGTCAAAGCCTGCAGACGACGGGAAGGGCTATTGACACCAACGAGGCTGTGCCAAAATCCAAAATCCAGGATCCTTCGTGCCCGATTTTTGTGTATGAGCGCGTGTGACGTGAGCTCCACTCAGCTGAGAGGAGTTAGTGCCGTGACCCGCAGCAGGTTGTGGTGTCCTCTAGACGGGCACTGAAGCCCCATTTTTCTGCTCATGGATCTAGTGAGTGATAAAAGTTTTCTTTTAGCTGTGCCGCAATAGAATCCTCGGAAAATCGATATCCTGTGAAAAAATTATATTGGAAGGAATTGTGTCGGTTCCCAGTGCGTACTTGAGGGATTTACGACCCTTCAACCCGCCATTCAACCCCCTCCCTACCCAGAAGTACTTCGTCCTCATAGTGGGCCGAACATCAGCTCCCCCGCTTCCTGTACGTTTGAAGTGAGGTTATTGTAGGCCTGTGTGTCCCTAGACATCCATCCGCCGTAACTACCCAGTTCCTGGAAGATAGCCAGCTGTACACTTCGAAAGAACAGGAGCCTGCATGGAGGCAGTCAGAGGTAAACGAAACGTCTTCTACCTTAGTTCATTTTCACACAAAATCTTCGAGCTCACTAGCTGGCGATGAGCTCCCATCCGACCCCCATTTACATTAACTGCAAAACCCGCTGAATTTATAGACCAATTCTCGACCCGGCGAAAGACACTAATTTCTTTCGGATACTGGTCCGCCCCTGGGTTTCGTAGCACGCCTTCTCGGCCGACTTAATTTTTCCCCATGCAACACTTACGTTCGAATGATTTATGGTATTGCGCCGTTTGGCTAAAAATTTATGGATGCTCAGGGAGGCGATTCCTTTAGAGGTGCCCTGCTCGAATCCGATATGTGGGGTTTCTAATCGAGAGGAGTGAGAGAAGGTACAGAATCAATTTACATGCGGGACCCATCGGAGCACAGTTCTTCTTCTAGTCGCCTCGCCAGGAAAGCAAAAAATAAACACAAAAATACAAATCCTAGCGAAAATTCCTGTGGGAGTCAACTGCGAGATGGGAATTGATATGATTGCGCCAGACGAAAGCCTCATGGGTCTCACTAGGGAAATCAGAATTTCACTAGATCGTTTTCTGGTCATCGGAGGTTTCAGATTGCTTTAAGTTATTTAAGGAATCGCTACCACCAGTTGTTGGTTTGGTTTTGGTGTTATTTTGAGAGCTACTTTGCCAGAATTTTCGCAGAATTTTAGGTTTCACTGAATGTTATTATTTCTAGAAGAAATTAAATTGAATTCATCAAACGTGTTGTAAAAACGTCTATTTCATTTTTCTATATTAACATACGAGCGTATGTATACCTTTAATAGAAAATAAGAGCAAAGAAAGTTTAACAAAACAGCTTTTCTCTATTTGTCTATTACAATTCTGCTGTTATTCATATTAAATTCAAATTTGTACTTACCTTTTAGAATTAATGAAAGTATTGACCAAGAGATGGTAAATAGCTTAATGTGTAAATGAAACTAAAATAAAATCTGTTTCCTTTACATTTTTTAACGATTCAATACTATAAATGAAGTCAACATACAAAAAACAAATCTTTTTTAAAATATTTTAACAAACACTAACTTCGAACATTGATTATTTTTTATACTGTTAATATTTCAGATTCATTAATTAATTTATTTAGTCTACAGAATATCTTCACAATAAACTAGGGCGACATTCACATAATGTGATGAATTTGATACCACTGTTAAAGACCCATGACTGTGTGCAATAGGCTTGAAAGAAGAAAATTAAGTAAACAATTTCATAAAAGTTATGAATTAATGTTAGCATATTTATTTGTTCGGTTATTTAGGTTTACTTACACTCATAAAACTGTGTCTCTCGTCATCACTAGCATAGACTAGTTAGTGTAGACAGTTGACCAGGATGTAATTTAATTAAACTAAAAACTGAAAAAACGGAAATATAAATGGTATTCAAAACAATACTTAATAAGACTCACTACAAGCTAGTGTTTTGTATTCAAAACTGAATGAAATAAGCTAGGCGGAATAACTCTTTAAAACTTAATCAAATTTTATAATTTAACTAAATGAAATTTTAATAGATAAGTAAAAACCATGATTTTTAGATTCCTCATTGCTTTCTGGAGCTCATTTCCAGTATAGGTCTATTATTTCTAGCTAAAAAAAAAAAACTACACTACTACAAAACTATAAATTTAAATTTACTTAAATCTATGAAATAAATTTGATACCACTTAAATTTCATCTTTTGAAATTTACTTCAATAATATATACATATATAAGAGGGATCTTTTAAAGTATAGTAAATATCGGCATTCGACAGCAAAATGTTTAAATGTACTCTGGAATATGAGATTACAAATTAATCACAAAAGAATTCTTATTGGCTGCATATGATGAGCCCAAATATTTTCTGTTTCTAGAAAAGACATAAATATTTGAAAATTGGTAATGAACTACAAGAAAGCTAATTATTTAATTATTTTATGTATCATATAACTTTAGGTATTCCCTCTAAATATGGGATAATGATAATAGACACTACTATACATTTTACTTTTAATATAAATTCTGTTAAATAACATAACAAAAACAAATTCTTAAAGATTTTTTTCGTGAATAGTAGGCCTTTATTTCTCAACTTTGCGATACCCTCCTTTAAAATTTAACGACTTTTGGTATAAATAATCAAATTTTTCTCTTTAAATTTAAATCTTCGAGTATTTGATATTAAATATACGCTAAAAATTAGTATTTTAACATAATTTGAATTTAAATGGCAAAGTTTGTGTATTTTACCTTCCTGCAACAACGCAACCACCATACTAATAAAATAGAATACATACAAATAGTATTGCAACTTTATGGAAAAACATGTGGTCGTATAGTGCAAGGCAGTAGCTAGTGTTTGACTTTTTCGTGTCAAAAATTTGGATTTTATTAACAATTATAAATCAATAATCTCTCTAGAATAATTTCTTGAAACAATTATCAGAATTCATCAAAATAATTTTTTATAAATTGGTGTATTCTAGGAAATTTAAAAATTCATTAATTCATTAATTCATTCATTATATTGTTTATAGCTGGAACTAAATAAGAAAAGGGGCCTACGGTAGATCAGTTGTTAACACGCTGGCCTACCGTCCAAGAGGCTGTAGGTTCGAATCCCACGATAAACCCATGGTATTCTATTCTACGAACACAATGGGTCAATGAGTGCAATGGACAAAATGTCTGACCGTTCGAGGCTACACATCTCGCCCACTCCAATAATAATAATAATAATAATAAGTAAGAAAATTCAAACTCAATCTTCTATTTTATTATACTAATCAATATTTTAAGAAAAACTTTAACTATAAAATTATATTATTATAAATTATCAATTTAGACCGTGAAGCGTTAGAAATAATCCAGGAAAGCATATCGTAAAGCATAATTTAACTACTACATAATTTTTTTATTTTCAATAAAAATTAATGTGAAATATCTTCAAAATACCTAATAAAAATTTAAACCAAAAATTACTTTGTGTTCCTTATTAGCTGAGTAAAATTTAAATGAAAATAATATAACAGATAAAAAAGCAGCATTACGAAATGTGTCTTAAACAGTTTTTATGAATTTCCAACCTTCTGATAACAAATATGCGATATAAATTGATAATTTCAATTTAGCTGACCCAATTAGATTAGGAGCTTTAGATAATTCATTTTTCTATATATTCTTAAAGGTATAACACAAAGTGATATACGAGTATTTTGCAATTGTAAAAGATTATAAAATACACTTTACTTAGCAATATTACATATTTTACCCCAGAATTTTATGTAACTTTACATGCGAATCTCTATAAAAATTACGACAGTTAAAACTAAATGATAGGGGGTAGTATTCAAAGTTAAGTTTGTTTCATGTATATATTCATTTTTACAGAGTCACTATTTATTCAGTTCGCTTAATGCAAGCTACAGTAAGTAATTAAAAACTAAAACTAAAACTAGACTAAACTAAGCAACGAAAACAGACAAATGTTAGGGGGGATGCAGGAAGGGTTAGTTTGGGGGTGGGTTCGGTGAATAAAGAGCTTGCTTGAGGGATGTTTTGTCCATATGGAAGTCGAAAACAGTAGAGCTGTTGGCCTTGCGCAGCATTCTAGTAAAAATCATTATTAGAAAATGGTTATTATTTTAAATCTATTATATTGTTAAAATTATTCGTTGTATTATTCGTTATCTGGAAGGTTCGTTATATGATAAAGAGACCCAACAATAATTAAATGAATAGTTCTCATTTGAAGATTTCAATTTACCTTATTTCTTAACTACACATACATAAACCGTAGAATTTAATTTTAATATGGTAAAAGCGCCATGAGCACCATGAACAATTTTTAATATTATAAATTTAATATATTATGTTAGTAATTGATTAACTTATTTATCCTCTATCACAAAAAACATCCCATTTTTTAAGTTCATTATTAAGGAAATCGCTTTTTTTTTACTTCCCGCACTGTACAACGCAACTTTAATAAATATTCAGATAATGTTCTTTTATTGCCAACATTTTGCAAATGTTTAGTCACATTTTTCCAGTGTTGCTAAAGTGTGCCTAATTTTAGGAAACATTTTAATTAAAGCCAGATGAAAGTTTATTAGTTTTAACTTGAAACGGAAAAATCTAAGTATTTTTATATTTAAAAGAAAAATACCCAAGACGAAAGAAATTTCGTGCCAGGAAATATCAATTGTTTAGTACTCTTATTTTCGATGCAATATATGTATAAGCCAATTTAATATTTTTATTTTTTTTATTAAGATGTAAATACGAAGTAAGAATATCTTTAGAATTTTTCATCGAAGCTAAAAGTTCAAAATTTAAAATATCAAACTTTACCAATTTACACCTCATGGAAAAAAATAAAAGTTTGAAGAGAACTTTTTTAAAATAAGCTTCATTGTGATTTATAGTCGTATCTCCAAAAATATGTTCAAAGTATACGAGAGTAATAAATTAATGGTGATGAATGTTTCCAATTTATCGAAAAATATTATAAAAATTTTTAAACTAACTTTGCATTCGTGCATTAGCTTTTAAGCAAAATATCTTCATATTTATTTTAGCATGGATTTTTTTCCTTGGCATCTTTTGAATTATTTAAGTATCTGAAAGAGTTGTCTGAAATAATTAATAAATTTCTTTTTTTTATAGCTAATTTTTATATGTTACTGCTAAATTACAAATATCTGCCATGCAAACATTAATTTTTCGTATTAGGGACAAGTTATTATTATTTCTCTCAAACAGAAATTATTTTTAATTGTGGTTCAGAATTGTAATAAGTTTTCATACTAATTCTTCTGGATCTGTCATAAAATTGAAATACAAAAACCCTTGCTTATTTTTTTAACAGAAAGCCTATGATATCACAATTGCCTTCAATTTTATGTCGACATTCCTTCTCTATAAAAGAATAAATAATATCACGAAGAGAAATAAAATGATATATGGTTTATATACCCCGTATTTAGCATTTCCACCAGAAATGCCCTTATACCGGATAAAATCATAAAAATTCATATAATCGTGCTGTGGTTAAGCTGTAACGAGCGTTATATTCAGGTTCATTCCGGGGAAAAATCAATTTGCAAGTAAAATGACCGAAACACCAGCTGCCGTTAATTAAGTCACGACTACACCTATCCGGTGGAAAATTCTTGCAAATCTGCCATGCTGTAAAAGTTGGCCCTGCTAATTATCATTATTAATAAATATTTGATTTTCGTAATTGCACAAATCTGCCGCTTGTGTGGAGTCCGAAAAATGCCTTTTCTTTTTAGTATTTATGAAAAGAGGGATCGTACTCATCGCTGGCCATACTCTCGACAGTAAGGGTGGTAACAAGAAAAACATTGTCTAAAGAGCAAGCGTTTTTTCAGCAGATTCTGGTATTAGGTATTTTTTTTTGCTGGTATCCCCCATGAATTCATCTGTCAACATTTAACAAGAAAAGCCTTTTGCGGTTTAATTTGAATTTGTCCCATGAATTTTACTTCTACCCTCCGCCAAAGTGTCGGTAGAAGGTGCCTCAGGTGGCAAAGACCCGACGGCACAAAGACGCTGAGAAGGTGGGAATTGGAGTCCCCACACCTTAACAATTTAACATGCATAAGCTCCTTTTGTAGTAAGTTTCAGTTTTCGGTCAATTTTTAGTTATTTTATTGAAGTTTATTAAATAGAAGCGTGCTGTTTGTTTAAAAATGTTTGATGCCATTGAAAACCTTGGTAAATACTATAGGGTGACAGTTTGTCAGGCCGAAAGTTCTACGGACATTTTAATATGTTATTTAGTAGAATATCACCATAAAATTAAATATACTATTAGATAGTATTAGATGTTTCATTCAACTTTGTTTTCTACAAATCAATAGATTCACAAGATGTATGGGCAGTAGCGCCACCTTGTTGGAACCAAGTTTCGTATGTTTTATCTATGTTTTCCATGTTTTCAAATAAAAATTCGTTGAGCATGGTCGAAATATATGAATATATGAAGGTATTTAGTAGATATATAATTAATTTTATAAAAATAAAATAAAATATGTACAAAGTGTTGAAGTAGCTTAACCAAAAATTAATTTACTGCCAACTTTTTCACAGACTATTAATTAATTTCCCCCTGATTAATATATAAAATTAGTCTAGAAATTCCAGTTCAGTATGCTCTGTCTACTACTCGAATAAGAGAACAGTATCCTCATTATCACATATACTAGTTCGGATAAACTGTATTACTTGAAAATAAAATGGTTAAAAGACCTAATACATGCGTCTTTCAAATAGCTCGGTAGTTGAATTGCACGAAAGTTACGAATAAGCACGGTTAAAAATTAACCGTGTTATTAATCAAATTTTCACTGAAAAACTTAAATTATGTTTTCATTGAATATTTGAAAGAATTATAAAACCAAAATTTCTAACGCCAATACTTACTTTTATCGCTGCCTAAATAACGATTCTCACGAAGAAGAAATTTTCTAAAAACTTACCTTAAAAATGGTGTAAGAAAATATTTCATACATGGGTAAAGTTGTCACAGCTGATTCAAAATGTGTGTTTTGTGACAAATACATACGAGTAGTATACGACCAAACAATAGTTAAATTCTTTGTTTTTAAAGTCGGTTATAAAATGAAATGTTTTTCTAGTTGAGATAAAATCTGCACATTACCTAAAACTCCACTTGATTTGTGTTTTTGGTAGATCAATAGATTAAAAGGGTTGGTGCTTTTTATTTACGAGCTAAACTAAATGAATAGAGCTGAATAATTCGGATAGGCAACCGAGAATAATAAGCAAACTGAAAACTCTGATTCAGTGAGTGCATCTAAGAGAACTCATTTTAACATAGTTTTATAACAATTGCTTAAACTGTTATATGTATGTATATATGATAGCCCTTAATTAAGTAAATATGGTATTTTGAAACTTTACATCAACACAATTTCAGGTGGTTTCGTACTATAGTATTGCTCGAAATTATTTATTTATTATTATTATTATTCTATTATTATTTATTATTATTTAGGAGCTTAATTTCATTTATAGAAAAAACTAATAATTTTGTAATTAAACATTGATAAGTAAAAGTTGAACAATTCTTACCAACCTCACCCAAAAGTTATGTAATTCTCACCGACTTTTACTTTTAGTATATAAATTTTTGATTTTTATTCATTTGACCCATTTACCTTAAATTTTCTGTAGACAACGCGGTAGAAAAATCCTTCAGATTTCGTATCCATGTCGAAATGGGTTAAAAAAAATTCTTTTACAACTTTACCAGCAATGTTTAGCTGACGACTATGGGCTAGCTTAACATGGTTACTATCGTTGTATTTTTTATTTATTTACTTCATCTCTAAAAGCTTTGCCTTGTTTTTGCCTCAAGCGATGAATTAATTAACATCAGCACTGAAGCACAGCCTGGTAAAGTTCCGAACTGTGTGAATTTTGAATGAGTTCCTGTTCAACCCGCAATAAATTGAGCGGATTGTTGTGCAGGTTTTCATTTATTTAAAGCATGTTCCAAAAAGAGACTTTATTTTAAGATTATTTGCTATATTTTTTTCTGACTCCTCACTCCTTCTTTAGTTAAGGAGATAGCAGTTATATCTCTTATATAAAAATAAACTTCTACAAAGTTATGTTAAGGTAATTTTTAAATGAAACGATATATTTTTTAAATATTTTTCAATCCTTCAGTTCTATCTAAGCAATATGCTAAATAAAAATAAGTGGCAACTGTGCCTTATCAACAATATTTGATTAAATCTCTTATATAAATAAAATCATATATCATAATATAATATAATAAAATCATATATCATAATATAATATCATAATAAGGTTTACGAGTCAAGTTACAAATTTTCTTTCCCAAGCCGGCTTAAAAAGTTTATTTTAATGTATTACAGTAACAATTTACTTACATAAATTCTAATTTATAATCTAATTCTAAAATTAGATTTATGTGCATTCTTACAAATTAATTAAAATGTACGAATAAAATACGTCATGTGTTAAGCGTCTATTCTGGCAAATTTGAAACTCATTTTCGTTCATGTTCGCGCCAGAATGCAGATAAATTTTTTTTTTAATGTAAATCAAGTGGACTCGTACTATCTTCATCGAACGTGAATGAAAGCATCGTGACCTTGCGAGAATTAATTAAGTCGACGCCAAATGTGAAGCGACATTCACAACTAATTTTGATCACATTAAAGAGGATTTTATCTTCGTGATTCCTTTATAAAATACTCGTATTACTTCGCAGTTAAAATTATATTGTATATGTTTTGTTTAAAAATCATTCTAAATAATGACATATATTTGTCGATGTGATTTTTAAAAGTTCTTGAAAATGTGCCGCCCTCTAAAATGCTATAACTGAATATGGTTAGATTAGGTTAGAGTGGCTGCCTAAAAAGGCACACTTAGGTACAAGGAAAACCTAAATATTGTCCCATAGGTAAATTAATAGCAAAACGAAAATTAAGGATCGCTCATGTGTCCATCCATCTGCAATTTGACAAAATTTTAAACCCTTGAAACAGGGACATATTTTGATGATGAATATTATTACTTTGACAAATTTTAGACTTTATATACGTTAATGCTTCGGTCTATAAATTGGTTAAATTCTTTTTTTATTTGTGATACTTGGATTTCCTCTTTTATTATCAGTAACCGTATTCTGACTTCATTTCCATAAAACTCGAATGATTAGCGTTCTTCCAATTATTCTATAAGCTTGCATTAACTTGTTTAACTTACAAGGTAGCTGATTCTAATTTTGTGAATTGTGGGTGAATGTGTGTGTATGTTACCAACTTTTAGTAGATCTTTCAAAGAAAATTTTCATCGATTAATTGCACTCATATCAAAATCTCAATGTCCTTCCAATGTAAACCTATTCGTTCCCCTGTCCAACACGGTATTCTCAATGGTAGATCAATAACTAGTAACCTTATAGTTTTCGTGTCACGAACGATGCAAGCTTTGGAAAATCGTGATGAAGTCGATATTATTGCAACCGATTTCAGTAAAGCCTTTGATAAAATTTCTCATCAAATCATCATCTTCAAACTTAGTGCTCTTGGCTTTCATCCCCGCCTCATTTCTTGATTTAAATATTACCTCGATAATCGACAATATAGGGTTCGTTTTTATTCTGCGGTCTCTAACCCCTTTAAATCCGATTCCAGTGTCCCTCAGGGAAGTCACCTAGGCCCACTAATCTTCATATTATCCATTAACGATGTTGAGTAGATTATTAAACACTCAAACATTCTAATCTATGCTGATGATATGAAGATCTTTAAACGTATTTTCAGCCCATCTGAATATTTACTCTTACAAGATGACCTCAACTGCTTCTCTACCTGGTGCTTGGAAAAACTTTTAAACCTGAACATCTCCAAGTGCCAATCAATAATCTACAAACGTACCCATACCAATTGTCAGACATCATTTGCGATAGAGAATTCAATTTCCGCTCGCATATCGATCATATTATCAGCAAAACCAATTCAGCTTAAGTTTTGTTAAGCGTTAGTCTAAAAAATTCTCTGACCCCTATGTTACTACTCTCTACTTCTGCTCTTTCAGGCCCCTTCTGGAATATGCTTGTCAGGTTTGGTCTCCCTACCAACCTACACTCATTAAACTCTTCGCAGTCAATTTTGGAACAAGTACGAAATAGAGAGTCTTCCGTTTGACATTATTTCAAGTTGAATATTTGGATTGTAATTCATTGTACCCTACATAATTCTACCACTAATCGACACATTTACCAAGCGTGCACGTTTTCCTAATGCCCACTACGTTTCACTACTTTTTACACGGCTAATTCCTTTTTTCATTAGAAAAATAATTTCGCGAGGATAAAAGCACGCATTTGGGTCTATGTGCCATTTTTTAAAAAAATCGTGCTAGATGATAGCAGGTAAGACGATTTTTGTTTACATTTAATTTTTATTATTTTTCAAATTTTTTCGCGATAAAAATTGTTGCTGTGTTGTGAAAAAGTGTATAGTGGTGTGCGTGTTAGGGAAAATCTTCGATATATGATGAAATTATGCGGAGAGAAAGAATTGCGGTGGAAATGTTCCATTTGTAATTTTAACGAATTAAACAAAATTGAAAGTGAGATATTTCGTATTTCCGACAGACGAAAAATTCTTTCAGATCCTTACGTTCTAGACCAAACGGAAAGCTCCTGCAAATTTTATTCGAATCGACCCATTTCCCCTATTCCGAACTTAAGCTCCAATTTTTATTATTTAACCATTCAATATTGAATTTGTTCGTTCTTTTAATTTTCTTAACAGGCTTCCTACAAGAAGACGCAGGTTGATATGGCAGCTCTCAAACCAAAGTGAAATTGGAACTAATGTTTTTCAATGATAGTGAAGTTAGAACAAAAGATGAAAAGGAAGTATATACTACTGTGTTCAAAAAGTAAGGTGAATTTTTAATTTAAACTTCCCGCGTTGACCGCATCGGAGAAATGAATTTTTTTTCAAGTTGGTAGAATTATTAGTGACATCTGTGACAAATTACATATCAATATCATCATTAGTTTTTAGTTTATGCTTGGTTTTGTGAACAAAGAAAAGTGAATTTTGCGATTTTTACGATGTCGATTTTTGTTGAGCAAAGAAGTGCACTGTCGCACACAGCACTGGTTCTTTGTGAGTTTTTCGCCAAAAACTCCACTCATGTCGCTCCACAACCACCGTATGCGCCTGATTTAGAACCGTGTGACTTCTGGCTGTTCCCAAAGCTCAAGAGACCACTTCGGGGAAATCGTTTTGAGTCGATTGAAGATATCAAACGTGAATCGCTACGCGCATTGAAGGGTATACCTAAGGACGACTTTTTAGCATGCTTCAAAGATTGGAAAAAACGTTGGCATAAGTGTATTGTAGCTAGGGGGGATTATTTTGAAGGGGACGAAATCGATTTGGATGAATAAATAAAAATGTTTAATTTTAAAACAAAATTCACCTTACTTTTTGAACACAGTAGTATCTTCTTGTTTTTCCTTTTTGATAGTTCTACTGTTTTTATAGGATTGAATACTTTTGATTCTTTTCTGGGAAAAATGTTATAAAATGGAAAATTCTACCCGGCGCTGATCAATTCAACTTTGTTTGTTAAACTCATACTTGTTCTTGTTTGTTTTATATAAATAAGTGAAAATTATACACTTATTACATGATAAATGTTAATATAACTAATTATTAACTAGGTAGGATTAGGTAATGTAATGATGCGGAACCTTCAAGATGCGAGTTATACTCGTACTTGTCCGTTTTTTTTGTTTTAAATAGTAATAACAATTGAGTAGAAAGACCAGAAAAAATGAATATATCAAAATTCATGGTTATTGCAAGGAAAATATTGTTCAACAAATTTAGATAGCCTATTATAATAGGTATACATTTGAATAATAAACTTATTTTGCAATTTTATTTGCAAAAAAGAACAAAGAGTTCACGTATGCAGGCCAAAATTTGAAACTTTAACGTGTGCAGAACTAGTCACTACGCTCTACCTTCTCGGTCACATTTCACTTATTCGGTGTGTTGTAAATTTAAATTATATGTTTTTGTACTCCTGACTAAATGGTAATCTTTTTTTTTATCTTTTAAACTATCGAGTGTCTATTAATTTCCTTTTGGTTATTAACTTATACTCATTCCCTATAAAATATTGGAAATCTGAGGCAGGTAATCTGTAGGGTCTCTCTTTGGACGATTTCTGGCCCATTATGTTATCACATAGCGCAGATACCATGGTTACATGTGGGACTCGAGCCCACAGGCTAGCTATACAATGGTCCAGCGCACTGACAACTGAACTACCAAAGGTCCTATAGCAGTAAGCTTACATTCTGTTAACTATATTAAATTCAAGCCAAATTTATTCCCTATGTTTTGATCTCTTCCCGGAAAAAAGCATTGTGCACCATCCTTTTCATTGTCTCATATTTATGCCCATTTTGGGGCAACGCTTAAAATGTAAATCGAAAAATAATTGGCCCAATGATTGCTCAAATTCTCCAGTCTCAGAGCACTTATTTCTCACCGCCGAGCTGGCTGAGAGTGCACTTAGCCTCGGTCCGGGCTGAAACGCCTCATAAATTTTAATCACTTAACTCTTCAGTAAAAAAAAAAAATAAATAAATAAAGGACTGAAACTGAGTGTGGCAGCAAACTCAGTATCCCGCTCACTTATCACGTCTTACAATGCACCAACGGCCATAGAACGGTAGAACACATACAAAAGCGAGAAGCAGCGGAACTGGCGAAAAGATTACATGTCTATATGTAGGTGTATGTCATCTGTGGAAATAGGGAGAGGGGATGGTCGTTGGAGACGGAAGTGCAACTGAATTCAATTCAACTTAATTCTAGGCCAGCAGAGTGACTTCCGCGACAGAGATAATGGCGGAATTATAATGTCGTTTCGCAAGAACATTGTCATTAAATGAGCGGAAATGGATTTTAAAATTTCATGACATCCTTAATAGTCGTCATACAGTCGCACGATGAGGGAGGGGTAAGAGTTGGAATATGAGCTGACACTGTTTTCTGCTAGTGGTGGTAGTACGCCACAAGCCAAACGTATGGTTATAAATGTGTTATTTGCCACGTTATGCAAATGTGCACCGTTTCTGTTCTCATTATCATTAAAATGGAATTTGGCGTTGGGATCGTGCAATTCATATTTTCCCAAAAAGAAGCTGTTTCCAACTGTACTCGAACTATCGTCTTTGTTATTAGGTTAACACTTATTAGCAAATTACCAAGAGCAAAATTTTGTAAAATCGAGCACTCCCCCATTGTTTAACCAATTGGCAACATTAAGCGTCAAATAGACGCACGAATGGTGCATATAAAAACCCCACCACCTCAAGACTGTCTGGTCTCACTTATCAAGCAGCAACTGTGTCATTATGACCAAATTTAATCGACATAATTTTTTACTTTTGCTTTACACATTAGTTGCGCAGCAGCAAATTGCATATGGAGTTTCAGTGAAAAGTGGCATTTTTGGAAGCTCGCGAGCTGGTGAAGTGAAAAAAATAAATGGAAAAGTTCCTGCAGTAAATAATGGGGAATTCCCTTATATGGCATCTATTGAAATAATAGCCAATAATACCCACATCTGTGGAGCTGCTGTTATTCGCTTCAATATCGCTTTAACATCAGCCCACTGTACTGAAGGTAAGACGGCGGCTGAACTACAATTAAGGGCTGGTACTTACGTAAGCTCTGACACTAAGTCAGAGTCGTACCAAGTTAAGCCCTTGAAAAGGATCCTTGCACATCCTGATCATCGCAAACCTACTAATCACGATTTCGATATTGCAATCGTTTGGTTGCAGGACAACCTCGAAGTTAGCAAATACGTAAAGACGATCAGATTAGCTAGCGATTTCGAGAATGGGGAGGAAGCCATAATACTCAGCTATGGATGGGATGAAAACCACGAGCCTCAAAAACGTCTCAAAAACGACTCACTTACTACTATCTCGAATAAACGATGCAATCACTATCTTAAATACAAAAGATCTAAGGTTGCACACTCCATGGTGTGCGCTGTAAGTCTAACGAGGAAAGTTGTGGGTTTCACCGGCGATTCTGGTGGTCTACTTGTGCTCCAAAATTGGGACCATCCTGAAAAAAGTGTTCTTGTTGGACTAGTGTCCTGGTGTGTTATGGACGAAAGGCAAAAACAAGTTGTTACGTATGATACCTGCTCCACAAATTTCCCGACTATGTTCGCCAACATTGCATTCATGCGGAACTGGATTTTAACGCAGATTGCCACCAAACCAAAATAAAGCTTTAAGCCAACGAAATAGCTTACAAGTATTATCCACTGAATAAGTTTAACATGTTTCGATTAAATAAAATAAATATGTTTTCTGAAATTTTCATTAATTTTAATTAGACTAATAGAATTTCAATTTGTATTTAAATATTCTTTAAATATCGATAAATAAATTGCAAGAGTCATTCCAATAAGAGCTTCTGTGCGCTTTTCGTTTTTTCATTAAAAATTTGTCTACAATGTCTTGCTATATTGCACTCCATATAGACTCGCATTGTTTTATATTATGTTAATTGCCCATAACGATGTTAAAGATAAATATTTTACAGTAAGTTGCACATTTTTTTAATCTGATAGTACATAATAATTGAAAATATTTATACAGGATATGCCATTAGTGACATGACATAACACAGCTAAAGAAAGGTTCACTAGAGAAACTTCTTATTGTTTGTACGGGTACATCTGTTTTCTACAAACTAAAATAATCAATTTCTTACTGACAATTATCTCTTTGTACAAGGTAGCCCAAAAGTTGTCACATAATGTTCTTTGGGTGTAATTTTTGTTATGAATGAAAAACTTTAATTCTACTTTTGGATTGTGTTTATTTGATCTCTTAACTTTTTTCCATTAAGTCGATCAATTGATATCGGCCAAAAAGCCAGCTGCCAGAATTGATCAACCTACGGGCATTTACCATCACTCTTGCTGAAACTTCCTGTGGCAGGTTCTCGCATTCTCGACGGATATTCTCTTTGAGATTTTCAAGAATCTGAAGCTTGTTGATATAAACTCGTGACTTTAAGAAACCCAACAAAACTAACTCTGGAACGGTTAAATCGGGCGATCTTGCCGGCCAGTGCAAATCACCAAAACGATATTTGGTGACCCGGAAATACAACCTTCAGAATTTCGAAAAAATTATTCCGCCTTCTTGAAGATTATAGCGATTCATGTCTGTGATGTGTATTTTGTATCTGTTTACTTCACAAATGTTAAAGCAGAACCGACATTTGCCGCCATTTGACAAAAATTACAACATTTTCCGATAAGGTTATGATTTTTGCGCCATCTAGTAGTTCGGTAATTAATGCAATAGGTCCTGAGATATGCTCAAAACATTATTAAAACAACATAAATATTAACAAAAATTAAATACAAAATAAGTAAAGTCAGAGAGCTTATATAATACGTATAAATAAAAATAATATTTCAACAGGTAATAATAGCGCTTATGTTATTTGAAAATAATATTATTTATCACGTTTGTAATTCTGACTTAAACTTCTGAAATCGTTCTGCTCTACAATAATACTATATCTTCTGAAATATTTTCTGCATATTGACATTTTCTTAATTACTATTAAAACTGTATATGTTTCAGAATATTGGAATATAAAATGATTGAAGAGATTGTGTGGGGTTTGTTCTCAAATGCCTAAAAGTATTCTATTGAGAAAATGAAAACTGCAATTTATCAAAAAAGACATTCTGCAAATTGCCTATTTTTGAAGTATTTTTATGAAAATGTAAGGTTAAATGATGTTTTCCATCAATTTAAGACGTTGAATATACAAGAATATGGCTTTCTCGATCCTTTTTAACTTCTTTTTATAAAATAATAGGAAGTTAAAATCAAAGTGAAAATTCAGCGTTAAACCTTTTAAACTTTAAACTGAATTCTACTGTTTTTTTTATGTATGTACTCGTATGCTACGCGACATTTCCACCATTTGTAAATCGAGTTTACTTATTCTTTTTTTTTTTATTTCAAAAAATATAATTCAGGAGTGGTCTCATATAAATTTGATTAAGATGTGATGATGACAGGACATTAATTGAAAAGCTAAATTTCGTCGATGGCAGAATGATAAGCACAAAAACCCTGAACGACAGAGGGTCACACAATAGAGAGGTGAAATGAAATGAAAATGATAAATTATCTACAACTTGCGTACGAAATATGAAGGATTTCAAACCGGTTAATTTATGAATTTAATGTCCAAATTTGAAAATTCAAAATGGTGAATTAGGTAAAGAATTTGTTTCATTCTTGACACTGAATTTTAAAAATTCAATGAACTGGATCATAATTAGGGTATTATAACCCTTTCCAATATCAGAAACACTATGTAAGTATACAATAATGTTCTCAGTTCGCTTTCGCTTTATAGAAGCTACAATACAGTGCTTAAATTTAACTAATTTAATAAAAGCAAATAACCTAATTATAATAAGTTTAAATAAAAAGAAAAAATAAGCGCAGATAAGGAGGTTTGGAATAGATTAATGTAAGGATGTGTTAGGCATGCTTTGAAAATATTGAAATCGAATGCGGCAAAATTGTTGGCCTTCCGTAGTATTCTAGTGAAGAGTTCGAAATGACTGTAGTTTGTTAGAAGGTTAGTTAATTTTAGACGACTTTCGTAAAAGTGAAGTTTAACATGATCTGTCCAAAGAAGGAAGCGTAACGCGAAATATATGAATATGCGTTAAATGGATTCAATTCTGTCAATGAGCGTAGATTAGGAGGTCGCAGCCAACGCGAAGGGAATTGGTCTAGGGTATAGGTTCACCTGAAAACGTGTAAGGCCTAGGAGAGGTGGGGAACCTTTGCGGGAGTAAATTATAGGACATTTAAAAACATTCCTGCGTTGCTACCCCTAGATTTCATTAAGTGTTTAAAGTATAAATTTCACGCATATCATCGATAATTTGTTTTCTTTTGCACAAACAAAATCTGGAATATAAAATGAAATTGATACACATTTTTCAATTATACGCCATCGTACGAGTAGATTATAGGTTTGAAACAAATTTTTGAAACATGAATCCTAGACCACCAACGGCGTTCGAAAATTAAATTGGAACTTCAAACGATACATTTCCATTTGCTAAGTGGGCTGTTGATGAAAGAAATAGCATATATTTAAAAAAAAACTGTTTGCCATGGGTAATTTTCCCCGGTAGACAAATCACACAGGCCTAAAGCGCTACTTTGCAGCTCCAGGGCCTCATAATGGAGGAAGGATTCAGATTGCGAATACATATCAAAGCGCGTTAGTGCAGCCCCAGCTTCCCAGATCCTGTGGGATACTCGACTTAGAGCGAGGCAAATGGCATGAGTGGGAAATGCATGTCCGATTCAGCTGTCGACACGCCACCCACTCCGAGGGGATGGATTTAGACTTCCTTCCCTTTTGCCAGTCGCTCATTAATTAGAGTCGCTTTATGGTTGCAGCACTGTAACATTTTCGACGCAAAAATTAAACATTTTCGCTAAAAGCCGCAGTTCAAAACGGAAAGCATAAAGAACTCATTTAAATCCTGTAAAACGCCGGAAGTTTTAAGAGAAATAAACATTTCGACGTGTTGGTTTGTTTCAGGGTTTCAGCCCCAGCCGAGTGCAGCCGCTCCTCCGTAGAGACGGACCAGGAGCCCTAGCCCTAGGTCCCTTCCCCTCCCATCCAGCACCACCTCGAACACCGGGCGGAAAGGAAGTGACAGCTTTTCCTTTACAAGCCTCGTACATGGGAGGCTCCGTGTATAATTATTTTTCGTACTTAAAAGGCGGAAATGTATTTTTTTTGTACGTCATGGAAAGCCATTTATAACGAAACGGTGCACACTTGAGGGCGAAATTAATGCTGCATACTACCACAAGTACCCCCCTCCCTTTTTCCAGAGTAAGCGCGCCGCCTCTGCTCTGAGCCCCAGTTCCAGAACAGTCTCAGCCATGGCCCTCAGCCAAAAGAAAAAATGCAGTTTTCGGTGCTTTTATTTTTATTGAACTAATGGCTACAAGACACCCCTCCCCCGAATCGTGAGGGCTGGAGAAGGTATACAATATATGCCCCGGTGCCGGAGAATCCTTATACCCGTCGGAGCATGTGGGAATGGATGACATAGCTGCTGGAATTGGGTACGTTCGTTAGCCTAATTGAACTCAGCCAAACTGTACTCAGTCGAGGCGGACATATTCCCGGAATTTTCCTGAGCCCCTGGCGGAGTTGGGATGGGATTTAGCTTGTTTTCGGATGTAAGTCACGAATCCTCCTAAATAATTGGCTCCAGCAGATTTTCTCTGCAGCCTGAAGTGGAAAATCCATTTGATGGAGCACTTTAGCCTCTTCAGCTAATAGAGCTGGGTAATTTATGAAAAAATATATGCCCTCTGTAGACTTGCCTAAATTCACCTGATGGACATTTTCTTTTTAATTTTTTTTGTAATTTCGTAACTTTGGATAGTCAGAGGGAAAAAATTTTACACTTCTCTAAAAGTAGAGAATTTTAAAATAGTGGCAACTAATCAAATGAAAAGAAAATTGTGTGAATTCGTCCTACGTTTCAGCCTAACCATGTTTGAACGCCTTATTTATATTATAAATACTTAAATAATATTATAAATTCAAAGTGAGACTGTGTATTTGTTTCTTCTAGATTCACGCTTCAACCATTGAACCAATCGGTAAAAAATTTGGTATACACATAATCTATACCATACAGAAGGTCACAACATTTTCTCTCGATAAATATAAACACCCGTCAAATCGGTGCACATATAATAATATAACTATTCTTTAGGTTGCAATAAAACTAATTCATTATTTGAATTATATACCACAATTGTTGTTGTTGTCTCAACAATACCTTGAATTTTGAATTGCGCGCCATTTTTTATTGTCAATTGTTAAGTCACCAATATTTTGCAGTTGTATAATTGAAATGTAGACTTTTACGAAAATGGTCCATTACAGTTTGAAAGAATGTCTGTTAATAGGGAAAACCCATTACAAAAATGGATAACATTTTAGAAATAATGACGTTACTGCAAACAAAGGTTCCAGATCGTGTCACCTAAAATTGGCCGCCAAAAAGTTACAATTTATTATAACTAGTTTGGATTTCTTCTTCTAGGATTTTTTGAAAAACTTATGTCTTTGCAAACCATCTTGAGATGGTTCAAGATCTCAAAGAAGAAAATGAACGTCAAATTCAAGAAATCCAACGACCCTTACTCCAAAACACCTTCCGAAAGTTCATTAAAAGAATACGTAGATACATGCCAGCAGAGCTTTGGTTACCATGACATTTCATTTCAGGCGTAATGTCAATAGATGTGCTTTATATTTTATTTAAGAAAAAATTCATAAAAATAGTATGTTTCTTTATTTATTTTAATTCAAGTTCTAGCTGAAACACCCTATATTTATTATATTAGTTGGAATATTTGAGAAATATCAGATATAAATTAAATAATAGGTAGCCCGAGCAAACAAGATAGTAAAAAATAAAATAATATTAAAGGTATTCAATATGGGAAATTGAATTCGTTCTTAAAATGATCAACCAACTCTATATTCCTTTGTAAAAGTAGTCAATTGTTCATTAAAGGTCTTGACAGGTGAGAAATTACCGGGTTAAGATTTTTTTTTTTTTTTCAAATGAAAAATAGTCTGTTGGTTGCATATCTAATTTTCCTCCATCCGTCGAAGAATCATCTTGTAATAAATTTTAAAATTGCGGGCACTGAAATTACAAAATTGTGACATCCACTAATAAGTAAAATCCTTGACCTTTACAAAATTTTACTTCAAAAAATGCATATTATTAATTTAAAATTTAAAATTAAAATACTTAAACTTAAAATTTATATTAAAGATAGTAAACAATACGTTCAATAGGCTTACAGTTAAATAAAACTAAAAACGTTTATTTCTTCAACTGTTCGCAGTGGGTTTCAAAATGTTATTTATTGGTTAACGAAATTAAATAAACCATAAAACATATTTAACTATATTGTTTATACATTATTGTTGCAAAACTGAAGATTACTAAGTACTAAGTATAATTTATAGGTGGAACCTAAAGAAATGTTTGGGTATAATGCTTAAAAAGTAAGATATATAGACAACAATTCTATGCTAAATCGATAAAATGAAATTATCTGTCGTACATAAAAAAGTAAGTTAATTCGCTGTAACCAAAAATAATACATATAAAAAATTCGCAAATTTACATCTATAATACATAATTTTTTGTATACGTTTGAATGAGTGTAAAATTTGTATGTGAGTTTGTTGTTTGGGCTATTATTGCAAAATAGAAGAACTTTTCTTAGATGTACTATATACTTTTTAAATTCAAAATTTTAGCGCCTATGATATTTTTACTGAGATTGCTAAAAAGTGTGTATCGCAAATCTAACCGTGATTTTAAATTCTTGAAAGTCAAAGTGTTAATTTCAAAAATATTAGGTACTTGCAAAACATAGCAGCATTTCAGAAATAGTACTGTTTTTACCATAATATTCGCTTTATGTTAATAATCGGACCTACTTCGATTTTTTACTCCCAATTAACGAGTAAAGGCTAGTTCTCTACAAATGGAAATATTCTCATACGTCTAGTTTTAATTGTGCGCTAAGAATAAAAGAAACTTTATCGGCATAGATTCTTCAGATTATGAAATAAGAAGGGAGAGTTAATCCTAAGTCTCAATTTTTCTAAATGTATAATCTCCTCTCCTATTGAACAAAAAAGTTCTATCTTTCTTATAGCCACAAGATAGGAGAATTTGTAAAATGCTTGTCGATTGCTTTACTACTTATCCCTCTTATCGTTGACAATTACCAAAAAGCAAGGGTGAAATCGAGCATAATACCTCTAAAAGGAAGTGAACCATGAAGTTAATGAAAAATAAATCGCAAATTATCGACAAAATGACTTTCAAAATAGATGTATTTAATTTCACATAACTATTTCATGATTTTCGAATTTCAAGGGGTTTTCATTCGTTTAAGTTACAATTATATGAACTTTATACTTCTACAAACCTAGAAACGGACTTTAGAAACCAATTTATGCCGAATTTACTTTAATTATATCAAATTTTTTAATATTAAAATTTTTTATTCTAATACTAGCCAATGCCCAGTGCGCTCTGTTGCACCGAAACAAAATATGTTATTTTCAAATTTAAATTTGAACGCTTTCTTTTCACATTGATCTTAAATTTTCATTTGAATATTATAAATCTAATATGGCAGATCCAATATAGAAGCGAATTTTTTAATTGGAAGGAATTAAATATGACAAAATTTTGTATATAATGTGCCATGTTATGTGCCATATCACGTTCCAACATTTAAATTAAAGTGTAAAGAATGCTACAAATTGAACTGAGCCATCTATTTAAATCATTTAAAGATGTTTTATTTTATCCCTTTTCATAACCCTAGTTCTCAAAATTACACTCAAAAATCACACTATCAAAATATTACATTTTTAAAACTAGTTCATTAAAACTGGAAAGAAAAGTGAGCTTAATGCTCAATTAATTCTGGGAAATGTTGATTCAGCATCAAAAAACCAACATAATTTGCAATTAAAACTGAATTTCTGGAAAGCATCACTTTACTATAATTAACTGAAAAGTGCTCAATGTTTTCAGAGTTCTATGAGTTTTCAGGAAATTACTAATTACGCTTCCTTGCACTGTTTTTCTGAAATACTATTTCGCATTTAAAATCAAAAATCAGTACATATATGAGTAAAGTTTTAAGTAATTAAAAGTTCATTGTAAAAGTTAACAAAGCAATGTTTACACTATAACTATCATAAAATAGAAAGCGTATTTATGCCAGAAAACATGAAAATAAAGTTAGTAAGTTAAATGAATAATATTTTATTGTAATCAGTTCCTGATCTATGCTGTGGATCGTACAGATAAAATTTAAAGTATATCTTTGTGAAGAACTTTTACGATGTCTATTTGAGCACCCACCCAAGTCTCATAGGGTTAGAATTCGTAAAACAGTATCTACGGAAGGATCTTGGAATAGAATAGGCTTGACTAATCCAAGAGGCAGACAAGTATTTTAAAAAGATTATTTTTCTGCATTTAGACCCTCTTTTACAAGGTTACTGTCCGCCCTTTATGACCAAAGGGCAACTTCAGGAACTTTGCTGCAGGAGCTTAAAGTGCATACGGCTGGAATGGGGCGTCTTAAGAAGTATTTGAAAGCGGAAGTTGGATGCAAAGTGCTTTGTCCTAGTTCCCGTGAGATTCGCCCTGGTAAAATTTCGTTATTTCAAGTAGGAGATAATTAGTCCTGACAATAATCTGTGAGCAGCTTGAAACAAGAGGAGCAGGAGGAACTTTGTGGGAGTACGTTTTGGATAAATTTGTATTTGCTCCACTCCAGCGACTAATTTAACCTTACCCAGGGTCGGAACTCCTGCCGAGGGGAGGTGGTGGCGGCGGGTTTTAAAAGAATCATAAATGGCACTTAGCCAGAAGGAGCTGTTTGTTTTTGGGGCGGAAAATACGGAACGACTTAAGTCGCTACCAGAAGAAGAATGCGCCGAAGAGGTTGTGGGGTTCTTTTGTTTCCTAAGAAGAAGGCCTCCTTATGTTTGCTCACAAGCTCAAGCCAGGCTGCTAAGTGGAAACAACAGCGCTATGAGACTAATTTGCAGAGCAAGCTTCAGCAGTTAAGGTAATTTGTAGACGTGTGAGGATGTCGGGTATTTATGACACCAGATTTGTTCTACAACACTACCGCTTCTTAGGACAATATCCGCTTCTTCTGTCCCCGCGGCAGTCATGTCGCGTCGTTACAACAAATGAACATTTTTATTCGCATCGTAAATCCCCTGGGGAGGATTCAACAATTTCTGAGATTTTCTAAGAAAAACTTAGCACGAAAACGAAGGAGGTCCTAGCAATTTGAGTGGGAAACAGGAAAGGACTTAGAGGACTTATCTCCTGACATCCGCCTTCTCGAAAATCACTGAAAGGGAACAATCCAATCACTTTTTAGTCTTTGTGATTTTATTTCGTCTAATTGTGATCAAAGCCAAGAAATTTAGGGGATGAAATCCATCCGAAAGTGAGGGCATCTGTTTGTGCTCCTTGTTAGGTCCAAGATTTCATCACGGGTCGGTCCAGTCCCATCAACCGAAAGGGCTTTTCAGGTAATATCCGCTCAGGTATAAAATTGCTAAAATTGCGGTTGTTTACCTTTCAGAGGATTCGACCATTTATTGAAAAATTGGTTTTTCTACCACTTGCTTTCGGTTTTAATTGAAAAAAAATAAAAAAATAATAAGTGCTGGGTTTTTGTTCCCATGAGCTTACGAAGGGTTAACTAAGTAAAGGGTTGTGAGGGCTATCTGTTCCTTTATTATCGGTTCACCAAAATACTTCTTCTCAAGACAAGTCATTTTATTTTTTTTTTGTAATATCATAATTTTTCTTAAAAATATTCCAGTTAGTCTTTAACACCCTCGCTCACTTAATCCTAAGAATAGAAATAATTAATATACCCAGCAATTTTGATTTTATTTTTATGTTATCCCAAAAAATACATAGAAGGACAACTTTAACTTTTAGAATAAGAATTTGAAAAATTCATATTGAAAATGTACATGCAGTATAAAAACGTACGTTTGGGTATAGTGAAAAGCAATGTTCTTGATTTTCTACATTTTTATATTTTTTAGAATAATGTAACAAATAAAGTGAAATTTTGCATTATTTATTTATTTATTTATTTATTCATTCATTAGACGGGAATACTCCCTATATACATTTCATATAGAATCTCTGACATTATAATTGTGTCGCATTTACATCACATAAGTTCTTTTATAAACAAATTATATACAAATTCATACATCTAGTAATAAAGAAAGTAAGGAAAGACAATAAATAATTAAATGAAAAACAATAGCAATAGTTAAACAGAGAAATAACAACGTATGAATTTAGTAAAAGTTGTGAGACTAGCATCAAAAAAATCGACAAGATGAGAAATTTCGTTACCAAGTTTACACATACGAGATATACATGCATTGATTGTTAGCTAGAGCAGTACGAAGATAAGGTGTGGCGAACAATTGTTGAAAACGCGTGTCTCTCGAAGGAATACGAAACCCAATTTGACCTAGCAAGTAGGGGCAGTCAATTGCACTGTGCAAAATTTTGTACAAGAAAATTAGCTCCGCGATTTTCCTTCGACTATCTAATGATTTTATGCCGAACTGACTCTTTATCTCAGAGTAATCATGACAATCATATGGCAGTGGGGTCCAGTTCATGAAAGCCAGCTTACGCATAAACTTAGACGATTCAAGTAGCTTCACATAGGCCAAAATGTGAGGAGACCAGATTGGGGAGGCATAGTAGAGAATAGGTCGAACTAATGTATTGAACAGAAGAAGATAAGTTGATGGATACTTATAAATTTGAGATTTTCTATTAATAAAACCCAAAACTCTCAAAGCTTTGTTTTTTGTTTTTTCAATATGCGATTTGAAAGACCCATTACTCGAAAAAGTAACTCCCAAATCCTATATATTATTTGCGTATAATTCCCTTGTTCCAAAGGATATCTTTTATCTATATCCCAAACATTATTTTTATATTAAGTGAAACAATACATTTCTTGAATTTTTGTTTTTAAAGAGCATATATGTGTACATTTTTATATATACATATAAATAAAATGTTTTATTCGTTATCGCACTTTTTGATTAAATAAACCATTTTTAATCTTAAAATGAAATTACATATATTTTAAAATTACATTTGAAAATGCAGCAAATGAAAACAGTCGTTTTCCAGTTTTATTCTTGATTCCTTCAACTTTCATAATTTCAATAATTCAAAGTAAAGAAAATCAATTTTAAATTCGTTGTGGGACTAAGCTATAAAAAATAAAATGCATGATATCGTTTGCGTCAATTATTTAAATTACTTGTGGTAAATTTAAAAGTTGTATTTTATATTCTCTAATAATTATTGTAGTATTACGCATTTTACGAGTGCATATTATTTATGTTTTACTCTTTCATTTTACATACCTAAATTCCCAAAATATTTTATATTTTCAACTTAATTTTGAATTTGATTTTGATTCTTTCTTATTGTTTTTTCCTATTAGTGTAGTATCTTGAGCCATATTGGACTAGATTAGTATTTCCAATAGCACTAATTATCCGTCATAACGAATATACATACCTACATATACCTATATTATTATATAATAATAACACGTTCTCGTCGGCGGCCTTATTTGCAATTCACGGCATCTGATGGCTCACCCTCTAATTCTAATTCTTTTCCATCTTCTCGCGTTATTGTGAATATAATCGCATATCGTTCATTGACTTTAACCAGCGTATTTTCCTTTGAATTTAGAAAAACAAATAGCTCTCACTGATAAACCTGCGGCAATCAGCTTGAGAGTAAGAGCAATAATATTCGATATTTCGATTCTTAAAAATCTTGTTTTGTCCTGTTGTATATGAACCACTTATGATACAATTTCCTCATCCATATAGAAAAGACCATCCAACTCAATACCCCTAATTCCGGGTTTGAAAATTTATTAAACTTTTCCTAATATATAATTTTTACAATTTCCGAAAGTCAAAGCTAAGAAATTTATTTTACCACTTATTTTTCCTTCATAAATAAACTCTCACTTCAATTTTAATTTAACCCAAACTAGGAGCTATCAATCTTGTCATTACAGCTTGTAGGGAATGAAATATGAAAACAGTGATATCTATTTATTATTTTTAACGTATTCTTGCGGATCTTTGATCTAGATCCAGACAGTGGATCAAGATGTTGCTGTTATACTTCCTTGTTAACGTATTGATCCAGAGCTAATGATTAATAATAAGATTTTTAGATTTGATTGTTTTACAATTAACAACAAGATAGGTCTTAATTAAGTTTCTTACTTAATGTGGGTATTGTTCGAAAAAGCAACCAATATAACCAGATACAGAATTCGAACCTATGACCTTTAATTAGAAACTATTTCTAATGAGAAGTGGGACAGATCGATAAAAATCACATATACACACATATATTGAATGTAATTTCTTCCAATAAAATGAGTTGTAAAAGAATTAACTGTTTCTTCACCTTAAAGGCCATATAAAAGATATCTACTCCTTTTTTGTACTTTTCCTTCGGTATAATAAAAAAATTATATGCTCACATTTGACAATTTTATTTCCAGATTGTTCATCTATGGAGTAGCATATCAATTCGAATCAACGATTAAATGAGAGACCGTTTATTTTTAAACTGCCCAAACGCAATTGGAATCAGGCTCGACAAATTCTGAGAAAGAAAAGGAAAGTTATATGGGCTATCAAAGACCACTGCGAAGAAGATGCCTGTATCTGATACAGCACACAAATCAGAAGTGAGGAAAAGTATCTGTGGGGATGTAAAAGAAATTGGCCAATAAAGCGCCAACGCCCCGGTGGAATAAGGAAAGAACCCCCTGCGGAAATCATGCATAAGAAACAGATGATCCTTTTGATAGTTTTGTACTACGTCATTAAGCTGATCTCGTGTTCGACGCTGGACCTTTACAAAAATGCCCGGCTAGGCCACAGAATCGTCCAAACACGCTATGGCCGGCTGCACGGCTTGATCCTGCCACTTGATAATTTCCGCTTCCTGCGATCCGTCGAAGCGTTCCTTGGCGTTCCTTACGCGACACCGCCAACAAAATCTAACAGGTATGTCCTAGATCTAGATAGAAATAATAGTCCCTTGGATACCACTAATTTTACAATTTCCAAAAATATTTCCTAGTCTTGTATTATGAAAGGCTTTAGACTCAGTCGAAAATCGAATTTATTGTGCGGCTTTCGTTCCGTGCCGTATGCTACACAGGGTACCTTTTTAGTGGGTGTGTTAAAATTATTGGAATGAAAAATGCATGGATGATAATCTCAGGGTGATTAGTAAACTCCAATTTTTCATAGTATGCACATCTTTTGATCTACTCAACGCAGCGACACCCAACTCATGCCAAAAATATGCTATCATAATGACCTTTCCAAAAATATCAAAAATATTGATCCATTACCACCCATTACAGGTACACTCACTTCCGAAAATGGAAAAATTTCAGTTCATTTTCCTAAAATTCAAGTTTTCAACAAATTTTCTCCGAAATTCACGTAATTAATAGACCTATTTATAAGTTTTATCAAATTGTTCATCTTATTACCTTTCCAAAAAGTTGTGTCGGTTCACGTTATATTTGATGCAATATAGCAATTCGAATATTTAAATTAATTTTAGGATTAGGATTTTTACTGCTTATTAAATACAGTGACTCAAAAAAAAGACGGGTCGGAGAACTATTTTGAAAAATTATTATACACTAGAAGTGTGTTTCGTAAAGATGGGTCATAAACAATAAGAAACCACTGAGGAGGAAAGAAAAGGTATATTAAATTTGCGAAAAAGTGGGAAAACGTTACAGGAAATTAGAAATTTAGTACAGAGATCATGCTCGACGGTAAAAGGAATCATTGATAGATGTACGAATAAGTTCGTTAGTGCGGTCAGATCGGATCGGATAAAGAAGATTTTAATGGTAGAACAGCACGGAAAAAATCATTCATCAATAAACGAAATCGAAAGAAGCGCCTAATTTTTGCAAAAATGTACAAAAATCTTCATTTGATTTTTGGAACCGAACCACTGATGAGAGTAAGTTTAATGTTCGGTTCGGTGTAGATGGTAATTGTAAGGTATGGTAAAAAAGAAAAAGACACTGTGAAACACGGTGGAAGATCTGTACTTGTGTGAGGTTGCATCAGTGCCAATTGGATAGGTGACCCGTATATAATAGATGAAACCATGGATTACAAATATAAATATAGTATATAAATATTTTAAAAGAGCATCTTCACAGAAGTGCTGTGGAAATGGGTATTAAAGATAATTTTATTTTCAATCAAGACAACGATCCGAAGCACATGGCAATAAATACCAAGTTGTGGTTCATTTCCAATACATTAAATTGGATTAAAACCCCTCCGCAATCATACGATATAAACCCTATTGCGCACTTATGGGATTTGGTTGAAAAACAATTCGTACCAGATGCATTTCAAATAAAAATAATTTAAAAATTGTTTTGTTGGAAGAATGGAAACTTATTTCTAAAGAAACAACCAAAAGCTTTGTCAACATAATGCCAAAACGACTTCAATGTGTCATAAAACATAAGGGAGGACCCAAGAAACAAATAAAATGTACGAATGCTTTTGGAAGATTCAAAGAAAGAATAAGTTTGATTTTTTGGCTTTTTATGAATATATTTTGTTTAAATGAATAAACTTTGATATTATAATTAAGATATGTCAGAATTATATGGAAATTAATCTAAATACGCTGAAATTTAGTTAATCTAATAATTTACTTGATTTTAAGAAGATTAATTAAATTTTACAGAGTAGAATTTATATGTAACTCTTTATGATATATTTCTGTTTTTATTATTATTAATTAAGTAGACCTAAAAGGTGTTATAAAAATAAAAAATTATTGCAACGTATTTCGTAATTTTAACACTTCTTCGTGAATTATGAAACTTCTTTTAGGGAACCGAACTCTTAAGTTCGATTTCGCTTTCAACGTTGTACCTCTTATGCAGAATTAAAACCACACAAAGTGCGTCTCAATTTATTATTAATTAGAAAAACAACAATTTTCTCATTTAAACCACCACCATCTAAAAGCTTTCATTTATCCTTGAAGGATATTTTTGTTTACCAATTTCCAGGACTAGAAGCCCCATAAATAACATCAGAGACTTCCGCACACAAAATCAATCAATCGAAAATAAATTTTAAATTGATTGCAAACTGATTTCTAACGCGTATTTTCATTAGATGTATAATTGATCAATAATATCGGCTTTTAATCAGTTTTTTTTTTTCATCCAAAGTATTCTGCTCCTTTGCTTTAGAATATTTCTAATTCTTTGTTATTCATTTGCATTACGATTCCATAGAAAATCTGATTCAAATTTCTTTCTACGATTTTCTCAGTCTCATAAGCTTCCGCTCGGTCTCAAATCTCAATGAGATGAAGGCTCTCCCCGTACGACCGAATTTCTCGCTTATTATTTTCCATGACAACACCCCCTACGCCAATTTTCTGCGTTTCCTTTTGCGGTCGTATAAATGAAACTTGACCTCGCCCCATTTCATCACTAGGCCAAGGAACATACATAAAAACAAAACCTCAGTTTCGAGCAAAACCTGAAATGAAATTTTAGATGAAGCCACACGTACGTAGATATTTCGCCCACAATCCGGCAATCTATTCAACGAGGAAATTAATTCGAGCATCTCTAAATCAGACATTTCTGGAGGTTGTCTGCGGGGTAGGGAATATTCCCGGTCGCCCCTATTCACGTACAACCAAATCTCCAGCTGACTGAGCTCATTAAATTAGAAGCCAAACGGACGATTGTGGGGGTAGCAACGATCGCAACAGAGAGGAAGGGAAATTTAAACACGGCGATGGCCATTTGCAAAATTTATTTAACCCCCACGCTCACGTCCGGGACTGCTCCTACATCTCTCCCCAGGAAAGTTACAAAAAAATCATCTCAAAGAGACAATCACCAGGGAGGTCGACTATTTCTCAGGGTTGACAGTATATTTTTACTCTCAAAGGTGGTGGCATCCACCAAAGTCCCGTTTGCAATGCGGATAAGGCTCGCTAAGGGAAGGCGTTGGGGAGGAACATGGAAACCCACCCCATCGGGAGCTCTCCCAATGTAAATCAAGACACGTCAAATCATCCCCGACGTAGTCGAGCGGTCGTCTGGACAAAGTGAAATGACGTGGCATTGTTGGGATGCCTCGCGTAGCTTTTGCCCTTCGGCGCGACATGCCGGGGATGGGGATCATTGCGAAACGTAACGAGATAATTTTTTACCTCCGGGTTTTTAGGCTGTAAGACAAATATTCTCCACCCAAAGATCAGGTCGTGATGCCGAACACCCGTAGAGGGACCTCACTGTCACAATATCACACATATCTCAGTGTCCTATTTTAAGCAGATCGATAAAAATGACCACTGCATTTTAATGAACGCATCTGGAAACTGGGTTGCTGAGGTTACTTCTTTTTGCTAACTTTGGACTTGAAAAATTCAGTTCGTTAACACTAGCACTACCGGCGCGCAAGTCTGTAATTTTAACAACTTTCTGCACCTTTAATTTAATATGCTTTCAAATTTGAACAAATAATTGTTAATCGAAAAAGGTTTTTGAATATGTCGTAATTCTCAATTCTATTAAACTTTGGCATAAATCAGAAGGGAATTACAAAAATATACAATTAAATGAAGGAAGGAATTGAGTACCAGTCAAATTGACTGGTTTTGGTAGTTCTAGTGTTAATCATTTTGTATTTTCAAAACATTTCCTTTATTGAGATGGACCGATTTAAACCTCTGTATAACCTGCAGAAATAATTGTGAGTGTAAGTTTATCTCACAATAGCAATTTTGCAAAATTCTTAAATGTTCAAATAGAAGCCAAAGTAGCCAAAGGTATCTGCATACGAAAAGAGTTTTTCCTCTCACAATAATTGAAAAATATTTACAAAGTACTTTAATATGGTAACACTTCCACAAAATATGGTTAAGCTAAAATCAATATTTTTTTATACTGTTATACCACATTAGTTATAGCATGCAAAAACTACTTACCCAATAACATTTGGAAGGTTTTAGAAAGCATACATGAAATTTGGTTCTACCACCATGATTCTGAATTAAAACAAGGGGTTAAAGAGTGGTGTGAACTAAGTACTTCGTCTCAAAAGCGATTTAGGGTCCAGAAATCCGCTGGATGTAAAATTCGTAACAAGAGACCTGGTTTGCAAAATAAAAAAAATTTGTTTCATCAACATAACGCATCGTCTAACACAGCTCAAAAATCTATCACGAAAATCAGTCATACTAGGTTGTCAAAATGAATTTCCGAAATATTAAAATCAATTTGGATTTTTCTTTGCAAGCTTCTGACGTTTTTTAGAGAATGTAGAATTAGCAATATTCGTAGTTTTTTTTTCAATTTATTGATTTGATCTACCCTTATTACGCGAATTTATATTTAACAACATTCAATCGATTATCTATGCGTTCTTTTAAATTATCGAGTATCGTTTGATATAGATTAATAAATATTCTGATAATATTATAATAAATATGTATCAGTTTAATTATATAACTATTTTTAAACGATATTAATTAAAATGTGCCTGTTACTAATCATGTTAAATTATTATTTGAATAAGTATAATATTTAAAAAACTATATATATAATTAACCTACCCTGTCCTTGAATGTATAGTACCTGCAGAAAACCTGAGTTTTCTTTATTTCTCGCCTAAATGGTATCGCTATTACTTTCCAAAAATAAGAACTTGTAAAGTAAAACTAATATTTTGTTATGAGTTTTCAAAACGTATACCAATTGAGACAAATCAATAAATTAAAATCAATAAATTAAATCCAAATAAAATTTAAATTTAGATTAGATTTCTTATTTTGAGTAAACATATCGTCCGGAATCTGTGGAACACTATTTTTTTACAATTATTGGTGTACAAAATAACTTTGCAAATCAAAATAATGAAAAAATCCTAATCAATACCATCTATTTCAGGGGTATACAATCAAAGTTGGTAAAGTCCACAGTGCCAAAATGTTCAGTAAACGATAAAAACGATTATTTTAATAATTACAGGTAACTATTCTAATGTTAAACATTATTTATATGCAGAATGTAATACATTATGGAAATACAAGTGTTCATCACGCTCAGTTCAATACTTTTGAGTAAAATCTTAAGTATAAGATGGACTTTCCCAGTTTTGTTACCAAGTTTTGGACTTTACCAAGTTTGTAACTGAATGTTTAGGACTCTCCTATATTTGTTACCAACTTTCTGGACAGGGTTGGATTCAGGCGTCAGTGAAATGGAGGCAATGGAGCCTTCCTATTGGTCGAAAAGGACTTTATGCAAATTGAAACTCAACTCACTTGGACTTTGCTAGGTTTGTTTGTAAAGTAAATTTTCAATTTGGAATAACAGTCGAGATTACTAGAATTTGTATAAAATTATTCTACGGGGTAAATATAGATACGGCAAAAAATGTGTTGCAATTTAAATCTCGCTTTTAAAATTTTGTGGATTTTACCAACTTTGATTGTATACCCCTGATTTGTAATATTTTATATATTATTTCTACTGTTAACATCTCTTTTTTTCCCCTAATACTTCACCAAACTCAATAAACCAAAAAACAAATTATGCGATTTTCGTTTCTGACATCACATGGATACTCACTTAGAATTAAAATGCGCTATTTGTTTAAAATTTGCGTTTAAATAAAAACAAATAACACCAGAGTTCGTTAGTTGGTACGAAAAAAAGTACTCGTATGTGTTTTTTTGTTCCCTTTTCACCAAAACACATTCCTATCTCTTCTTTTTACGCTATTTATTGATGTCACAAAATGCCAAGGAAATGGACTCTTCAAGAAGTGATACGAAATTTCGCACGGGTTCACTGGTAATATGCATAATATTAAAAACCCTGGTATAAATGTAATTAATTTCGCTTGAAAAACATGGTACATGGCTCAAATAAATCTCCGCTGATTGAGCTATGTATGTCTCGTCAGACGACGCAGCCACACCGCCCCCACAATTTCAATCGGCCCTTGTGACCATGACATACACACAATCGAAATTGGAAATTTCATGCATGAAAGACTTTCAGCTGTACAGAGCCCCTAAAACCCCACTTCCTTTACCACTCATGTGTCTCTGAGGGAGTTGTGCATCTCTACCCTTTTCCATTCCGCCAAAATAATTGCGCACCGAACGCACCCCTTTCCCAAACGGGACGTAGTGCACCCGTCATACAAAACTGGATCTAAATTTTCGATTTCATTGCATTCCTGAAAGTGTCATGGAGGATTTGCAAATACTGAACACGTTGGCATCAAATTAGCATTTTGGGGGTTAGCCGAAGATTTCCCGTAGAGTAGAATGCGTGTGTGCGTGCTCAATCGTTAGCCATTATTTGATAAAACGTGTATATATGTATAATAGTTATGTGAAGCATTTGGAGCACACGTACAAGGAATAAATGTAATATTTATGCACCACACCGCTGTATCAGCCCATCCGCGAGCGAACCCCAATAAAATTTCATTCGATAAGTTAATAGATTTTCAAATTGCTTGTCACTGTCGGTGGTCCCATTCCCATTGGGTATTTATAAATTTCTACTTACTTTGGAAGTTATTTGTGTTGTTGGATTCAGTGATGAATAATTGTTTTTCAGTATCCTTTCCACAACTGCTACTACTTCTGTGTGTGTGCTGCAAATTTAAAGCCTTTGCCTGCCAACCTGTTTGTCTAGTTCTAGAATAGATGAACCAATTGAATTCTATCTACAAACTAAATATACAGGATGGGCAAATTTGAGGTAAATTGGCTTAAAAGCATACTTTTTTTTGATAAATTCAGTTTTATTAATGCTAATGTAAATTAGAAATATGGGAATTAATAATGGATATGATGCCGGGCAAATGTCCACCTCTAGCATGTCGGCAGACATCCGCTCTTTTCGCACAATTTTGAACCACATTTTGCAACAAAGCTTCGTTTATCTCGACAATGCAGCGCCGAATTTCATCTTTCAGAGCGTCAGTTGTTTGTGATTTGTTCACCTAAACCTAAGGTCTTTCAAGTAGCTAGAGAAAATAGTCCAACGGCGTCAAATTACAAAAACGAGGCAGCCAATTGACCTCGCCAAATCGAGAAATTACGCGACCGGGAAATTTATCATAAAATAACTGAATTATTTGGCCGGCTGTGTGGCCCGTGGCCCCGTCTTGCTGAAACGACAGGTCACTGATGTTAACATTAGCCAATTGCGGCCACAAAAAATCGGTTATCATAGTTTGGTAACGCAGAATACACGGTAACGGTGTTTCCTTGCTTATTTTCAAAAAAATACTGGCCGATGTTGATGTTCCAGGTTCATTCTCAACACTTTGCTATACAGCGGCTATGTTTGCATCACTACGGCCACTGCGAGCGTATTTTTTTGGTCTCTTGTCAGCAACAGTACCATGAGCCTCGAATTTAGCGATTAAATTACTCACAGCGGACTCAGAAGGAGCCTGATTACGAAGAAAAGCTGCTCGAATTTTGCGAAGTGAAACAGTAAAATTTTCACAATTAAAATTCGTTGTTTAAGAGTGTATCGTTCCATAGTTAAAATTTTCCAAGTTTTTTCTAAATAAATGTTAAAGAATGACAGCTCAATTCTTGACATTTCATCATTTGACAGCCTATGTACTTCCTAACCTTAAATTTCGCCACCCTGTACATATTGTATGGATATTTCTTGTTGGAGCATGCATATTTCTTATTTTACAAATTTTTAATATGTCAAACTTTTTTAGAGTACTTTTTACACGAATTTTTTTATAATTTTATTATGTTTTCGAGCCAAACTTGGCTGTAAAATAACACTGCTCTTTATATTTTATGGTATTTTTTTCGCTCCTAAAAGGATGGTAAGTACTTTTGATAGAAATTTTCTAGTAGATAACGTATTTGAAAATGAAAATATTCGACTATGTAACGTTTTTGAGAAAAGCTGAAAAAAGCACACATTTTGGAACATTTATATTAAAATAAAGTTTAAATATTTAACTCTACTAATATAATTTTAGTTATTTGTAAGCTCTTTCTAAAACATATTCCATAAGCAAATAAAACTAATTAATAACTCATATTTGATGTACTTTTCTGAAATTTAAAATCTTGATATCCGTGACGGTTTTTAAAAATCAATTCAATAACAAATTTGCTATCTAATCTGAACCAAATAGTAAAATGAAAAAAGAGCACAGCTAAAATATCTATAATAAGAAAATTAAATATTCTACAGAGTATAGGTATAAGTAGGAAATATTTCTAATAGTAACATTATGTTTTGTTGGGGCCTCTGATAGTTCAGTTGTTAGCGCGCTGTCCTACCGTCCCAGAGGCTGTGGGTTCGAATCCCACGAATAACCATGGTCTCCTGCGCTACGTGGTAACACAATGGGCCAAAATTGGCCTAAGTGCGCCTTACCAGGCAGCCACAGAAACCTAACCTAACCTAACATTATGTTCTTTCGTCTGGATATCTACATACGAGATATAAAAATCATGCATCTTCTCTTATAGTCTGTGAATCGAAAAATCTCCAAAGGTTCATGCTCCTGACCTGTTAGAAATGCCTTTATTTTTCTTTTTCTCTTCCTTAAAAGAGAATCAATATGCAATCGTTTTACTGTAAACATTTGTAAAAGCTTTCCCTTGTTTTGAATTGTTGAAAGGATTTGAACAAAATTCCCTCTACTTAAAAATTACCAATTCGGATTCGAATAGTCCAAATTTAGCCGTTTGTAGATTCTGTAGAAAACTTTGAAGCTATTTGCATCGTCTGAAGATAAGTGAGGTAATTTAAGACTAAGGATTAAATGCTATTTATTTTAAATTTGGCCGGAAAGTTTTGAGCATTTCGTTTCAAAATATCAATGAGATGAGCAAAAGTAGGTATTCTAGGCATAAATTTGCTAAGTTAAGAAGTAAGAAAGCTCAAATAGAAGTTTCAAAATTTTATGTAGAGGGTTTGCAGTCAGTTCACCTTCAATTTACTTATATAGGAAAACGAAAACAATTACTGTTCAAGCAGGTGATTAAAAGACGATATCTATACGCAATTAGTCTCTCGTTAAATCCGAGCCACAGGGTAACACTGAGTATTGATTTAACCACAAGATGATTTACAGTGGAAATCGCACTCTTAGGGAAATTGAAGTCTCCATAATTTATGAGCCACAGCAGGCGAAGGATATTGATGAGCCTTGGGCACAGAGAGGGGGGGTCGGAGGTGTAAAGTATGACAATTACGACCCGGGTCTCATTAATTATTTCAGTAGAATGCACTTCGCCAGAGCGACACCGGAACGGTTGCCAATTTTCCTGGAAGCATTCTAAACCTTCCCGGATTTCTGGATGCATTTCGATAAATCCATACGTAGAAAGACCTACATATATCCTGAAAGGGTTCGCCTTAAGATGTCTGACTTATCCCGGGCGACCACTCGGGGAAGGGGAATAACTAGATGCCTGAAATTTTCCAAACAAAAGGTAGATACGCTGAAATCTCTCTCCTAAGGATGCGCTAGAAATCGTTTTACCATCGAAGACAAATGCTCTGATACGGAAAATCTAAAACCGGTAGGGAGTGGTGGTATTTCCCGAGCACTTAAGCATTTCGCACATGGGTGCCGTCCAGGAAAAATATAAAAACGGAAAAAAAAGTAAAATTGTTCGCATTGGAGTTGCTTTCTTAGTCGGGAATACATGCCACTGCATCACCACCTCCTGCGGATGTCCTTGCGAATCGTAAACTAAATCAAAAGCGCAGAAAAAAGCTTTAAGATGGAAAAATGGAGATGTCCTGAAAAAGAAAATGAAAAAAAAATTCGTGCTTAAAAACTAAACCGCATCTCCGGAATAGGTGGGGGTTTTTATCTTGTTTCTCCAACGGGAGAAACTGTGACTCCTTAGCAGGTAAGATAGATAGATAAATAGGCACGAGACACGGTGGAACAGGGGAATGCAAGTTGATGCATTTTCGGAGATGATAATTAGAGCTTAACATTATCATCCCAGCTAAAGCGGGACGAACAGGACGAAAAACTTCATTTTCTCGTCAGCAGGCTGCACGAATGAAAAACAAATGCCAGTGACCCACTTATTTAGGAAACAATTCTTGTGCCTGTTGTGCTCCACAAGTGGTGCACTGCGAGGGATGGGGCCGAAATGGGGCACTGCATTCCAGAGCAGACAGGGCTGTTTCTTAGGCTTGAGCCACTCCTTCTTGCTGACATATTCCACAGTGCACTAAAATTTCCATCAGTAAAGTAAATATTTGCTCCAAGGACTGGCAAGGACAATTCTCCTGGAATGTGATGTTCTCTGACGTTCCTCCGTATATTTTTCAAATTAAAACTTTCCTCTGTCTCCACTTCGTCTCAGATTCTCCTCAGCCCACGCCCTGATACTCGTCTGATGAAGATTATAAGAGATTTTGTAGCCCTTTGCAAACAGCAGGACTCTAGGGACGCCTTGTAAATTCAGACACGTTCGCATGCCTTCCCATGTCCTTCTCGTGTCTTTCCTGCTTCGCTTAACTTATTTGGAAGTTCTGCTAATAAGCTCCGGCTTGCCTTTGAGAAAGCCCCCCCCCCCCCCCCTCCCCTTTCCTCAAGAGATACTGGACCAATGTACCAAAATAGGGCTGGTCAGCCATCGCAGTTACCACTGACAATCTTGGTCTCAGCACATTGCAGAAGACGGAGTAGTTGGATGCACTGAATCCTTGTCAGGCTTATCTAGCAGACAAGATCTGATTTCCTTTTAAAGGAAATGTGATTTTTCGCTTTTTTGAAGTTGAATTGTAACAAATACTTGGATCAAAATTAAGAGGAAAACTTTTCCAGAATAAATAGGGTAAAAGATCCAGTAACGAGTACCTTTAAGAAAGCATTTGACTTTAAAAATTTCTAAAAAAAGGCATCAAACTAGAAAAAATAATAGTTATTAACTAAAAAAACTGTTGATAATTAAATAAAACTCCTTTTTAATTTGTAACAGGGATCATTTTTTATGATAGATCATAAAACATGAGAATTATTTTTTTAAAAATTATTTGAATTTTGTACACTTATACTACATTATTTGTACATTTTACTTACATTTTATTTATTAAGCTATGCATTTATGAAGTTTTACTCAACATAATTATTATAGATATGTCAATAATCAACAAAATGTGAGATACAAGCTGTGTTCCAATTTAGCAGACTGGTTCTGTTATTTGGATCACGGAGTTGCTAAATTGGACCTCAGTCGACTCTGAGGTAAAACTAACCAAGAGTGTGGGTACATCATAACAACGAATCTAATGAAATATAATCTATAAAGGCCTGGAATCGTTTCGCGTTTGTTAATTGTAGATAAATTACGCTTTTAAACTATAAATTATAAACCTTCCTTAACTTAACTACATCCTTAGCACGGATCTATGGAATTTAGATTAGATTAGGATTAACATATGCAATGTAGTTAGGTGCAATCGCCTGGTATTGCCAATATGGAAATTGAAAAAATACTTTTTGAGAATGTTTAGTTGCCGGCAAATACACCAAACTCTATATTATTATACATAGCTTTATTATATTATATTTATTTTTGTATAGTATAACGAATTTTATTTATTGAATAAATATTTATTTAGAGAAAAATGGATCCTGATATAGAACTCATTTTGGGGAAAAAAAATTTAAAAATAGAAAGCATCAAGTAGAGATATATAAAAAAATTTCTCATTATTACTTATTACTTACTTTAAACTCTTAAAAAGAATTTAAATCTGGAATTACTACAACCAAGTAAAGAGAGGGAGAGAGATTGTTGTTGTTTACATTCCAACGAACTTTCCGGCTATTTTAATGTATATTTAATTTTCATAGTTTCCTTAATTTATCGAAATTAGAATATAGTCAGATCTAGTAAATTCGCATCAAATTGAAATTTAAATACGGTTTCTATTAAGACTAGATGCGAAATATTATTTGGTTACATCATAGAATATTTGATGAACCAATTATTTTACATTCAGCTCTCAAAAATCCTCAATCTTTAATATAACTTATATGTACTATACCTACAAATTGGTTAATATTTTAGTTTAAGTAATAAATCTCCTCTATTATGTTATTGCTTACTGATTAGATTCTCTAATCTTAAAGTCCGAGAAATCAGTTAATGACGGATAATCGAACAGAATACAAAAATTACCATAAATTGAGTTTGAGGTCTCCTCACGTATTTTGATGGTAGAAACATACATTTGGGATCAAAAGTAATAGTTATACAAAAAGCAATTGTCGGTCGCTTATATTTCCTGAATTATTAACTCATCACAATTTCCTCCATGTTCCCACAATGCATTGGTGAAAATTATAGAAAAACTTTTAGTTAAAAATGTTTCCGAAAACAATATTTTACTTTACTTCGTTTTGTAATTTCATGACAAAAATACGTGCTTGTCACCATCGGTAAGTTGAAAAAGCAATTTATCTATAATTCGTTAATTTCAAAGGTACTTAAAGAATTTTTTAAAATATATATAGGTGGAAAAATCGTTTATTTACAGAATTTACACATTTTGTAACGTAATTTTGTGGGAATATACAATAATTCGTGAAGGAAAAATATCATTTTTCTAAATTACAAAGTTAATTTCGGAAAATACAAGCGACCGACTAATTTTGTTTGCATATTCATCACTTTTGACCGCAAATGAACATTCGTACAAGGTTTCATCAAAACCCATTAGGAGAGCTTGAACTTATCCTGTTCTCAATTCTCCTCAAAATTGATGTAGCCCTTCACAAGTTGAAGCCAAACAACTTATAAAAATTTAATAAAATATGTATATAGAATTTATGTACAATTTTAGTTAATTGATGCTAAAATGTTTGTTCTTCAGTCAATGGTAACAAGTGGCTGAATCAATGTCCCGAGTACAATGAACATAGACTTTTTGAAGATCTCGTGTGCAGCTGGGTAAATAGCATTAGACTTAGAAGCATATTACTAAGCAGACATTTCAAACGATAAAACCTGTCTCTGCACTGTCTATGCAGTTAATGTTAAGCTACATGAATTGTATTTTTAAAAGGTTGATGTCCTCTCTGAATTTTTTTTATGTACTTTGTAAGAAAGGTAAATTAAAAATAAAATCAAATCGCAGCAAATCAACATTATAAGCAGAAGGATAAGTTATAATAGAAATTGAATAGATATTCTTATTCAAGTGTAAAACAATATTATTGAAATATTATCCATGCCTGCCCAATTGTGGTTATAAAGACTCCCTGAAAATTATTTCCTAGAATCTTGTTTTTTCAGAATTAGACTTTAAAAAATCGGATATAAATATTTTCACAAGCACAGAACAGATTTAACTCAGTATTTGTACAAATTTTGTATGTGATAAAATCTAGCTTGATATAGGTTTTATCGCGTTTAAGTTTTTGTTTATGAACATTCGTATGCTTAACTTGCATTAATTTATTTGATCGATATTTTTTCCCTTTTACTTTAATATTTAGTTATAAACGTGCTCTGTTTTTCTGTTTATATTAAAAAAAAAAAATACAGAAAAGGTTTTTTTATGCCAAAAAAAGCCTGCTATCCCAAACTCAAGTAGAATGATAATAAAAACCAAACAATTGAATTATAATTTATTTGCATAAAGGGGGGATTAGTAAAGAAATAGCTCAGATTTTTAGAACTTTCCAAAAATATTAATCATCCAAAGAAAAGTTAAGAAACATTTTACATTTATGTAAAAATGACTGTGATTTGGCAATTAAAATTGGCACTTCGTTTTTAATTTTATATTGAATCCAATCTGTGAACATAGCCACATCTGCGTAAACTGTTGGAAATTTAGTGTCGCATTTATGAGTTGTTCCCGAATACAAAGTAGCTGAGCTCACTATTCCAGTCAGGAGGTATTCTCCTTTACCTGCAGGGATTACTAAAGGTCCACCAGAGTCTCCTTTGCATGCACCCTGTTTTTTCAGCCCCTTTTTCTCATCTAAAGTGCAAATCATGTTCTTCGACAATCTCTGTTCATTGTACATCCGTTTCTCGCATTGAACCTGAGACAGCAAAACTGGTGTAGCTCTTCGAAGGTGCGACGATAACTGTCCACTATCGGTGTACCCCCAACCTAAGACGACTGCTTTTTCTCGGAAAAATGTACGACTGCTTGCCGCATCCATGAGAGGAATAGCCTGGATAAATTGATTAAACGTGAAGGGGTTTTTCAGTACGACAATGGCAATGTCGGAATCGCGCGGTTCTGGGGCGGAACACTTGAAATCGTCGTGCGGTATAAACGCAAGAACCTTTCTAATTTTTAAATTTTCATCTGACCCCGACCTCATGAAGCTACCCGCTCTAACGAGTACCTGTTTAGGGTCCTTGTTCATGACACAATGGGCCGCTGTGAGCAATATTCCATTCTCAATTAGAGCTGCTCCACAAAAAAGATGGTCATCTTTCGTATTTATCAAAGCCGCAATGAACGGATATTGTCCTTTATTTTCACTTATTATCTGATTACCTCTAATGTAACTTTTACCTATTACGCTACCGTGATAAATTTTTGCTCCTAAATGGATAGCCTCGGTCCAACCAATTTGGAATGCAGCAAGAAAAGCAATGACTTTTTGTAAGTTATTCATTTCGACAGCGACTGATTGAACTAACTAAGCAGACGTCTCTTATATAGTGCAATAGGTCTACGCGCTTTTTAAGCCTATCTTAGAAACAAAATTTCATTATGTCATAATTGTACAAGTGGCTGACAGATAGTATAGAGAATCAAAAATCATTTGCACTCCAGGTGCTGATGAGCTCCATGCATAATTGGAGAATTGAGTCTATTCACTCTCAACAAGGGAATTAATTACATTAATACTTTGGGAACAAGTTTAATAAATCATTACAAAATCTATGAAATGACGCTCGTAGCATCTAAAATGGTTTATTTTTATTAAGCTTCATTACTAACCAGACACTGACAAAATCTCAGTTATATCCATTACGTGGTTTCATTTTTATTCTCGATTGAAGAAAACTTAGAAAAATGGATCGGCGGACAGCAATTCACGTCCGCTGAGGAGTTCATCTCCTAAACAAATGCCCATTTTAAAGACCTTTCGAAATCTTACTTTTTAGATGATTTAAAAAACTTGGAGAAACTCTAAGAAAAGTGTATGGAACTAAAAGGAGATTATATTGAAAAATACAAAAAATAATGGTTTTATTTTCTATCTTTTTCTAAATACTTATTGATTAATTCGCATAGCTGCATTATAAAAAAAATATTATTAAGTGTTTTGCTCAAATGTTGAGCTTTAAATTTTAAAATGAATTTTGTTTTAGATCAAACATCATTTCATTTTTTGTATTTTGAACGTTGTCATAATTTTGCCATAAGTTATTTTTATAAAAAAAATACATACAGTTTTGGCTTTCCAAATTCTATTATTAGAAAAGCACCAATATGACAAAATTATCCTAACGTTGAAAGAAAAATGATGAAAAGAATACCGATGATACTGCAAATTGACAGGGAAAAATAATGGATTTCAACAAAATTTTGAAGGAATCTTGCATTTCACCTGAAATGGAACGATCTGAAAAAAGTTGATAATTTGTCAAAATTAGAAGTTGTCTTTTGCATCATTAATATTTATTTATTTATTTAACGCTTAATACAAGCTACGTACAATTAAATGAACTTAAGACTAGCGCTAACCTAAGAGACTAAAAATTAGAGGACAAGGCAGATTAGGGGAGACTATTTATGTGGTGCCTGAGAGAATTTTTACTCAGGTAAAGTCGAAGGAAAGGAAGGAGTTGGCTCTTCGAAGCATTCTAGTGAGGGGCTCAGAAAGACCGTAGTTGGTTCGATGGTAGGGAGGGCGAAAGAGAGGGGCCGAGCGGAGCTTACGGGGATTGGTGTAGATAGGGATCCGCTCAAGTAGAGAAGGACAGTCGATCTCGCCGATTAGCAGTTGATGAATGAATGTGATATCGGCAAGGTCCAGCCGCAAGTTAATAAGCCGAAGGCGGTTATCATAGGGCGGAAGGTTTTGAGGGTCAGACCAGGGGAGCTCACGTAGAGCGAAACGAGGGAACCTGCGCTGTACAGCCTCAATTCTGTTGATGCTAGCAGATTGGTAAGGAGACCAAACTTGGCCAGCGTATTCCAGGAGAGACCTAACGAAGGTAACAAAGAGGGATTTGGCGACGTACGGGTTAAGGAACTCCTTAGACCACCGCTTAACGAAGCCTAGCGCGGAGTTGGCTCTGGCAATCACACTGTCAATGTGTTCACGAAAGTTCAGTTCACTATCGCAGATGACACCTAGATCACGAAGAGAGGAAACGAAGGGGATAGGTTCGCCATATATAATATTAATACCCATTTGCATCATTTCATAAAACTTCGTATCAGTATAATTAAAAACACTTTATTCTGAGAATTTTACATTTTATTTCCAATTATTAAGCCTAACTTGGAAAAAATAACTTTAAAAATTATTGTTATTAGTATTATTTTCGTACGCAAACTAGCACGCATTTGTGTAATATTTGTATACATATATCCGAATTTTTAAAGTGTGCGATAATCTGAAAATGAAATGAAATAGATGACAGACAGATAAGTGAATTTATACTTTTCATTTAATATTGTTTCTTCCAGTTTTTTAAGTAATTTTATCTGAATAATGTGATAAAATTGCTAAATAAAGTGTTCTTAGTTATGTTTCTTACATACAAATGTTTTTTAGCAACAAATTCATATATATCCAATTCCTCAAAATTTAATTAATTTAATTGTCCACAAAGTATGGAAGAAAAGACTTTAGTCTATTTTAAATTTAACGAGATACTTTTTATCGAATTTTCAAATTAGACAAAATGAACTTACCAACATAATATCGTTGAATAACTCCACAACCATCTTTCTTAATCGATTTAAGTATAATGTAGCGGTAATTTTATCTATTATGACTATTTCAGTTGCTTAAACTAAATTTGTTGTGCACTCGTCATAGTAGCGAATAATTGACACTATCTGGAGCTATTTTTCGACTGCTAAGAGGCTGTCTGTACTGGAGCTCAATCATTCAAAACTAATTAATTCCTTAGGTGATATGTTACTATTATTTATAACTGAGGGGATATTGTTATTATTTCTTCAAAATATATTAATCGATCGATTACTTACAGTGTTCTGATCAGCGTTCATGATGAGCAATTTTTTCCTTCATCCCTTTTTTAACGACTGAAATATTTTCGCGTGTTCAGGGAAATGAGCTCATATAAAATGTAATAACTTCTGTTCAAAACACAATAGGACGACAATTAAAGACTTGGATGTGTACATTATGATCTTTTGAACAGTACCTTATATGTCTTGCTCAGTTGGCAAATGTAACAGATACGAACGTTAAAGCTTAACATTTCTAAAAATTTTCGTTAAACGTGTACCTTTTTATCCTTCGTCTTTAAAAATTTCCTTAATAAGGATATGATTAAAAAAATAACAAAATATGTACCCTTAAGATATCTTCCAAATAAAAACAAAGCCATGTCAATATCTTTAAATGAATTATACAATCATGTTCACAAAGATAACATTTTTTTATATTCATATCGTAAGGGGTATATAAATATTTACAATGACTAGCAGAACTGTTCATAAAAACTTCCCGATCTCAGAAAATCTCAGAAGACCGAAATTTGATCACTTTACTGTTAAAAGCTCTATGTGAGGCAAAGCTGGTCCTGTGATGAGACATTTTCCAAAGTGAATTTGTTGAGAATTATTTTGTGAAAGCACGCTGAGGTGATTGGAAGAAAAATTGCTTATGAACGATTTTACGAATGTGTTTAATAAGACATTAAAATTCAATGCCAAGAGTTATCAGTAAGGGAATAAACGCAATCAGCAACTACTGTTGTCAAAGTAGTTGCTGATGGTGTTCCAGTAAGGAAAATTTGTCAAAAATATGGCATTTCGATGAGTTTCGTGTCAATTACAAAAAAAAATTTGAAATAATTGTGGATATTAACAAAAAATCAGATGTCTAAGAAGTCACTCCAGAAACTCAAAGAGCTGTAAAAGGTTTATCGTGTGTAAATCGGCAAACAATGCAGTAGAGGATAATAAAACAATCACAAAAACACTACAAATTAAGGTTTTCCGATTTGTTAAATTGATTCGTAGATCAATGGAAATTAGTAACATGGTCAGATGAGACTAAACGTAATCACATAGGCTCGGCTGGAAAAATTTGGTCCCGAAATGACACAAAAGTAGGTATCACGTCGCGGAACCTTGAACAAACACTAAAATTCGGCGGAGGATCATTGATAATTTAGGGCTGCTTCCAAGGTCTTCTTATTAAAAGCCTAGTGGTTAAAGCCAAAGGAAACTATATTTATAAAATATTAAAGCAATACTAACATGTGTTTTCGAGTTTATAAAAAAATTGTCTTTATTTATGTTAACATATACTGAACTAATATATCTTGTGTTAAATACTCGTATAAAGCTTATTAAAATTATTAAAGTTTACTAAACAGAGTAAATAAAACACTTTGCGTAAAACATTTTGCTTCATTTTGATAATTTTTATGAAATATGACAAAAGTAATTTTTAATGAATAGTTTTGCTGATCATACAGCGTATGTATATTATATAACTAAAGCTTAGGTAAAAACTGTGAAAAATATGCGTATAATCATCAACATGTTTTCGAAAAAGTTGCTCTATTAAATAAACATTTGCACTTATGGAATTTTTCCCAATTGAATTAATTCTTTCAACTACTCGTATACTTGAGAAAGATAGAGAGATAAAATGTTTTGCAAAATTTGGCCGCAGACAAAGAAAATAATTGAAATGATCATTTCTTTACCTTATATCTTATACCGCCAGCTATATAACATTTCCAAATTACCTTTTGGCAACAGTTGATTCAACTATGGCAGTAATATTCACGCTAATTGTGCTGGTGCTGTTCACAAGCATCCTTATTGCGAGTGCAGGTATCGACCTTAAATCTGGCATATACGGCAGAAAAGTAGGAAGGAGTGCTGTAAATTTTTCTCTTGAAGTGCCAACGTTGGATTCATTTGAGAATCATGGTGAATACCCATTTATGGCAGAAGTAATTTACAAAAAGAAACATTTTTGTGGAGCAACCATTATTAAAAAATATGCCCTTCTTACTGCGGGACATTGCGTCATCGAAAAGAAAAAAGAGTTATTTCTCATCAAGGCAGGCTCTTTGATCGCTGGTGCAAAACAGAACGATTCTTCAACCCAATTCAGGGAAGTTCAGAAGTTTGTCAGGCACCAAAATTATAGTATAACCGATGGAAACTACGACATTGCTCTGATTTTTGTAGATAGACCTTTTAACGATACGCTTTACGTGTCATGGATCAGGTTACCTCTTTTTCCTATCGACTACAACGCAACAGGTGCACATGTTCTGGGATGGGGACGAATGAGAAATACGCAATATTCTAGGCAACTTATGACCACAAAAGTAAAATTTTATACCCAAGATATCTGCAATACAATGAATTATACAGATACTTTGACGGACAATTTGAGACTTTGTTCAGTATCAGACAAAGAGTCAGGACCTTGCATTGGCGACTCTGGTGGTCCCTTGTTTAGACACTTCCGAAAGGATCCATCGAAGGACTATTTAATTGGAATTATCGAATCGACATGGCATGACAAAATAGGATATTGTTATCATGATAAGAGATCGTACTATACAAATGTTCGCACTTTACTCAAATGGGTACTAACAAATCTTTATGAGAACTTTGCAGAGCAGTATTTAAATTATACGAATTCGATTTAGATATATTAATTTTTCATACAATAAAAAGCTTTGAACAAAATATCTAGTAGTTTTAAATTTTATTAAAACACATATCCAAGCATATGTACTAGTTTGGATAGCCACAATTAGGACATAGCTTTTACAATACGCTGACTTGGTCTTTTTAGTCTACATTATTTTAAATAAATACCGGATTTTTAGTTAATCGTATTCTAAAAATATAATTTGTTGAGTGTATGGTACGTAATTCAATTTATTTGGTTTACAAGGATCTACTGTAAGTTCGCTACTTCTTCTCTTATTATTAATGTCTTCATCAAAAAGACTATAAAATATATTCAATACGGGTGAACCTCTTATTTCCTGACCATAAATGTCTCAAAAATTCCTATATTTTATGACTACTATCTTAAATATTTAATACTAATGTAATAAATACTACTATCTCTATTTTAAAAGACTTGCTACCCTGATATGTTCTATACCGTATAGTTAACGTTCTACTAAAGACAGCTATGTTTGATGAATTGAACTATATTTAGCAGTGAAAAGATTACAAACGGTCTATGGAAGTGTATATGAATTCTCCAAAAATTTAACAGCAAAGGTACCAGGATAGACTCTAAATTGATTCTCTGAATTACTAATTTAGCTTTGTTATTATAATTAGTCTTGTTTTTTCTTATTCTTTTTTGTCAAAATACATTTTCTTATATCTGTATAATTTGAATTTTCTTAAATTAAATTAAATTAAAGTAAAACGGAGGCGACGAATGATTTTAAAGGCACCGACTAATTGAAAGTTATTTCGCACAAGTGTTTTATATTACTTAACAACGATATTGCTAATTAACGATAATAACCTAGAAACAAATCGATAATATTTGTACTAACTGCTCAAGGTATCCAGCTAAGGTAAGTAAACAGCACATGCAGGTGTGAGAAATTCAAATCTACCCAGGTGCATTTATATTCTTTAAATATTTGCATACCAAAACGTGGGGAAAGTTTTTGAATTTTGCAAACGATCTTTGAAAATGTCTTTTCAAGAAATAGAAAATCGTATAAAGCATACAAAGCTTTATCTTCCTTTAAAGAATATTAAAACTTATAATCGGCTTACCTCTAAAACGTATGTTTAGGTTGGTTTAAAAGGCAAAATACTTAGAAAACTCTATACCATTTTAACTGAGAAATAGCTGTTCGGTATATGCCGCTTTACAGAAGTTTGCCTTAAAAAGCCTTATTATTACTTGATACTGCGTAATAATTTCTAATGTCTCTTCAGTACTCACGGAATTTTTATACAACGAATAAACATCTCATTCCAATCTTTGTCCTCTGTCACGTGATTCACACATCAAGAAAACGTGTTACAATATTTTAACAATTTTTATTTTCTTTTTAAATAATTATTTTGTAATGTATTCTTCCACCACATAGTCCATACCAAATTCTTGGACCTAAAAATTTTTGTTCTAAGTCACTTTGTTTTTGCTGAATTTCAACAATTGCTTCTAGCTTCAATCGAAAACATTTGCCTGAAACAGACATGTTTTATCACAAATGATGTGGTGGTGTTTAACACAAAAGCCGTCGCTACCAAACATTGCACAGCCTGTGTTATCTTCTACCACGTGCAGTATATAAAGTAGACTGTACTGTCTTTTCCTAACATTAATTTTACAATGGCAGTTCTCCTTACATTGATAGTGCTAATACTTCCTATTGGACAATTGTGTTCGGCTAAAACATTTGGCCTTACAGCCGATATGCACGGAAAAAAAGTGGGAAGGTCTAAACCAGCAGAATATTACGATGGAATAGGATTGGAACAGTTTGAAAATAATGGTGAATACCCTTTCATGGCACAGATCCTGTTCGAAAAAAAACATTTATGCGGAGGAGCGATAATCCACTTATCTGCAGTACTCACAGCTGGACATTGTGTAAGCGCCAATTATCAAAAATGCTTTAAAATCAAGGCAGGCTCCTTCATTGCCGGTGATGATGAATATGGAGTCTTTACGCAATACAGACAAGTTTCGAAGTTCGTTAGACATCAGAATTACAGCAAACTAGAAGGAAACTACGATATTGCTCTAATCTTCTTAGACAGACCTTTCGACAACACAACTTACGTAAACATCATCAACCTGCCTCTTCAAATTCTAAACTCAACGGGTGCTCATGTTCTCGGATGGGGACGGATGAGAAATACTCAATTTTCTAAGCATCTTATGATTGCCAAAGTGAAGGTATACTCCGAAGAATATTGCAATGAAATGAACTCAGTCAGTATTTTGACTAATCATCTACGAGTTTGTTCTATATCAAAAAAAAAGTCAGGCCCCTGCATAGGAGATTCTGGGGGTCCGTTATTCAAATATTATCGGAATAATCCCTCAAAGAACTATCTCATTGGAATTGTTGAATCCTCATGGCACGATAACGATGGTCATTGCTTCCACGATAATTATAAAATGTCTTACTATTCAGATGTTTATACCTTATCAAAATGGATTATACAAAACCTTTATAAAAACGTTTGGGATCAAAATTTTTATTATTATTCTATTTATCCAGAAAAGCCAGCAGAATAAAATACTTTAAGTAAACAAAAAACTTGCAGTTAGTTTCAGTATCTTTTAACCTTTCATTTCAACTTAAATTCAACATGCGCCGTCCAAAAGCAAATAAATATTTAGAAACAATATTCATTCATTTTCAACAAATTCACGAATATTTGAGACATGACACAATGGCATGAAACGAAACAGAAGTTTGTAGATAAAAGAAAAATTCTAGATTCTAGACTTTGCTTTTCTCTTTCAAGGTATTTGTGCAATCGAGTTTTTGTATCATGCGATTCGATATTTAAATTCAATCATGAATAATCAATTGGATTGCATTTCTAATAATGAATTGTTTTCCTGTTTGAAACCTACTTAAAAAACAAATAATAAAATAAGTATATATTTTAATACAAAATAATTTAAATATGAAAAGGTATTACAGGCGGAACAAATAAAAATAACATGTTTTGGTTGTTAGTTTGTCCCTGCTTCCGATGCTTTTTAACATTCAAGTTATATTTATATGTAGTATATGTTATTATTTATTTTTTAAGAAGATATCAAACAAGAAAACATAATCTAAAATTCTAAAGTTGTTTGTTGATTTCTCTCCAATTATTGGTGCAATCGGTGTTTTTTTTTCATAAAATAACACAATGTATGTATTTTAAACTAATAAGTAAACTGTATGATGGAGTAAGAGACAGGATAGAGGTTTTAGAGGAAAAGAAATGGATCTAATTATATTTCATTTTGAAATTGAAAACGATTTGGGTCGAAACCCACGGATTATTATCATATATTATACGTGAAAAATTATTAACTCCACATCAAGGTATTTTATTTGAAAATACACAATTTGTGTTACATTTATTGTATATATATTACGTAGTTACATATCATTTGAAAGCATTTAGTAAAGAGGTAGAAACTCGAATTTTTCTTATTATGTATTTAAAAAAAATTTAAATTGTATATCAAATAAAATCAATAAATTTAATTTGCAATTACGGTTGGTAGATTAATGATTATGGCTTAAGTAAAAAAATATATATAAATAAAATATTCAAATGCAGTTTTAGATTATTTAGTTTCAGATTTAATAAAAAATTCCAGCAAATTTTCTTTTATCATTCTTTTTTTGTTTTGTTTTTTCGAATATTACGTATATGAATATGTTTAAATAAATATAAATCTTTTAATACATTGAATTATAAAGACTCGAAATTACTATTAGCATTGAAAACTGTCGGAAATCAGATGGAGAACAGAACGGAGAGACAGAAATTTGTTAAATATTGGAGTTAGTAAAGAATTGCAAAGAGACGGAAAGCAAATGGATATAATATTCTACCAGAATTTTCCTTCGCTCATACTTCACATTTGGTTGTGCAAATCAAGGGTATATTAAAACTGAAATTCAATTCGCACGATTATAGCTATGTAGATTATTATTATGGGAACACCAAATGATAGAGATCAGTTGTTAACGTGCTGGCCTACCAGCCCAGAGGCTGTGGATTCGAATCCCACGATAACCACGGTATTCTACTCTACGAACACAATGGGTCAATGAGTGCAATGGACAAATGTCTGAGCGCTCGAGGCTATACGTCTCGCCGGCTCCAATAATAATAACAATAATAATAATAATAACCCATCTTATTACCTTTCCAACAAGGTAGAATATATCAAAGAAAAGAAAAAAATATTGTAAAGAAATTGATCCCAAATTAACACCAACATACTTTTTGTTTAATTAAAACCCGATTTAAGTTGAAGCAATTTTATCCCAAAAACTGGTCAAAATATCCCACGCAACTTTCTATGCATGCCAATAACCTCCTTCTAACTCCCTGTTTAAGGTATATTGTAGTCAGTCTCTCACGTATTTTCGTCCCAATTCTGCAAAATAATTCCTCTCTAGTATTAACAGGACCTGAGTAAACTGCATCCTTCATCGCTCCACATAATAAAGAATGCAATGGAGTAAGGCCTGGAGATCTAACAGGCCAAGGAATCAGTCCACCTTGTCAAATCCAGGACTCAGGAAATTGTTCATTTAATTTTACCTTCAAAATGTTACCAGTATTCATTGGTGCTTCATTGGATTGGTAAAACATTAACCTTTTCTTATCCAGAGACACAGTATGCAAAAAAATTTATTCACACCCCCTTGAAGCAAAACAATTGCAGTTACATATATGTGGGTATTTTTGAAACTTGAATGCATATAATTACAGCAATTGCAATGTGTATTCACATAGAGTAAAAAGTATATTTCTTATCAAAATAAATAGGTATAAATTTACAACAATAATGCATAGCATAAAGTATAAAATAGACGTCAAAAAATTATTCACACCCCTGTAAATTTTCTTTTGCCAAATTATATGCAAAATAACTTTATGGATGGTTTATAACTTAGTTGACATTTGTTACAAATCGCGTACAGTTAAGTGCAATAAAATGGTTAAAACAAGAGAGCTTTCTAACCAAATTCGTGAGTTAATCGTAAAATACCACAATTCGGGTTTGGGGTATCAAAAAATAGGTGACAGATTGAGTAGTAAAAATGCTGTAGCGTGTCATTCAAAAGTATAAAAAAAAAACCGGTGTAGTCGCAAATTTAAAAGGACGAGGGCGGAAACAGAAAACTACAGAAAGAATAAACAGAGCAATTTTCGGAAAGGTACACGCGAATCGTGGTTTGAAAATTGCAGTTGAAGTTGAAAATGACTACCATCAAATGGGGTAACTTTGTGTGGTTTTTCAACTTTGCATGTTTATAAATATTACAAAACAAAATTATAAACAACTTTATTTTTTTAGAATTACTTGTGGGACATCTGACAACACATTGCACTATCATTCGTTGATTTTTATGAAGTGCATCATTGTTTACAAACAAACAATTTGCAAACTGCACAAAGTTACCCCAGGATGGGGTAACTTTGTGCAATGAGATCTGAAAACGTTTTTAATGAAAAAATTGTCAATTAAAATATCAGATATTCAAATTTCGATTAAAATCTTTCCTTTATTAATTAATTAACAGTGTGAAAATTGTTAATTTGTTGGTTAAGATCATCAAAACCTCTTTTTCTCACTAAAGTTTTCTTGAGTTCACTTTTTGGTTACCTACTTTACGGGTTGAAAAAGTTCAAACTTTAGAACGTGTTTATATAAACAAGAGCGATGTTTACATTGCCCGTGACGGGTCTATGGATAGCTCTTTATGTTTACAATAACATTTGATATCAGAGTTCAAATTAAACGCAGCTAGATGGTGCTGACTGTAAACTTAAAAAAAAAAACAAATTGCACAAAGTTACCCCGCCATCACAAAGTTACCCCATTTGACGGTACGGAGTAAAACTTAATTTCCTCAAACTATTAGAAACCGAATAAAATCAAAAGGATATTCGGGGAAACTTGCGGTAAAAAATCCATTGATATCTCAAAAAAATATCTGCAAAAGACTTCAATTGGCAAAAGATAAAATACGAGTATGTTACACTATTGAAGATTGGAAACAGATAATTTGGTCTGATGAAACCAAAATTCTTCATTTTGGTTCAGATGGCGTTGTTCGCAAGTGGAGAAAACTTGGCGAAAGGTATAGAAACGAATGTTTAAACCTATGTACAGTGAAGCACGGAGGAGGTAAGAAATAAAAAAAATAGAATCAAAATAATTCTACATGGTATCTTATGATTAAATTTAAAGGGGATCTTATGATATGGGGATCGATGTCTTGGGAGGGATGTGGAGAGCTCGAATTTATCGATGGCATAATGATAAAAGAGGTTTATTTAGATCTCCTTAAGAAAACACGTCGGTGGTCTACTCCGAAAATAAATTTAAGCCACGGATTCGGATCCGAAGCATACCGCTAAAATAGTTAAATCCTGATTTACTGAGGAACATCTTAAGGTGCTAGATTAGCTTCCAGGCCTTAATCCAATCAAACATTTATGGTCCATTTTGAAAAAACGTGTAAATATTAGAAAACCAAAAAATATAACACTTAAAGAAATAATTACTGAAGAATGGGCGAATATTGACAGCACTGTTGTAAAACACTTAGTCGAATCCATGTCACGACAATGCCAAGTTGTTATCTAGGCCAAATATGGTCATACAAATATTGAAATTAATTTAAGAAATAGTAAGACCCTAAAAACCAGAAAGGTGTGAATAATTTGTTTCCTTAAGTATATAGAGTTAAAATTAGTTTTGTTCATTACTTTTGAAACAAAATTCTAAATTTGATGGATACATAACTATGTGTTACTACATACTTAAGTGTTAACAATTATTCCTGCTTTTGCTAAAATAATACAGTTTAGATGTATGCCTTTTAATAAGAAATGTTGAAGGGTTGTGAATAATTTTTTTACATACTGTATGTCTTCAAATAGTTCTGGCAGAGAATTCTCCAAAAAAGTCCACATAAATTTCGCTATTTTCGCACATGCCGCAAAATGAATGGTCCTATTAAATTATTGCCGATGATACCAGCCCAAACATTAACTTAAATTTATGATGAAATGATGTCCCCTTGTCCTCTATGGATTAATATCCGAAGGTATGAAGGTTGTGGAAGTTTGTGATACTACCCTTAGTGAATTCGGTCTAGAAACAACCCGTTCTCTATGTCGCATTCCAGAAGCCAAGTGCAAAACTTCAACCTTCTCACGGAATCTCCAGAAGTCCTTGCCCCGGCATATGACAATATTCTCGATGAAGAGCCTTCCAAACTATGTATGAAGCCTCTCCTAATCGCCTTGCGACTCGTCTCGTACTCAGGGTTTTGCCTGATAATGCTGATTATTTGCTGTTCGATGTCAGTAGAGTCTTGCAATGTTCCTGATAGCGTATCCGAAGTTATACTTGCGGTTTCTTTTAACCTTTGGAAAGTCCGCGAAAATAGTCCTCTTTGGCATACCCGTCGATTTGGTAATCTTCTTTGCTTTTTCTGGACAGCATCTCTTTCGTTTCCGTACACCGTAAAAGTAAATTATATAGGCTTATTCTTCAAAAGTAAATTCGGCCATTTCTTAATTATTTCAGCTTAGAACTCCCATAGTTGTCGCGTGGTTTTTCAACTGTGATCGATGTTCTTCTGACTAATCCTCTTTTATAACGAAATGTCCATCAGGTATTAGTAACAAAGCATCAGAATACACTCAAGTATGCCTGACTAAGACAAACTAATTATAGCAATAAATCAAATTCTATTAACCTTTTTATAACTTTTCAGCAGCCATAATTATAATTAATTACTTGTGTACGTGAACGAACTTTTCCAATAAAATTTGAGGACATTTTTTTCGTTCAACGACTTTTGCAATTGCAGGGTAATAAGATACCAGTCAAGTTTTCTAAAGAACAGATTTTGCTTCCTCTATTTTATCTAGTCATATTGTACCTTTTTGGAAAAGCAATAAGATAAGCAATTGGAATAATAAATAATTGTATTAATTACATAAATTTCGGAGAAAATTCAATGAAAATGTGTACTTGCATTGGGTGGTGGTGGGTCAAAATTGTTGATAGTTTTGGAAAGGATATTAGGATAATTGATTTTTGGCATGAGTTTTATATCGCTGCGTTGAGTAGATCAAAAGACAAAAGTGAAATAGTGATGTGCCTGCCATGAAAAATTGAATTTACTAACCAGCCTGTAACTCCCAAACGGTTCAGATAGCCTTCCTCTGTCATACAATTTTTTGTTTGTCTAAGTCAGATCTTTCGTTCCACTTATTTTATAATAGCATACCCACTAAAAAACACCCTATATATTGTATATTTCATAATTTTTGATGATCGAAGTCTGTGTCGCAAGCGCCTAACATTACCCAAATTTTAAATTCCTACGATACGCTATTTTCGAAGAAAAGGTCTGTGGCAGATAGACGGACGGACGGACGCACGTGTGATTCTATAAGGGTATAATAAAAAATATAGTGCCATTTTGATTCCATTTCATTTTCCAGCAACTTTCTAAACCTTAATAAAAAGACAACCCAAGTAAGAAAAATTGTTGCTTAAGGTACAATCGTGCACTACAATCACAGCCTGGCAACTGATTTCAGCAACATTTCCTCCGGGAAAAGATTTTGGCGCGAATATGAAGGATTACCCAATATCCCCGATCTCATTAGGCAAAATCTCTGAAAAAAATCGGGAGAAGGCTGTGAAATAAAACAGCGACGGAGATAAATTGAAAATCAACTCCGGAGGCAGAATACAGCCCATGTTCTCCCACCCTGCGTAGAGATGATTTTAAGTAATTCCATCTGATGCTTGATGCTGGCTAAGAAAAAAGAATCCCCAACATCACTGCCCGTCGCAGACAGTCCAATCCGAAGGGGAACGAGTGGAAAATATTAAGAATTCTTTTCTTGTTATTTATTTGGTCGCCCACCAAACCCTTCCCACCCTCCACGGCATCCGCCCACACCCGCAGAAAAAAAATATCGACAGCGTTAATTTTCGCACATTTTTCAATTTTCTCTTCCACGGGTTACTTTACGAGATGTCAGTTTGCATAGCACTCAATCCCTCGGTTAATTCACAGGCGGCTCCTCGAGAACGTGAAAAGCTTTTAAGGGCCTCCGCTGGCACGGGCGGCGCTACCCTTGAAGGGACGGGTGGTCGCCCTCTGTCGGCGGAAGCGAGAGTGAGTAGTGGGAAGGTTTTCCAATTTGAAGTACTTTGTGCCTGCAAATGTATTTACACTAATGATTTGCGTGAAGAAGGACGGGGACTCTCTGCAGTGCAGGGCTCTGCGGGAACAGTGGCCCCCGCCCATTCAGTCGGAACGGGCGATTTATGTTATCCTTTTGAGCGCGGATTAAGTGAAACATTTTTGCTGTTTGAATGGAAATGTAAGTTGTAAGGGTGGGGGGGAGCAGGATTGGAATGGTCCAAAAGGAGGGTGTTTCGAGGAATTGAACTGAAATGCGTGTGCCCTCTTTGTCTCGAACACTCACTTCGAGCGGCAGGGGGTTTTTAGTGTTGCTATGCGTCAGCACGTTCTTCCTGCCAGAGGGAACAAATCTAAAGGCACAGCGCCTTGAATACGAATGGGTTCTATTGACTCCGGATTAGGGACACGTAGGTCTTGGACAGAACGGACCTAAAGCTCAGCGAGGCTCGGATGAATTGTGCGTTTTGGGGTTCCAATAACTTCCCATAAGTTATTTCATTCACGAACACAAAAACGCTTTTCAGTTGCATGTCGAAATGTTTTTAAAGCAAGGCTCCGACATTCCGCATAAAAAGAGGCAATAATACAATTGCTAAACTTTTTTCATTTATGTTATATATTCAATAAATATTAATCAAAATTGTATAGCTTCAACAAAAACTTTAGTCTAAAATATAGTGGTTTTGCTTTGGCTTTAAATATGTAAGCGTTAAATTTCAATAAATTTACTTTGACACATATAAATACCCCCAAAATACTCGCATTAAATTTGAATTATTGTTTATGTTCTTACGTACGTACGCCTGTGAATTTATATATGCATATATAGAGTACGTAGTCTATATTTTATTTAAAGGACAACAAAATTCATACATTCAATGTATTCACGAATTATATTTCAAATTTTATTATTTATTTCCGCCTAATGATCTTATACTTCATCTTTTACCCTTTTCTGGTCATGCATCATATTTTAAAACGGTTAGACTCCAAGACTGTGTTCTATATGAATGGTACCACAGTTTCTATTGGTAACCGAAATAACTTCCTTTTTTTCTAAATTTTATCACCATTTTGAACCTATGGTATGTACATAAAAAAAAAATTCATCTTTACATTTTAAAAAATGCTCTGCTACAAATCGACAATTGTCAAAACTAAATTATTAAATTGCAATATATATGTAGGAATGGAAAGACCGGATTACTTTAAAATTAATTCACTTTATTAAGTATGGAAGAAAATAGCAAAAATGATAAAAAGTTCAATTAATTCGCTTAGGCGCAACGGGATTACTTCGACTGGCTACTGTTAACGACGACTACGACTGCTCTCCCCCGACTGACCGCTGCTAACTTCTTTTCTCCGAGTCGGTTTGGCCATCAATGTTACCCTGATATTAGAATTAGTCTTAGTTTAAGTTTATATTCTTCAAATATTAGAATAGCTTTTGGTTTAGTTAGGACAGCTATACTCCCTGTGAATCTCTACATATAATATATAAAAATAACCCGTAGTAGACTTAGTCACCGTAAAAATATATAAGGAGACATGTTCTTGTTTTTGTCTCCTCACTTCGCATGACCCTTTAAAGAACGGAATATACCAAAATCTTGTTTAGTTTAATTTTTTATTACACAATTTTGCTAAACTAAAATATTAAAAGAGTTTTGCTTGATTATTTTCTACCGAGAGGGATGTTTATCGTTTTCTGTATCTAGGTTTATAAATTTCAAAATTACTTTAATATTTTTGCTGAACTGAACTAAGTACTACTCGTATATGGTAAAATAAAAGAAACAAAATACTGGTTGTGCGACAATACTTCTAATATTTAAAAGTCTTATTACACAAATTTGCTTAATGCTTTATGAATATGGAAACAAGAGAGTACAGTATTTGTATATATTCAAAAGTGAGTTCCGTTCTTCTAAGGGATCGTATAAGTGTTCTTTTATATATTGTGTAAATTTAGTAATATATTCTTTTGAAAGGTCTCTTCATAATCTTCAAAACGTAGCATATAACATTTGATTAAAGTGTAAACATAGTTTTTTATTCGGATAGTTTTGTGCCAAATATTATAATCGCCATTTGCGAGAAGTTTTGTTATACTCCCAGTGGGAAATGGATGGTATACGCAATCGATGCTGTATTATATACTAGTAATAAGTAACAGATATTTTTTGCAATAAATCATCGATGACTTTTATATTGCGATCTCATTGGCGATAAGTGGTAATAGCTTCCTTTTGCCATTACACGTAATCAATAATAGAATCTAAGCAGTTCAATGCATGATGATAGAATCAATGCAGTTTAATGCATGATCAAATTAAAGAAATATAATAAAAATAATGATTAAAAAAGTATCTCAAGTCTCTCAAATTCTTCTCAAAAATTTTAATTAACCCGTGGATTTTGAAAGTGGTATAAGTAATATATTTTCAACTATTTCTTCAGTTAAATGTAAAAGTGTAGATAGTTCATGCTAATTTTTCAACAACTGGATTTGTACTTTATACTTTACTTTAGATAGAATAGCGACATAAATATTTAAATAAACAGCTCGTTTTCAACTGGCTAAGAGCGAAAATGATACACTTTATAATTTAAAACACACGTGTTACTCCAACCAAACTTGAACTAATAATGAAAAAGAAAAAAGTTATCTCTTCCTTGGTAATGAGTTAGCATTTCCCCTTAAATATGCCTTAAAACATGTGTTACTGATGGAGTCGATTCCCCAATTTCCCACTGGGACTTATATAAATTTAAAGAAAAACATTGCTGAAAGTCATTGTTTACTTGTAGAAGCTTACGATGAACACGCTTTTTCTGATTGTATGTGTAAAAGGTAGTTGAGGCAATTTAAAGGGGTTTTTTTCGATGTGGAAGACGCAGAATGTAGAGTAGAATTGAAGATGAAAAATTGTAAGCACTATTGGATGAAAACAGCACACAAACGCAACAAGAATTGGCAAAAACATTAAATGTTGATCAATCAATTGGCAGTAAACGTCTATATGGAATGGGAATTATTCAAAAATTAGGAAATTGAGTACCATATGAATTAACAGAAAGACGAATAGAATGTCGAAAACTAACTTTTGAATTGCTTTTTCAAAGACAACAAAAGAAAGAGTTTTCCGCATTAACTTGTGACTAGAGATAACAAATGAATTTACTATGAGAATCCAAATGTAAAAAATGTTGGGTACGGCCCGGATTGACGCTGGTCAATCATAGCCAAAAATAAATATTCATTCTGATAAGGTTATGCTCTATATTTGGTGGGATATGAAAAGCGTATTAAGAGCTACTTATATCTTCTAAAACTGTTACTGACAAAGTCTGTCGACGACAACTAATACGTTTCAAGTTAGGAGAATAGACACAATAAACTGATTTTGCAGCATGACAATACAAAACCACATACTGCAAGCGTCATTAAAACCTACTTAGAACGACAGGACTGGGAAGTTCTATCGCACCCCTCATATTGCCATATTCGCCAGACATTGCTCCTTCGGATTACTATTTATTCCGGTCGATGCAGTCAGCCCATCAAGACGTACTATTCAAAATCATATGAAAGTATCAAAAATTGGCTTGACGAATGGATCGCTTAAAGACGATGACTTCTTCAGACAGGGAATCCGTATATTGCCTGAAAGATGGGCGAAAGTTGTAGCTTCTGATTGAGTATACTTTGTCTAATGTACTACATTTATATACTAATTTTAGCCAAAAAACGAATCTTACTTTTGCATATACCCAATTGATTCTTTCCAACTCACAGCAATTGATGTCTCACTTTTAATAAATTTAGCAAAAAATAAATGAATACAATGAAATATTTTTGCGAGAATTTAAAAATAAGAACTTGCCATGACAAAGTTAAAATAAATGACAAATGGTAAATAGTCATAAAATTGTGAATAGGTCAAGAGGTCTTGTATTATATCACTCTCAGCTCAATTTCTCGTCGATAAAATACGTTTCTTCAGGAATATAAATTTATTTAAAAAACACTTTTCAACAAGACGTCTGCAAAACGTAGCGAAGAGATGAGCAGTGGGACAGATGAGAAAGTGTAAGGAACTCCAGAAATAAATTACCGGCAGATTCGGGGTGAATTTTAGAAAATTCAATTCGAGAATGTTGTGAAGCTGCATATAAATATAAAAACAGTTTCCGAACCCCTCCGTCTGCTTTGTATGCTGGGATAAGACGAACTCCAAAGATATGAAAACATGCAAATCACGCGCAAGCCAAGCATCGTCTTCAAGAGGGAGTGGAGAAATTTCTTTTCAGATATTCGGCGAAAAACCTGTTCTTCGAAATCATCATCATCATCTGCAGTGCCACTGACATGTCTTCACCGCTTAGCTTCAGAAGTAGGTGCTTTCACCTACCCAAACCCCGAATTTTTCGTCCCTCTCCTCAATCTATTGCGCAACATTCTCAGCCGCTTAAATAAATAATGCCGGAGCTTATTACAAACTTTTTACGAGATGAAATCTTACCACTTTCCAGTTTCGTACCTTTCTGCAATGAATGGGCCAGGGGTGCCCCAAAAGAAGAGGTCGGCAGCTTGGTAGCAACCTCTCTTCTTAAGGTTTGGATAAAGCCCCAGGGACATCCTCACTTGATTTTGTCTTTTGTTTTAATTAACTTCGCATCCGCCGCCCTTGAGAGGTTTCCAGCCAAGCCAAGCATCGGATGACAATCTCAATCGAGAGCATTTTTAACCTAAGCCCTTCCCTTGGCTGATTGTACCTCTAAAATAAACTGGGTCTAGTTTAATTAGCTGTTATCGCTGTACAAGACCAGCGGGAACTAGTTAATTAATAAAAACTACAACTTTAAACTTCCTAGCTGGGCTAGATGGTGTTTGGGAGGATACCATCAAAGTCCATCTATTTCAATGTTTTCTCACCTGTCTCCTGATTCTACCTAGTTGTACAATTTTCGGTAGGGTATTCCGGCGTGACTCATAAAAGACAAAATTTTCAAAGCAGCAGAGCACACAAGTTTACCCTAAAAAGTTTGAAAATAAAATTTGCTGTAACCTGAAGTTGATCACGGTGTTTTCCAAGAATCGAGATAATCCTGAGCTTTTGCAACATTCCAGGGGGTACAGCCAAGATAGATACATACATACATACATACTTAAAACGTGTAAAGGATGAACCTGCGGCGCCACAAAATTATCCCACACACAAACGTGACAACCCGAAGAGAAACCGCCTTAATTTGAAACTTGGCAACACGCCATGCATTATCCATGCCATTTCTTAAATGAAATAAAACAAAAAAAGTATCGTCGAGTTTCTTAAAAAGGCAGACACAGGAAAAACAAAATAATTCATTTCAACAAGATTATCTGCACTTTCTCTTGCCTACCAAGACAGTATCCAAACACCATTTTAAAGATTTAAAAACAATTATTTCAAAATACGTGAAATATTGTCGTACTTTATGGGAATACATTGATTTTTAGGGTTCCGTAAATCCTTATAAAATCGCTTCGTTGTCCGTCTGTCTGTCTATCTATCAAGACTCTCCGAGGAACGCGTGGAGGTATCAAGATGAAATTATTAAGTCATTAAGTATGAAATGTCCGATTTTGAAGCAAAAGATTAGTTTATTATTTCAGAATTAACAAACAATGCAATTAATCAAAATAGGCACCTAAACTATCGACACAGTTTTGCCATCTTAAGGGTAGCTTATTTATTAAGCCTGCAGCGAAGAAACTTCTAGGGCGAGAGGTGATGATATCCCAAAAGACGTTTTGCACAGCTTCTTGAGAATTGAATCTTTTTCCTTGTAAAATGTTATTCAATGCCTGGAAGAATTGGTAGTCAGTTGGTGCCAGGTCTGGTGAATACAGTGAGTAACCAAGTCCAGCTCTTGTAATTTGAACAACGTTCTTTGCGCGATATGTGGTCGAGCGTTGTCTTGCAAGAGGATTGGCCAGTCTCTATTGACCAATCTCGGCTTTTTAATCGTAAGTTCCCTTATCATCTTGTCCAACTAATCGCAGTAGACATCCGCTGTTATAGATTGACCAGGTCTCATAAAGCTGTAGTGAACAATGCCTGCGGTGGACCACCAAACAGACACAATTAGTTTTTTTTTTTTTTTGATGAATATTTAGTTTCGGGCTATGTTTCGGAGCTTCTTCTTTATCCGACCATTGTGCTGAACGCTTGCGATTGTCAAAAAGAATCCATTTTTCATCACACGTGATAATGAAGTGTAAAAATGGTTAGCCCTTACAACGTGACAGCAAAGAAAGGCAAGCTTCGAGATGATTTCTGTATATTTTGACGTTCGTTTAATTCATGAGGAACCCATCGATCCAGCTTCTTTATCTTGCCGGTTTGTTTTAAATGGTCCAATATTGTTGTTATATCACATAAAAAATATTTTTTTTGCGATTACAAACTTACGGGTCAATTGCAATCGCTGTCGCAGGTAGACCCTTTCAAACCAAAGAGAAATTGGATCTTATGTCTCTCAATGACAGTGAACTTAGAACACAAGATGAAACGGAAAAGTATGTCTTCTTGTTTTCCTTTTTAATAATTCTAATTTTCAGTAACTACTTATTAAATAGATAGGGTAAAGTAATGCAATGGCATGAAGCCCACAAGGCGCGAGTTCTATTCTCACTTGTCTGTCTTTTTTTTAAATATTGGTTTTGTTATTCTAGCGAGTCTGCAAGAAAAGGACTGGGGCTTTCTTTATGTTAGTAAAATCAAGAATAACGGTCTTTTGATGACTTATCAAATAATTTTTTTAATACTTTGTATGATCTTTCGCGGATTAAATTAAATTTTGACAAGTATCCTAAGATATCGAGTTCGACCCACTCTCAACTATAGATGTACGTACAATTCATTTAAATTTAAAGCCGATATTGAATCATTTGCAAGTATTTGTTTCTGGTATTCATTTTGAAATCACTCCACATAACTTCCAACTAATAAAATGCAAAATCAATAAATATTGTCGTAAATAGAATAAATGGTAAACATAGTTTTTTTTTAAAACATTCCATAATTCCATACAATAAGTATCATTAAAAGTGACATTATAAATAAACAACGCAGCTCAATTTTTATTAATTTTTTCGAGTATTCTAAAGAATAAAATGATCTTGCTTTACTTTAATTACCCTTGTATCAAATACCACACACTGAAAGTTAATAGTAAATATTCGCTATATATCGTAATTCAGCAAAAACGCTTCGACATTTAACCGAATATGTGAGTTATTGTTACATTTTTGAATAAGGGTGATATGAAAAACATTATATTATATGTTTAAATTTTATTATATATTTCTTTCATTGGAATTAAAAACCTTAGCATTCTCTATTGATAATTTAAATAAATAATATTTATTCTTCTTTTGTACAACATATGCTTATAGTAGAGTTTATTAAAATATCAAATTATGAAAAAAGGGTACAAAAGGGTATAAACAAAAATTTTCAATTTTCAACGGATGTGTATCTACGAGGTATGGATTCAACTAATTGACGAAATCTGTTTGCTGGTATAGACTTCCAAGCTGATTTAATTATTTCCCATAATTGCTACATTTTGCGGTTTTGCTACAGAAACTACTTTTTTAACATCTACATATATTTGGGGTCGTTATCCTGCATGTAATACCGCCGTAGAGACATTTCTTTCTTAACAAATTGATGCATTTCATTTTATAATATGTTAACATAAAAATCTATGTTGATTTTTCCTTTTATGAAATCGATCGGACCAACCCCTTACCAAGGAAAGCAGCTCCAGACCATAAAACTACAACCACCATGTCTTACTGTTTTTGTGTGTAGACTAAACTCTCCTCTTCTTCAAGCCGTCCTTCGAACATACTTCTGACATTCAATAGACTCAAAAAGAACTACTTTTGACTCGTCACTCCATAAAATATTTAAAACAATTTGCAAGAGGGCCGTATTTCGTGTTCTCTAGAAAATCATAAGCGATTTCGTATTTATTTAATTATGTCTTATTTGTCTCTTATTAATGGCATCTTCCTAGGACGTCTAGATCTCCTCCTTTATGCAAGAGCTTCTAATTGATGACGTACTGGTTGAAAGATCAAAATCCTTTTTAATTTGTGTGGGCGTCTTAAACAGTTCCTTTTTTGAACTACTTATAATATTTTCTGTCTATATTTATGTTCTAAACAAAAAAAAAGTAGAAGATCTATTTAAATTTCCATGGATTGATTAAATGTTCATACAAAATACCAGCATAAGAGATTTATAAATTTCAGTAAAAAACTAGAGTTTTCAAAATTGCTGATTTTATATTATTATAAATCTAGATAGAGGACAATTGAATGTGATTTTCATAAAACTCCACTACTAAGTTCTCTCTGGATTTCATAAAGTGAAACGAAACACATCACATTTTGAGAAAGTCCTAATATTTGCCTTAGAAAGCTGGAGAAATAATTATACTAAATTTTACTGAATTCCAGAAGATTACAAAATTGAATATGATGTGATTGAATATGATTATGTGATATTTAGATAATATATCGCCTATAAAACGATATCCAATGACCGTCAAGAGCTAGTAGAATTAGATAAATTATCGACATCGTCCTTGGTTCATATAGTCACTTACCTTCCCAAGGAAAGGACAATGGAAAGTGATTAATTTTTAATGTGACTACCGACCCACATAAGAATCTACTGGGGGGCGAATGATTATGCAATTCGCTTTTATTGGTAAATAAAAAAATATATATATTTTATCATAAGTATAGGTATATTTCACAAGCATTTTACTTAGCTTTTGACTAACATAATCTCTGGTTAATGCTAGCTAGATGGAAACAAGAAAATCCTTAAAGTGGTCTTTGTAATTTCAGAAAATTAATTAGCAAACTCCTTCAGAGAAAGTCCTGCTGCAGGAGAACCATCAATCTGGCGGCGAACAATACATAGACTTAGGGTAAGGTCGAGGGATTTCGAAAAGATTTTTCAATAAGCGGCAGTCACCTGCTTGAGAAAAAGGTGCTTGGATAAGAGAAGGATCTATTCCTAGTAAAAGGTACCTTAGTGAATGAGCGGTTTGATGTGTTAACAGTATGTCCATCACGTCTAAGTGGCCCTGACTGAAGCTATAGCTCCCATTTCGGTCAATATTTTATTCGTTGGACTAACAACAAGCCGGGGGCTAATCCCGCTGGTCGCACACTCAGAGCAAGAGAGCCCTACTCAATCCAGTCGAACTCCTCGTAAGGTTTGAAGAAGCGACAGATGAAGAAGTATATATCATTCTTGACTAATGCCTTTTCGATTCCTTCTTCATCACTGAAATTCAATTCTTTTCCTCGTGAATAAAAAATATAGTCTATAAATAAGCAAGGAACTCTGCTGTCATAAACCGTCCACCCCATTGGCCATTGTTCGCGGTGGGAGGTGAAGGTTAGGCGGAACTCCGCCCGCACCATATACCAATATATGCGTCTGGACTAGCGATAAACTGTTTAAACATTCACAAAATGAATTCTTCACAACAAAAACTGTATATAAGATTGAATAAGTCCTTTTCCCATTCTATTTGCAGATTTAGCCCGACGAGAGCCCCAGCTCCTTGGGATGGCATCAGGATATCAGACAAATACAGTCCAGTCTGTCCACAGAGGTTGCCGAACATCCAGAATGAGACAACCGCCTTAGAAAAAATGCCCAAGGGACGCCTCGAGTACCTTAAAAGGCTTCTGCCGTTTCTGCAAAATCAATCAGAGGACTGCCTCTACCTGAACGTATTTTCGCCCATTCACGGTAAGAAGGTGCACGAAATGGAAGGTGTATGGATGCTCAGATACTCAGATTCTATCTTGACACACATATCTGATGGGAAAATGCATTTTTAATGAGCGCAGATAGGACGATGTTACGCAGGGAGAGGCCGACGGAAGGGGCGGTTCGCTCCGCCCATCCAGGCCCTGACAATCTTTCCGTAAGTGGTGCCTCTAGAAACTTAAAGACGGATGAAGGGGTTCGGGAGGTAGGTGGATATTCTTCCAGATCTCCGGGCCCTAAGGCTGCTTAAATCGGAAATTTAATAGGTCAGCGCGAAAAGAAGCCTTTCGACGGGATGAAAAGGCCGTCAAACTCCCCCGGTGAGGACGTGAGCCTCGTAAATTCTTGTGAAAGGGAATTAAAGTGCTTTTCAGCCACTTTGAATCCTTCAACAGCACCGACATATGAATGTGTCGCTTGGAAAATAAAATTCTTCGAAAAATTGTGTGATAAGGGCGCCTTCATACCACATGTCTTCTCTTCTTACCCCCACACGACGACTCCCACAGATTTCTGCACAAGACCCAAGTGATTTTATAATCCCTTCACTGCACGAAGAATGATGCAGCTGAATATATTTTTAAGGGATTTTTCTTCGTCATACAAAGGCGTCTTTATCCTTTTCACTTTTTTAATATTCCTCCCCTTGAGCCTTTGTTCCAGGATATCTCAACGGCAATTTGTCCTACCGAGGACGTGCCAACTGCTCCGTTTTAGGAGACAATATCTTCCCTTCTCGACGACGGGATGGTGTTTCTCACTAGTTCTAAGATGCGCAAAGACATTAAAAGAATTAGAGAAAGGTGACAGGAAAATTGCTTTTAATTTGTGACAAATATCAGTTTACTGTCCATCTAGAAAATTCTATATAAAACTTGTTGCAGAGTTTAAGCAATATAGTTTTAACATTTTATATATTGAGAAAGATAAATTATAAAATTGTTCATTCTTAAATGGTAGTCAGAGTTTGAAAAAAAAACATTCATTGAACAGGACATGTGATTTTATTTTGAAGCTATACATAGAGTGTGATTTGTAAAGAAGTGTTCAACATGTGCCAATTGATTCCTTACAGTATTCTGATCAGCATTCACGATGAGCAATTTATTCGTAAAATCCCTCGTTCACCCCTTTTTTAACGGCTGAAATATTTTCGTGTGTGCAAAGAGGTGAGCTCATATAAAACGTAATAACTTCTGTTTGAAACAAATTAGGACAAGGCTTTGAACATTTGAACAACATCTAACATGTCTCGGTTCATTGGCAAATGTGACAGGTATGAACGTTAAAACTTTTAAAAATGTACCTTGTTATCCTCCGTCCTTAAAAATTTCCTTAATAAGGATATGGTTTAAAAAAAAATTTAACGAATAAAATATCGTCAACGTCCTCTAAGGACGCAATATGAAAGACGAAATATCTCGTTAAAATATAGAGATGAGATATCTCGTCATCCGCTCGCAATGTGTTAAACGACCGTCTGAGCTAATGTCTGAGCTTTGAGTTTTGGAATAAACGTTAAAAATTGTGCACTTTTCCGGAACTTTATTTGCATCAATTAACTGTTATTTATAGTTGTTCTTTAAGTGCAGTATACAAGTAATATTAGACATACTAATTACAATATTACTAAAATGCTGAAATAGTGTTTACAAACAGGAATTTGCGATTTTAAAATGTAAATAAATGTTCAAGTCTCGCATATGTTTTTCCCAACCTTTCGGTCTCTAATATTTGTGACAGATGTTCAAATTATTGTTATGCGTCAGTGTTATAATAATAATTGGAACATCTGTCAGTAAAACGAATTTTCAGACTTTTAAGATTTTGAATTAGAGTTAGAGATAAGGTTTTACCAAGTTTAAAAATTTATAATGTTCCATAGGAAAACTCAAAACTTTTATAACTTCGATTTGGAAGTCGATCCGCCTGTCCAAAAATTTTATTTATAGTTTATATAAATGTTAAGGTTGATAAGATAGAAATAACTAGATATTTATTGTTAACAAACTCCGTGCGGATTTTAAGTATAAACCGCCACTGCTCCTGTTCACTTATATCAGTAGCTCCGGGTCATCAACAGTTTAAAAAATTACGATAAGATTGCGCAAGGTAGATTTATTTTGCTCAAGGTACAAATACATTGGTAATTACCCTAGTTTTTATGCTGAATTCGGCTTAACAACTTCACTGTCTCCATATAATGTTCTTTCGGTTCATCCCTCACTCATCATCTTTTTCCTGATGACATTGTTAACTAAACCTTTAAGTTACGAAATATCATAGAAAAAACGTTTCTGCTACTTTTAATATTTTTAACACTTTTCATTAATTTGTGACTCATATAGACTCACGAACGTAACGCAAAAATTTTTTTATTACAAGTTCGGTAAGTTACTGTACCACAAAAATTTCTTTAATCCAAGTTCTGTGCGTTACTGCAGCACATTCAATTTAAAAAATATATTCGAAAATGGGTACTAACAAGAGTCATATTTGACTCATTAACGTATTCCAAAAGACGTATATAACTCATATATGACTTATTGGACAGTCAAGTTGTTAAATTGATAAAAATCATATCCATTTTCATCGTTTGTAAGGCTACAAAATCCACTTCTGGAACCCATTTTTACATAATAATTGAAATTTAATAAGGTTTTCGAAAAGAATCGAAAACAGGAAATTGCATACTCGTATATAAAGGATCCAATAAGGACTTCCGAACTTTGACAGTTGATAGCGGCCATATTTTTGAAGCTTACTATATCTGTCAAATTGGCTGTCATTTATTCAGTCTGTTTTGCCAAATCACCACCATGGACGGATATAGCATTCAACAACACGTGCAACAACACGATAAAATTGTTTTATCAAAATGGGTGTTCTATTCGGGCAACATTCCGCCCGGTTCGCCCAGGCCATCGCCGTCAACCGCGAGCGCTACAGGTCAATGGTTACCAACCTCTTTTGACCTGAATTGGATGATATGGACACCAACAACATGTGGTTTCAACAGGACAGCGCTACGTACCAGACAGCTCATGCCACATTGGACATTCTACACGAGCGATTTGAGAGCATGGTCATCTCACGTGGAGGTGATGTGAACTGGCCACCGAGATCGTGCGATTTGACCCCGTTAGACTTTTTTTTGTGGGGTTTTCTTAAGTCGCAGGTCTATGCGAATAAGCCAGAAACCAGAGCGGCCCTCGGAGCTAATATAACCCGGCCCATCGGTCAAATCTACATCTATCTTACACACACTTTGTTTGTTTTAAATTTAAAGATAGGAAGCAAAAGCGCTGAGTTTGTTTCTGAGATAATTTTGTTCTTAAGAGCTGAATAAGAGTAAATGAGAATGTTTTAAGAAAATCATGCTCATCATTCATGTCTTTAACCTTTAGGTATAAAACTGTCCCGAAAATGAATTCAGCACGGATCTTTACATACCGTACTTAAATTAAAGCTGAACGTGCAAATTCCTAGATACAAATTTAAGAAAAATTATTAATTGTCCTAAAGAAATTCTCATTATTTCATTTTCTCAGAAAACATAAATAATGGAATAATATCGTTTTGAAAAGATTCTCTTCAAATCATTGATATCGTTGTAAAAAGCACAAATTGTTCAACAGCACAAAATTGGAATTTATGTTCAATTCCCAATTTTTCCCTGATTACCTTCGCATTTTTAGATAATGCCCTTTTCGAAATTGTACAAGCAATTTTGAAGTTTTTTAACTGGTAGTGTCCCAAGTTCCAGGTACTCCCAAAAAGCAATCGGATTACTTTGAATGGCTCGAAGATGTCCTTGCCTTGACCGAAAAATCTTCCTTTCTGAGAATTTCATCTTTTATTTTCCCGCTTCTGTACGTTTTGAAAATTTTTGTATCCAATCATCCATGCGTGAATAATCTCATTCAGGAGTCCCAGCTGTAAACAGCCGGAAGGGCGCCTCGGGCATAGCAAAAAATATCCACCTGCATGACTCGTCATATTCGTAAAAAGCGAACACCATTCCCACGGGATCGCATTGGAATCTTTCAATGATATTCCATTTTGAAGGTGTTTATGTCACTGTCCTAGCAACATAGGGACCAGGACTGGGATGGGAATTCAGTGCGCGACTCCCCCGCCCCGGCATCCAGTCAAATTACGGTAGATTCCCGCTCAAAGGATTCTAAAAGGATTTCCTTTCACATACATGAGTAATGCGCGCTGAATACGGGCGCTGACAGTAATGGGGGACCGCATATTGCCACTTTGAATATTTTATCTGCCTTTAATGTCGACCATTAAGCATTCATCCTGCTCAGATAAGGATCTTCGCCCTTTTTCCTTCTTTTCATGCAAATTCTGCGCCCACTAGCGGCCACTTCAGACAAAAAGCTGCCAGTCATCGTGTTCCTGCATGGGGAGTCTTTCGAGTGGAGCAGCGGGAACCCCTACGACGGCACCGTCCTCGCCAGCTACGGGGAAGTGGTCGTGGTCACTCTCAACTATCGATTAGGGATTTTAGGTAAGTACCCTTCTCCCCAAAACCTGAAAGTTTTGTTTTCAACTATTCCTGCTGGCGCTCCAATTTAGGGTTATTGCACTAATTTCCGAACAGACCCAACTATCCAGATTTTATGGACTTAAATGGAAAGCAAAATGATGAAAATACTACTCAAATCTGCGCATATAATGAGAGTACTCGTACCTACTTTATTTTGTTTTTTTTTTTCAATTTTTTATTATATTAAAGGGTTGCAGAATTTTATAAAAATTTATTATTTTATATTGACTTTGTAAAATTAGGCTTCAGGAAACAATACAAACAATGTTAGGCATGTGAAATTGGTCGATTGCACTTCTCATCAGAACACAAATTCTTCGAAAAGTATCGGTGATAAGTGGCCACGAAAAGATCAGTTGGTAAGAGCAGCGGATTCCTGTCACCTGGTCAAGGTCATTGCTTTTTCGAGTAATTCGTGCATGTGGTTGGTTGGTTGGTTGCTGTGGCTGCCTAGAAAGGCACACTTAGGCCAATTTTGGCCCATTGTGTTACCACATAGCGCAGGAGACCATGGTTATTCGTGGGATTCGAACCCACAGCCTCTGGGACGGTAGGACAGCGCGCTAACAACTGAACTATCAGAGGCCCCGTGCATGTGACGTACATATAATTTCAATTTGTACTTGTTTTTAAAATGAAATCCAAAATAAATCCCTAGCAATCTCACAAAAGGCTTAGATTTCTTTAGTATAAATTATAACATTAAAAATCTTATAAAAAAATACTTTTAAAGTAAATTAAAATCAGTGATGAATTTAAAATGAAATAATGGGTTGGTTTACACAAAATTTGCAACATAAAAAATATATTAAAATTAAAAGTTTAAAAAATTAGGTTAGTTTAAGTTAAGTTGGTGTGGTTGCCTAGAAAGGCGCACTTAGGCCAATTTTTCGTAAATTGTGTTACCACGTAGCACAGGAGACCATAGTTATGCGTGAACTTCGAACTTACAGCCTCTAGGATGGTAGACCAGCGTGCTAACAACTGAACTAACAGAGGCTCCTTAAAAAAAATAATTACAAATAAATTACAATAAAACTACCCATCAGAGGTTGAAATATCGATCGCCACCAACACATTTCCTTTAAACATATGGATAATAAAATGAAAGTCATGAACAGATTATTAGGTTCTGATCAGTCAGTTAGTCAGACCAATTTTTATATTTCACAGCTGCCTAATGTGGAGTTGTTCTTTTGAAAAGTATTGATTGGTTAAATACCGGTTATAGATATTCAATTAATGAAGAAAACATGTCGAAAAGGAAATAAATCTTTTGATAGCTAGTAACTAATAACATTACACAAATTTCAGTCAAATTTATGTATACTATAAAATTTATCGAGGTTGTACATAAAGATAAATATCAAAAACATAGAATCTGAATAATAAAAGCTAAACTAGAGTAACTAAGTTAAAAAGTATTATATTAAATTATAATAGTAATCATACATTGTAAGATTTATTCTTATGATCGGAAACAAATATATTCAGTTCTATGCATGATACATTAAAATTTATGTCAACACACACCGACAGGTATTTTAAAAATTTCCTAAGTCCTGAATAACCAGTACTTTTCCGTACCCTTTAAGAAAATTCTAAAAATAGTCAAATAGTCAACTTTATTTTTAAATATAAAACACACGTCAACAAACGTTCAAATAAATTAAAAGGAGCTTGCAAAAGCCGTTTTAGATTAAAAAAAATACTTAAATTGAACAAATTTATGAAGAAACCTATGTTTAAATTGTGAGTGAATACGAAAATTTCACTATACTCTCTCCAGAGTATTACCAATTTTCGTAAAATACTCATAAATTTATTTTAATTACCTTCAATTTTAAATAGTTCTTCCATTTGAAATTCCATTTCTATCGAATTATTTTAACTAAATAATACCAATAAAGCAATCAAAGGTAAAACTGTAATGGAATATTTAGAAATTTAAGATTTGTATTATGAAATTTCAATCTGAAATAAGCAGCAACCCATAATAATAAGATCACAATCATTTCAGGCATATTCGAATATTAAATTTGGAAAATATTTAAATTACTAAATTCTTTAAATTTTGTGAGTTAGTAATTTTAAAATGGCTTTTTTGCATAATTTATTAAAAAAATAAATTAAGAATAAAAATAGATGAGTTCCAAAAATTATGCATATTTTGAATGAACAATTACGGATATTTCAAGAATATAAATCTTAACAATAAATAATTAATTAATGCAATCGGTAATATAGGTAATTTGTAATTAAGACCAGAACAATAAGAAAAAATCTTGAATGTCCGAATGATGAGTGCAGTGACCCTATTTAATTTATTATTAATTAACCGGCTATCTCCATTCAACTGGATAGAACCTCTGATTGGCCAGAATTGCCATTTCAACAACTGTTTCCCTATATTTTCAGGCTTTTTAAATGCAAACCCCAGCCCCCAGATCAGAGCTAGAGTGGCCAATTACGGGCTGATGGACCAGATGGCCGCGCTGCACTGGGTCCAGCAGAACATAATGAAATTTGGTGGTGACCCGAATATGGTTACACTCGCAGGCCACGGCACCGGAGCCGCGTGTATAAACTTTCTTATGACGTCACCGACAATGGTGCCCGGCCTATTCCATCGTGCCATCCTCCTCTCCGGTTCAGCGTATTCGTCGTGGGCGATTGTCGAGGATCCGGTCATCTATGCGATTAAATTGGCGAAGGAAGTTAATTGCTCCATTCCGGAGGATTTAATTAAAAACCACGAACAGATTGTCGATTGCCTGCGCGAAGTGCCGCTAGATGACCTGTACAGTGCCGAAATACAGGCCCCCAACTTTCTGACCGCATTTGGACCCTCGGTAAGCCTCTAAAACACAAGCTCCCCTAGGGATTCATCCTTGGATAATAAGCTTTGATTTAATTTTGTAGGTGGATGGAGTCGTCATACGGCCCGGACACTCGAACGTGGACATTGACGAGCCAATGAGCCGCAGCCCAAAGCGCGCCCAAGAGAACTCCGGCAGATACGACGTGCTGTTCGGTGTCGTCACGGGAGAAGCAATTTGGAGATTCAGCGCTACGGACATCCAGAACGGCTTCGAGGGCGACCGTAGGGATAAAATAATTAGGACCTACGTTCGCAACGCCTATAGCTATCATCTCAATGAAATTTTTTATACGGTGAGTTTGAACAGCTTAAGATACTGCAATTACCCAAACATCTGGGAATTGGCCAAATTGATCTTATACCTGAGATGGTTGAATACGAGACTTTAAGAGGGATTTCTCTTTATATAGAAATATTTAAAAAAAAAAAAAAAAAAAAACTGAATCGAAACCACAATAATCTTTCATACCTATTATAAAAATCAATAGTTTTCGAAATTTTTAGTTTTTAGAAAACATATAATAAAGCGTCGACTATCCTAAACCAGGTGGAGGTTCCCCACACCAACAATTAACGCTCATTGACTTTTAGTTTTAGAAAATAACGCGAATTCTTCCTTAGGCTCCATCAAATCGTCTAGGCCTTTAAACTAATTTTCGTTGAATAATCGTTAAGTCCATGGGGAGTCTTAAATAAGTTTAGTACCTGAAGAAAACATACTAATCTACATGAGAATATTTTACGATTCATAAAATTAATGCAATGGACTGGCTCAAATTCCATTATGACCAGACAAATTACCTAGTGTCGTAGAACAGTGCACGCCACCTCATACCTATTCTGAAAACCATTCACCACAGCTTTTATTCGTTTTCGAGAACAAGGAACTTTTAAAAATTGTTTACAGCTTTGATATAGCGTGTAGGTTAGGTTGGAGTGGATGTCTAGAAAGGCACACTTATGCTATTTTTGGCCCATTGTGTTACCACGTAGCGCATGACACCATGGTTATACATGGGACTCGAACCCACCACCTCTGGGATTGTAGTCCAGCACGCTAACAACTGAACTACAAAAGGCCCCTAAAACGGAATGTACATACTTTTAAACTTTGTACAATTGAATCCCGCATTTAGCACTAAATCGCTGGTCAAATGAACGGTTGAACCCTTGATGAGATGTTTTAATTTCAATTTAATTAATGTGTAGGCAAACATACAATTTCAATTTAGGTAAACAATTTTACATTATAAGTGCTTTTAAAATGGGATTTATATAGATTAGTGATCACTATAAAATTTCATTGATTTAAGGAACACCTAAAAATAAAAAGGGAAAATTTACTTTAGATTTTTAGAAAAATCATATTTCATATTTTTTTGGTATAAGTTTTTTTATTCCTTTTATAATGCAGCACGCTAACCTTTAAGATTCCAACATAAACGCTACTTTTTTCCTTAGAAATATAGTCCACTTTTAAATGTTTGATGAAATATAACGACTACAAATTAATTTGAGTGAGCACTGCCTCAAATTTCTGCTTTATGTTTATATATGTATACTCCAAACTCTTAGTGGTAGAGATAACTTAATTTTCAGGTAGGTACATCTGGCCAGCACCAAAGAGGGGAATTTCCAAAAAGAAACCTCCGCTTAATGGGGATCTGTTTAAGAGATATGCTCCATTTTCCATAATGGGGCACTGGTGAACATTCCTGGCAGCTCGAATGACTTTGATGAAGCCTTCACCAGACCATTCATTGAGGCAAATTTCTTATATAAAAGCGACTGCTTTTCTGTGATTTTTGGCGTCGTTTTGTACAAGGTACGTTAATTGGAACCATTTTTTAACGAAAGAAGCAATTTAGAAATTGTCATCTGTGAAAGGACCAACAGCAATAAAGAAATGAAAGCATAATATGTAGGTTTAACGTATGAGTTTTTAATTTTGCAATATACATACAAATATTCAAAAATATTTGTGTGAACGACCATTTTTCTTTACATTCTATTTTTTATTTTGTCTTTCAATAAAATAAATTAATTAAACTTAATCAATCAGTTGAAGGTCACTTAACCTTCGTTTTAAATATACTAATAAAATTTCATTTCGAACTTGAGCAGTGATTGTTCAAATTTTATAATCTTATAATGAAATTCGCGAGCTTTACTACAGTAAAAACTGTTGAAAAAGGAGCGGATTGTGCCAAAAATACGCACAGTTTCGTTTAAACATGCCATTTTCTATTTAAATTCTCAATTTTTTGAATATGGTCCTAAAAATCAGCACATATTTAATTAACGCTGCAATTTTCCTAAAAAACTAACTAGCAATATGAAACTAATTTGATTTTGTAAATTCTTAACTTTGGAAGGGAAACAAAATCAGTAAACCAATCGTCATTTCATTTTGAACCGCTGCTAGCATGTCCTTAAATTATAGTTATGTTATATTAACACAAATTATTTAATATTTACACACATTTTATTTACTCATTTTTAGCAAAAAAGACTCCATATTTTTAAAATGGAGACTAGAGATTACGAAGTTTTACGTTCAATAACATTCGAAACTTTTTAGGGTTCAATACGTCCGAATGAAAAAACGGAACCCTTACAGAATCACTCGTGTGTCTGTCTGACAGTCTGTCTGGACCATTATGGTACACATATAAATTTCTGGACCACATATATGATATACATATAAATTTTTGTGACCCAAACACGGACGTGCAACGTAAATAAATGAATATTCAATATAGGGGTAATTTTTGGGGGGCAAATAAGAAATTTAAAAAAAACACGATACCGTGTGACATATCAAATGAAAGTGCTTTTTGTAAAATTGATTTTTTTATAATTTTGACCTACAATTTTGAAAAAAAATACAGAAAATAGTTCTTTACTAACAAGAAAACCTATAAGAAGTCTATGGTCTTAAATAAATCCGAAAATCATTAATTTGTAGTTATATTCCACAAAACTATATATATATAAATATATATTTTTTTTTTTTGTGATACCAACATACATTTGCAGTTGGTGAATTGACCATGACGTGGACGATATATGGAGGGAAAATTGTTTATATAAATAAATGATAAAATGATAGACTTATTACGTGATAAATGATTCCATTTAAGTGGACTTTAACTACTTATTAACAAGGTATTGTAAGTTAATACGGTACGGAACTCTCAAGGCGTGAGTTCTACTCGCACTTATCCGTATTTTTTATATATAGTTTTATGAAAAGCATGCCAATAATGAAAGTATCTTTGTTTACTATTGTTGGCAGAATTCTATGGACCATTTCGGAAAAAAACAGACAACAGTTCTTTTATATAAAACTAATATATACCGCCCTAAAGTAGAACTTCAATAAAGCTATAATACCGCGAAAAGAATGACGTTTTTACTAAGATCAACTCCTAGTTATTTTTGTCTGTTATCAATTGAATTTTCCGAAGCTGCAGTTATTGATGATTTTAGAGATACCATGTTTATAAAAAAAAATATTATTAAATAAATAAATATCTACACTACTATGTAAATATCTATACTAAATGTAGCCTAGGATATCAAATGCAGAAATAAGCATGGTAGGATAAGACTTTTATACCTTATCAATAATAAAACCAGAAACGGATTGGAGGTTTTTTGAATCTGAAATTGTTAGGGTCATCTTCTTACGAAAATCATATTTTTAGGCGGTTATTACAATTATATTTTTCAACATTCGAGAAAACGGCTCTGAATTTAGGCTAATTTAGAATAGTGATTTGGGGAGTGAGGCAGTAAATTTACTAAAAAACCGCTTTAAATACATATTTTTCATATTCATAAATTGTTTATTCAACTCATCCCAATGAAACTCGGTCATCCAGATATGTACTTAGTACCGAATTGAACAAGTTAATTAGAAATATGTTTGAAATTCTATGGGGTAACACTCATCAATTTTTGTCCCATTGGGGATGGTTGGGTGGCATCGCAACATGCCAGCAGTGATGAGATGAGATGATACGTCATCGAGCAAATGATGTAACTCGGATTGAGGCCAGCCTACATCGATAAAGTAGCACTTGAGCGTTCTGGAATTTCATTTCCAAGAGACTTGAACAGAATGTTTTCCTTACAAATCTGGTGATTCCATAAATTGCAATGCAGAGGAGTATCCATCAGCCTCAAATGCTCCCCGCTGCTGCGACGAATGATGCTATTTTCATAAATCACCTCCACGCTGCATGTTGTCTCTGCAAATGCAGTTGAACAAACATGGCCCGACTGTGCGTACACACTCCCACGATTATTCCCTCCCTGAACCGGGTCATATGTACCCAGCGTCAGCTTCTTCAGCAAATTTCCCATCAGTGAGTAGTCCAAATTTGCTTGTATCGATTTCAGATTGTCAACGAATACACAGACTGGGAGAGGACATCTCAGCATCCCATCAACACGAGGGACACAGCTGTTGCGGCCCTGTCCGATGCACAGTTCGTGGCTCCCCTGATCCGGACTGGGGACTCGCTCGCCCCGCCGCCCTCGCCGTCCGGCCAGGACAAGACGGGCCCCAAATGCTACTTCTACGTATTTGACTACCAAACAAAGGATGGTGACTATCCGCAAAGGATGGGCACTGTGCACGGCGAGGACCTCCCGTACATTTTCGGAGCCCCACTAGTCGAGGGATTCAGCCATTTTCCGAGCAATTACACTAAATCTGAAGTTGCCCTTTCTGAGGCCGTTATGATTTATTGGACCAATTTTGCGAGGACCGGGTAAGTGTTTCTAGGGTATGCTTGTCCCCGCGCGTTCGGATTCCCATTCCACGCCCTATTCCCTCCCACTCCAAGCCTTGATTTATCGATATATCTATAATTTTGCAGCTCCAACGTAATCCCACCCTCCCGGACTCATTCATTCAGATCGTAACTCTCACACACATGAATGCACTTCGCCCGGAAATGTGCCGACACCTTTAAATTTTTGGCCGCGTTTTTTTTTTATCCCATTCAAATTAAAATCCCTAAAAATCTGAGATTAAAAGGGAGCAGTAAAACGATGACATAGCGAGATAAACGTTTTTAATTAAGTTTTGGATTTAGTCTCCGGGAAAAAAAATTGTGGGGATGCGGCACGCCACCTTGGCCAATTTATTTTGAAAGCACCCCAGATTTAGTGCAATGCCATCGTACTGCTATTGTTGACCGAGGACAAAATATTCTGCTGAGCCCCAAATGGGGATCTTTCATTGTCCTTGTCCAGGAAAGTGCAGTATTGATAGCACTGCGGTGTAACTGATGCAGCGCTTGCAGTCTTTCATTCGAATCAAATAATTTTCTTACAGCTTAGAGGACAAAGAAAGATGCATTTCGAACAAAAAATAAACATTTTTTTACAAATTTGATATACAACACTAATTCTGCCACGAGCAAGTGATTAATTCTATAGCCATAATTTCATACTATATTACAAATTTATATTTATATTTATATCCTTGTTTACGCGAAAAATATAATTGAAGTGTACAAATTGTGCACTATATCGGGAATTCAATAATATCAATATATAGGGTGTTTCAAATTGCACGGTTTTTTTTAAGAATAAATAAAATATAGATGGCGCACTGAATTCATCTGGATATTTTGACATTTAAAAAGTCATAAAAATGGCTTCGTACACGATATAACAACGCGTTCAAATTATTGAATTATTTTATGAAAATCAGCGTTCTGAACAACAGCTTATTTTTCTCAAAAAATCATGTTTTCCGATGAGGCACATTTTGAATTTGGTGACTATGTTAATAAACAAAATTGCCGCATTTGGGGTGAGGAAAATCCAAGAATTATTCATGAGAAACCTATGCATCCTAAACGAGTTACTGTTTAGTGTGCATTATGCTCAGAGTGTGTAATTAGACCTTATTTCTTCTGTAACTGTCAATGGTGATCGATATCGTCGGATGATATTTGGTTTCAACAGAATGGGGCTACACCTCACTTTGCACAATAAATAATTGATTTATTGAGAGAAAAATTTCCTGGACGTGTAATCTCAAGAAACGGTGATCTTAATTAGCCACCAAGATCATGTGATTTAACACCGTTAGACTATTTTCTTTAGGGTTATGTGAAAAGTCAGGTTTATCGACACAATCGATGCCTGCTTTGAAATATGAAATTATTCTATATAAGACAGTTGCCAAAATATTCTATAAATTTTACTTTCTACTGTTAGCTTACTTCATACAATTAATATTTCTATTATATAATGCATATATAAGGATTCAGCCCTTTATTTGAGTCCTAGCTGTACGATGTCTTTTCACGCTGCCATATTTTATTTACCAATTTTCAAAAATGCTCAAAATACCACTTTTTTTAGGTTATAACTATTAATTATCTAAAGAAGGTGACATGATAGATTTGTAAACTACGGAAAAACAAAAATGATATACTCGTACTTGTTCGCGTCTAACTATTATTTTTGTTTTACCTGTATAATTCAAATAAAGCAAATAAAGTTATGCATTTCCAGGAAATTCGTTTTATTATATGAACGTATATATGTGGAACAAAACCATTGAATCCATAATCCCCAAAAAAAAAACAAAGTCATAACCTCAAAATGTCGAAAACGCAAAGTCTTAAAAATATAAAATTCCAATTCTTGTTACAGTATTTGCCTCAAATCATAGAATTTTAGAAAAGAGATTCGACGGCGTTCATTTTCAAAAAAGTTATCTTATTTAACTCTTTATCTACGTAAGAACGTCTGCAATTTTTCTATTTAAAAGCGTTGTGTCTGCGTATCTAAATATTTTACACCTGAATGAAGAACTAGTAAATATACTTACTATACCCACTAATCATAATAACTACCTATACAACCACCAAAACGACGAAAATGAACTTTAATATCGTTTTATTTCAATTTCGTGGAATTTCAGTACTCTTACTCGTACAATACGAAATTAATGCCGATTAAATCTCAATGAAAATCTAGACGACTTTAGCTTAGTGATCATTTTGCATTCAACACATCCAAAAACCGTAAGCCATATATTAATGGTAATTTATAGAAATTTAAAACTTTTACCACCATTAGATATTGTGTAATTATTTACTTAAATTTTAATTAAAATCATTAGCTTTTGGAAAAACACGAGAATCTGAGAAATCAACAACAATAGGGATCCGTTCGGATCGAATCGAAAAAAGCTTATAAAATCTTCTTTTGAATTGAATAATTAATAATAAAATTCTTAAATTTGTAATAAATTCATTTTAGTTTCCTTTGACTTCAATTTAATTTTTCGTTCAAAGTAGTTAAAATAATTCGATAGAAAAAATCCATCAGGATTATTTTGAAGGGTTTTACGAAATAAACCAATTAAAATCAGAAGTAACTAAACTGAATTTATAGAACTTTATTAAAGAATTTTTATCCAAAAATTACTTTCGATTCAATCCGAATGCATTAAAGAATAGAGGCCCCAATAATTTAAAAAAAGATTTTTAGTCATTCTACCTTTGTTGTAATTCTGAATAAAATAACGTGGGTAAAGATGACGAATAATTATCATCATAAAATAATTTTATTATAAATTTCACCTAAATTTTACTTTGGGAGTGAAGTTCTTTGAAATATTTGATATTAAAATCTAGTAAAAACCAAAAATTCCGTTGAGGGAAAGTATCTGTGAAGCTTTTAAATGTAGGCATAATAAAATTAAATACTATTAGTGCTTCATTAAAAAGAAAACAAACAAAACTCTTTCAGCAATTTTCTACTGCTGAGATGGTAATTTGTACAGCTTTTGAGGTAGCCTAGTGTTTCGGGAATACAAAAATAAATATTTCCCTTCTCTTATAATAAACAAGTAAAATACCATTCCCTCGCCAATTGAGTCCCTACTTCAGCAATATTTGCGCTTATATACCAAAATTCTCCAACTTTCCCCCAAACAACCTCCTTACTTTCTCTGTACCCGAAAGGATCAAATGCAAATCTTATCCTCGAAAACAGCCCTAGCAAAACTTGTTTATTTATATACAGCTGCCCCTCTGGGAATCTAAGATCTAAAAATATATATATTTTTTATTTCCTTTCCAAAATAAAATGGAACAGGAACCCGAACGAGCATCATCGGCAGGATTCGGTGTTGCCGGCATCAAAGGAGAGAAATCGCTTCCGCAGCATCACCTGGGAGGAGTACGATTCGCTTCATCAGAAATACCTGGAAATTGGTAAGTCATAACTGCTCGACCTGTACGTGACCCACTGCCGCAAATAATATTTTTACGCTGACATTGCGCATTTAAAATGCATAAAATAAAGCAAAATGTTTAAAGAAATGTTTAAAATTCAAAAACGAGCAAAGGAACAGAGTGTGAGGTCAGGCGGGAATTTTTAAAGGCAAATAAGTTTCCCGCATAGTTTGAACTGATAATTTTGAACCAATAGAGGATAACCACTAATTATTGTATTTTTTTAATTTCGTTTCAGGCATGAAGCCCAGAATTAAGAATCATTTCCGAGCGCATCAGCTATCGATTTGGCTTCGGCTAATCCCGGAGCTGCATCGAGCCGGCATGGAGGACGTCATCGCCAGACACAATTTATTCAAAAACCACGACGACATGGAACTGTACGATGGACCCGTCAAGCCTGACTCATTATCCCGGCTGACCATGCTGGAAGACGTCCTAAAACGGAGATCCGGGAATGGCAGTGACCTAAACGGTGTGCTTAATGGTAAGGAAAATCGATTGTGATAGCGCACTGGTGTACAGATCTAAATACAGGGACACACCCTGGTGACTGGAAAATGTGGGGCAAGCTAGCGAAACAAGTAGTTTTTTTTTTTTTTTCATCCGTAGTCAGGAATACATGGAGAAGCCAGCAAAAATCGAATTGATTATTCGAAAATTCGATTTACTCGGATACATTGAATTCGTATCAAATTTCAAATTCCCTAAAAGCTTTCCTAAATGTAAGCACTTAAATTCAATTAATTAACAAATAACACAATTCATAGGTTTAGTTAATTCGTTATGGTATCGTATGCTATTTTTCGATTTACTGACGGTTTTTTGGCAAAAAACAGGAAAGGAAAAACATAATTTTATAGATTTGTATAATATTCTGTATATAATGGCTATAAATATCTATTAAAAATCAAATAAAAGATGTACGCCATAAGAAGTAGATATTATAATTGGTTTATATATGTACTAAAAACAGAAGTACTCTTGAAAGTTTTGAGACCATCATCCAAAAACGTATACTCCAAACATTACTATCCCCACCATTATGATATGGTTATAAAACACATTATCGATTTTTTAATAACCGTTTTGGAAAGTTGAATAAATTTTAATAAAAGTAAATACGGTGTTCTCAACATGAAGATAGCACCATTCGTGAACAAAAGTTGGGGATTGTGTTTATGTATGCTTTAAAAGGTATTCACCAAAATTGCAGCCATTTTAAACATGCAGTTGTTATTTAACAATCATTTGGGTGAGTCGATGTGAGTGTTTTTGTGAAAATAGAAAAAATCAGGTATCAAATAACAAAAACAGTATTTTTTCGCTTTTAGGTTAAGATATCTCGAAATCCTAACGTGATAGCACAATTGTGCGGTCGAATTTGGATTCAGCATAGAAAAATGCCGAAATGACTAGTAGTAATACTGATTATAACTAATCAACTAACCTTTAAATACGTGTATATATGCGCTTTCAAAAAAAGTTACTAAAAAGTAAGATGGACCATAGTTACCCTCCAACGCGTGCGTGTTGTACCCAGCTTTGGCCGAATTCATACAGCTCGTAGCATATTTATTTCACGTTTTTTTTTTACGACCAGTCCTTTCTGCCATAATCATATTGACGAAACCCGTTCCAAATGTTTCCTTCATTTTTTCCGGGTGTTGAACACCACTCATGAATTGGTCATGGCTCTGTAAAGAGCAGAATTTGTCATCAGAGGCAATTTCATAGTCCTGCAAAAACTACTAGCAAGCTTAATGTTACCCTTGCGAGGATAAAAGCTAGAAAAAAGCTCTACCATTTTCTGAGAGTTCACCCGAGCTATGGCGCCCAGAATTAGCCAAATTAGCTAATTTCGCTGGCTACTTTAAAGTTGGCTGTTAGGAAAAGTCCGCCCTTTCAGCTCCCCACAATGCAAAGCTGATTACGTAAGTGATTTCAATAGTTTCTAGCTGTACCCAGCGAGTTTTGAGGAACTCAGAGAAAACGCTCCAGCAATTTTATGCTGACAAAAAACGTTTTCTACGAATTGAATGAATTGTGTCAGCAGCGGCAGAGTTTTAGGTTTTTGGGGGGTATGAGCTCAGAGCTAACTACTTAGTTAGCTGGGCTACGAAATTTGTTCGTATTGTTAAATTTTTTGGAAGAAGATACTTTCTGCTGGCAATATGCTGTTAAACAAAAAAAAAAAAGGAACAGCAATAGGGGCTGAGTAAGGAGCAAATTCGAGTGAATGGATTAGTTAAAGTCAAGGGAATTGCGTTGCTTCCTGGTAGGATTAAATTTGCACAAGTTGCTAATGACGTTAGTTAATAGCTCAGTGGCCTATTTTCCTCCAAGTACTCGGGGTGTTGAATGTTTCTTTTGTAGAAAGAGAGTGGGTGGCAATTTTACCCAGATACGAGAAAAATACAAATTCAACTTCCCATAGGAACAGTTTTGATTATACAATAAAATGAATAGAGGAACAGTGTACTCGTTGTCACAACCAATATTAACCGAAAACGAAAACCTTTAAAGAAAATCTAATCTAATTCAAAAAATGTAAAATGTGAGTAAATTTTTTTAATTAGTAACTCTGATAGATCCTATAAGGTTTCTTTATTTAACACATTTTCGTTAGAAATGTTAAAAATTGTTTTCGTATTTAACCAAATTTTTTGAAAGATGCTAGTTGTCCCAATAAATATGGGGTTGTTTGTCACAGGTAAAATAGCCTCCAACATTTTCACTTTTCATTTTTGCATACTTATGATGGGAATGAAGGTCCAGCCAAAAAGCCTACCTTATTGTTTTATTTACACCCACGAATAATACCAAGAAAGAAAAATGAGGAAAACGAAGCTATTTGCTTGTGTAGAAATGTGGTCGGTTCGCTTGTTTACTTGGGCTCAAGATAAATGTGGTAGGAAAAGAGATTTATTTTATAGCTGGCTAAACTGCGATTCTGACAAAGATAAAAATCTGTGAAACTTACCTTAAGTTGATTTAATGTGTCGTTTTTTTGTTTCCATGTTAGAATATCGTTATGCATATATTTTGTCCAAAAATATGACAAATACTGTAAAAAATATGTATTATTTCATATTTTCTTGAATGTTAATTTTGTGACAACTAGTAACACGTCTCCCCTAATCGCAATAAGTTTCATCCAAGGCATTGGTCCATTACGAATGTTTTTAGTGTTTCTTTCTGAAACTGAATTACTGGGTATTCTGAATCTGAATTACTTCTGATCTCAGTCATTAGGCCTTTTAGCCATTTAGACTAACTAAACAAAACTTTTTTGAGATCAAATAGGTTTAGCTTTTAATTTTTCAATTGCTTTTTATTTTTTCCAAAGCAAATATAAAAATCCAACTTAATTTGTTCTTTAACATGAGTACTTGTAGAGTTAAAAAAAACTTTTTGCTTGTTGTTGCAATTGTGGAATGAAATAAAAAGCGACAAAACTAACCACCCCCCAAGTAGGTACATCGGTATACATATAAAGTATACTACTTCTAATATTAAACAACAAGAAGTAAACAATAAACTAATTTACTTTTGCGCCGGAAAAGGTTAAGGGAATATTTAAAAAAGAAAAACACGATTTAAGTTTCAAATATTTGTTTGATGCCCCCGCGTTAGTTTACGAGAAATGACTATAACCAGCAAAGTATTGGGAATTCAACAGTCATATTTATACAGCGTATTCTTAGAAGCATATACTTTCTGAAAATCAGAACAATTTAAAAAAAAACCATTTTTTTCAATATTTTTAATCTGAAGGATGTGTACAATCAATTTCTTTTTAAAGAAAATCAAAAGAAAAAAAGTTATCAGATATAATTCCAGACAGCGAGCAGCACACACTAAAGCAAAATTAAGTTGATTGTTTTTTAACTTGTTAGTTAAATGTAAATATCAGGTCAACCAATTTATTAATGCTTTTTTACATATCACTTCATTCCTATGGTTATTCCTGGCTTTTCGATTCAGCAACTCTCATGTCCTTTTTAAAGCTACCACTACCGCAGTAGGACTTTCTAAGTATTTCGTTGAGCTGTAAGTAACGATTTGTATGCAGCGCAAATTAAAAATGGAGGAACAAAAATTACATTTTCAGTACAGAAAGGAAGAAAGTTTTGGAGGTCCACAAAGAAATATGCGATGTGCAAGGCTACCTTAACTGAACGTATCTATCAAAAACTGATTTAAAAGCCACCATCAGATTTTCATTTGTTCTTGTCTTTGCAAAATTCGATTAAAGGGAAATCATTCGGTAATTTGGATGTTCTAAAACATCACATGCATCAGTTTTTTAAGGAATAACCAGGGGGTTCTATGAGACCGTATTTAAAAAGTTATCTGAAGATATATCATTGACAATAATTGTCAATATATTATTGATTAAAATTTGTTTTAAGTAACAAAATTTTTTTTTTATTTCATATAGAAAAAACGAACGAATTTTTTGGTTGATCTAATACAACTAATTAATTTAATTGTCAGCTGGTTAATCCTAAATACTGCGGTATTTTAGGTAATACTTGTTTAGTATTATAGTGAATTCCAAATACCATTACTTGTTCTGAAGTACCAATACTAATTTGTCTTGCATTACTTTTAGTAACGTTGTGATGGTAATGTTACATAGTGCAATTTTTGCAGGTCTAAATTTTAAAATAAAAATTATTAATTTTAAAAACGCAAAGGGCTTATTATTTTCAATAATTTGCGATGAATTATTAGCTAACTATATATTAGGTCTACCGGAAAGTTCTGTCCGATAATTTCGTTTCAAGTTTGAATATATTTGGATATGTTCGTTTGAGTTGTATCTGGCTGTATATCTTTATAATTGCATTTATTATGTGCCCTTCGAAATTAACTACAACAAAGATATATCATGTCATTGTCAGCGTATCGAAATTTGTTAAAAGTTTTTGGTGAAGATGCTGTTTCGGACAGAACGTGTAGGAGATGGTTCGAAAAATTTAAATCAGGTGATTTCGGCCTTAGTGATAAGTCACGCTCTGGGCGGCCATTTGTGGTTGATGACGATATTTTTAACACCATGATAGATCAAATGATGAAAAATGGATTACATATAAAAACATCGTATGGGAAACAGCGTGAAACCGGAAAACATGCCTTCTTCACCTCTACACCGAGCTTGAGCCTTAAAAAGAGAATACTGTGTATATGGTGGGACATGCAAGGTCCAATCCATTATGAGCTTTTGGAACCCAAGAAAAAGCTAAATTCGGAGAAATACAGTCAACAAATAGACGAGTTAACAAAGTACTTCAAGAAAAAAGGCTGACAATATTCAATATGAAGGAAATCATACTGCATCACGATAATGCTAGACCACATGCTGCTTTGGCGACTCGCCAGAAAATCTCAGAACTAGGATGGAAAATTCTTTCGCATCGACCATACTCCCCAGACCTTAACCATCAGATTTTCACCTATTCTTTTCTTTACAAAATTATTTGATGAGAAAAAAATTAAAAAATGAAGAAAACGTTTACCTTTACAGTAGTGCTGTTGTAGTTTTCCGCATCCAAAGATTTTCTTCAAAAATAGGTTTTATAAATTGCCATCATGGGAAGAAGTCATAAGAAACGATAGAAATTATATCTAGTTAAATATGTTAAAAATTGTGTCATTTTCTTCCTCTTCAAAAACGGACTTTCCGGTAGACCTAATATTTTGTTTAATAATGCCAATGAAATCCTCCTCAGCGTTCTCTAGTCCAGCTATTTTAAGACCCAATATTAATTTGCACAGGTTTCCCTTCGGACAAATGATATATGTATTTATAATGTTTATAAATTGTTCATAAATTTAGAATACGAAATTACGAATTCGCTTCAATTTATTTCGTTCAGATGAACTCTTTATTTCATGTTGCCGTATTCGATATATTTTAATGGATAATAGCCAAGTTCGTATTAATCATTTCAGTTAACCTATAGGATTTATTGTGCAAGTTTAGGGAAAATTATGAGTGTTTCGTAGATACTCACAATAAGGGTTTGCAAGCTGATTTTCATAAATGATTTATTGAAATTGTATGAATTTTACCGAAGAAAACTTTTGTATAAACTTTTGCCATATATAATACATACATTAGAAGAACCGCAAAATAATAAAGGAGCAATCGTTTAGAAGATGTAATTATTTAATTATACAGAACCCTCATTAAGACAACAAGGCCAAAGAATATCTATCACATATTTCTAAGATAAAGCACGGTAGCTTACTGATATTGCACAATTTTGGAAGCAACAATTATGGCGTCGTAAGTTATAATTTCTTTTCGACAAAACGCTTTTTAGATATTGCTCAATGAGCTATTCCTGTATGGGATTTTTTGCTCAATATTATTAAGTAGATTCTTATAATTATAATTTCTTGTAAAGCTATACTTATTATGTAATTCCGAGTTTTGTCAATGAATAACATGCTTTTTACCTACTTCGACAAAATTGCGTCTAGAAATAGCCGCTTTGTCTCCGCCTTTGAACTTTCTTGAAAAGAAGCTTGGTGCCTTGAAGCCCCACCGTACAAAGTTACCACATTGAAAACATCTTTACTGATCTGAAACAACTCCAAAGTAGCCGTTCCCTTAGTGTCGGTTGGCAAGCTGTTGTTTTCTAACTTGTTAATTAAATCCATCATTAGCAATTCTGCGCCCCAAAGCAACGGCATCCTTGCGATGTATCGAATGAGCCGCACAGTTGTTCTCGTCCCCCGCCCCAACCCAGTGCAGTGCAGTCTTATGCATGCGGAACCCACACAAACTAGGCAGATTTGAAACAAGGGGAGGGGGGAATGGAAAGCCTTCGTTTCCATCAACTGATTAATTAGTAGTGCATGATTAAATGTTTGTCTTTCAAAGTTTATGGTAAACAGTTTCCCTAGCCAGACCCTATGGGATGGGGTGACTAGGTGGATTCGGAGGGGATCTCTAATTAAACTTTAAAACTTTTTTCCCTCTTACCCGTCTGCCACACTGTGCAAATGCTCTCAACGGCTAACATGAACTCTGCATTTCCACAGGAATTACGACAGTTGAGCCCTCCTCGTTCACAACTTGCATCCCATTGGGAAACTATAGCGCCTTCGCCCCAACGACGATAGTGAACGCAACAACGGACACCCTGTCTGGATTTGAGGCGGCCGGGTATGCCGCCTACTCCACCGCCCTCAGCGTAACTATTGCCATCGGGTGCAGCCTCCTCATTCTGAACGTGTTAATATTTGCGGGGGTGTACTACCAGCGCGATAAGACACGGCTGGAAGTCAAGAGCCTACAGAAGCAGTACCAGCAGCGGGGGATGCATCAACAAGTCCCGTTCGATCCCATCAAGCACGCACATTACCATCTGGGTCACTCCCAGAGCGCCAACGTCATCGTCGACGTTGAAAATCACGAGTCCGGGACAATCCTTTTGTCCGGGGATGTAAAGTCTCCCCACATTTGCTCGAATACGATGCAAATCAACCCTGGATGCGGCATGACCACCAAGGTACCATTGAATGATAACGGATCCTATAGCAGTAAACCGCCCCGGGAGCATATACCCATGAAAAGCTCCCAAACATTCGGACGGAACAGCAGTGGGGGTGGGAGTGGTGTAAACAACAACACTGGTCCTGGTACCGGAGGGGGTGGTGTAAATGTCGGGGGAGGGGGCGGTATAGGCGGAGGCGGCGGTGGCAGCGGCGGCAACGGTAACTACAACCCCGGAATGATGACGCTACCCAAAGCGGGGACCATCCACCACTCGACCTCAATGAATTACAACAGAGGCGTCGGCAATGGCGGTGGTGGGGTGAATGGGAACGATTGTATGACACTCCCTAGGAATCTTTCCTCATCGCACAGCAACTCCACGGGAACAACAGGTAATTGCTTATTGATTTTAAATGAAAATTCGACAAAAACAGCCCCTCTCCCTGTTCGCATCCCTTATCCCCTGTCTGGAGGATATTGAAAATTTCGATGATATTTACAACATAATCTAACACAACATTCCCGCCAGGAATTTTCAAGTTGGCACTGTCGTAGGCCTCATGACTATTTAGTCGGACAGAGAACGGCTCGTTTTCGTGAGCCTTTCATTTTTCGGGATTTTCGATAAACACATTCAAATCCTGACAAAATCCCCTTAAATTCCTCCAAAATGATTCTCTACTAATTATGTTGTTTTCGGAGCAAAATCAATTTTTCCATCTCTTTTCAAATTTTTAGTGTAATATGAATGCAAAACTCCCTCCCGACCGCTCAAATTCAATAAGCAAATCGCAAACAAAACAATTGCAAACATCCAATGATCCAAATGGGCAAAAGTTTTGCATATTGAAACACTTTTTTTTTATTAAATTAACCTGAAAGGAGGCATAATGAATTTTTCATCGCGCCCTGAAATTATTTTAATGCCGCTCAATTATTATTTTTAAATATTTGCTTTTAGGCGTAATTAATGAGTTTTTATTTAAATGGCAAATATGGAGTGTATGCTCTCCACTATGCTGCTCGGCTACGATTTTCATGCTAATTTTTTGCACTAATATTTGGAATAGCTTGTGGTAATGGAACAAATCCATTAGGTTTATCGTAACTATTTTGAAATATTTGCTCATTGCGGCTAATTTATGAGACATATTTAATAAAAATGGTAAATTTGAATAAGCACTGAAAAATTACCTTTCTTGATAAGGACTGTGACACTAATAACTACATTTGAATATTGAAAAATTTATTAAATCACTATTTTAACAACACACAAATGTGTGTAAACACTTAAAATTCATTTATTATTGCAGTAACACATTCGATTAATTTTATTCACTATTTAATTTAACAATATTTAGTGTTAAAAAAATATGGAAATAGAACTATGAGCATCATAAAATAAGGTATCCAGGGGAAAATTCAAAAGTTCAAAGTTCATAATTAAATTAAATAAAAAATATTTTAAATGTTAATCTAGTCTTTAATTTTCATTAAATAGATAAACAAACAATTCGGAATTTACGGTTTTAAGACAACATCGCCTAAATGATATCCATATCTGCTAAAGCAAACTTACATCTAGACCCTTAAATTTTGCAATAGGTGCGAGGATAACGAAGGTGGATTGGCGGTAGTAACTTTATGTAGGATATTTCCTTGCAGGATCTGAATCGTCCAGGGGTTGTATCCCCACAAAAAAAGTCCGGCGAGCTAGGTGGCCAGAATATATCTCCATACGTGCTAATAAATTTATACAGAAAAATTGACCTTGGTTTATCCGTCAATACTGTGGAAGTGCGTAGAGTGGCACCGTCTTGCTTATATAGCGTTAGATTTTTGTATTGAAGAAACAGTTGCAGTTGTAGTTATAGAAACTCATCAATCATTTTACAATACACCTCAGCAGTGATTGTTTCTCGTTAGTTAAAAAATAAGGGCCAATTATCCCTCGCTCAGAAATCGGACACCAACCTGTTATTTTTACGACGTTCTCTAGGGCTTCTGGGGCAATAATAGTGTACATTTTATTTGTTGACATAAAAAAAAATCAGCACCAAATATTCATTCATATGTTATATGGATGTTATATACGGTTCGAAAATGTTTCAACATTATTCTTGCGTAAATTTCTCTCTAATAGTGGAACAGTAATTATTTAGACTTTAATATTTTCTTCCCTTTATCTTCTTCTCAATAAATATGTGAATTTTGTCAATAAAACATATATATTTTAATTTTTAATCAAAATTTATTTTATCACCCTTAGTTCCTACAACGAATTCTCTTTTACCGATTCAATCGACCTAAAACGCTTCGCACGAAGTCATAATTTTAGTTTGGTAAACAAGAAATAGGCCATACGGGACCAAATTTGCCGAATACGGTGCCTGAGCGACGACAGTTGTTCCATGTTTGATAAAAAAAAATTGTGTATAATAAGAGCAGTGTGCGACGGTGCAATATCGTGGTGAAGAAACCAATTATTATCCTTCCACAAATCTGGCCTCTTCTTACGGATACACTCATGAAAATGCTGCATTACACCTAAGTAATATTTGCTATTGACTGTCTGATCCTCTTGCAAGAATTCGTTATAGACAAGACCGCGATAATCAAAGAAAACAGTCAACATAACTTTGGTTTTTGAGTGACTTTTGCTCGGTTTTTCGGGTTTTGTTTCGTTTTTGAAACGCCACTCGGACGATTATTGACTAACTTCAACCCATGTCTCGTAATGATACGTTTCATAAATGTAGAGTCGTTTACATTCTCAAAAATCATTTTTTCAGAGACGTTTTTCCGCTACACTTTTTGCAAAACACAAAATTTCAAACAAATTCATTGTTGAACAATTCTACCATATTAAAAATCGCCAAAAGCACTTCAGGTGATCTCACATAAATAGTTGAGGTAAACAAACTAATTGACAGATTACGCTCAAATTTATACCATATATCAAAGAAAGATGTAAAATATAAACTTTCATCTCGCAAAAACTATTGATTGTATATAATGCGATGATGGCTATGACTGTGTGCAGAAAAAGTAAAAATCAACAATGATACAATAACATACAAGAAACCCAAAGATATCAAAAGTATGGAGGGATTCAATTTAATTTCATTTAGAATGTTATTTTCCTATGACACGAACATTTTCAGTAAGAATTAATCTAAATCTGAAATGAAGCTTCTCATGTGCAGCAATAAAGTTCGGCTCATTTTTTTTTTTCAGTAGTGTAGTTTGTGGCATGTCTGTCTTATAAAGAGCCCTACATCAAACCGAATTCAAAGTTTTGTCCTTGAATTTTCCTCAGAAGTTAAGGTTGTGTATATGTCAACATATCTCCTTGACGTCGAGAGGTTGTTGCTCGTTTCCAAGGGAATTGTCGAGAAGCAGCTCGTGCCCCGAGGGTTGTTTGCCTGTTTTCCAAGGGAATTTTCAACTTTAGAATAATTGACATAAAAAAAAAGAAGGAAAACACTTCAGAGCCTCTTTATGTTGGGCCAACGTTAATTGAAAAAAACTGACGTGGTCACTACATGGAGTAGCCTTTTACATCTTAAGAACTTACCTTTCACATCTGGGATTGGCTTAAAGTTTTTAAATTGTTGGCATCTAAGTATAAAGTCTTAAAGTAAGCGAAAAAAATGATTTCAATCAACCCAGCCATACCTCCAGGGTATAATCGTAGAAGTAATTCGCTATAGTCCAAAGGCACAATGCGTATCTGCAGGCGCTAGACCGAGGTCTGTTCTTAGATCTGAGATCTAAGCGGCGATAAGTGCTCCCCTCTGCATATAACCACCGAAAGCTAACATACGACGGTGCCCCATTTTCAAATTAGTTCAGCTCATTGCTTTTCACTTTGAAATCGAGGGCAATTTTCTGGCTTCTTTTGAGCCCCGACATATTTTACCTGGTGGGTTGATGCGATGTGACTTTGCCTAAGTGTACCAAGGCTCCTGATCTCACCCCCGCACGGCACCTTGGTCCATCATTCCCAGAACAAATTTTCTAGACAATGCAGGCATGTGGCAAAAATATCGCTTGAGGGAACCTATGCGCTTTGATCTCCCTTAGAAATTTTAACATTGGCCCTAAGTTAGTATGGGATGGGAGCAGAAAATTTACTTTTTGATAAAAAGTCAAATATTGAGGAAATTTTTTTATGAAATTTCTTTATTGGCCTTTGAGCAAAACCGTCTGCCTGTCCAATGATGTTTCTTTTTTCGCGTGATTGCCTGTCCCAGGAAGTCCTGGGAAGTAGAATTCGTTGTTTTTTTTTTCTTTTTTTAGAGAAAAAATCGCCTGACATCCGCATTCGTCTGCCAAGAGATGAACTTTATTAAACGATATCTCTTTTGTCAGCACGAAAATATTTTATATTCAAGAGTTTGCGCGATAGCAACAAATTCTATTCAAGGATTTCCATAAAAATTTAAAGCATTGCAAGACTAATAATGTTACAATCATTGTTTTTCGAAGGAGAGAGGGAAGACTGGTAGGGCTCTAGTATTTAGAATACTTAGTTCATTATTTTATATAGTATATACATATATAAGAGTAGTTTAACGCTTAACAGTCCACTGTGGAAAATATAAATTAACATAATAAATTAACGTTATTAAAACCTCCATGATCTACACATTTGTGAAAAATAAAATAAATATGACAATGACATATGAAAAGAAATTTGACTATTACAACAACGCATATAATTATTATCTATCCAAAATTGAAATTTTTTCATTTAATTCCTTAAACAAAATTGACAATAGGTTAGGCTATTTTAGTGTATAACACTATAGTTTTCAAAACATTTGTTTAGAACTAATTTTTTTAAGCATTTTCTATTAAAAATATTCGAATCTGCGCTATATTCCATTCCTGCCAATAATATTACCAAAAATATTGGGGAAAATGGGTAAGATGGGGTACCCTTAAAATTTTTTAAACCAAAAGAATTACGAGATCAATAATATGCTTGTTGTAAGTGACCAATTCACCCCTATCAATGTTGTAAATAACATCGAAGAAGGAGGTCTCGTAGATGATTTAAAAAAAAAAACTTTCCTTTGATTTAATTTAATTTAATCTAAATTTGGTTTCGGATTCGTACCGTAATTACCTACTTTACAAAATATGGAATTTTTGTGACAATCTGCGTTATTGTATTATACAATTAAGATATTATTATTTCCCAAAAGTCTTTCCACTGGGCTAAATAAATAAATACAAGATGCTACTTGCCCCCTCTTGCCCCTTCGGGTGATTCTACACGAAAATTTAATTTTTATTATATTTTATATATATTTTTTTTCTTTACTCCTTAAAATATTTTTCTATTATAGCAATTAATAAGAAGATTGATGATCGATAAATAAGGTATTAACACTAGAACTACCGGCGCGCAAGCCTATAATTTTAACAACTCAATTCAATTCTCAATTCTATTCAACTTTGGCATAAATCAGAAGAGAATTACAAAAATATACAATTAAATGAAGGATAGAATTGAGTACCAGTCAAATTGACTGGTTTTGGTAGTTCTAGTGTTAATTTACTATATGTATACTAAACAAGGAAGCTATATTAAACATTTTTTTTAAATTACTATTATTGTAAATTCAGCATAAATCATAGTATTACTAGCGGAAATTAAAAACGAAGAATTACCGAATCATATAGGAAAAATATCTGCAGCATACATTTGCGGTTTCGAGAGAACTGTATACAATATTATCAATGTTTTTCCAATCGATATAAATAACCCTCTAAGGCAGTTTCAAGAACCACTGAATTGGGTTTACTGGAGCCACTGCACTAAGTTTTATGAAACTTTTCATATAGAGTTTTCTAGAAATCCACAAATGCTAATTATTAACGAGCTACACATAAATGTAACAAATATTTTATTAACTAAATAATGACTACCCCAAGCAACGCCAGATTCGAATAAGCTGGTATAAGTTTCTTTATAGTATCTAACAGAGTAAGTTAAAAGCTTAACAAAATCCGTGGACTGGAAATATGCTACAGAAGGTGGAGACCATACTGATAATTTCCTTCTTAAATTCAACTCGAGGCCTTCCCATAAAGATTTCAGACACTACAGCAATCTGACGGTATAGTGGTGTTGCAATGAGCGGTTTTTGCAAAATCATCGCACTGAAACAATAAGGAAAAAATCCTCAGCTATCCCAGAGCTGATCGGAGCGAAGGGCATCGTGATAGAGCCTCGTCTGCACCACCAAAGCCTAGGACTGACTGTCGAGCAAAGAAATCTTTTCTTCGTTTAATTGCTTTCGCCAGGGAGGTTTTCTCACCAGGTCACTGCCGCTGCCGGGACTACTGCCCTTTTTCCGGCTCTTCCCCATTTCCTGGTAATCTTTTCATTATGCAGGAGACCTCCGGCGCTCAATTACAAAGAGTCCGGGTGCGCCGTAACGATTGGGATTGTGTACTTGTTCAATGGTGTTTTCTATTATTTCGCCACCGAACCGTACTACCCCTCTACACCCCCCCCCCCCCTGTCTTAGACACGTCGTCCAAAACTCGGGCTTCAGCGGGGTCAGTGCGGAGCGTCGCCAGAAAGCGGGTGTTTCCTAGAATTGAATGGGGTGCACAAACAGAATTTTTAACTGGCCCATTTCCTGTCCCGTGAGGATAAAACGAAATGGAGCTCCGTCCTCCAGTCGCTGCCGGTGTGATTGAATTTTCAATTTTGGGGCTGCTCCTTTGGACACCGAACTCTTCTGGTTCAGTAGGATTTCGAAAACCTTCAGACCTGCTAAAGTGGTAAATTAAAGAAAAAACTACAACGGGCAAACTCCATCGAGGAAAGGAAATGCCTCGTCGAATTGCGCCAACAGAGCGCAGTTCTTTTTAAGTCCAACCCCGTTTGAAATTTATGGAAATATTACCACCAGGTGCAATCCACTTGCTATTTAAAGGCCATTTTGTGTCTCAAAATCTCATTTATAGGTAAATTGCTTAAAATTAAAAAGAATATTTATTATATATAATATAAAGAATGTTCACTATATTACCCGCAACTGTCTTCAATTGTCCTGACCACCTACGATTTGAATTTTATTTTCGAAATCACCTTCAAAATTAAGCAATACCATAAGTAAATTAAATCTGATTTAAAAGATACCGTTTATACCATATCCCATCTCCCGCTGCCCCTTCGACCACTTCCTCCTCATCCTCCTCAAAACACACCCCTGTTAAACCCTCCTTTATTGACCCTCTTTACCCTCCGGTAGCCAACCTAACGAAGCACTGAGCTGAATCTCCTGACGGCCGCTATTTGCTTTCCCGCCTCCGAGAATACAGAATCTGTGATAACTTGCGGCTTTAACTGGCGTACCTTCACGACAATGCTGACAACATTTGCATCGATGGCAAAACTCATACTAACGTCATAGCCTCCATTCACAAAGAGGATCTACCAACTGCTCCTCATGTCTTGCGCCAGCAATTCTTTAAGTAAGTTACCATGCAACGATCGACCTTCCAACCCAAGAAGTTTCTGAAGATCTTTCTGCTTAAGCTTCCTACATCGACTTGAAAAACTATTCTTGATCCTAACCCCCCTACTAACACCTCTCCCAAATAGAACCCCCATCTGCCAGTTTCCAACCAAAACTGCATCTCCCTATACTACCAGAATGTCAGACGGCTGCGCTCTAAAACCCGGCATGTTTTCTTGAAATCCCAATCACTTCCCTACGATATCTTTGCGCTCTCTGAAACTAACTTAACCCCCGGGATTAACAACAACGAATTGTTCACGTCCGACTTCAATGTATTTTGCGCTGACGGCTGCTCAACTGCTAAATTCCCGTCCTTCTGGTCGCGGCGTCACAACCGCCCTTCTGAAATCGCCAACCTGTTTGCGGAATTTTTCAGTCAATCCTTTAACGACGTCAATCCCACCCCTGATCCTAACTTCTTTTCCTAAAAGCTAAATTGTGCACAAACCTTCCTAACTTCTATCGGCATCAACCCTTCTTTAGTCGCCACTAATGTAATTCAAGTAAGACTTGTAATGTTGAATGTTTATTAACATACCTTTACAAATATGAATATTGTAAAAACCATAATATTATTAAAATTTGGATTTCTCTCTTATTATTTTAAATTCTAAAAGTTTCATTCGAATTTTATTTATATAAATTTTAATACATATTTGGTATTTTAAACGCAACGGCGTTAAAATGGCACATTAAATTGGATAATTAAGTATGAATTCTCAACACACACTTCAAAGTTACTACAATATCAGTTGTACGAAATACTGTATTGCCAGCGAAATTTACTAAATTTCTAGCAAAATCAACCAGAATTTAACACTATGCCCATACTTTGTAAATTTTTCCTATATATCATATGAACAAACAATTCTAATGATTCGCTTTCCACTAAATTTTGAACTGCATATCTAGGACACCAGTTGAGATTCATTGTATTTTAGTGAGAACAAATTTAGAGTTCAGATAGAAATCAATCCACAGTTGGCTATTTTCTTAAACTCGAGCGATTTGATCCCATTAGTTTATTTTCCAATTTAATATTAGTTTGTCGTCTTTCTTAAAATAATAAATTTTTACTATCCATTCCATACAATGAACAATGTAGCAGAAATATATTGTAGTATATAAAAAATATATCAGTCTCAATATCTGTTCGACAAACTGCAATGTTGTAAGTCTGTATGTATAAAAATGTTATATTTTATTATCCCCAAATCTCGTTTCAAGTATCACTTCTTTAGCCGATTCCTCAGAAACTCTGTTCAAACAACTTTACGACAAGACTGCGGCATTAGCAGAAAGGCTTTCTTCACATAAACTCTCTACTTTCTCTATGTCAGACAACTCTTAATAATTTTATAAATATCTTGCAAAACAGATTGAATCTTTTAATAATAATGTGATTAACAAATAGATGAAAATATGACTAATTAAAGATTTGCTTAACATTGATATTCATTAAAGATATTCTTGGCAGATAGACCAAAGGAAGTTAAACAACTAAAAAGTTCAATCTTCGCTTAGGAGTGGATTAAATTTTTATAGCAAAACAAAAACAAAGACAACCATTTGTAAGATAGAGAAGAAGGTTCCATTTGGAAAATTAACTTTTTTTAAAACTACATTTTTTTCTGTGAGTTATTCCTACTTTAATTCACTTAATTTAATTCATTTTTGTTCGATGTGGCCCTTTTTATTATAGTTTGATGCGTTGCACTCCAGCAAAAGTTTAAATTTATTTTTTGTAGGCGTTGCATTGTGAACTGACCCGCGATTTTAATTAAGACAAATATACACGTTACTCGGTTGGGAAAACGAAAAGGAGGAAAAAATTCGCAATGAGTGATATTCTGTTTTACTATTTTATACCACCTCTTGCTCCAGATGCTCCATGGGCTACTTTTATTAACTATTTTCCCCGGTCAGATTAATAAATGGAACTGGTCAAAGGAGGATAGGGAAGGGAATTATATGATATTCGATTGCTCTGGAGTGCGCTTCCAGTGGGCGGGACTGCTGTATACCGCCCATCCACAGGAGTCCCATTTATTTTACAAAATCAATAAAAACGAACATTCCGTGCATCCATTGAGCTACAAAATATCACCCTACTCGAACGGTCCAGACAACTGCCGGAAAAAGTGGGAAAGCAGTTGAACCCTGGACCCAAGGGCTCTCCAGAGATCACCGGGTTCTAGGGTTCTAGGGTTCTGGACTCTGGGATCTGGGCTGCAGCACCAAGGTCTGTATGAAAACGTTTTTGTAATGCGTTTTATAAGCTCTAACATCGTTGCAAGGGAAGAGCCAGATTGGCGGTATGGGGATGTCTCGCGTAGGGATGTAAAATTGCCCTTGTTTCTCTCAATGGAAACGGGTCCTTATCCAGATTGACAAGGAAGACACAATTGTTCCCATTCAGAGGACAGCAGACCAGCACTGGACTTTCGCCGTTGTTACATTAGCTCTTTACTCCTGAGGACTGACAGTGACAGAGGAGGCTTTTAAAAGCTGGTCGGGCGGGACTGAAAGGAGGAGCTGCCAGCGACCAGCACAAAACATTTGTCTGCAGCTGGAATTCCGGGAAGAGACACATTCAACAAGAGCTCAGTGATGTGGATCGCCCTTTGCCTCGCTCGAGCCATTGCAAGTAGGCCCCCTTCACACTGCACCACGCCCATCATACGGGCTGTAAAAAAAAAATAGCTGCAACTCTGCAACACTTTCCACGGAAGTCCTGCGTTTTCGACATTCTGTGAAATATTTTGGTGGATCGCCAGAAGGAAGAAAAACTTTAAACAATCTGCAGCCCTCCGGAAGTTCTTTCTTTCAAATCAATTGCTTAAAGTTGTAACTGAATTGCAACGAGTGCCAAACATTTCCATAAATTTAAAATTTGGGGCCGAACTTAAGAGTATTTTCCCGTCTCTCAATCCTTCTGTAGTCAAAATCGCAAGCAGATGTAACATACATTTTGAAATATATTATACACTTTTAAATAATATAATATTCTCTAAATAGTTTCTTCTGATACTGATGTTCAATGGAACTACTCAGAAAAAAGTAATGTTAAACAATGTTAAATTAATAAGAACAATTTTGAATTAACTTTAAAATAATACTGAATAATTTTTATATATATACATTCAAAAATACAAATTACCTACATGATTGCCGTAAAAATATTGATTTTGTCTATTTTATAATTGTTAATAAAATAGACAAAATCAATAGTAAATTTCCTAAGATTGAATTAGTTACACTCTTCTTGTAAAAAAATAAAAAAATATAATAAATATACCCTGGTGGATAAACAGCTCTCAATACATTGCAAGTAATGCCACCTATTGTAAGGATGCGTTGGAATCTGCATAAAATTCTCCAAGGAATGCATGTGGTATTAACAATGCTCCGTTATTTGTTACAACCTGTTACAATCTTTCAGGTAACCTGTGAATTCAGGTTTTGTAGAATTTCTCGTCCTTGGAGTTAAAATAGTCAGCAACTGCCTTAGAAACACTTTCAAAAGACTTGATTTTTTTCCCCGTTAGATAATTTTGTAGAGATCTGAACAGGCAATAATCAGATGGTGCAATGTCAGGTGAATACGGTGGATGACTAAGGACTTCCCATCCTAACGCATTCAGTTTTTGTTGTGTCACCATTGCAGTATGCGGTCGAGCATTATCGTGGTGGAACACTATTCCTTTTCTACACGCTAATGCAGGCCTTTTGATAGCTGCATTCAATTTATCCAGCTGATTGCAGTACATACCCGCGTTAATGGTTGTTCCCTGTTTCAGTAACTCGTAGTACACTGGACCTTTCCTGTCCCACCACAAACAAAGCAGTACTTTTCGTTGATGGATACTTTGGTTTTGGAACTGTTGCTGTTGTTGTTCAAACACTTTGCTTTAACACAAACCCAAGAGATTTAATGTGATCTCCAACAGTTGCATGATGAATGCCAAACTCTTCTGCAATTTCTCGACTTGTTAAATGTGGATTATTTTCCAACAAGAAAAATTACCTGCCTATTTAAAATACGACAGAACTTTCCCTCAAACCTAGATTTATAATTGTTTCTTACCTTAACTTAAATACGAATTGCTCAAATAAGTGCAAAATCCATCAACTTTTAGTTCAAACATGAGACATGGTAAACATTGCTTAGCAGAAAAAAAGGATTGAACTTCAACGTCTTAAAGATAACGGTTACTATCTCCGAAAAATATCGCAAATGGTTCTAAAGGATAAAAATAATAAGGAAAATCGGGAACGTCCACCGAAGAAACAAAATCTAATGTAACCGCAAGGAAAATTCGTAGAAATTTAGTGTGGGCCAACTTACCCGGCCGGTCAATTAAAAAGGTAGCTTTGCTCTTTAAACAAAATACAAAATATACTCTTATGGGTCAGACTAGATTTCGCGGGGACCCATTTAGATTGAAATGGAGAAGGTTGGAAGAAAAAATTATACAACATCATTTGGAGTGACGAGTGTAAGTTTAATATCTTCGGATCGGACGTCCATGTAGACTCGATGTCGACTCGCTATAAGGAAATAATAAAAACCAATGATAATGCAATAACATATTAATGTATAAAAGCTATAAGGAAAATTAAAAGGAAAATATTTTTTTTTTGCAAGTAATTGAATTTTTTAATACTTTCATTTTCTGTATTTATTTTTCTGTCTATCTTGAAATAAAAATATTTCGATAAAATCAGATTGAATTATGTATCCTTTTCACTTAGAACGCTTCTCTTCTTCCGATATGAATACGTTGAACACACTCTAAAGTTATCATTGCCATAGTAGACAATACTTGCAATGCATTGAAAGCTGTTAAAACAACTCTTTTCCAGAAAATGTAGGGGTGTATTTATTTTTTTGTTCACCAGTGTATATAAGTAAATAGATCAATATATATATGTATATATTGTCTTTCTCAATTCAAGTAGAATCGAACGTTTGTAGCTCCCGAAATTTAAGATCTTAAAACTTGAACATATTTACATAGTCTTACACTATCTAGTACGTTGAATTAAAAAATAATCATACTAGCTTTATCGAATCAAAATTTAAATTTTATTTTAAACCCATAGGTTCTACTAAAACTTAGAGGAACAAAGAAGAATTAACGCTATAGAGATTCTAATTGAAATTTATTAACTCTACAGTGGTGGAAAAAGGAATAGAAAAACATTTTTCAATGCTACGCCACTGGACAATAAATTTCTCAGGATAAACATTTCATCGAATTGTTTTATCTGAATTAGTCAATTAAGTGAAATAAAAATATTTTTTTTCGCTTGGGTCCGAAATATTTGGATATGGATCGAGAACTGAATTTGAGATGAAATTAATAAAATTTAAAAAAGAATGGAAAAACTATGGATTAAATTGCTTCGATGATTAAATGCTCTAAAAAGAAAGTTTTTAATGCCCTGCATCATGTATCCAAATCAAAAAAGAGAGATAGAAAACATAAAACTTGAACAAATTTTGATAAATTAATAATCCTGTAAAAAACAAAACCCATGTCTGTTGTTCTCAAGAACAAAGAAAGCAGCTAAATGCAGAAGTTACGTGTGCCAATTTAATTGGATCTATGGAAAGGTGATGCAAGGAGGTAATACAAATTAAAGGAGCTAACACAAAATACTAAACACAAACACAAGAGACGTATTATCTGCTCGTCCATAAAATGCATAAATTTCATAAAGTACATCGCTTTGAATCGATAGGATTATTATTTAATTATTGTTTGCTTAATTGTATATTCATTTTCAAAAAATAATGAAATTTCTTTGTGTTTCTATTATTTATTCCACTACTGTAGCTCTTCGATGTCCCGATTTTAGAATGGAATATGATCTTGAAGATTCAGAAATCCCGTCGCAACTTTGCAAATGCTAAATTTTGAGCTACCGACTGAAATACAAAAGAAATCGTGATCTTTCGGCTCGAAACAGAGCTACTATAAAATTTCCATTAGGGTTGATTTATTCTGTGATTTTCAGTAGATTCAGTAATTTTAATTTAGCTTATTTAGTTTATGCCTATTTGTCTAATTCTATCTGACTTAATATTACAAAAATGTACATCGTAAAATATTTTTACAGATTCTGAATATCGTTATATTTTACGTACATAGATCAGTTTAACATAAATTTTGAAAATAAATATTCTCGTTATATGATATCGCGATAAAAAAAACAAAAAATTATAATCATATTATGCTGATGGGTCATTCTTCGGCTTGTATTCTGGTGCCATTTATTTCTAAGTGAACTGAACGCCAAAAACCAACCGCTTTATAATTTTTGAGATCCAGCAAATTATCTTGTATTATCTTGTAGAAAAAGTAGCCATTCATTTCGCCTATTTAATTAAAAGCCCAAATATTTATTAACAATAAACTCGATAAAAATTTGCCATAAAAAGAAGTTCTCTTATAAAAAATTTATTATTTTACCAGTCTCCAGGACTGAAGAAATAAGGAAATAAAAATAGAAATTCATCAAACAATAAAACGATAATGTGACTTAATAATAATTAAAGTTCATATGCCTCTAAAGTCTTTTTACAACCCGGTTAGATGTACCAAAAATCAATATTATGTATATAAAGAATCATTAACTTTTGTGAGTCATAAAACTATCTTAAAAACTTTTTGTTTTCATTCACACATTTTTTTTTTGGCTTAAGAATAGTTCAGAGCTAGTATTAACGTGACCTAAGCTTGACCTAAACCTCGTTTAAATCAAGTTCCAATATTGATTAGGTTCTAATCCTGACTCTAATTTGTTAAATTAAACTAGCTCAAGCCTAATTTAAGTTTAACTCAAATTTTCACAAAGCAAAAGTTTGATACTGAAAAACATTTTTAAATTTGTCCAATATAATCAAATTCAATTGTAATTTTACCAACAGTTGATCCTGAACTGGATTTTGTTACTGCACCAAAATACCATAGGGTGTTATGAAACAAACATTTCGGGGTTATACAATTGAAAATTGACTTTACAAACAAACCTAGCAAAAGTCCAAGTGAGTTGAGTTTCAATTTGCGTAAAGTCCTTTTCGACCAATAGAAAACCTCCATTGCCTCCATTTCACTGACGCCTGAATTCAACCCTGTCCAGAAAGTTGGTAACAAATATAGGAAAATCCTAAACATTCAGTTACAAACTTAGTAAAGTCCAAAACTTGGTAACAAATCTGGGAAAATCCATCTTATACTCAAAAGTATTGAACTGAGTGTGATGAACACTTGTATTTCCATAATGTATTACATTCTGCATATAAATAATGTTTAACATTAGAATAGTTACCTGTAATTATTAAAATAATCGTTTTAATCGTTTACTGAACATTTTGGCACTGTGGACTTTACCAACTTTGATTGTATACCCCTGATTTGACTTAAATATAATAGTCGTCTCTTCACAAACCTTAGTAGAGATATGTTGACTTCTAATGAATTCACAGCATCACAAAAAATTACCAGAAATAAAAATAGGTAATGATCAGGCAACTGCGTAAATATTTACATTGATCCATCGTTTGCCTCTAGTGATTGACACAGCCTAGGGGCAGCAAAAAAAATGAAAAACGTGTTCACCCAGAGGACAATTACCGTCCGGTCGAATTCCTTTCATTGATAAAATGTTTTTTTGGAATTCACTTTGTTTCGATGGAAAGGCAACTCCCCCTTCCTATACGTTTCTTTTCTGCGCTACATTGAAAAAACCAAAAAAAAATTTTGTTAATTGTGAGGGAGAGGAAGAGCTGGGGGAGAAATAAGGCCGCAAAACAAGAGCCGTTCCCGGAAAAAAATAAATAAATTTTGTCTGATTGTCCTAACGAACAAGGGCCAATCAGTGCTCCACAAAACACGAAATTCTGTCGATAAAGGGTGCCGCCGGTAAATTGACGCGATAAAAAGATAAATAGATGGTGGTCCGGAGCATGACACACTGATCTGACCTGCAGTATCCCGGGTCCCAGAATAGTGACCCCGTGCACTCATGTGAATTTTGCAATTTATTTGGTTCGCGAATTCCCGTGTTTTTTTTTTTTTTTTTTACTGTCGCAGTTTTCCCTATTTTATAAGCTTTGTTTTACTCTTTTCACTCAGTCACTATCCCACTTCTGACCATTTTTATTTTAACGGCGAGCCAATTTGTTGCGCAAATATTTTCCAGGAAATTGAATTAATTTTGGCTGTTCCCTGTTTACCCAAAGCTCCGCAAAGCAGGCGGACAAAATAATAAAAAAAAGAAACTATATGTAGAATGCTCCTGAGGGATTTTCACTGGCCACCATGGCAAACGGAGGGCCAATAGAAGGGGAGCATTTGCGGATTGTTCGCTCACTTCAGAAGCATTATCCTTGAAGAATCGCTTAACGCTGATTATATTTGCAGAAAATTAAAGTGAACGAGCGGTCCCAGTGTGCAGCGGGTGGAGGAGAAGACGAGACGTTTTGAAAATACTAGGGGCGATGGAGAAACTTTCGTGATTTTCTCAGGCCATTCTAATAAAATTAAACAATTATTGCAGGCGTTGCCTAGGGATACGAACTATGGAGAAGCCTTCGGGTAAATCATTCAAAGTCTGGGATCCTTGGGATAAGTATCCAGAATGCGCGCAGATAGGGCACCTTTTGGGAGGGTGCGCTATGGCCTGTTTTTCGGGTAAATTCCTTTAATTTACACATTGCGGCTTTAGCTTCTGGACGCTTGGCTGTTTTCAGTCAGGAATAATAGCGACAATAACCTTTGAAATAATTGCATTCCATTGTCGAAATGGGAGCGCAATTTTGCTTTATTATTTTGCTGGCGTTCCAATACTAGCCATGGATGAACGGACTTTTGGGATAATATTCCGAGAATATAAATTTTCTTGGCCAAACTTAAATTAAAATTGCAAAGTTTTCGGTACAAATTAGCAATTTACTTAATGTTACCAACAAGAAGCTTATCGAGCTGGCTTCTATTCCTCCTTTATAGTCCCAAACATTCCTTAAATTATCAAAAAACTGAAATTAAATGGACAAACGAATATGCAATATGTCTTCTTCCTTTATAGTATTACATTGTAGCATAAAATAATATCAAGAGAGCCATCATCACGTCTCTTGCAGTAGGTAGTATAATTTTATAGTTAAGAATAATTCTAAAGGGAAACTTAAATACACATCGAGAAAAATGCATTCTTTATTCAATAATTTGTTTACTTTTTCTTATAATTTTTGTATCTCTAATTATTGGGAACATAAATAAGTTTTGATGGAGATTTGTTTAAAAAATATGTTGATTGAACATAAGTAATACTTATATTTTATTCAAAGTATAATCCCTCTGAATCAACAACCTTCCCTTACTTTTCTGATAACGAACGAATCCCCCGGAGGAAAAAGTGTAGTTCCTTTGAAGCGATCCAGTAGTTGTTTCTTCATAAGAACTAAACCATTCTGCAGTAACGGCTGGCTGCATCGGCCGGAACAAATTAAAATCCGATGAAGCAATATCGTCCTGGCGAGCGTGGCGAGCGTGGCGAGCGTGGCGTGCGTGGCGTGCGTGGCGTGCGTGGCGAGCGTGGCTAGAGTGACGTGCGTGGCGAGCGTGGCGATCGTGTAAGAACTTCTCAGTCTGATCCTTCTAAATAATTTTGTACAGATTAAGCAACATGTGATCTTGCATTGTCACATTTGATTTGATCTATCTCTTTCCCTAGTCAGGCCGTTTTTCCACGCGAGCTCTTAAACGTAAACATAAAATCGATAACGATCAACAATAATAGTAATTCTGCATCAGGAATTATTTTGGATACTCCAGAATGTTCCTTAACATTGATATGGAAATTTAATCGTCTAAACTGGTTAGGATAAGTTATGGTGGCTGCCCATAAGGCACAATTAGGCTAAAGTTTAGGCCCATTTTGACATCATGAACTGCAAGAACTAGGTAATGATAGAGGAAGTGCATAATGCTCTCTTCCTCCTCCACATCTTCTAGAAAAGTCGTCAGATGGTACACAGAGCCCTTTCAGCATACTTTCCTATTAGGCACTGCCCGGTAATTATCGCTATTACTTCACTAATTTTCCTCCCAAGTGAAATAAGCTCAGTTGACCTGTAACGGTCAAAGGTTGGACAGATTTACCTGGTGGTCTCGCACGTATTCCCTCACGTTTTCACATATTTTCGACGACATTTTCATATCCAATCCCCCCCCCCCCCCCCCCCAACTCCCAATCTCCAACTTGCGAGAGGCTAAAGGTGCGTCTACGTGTTGCAAGATATCTAGTATTTCCAGTAGATAAGTTCCGCGCCTAACGAGCTCATACGCTTTAATATTACCATGGACCCAAGCACCCAAATGAGATTTATATCAACCCACCCAGTCAGCTGATTTAGCCAGGACTAGCAGTCAGCAACCACCCTCTAGGTGGTAGAGATGCAAGTGATTTGATTAAGGCCTTGCTATCAGTAACGATAGAAATACTGATTAGGGGTGGTGAGACCAGTAGCCGCAGTAAGTACAAAATATTTCATTCATTAAAATAATTTGATATTAGAAATAATAATATATGTATAAATCAGGTAATAATTAGCATTTTGATATATGAAGCACTTAACATATTCTGAATAAACCTCAAGGTGGTACAACCCCTTAACAATAATGAAATAATTTGTATCATTCTTTATAAATTGATCTCGATAACATCTTTAGTGTACTCAAAAATATCCTCATATAGACATATTTTACTGATTACACATTATTCCAATTCTCGTTTTCAATTATTATAAAATATATGCTTTTCTACCCATACTTATAAATAGGTTTTCACTTCAATTAAGTTTTTTTTAAGTTTATGTGGCCCAGCTCTATATCGGAATTGTCCGGAAGGGTTCAAATTTAACCTGATCAACCGGAAACCGGACTCCGCCGGACGTCCGAATGTTTGTAAGCTATTTCATTATCCACAAATAGAATCTTTAGAAAACTGAATCGTAGGATCTCACGCTGCCGGCGACAGTTTAATTAACCATAATAGCTCTTATCAAAAAATATAAACGTCCAGCAAAGCACTTATCGCGCCAACCATGTCACCTCCGTGATGCCTTTCAAAGAGCTCGAATTATTTCATAAAATTTTGATGACTATGCGATCGTCCGCCTGGCAACGATTGAAATCTCGCCGAAGAAGAAGGAACTCGCGTTCTTGATAGTCATATCTTTTCTGTTTTTTTTTTTTTAATAGCTCAAACAAGCCGTAGAAGAGCCTATATTGCCTCCTGAGTTAATGGCCAAGTATAAATAGACGTCCATTAAATCTGAATAATTCCTCAATAAAAACATAAGTAATGAGTTAACATTATCGCCGCTACTTCCCTGCTTCCCCATCGGCGGGAAAATTCCTTTGAATATGCCCAGAATATTAACGCTAATCGTATTTTGATATTGCGCAGCCGAAAGGAAGACGATAATTGAAGGATGAAAATTCTTTCTTTGCTAAAAGCTACGGTGGACTAAACATGATTCTTTGAGCTAGTTAGCAACAGCAGCGCTAATTATTCCTCTTTGCGGATCTTAATCTTGTCCTCGACGTCCTTTTTTTTCTGGTTTGTTTACTGTTTAATTTGCTCTTTGTACAGAACCAAGCCCTCTTTAATGGAAAATTTACTCACAATCCTTGGAAATTTCTAACAATTCTAAGGACATTCTAAGGAAAATCATACTTTCACTACTAATTGCACCCATTTTAAGAGCTCTCAGCTAAACTACGCTCAAGCAAAACTTTCCAATAAAATTACATACACGCAAAAACATAGAAAAAAAACAATAGTTTTAAGCGTTTTATCCAAGGACTATCAATTAATCAATTCTGACTAATTAGCATTCTAGCAAGAATTGTTAAACGTAAGTAAAAAAAAATTACAAATTAAAGTAGCACTTGAAAGGCAAATATTACAAAACATCAGGACTTGCTCGTAGATTTTTTATGTATTCCTTAAAGTTATGAAATCACGTCATTCCCTATAGAAATATATCAACAAATTAGTTAGTCTGATTTGAAAATGCGAGTATGATACTCTTCCGCAATACCGCGCACAACTTTACTTGTTTACATGTATACTGAAATATTATGTTGTTTTTTATAAAGCTCATAAATTAATTTAAATATTCAGAAAGGAATAAAAGTTTACAAAAAGTATATTTTGGAAATAGCACAATTTTCCGAAATACACCCAATTTTGCCTGGATGTTTTAATAAAAGTCAAAGCAGCGCGAATTTTATATCATTTATTTTTTATTCATACATACATTTATTCTGGATATCTAAATTAAATATAGAGTATCCCGTAACTAATGGATAAAACTGAAATGAGAAGAAAATATCCATTAGTTTCAAATTATTCCATTAAATTAAAACTACTGTTGTAGGAAATGTTGGCACTTTTGGAATCTATACAATAAAATAGCATACAAAATAAGTAGTAACAAACTTTACGTGATGTACTATCCAAATTTGCATACTACTAAATGCATTTCTTCAAAATTGCAATATTTATTTTTATTTTAATTTATTTATTTTAATCTTTTTGATTGATTGTCTTAATAATGGCTGTACTTAATTAACACAACATACCATTTGTTCGATTTTTAATGATTGAATGAAGTTATGTTTGAATGCTAAAAAATAATGAATCGTCAAAAGAAAAAGGAGTCCAAGATCTATCGATTTATATAATTTTTGGTAAGATAATTAAACTAATTAAAGCTCCCGTAAAAATACTCCTTGGACAATAAATAAAAAAATAAATTAGGGCACTCAAAGCCTAATTAGCTTCTTCAATAAGCCACCTAAAGCAAACAGCGGTTATCCTAAGACATTCTATTCTTAGCGGACATAAATTCAGGACAAGGCATAAAACCAAATACTTTACTAGCACTTTAGGGGCCAAATAAATCCTAATCAATACTGCGGGCTTGCGGCCCGAGACGGGGGCCACATAACCACGCAATTAGCATAATGACATCGCTGAAAATTAGGGCCTTCGATGGTACGGGGCATTAGCACACTCTGCCGAAGAAAGCCAATTTCAGGATACTTCTTCCGAGTCACGTAGGTTTTACGGCCGTGCGAATATGCATCCCCTAAATTTAACAGAATTCCACGATAACAGCGAGCTATTTATCCCGTCATTTATGACCTTCCCCCTTGTCACCCATCCGGTTATGATAATGGCGCAAAATTGAATAAGCCAATAAATTCATGACCGCAACACAAGCGAACCCGAGAAATGGATAAATTTCGAAATTTTGACTAATTTTCATCCGGTCTCCAATTCAAAACCCCTTTGATCCCGCTACCCCCTTTCCGATTTTATATATATGGGTCATTGGTTGAATATTGATTAGATTGTGGTTTCATTTTAGAGGCTCAACAAAATAAGCTACAGCCAAATGGCAGTGTCATTGGCATACATCATATAAGGGCACCCCGGCCCCCAATTCGCACTGCCTCAGTTAGCCCACCGGATCAAGCCGCCCTGCTGCAATCGTCTGGACAACAGACTGGAGGCCAACCCACCCACCACGGTCTATCAGCGAAACATCATCACCAGAGCCAGGAGAATCTTGGTCAGACCCTCAGCATGACCTCCAGCTCACACTTGCAACAGCAGGTGCCACAAGCGGCGATGGACGAAATGAGGGTCTGATAGGTGACGGCGTTCGAGATGGCGTTATAGTCGTCTAGGTAAGCTAAATTAATTTCAAGAAAAAAATGTGTCCTTTTCAGTCCAACTTTTCCTGTGTCGAATCTGAGAAAAGGCAACCAATTGCGAGTGAAAGTAGCGATGAGCAAAGTGAAGACCAAGATCTAAGACCAATACCAACATCCCCTGGTTTCAGTCACTAAAAAAGTTCTTAGCTCGAAAAATCACAATTTATATACATATAATATAATTCTTCAGAATATATGTAATATATTCTTTTGAAAGAAGACCTCTCTCCAAAAATTAACACAGCCTAAACAGACGTGTTGGGGCTCAAATGAAAGCTTAAACACCCTAGTTGCAAATGCTTTGCCCTTTTCTGAGAATTTTATAACAAAAACCTTTTATGGCTTCTCGAAAAGGACTCCAACACAACAACAATCATTAAAAGAGAAAAAAATGTAAAAGGCATTTATTTAAAAATCTTACACCACTATTATCTTTTGATAATGAAAAATGAATTTATATTTCTTTTTTTTCTATTTTTTTTTAAATTTTCCTTTTTTTTCTCGAATTTAAGCACTCAACTAAAATTAGAACTGAACTTCATAGGAGCTTTAAAAAGGGATTTGAATTAGATACAAAAAATACTTTGATGCAAAATATATTTTGAATGAATTTATGCAACCCTTTCTAATTCTAGTAGTATCAAACATGTCGAGTTGCAACCCCTTCTAATTCTAGTGGTACCCTAATTTTTAAACAGTTCGGAAGATAAGACTAAATATAGGAAAATGCTGGTATTCTTGCGTATTTAATTAATTGCCTTAATTTTCATAATAATTATATTTTGTCTTTTGCATAATAATTAGAGCATCAAAACCTATAAAATATATGCAGGCAGTAAAATATCTGCTATAATCTATTTACCAATCGAAATATTATTTTATATGACAAACCGAAAAACAAATACAATCTATTAAAATACATAAATACTTATCGGATTTTAGTGTCATAATAATTCTGTGTATTCCCAGTTAACTTTGCTTTTTTTGCGATTAACACAGTTTCAATATTCGTGAATTATCGGGGGAATGGAATTAAGTAGTTGTGTTATTTGCATTGATAATAATTTAAAATTCTCCCATATTATCCACTGGATTATAACAAACGAGAAAACAGGTTAGATCCAATCACAATATATGAGTAGGGCCAAAACCTTATTATATGCTTCGCGTATTGGCAAGATCCGGGTCCGAACCCATCCAAACATATCTGAAGATATATGATCATATATAATAATATTAAAATAAATGACCATACATCTAGAGACACGTTTGGACATACTCGGATCGTGACAATATTCTTTTATTTTTGGGACAATTTAGAATTAATTCTCAAATTGCTTTCTTATTTTCGTGCACTCGATAACTAATACCATTGTGCTATTATTTTATTAGTTTTTAGTTTTCTTTTTATTTATAATATTTGTTATGTTTTAGCTCTTTTAGCGAAACCACAATCTCGGCATACTTACATCACAGTCAAACCGCTCAGCCAGCTTCTTCAAACTTGTATTGTTTTATGCGTGATACATCATATTGCAAGTCTATATATTTACATTTTTACTTTAAACGCTTATTCAGACACCTGCTTCCCCTGCCCCTTCACACTTTTTTAGGAGCAATATTATAAATATGGTCATATGTACAAGTATATTTAAAATTTGGTAATCCAATTACCACGATCCTAAATAACGAATTATGTAAACATAGCTCATGCTTTCGCATATAAAAAGCATATAAGCATATATAAAAAACATAATAAGAGTTGAATATTAAACAAAAATTAAACAAATACAACTAAAACTATAACAAGGAAGGTTAACAAGATCAATAGTTGGTAGGGGCAATACAGACCTTATTATAAGGTTGATGAAATAAGTCATTCTTAAGGATTGATTTGCTTAGGTGAAAGTCAAAGGAGGGAAGGGAGTTGGCTTTGCGAAGCATTCGGGTGAGAGGTTCTGAAAGGCCATAGTTGGTGCGATGGTGGACAGTTGGAAAGAGGGGGACCAATCTAAGGTGACAGGAGATGGTAGAGAGAAATACGCTGCAGCAATGAAGGGCAATCGTTGTCGCCGGATTGTAGCTGATGGATGAAGGTAATATCAGCACAGTATCAAAGTTTCCTTAAGAGTTGCAAGTCTATAAGCGTTAGGCAGTTCATACCCACTATAAAATTTAGTCAAGAAGAATACATTAAGGCAAAAGTGGATATCTTGAATTGAAAAGTGTAGATGAGAAAAAAAAGGACATCAATTAACTGGAAATTAGTATAGTTTCAGTAAAAACAGAATAATAACACAATTATATTCAAATCGAACAGCATTTTCGGCATGTTATATTTGCTGCCCGAAAACAGAATGTGAAAAAACAATTGAATTATTAAAGTTAGTTAAAAGTAAATGAAAATCTGACAAAAAGTCCTTTATTGGGTTTTTTTGTCTTTTTCTATACAACCAATTATACTAAAACTATCCTTTAAAATTTTTATTATCCCATGTTTTACCCAGCGACAATTAATCCTCTTACCAAAATAGTTCTAATAACTCTCATGAAAATAAATCAATTTGAGTAAAGCCATTGACGATGTAATCAACTGCCTATAGAAGTCCTGCTGAAAAGGACCTAAGCAATTTCGACTTCGATCCCGCACAAGGCTGGCTTGAATTTCAAGTCCGGCTAATTACTGGTTTGAATGCAATATGCAGGGTGTAATCTTCAAAGTAATTGAAGTGCTATCACTTTGAGACTAAAGTTATATGCAGCTCAATTTAAGGGATTTAGTTTTATTCCCTTCACCTGGAAGCCTTCAACCGCACACTATACCAAATGTATCCTTTTGGGCATTTCGTCAATACAAATACAAATACAAATTCGGGGAATCAATAACTTCAGGGCATGTTTTCTGGTTAGGGAAGCAACAGATGCTCGGCGCAGAATAGCTGGGTATTTATTTGGCATAATTAGTAAGCAACCAATTAGCAGGAGTCTGTAGAAAGTAATAGCTTCCTCAGCTATCTTGAGTGCCAAAAATCTATTTCACGTAGCGTAGACAAAATCAACCCCTCTGCTTGCGGTCATTGCGACAAAATTACAAAATGAAGCCCTCGAGCACTCGAGAAATTTGCCCTATTCCAAAAATTCTGTCTGATAATTGTTTTCAGTTTTGTGCAGTATTTCAAAAAGCTTCTACTGCCCAAAGCGATTTTAATTCAAGCCGCTATATGTAGAACCCCTTCAATCCAACCCCTTCCATTCGAAACCTAATTCCACTTCTGTTGCAAATATATTTTGCGGCAGAATTGATTCAAATGAAAATTTCGTGAAGAGAAATGCAGCGCGAAAATGACAATTTACTATCAACGATATCGCTTTCGAATTTAAGGCATAAACAGGGTTGTATTGTCTTGCATATATCGGTGTATAAGCCTGCTCAATACAATTTCGGATGGGATAAGACCGGAATTAAGACCCGTATTAGTCTAAAGACTGACGGAGGTGAACGACAGGCCTTGGGGAGTTCGCTTGGCTCCATTGTCTCGTGTGCACGTAAAATTTGCAGGGATTACGCTTTGTTGGTTTATTCCCAGGGCAGAGTATAAGAACGCTTCCGCCATATTTGAGCTACCTTTGCATTTCGCAAACTACACCCCTCGCGGCGACCCTCCTAATGAAGGCAATTTGGGGACTAATAACTTCCTGAAGGATTCCATTCGAATAAACACATGTGAAAATTTAATGAGTGTTTCTTGCATGATGATAGGCTTACGTAGCTGCAGACATGCGGCTGCGGATGACAACGCCTTCTGTGATGAGTACTGGAGGGGGAGGATGGCTCAAAAATTAAATTTTAATTAAAGTCAACGTTCTGCAAGTAAAACCATACCGTTCTCAACCTCTACAGCCCTGGGTTGTTTTTGTTGCCTTTTTGTAGAAGCTAAAAAGCGATTAAGGGCAGAAACCGGATTACCACCTCAGTAGCTGAGCGTCTATGCTAATCTAACGATTTACCCGTTGGTTAGTTGATGGAATATAAAAACTAAATCAGGTATTATAAATATTTAAACTAAGGACCAGAGAAAATAAATGAATGAATGAAATAACCATTTATAATTGGGTCATATCACGAAGAATTTTTTAAAACTTCTGAACACAAACCATACCAATTTTAAATAAACTTTTAACTGTGAAAAGGCCCCACTACGGGGACATGAATTTATATCTAAATAAACTTTTAATTTAAGTTTTTATCCTTATAAACGTTTTAGAATTTCACTTTTACAAGTTTTCGTATCCATGTAGTAAATGGAGTTAAAATTAATTAATTAATCATCAAATATTTTAAAATAAACAAAACGAAACTCACAAATAAAATTTATTCAATTTAAAACCATTCTCAACTAATTTCTACATCTCTGAGCAAACATAGAATTCAAAAAGAAAATTCTCATCGAGTTTCATTACATTTTTGATGGAAGGTAAAAGAAAAGAAGGCATTGCACCTTCTGCCAGCGGCGCATATAATAAACACTTCAAGTTCTGGACCATTAAGAAATTTTTCTTGAATCATTACTCTTCTTTGTGACAAATGATGGCCATTAGGTCGATGGGGCTAAAGTGAGAACGACTTAATAAATGGATTTTGACAAAGTATCTTACAGATTCAGCGATATGAGGCCGAGTGCGACAACTAAGTCCTTTAGATCACAAAAGGCAAACAATTTTTTTTTTCATTGTTACGACCAAACGAGCTGTGGTCGCTTTCATCTTTCTTAAGACGACAAGAGGAGGTCTTCGATTAATGAGGGCTTTCAAAGAAGTGTTTTTATGACATCTCTTACATGAGTGACTTCTTAGTGTGCTGAGATGGATCTGATGTCCTTTGCAGTTTCTGCTAATTGAGCCCAACCTTGTCCCAGTGGGGTGGTGAATGCATCCGATTTCCAGGCCAGCTATCAATTTAATTTTTTGTTGATTGCATCGGTTTTAATTCGAATCATTATTGCAATAAAATCTAGTAGATTACCGTCACAGTGGCTGTTAAGGTTTATCCTGTGCAAGCTATTTTTTTGTTTTCGTTTTTATCGATGAAACTGCGAAAGCAATTAAGCCTTTACTCTGTGCCTCAACAATCAATTTCGGTTCGATTGCGCTAGAGGCCGTGGTGCCAATACAACTTAATGAGCAGTTCTACAATTTTTCCATTAAGTCCCAAAATATGATATTTTTTCGATGCAACCAATCGGTCGATCGTTTCATCCCCGGTACTGGACCCAATGTCCTCTTTACGACCTGAGAAATATCTTTTGTATTATGTGCGAACACATTTTTGTGGACATTATATTGCCATGTTGATGCATCAACAATTTGCAATCGAACTCGAGGTGATTTAATGCACAGTCAACAAATTTGCAACCAATCCAATTGTGGATATGTGAGCTTTTGCCACTGTCCGAAGAACAACTCCCTTCTGTGGATTAACAAGAGCTTCTCACAGCAACCAGAAAAAATTGGGAATGAAAATTGGACATTACAGGCACTCATATGCTTTATAACGAGCGTAATTTTGAACACTTTTAAGTGAATTTTACTTAAATAACACATGTCCATATTTATATTTGAGCGCTTAAGAGTTTATTTTAATGCTATGAAACATAAACTCATGATTTGTTTAAAATGTATACAACCAATCATGCTGAAGTTTTCATATGTAGAAATCGGCTTTTAAAAATACAAATGAATTAGATTAGATTTTTTTATTTGAATTTATCATCGACTAGCCGTGATTAACTCCCGATATTTTTATCTAACAATGCACATAAAATACATTTCAACAAATTGTCTTTTTATACGTTAGTTTTTTACTTTTAGTTTTTCAAGAGTATTTCAATATTAAATATACAAGGCTCACGAATATTTACAAATATGCTTGACGGATTTTGATTAACTGAAGCATTCATTTGGACTAAAAAGACTAAAACAATGGTGTACAATCGATTGTACTTCCCATGATATTTCACAGTTTCCGCAAATGATATTTTTTAATCACAATTTTCAGATTTTCCTAAAAACGAGAAATTTATCATAAGTGAGAGACGTTTCCATATTTTCTTCACAGTAAGATTCCAGAAAAATTCCTGAATTAAATAAATTAAAGTCAAATAACTTATTTAACACTAGATTTACGGAGTTTGGTTATGTACCTATTTTTATTGAATTGAGCCAAATTGACTCATAGAAAAAAATTGAAGTTTTTTGCAAAGAAAATAGTTCCAAATCAATTTAAATAAAAGATTTATTATTAAAAAAAATCATTGAAAACACTTTTTACATATAAATTCTGTTTTGGAAATACATTTCCCACAAACATTTCTATTACATTTAGCACAAAGGTTTTTACATCTATTTCTATTGCATGACTCTTGAACTTGACAATTCTTCCGGGCGTCAGTAGTATGAATTTTTGTCGTTGGAATAGAAGTGTTGTCGACTTCTTCTCTATAGTTACTTCTTAGCTCTTCAGCCAATTGGAAAATAAAATCCATTTCGACCTTCGTTCAATGTTTCCCATAAAGTCCGATCAGCGACTGAAATTTCTTTATTAGAAGATGTATCGATAGCGTCTAACCCACTTTTGGTTTCAAAATCAGAAATAATAACCGTGGCTCTTTTTCTACTAGGGACTATATCACGAAAAACTTCATCTTCACTTTCGGTTTCAGTATCAGAAATAACCCTGGCTTTTTTTTTTGCTAGGAGCTATGTGACGAAGATCTTCATTTTCACTGCTTGAAAATTCAATTTTATTGACTTCCTCTTCTAATTCAATTTCGTTATCACTTTGGTCTATATCAATTGCATTCGATTCATTATCTGATTGGCCTTTTTGTATTTTGATTAGTTTTTTCAATAAAAGACAATTTTTCTGATTTTTTCCCATAATAGCAACCCTAGATAACCAGATAAAATAAATATCAATTGTAATACCTTTTACGAATAAATTACAAAATTACCTTTGTGGATCAACGTTTTCTTGTAAAAAATGATTTATAAAATTATAAAATATATATTATTTTTTTTCCAAAAAATTAACAAACGCGATGTATAAATCGAAATGACAAAAAAAAGCTATATGACCAATAAATGCCATGTGGAATGCGATTAACTGTTAAATCACTCTATGAGTCAAATTGGCTCACAACCGTAAAAATAGGTATACCACATTCGATAATGCAAAATGAAGGAGTCTGCGGGGAAGAACAATCATCTTTTACATATATTTCATTACTTCACTAAAAACCAACGTATGTTTTAAAAAAACAATATCGAAGTTTTATATATATATATAGTAATCAAATTTATAATGAGTGAAATTGGCTCAGTTCGTAAATCTAGTATTAACTTATAGACGAAAATAAAATCGGAAATTTTCTTCCAATTACTTTATGTTGAGGAATCTTTTAATGTTTTTATTTGAAAACGATAGAAATATGTACCTTTAACGTAAAGGTTTTCCGCAATTTTCACCGGTACTTTATAAGAATAAAATACATAAATAATTTTAAAGTTAAAATATCTGAGTAAGTATTACTTTTGATATTAAATGCACGTTCTTAAAACATTTCATTCAAATATTGTGGAAGACGTCAAACTTAATTTATACCTAACATTTTTATATATAACTATTATAAAACAAGATTTGTATAATTATTCAATTAGATTTCTTTATAAAACAATATTCCTTACATACAGCTATAAACTTTTATAATAACCTTTGTAAGGTTGGCCAAATATACATTAAAAATTATCATTTTTAAATAATACCATTTACGAGTACAATACACCGTCATTGTAACTCAAACCATCATTATGACGCAAATCGAAATGGTTAATGCCACACGGTCGACTTCATAGTCATTATATAATATTAAGAGACGAGAGCTTTTTAATTAAAAGTTTATTTTTAATAGCTTAATAAGCCCTCACATCTGAAAAATGGTATAGGATATATTGATTGTTGCGTGTCAGCTTTAAAAGAATTATCATAATATAATAAATAAATAACAAATAAACTTGGAATACTCCAACTATTAAGTTAATAAAAATCCAATTGTTCTATCGATCATTGATTTGTAAATTATGGTATATTGCTTTCGGCAGTTTATGATGCACGCTGACACTATAAATAAAGACAACGTCTTGATTCCGATGATATATTTGGCCTTTTAATCATCCAGTTTATCAGATTTGAGGACTTTATGCATTATTATTGCAGTAAATAGTTTTATAGGAGTAGTTAAACACTCAGTTGAAATTGAACAGTTTCCTGTCGATTTGTGGTTAAAACTTTATGCATAATATGAGTAGTCATTAAGCTATGTAATCTACTTACTTACGTACCGGAAAACTTATAAATCGTTTTATCTTGATAGGAGGTAATGGATATTCAATTTTTAATTCGCGTCCCAAAAACTAAGCATACTTTGGCATCTTCGGTCCAAATCGTCCAATCGGTTGCGAATATGACGAAAAATGTATGGTTTTAGAAATGGTTCTAAGGTAAATGTAGAAGGCTTTCAATATACTATATAATATATACATATATTAATATAGGGTGTTTTTTAAGATTATTATTCAAAAACGTAGTTTTATTTAAAAGTTTATTTCATGTCATTAATGTTTGAGTATTATTTCCAGTACATGGCTATCGGCTGTTCCGGATGTACTGCAATCTTTCATTCCATTTTTGAACAACTTTTTCGAGCAAATCCGGTATTATCTTTATTATAACTCGTTTAATGTTAGCTTCCAGATCGCTGTTACACCAATGACAACATACCCGCACAAAAAATAATCAAGCGATGTTAAATCATACAATCTTGGAGGTCAATTAAGGGATTAGTATACTTTAGTATACTATATATAGGGTTTTCCAATAGGTGTTATTTTGATATTCAAAGAAAAATGCCATTTTTTGATATAAATGATCGCATGTTTATTTCATAATAAAGAGGAAGGTATGCCGTTAATAATGAAAAACAACATCAGCCAAATGGCCACCACGACCACGCTTACAGGACCATATCCTTTTCATGAAATTGTCCATAACCAAATCGCAAAGTGGCTGCCCTATGTCCTCGATAGCCTCACGAATTCCATCTTTGAGGTCTTGAATCGACGCTGGGCTGTTGGAGAGGCTTCTCAACAATAACTCTTGGGTTTTCCGAGCCCCAGATGCGATAATTTTGCTTGTTGACGTAGCCACCGAGGTGGAAATGGGCCTCATCAGTCAAAATGATTTTTCGATGGAATTCTGGATCATTTTCATGCATTTCAAGGACCTAATCAGCAAAGACACGACGTTGTTGATGATCGGCGGGCTTGAGTTCTTGTGTTAACTGAACTTTATAAGCCTTAAGACCCAAGTCTTTATGCAAAATACGGTGTAATGACGTTTGTGGAATGCCCAATTCCAAAGAACGACGAGGAATGGACAAACCTGGGTTTTCTTCAACACTTTGGGCTACAGCAGCAATATTCTCAGTTGTTCTTGAGCGACGTGCACGGGTTTTATTCTTCACATCACTAACTTGTCTACTATTGAGCACTAATTCTCGAAGTAAGTTTAAATAATTTGAAAACGTTGTTGAGGCGTGAGTCTTTCCATGATGGAATGACAAACTATAATGAATAAGAATAGCTACCTTTGCAGCTAGTAACTGCTTTAAATGTTTATCCTTATCGGAAATTCCATTACTCCAAAACAAACACCCTTGTTTATGCAAAATTTGGTTCATTTAGATGATTTATCTACTTGTTGCGTCGTATGTTCTAGAGTCTAGTCTTTAGAAAGAACTATCAAAAAACATATAGCATTAGCAAAATATAGTTTGCTGATACAAAAAAATTAATAACCTTAAAAGGGAAAAGAAAAATTAATTTTTAATTTTTTTTTTGGATTTTATAACTAAGTGTAATCCTTTCATATGTTTATAATTTATTAAAAATTTAATTTAACTCGACACTTTCACCCTTATCTATGATATAAGAAAAAAATTAAGGAAAATTAATGCATCTACTGGTAAGAGTAAAGAGCGGTCAATATCAAGGCGGGCCATGCTGTTTCATAGCTGCTACTACAAACGATAAAATGGATTGAAAGAGGGTCTGAAATTGGACTCAGCATTAAAATCGAACCCATAAAATACGGAGATAATTTATTTAAGTCTTATCGTGCAAAGTATTTTATGCAGTTTTCCCGAACTGTTTTTGAGTTCAAATAAGTATAATTTGGTCTGTTATATCACGTAAACTATTTGATTCTAGTAAGTTATGTTACTTTTAAAAGTAATTTCAGTTTATGTCCTGGAAATTTAAATTTTTTTCAGTTTTTTGCGAAATTGCGTTCAGGAAAACATCATAGGCGATAAAAACCTAATCGAAAACTGCCACTTTGGAGTTTTTCTTTCATTTTCAACTTTTCATGTAGGCTTAATAAAATGACTGTGATATACGGACGGACGGAAGTGTCAAAACTATAAGGGTTCCTTGTTTTACTACAAAACCCTAAAAAAACGTAAATATTAATTTATATACAATAAAAATCGTCTGTGTAATAAAAATAGTAATCAGACTTTATTTTGCACCTTCTTACATATTTAATATTAGTGATTAAAAAATGTTGCTTTGGAGGATTCAAAGACAGAGAGATCCAAGTATGGTGTTGGAGTAATTTCGCTGCGACATCCCTTGTCAGACATTAGGAATCCAAGTAGAACCTTCTGAGAAGGTTCATTCTTTTTCGTTGCAACCAATGGGCTGCCAGTAGTAAGATAGCAGTAGCTAGTTTTATTGCTGCGTACTCCAGCACACAAAAACCCCTGATGTGTTCCGCATTCTGACTCGCTTAGAATCGGTTGTTTAGTGTATAAAATCAGGTTACTATGGGCGGACACGGGATAGTTGGTTGGCCAGCCAGAAACTACAGCGTCATTTTCATAGGTATATTGGCTAGATGGGAACCTTAAAACACTTTTGATATCTGGTATATTGGTAGCGAGATAGAGAATTCCAATCGCACCACGAGGATCTTCAGGATCGGGGCCATAAGGCAAATATATGTCTCTAACGTCTATTAAGCTTCCGCTAACCTCCCGTTCAGCGGAGTTATAACGAATAACAAGATCCTGTGCTGTGAAACCTTCCAAACACCTGGCCGCAGTGATGACAATCTGAACACCATATTCTTCTACAACAGCTCCACTACAATATGCCAAATTGTGAGTTTTGTTTTCAATTCCGACATGATACCCGAATTTTTCGGACAACGTTGCTTTCCAAATAGCTTTCAAGCCAAAGTCTTTATAAGACGTCTGTATATCGAAACGTCCAACAAAATCTTCCTCGATTATGCCCTTAAAACGCTGATTATTCTCCTCTACAGTAACTGTCAATCCATTGGAGGAAGGCAGAAATTTAATGATCACGGCGAATAGAGATAAAATCTTCAACATTTCGTTGTTGGTAAGTAACTGATCGAAGAATTATTACGTTGATAATTTATAACAATACGATAATTGCTTTTTCGAAAGGAATAAAGAAATTGCGTCACATCAATTGTGTAAACAATTTACCAGATGGGATTATTGACATACGTTTTGCGTCAAAATTGTGAATTTGAAATATATAAAGTTGCCTAACAACACTGAATACAAACATTTGCGATTTGTTTAAGTGATGTGTCATCATATTTAGTCATATACTCAAATATAAGTAGAAACGTTTTATCACCCGAAACCATTCGAAGTTCTGCCTTAATATGGCCAAGTTTTATAAATTTTCGATTTTGTTCGTAATAGCACTTGCTGCACTATCAAGCGGCTTAGATTATAATGTCCTACCCCCTGAACTAAGTGATGGATTGCTACTTCAGGACTTCGCTTACGATATGAAGATAATCAACGAACACTCAGATGGACTGTATCACACACTATACTTCTCAACCCATAACGTAGCTATCAAACCCGAGTACAGATTTCACATATCCATCGAGAGGGAATATGAAATATTATGCAGCGGTGCCGCTATAAAGTACTATGACCGAAAGTTCGTCATAACTGCAGCTTCTTGCGGAGTCAAGAATGCCGACTTAGTGCGGGTTAATGCCGGGAAAGCGCTAGAAGGTGGCAATATCTACAGGGTGAAGTGCGTTGTCAATCATCCCAGCTACCGAGTTCCTGGTGCCAATCTATTTGACAACGATATATCTATCGTATATATCGAGGAGGATTTTACTGAAAAAGTTCTAGATTTAGCGTCATCCGCTGTTGTGCCAACTGAAGCAAAAACAACTGCCTACGCCCAGTTTTCTACCAAAGAATTCAAGAACTCTTTGGTAGTCAGCAACGTAAAGATTTACTCCCATAAAGAGTGCGAGGACTTTGGATATGAAATGACGAATAATATGCTCTGCGCTGGACCATTTGCTTTGAATACTTCATTCTGCAATGTGGACCATGGTAGTCCACTTTTTAATGATAACGGATTGTTGCTCGGTATCAAATCTTGGGATGAGCAATGTTCTCAAATGGCTTTACCAACGATTTATACTAAAATTTCAGAAATGTACTCTTGGATAGTTTCAACCATAAGAAAACAGCCGCAATGTTAAACTTATTATAAACAATATAAAAATAAAAGTGAGAAAATCATTGAGAATTTAATATAAAAGCAATATATTGAAAAATAAGAGTTACTAGTATTTAAATTTTTTTTAATTCAATATTCTAAGTAGAATGATAATTTTTATATGGGATTTAATACTATCCTTATTAAAAGGCATAAGTATGAAATTTGTCAGGACAGTGGCAATATTATCAAAAATTTTCGGATATTTCGGGTGTTGCGCAAGAGCAAGATCGTTCACTATTTTATTATTAAAAATTCTTCAATCTAATGAATTAAACGTAAACCATAAAACTTTATTTAAAGCAACATTTTAGGTGACAAACTAGTCGTCATTTTCTCTTTAGTAATGTTTAAATTTAAAATATTATTCGAATATTAAATAAAAAAAACACCTACCACTTAGCCGGAGAAAAATGAAAGAATAGTGTTACCTTCTTGGCTTTTCCATAATTATTAACATTTATTTCATATAAAAGAAATGCCAACAAAAACCTGGAAAACAAAGGCATACTATTTTTATGAATATCTTGTTTTTTTATTAAAATATAAAAGCACATCTAATGACATTAAACCTGAAATCAAAAGGCACTTAAATGGTCACCAAAGCTCAGTGGGCATGTTACGTACATTTGAATGAAATTTCGGAAGACGTTTTGGAGTAAGGGCTTCTAGATTTCCTGAATTTGATGTTCAGTCTCTTTTTTTAAGACCTTAAACCATTTAGTGTTATTCGCATAGACCTTACTTTAAAAAACAACCTCTGAGAAAGAAATCCAAACAAGTTACGGACGATTTGGGGCCTCTGATAGTTCAGTTGTTAGCGCGCTGTCCTACCGTCCCAGAGGCTGTGGGTTCGAATCCCGCGAATAACCATGGTCTCCTGCGCTACGTGGTAACACAATGGGCCAAAATTGGCCTAAGTGTGCCTCGCTAAGCTGCCACAGCAACCTAACCTAACCTACGGACGATTATACAAACCAAAATTATCACTTAACTTGTGAATTGTAACTCTAAACTTTTCTCCATTTTTGTAATGTGTTTTCACTAATAGTGTTATACCTAATGCATTTTTTAATATTTTTATTATATTATCCCCCCCCCCTCCCTTAAAAAAAAAAACTAACAAAATATTCTGTATGATTTGCATTCATGTCCTTATCCGGAATCTTAAAAGCTATTGACTTATGTATTATGCATTGAAAAATCCTTGCACCCCAATTCCATTAAAGAGGAAAATTGGCGTTGAAGAGCAAAAGTGCTCTCAATTACCACGAAGAATTGAAGTAACCCTCGAAAATGCCCTTTAAAACTGGGTTGACGATGAAAATCTTTTGCAGTCTCTTCCTTAGGTGGCCGTTTTCAGTTCCCGAAGGGCAGCTATTCAATTTTGAATCCTTTTAAAGCGGTCCCCGCACAGTGTGCAAAATCTCCCCACGACAGTTTCCGTCAAAAATTAATAATAAAAAGCTCCAAAAGTTGTGAAGGCCCAGAATTCGGGGAGTAGAAAATGAAGATAGTTTTCACCCCTTATGGATCTGAGGAATTTATTCCTTTTGTTCTAAAGTTATAATCTACATAAAAATCCCCTCTAACACTTGTCCTTAACGTGCCCTTTATTGAGATCGTAAATCACGTGCTTGCCAAGCCCTTCGCTCCTCTCTACCCAATCTCCTAGAATTCGACTAAACTTTTTCATTTACCAAATTGGATCAGTGCATTAAAAGGGCAGGGGCTCCTCCATAGGGCCTGGAGCCGTAAAAGATGGCAACTTAAAAGAGCGAACTTACCGCTCGAGTTCGGGAAAGTTGTTCGACACTAAAAATCTTCCTGCTACCGAACAAGCAGCCAAATTAGCGTAAGAGCGATATTCCCGGCCGATGATGGGTTCGTCCAGGTGTTTTGGATGTGGGCACCTAGAAAATGCCCCATGTGCCCCGTAGGACGGAAGTTTCTTTCAGATGTAATTAAAATTTTTACTGCAATCTCTTCCGGCATTAATCAGCAGGTCATCCGGCGGACTTATACAGTACATCTTCGATTAATAACTTCAAAAAGGATGGATTTTAAATCGCCTATGTTATGCTTTAACTGCTTTCCAGGTCCTTTGCAGGATCAAGGAGTCCCTGGCTCGCATTTAGGTTAATTAGGAGGCACGGTGCACTTAAGACATCGTTCCCTTAAAGTAATGAGGGCGTAAAGTGCTCAGTGTACACCTCAACGATATCAACTGACGGAATTTTTTTTTATTTATTTTATTTATTTAATTTTTTTTTTTTTTTGTGCTCTGTCCTTCCTTCTCTCCTCCTTTCTGCTCCTCTACTTATTTTCCACCAAAGTTTAAGTAAAACTTTTGCTAGGGGAATACTCGTAAATTCTGCACCCAAGCTCCCCTTTTCGACCCTAACCCCGATTTCTACCGGCCCCAGCGACGGAAATTGGATAATAAAACTGCGCTCAGAGTTTGTGTAAATTGGGTCGTTTCGTGTGTGTATACACCTGGCAGGTGCTCCTGTGGAATTATGTTCACGTCGTAGATTACACGTGTGCCATGCCACTGGCTCTCTGTGTCACACCGATGCGGTGCGCGACAGTGCGGCGGGGTATTATTTCGCAGGGACTCCAGCGAAAATTGATTTTCGTTACGCTTTATTAAGAGATCCCCTGTTCGGTTCGGGAAGAGGCGGAAACAGTGCGGTACGGCACGCCGGGACACTCGTTTCCCCCGCTTCCGAACATATGATGTGCAGTTTTTATATTAAAATCTCTTCCCATAGATTTAGGCGTGGTTATTCCGCCTCTGCCGTCGCTCCTATGCCCCTAGAAATCCGCGCACCGCACCGCTCAAAGAAGAGCAACAGGGGCCACCCCCCGCAGGCACTTTAAACTTCTGCCGCTTAGTAGCTTCACAGCCCTTTTTTATAACTCAGGAATATGCTCCCAAGTGCTTTCTTAGATAATCTGGCGAGATTATCACCTCGTTCAGCAATAAACGATAGCACTCCGGAATGGCTCTGGTGAAATTAAAAAGGGCATTGAATCAGCTCCGTTGTGATACCCGGGGAAAGCCCCCCAGCGAGTGTATCACTTTCGTGACCCACAATTGTCATAAACGCTCTGCTCCCATTACATGATTAACGTGTGCGGCCTCGCAGTGTCGTTATAAAATGTAGCGACTGCCGTGATTAAGTGTTTTTGCGATTTACCCAATTGTCGACAAGCAAATGAAAATTTTTCAGGCCGCCCCCATACACTTTAATATGGGTTTTATGCGGGAAATACTTTCACGTTAATTTGGAAAAGGGTCAAACCAGGGTATGTCGGATAGTGCTCGACTTACCTCTAACCTAAATTTTTAACTCATCTCTCGATCAAAGAATTTTCCCAAAAGTTTGGAAATTAGATAATGTCGTTCCATAATTCATAAGAAGGACAGACAACAGACGAACGTGAACAACTATCGGCCTATCTGAGTTATACTTATGACTGGCCCCTTCAGTTCTATTTAGAGGGACCAATTCTTGGAAAGACTCTTGTTTAACTTTTCTATGTTAGCAACTTAATTAATTTTGATATAAAAGTGGGTTCTCCTCGAGAATGAATATCTTAGACCTCAGACACTCTTGAAGGCTAAGTAGTAAAATTACTTTAAGGGAATTCCACGCAAAGTTCCCCGTACTCATAAAAACCAGTTGTAAAATTAAAATATACTCCTCCAGCACTTTTAATTTGATATTTTTAACTATAATAATAATAACATTTAATTTAAAGAGATTCTTTATATGGGTTGGTCCAGAGGGTCCGATCCAATAAAGAAACAATTTATGAACTTTCACAGGGAAAGCACTATAGAGATGAGATGACTTATAAAAGAATCACATGGGTACCATATATTTTAAATTGTATGGGTATATTTTTGCTTGCAATAAATTAAAATAATTCTTTTTAATTTGTGCAATTAACAGTTTTTTTTTAAAGATAATCGTAGGTATTTTAAGTGGCAAAAATCGAGAGTACGATATCTTTTAAAAAGTATATTTATTTCAATATAAAATTGAGGACATTTTAACACTCAATGTATAAAATTCGAAAAAATATATAAATAGTTGACTAAGTATTACATAATAACTTTAAAACCACTTAGGTTCATATTTTAAAGAACATTCACAACAGATTTTTGTTGTATGTTCTTTACACATTGGATAGCCACACCTTTGTATGAAGTTTTGCGATCTAAAATGTATGTATGGACAAAAACCGCACCGTTTATGTTTAGGCATTTTAATAAATAAATCGGATGGGTTATAATCTTGGCATGTTAATATCTAAGAACTTTTCGATTTGAGAGTCCAAATTCAATTCAAGCGACACGTCATTCTTACTACCAAAAATGGTTTAACAAGTGACAAGCTTAGTTCTAATATAAAATCAGCTGGTTATTTTCTAACAAGTTATAAATAATGTAAGAATTAATGGTAGCTAGGTGCAACATGCCATAGAAGTTTCGCATTAGCCATCTTCGAGTTTTTTACACTTCTACTTTATACCTACACTTTGTTATATTGAATATTGTGAGATATTGATGAAAAATACTCTCAAATTAATTTTTAAAATGTGTAATGTATACTTATAAAGTTAATTCACTGTAAAATATTTTTCTACTCTTACTTGTAGATCAACTTATTCAGGATATCTGGGACTCTGGATATATGAGACCCTCTCTCTTCTCTTCTAAGGCTCAACTATCGACCAGTCATGGTTAAAAAATATTGGTTACTAGTTCTGAAATATAAGTACACTGTACCCTGTGCTTGCATTGAGGGTTAAACAATAAAGGAAATAAAATCAGTGAACGAAAAGAAGCAAAAATAATAAATAAATTATTCTTAAATATGTACAGTGTATTGTAGAATTTTTTGTCCGTTTTATAAAAATGTTAACCGATATCAAAATTATCTATCAGCTATGATCGATCATTATTATCATAAATATGAAGGATTTTTTATATGCACACATAGACTAAAGTTTTTCAACCCAAGAAGTTTAATTTCTCGGAAGTCTACATACAAAACGATGTACCGTAGATATTAACTTTTGAACAAATTGACGATATGTTCAAATTTATCAAATTTCGATTAATCCTCTCTATTATTTGTACATAATCAATATGTAGATAAAAAACATGTTATTACAAATGTGAAAAATGGATTTTTTCTTCCATAAAATGTCTGCATATCCAGCACCATTTTTGCATCCAAATGTTTTTTTAAGTATACTCCTTCCATCCAAATATGAAAAATAATGTCAGAAATGAATTTATCTTCCCGTGAAATATGTGAAAAAGCGTGAAGCATTATTGCGTCTAGTAATTTTTGACAAACCCCCTCTTCTACTTTTACATTTTACTTCTATACATAAAAAAGAATTACAGAAATAAATTTAGATTTCTACCTGAAACATTTTGCCGCGTCCCGATGTCCCGTGTGTCGATGGGCATTGATTGATCTATACAAAAATACTCCAATACCAAGAATAACAAGAATATTGTTATATCTAAATAAAATATAGGAATTTATCTGTTAATTTAATGTTTACTACACGTACACCTACAGGTTGCCAGACTTTTAATTTTCTCGATTTCAAAGATCATTTAATTTTTAAAATATAATGTTTTTTTTTAATTCCACGCTTGCAACAAACTTAAATTATAAAATGTGTTCGATGTTGTTTGCAATTGCATTTTCGAATTCTTATAAAATACGATTTAAGGGCATAGTAATTCATATTTTAGATTTTGGATTGAAGTGAAGTAGTGTAAATACACAAGTTTGTTTTAATGTTTTGGGCAAATGGGTTAATATCTGAGATTATATTTATCTGGAATTTCTGCCTTAGTCATAAATTAAAAATTCAGCATGTTATTGATTTTTCGTATACTAAATATCACACCACCCCTTCGCAACTTCTAAACTCATTCCGTCGCATTGCCACTTTATTTTTTGCCAAATTTTAATTGCCTGCAATGCGATGCAACTTTGAAAGAAATTTCAAGGATTTTTATTCTACTTTTTTGACGAAATTAGAGAGAAATATAAGCCAAGAAAGAAAATCGAATGCTGTTCCTTTGAAGCTTTAAACTTCTTGTTCAATTTGCAGTCGATTCAAAAGGAAAAAACGATTCCAATGGACAATTTTAAAAATTATTGTAAGTATTTTTCACTTTCAAAAAACGCTGTCTATCACTTTACATCTATATTCGTTCAATTTTTCAAATCTCCTCGTTTTGCTTCTGAACTTTAGCCCTATTAAATGTTAGAGACCAATAGCGTGGAGAGTTTCTCAAATAACTTTTTCACTTAAAATCAATTTAATTCACAAAGCTAGGTAAAAACAGAAAATTTCTCCGACGAAGTCAAGGAAAGTATAAGAATTTTCTACACCGTTCGGACAGCATTGATTCGATTCCCTAATTTGCTCCTTTTTCATTTTCGAGATTAAATTTAGCACTTCACTGCAACGGTTGAGCAAACGGAGAGAGAGAGTTGGAGTCATGAACTTGCTCGATTTATTTCCGAATGCACCCTGCAACAACGCCCCCGTTTTCATTACATTTAACCTGGACCCGGTCTGGTCCAGTTGTATCGACGCATCCCTTCAGTTTCCTTACAAAGTTTCAGTTTTGTATTTCTTTCGAGGAACTGGTCCAGGTCGGTACTTACTAGAAAAGTTCATTTATTAAAACGAACGTCTTTTCTGGAGGACGGGCAACTTTGTCGATATTTGGAGCAAGACAGGAGGGGCCTTTGTTAGGATGGTTTCCTTATGCTGTACCTACAGTTGCCGTCTTATGGGTCAGGGTTTCGCTTTGATCCAAATGAGCCACGATTTACCTGTTCCGCGTATAAATAGGCACTCACATTCACTTCCCATTTCTTTATATATTTGTATCAAAAATATCTAGAACCACTCAATACCTATATATTTCATAGACTCTACAGAATATCAAGATTTTCGGAAAATACCTTTATATGTTTGACTGCGACCATATAGTACTCGCAGAAATAATGTTTATTTTCATATGATATCAAAAATCATCAATATTTTTGATACATTACATGTCCAAGATCATGACCTTTTAATTTTATTAGTCAGAGAGATCCGCAACTCATCTGGAACGTATTACTAAGTGAAATAAATATACTATTTGAAACAACACATAGAACCACCATTGAAAAAATTATAAGCTCTTCAAATTCTCTCTTGTCGTACATTAATTATAATAAATTACTAAATGAAATCGATCAAAATCATTTACATCTTAAATCTTAGGATATTATTTTGTAACTAGCAAACATAGAATTTAAGAAAGAAATAAGCTTATACGATTTTCTTTTGAAAAATAAGAGGCTTGAAATAAACTAATTATACTATTCCAAATACAAAAGGTTTCACTTTTGGTATTTAAGATTTTTTTCCACTTAAAAATGGTTGCTATATTTGCAACCTATACTTTACAAAGTTGAAATATGATCTCTTAAATTATTTGTACGATGATCCCTAGGTTTTTCATTCAAATAAAATAGTTTTTTTTTAATAAAACTAATATTTAAAACAAAATCATGACGGAGAATTTTATGTTATGCTAAATAAATGTCAAATAAAATCCAAATTCAAGTAGTATTTTTATATGGAGAAAATATACACGTATCATACTTTATGAAAATTCGTCACCATCGAGTGATTTAAAAATAATAATAATATAACACCCAACATAACGTCAACTGATTAGATAGGTACACCGTAGACCTCTAAAGGAGAGGTTCTACTTAAGATCGATTAAGAAATCAATTTTTCTTTCTTATTTGATAACTATCTATTTATGTTTAAAGTGTTTTAAAAGCGAGACAATGTTAATCAAATAGGTGACGTCAAAATAAAATACTTTAAACAATTTTAATTAAAACACTGAGAATTACAGTGTATCTAAGTTTTAGTTAGTTTCTGAGGGAATTCAGTTCTAATATTTATACGGATTGGTTACGGATGCAGCTAATTATCCAATTGGCATAAGAACTCCCAGCAGGAATAAAATTAGGCCATGAACACCCCTTGTACGTCGTCAGTAACAAGAGGCAGGCATAAAAATATTACTGACGAAATTTTGCATAAAATTATTGGGACAATATGCACCCTTGCCATCATACAAAGAAATCAGGTAAATTAAGTTTTCCTAAAAGGCAACATAGGAGTCATAAAAATATTAAAACTTAAAATAAAATATAACATTCTCCTGAATTGCAAAAACTTTAAATTTACATACCGCTTATGAGTGGTAGTGCATATGCTAGGATCATACAATTTTTGACCACATGCCTCACTATAGTATAATCATATCTACACTTTCGTTTTGATATTTACCCCTTAAATTCGATAACGACAATTTTAAACGCGTTTTTCTAAAAACAATTTCCCGCAAAATGAGCATTTTTAGAGTTTCGTACTTTCGAATGAAAGAACGGAACTCTTATAGGATCACTCTTGTCTGTCTATCTGTCCATCTTCCAAATTTGCTCCGAATCTACTGCACCTATTAAGCTGAAATTGGCACAAATTTGCAAATTTGTGCACATATGTGACCCAAAAGCGGACGGATATATAAATGAATTTTGAATATATGGTGGTCACTTTTGGAAGACAAATTAGAAAATTAAAGCAAAAATAAAACTGCAAACTGTACCATGTGACATATCAAATGAAATGGCTTCTTATGAGGGTTTTTTTTTTTTGCTGTGGCTGCCTAGAAAGGCACACTTAGGCCAATTTTGGCCCATTGTGTTACCACGTAGCGCAGGAGACCATGGTTATTCGTGGGATTCGAATCCACAGCCTCTGGGACGGTAGGACAGCGCGCTAACAACTGAACTACCAGAGGCCCCTTATGAGGGTTACACATATATTTTTTTTTTATAACTTTAAAATAAATAGTTTTCAACTTATATTAAGAAAATAGTTGAAAATTGACCATTCCGATCCCTTCCCCTTATTTTCGAAACTCCTGATCTTTAAATTTTGAAAATAAACACGGAAAATAGTTCTTTACTTATAGATTATAGGAAAACCTAAAAGAAGCCTATGGTCTTAAAATCAGATTTAATTATGGTAGATAACATATTCATCTGGGCCTACGGTAGATCAGTTGTTAACGCGCTGGCCTATCGTCCTAGAGGCTATGGGTTCGAATCCCACGATAATAATAATACCACGATGGTATTCTAGTCTGCGAACAAAATGGGTCAATGAGTGCAATGGACAAAATGTCTGAGCGCTCGAGGCTACACGTCTCGCCCACTCCAATAATAATAATAATAATATTCATCGTACCGAACTCTCTCCCCACTAGTTCAACTCGCACTTATCCGTTTTTGTTTTGTTTATGGTTACGTTACAGTGAAAAATCCCCATACATTATTTATTTCCGTGTATGAAAAAAAAATGAAGAAAACCACCACATTTTAGGGTCTCTTCAAAAGAACGTCTCCTTTAATAACTTTGCTTTGGTGCTCTGGGAAAAGAGAATTTCTCTGCAAAAACCGAGATTTCCCTGAAAACCGCAAGAGATACATACACACGTATGTACATGTAAAAGTAATTAAAAACAAAATCAATAAATTCTTCAAAAATTACTCTTAAGAAGGAATTCCTAACTTCTGGACCTTATTGGAAAATCAAAGAAATTCTGTACTATAAGTCCAGAAGTATTCTTCCAGCTCTAGCCCCATAAGTTGATTGAAAGCATAATGAGTTTAGTGGGTTTTATTGATTTTTTATTTTTTTTTGTATCTCATTCTGACGACGTGATACAATTATTCCCCAACAGGGCTAGGATGCTGTTTCAGTCCACAAAAGCATAAAGAATTCCCAAAGGACTACCAGGCCATCAATGGAAAAGCAAACGAATAAACACTTGCTCATTACGATACAAAAATAAGGTGCATTGGCCTGCTCCCGTTCAGTCCCTCTGCGCAGGAAAAGCCCCGAACCAATACTAGAAATACACCACCCAAAAAAACATGAAAATTCCGCCATAATTGAGTCACAACCGGGTGGGGCCCCACCAGAACGATGCCCCGGTGCGGCCCGGCTAAACCGCGAAAAATGTCATAAATTTGCATCCGTTTGTATATAATTAATAAGGCGGGCCCGAGTGAGCTAGTGAGCTCTGCTGCCCACAGAAACTGTCCCGTCAACCAGGACGGATGGAATTTAGGATTCCGGTTCCGGGGACCCGGCCGTTCATGCCGCTTACCCCGCCACGTCGCCTAATTACGGTAGATGGAATTGCAAACTTGATGATATATTCCTACGATGCCTGCTCCCACGCCCCAGGCCAGGGGAGCCCGGTACGGACTAGCGCATTTTTGCATGCAAGTTTCCATTATCGTTCGGAATGCGATAAATAATGCCTCGGTCCCAGGGGCTCATTCGTCACCGCACCGCTCGGTTCGCTTTCGCAGGAATTTTATATATTGCTGTGGGGGCAGGACGGTACACCTGGACGGTACAAAAGGGCGACGGATCGCATTCAAATCCGGCCATGGGTGGGCTGCTTTTGTTGTGCTGTGCCACAAAAGATTTGTAAACAATTTTAACACAGATTTACTGAGAGGAATGAATTTTTTATTGGCTGCTCACCACCCTCTGGACAAGTGTTGCAAAAAGGATGGTGGCTGGGATTTGAACTCGTTTCGTTTCCCTGGCGCTGTTGCTCCTAGGTAGAATTCTGGCGAAGGGCGTACAGGCCACCTTCGCCAGGAAGGAAAGGAAAGATCGTTCCCTTCTTATTTCCTCATAAATTTGAGATATATACACAGGCCGACATCTAGCTTTCATATTTCCTACCGGAGCACCGCTCCAAGAACATCTCTCCTTCGCCTATCGATTTTTCTCGTTGGCAGGGAGCATTAAAATTCGATTTGCGATCATGCTCCCCAGCAGCCGGACAGAAGAATCCCAGACATTTCGAAAGAGAAACAAAGCTATCCACCCACTATGTATGTAGCCGCCTTCGGGGACGGGTCTCAAGTCATGGGAGCCCTGTCGAGGAACGCTCCGCACAGGTGAATGAAACTATTTTTATGAAATTCCGATCCCGAGCACCGAGCCATTCTTCTTCCACATGACCGTTTCCTTTTGTCGGGAACGAGATCCGGGCACTCTCTGTATAGTTTTTACAAGCGCCCGAAGGGTCTCCTGAGGTCCTCCTGCTGCCCCCGGACAGTCATATGTGTGGTGCTGAATGGGGGACACACCACGAATGGGACGTTGTATATGAGCTGGGGCTCCGGTAATCTCGTTCTGCTATTTCAGATTTTATTACTGTGAAGCCCCGAAGGTCCTTAATGAAATCAGCAGTAACGCTCCCCGCGCTGCCGACCCCAGGCTCCACACTTAAGGGTCCTTTAGTTTTACACCATTTTCTTTGAGCTTTCTTTCCCAGGTAACCAGGTAACTTTTGAAATTACTTTTTATGAGAATCGGGAACCGGGTCCCGGATATGGCGGAATTGTATTTTTTTTTTTTTAAGTGCAACAAGGTAATGATTGCCTGCCATTCCGAATTATGTCCTACGTGCTACGTCCAAGAATTGGTTTTTTTTTCCCCAATTGGGAACATCTTTTGAAAATAACGTCTGATGAAACTGGATGTAATAAAACATTAAAGTAAAATAATAAAATTAATACATCTATCTTACTTGATAGGGGGGTATATGTTAACTTAACAGTAAAGAAAATGTCCAAGCATCGATAACCAATTTTTATGACCAACTAGGAACACTTTGTTTAGAAATAGATAAATAACTATACAAATATCGCATTCAATATCAAAAAGCATCCCCCGAAGCAAAATTTCCAATAGTCAATTAAATCAGTCTCAACGGCCAAGGGTGTATTTAATTGAATGAATGAAATTGTGTGACAAAATATTAAGCTCGGATTTTTTTAATGAAGATGATGTTCCAGATGAGAGTGCTTCCCGATTCCTCACACTCAAGTGCATTAGAATTACCAAGTGTGAAATATTATTGTTTTCCAAAATAACAATAAATTTAAAAATATACATTACATGCTTCTCATAATATCATTATTTTCTTCCATAAGAAATTATGATTTCATATTGTTTCTCTTTTATTTACCCTGAAAATAATAACATAAACACTTAGAAGCTTAATTTAAAGCACATCATTGCATACTTAAAAATCTTATCTCTTCGTCTTATCCATCTTGCTGAAAAACGACAGCCAAACTATCATTGAAGCAAGAAATGGTTATCATCGTTTGTTTTTAAAACGATTTCATTTCTTATAATGTTTTGTTTCTCATAATAGGGCCACATGCATATATAGAGACTGTTAGAATAAATACGAAAGAGTTCATAAATGATATACACGCCTACCAATTTGTTGGCTCAATCGGAACCTCCGGAACGATGTATTATTTTAAAATAGCATTCCGCAGAAACTTATCCTCGAAATCAAAGTGATATCTACACAAATCAAAAAATGCTAAGCAACACAGAGTTTTTCCGTTGCCATTTCCAGGAACATTTACTGATCGTTTTCATTTTGGAACTGCATTTGGGTAACAGGTATACGCATGGTCAGCCCTTTTTAAGTAGATTCGAAAAATTTGTGGGGATTATTAAATAAATACCAAGTTAAGTGTATCTTTCTTTCAATCCTGTGGAAGTTGTGTGCACTGTTACTTGTCAGCAGTTTTAAAGTTATGAATTATTAAGTAAAATATGAAGCCGGGTTTGACTCGTCATCATCTCGCCTCTAGTGAAATGCTTTTAGCTGTGGGGATGCTACAAAGTGGTATGACGCAACCTGAGGTTGCAAGGACTTTAAACCTCCATAGTAGCGTAATTTGCCAATTATCGCAGCGACAATGTGTCTCAAGGAACCCTAGAGAACAACATACTCATCGGTCTAGGGCAACAAGTTCGATACAAAATCGCTACATAATTTTTTAAGCTCGATGGGATCCAAATCTAGCTGCTCGCCAATATGTTCAAAGCGTCATCATGCAGCATACGATGTTACGGTTAGTGAGCTGCATTCTCGTCGTTGTTTAAGATGTCCAGCTTTTCGACGTAGGAATCGAGCTAGATGAGTTCAGTGATGTGAAGAATATCAAAATTTTACTGTGGAACAATCTTACGAATGAATTTATATTTGGATTTCAACCAGATTTAAGACGTAGGCAAGTACAAAGACATTCTGGAAATGCAGAAAGGCTCAAAGTAGTTCAGAGAGTCAGCAGCTACCAAGGAGGCACCGTTATGGTATGGGCTGAAATAACGATTGGCGATCGAACACCTCTCGTTTTTCCATTTTGCAATTTAAATGCAGCAGCTTATAGCAGTGAAATACTGGAACCTGTTGTTCTTCCATTTGCATAGAAAAAAATATAGAAACATAGAAATTCATACCGCAATAACCGTTAGAGAATGGTTGATTTCAAACGAAATCAACATTTTACCATAGCCTGTACAATCTCCAGATTTAAATCCCATTGAACATGCGCGGGATAGACTTCAAAGAAGCATTCTACCCGATTTGTCATCAGTTTCGTCCAAAAGCGAGCTGATGTGATTTGCTTCAAGAGCTTTGAAGACGCCTTTCATACGATTTCCTTAATAATTTAATTTTATCAATATCGAGGAGATGTGCTGTTTTCCTGCAAGAGGAGATAACATCTCTTATTGGTCGAATATCGTCATGCAACAACATTTTCCTAGAAATTATACAATTAAATCAACAGTACATTTTATTACGAACCCCAAAAACGTTTTTTTTTTCCCTAATTTTTTTCCTAATTACTTTTTCGAATAACTCTGGAAATGGGTGACCATACGATGCGTATACCTGCTGCCTAGAAATGGAAACAAAAAACCCCATGTTGCTTAGCATTTTTTGATATGTGTATTTACATGGCTTTTTCTTTTTTCCTATATCGGAAGCAAATTCAGATTAAATATCAATCCACTTTTTATATTTCTGAGTATCAGGCTCAGGAAAAATTATTTGCCTATCAGAATATTTATTTGCGTAACTAAACAATATGTAATAAAACCCACAGGCATACATATAAGATTAACCACTCAAGCATATGCATACATATACATATAAGCCGATCACTGGTCATTTCGATTAACTCAACTTTTGAAAATTTCTGAAACTTAATATTAAAACACCTGATGCAAACTTATCTCTTGAATTTTTATTTTAAAACGAGCTTTTAAATCAAAGTTATCTTTGCTTATGGAGTTAATCGATTTGGGCTGTGAATGGTTCATATAGAAATGGACCACTAAATTTTCCGTCTGCAATGTTGCAAATTTTTATATTTCTTACCTAAGGAGATAATATGTATAAAGAGTACGCATTACACAAGATATTTTTAAATGTATCCAGCATACTTCAATCAAATTCCCCTAAACGTAGCATCAAATTTCAAATAATTCCACAGTAAAAATTTTGTAAAATTTGAATTTTTTCCTCGTGCAGCGAAGACAATTGCACTGATCGAAATACGGTTCATGCACCGTTCAACGACAGGTTTAACAAATCAAAATGATTAATTAGAGTACTTTTCCTGTAGTCTTCAATACTTTTTAATTGTAAAAGGAAATAATTGTAAATAAATTCGAATATCCCAACGTTACGTCATCTATGGACCTATTTTTTCACCATTTTGATATATACATATATACTATATATTGTATTGTTTGACAACCAACAACCAAAAAAGGACGAAAAGAGATATGTCTAATCAGTGCTATCGCTTTCTATTTTTTTACCTTTTGCAAAGAAGGAAAAAATTAGGGCAGGATCTGCAAATGAAACCAGTTACCAGGACTAATTTTTGTTTACAATAAGAATTGATCAAAATTCTCTTCAAACTTATCAGTGTCAAATTGGTTTTGCGCGATTTTGAGCCCTAAAATACTTTTTAAGAATGAGATTACTAGCAATATTAAAAAGGGAATTTTAATGCAATTTCATTAGTAAAAAGTTGTTTTCAGAGCCAAAAGTGCAAAATTCATTGCCTGATATAAAAAGAAAGTTAACAATAATTGCGCAGTTCGCTTCTATAAGAAATCATGCATGTATGCGTTATTGACTATATGCGTTATTGACTTTATATCCCAAGATTTCTCCAATTTTATTTTAAAAAGGCAGGTTTCAAGGAATAGCGATTAAAAATGTATGTACATATGCGAGAATAATCCCTTTGAAAATTCTCTTTTCCTTTTCCTGATTTAGTCTTTATTGACACAGAACGTTTGTACATTTTGGGCCATTGCAACATTGAAATAATCGCACGCCCCGTCACCGTCAACACTCCTCGTTTTTGCCATGTTCTAACACTCGACTAAGTGGCTAAGTGCATAAACTCAAGCAAAAATTTAACACATACGAGTAGATTACTGAAACATGTTCGGTCATATTTCTTTCTACCTGTCAGGCATAGAAGAGTATTCTTGTTTTCCTGTACTATATGATTGACACCTTTCTATTTTTCGATGTTTTATACAGGATTTCCACACAGGGCATATTCATAAAGTAATACAAGCTATTTTATTGTGAAGCGATTGTACGTTACACCACGTTAAGTTCAGTATGGCTGCGAGCGATGCTTAACTTCACAACATGCCCAAAGTTAGTCTGTTCCAAGCAGTAATTGCATCAGTATCGTTAATTTCCAGAAACTCGTCTCAAAAATCTTGTCACGATGCGCGATATAGAAAACTAGCAAACGATCGAAAAATAGTACGCGATCAAGTTCGACCGTCGAATAAGTACTGAACAAATAACCACTGTGACAAACCATGTCAAACAAATTACTTTTGCCAAGTTTAGTGCAGAAATTGATATTCTTCAGATTCTCTTTTTAAGCGAATACCGAAGTAAGACATTGATCACATTATTTGTTCTTGAAACAGCAGGAGCCAAAATAATAAGGTTTAAAATCATACTTCTGCTTAATGAAATAATTTAATAAATTCACAAAAACCAAATTCAAACATTCAAGAAGCATTTTTAATTACGTGTACAATTTAGGGTCAAACCACAGAGACTCAGGTACCAAAGCTCAAGAATCAAGTAACAAGTTCAAGTTCTAAAGAACAAAATTTTATGAGAGTTCTTACATTCGCGGAATCAGGCCTCATTTGATACAAACATCAAACGTTACTTGAAAATTTGAAAATTGAAATAGATCATAGAATAATTACATTTGGGAAGAAAACTAAATTAATGTATAATAAATATTAATTCGACAGGAATATGAAATAAATCTGTGAGAATGCCAATAAAGTTATCAATTTAGCGCTTTAATACTCTGATTCAATTTGCTAAATTAGCACATGTAAAGTGCAAGCCTTTGACTAAAGTTGTACCAGATGGTAGTCGAAACATCATCTACATATGTAAGAAATGTTTATTCGGGAGGAGTTTTTACCACTTTTTGAAGAGAGAAACAGCTCAACTTTGTTTATAATTTTGGACAAGAATTACTGCCCACATTTCTTAAAGTTATTCAGAAAGTACAAATTGATTGCTGAATAGATGACTATTCCTCTTGGTTAAAACCGCACATATGAAGAAAGTGAGCCAGGTTGACCAGATTGGGAAGAGGATGGAGCGATTTTGGCTAGTTCATATTTGGTTGGTTGGTTTTTACATTAATTATTATGTATAAAATGTCTATAGACATTTTCAGCGTCCGACTGCATACCTAATTTTATGTCACAAAATTTAGGTGCGTGTTTATTATTCATTAAGAACTCATAAGGAAATTAACTTGACAAATAATAATTAAAATTATTAAACAAAATTATGAGTAGCATAGTTAAAAAATTTAGAAAAATTGGTAGCACAAATGGGAGGAGTATAAATATAATCGTACTTAAAGCTAGTTGCTAAAACTAAGCCAATTTCAACGTTGTTGTTGACTAGAGGCCGTATTTACAAATAGATTTTGATCAAACTCTCTATATTTATTGGACCAGTATTTCTACTAAGTTCGTAATTGGACGGACCGGTCAAGCGGCTGGGGGAATAGAGACCAAACTTCACATTAAGACCATATATTTCTAATTCGTGTATCAAAATCATATTAATTGATCAAAAAAATGAATGGATACAATTCATTTCAAAAAATGATTTTGTTACCGCGATAGCTAAGCATTTCTTAATGGATTTTAATCAAACTTTGCTTATGAATTTGTCGACTCCATGTCTTCGTTTGAAGAAAATCGAGAGGGCTCTTTCACATCCCTATATATCTTAATATGCTGCTATGTAGACCGCATATTCATTAAAACCATTTTAATCAAACCTGGCTAACATAGCAATGCCTCAGCAATATTCGCAAATCGGGTAAATTGGTCAAGTGTATGAGGACTCATTATAAAGCCCGATATTTCTCGTATATCACTATAAACCAAATATGACTTGCATTAATTAATTAAGTCTTTTATTGTCGTGTATGAAATTAGAGTGATTTGGCCTAGAGTGTAAGAATAGCGCCTAAATAGTTCTTAATTAAATTCACAAGAAAATATTATATTATAATTTTGCCTCAATGCGAAATTTGAGTGAAATAGATAATGACATATGGAAGTTATCATTCCTACAGGGAGAGTGCAGAAGAAAGTTCAGACCCTTTGACCCGAGATCAATTGTTTGCATTTCCGACTTCCACTGACCCCATTAATAAAATTTGATCTAAATAATCCCTTCTTTTTCGAGGACAAAATTTTTCTTGATTTTTAATGACCATATTGAAATCTACCTCTTCCTTCTGGTTGCCGCCGAAAGGGCGTTTTTTTTACCAAATGAATAAAGAAAACGAGAATTGCATTCAGGTGCACGATTATTATCGATACTACCCTTAAGAGGGTAGGTGGGGTATCACGGCGGTTAGGGAAACCACTCATTAAATATTTTCAACTTCTCTCATCAGACAGGGCCGCGGTGGCTCATTGAACCCGATCGGATTTCGAGTGCCTCTGGGGCGCTTTTGTACTGAAGAGTCAATGGGAGCACTCCACCCCCCGCCTGTTTTATGGAGGCCTCTTGTAACCGAAACAAAGTGCGAGTCCACGGAAATATTGCAACAAACGATGCTTTTATGCGCCACCACTTATCAAGGCCCCAGAAGGCTTCCGAGAAGGTGGGATTGTAGTCGCATTATGTGCCCCTGGAAATAGGAACTCCCTCCCTCTATTATGCCGCTCGAGGGAAACATGTTTGATAGCAAGTCGGAGGAATGTTGAACAACAATTTTCAAATCGTAAAAAAATAGCAACCACTCAATAGGGAGGGACAGAGCGACAAATTGCTAGCAAAATATCGTATCCTCCTGATTAATAAAATGCCGTGTGATTTGGGACATGAAGGAAAATCGCTATAAATGTCGCCTGTCACCGTCACAGCACGATATGGGATGGGATGAAATATTCTTAGGGTGTATATGCATTAATCAGGCAGGAATCCTCCGACCCATTCTGTTCAGGTCGTAACCAAAATATTGAAAGTTCCTCTATTGGATTGCCCCTCAAGAAAAGAAAAACAGCACTTATTCAGTGTCCCTTTGGCGCAGGGCGTTCGACTCAAAAAGCCAGAGGGCTCTGGAAGGCCGGGGGAATAAATAATAATATGCGAGGAGCCTTTTCTTTCGATGGGGAGGTATGAGAGGTATTGTTCACCCAATAAAAGCATTGTCTGCGTAGTGGGTAAATAGTGTGAAAATTTCATGCAGGCAATTTTCCAGAGATACATCTCACTCGGGCTGCGTATGCTAAAGCTGCCGTGGGCCAAAATGAGATTCGGGAATCATTCCTATGAGAACACCTCGAAGGGCCTGTCATTTCTAGGAATGTTATCAGGTTCCCCGGTGGGGATGGTTTGGCCCATTGTTATCATGAGCCCTCTTCCTTTTTGTAATTCTCTTAAAAAAGGAGGAAATGAAAAACGTTGCTGGGGTGCAGCCGGGAGATTGGATGGGGGGGGGAGCCAGGCACGTTTTTCGACGGAGAAAACTTATCTTTATATTTTATGACTTAAGACGTTTTTTGACGGCGCTTTTATCTCACGCGGTCCGGGACTTCAAGGTGTGCTCCACATAGCTCCCACTATAGTACCTGGCATGAGTGCCGCACGGGAACGTCTTCAAGATTGCTTAGAACTTCGAAGGTGAAGGAAGCCATTCCCAGACTACAAGAGCTCACGTTGCTAATCTTTGGGGTTTATGTTATCGCAACACGTTCAAGATTTTAAGGTGATACCTGATCCCTGGCAATCTCCAGGACAAGATGGTCTCCGCGGTCGGTCGAGTCCCAGACTTTAAGCTTCTCCATCGATGTTGATGTAAAACAATGCTCCAACCCGGATGCATTTCTCAGAAATTTAAATTTAAACTATCGCACCAATGGTAAGGAGAAGCCTTAAAATGATCCCGAAGAATATGCTGCTTAAGCCAGGTGCCCTCGTTGAGTGTATAGAACGTGATTTCTTGGCGGAACCGATTGTTACCATTAGTCAGTCACCCCAGCATGATTTATTCCCATTTCCTGCTGGTGATTACTCCCTCTTTTTATGGTGAAATTCACTGGGAATATTAACGACAGCACCTTTCGACGAAGGGTAAGCAATTTAACATCAGGACGACAACGAAGCAGGGTGCTCATAAGTCTCCTTGAAGTTTATTTATTTCTTGATCTAATCGGAGTAAAATGGGTATTTTAGTAGCCAGTTACCCAATATATTCTCGTATACATAAAACAAAACAATGTCTCTAAATAGAAAGATATTTTAATACTTCCACAGTCTAACCATAAATTCTGGCGTAAATGTTATAAAGATTAGTACAAAATAAATGTAAATAACCAGAGCCGTACTTTCATCTTTGTGAAACTTTTGGTCCTCAACAGTTAAAATCCCCCCCGAGAAATGTCTAAGCCAAAAATGAATTTTCTGCCGAGTAAGTGGCATATCATTTCAATTCGATATTTTCCATAAATTATGAATCTTATTTAATTAGGACATAATCGAACAACCTTATTTACAAATTCATAATCTACAGAAAGCATCTAATAAAGATAATATGCTATTTATCCGACACCAATAAAAATTATTAATTTTGTTAACCAGTTTTATATATAATACGTTTTCAATTTCAATTACCAATCAACAATGTATTTTGCTGCAGTCTTCAATTATTAGTTCCGACCACTTTGTACAATTTCTGTCGTAATGCAAATAGTTTTAAGCCAAATTGCCCTATTCACAACATATACCTAGACTATGTATTCGCACACTGTTGCTATTATCATTTTCTTTAGGGTAATTATATTATAAGAGCTTATCGATGCACGTCAAATATAATCCAAAAATCCCAGCATTCCAGATAATCCTTATAAATTTATTTAATACACAATCTCTAATATTTGCAAATACGAGTATACATTTGCCATCCTAAATTCAATTCAATCAGCTCGACATTAATTGGTTAACGTTGTTAACCAAAACCCTTGGGGGATGTTGTTTACTTGAAATTGAACTAATATGAGACTACGATCTGTTAATAGGTATTTATTAATTACGTCAACAATTTTAGATTGAAATCCCTAAAGTGCGTTGAACAGAAATTCACAATTTTTATATAAGTAATTGATTATTCAAAATACATTACATTTAAAAACTAATAATTTTTTATTGGTTTTATTTTATTCTATTTATAAATATCAATATGTATATGGTTTAGAAAATACTTTGAATACAGTTTGCGATAGTTTGATAAAGCTTGCGATAGTTTGGTTTTCATTACAGAGTACAAGATCTTCAGTTCTAGCTACAAGTTCACAAAACAAAATTGTTTACTACTTAAAAGATATAATTTGACTATCTTGCACGGACTACGCATTATTTTACTTATTTGTATACAATAAAGGTTTTTATATGAGAATCGAACCCACAATCTTTTAATTACACCTTTTGTTTCATCATCATTGTAATAGTCTTTCTATTTTAAAAATTCGTTAGTTTAGCCTTGATACCCTGAGTTAATGATTGGTTGGTTGAAGTGGCGACGCAACACTTGGCTGAAGTCATTTTAATACCACTGACAGTATCTCTTTTTATTTATTTGCTAGTCCAGCGTTTACTAAGCCTAACCTTAACATAGTTTAAACTTGTTTTAAGCCGTCCATACTAAACTTGAATAGCTCCCCACCAAATATTTTCTCGGTCGGTGGTTATTATACTCGTGTAAAAACATACTGATGACAAATATGATCATTATTGAAAACAGGGTTAAAATTAAAATTATTTTTTCTATACACACTTATTAATGGTAAACCTTAAATGAGTTAAATTATAATTATTGTAAATAACTTAGTTAAGAAGCTGTTTTAAACTATTCAGCGAAAGTCGAAATAAAACGATAACTGAATAATTTTTGAATCTTTTCTATCATTAACAAACTATATGCTCAATTAAAATAATTCTCTTTTTGATCATTAACAAATCGTTTGAGTTTGATAAATTCTGCAATCATAATATTAGTAGGTATTTATGTAATCGAATAATATTTAATATACCTTAAATTAGGCCAGTAATATCGTTTTTAGCAATTGGTTATGCCATTTGTTACAGTGCACTACTTAATGATAATCTGAAATAGATTTCATTCGGCTCACCTTTTTAACAATTTTCTATTCAATTTTATGCTATTCTATTACCGATTGGATAAGGTTACAGTGGTTCTAAAATAAAGCACCTCCAAACCTTGTCTTGATTTCTCTACCGTGTTTTATTATAATTTCTTTTTTCCTACATAAGAATTTCCTAGATTAATTTACTAACATTATCGTTACTTTTATCAACACCTCATTCGTAGAGGGTATTTTTCAGGAATTTAAAAGAACTGGACAACCAAAAAGTTCAACCCAAGATGGAGAAATCACCTTTTCTTATTTTCTAGTACCTATTTTGCACTCCTGTGTGTGTGCCTTTCAGCACACCCGGAAAGCCATTCTTTAGTTTTCGGCCAAGACAAATGAGGACGGCTACAAAAAATGGAGTTCCCATGAAGACCTGATGGAAAATCACTTGGTCATCCCTCACAGACGATGGGTTGGTCAATTTTTCCGCAAAATTTCGTATCATTAATTTTCCCCCAGAGGAGCATTTATTCGAAGTGCCCCCAACCAAGCGTTGCAGTCAATAGTGGGCGAATAGAAGTTGAAAAAAATTAAAAGGATTACTGGCATCCTCGGAGCCCCTGAGCGCTACACCTCCAACGCAGCAGCGGAGGATATGATAAAGACGGAAGAAGCCCTTTGAACCGATTCGGGTAATAATCGGGCAATTCATCTTAGCTGGGGTGCAATTTGTTTGCCGCAGTGCGCTGAAAGAGGGGGGCAAGCAAGAAAGAGAACCAGCCCCACTCCCAGTTCTTTTACTGCAAACGAAACAATCACCATCCACTTCGCCGGGTATTTCAATTGATTAAAAATCTGCGGATCCTAGGCGCTTCTGTTCCCGGGAAATTATTATATTATTAAGCGATTTATCATCTTTCGAAATTTGCCTCGTTCTTCCATTTTTGGGGAGCCATTCTTGCGAAACCATTCAGCTAGGGCGATGCGAATCCCAGCTGCCGGCCGGATGTTCCCAGGATAATGGGGCCCATTCCTGGAAGAGGAATAAAGCCCAGACGGGGCAATATGTTTTTGGGAGCGCACGAATTGCAATTTTGCGCATATTTCCGGGGCAACCCCGGTCCAACGGTCGACCTGTTCGACGGTCGACATGAGGCCCGGAAACAACCAAATCCCTACCATCCCCATTTCACCCTCCCATGCAATTCGACCTGCAAAGCCATTTATTGGACACAAGCAATAATTAGGCACCGGCAAAATTAATTTACAGCGAGAGGCGCACTAATTTCCTTTTCTTTTTGCTTTTTTGCGCGAATAATTAAAATTTATGGCCACGGGATTTTTCATTAACGTGAATAATAACAAATTTGAAACCCCAAAAACGGGCTGGGAAAGTTTGGACTAAGACTAAATGGGATGGTAGAAGTTCTGATTATTTGATAAGTGCGCTTACTCCCGGAGGGATTCTTTCCTTTTACATCTCGTCGAACTCTAAGAAAAATATTTCCCTCGAGGTACAAATTCATATCAAACTGATTACATATTCCCCATTATTAAAATTTAAAAAGAAAATAACATTGTCATATAATTTTAATATAACATCTTAAGAATATGTCGCTAAAATTTCAAAATAGAATTCTAACTACCTCTGATATTATAGCCTGCGAAGATGACTCCTGCTGAAATCTTTCAATTTTCATATGCCCAAAAGTTTAAAAGCGTTTTCTCAAAACTTAAAATTATGTCCTTGAACCTAAAGTTTTAAAAAACCGAATAAAAAGTTCATTTTGTTTTAAGAAAACATAGTTGAAAATTTTGGTTTCTAATGGTTTCGACGTTTTAAAAGCTATGATTTTAATATGGAAGAAAAGGAACGAACTGATAAATCGAAAAAATTTTAAGACACTGAATTGGAAGAATTATTGGATGACGATCCACTTAAAACGTAATAACTTTTAGGAGCATTAAATGTTGACAAGACTACTATTGCTAAACGCCTACATGTAATGGGAATGGTGCATGAAACATGGAAATTGGGTAAAATATCAATTTAAATACAAAAAGGAAGATATTGAAAGGCGAAAAACAATTTGTGAATTGTTGAATAGTTACTGGTGACGAAAAATGGATCGATTACTACAATCCAAAACGTAAACCTGCTTATGCAAGGTGTGGTGAATGGCTCATCAGTACAAAAACGTAATATTCATATCAACAGAGTAATTCTCTGCATTTAGTGAGATTATTATAAAAGTATGGTTTAGAGTAAGTGTGCCATACATGAACCACCATAAGGATTTTCTCAAATAAAACTCCAAATTTTAAAGTATAATCAGCCTTATTGATTTTAATCAATTTTATAATTGTTTGGTATCAAAAACGATTAGTGAAATTCTCAAAAAACATCAATATGTTAGAAATAATCAATATTTTCTAAAATATGTCTTTTTATGAACTTGCCAATTGACCATTTGGTTCAAAATAATAGAAAAAAATAGTCGCATTACCTAAAATTAAATTAGTCAATTATTAGTGCTTACACTAATCATTGGTACAAAATTAGCATACTTATAAGTCAACAATATCTTCTATGCCAGCACACGCTTATTGTGCCCATCACCTAAAAGGTGCACATTGGATCCATTTCTCTCAGTAAACAATTTCAGAAAAAATCCCCTCACAATACAAGCCCCTATTCAAAACATGCCAGTGGTCTGTATTGAATATTCATACATTTCGAGATTAATATTGTTGGCCTTCCTTTAAAAAAGCACAATGAAAATATGTAAACAGCCCGCATCCGTATATATGCTCTGAGTGAGCACAACGATCATCAAATACAAGATGTGATATTCGTGACGTATTTCCTTATCTTTTTTTTGGTCCCGTTAGCCTACCGTCCTTGCAAATTTTGCTAAAAATAGATAGTTCTAAAGGTATGAGTAAAAGATTTTGCTATGCCTGAGAATTGCAAGTGGACGGCACTAACACCATGCATGCAGAGGCACACAGCTTAGCAGAGACTTTGTTCCGCCTTTAAAAATGCGTGATAAAAAAAACCTTGCACATTATTGCCTTGCATTGTAAGTGCTGTAGATGAGAATATTTGGCTACCTATTCTTTTCTCTTTCGTTCTTATTGGCATTTAGATAAGGCATGGGAAGCAGTAGTTCCTTCCCACTTTATCTAATGGGAAAAATTTCCCCAGGCAGGTTTTTAAATTACATATGAGTTAGAGCTTTGGGTTTGTATAGAGAGTGTCACATCTTGGACTTGATAATGTTTGGAATGTGCTGCCTGCCTCTTCCCCATTCTCGATTCAGAATTTTCCTATGCCTGAGCATTGCGCGGGGACGGCACTAAGCATACAGCATACTTTGGCCCGCTTTAAAAATACAATACAATAAAAGAACGCTGCACATTATTATCTTCACTGTAAATGCTATAGATGAGAATATTTGGCTGCCTATGCTTAACTCTTTCGTTCTTATTCGATTATAAATAAAGTATGGAAAGCAGTAGTTCTTTGCTGCTTTATCTAATGAGAAAAATTTCCCTACGCCTTTTTAGAAATTGCATATGGGTTAGAGCTTTGCGCTTGCATAGAGAGTGTCACATCTTGTTATGGGTAATCTTTAGGCGAACCCCGGGAGGAGTGTGCAAAACCAAGCCCAAGACTACATAGCTTATTATAATCTTGCATATTGAGTTTTAGCTCTTAGCCTTAGTACTAGTCTCATACAGCACATTTCGGTTCCATTTGGAAGATTAGCAGACTTTTATAATGGATAATAGTCTGAATAAATTATTTACTCGTTTTAAATAGGTAGTAATTGGAAATAAAGCGAACAAATAACTTTCAACTTCCTTCTTTAGCTGATGTTTACAATAATAAAGTAATACGAATAATTAATTTTATAATTTATTTTTTGCTACTGAAAACATTTCAAAAAATGTCGAAATGTATATTACAAAAATTGTTTATTATTTTTACTTTAGAAAATTTTTATTTTTATTTTAATAGAAGAGGTGTTTATTAATGTTTGTATTTTCACTTTTCACTGTTTTTCTCATTGTTTGCTTTAATGATAAAATTTGTTGCACAAGTCGACTTAATTTTAACGCCTACAGGCTACTGGAATTTTACGCGATTTTTTAAAGTTAAGGTTTTAATTTTGTATTTTGTTGATACCGAAGAAACTTTGAACAAAAACACTAATTGTTTTAAGCGGAATTGCACTTCAAGACCAATTATTTAAAACATAAACATTAAATAAAATTTAATTTTTCACGGGACTTAATGCGATCAAGTTATGACAAAATCATGTGGATCAAGCACACGTTCGAAGTAATAGGGGTAACTAATTATTTTAGATATTAATACAATATTTAAACACAGCAATTTATTGTTGTGTCCATTTAAACTAACTAAGTATATGAAATACAATATTGTCTACTAATAAATTAAAAGGTATCTACAGTGTTTGGATTCTACGTAGGCAATGCTACACAAATCGATTCCTTGTGCGGACTCTAAAATATTGTTCTACAAAGAAATTTGTCCCCTACAAATTAACGATCTTAATGTTTTTTAATAGATGCGTTCACGTAAATCCCTGTAATGGAATTGCAAACTATCAAGTGGAGCTCATTCCTAAAAAAACAAAAAAAAATACAAACACCCCTCCAACAATACCTCACTCGTTAAGATCCTTTTTTAAATGTAGGAATTATGAGGGTTTTACATACAAAAAATAAGATTTTTTAACAAAATTTTCGAAATAGAACAAATTTTAACAAAATTTAGATAAATTTTGAGCTTGATGTTCTGCGATGTCTAAGAATCTATGGTATAAGGACTTGCGTGATCATACCTCCTAAAAAACGCCGATTTTGAAGGTAAATGATTTTTTTTTGTGAATGGAGGGGGTTAAGAACAACGTTGCTCAAGTTACCCCAAGGAATCGAATAGTATTGCGTTCCCTACGTAAAATCCAAACATCCTGTTTATCATTAGGTATTTCAAACGTTACTAAAAAAAAAATAGTGCAATTTTTCCAATTCACTGATTTTAGATATAAAATTTAATTTAAATGTTAAGTTATACAAGCAAATTACTTTATCCTTTTCTTCTTTTAATTCCAGAAAGCTCTCTTCGTATCCTGCGAATGAAAGTTGTTATAGTCCACGCCATAGTCGAACGATTCGTCACCATGTCCGTTTCTGTGAAGAATAGCAAAACGCCTGAAGATCATCACACAAGTTCCATTCGAAGCCAAATACAATAATAACGGTATACTACTTAAGATGGTGCGCCAGTCTAGGAAACCGGAACATACATACATGATATACCACCCCAAAAAGGAATTCGAAAAAAGTTGGACAATTTTGCTCAAAAAATAAAACTGTTGCTCAAAATCGATGGGCCATGTCATTTGCCATAGTAGATTGGACTTATTTGAGTTTAAATAGAGGAAACTCTAAAATAGGTATTTTGAAAACGAAATGAGAAAATGCAAAAACCAGAAAGAGATGTAACGACTTCCTCAATGCACTACTGTACTGCCCTAAGACAGGACGAAGAAACACTTGCCAATAAGCCAACTATAATATTTTTTTTTATTAAACTACGAAAAAGAAAATGTAGCTAGATGTAACGTAGACGATTAACGTGGTGGCCACAGGCGGACAGATTAAAGGTTTTTATTAAAACTTTTTAAGCAAGTGATAACAGCACACAAAGTGTAAAAATGTCTTTTAAAGTAACAAGTCGTAAGCGTTAAGTGTTTAGGCCCTCGCGAAACTGAGTCGAATAGACCAGTCTCTCAGGGGCATTTTATTTGTTCAACAACCTAGAAGAGTACTGTAAATTAATAACGATCATAATGTCTTTTTTACTGTAACATTAACGTAACAAAAGTCTGTTTCACTAGGTGTACTTGTACCTAAGATAGTTAAGAACAATTTCCAGGAATTATTCAAAACCTATGAGGCGAAAAATAACAGCCACACACTCCCATCTCCTCCACTAAGCGAACATTCAGAGTTCATCCCCAAAACAGGTCTGATCTGCAATTGAACTTTTATCTTAAGCACACGCGAAGATCGCGAGTCACGTTTGCTACTATGTAAAAAAAAGAATCAAAATAAAAATTAAAATGAAAAACAATGTCGAAGAACAAAAGCATATATATTTTGTAGTGGATATTTTCAAGGCATATCGAATTTCTGTAAGGAGCAAAAGCAGCTGCTCAAAACAAATCGCATTGTGTCGGAAAGGAGAAATATTTGGAACCTGTGGCTGCAGCGGTGCAGCGAACATTGTCGGAAAATCACTGGAGGTTCTAAGAATGTGCTCAGAGCTCTTAGATAAAATCATAATGAATTTACTTATAGAATTTTTATCCGACGGAAGAGAGAGAGAGAGTAGAGGAGTCCAGCAGCAGCTAATTTTAATAAAAAGAATATTTCAATTTAGGCTGGGGTACTTAGTTAAGAAGACGTTCTCTACGCAGTAGGAAATTTATGATAATTTGTTGAGAACAAATGAAAAACAAAAACCCTAATTCAATGAATCAAATCTGATTGAATCGGACAGTTTTCGCATTGAGACAAATATTCGTTAAACCATTATTTTAATATTTACTTAAAGCCTCACAATTTTTACCACCAGATCAACAATAAAAATTTAAATTCTTTGAGTTAAATTTAAGACACTTAATGTACGAACATCATCACTTTTTTAACATGATCCTAACGAGTTCACATTTTCTACAATTTAAATGTTATTAACAATATTGCTGAATGAATTAAAAACCTTAACTATTGCAGACCCTTTTAAAACAGTGTTTTGCGGTCATTATTTCTACTCAGAACTGGTTGAATTTTAGTTCATCGGTTTATTTATGTGTAAACCAAAGAAATGTCGCTTGTACCTTAACAAATTACAAATTTCATTCTCAGTACTTCAGTAATTTATTCAAAAGTACTTATTTATTCATTTTAAATATTTACTCAAATTTATCAAATCATCTGCTAGTAATGAAACAAACAAGCTAGCTAACATCGAGCTGGTTTCAATCCAAATTTAAATGTTAAGATACAATTTTATGTTGCTCCAATCAATGCTCATTGATTCAAATCTGAAGCTGACTTAAAAACGTTCATGGTAATTCGAAAAAAAAACGTGTTATAAACTCCAAAAGAAGTACAAACTACGTTCTTGAACTTTAAAACCTATTTCAGTATGCCCAGACTCAGCCCTATTTATATTTTACTCCAATTTACTCCTTACATTCGATCATAAATTCATTGAAGTTGGTCTGTTGTTATTTTAATTTATCGATGGAAAATAAAATGCCTGGGGGATCACGATACTCCGCAGTATTGTTTACGTTCAAAAATTGTTAAAATAACCTAATTGGCCACATTCTTGATTAAACCGTTCAAACTGTAGAACATTTTAAATCAAGTTTTACACAAATTTAAATTCCGCTGAAATTAAATATTTAATCTAATATTTTTTCTCATCTTAAATTCATTCAATAAAAAAAATTTTTAAGCGACTTACAACGACTTAGAAAATTGAAATTCGAACATATTTTTGCCTTTAATTAAACTTGTTATAAGTAAATACTTTAAATATGTATGAAGTAAACTTGGAACCGATTGAATTTAAGGTATCCTTAGTGATTTTGATTGTATTATATTGCTATGTATTTGTAGAAGCGAAGTGGAAACGTGGAAACGTGGAAACGTTGTGGAAGTGGAAAAGTTGTCTCCTTTAACCCGGAATGAAAGTTCCATTTTCGAGGGGAGACCTCAAATTCGATCATTTAGTAACTAACTGATAATTTAAAATTTTCACAAGTGTCATATTTGTCTCTTAACGACTTAAGCTTACTATAACAAGGTGGCACAAGGTCTCTCACAATACAATTTAATTTCAAACCAAAAATATATCATGTATGATGATGAGCAGAACTGGTCTTGCAGGAAGTCCAAAACCGACACCAAGACCAATACTATTGCGTTAGCAAGATGAAGCCTTGCAAATTAGAGACCAAGGGGGTCTTGATCATAAGAAACTTAAACAAAAACAAAAGGACACTTGAAACCAAGCTTTTCAATACATTGGATTGAACTCTAGATGTTTTTTTGAGATAAAATTGATAAACAGTTTCAACAAAATGAATTTCACATCGATGAAAGGAATTTACTTGTTTGTACTTAAAACGTCTACCAAATACGAATAAGTTATACCACATACAAGTGTTTGAACCTGAAAATACAAAACCGCAAGAGTTTTACAAACGAGACGAAGCCTAAGTGCGTTGAAGCAAGAATCAAAACCAATACTAAAACCATTGTAGCCTTGGTTTTGGAGTTGGTTTGCTTATACATAATGGCTATATATCGACCGAAATAGCGTAATTTTTATTGATGCAGGCTTGTTATTTTCATATCAAACAAATTTCCTCTCATCAACGTAAAAATTTCGTATTTATAATGGTTTTACACTCATACTTTCAACAAAATTGTTTTGATAATCAGTAATATGTTTGTGCAAGTTCAAGAAAACTAGAATTATTATCATTTCTTTTATATGTGAAAAACCTCTTAATTCAGAAAATATTGAAAAGGTGAACGAAATGTTTTGTGTTTGGACTCATATTGTTTCTAGCCACTTAATCTTCAAAACAATACTTATCGCCACAAAAGGGCTAATCAAAACAAAAAGTGTTTCTGAAGCAATTGCAAATGAATAACTGAACCGTACTGTTGCCGCCTATCAAACGATATAAATAAGATCCTTTTACTAATTAACCAGTGGTTAACAAGAGCTCAACACGCGAAAATATCCCATTCAATCAGACCAGGTTCAGGAAAAACCATGTAAATCAAAATTTCTTGTATATATATCGTCCTTGGTCTTCGTAGCGAAAAAGAGCTGAAAATCGTAAACAATATAAAGTCACAACAAAAACATACCAAAAAATACTAACAATTCGGAAAATAAAACACAAAGGCTCTGACAACTGAACAAATAGAATAAAATTGTCGGCCGACCGCAGATAAATGGGAAATTAATGTTGACGTTGCATTAATAACGACAGGGTGGCAATAAACCAGAACCCTCATCCATTCCCCCCATCCCACACAACTTTAGGACACCAATTAAGCATGTAGCCCCGCCCATTCAACTTCGACGCTCTGACAACTTCCGCAATATGAAATTATTAAACATGTTTTAAATAATGTTTAAACGGTAAAGGATATATTTTTTACCCAATTCCATCGTCAACAACAAAACAACACAATATTTTTACGAAAAAAATAAAATACATATATAGAAATTGAATAAGCTGCGGCAGAACTGGCTAGAGGGGTAGAAGTTCAGTTCGCACGCCATAAGCCGCGGGAGGGCGGCTAAAAACAACATCCAGCACCCCTCAGCTCAATTGGGGCTCGGGCGTCTGGAGTCTCCAGGTAGTCAAGTAAGTAAAGAATGTGAAGTTAGCGTAAGACCCGCGTACTGTAAGTTGTATAGCTATCGAGTCTAGCCCTAAGGAGTAAGGACATTTTACTGTATATAATCATAAGCCAAGACAGAGACTAGGAGGATTCCGTTGTTTTTTTTACATTTTTGTCTGTTGAGTTTACTATTCTTTTAAAATCTTCGTTTCGTTCTTTTGTTACCAGGAGAAAGTGGAGTTGTTTTTCATTTAATAAAGAGATAATTGTTCTAATGACCACAGTGCTTTAATTTAATCCGACCTTTTAATCCAACTGGCAACATCATTCTTACCTCTTAGAACTGTCGTTTCTTCTATGTTTTTTAATTAGCTATACAGTAACGGAGTATTCTTATTTAAAATTTTCAAAAATCATTTCCATTAATTTTATTTTCCTACCACCCTTTAAAAATAATTGGAAAAATTGCAGTCGATCCAAATAATGACCCGATGTTCATACATCAAACTTTAAACGAATTTCCACGAAAATCATTTCTGTCAAACTTTCTGTTTCCACGATAACTTAACAATTAATTAACGATTATTAATTATTCTAGTTCCGGTCATAATTACGTCCTTTCTGAGCTACAATTACAGCGACTATTAACCCTCTCCAAACGCAAACAGCCCTTCTTTTTTGCATCATATCTACGAAAATAATAATTTTTTCTAGATTGGTACAAGTATATTGAAAAAATCTTTAAAACTGAATAAATATAAAATAAAATATTTCAAGAAAGTAATTTGTTCATTAAAAAAATAAATATTCATAAAAATTGTAGATTTTTCGATTCATATATCCAAATTATCCGCTCTAAAAGAAATTTCTTTTAGGCGAAATGAATAAAAATCACAAGGCTTTTTAATGGAATTTTTAAAATTAAGCTCCATTTATAAAATCAGCGACTTTAAAACGATTTTGTTACGATTATTTAGGCACTGAATTTCAGTAGACTTAAAATAAGATTTAACACCTCTCTTAATTCAGTTCCTCAACCTCTTTTTACTTTGAAGTTTTTTTTTAAGTGCACTTAATCCTCTTGCTTAAGTTTAAAACTGCCAATACTTTCAGATCCCTGATGGAACACACTATAACCCAATTTGTCTAATACTATAAAAACTAAGCAGGTTCGAGATTAAAATTTCTCAAAATTTCTTTTAAAAATTCACCTACTTCTTGGGAAAGTTCATAGCTAGAGCAATAACTATTTTTATAAGAAAAACAGCTGACTGATTTTGCTGTTTTTTGATGATAAAGTGTATAACATAACACAATAGATCTTTTTAATTACTAGAAATATTTTGAAGATAATTAAAACTAAAATCCAGGGCCAAATCATTAATAAATAACAGAAATAAAAGCTGCCCAACAATGATGCTTGTGGAACACCAGACACAGGAACAACAGACGAATAACCCGAAAACATAACATTCATCCTGCGATCAGAAAGGTAAGATGAGAACCACACCAATAAAGATCCATGCAAGTCGTATTTATATTCACCTTGTCCAAGAGCTTCGAATGGCAAATATGACCAAAGGCTTTGTAAAAATCGGTGTAGTACCATATAATTTAAGATAAATCGGGCTAGCTATTACTACTCCTAACTCATCTAGAATTATCATAGTTAAAAACAAGGTAGAATCAATGTAGTAGAGAAACAAATTTTTAATTAATTCTTAATAAAAATTAATCGAATTGGAATTTTAGAAAAGCTCTTTCTAGTAACAGAAATTAACATACAGGGTAATTCGTAAAGAAGTGTTCCAACATGTGCCAATCGATTCCTTACAGTATTGTGATCAGACTATACCTCGCTCTTCGTCTTAAAGACCTTATAATTATGTAGGTTGTACATTCGTCAAAATAGGGGTCACTTTGAACACCTTCTACATTAATACTTAAACGACCATCTATACTTTGAAACTCAAAAAATCTCGTAAAAGGTTGATCGCTTAAGTTTAATGACAGTCATTTTTTTCGAATTGAGTATTCTAGTTAGTCCACAAAAATGTTAATAACCTTATTAAGGAAATTTTTAACGACGTAGGACATAAAGGTACATTTTTAACCAATATTTTTAAAAATTTTAAGTTTTAACGTTCATACCTGCCACATTTGCAAACGGATGAAGACATGCGAGGTACTGTTAAAAAGTTCATAATACATACTCTTTATCAAAACCTTGTCCTACTGTATTTCAAACAGAAGTTATTACGTTTTATATGAGTTCACTTCACTACACACAAGAAAATATTTCAGCCGTTAAAAAAGGGGGTAAAGGAAGGATTTTGAAAGCAGTATACAAGCATTTCCAAAACTCACCTAAAATATTATTGGATGTATAACTTGAAAATGAGGAATTTTTTTTGCAAAAATATAGTTTTATTTCAATAATTAAATGAATTGATACAAGGTCTGGTGAATATAGCTGATGAGACAAAACTTCCCATCGACTAGTTTCCAAATAATTATAACAATATGAGACCGAACGTTGTCATAATTAAAAATTACGGATTCGCATATTCTGGCCGTTTTTCGTACAATGCTCTCTTTAAGTAAATCTATCTATACAACTCTCCCGTAATAATTTCACAATGTTTTAGCAGTTCATAATGAGTGACACCCTTTTGAACCCGCCAAATACAGAGCATCAATACTATGACGCCTGTTCTTGGTTGACCAAGCTTCACATACGATTTCCTATGCTCTGGGTTGTCGCAATGAATCCATTTTTCGTTACAATTCGATGCAAAAACTACTTCTTTTTATGGCTCTCAAGTAGCATTTCAAACATACACAACCGCCTTTCGACGTCCCTCGGTTTTCTTTGCTTTCCCAATTGTGTGTTGTGTTACGCCCAAAGATTGTTAAAGCTCTTTTTGCATTTGACACGAGTCTTCCCTGAGTAGAGTCTCCAAATGTTCATCTTCAAACTTTTTCTCTTGACTAGAGCATTCTTTATCTTCCGTATCAAAATAGCCACTTTTAAAGCGTCAAAAACCAAAAAAAAACCAAATGCACAATTTTTAATCGAAGGAGTATACGAGTATACACCGTAAATTTCTGATAGCAATTAATAAATTTCAGCAGCAATTTTCTTCCAATTAAAGAACAAAAGCAAAACTTCCCGCAAATGTAATTTTTGAGGCGCATGCTGACATGTTTGTAGCTTAAAAAAAGTTATATTGTTTACACTTTGGCAAATTAAAGCAAAATAAAATGTAAAGCCATATGATTTTTAATCAGTTAGACCCTATTGTATTATCACGTGGTGCAAGAGACCATAGTTGTGCATGAGATTCGAACCCACAACCTCTGGGACGGTAGACCAGTGAGCTAACAATTGAACTACCTCATACTCTAAGTAGTTAAGTTACAAATTTTCTCATAATACCTAGTGTGATTTTTGGGTGAGACATGACCCTGTAACCACCCCTCTGTATATGCGACTGGTTTTAATGGTAATATCTTGAAGTTCGATAGCCATCAGATTTTATAAAAGAAATTTAGAATATAGGGTTATAATATTCCGGCATTAAAGTCTCAAATAACCTTTCTTTAATTTCAGAAGCAGTTATCCTTTTTCCAAAACCTAATAGATTTACAGGTTTAAGTACATAGTTAAGTTAATTCCTGGAACTCTGCCGATGAAGAAAAATTGCTACAGAGTTACCTTCATACATCTCTCAGATACGGGAACTGTCGCAGATGGGGCCATTTATCGGGCTCGTTTAAATATTTGTGGGGTAGGACGTGTCCCGGTTCGCTGCTGCGGTAACATCTCGGCTAATTAAATAATTTGCCGTGCCTACGCTTCCCTGATAAAATATTAACCGTAGATAGTCCCTCTGGTGTTGCGTACCACTAAAACTCCTTAGCGGGCTCTACCAATGCGTGCCGTGCCGTTCGCATATTAGCACTCTTGTCGGAGAAACCCGTCTAAAATTGTAGTGCATGACGAAGGTCGTGCCGCGTTCCTGCTAATTAGTACTAATCTCTGTTTTATTCCCGGGTACCTGACCGCTGACCGGGCGGCTTATCGTTCACAACAAGTCCACAGGGCGGGCGGACGGGCGAGTATTCGGGCGCCTTCAGAATCGCTCGCGCGTCTCTCCTCTGGAAAATTGCTCCGGCCCAGCAGCGTTCAGAAAAACCTAATTAAGGTAATCTCACGGGGACTTCATAAATCATTAGTTCCCATCTGGGAATTTTGTGCCGTTCCTGCCTCCGGTTATGAGCTGATTCCCTATTCTACACCGCCACAAGGATATGTGTCCTGGATGTGCGGATGTGGCCACGCAACAACGCACCCGATTATCCTTCTCAAGGAACAAACAAGGCCGACCTTTTCATGAGATTCAATCTGAGCTTATCTGCCCCCGATTCGTTTGAAATTTTCATAATATTTTTGATTTTTCTGGTGCTTTTTAATAAGCCCAAAAATCGCCAGGAGCAACATTTTCTGGAAATGTATGTGTCCTTAAAATGTAACCTTGAAATAATATTTCAGCAAAACAGGAGAAGAATGAATTTATCCCGAAAAAACAAAACAATTTATGATATGAACCTAGCTTTTCTATGTAATATAGTTAGAAGATCTGTAAGCAAAAAAATAATTGAGTAAGTCCAGTAAATCTTATACCAAAGATATTATGCTTACGAAAAATTTCTTTCCGGTAATATAAAAATACCGCAAAATAAATATTAAAAAATGGGTAAGTAATAATAGAAGATAGTATTTTTTTAATTTCTAGATATTATTATGTACTTATATATTACCCATATATGAATACTTTACACTGCTGGTAAGTTGATGAATATAACAAGCTGGTCTAAGCCTATAATTTTGAATACCTCTGCTCAGTGTAATTATTTTATTCCATGCTTTTATCAATCTTAATTCGTGCCAAGTTTGAAAGCAAGGAGCTCAAAACATATTTCCTTTATCCATTTTCATTTGAATTGCATGAAAAGTAAGTCTTATTTAAACTAGTTTTATAAATGAAACTTGAAACACAATTTTGTGACAAAAAATAATTGCTAGCTGATAACCAATAAAAATATGATGGCGATTAGAAAGCAAACCAAAGAAGATTTTAAAACAAAAGTAAAAAATATTACTTGATAGTGTAAAAGACATGCTTACTGATTGTTTAAAATAAGGAGGATTTTTACAACAAGGTACCAGAATTGAATTTACAATCACCGTATTGAGCTTAGCAGCCCAGAAATATTAGGATTTATCTTCATAAAAATCACAGAAAGCTGGATTTTTCTGTACGCCTTTATTATAGTGTTTTAAAAGACGTATCAAAAATCTACATAAATATTATACCGCTTTGTAATATGATTAGTGGAAAAAAACAATAGAAACAAGGGGAAGAAAGAAACTTCTGACATGGACGACGGCAGAATCAAGATCTTAGTTTAAAAAAAGATCCTTTTATTACGTCTGCGGAAATAATCAGCACATTGGATCTTAATATTAGCCCGTAGGTGTAAGATATTATGGTCTGATGAAACTAAAATTGAATTATTTTCCAAAGATAGTGGCAAAAAAACAGTAAGAAAGCGGTAAAGCACGGGGGTGGAAGCATTATAGTGTGGGGTTTGCTTTTCTTATCAACGTGTTGGTCCTATTTCCAAGGTAGAAAATAGGATTACAGCAAATGATTACGTTAAAATCTTGCAAGGCGTATCCGTATCCTGAAGCGGAGTTGCCGTTGAGATGAGTGTGTCAACAGGACAATTATGCAAAGCATTCTACGAAAAAAACGAGAAATTGGTTTATGCGCAATAATATTAATGTTTTACTTTGGCCGGCACAATTGCCCGATCTTAATCCGATCGAGCGTTTATGGACTGATCTGAAGAAAAGTGTGGCCAAAGCAAAACCAACTAATTGAGTATGCTTTAGAGCATTGTCCAGTCTTCCTAGAATGACATACCCCTTCAAAGATCTCTTGTGGAATTAATGCCTAACAGATGCTCAGCAGTTATCAGCAGTAAAGTACAAAGTATTAAATTATGTTGAACAATGTAACAGTATATTTTAAATGAAATGTATTTATATACGATTATTTATTTTGTACTTTCATTCGAAAATTCTTGTAATTTATTCAGTTATATGCAATACTGCTATTATTTCGAAGGCCTTAGTTCATTATTTTCGGCAAATAATATGTAAGAAAATAAATAGCTCATCTATGATTGATCTTCTGAACAAGGTTTTAGTTTGTTTATGCCAGTAGCAGTTGATAGGTTACGGTTTCCAATTGATCGTTTAGCTTAAATTAATGATGATGATTTTAGTAGTCTAATATATGTGTCTTCATATGTTTCCCTCATACCTACTAAACTACTACTACATGACGCCTCACTAAAATCCAATATAACGAATTATAAATTTCACAATTCGAAAAAAGATAAATCAGCATAAATGTATCGTATTTAGGATCATATGAAATAACTTGATGAAATATAAATACATGCAGCTCTAGAATAGCAATGTACATACTTGAATGACACGAAAGTCGCTAATAAGCGCTAACTGCTAAAAATTGCGACAGTCCTCGAATAACACGAAATGCAGAATTGCATAACACGGACCCAAATAACCATACTATTCTATAGATGCCTGTATTACCTTGATATTCGTAAAGGGTCTTTCATTAAGCACTTCTTATCTTTAAATTTAAATAAAACAAAGTGTGAAACCGAAATTTTTTATTTGTTTGAAAGGCCTACCGATGCCATTAGGTACGGAATATTACATCGTTCAAATGTCCGCCGCTGCTTCTCTAAGTATTGCGAATGCGAAATGTCCAATTTTCCATGACTCTGGCACATAAATCAGGCTGAATTTTATCGATGCACGGGTTATTTGAGGACCGCTCTGGTTTCTGGCTTATTCGTATAGACCTGCGAATTAAGAAAACCCCACAAGAGCAAGTCTAACGGGGGCAAATCGTACGATCTCGATGGCGTTCACATCACCTCCACTTGAGATAATCATGCCCACAAATCACTCGTGCAGAATGTCCAATGTGACATGAGCTGTGTGGCTGGTAGCGACGTGCTATTGAAACCACATATTGTTGGTGTCCATATCAACCAATTCAGGCCAAAAGAAGTTGGTAATCATTGACTGGGCGAAGCGCGTGGAACGTTGCCCGAATAGAACACCAATTTTGATAAAACAATTTTATCATTTGTATGTGTTGTTAAACGCTATATCCGTCCATGGTGATTTGGCAAAACAGACTGAATAAATGACAGTCAATTTGACAGCTTCAACAATATGGCCGCTATCAACTGTCAAAGTTCGGAAGTCCGTATTGGAAGACCCTTTATTATGAGAACAGGAACAGCAATAGTGAAATAAATCATTTATGTAACTGCGAAATCGCTTATATCTTATTGCTAAGTATAAATATTAGGAGTTATTTTCAATTTTTACATAATCGAGTTTTAGTTTTTAATTGTTTCTTTTTGTTACACCACATACTAAGACATGGTTATTGATTGGTTATTTCGTATGCAAGATAACCATCCAGTGAAGCCAGAAAGCTACATATATCCCCTATTACCTTTGGCCGAATATCTGCAAGAAAATTAGAAACAAACTGTTTCTCATCTGAAGAAGTGCTTAAGTATTAACAAATAAAACAAGACAAATTTCATATTTGTAGGATTATCATTCTGTTCGACAAAAAAAAAAATTAATTCCAAAATCTTAGTAATTTTTGAGGAATCTTACACCTAACTACACCCTTAAAAAAAGGGCATTTAACTGTAGCATTGTCGCTTTAAATAAATCATCTGTTGTTAGAGTTTTCGCTTCATTAAACGAACATCCTTCTACATAAACTGAACAACTGTCTCCAAATAGTATTAACATGATAAAGTAGACATTGCCCAAAGAAATCAAGAATGCACCCTCGGAAAAGCACAAGGAATTCTCCACGATGCCGCAGGCACCTTTAGAAATCATAGCATTTTAGATTTTCTCAAAGAGCTTAACTCCCTTTCGAGCAATCCAATTTGTAGACTAGTACGTGCAGATACCAGCAATTTTATCAAAATCCTCTTCCTCGACTTTTATAAAAATATATAAACAACAACGGGTAAAAGATCTTCTTCATAACTCTCGCTTTTTGCAGATTTCTCGGTTGAAGAGAAATTTTCCCACCGTGTGCAATTCCAGGAAATCGTACCGTTTCCCATTTTTAATATTTTGTGAGTTCCTGCAAATAGGTTGCAATTCGCTGGAGCGGAAAGTAAGCTCAGTTGCAGGGAGTATCAGCCACGAATGCCATTCTGAGGCCTCCTGGCCAACCCCTATAAATTTTTAAAAATCAACCCTTCAATGGTGCGGTGCACTGATCCGCCAGTAACTGGGAGTGTTGCTGTTTGTCTTGCACTTCATTCGGACGGATTCTTACCAAGCTAAAAGAGCCCCCGCCGAATCTCCACCATATTACAGGAGCTTCTGCAAATAATAAATAAAAGTTGAGGAGTCCCTCCTGGCTTCCGACCGTTTAGTCGTATTTCTGAAGATATTTGAATAATAAACTCGGACCCACCAGCCGAAGAGGATTTGTCCTGATTTATTCATCGGGGTACTCGGGAGCCCTCGATGCAAGCAGAGGGAGCTCAGGGGATTTGGTTGGCGGCTAAAGGTAGGGAAAATTTAAGCCGAAATTGCTATGAACTCAACTGCCATCAGGCCGCGACGAAACCACTTGAAATTTTCCCAATTCCAAAAGGAACCAAAACTCTGGCGCCCTGAATTCAATTTTTATCTCCCCTCGTCGGATGCACCAAACTTTCCCCTTCCGACTTTGTGGTGTATGCCTTGCCACTTGTTACATTCGGGAGGGGCTTAGATTTTCAGACCGCATTTAGAAAAAGAAACGCAGAGGTCCAAACGATCACTCAAACAGAGATACCCAAAAGAATCTTGAAAGCAATGCTCGAGGATGGAACTACTCGAAGGATGAGGTCTTCTTGGACAATTCTTTTTATTGGCATGGCAATGTTTGCATAAGCCCTCTTTAGCTAGAAATTGATCCTATCAGAGGATTCTCTGTATGCACATCGCATTACATCTACCCCAAAACTTTCAAAATAAATGATTCCATCGGATGACGAAGGAACTCCCTTTATTGCTCCGCTAGTTTTCGCTTCTTATCTCCAAGGAAACTAGGTTAAAGACATGAAAGCAAAAGGTCTTCTCTCGCGACTTGAGCGAAATCATGCTTCGACGAGCACTCCAAAGTTGCCCCGTTCTGATCACAACCACAGGGTAGCTATTGGTTTATTACCTCCCGGCTTCAATCGTTCTCATATAGTTCATCTCGACCCCAACCGAAGCACTTGTAAACAACTCAAGTACAAACACTCGATGAGGCCACCCTGAGACTAAGCTGCAACTCCCGGGGTCCCGAGGATGTTTAGCTTCAGTCCCTGCAGCCTCAAACCATATATTCGTCGGTGGCCTCGAAATTTATCGTCTGGATGTCGGCCCATTAAGCGCCACAACTTGCCACAAAGTGAACATTTGCAGTGTTGCGGTTTTGCTTTACTTCCAAAGGAAACCTCGTACAACCCGCCGTGGCGCCTTCTAGCAAGCGACAGGTGCTCTGCCAGGATTAAGAAGCATGGAGACGTCATCAGATCATCAGAGCAGTCCTTCGAAGAGCTCTACATCAATGTAAACTTCATTAGTTTAACACATTTAAAAAATGTTGTAACAGTACTAACAGTTCTAAAAACTTTACATATAAAAACTAAACTCTTTATATAAGATTTTGCACTAGGTCTAAATAATACTTAAACTACTATATGAGGCTTGAGTTAGTTTCAACCAAATTTAAATTAGGGTTTAGTCCAGGTTGACACAGGTTTAAACAGAATTTAAGCTAGCTTAATCCAAGATTGACATATGTACGTTTATGCTAGACTGGAGCTCGAGTTGAGCCTGGTTTATGCTAGGCTTAAGGAGGATTTTAAGCTAGGATAACAGATAAAACAAAAGGATTTTCTCATTGCTAATTCATTAAGGTAATGGTTACCAACAATAGAAGGTTTTACTTATTTTAAAAAAATTTCACAAATTTTCGTATATATATATATATATATATATTTTAATGAATCTTATTTCTAGAAAAATAATGATTTTCCCATAAATTACGATATTGTAAAACTCTCATTTGCATAGATTACTACATAATTTTATACGTCCAGAGAAAATGTTCAGAAAAATTGGATAACTTTTTCAATGCTTATTTTACTTCCTACAGAGTAAGAGGAGCATTATAAAAAATGATTGACAAACTTCAACTTTATAATGAGTTATGAGTATAAAAAGAGTTAATTTAATATAAATAAAATTACCTGAAAACAAATATTTTTCCACAGTTTTCATTTCATTAAGGTAAAATTCCCGCCATTGAAAATTTCGGATTAGGAATATTCTTTTGTTAATTATATGATTTAGAATATTTGATAGTTGCAAGTTTCTCAAATAGTTGACTAACAAATTGTCCATCCATGGGAAGATTGGTAGATGCTATATTCATGAACTCCCTCAATAGTGATTATATTTTAAAAGTTTTAATTAACGAATACATACTTTACTAGGTAATACTTGCACTGGCGAATCCAGTATCAGTGTTTATGGTTCACAATATGGACTTATATTACAACAGAAGCTCCATTGCGGTACTCAAGGAAGTAGATAGAGTACAGCATTTAATCTTTAGCGCATTGTTTATACTCCACTGGAACAGGAAATTTGTTCACTAGAGTCCAAAACCCCACCCAGTTTATCACCTACCTTTAACAGAGAGATGTTGAGCAATTGCCATTGGCACATTACAGCCAAAAACATCGAGGAAGTCTTGAATGGGTCGTAACTATTAATAAAACCCCAAGACGAGACATGTCGAGACGGAAGTTGATGCAGTTAATTAAATCAGTAGTACAATGAAATTACAATGAGCGAAATATTCTCAGGTGGAGTTTGCTAGCCTCGGGCAAGATATTGCGCAAGGGCATCATCGTTTCACCCCTCCGGAGCTCCGGGTGTTATAATTAGTTACCCAGCTGAGTTGTGTTTTCCTTATTAAGCATTTATGTCGCAATGAGACAACTATCTAGGGGGCGTCAAAATCCGTCATCATATCTCCGGCAGAGTGATAAAATCCATCGTCTTCCTAACCAATGAATATTAAATGAAGCATCTGGATATCCCCTGCTCCCAGTGATATTCCGCACTTTCACAACACATAGGGCAAGTGCATCTCTTGGATAGAAACCGTTTAAGCTAAGAATGGGACCTGAAGGTATAAGGAAAAAGGGCACACTTTAGGAGATTATGATTAAGATTAAGCGAAGAATTTAAAATTTTTTCATAGCATAAACCCACAAACGAAGGATAATGGGAGGAAAGGTGCGGACTGGCTAGATCGACCCCTAAAAGTAAGAAACTATACATATATGTATGTACATATATCAATATAAAAAAGCCGTTTGAAGTAGAGGTTGTTGAACATTGAACCACAATTGTTCCTAAGATATCTAGGAACGGATATCTCCGTTTGAGAATGGAAAATCTAAATCATTTAATAAAATGCAGGATATGCACAGTAGTAAAATAGAAATAAATACACGTTATGGTTTATATATTGACTTTTAATCTTATATTTTCTCAATAACAAAACTTATTACACAAAATGTCTTATCGGATATAGAATACCTTCCTATACTCTTTTATAATCCTTTCATCTACCGCTCACAATGCGAATTTTATCTCAAGCCATTCCATGGAAATAAAAAACAAAACTATATATTAATTTCGGAAAACAACGGCAAGCTATTAAAAATAGCCACTTCATTCATTTTAATACACCTATTATAGTACAATAATGAAAATATATAAAAAGCAAAATGAAGGTGGAGCAATTAATCAATTAAACCTTTGTCTTATTAATTCCTATAATAGCAACATGCATATTTTAAGAAGTTTAACAACAAATAACTAAAATATTGAACATGACACATCAACCCATCTTTCCTCACCCAAGGGGTAAGATGGGTTAGTCTTAAAGGCAAATTTGCGAATTAGTATTATAATTTTGTAAACAACATTTCTCATCTTTCTAAAACCGAAAGAAATATACAATATAATAAAAATTAAATTTTCGTGTAGAATCAGTCAGGGGGGGGTAAGTAGAATCTCTTTTTTATTTACTTATCCCAACTTTCCCCTTCGAAAATTTATATAAGGAAAAAATTATTTGTAAATATTATAAAAATTAATTCTTATAGTAGTTTAATACCTTATTTGTATGGCCTATGAAAATAATTCGATTGTCACAAAAACTCCTTATTTTATAAATTAATCACGCTAGGAATTCAAATCCAAGTTTAGATCCAATCAAATTAGATAAAAAACAGATTCTTTTGAACTCAGTGATCTACGAAATCTCCTATTTCGATATCATTCATAATAGTTTAGGAAATTTTAGGGGTACTCAACCTACCCATCTTACCACATTCTTCTCTACTCGAAAATTATTTGACTGCTCAAACCTATAAAAACTCAATGCAAAGGGTAGTATTTTTTATTTCACAAGTGATAAAACGACTAATACCGAAAATTAACACATATTCATATCAATTATCAATTAATGAATATTGGTTTTAAAAGGGATACTTTTGATTGAATTATTTGTTTTCATGAGAACTTATACTTTTCCAACGTAGAAATATTTTTCGTATGCAAAAATTCAACAAAGTTTTCTTCGGACTCTGAACAATCAAAAAAAAATTATTAAACAAGTCAAACCACTTTCTGGCCTCTAAATTTTTTTAGTACAATATCAAGAGGCAAACGTTTTAGGTAATGTGGGCAAATTTCAAATTTCTTATTCTCTCCATGCATGTAAAGTTAAGAAAACCGCCTCTTGCTGATCAACTTGCAGCCCCTGTGGAAACGGCGGGACTTTGTTGATATTACCTTCATTCATCATCTGCTTAGCGATGAGATTGACTGTCCTTCCCTACTCCATCTACACCAATCCTTATAACCTCCGTTCGGCACCTCTCTTTCTCTTTGAGGAGGTCTCTCCCCATTACTGTGATGTTTCCTAGTAGACTCACTTTTAGACGAATTGCAAAGTCTAAATATATACATACAGGCGTACGCTGACGATGGTGATGATGGTAACTCACTTAGGGTCGTCTATAGTAAGATGCAGAAAACCCTAGACAGGATCCAGAACTGGTGTGGGAGATATAGCTTGTCAGTGAATCCTCTGAAAACAACACTTATGTTGTTCACTAGTAAAAGAATACTCGATAACCTTAAGCTCCCAACTTTGAAAGGTGTAACCATTCAACTCTCCAAAGAATTGAAATATCTAGAGGTAATTCTAGATAGCAAACTGACTTGAAAGATTCATGTCGAACTCAAAGCATCTCGAGCATTGAATGCCTTTTGGCAATGCAGGAGAGCTTTTGGGAAGACATGGGGCCTAAAACCCGCTATTGTGCACTGGATGTACACAGCCATAATTAGGCCCATAATTACGTATGCATCAGAGGTCTGGTGGAGTAGAACGGAGATGAAAACTACCTGTTCTATTCTTAACAGAGTACAGCGGGAAGTTTGCACAGGAATAACAGGAGCATGGGGAGATGGATAGTATTTGAACGAAGCAGTCAAATACAGTATATCACTCGGAACAATCGCAACGATTTTTCAAGCCGAAGTATTCGCCATTCTCGAAGTAGCTAACTGGATAATTGCTCATAGGTAGCATGAGGAGGATTGGCATCTGCAGCGACAGTAAGACTGCTCTTGTCACCCTACTTAATCCCACCACCAGATCAAAGATTGTCCAGGAATGTAAGAAAAGACTTAATTCTGCTTCCAAGCACAACCAGGTCCATCTTATATGGGTCCGTGGACACCGGGGAATCGACGGCAATATGGCTTCTGACGTTTTAACGAAAGAGGGCGCAAGCTCTCCTCCCCTGGGACCGAAGCCCATTGTTGGTGTCAGCTTTACAAAGTTGAAAAACTGGATAACTAGATCCATGGACTCAATACATGGTCAAAGATGGTCCAGTATATCAACCTGTAAATTCACCAAATGATCCATTGGTCGTCCATACAGTAACAATGCAAAACTTCTACTTGGCTTAGGCAGGAAAGATTGCAGAAACCTTGTAGGGCCGGTCACAGGACATAACACATGCGGCAAGCATCTGAACACCCTAGGGATCATCAGCGAATCGGCGTGTCCTTCGTGTGGGGAGGACAAGGACAGTACGGAGCACTTCCTTTGTGACTGCCCGGCCTTCTCCCGCGCGTGCAAGTCGACGTTTGGCGCTGATGTAATGTGAATGGAAGACTTCAATTCTCAATCTCTATCTGATGTTCTTAGGTTCATCAAGATGACTAAAAAATTTGGATAGGGTAGGGGACGAGTTCAACGGACCGTGGTCTGAACGCTCGAGGCTAACGCCTCCCCCTGTCTTTTTAATAATAAAAATAATAAGGCTTATTGTTAGTATCTTGTATAAAGCGATTAATAAATAAATAAAAATAAATAGTGCAAACCACAACATCCGCCTGACGTCATAGTGTGGGCAGTAATAAGCGACGATGGACCTGGGACCTCTGCATATCGTTAATGGAATCATTAACAAGGAAAAGTATCTGGACGTCTTGCATAACGTTTTCATCCCCTATATTAGAAAAAGTTAAAGCCCAATTGTGTGAAATAAAAAATTTAAATTCATACAGGACGGAACGCCATACCATACTGCTAAAATTGTATTAAATTTTTTGCAAAATCAAACCATACCACTTCTTTCTTGGCCTGATAACTCACCGGGCTTAAATCCAATCGAAAATGTTTGGTATTTGTTAAAAAAAAATAGTTTATATAATAATCACAATCCAAATACGGAAACATTAATAAAAAATATATAAGAGAAGTATGGTATGGCATCGACGCAATTAAAAACTGTATCGAATGTTCCATCAATAGTGTGCCTATTAGAATAAACGCAGCAATAAAAAACAAAGTTGATAACACGAAATATTAATAACTAAGATTTATTTTGTATTAATTTTCTTTGCCAATTCCAAAATACAACACTTAAATTCAAAAAACAAATTTTTTGTATCTATAATCTCCTTCCAAATGCAAAAATTGTAGTTATTCCAAGCTGCTTTTAATTCAATGACGGGGTACAGTATGTAGCTACATATGTTTATGCATAGTTTATTTATTTATTTATTTTTTTTTTTGGTTTTTGATTTTTATTTAAACGATTCTTCATTTTTGAATTGTGTGTACTGACTAACGACTAAATTTTCAAATTCCTATGTTAAAATGCCTACTTTTTGTGGTTTTTTAGGAATTAAAAAAATGCAATTTCAAGTGTAGTAATTTAAACAAAATATAATTAATTAGAGAGCATCATAACTTAAAAAAAAAACTTTTTAACAAATTTAGGGGGGTTTACTATTATAAAAAATTGCCAACTCAATTCGAGAGAGAGGTGAGCGTTTTACCATTGTTGGTTTGACGAGAAATATGCCATGTAACACTAAGGAAATAAATTTTATAAATTTATAAAACAGGATAAAAGTAAATATTAAAGTTTTACGACTATGCACCTAAATAAACAAAAAAATTACATGCCGCCGTCTTTAAAATCAATTCTTAGGGGCTGATACGACATCTGCTATTTCTAATTCGTACTATATTTTCTCCCGTAACGCCTACATATATAAAAATAAAATTTGATTATCAGCCCAGGTTTAAAATATCAATTATTACTGTACTGTTGATTTAAATTAGTAAATTGATCATCTTAATAAATCCGCTTAACCCGAAATAGGAAAGAAAATTCGAATGAGAAAGCGATGTGCTTGGAAGCCATGATGAAAAGCTTGGAGACTGCCACCTGGCGTCGTTCAGTCGTATCAGTTGAACCATCACAATCTAGTACCTAATAGCATTCGCCTCTACCCACCGACTAGTCGTCTTTTCCTCTTGACCAGAGTGAAGTTAGATGTTCGATTGAGAAGACAAAGCAGACGGAGCGATGGGCCTTTTGCCACCGAAAAAGTATTTAATTCGCCACTAAATCCGCTAAAATATGTCGAAAAGCGCTTCCCGGAAATCGTGGTAGTCGCTCGCACCCGCTAGCCACCCGGAAATTGGCCTAAAAGCACGCACTCGGGAGTGTTTTGGACATGAAATTTTCGTGAGCTTATATGAAAAGTTAGTTTTCTTTCTCTGCCCCCGTCGTATCGTCCCCTGGCAGACTATCCGTCTAGTGTTCCGATCTTGCCCCAGTGCGGGGGCACTCAAACCGAGTCTTAAACCCCAGAGAAATAAATATAAAATAATAATAATAATTAGAAAAATGCAACAAAACGAGCGGAGTGATGAAGTTTTTATTCACAGAAAAAATTTTCTTCATTAAACCATCACAGGCTTAAGGAAAAAAACGCACACACTCGAGCTTTTGTTTATTAATTTCCTTTTTCTATCGTGTTTACGGATGTCAGTGCTGTGGTGTGCGTGCGCTCGCCAAAGAAAAAAATATTTTGCTCCCCGTATTACTACTTGAAGAAGTACGACGGAGTGCTCGTGTGGTGGTGTCTTTTGTCACTTCGTCGAGTCGAGAGTCGCTTTTTTTTTATTTCAGTTTTTTTTTCCTTTTTTTTTTATATTGTGGATCCGTTTGCAGTGTGGTGGTGCATACTCAGCCCAAGGAAAAATCAATGAAATTTTCACACAAGTGCACCGATATTTTTGACGTTAATAAAATCGTAAAGAAAATATTTTTGGAATGGAGGGAAAGTGCAGTACTGCCGAAATTCCCTCACGTTCGAGAGACCTTTTGAGCAAATGAATGGGACTGTGGCCGCTGTAGTAGTGCGTGGTGAGTGCGATCTGTGCGACTACGCGATTTTGACAAAAGACATCCGCTACACTGCGGAGCTCCTGCTGGTCCTAGACTGGATCTGAGATCGGTTAGTCAGTGATCGTCAAGTTTGTTGAAAAGGTTGGCATATCTAAAAGAAGGCAAGGGGTTCCGAATATTGAGTTGTAAAAAGTCTACACCGTCACCGTCCCATTCAGCGGAGCTACACAATCACAGCGCGCTGTTGCGTAAAGCCCCAAATCGGTTTGTCGGCGCTCGCCAGCTTTCGGTGCATGACGGTCACCAAGAAAGGGTTATCGCAAATATACGAGCTCCACACAGGCAAAATTTTATGTAATTTCTTCGATGTGCGCCTCCTTGAGCGGCTTGTTCAATCAACCCTTGGTCACAGAGGTGCATGCCACCGTCACTTCGTTCATATCCACTGTCAAATCGATGTGGCCAGCTTTTGAGACCTTTCGCTTGGTTTCCTCCCTCGAGTGTCTCTGTGCCACCCTCCCAGCGGCACCGTCTTGGCGCATACATCACTCGTTTATGCCACCAGAGCTTGGGAGTGTTGGTAAGTCGTTCCGACTCAGAATCACCGTATATTTCCGCAATTGTTCATAATCAAATTTTAGCAGCGCTCTCCGAGCTGGATGCCCGTCATTTGCCCCCAGACGGAGACATGAAGGCAAGCGTCAGCGCCCTGCTCTGAATGAACATATCGCAAGTGAATAGACGGCTTACGGATGTTCTGGCAACAAACGTTGGCTCTAATTAATCTGGTATGCAGCTTTTATGCGCTGATTTGTATGGTAGAGGTGGCTAAAATAATTACCCAGTCGCCAGGCAGATATTCAGCCCCAAGTTGGAATAAGTCCCCGGGAAACTAGTCTGTCAAACAGAGGCAAAATTTTTTCCCAGATAATGAGCCGATGCCCACGAGCTCACAGCACTTTTGTGACTGACCGTTGAACTCGTCGATTCGCGGTGACTGCTTGTAAGTCTTATTTAACATGGTCGCCCACTTTTTATTCATTCCATTAATTCACAAAAACGAAAGAATGTTTTCTGCAAAAAGAGAAAGGCGCTCACACCTTATGGTGCGGGACCAGAGTTACGGGGGATCATCTTCATCACAGCTGAGGAACCCTGAGTAAAATTTTCGCCTCAGTTTCATGCTCGAGCCTGGAATCTTGACTTCTTCTGACCATCGTCGCTGTTATGTTCTTTATCTGTAGTTTCCCTCGCCTTCTCCGATTCATTCTTCTTTCTGTTGTACGAACATGTTTATTCTTGTCAAAAAATTTCCCTCCTGTTTCGCGAGACAGACGGTGAGAAACTCCTCCCTCTACCCTCCTGAACACATACCAAAGAGCAGGGGCCCAGAGCGCAATTGGATTTTGTTCAACGTTAAGTTGAGTGGAGCTTGAGCAAGAAAAAGTTGTGGCATTTTTTTCGGTGTGCGACTTCGCAACGAGAACATTTCGATCTGATTTGACCTTTTCGGTGATACCCGCACGAAGATTGGTTGCAAATTTTCGTGATGCACCTGGCGTGGGCTGGTTCGGTTTTATACGTTGAAACGGAAGTGCCCGAATTTGGGGAATTCTCTGTTAAGTGGAGAAATTTATAATTGTTGCTTTTAAGACAAAAGTCGAAAGATTTACAACATAAAATGGCAAATATATATTTTAAAGAAAATGAACAGAAAAATAAATTTACTTTTCGATTCAACATTATGAACTACAATTTAATATTATGCTCGGTATATATTAAAAAAAATGCTTTTAACGAATTCCCTTATCTATTTTAATTTTACCTTTGCTCTTTTCATTTCCCAAAAATTGTATTTGCTCTCCAATATAAAACGGCTCAAATGAAAACACAGCCCACACCCATTGAAAGAAATAATTTAAAAACATATAGTATAACATTTGTGATGTAGAATAATAGATCGAAAGTTAATTTGTTTATTTTCCGGAATGTTGAAGATATATTTCCGAAAGAGGAATGTACACATTTTTTTTTTCCAAACAACCTGACTTCTGACTTCAAATGCTCCTTCAAATTCTCTCAATCGTTTTGTAGTGCTTTAGATTAGCATATCTTTTGAAAACAAATTGCAATAATAAATCTCTACCGAAGTGGTGTAATTTAAAAATTCTAAATTCTTTTTTTGGTTTTAAGAGGGGAAAACACAATTGTAATGGATCCAAAGAATAACTTCTTTTCATACCCTTTTGGAAAAACGTCTACATACAACAAAAACTGCTATTAATAACTTAAGGATGTTTTTTCAACCCCTTACAGTCACGTACAACAATAAAACATTAAACAATTTCATAAGTTTAGTCTGTACATACTTTAGCCCAGACTTCTATGAACATAATTCGTAACGTACAATAATTAAAAATACTCAAAATATTTAATAATAATATTACCTACCTCAACATTTGTCACTTTAGCAACACATTTTTGAATATCTTACTTTAGCCATCGATTTTACCAAGTGTTACTATGCAGCATTTAAATACTTGTGTAAGATCCGACTAAAGTTATGCCTTGATAGATTTTAACTACATTATGTATAAGTAAGAGATATGTTTTGTTTTGATGTCCTATAAATAAAATATTTAATTTGAAGCAAGTTCAACTAAGTTGAATATTCGATTATATCCACAAAACTAGAATTTCTGGATCATTTAAAACTTGCATAAAAAATATTTCTTGAAACCACCAATAGGACTATAATAATATCATGTATTGATTCATAGCACGAATAATAAACGAAAAATGCTAAACCGAAATTACATAAGCTTGTAAAAAGTACGATTGGAAAAGTATGACGAGAATAGCTTATTTTACTTAACAATCATTGAAACTATTATAAATAGACATCTCAACAAAAATGCATTTCTTAATCGGTGTAATCTACGATAAGCCCTGCTACTATCCCCGTAAACAGCAATGAATTTACAGAGCCTATCCATCGGCATGTATTCGGTCTGTCTATAATGCACAGATCCTATGTCTCAGTTGAAATCGTAAAATCCTCTTCATGACTCGTTAGAGGTGAAACTCGTAAAAATCAATTCAGTCTCTGTCTAAGACGTATTTACGAGAAGGAAGGCCGCGCGGGAGCCCGTCGTGAATCATCAAGTCGAGTTTCAATCAGGCTCGTCCCCATCCACCTGGGCCAGTGTTCCATTATTACACATCATTTCACCTTACCCATCTCGGTGAACTGGTTACAAATAACACCCGATCTTTTACTGGCCATTGTGCTTAATACAAGTAGCCAACACCTTAAAACCGGTTCCTGGCGCTCGCCTTTGGAGGTATTCACGACGAATCAAATCTGTGCCTCAGAGTGGCTCAGCGCCTTAAATGACTTTTTAAGCATCATCTGCAAATGGATGTAGAAATTTGTCTGTTTTTTAGGCGATTACTGGCAATCTACCGATGCTCGATAATGAAATTCGAAGGTACCATATTCTATCGAAGTTACGCTTTATTAGAGGAACACCACTGCAGCTCTGGAAATTGTTGGAGAAAAAAGCAATTTACGTTAAAAATATCTTTCTTAAAAGTAATCTTTTTTTTCTTATTCTTAAGGAATTATAGCGAGAAAACGGGAATCATAAAAGTAATTAATATTCTTACGTTTGATCTCAAAGTCCAAAAGGAAAGTGGAAAAAGTCTTACGGCAACGAATTTGTTGCTCGCGTTAATTTTAAAGTTCTAGTAAAATCCTTTTATAAATGTTGCTAGAATAACGATTTACGATAAATCCTTCGCCTTCTAGCAATAAGTTATATATTAAACAAATTTAGTTTTACCCAATTGGTTTTTTTTAGCTTCTTATAAAATTAAAAAATTGTTTAATATTCTCTAATCCACAAATTTTTGTAGATCAAGTTAGGTCAGGGCATTTGACAATTTGTCATTTTACAGCAGTTAATCGTTACAAAGATGATTTAGTTTTTCGAAACTATTGCCTTAAAAGTTAGTTTTCAATTAGTAAGATGCAAATTAATTTATTTATGCAGGAGAAATAAATCTAGCTCTTATTTCTAATAAAAAAAGGTCTACTAATTTGTTTTTCTCCTTGTAAGCGACAAACTAGCTCAATTTCTTGAAGCTCGTCTCTGAATTTCTCACTTAACACGTTCCCTGCCACGTGTACCGAAAACAGTACACAAATGAAAGCTCTCTCTTACTAAATGACTTTTTATATGTAAGTCTCTCACGAAAGCTTTGTTGAAAATTCTGGCAGGGAACGTGTTAACGCATCATTTAGTAAGAGAGAGCTTTCATTTGTGTACTGTTTTCGGTACACGTGGCAGGGAACGTATTAAAGAATATTCTGACAGTTATTTGATAGCTGTTCTCAGTTCTAGTGAGATCTGATCTGATCGAATACATCTATTTTCTATATAACAAATTTAAATGGACTGAATATTTTCCTTCTGCTAAATTAGGCAAGTCAATTAGAACAATATTTCTGTAATATTTTTTATTTGATTTCAAATCAATCGAGTCTTCGTTAGAAGATGAATCTATGTTTTCTAATAAAAATTCACGTTATTTGACAGGACCGGTTATACTATAAGAAAAAATGAACTCATATCGTGTTTTAACGTACATTTTCACAGAGCTGCTCCGACAGCGACCCAAGGGTACTCTCAAATAAATTTTGCCTTGCCAAAAAGCAGATCTTCACAGCTTGAAAACGCGTTTAGTGAAATAGTGCGAAAGTGCTATAAAAGGCTTCGCAAGTATTGAATAATTTGTTTTGTTTTTTCCTTGTCATAGTAGTAGCTTTCCTTAAAGACTGTCCGGTTTCTTAATATTTTTCTATCCTAGTACTATAGTACTATCCTACATAAGCGCTTTAATCATTTCTTTAAAATACCAGACTAAACCAAAAATGTTCGTTCCATTAACTGCTAGTCGTTTCCACTGAGCTCATATGCCAGACAAAAAAAGTTTTGAAATAATGAATTTCCTCTCTCGTGAAGTCTAAAAAAAAACCATAAATAAGTTGAATATAAATGCTGCTGGTAGCTCTAAAGGTCGCTTAATTTCCACAATAATTAGTTTTGCTTGAAAACACCGTGGAAACTTTCAAGATCATTTTTCTTTCTTTCGCACAGCGCGTCTACTCCCCCGAAAGTTTAAGCTCATGAACTCTCAATCGGAATCGGTTGCACCTACCCGCCCAGCGCGCCCCACTGTCGACAAACATCCCCAGTCCCATTATGCGTAGACTCTTTAGATCTAACCACCACCGGCTGAAAACCCTCCCCTGAACAAATGCTTATTTCACGTCATTGTACATACTTCAGAACGTTCCCACTGTTAGTCCGTCCAGAAAGGTGAATTTTTGCAGTTAGCAACAACGACGACGATGGCGCGGCAATGGCGATGATGACGGAGTCGACGATAACCTGAAAAGTCAGTAGCAGCGGGATGAAAGATAATCTCGAGCCTCCGACACCGTACACAACCCTTTTACCAGCAGTGGTACTCCTCTTTTATGCGCTACAGCTACCACTACTAACCCCCAGTCTCCGGTGTTGTATGGAAAACAATGCACCGAACAACAGCGCACACAGAGGGACTTGCCGGGTGTAGGGGTCTGCGCCATATACCAAATCCCCCCCCCTCCCTCCAAAAAAAAAAAAACACCACCACCACCAGGGATCCTACAGCGTGGTTGCAGTCACCACGTAAATTCCGCTATGCTAGCCCAAGCTAAAGCTTAAAACACACTCACCGGTTAAGTGTCATTAAATCAGGGGAAAGAAAATCTGATGAGATCCCTTTTGACGTGGCTATGTTGCGCACTGTAAAAGGAAAACTGCCTTAGATTTGCATATTGAAGCATTCTTTATGATCCGTTTTCAGATGTGGAGTGCAGCACTGGAGCCCCTATGATTTTTCCAACGAGGTGGCAAAACACCTCGGTTTACCCTGCTACTGCTCTCGCGCTTGCATACAAATTAATTCTGAGCTGTTTTTAACCAGATCTCCCTTTCATTTTGGCAAAATTCGCTTTTCCCCACTGTTTTCCACCACACCACCGTAATGTAACGTTAGAAGTGAGGGGGCGGACGGAATACGCCTTCTCTTGCACACTTCGGCGTCCGCTCCCTGTTGAGCTCCCGCAGGAACATCCCTTTTTATAACGAACTTCATTTTCTCCTTCATCAGGGTCAACAATACGCAAAATGAATTCGAACGAAGCGCGGACAAAAAGTTTCGGATCCCTAGAAAATCCGTATCATGGTGTCTAGCAATTGTGGACACTTAAATATGCCTAAACTAAATAAATTTACATAAAATCTCTAAAACAGTTTAAAAAAAGAGAAAATTTAAAACTAATTAGAAGAAAAGAAAAAAAAGTGGTGTGAGAGAAGTGACCCGTGATAAAATGCATGTGCCCCCACTTTCGACCAATTTGAACTACGCCACTGTAACTGTTTCTTCTGCAACGTCAACGGCCGGTTCAACAGTATCAATAAGTGGACAACAATTTCAGCAACAGCAGCAGCAGCAGGCGCAATATCAACAACAACAAATTCAAGTGCAGCATTATCAGCAACAACAGAAGTTGCACCACCAACAACAGCAACAACAGCAACAGCAGCAACATCATCAACATTTACAGAAACAAAACTCTCTGATATACTCACAAGGAGGAGGGGGTAATGATGGTGGCTTGCAACAGCGTCAACAGTTGACTTATTCGTCGTCGAGTCACACGGGCGACACACAGTCGACCACTTTGTACACGACAGCCGTCATTGACAATGGCAACGAGTGCAAGAGCAGAAGCAATCAGCAGCAACAGCAACATGGCGGCATGCTGCATGAATGCGATACTGAAGACGAAGTGAGTATATTTAAATATTCTTAAAATTCAAAATTTAGATTTATATAAATTGATACTTTAATTTCACCGAGATTAAGACAAGATTAGTTAGGATATTACTAAAATCTCTAAATGTAATGTAGAACCATAGCGCAATGTGCAAATTATCCACAATAATGTGTCTCAAAACTTTATTTTGTTTGTCATCACTACTACTACTACTATGGTCCGCATATGAAGGGTGGTTTACCTAGGTATATCGCATCACATCTAAATGTTTAATATAAAGTGATTGAATATTAAACCAACAATTCTATTATACAATATATTTTCTTAAATTTATTTGGTAAATAGAAAATTATTGTATAGTTTTAAATTTTTATATCTACTACTAAATTTACGAATTCTTTATGTAAAGAAAATTTTTTATCAAAGCAGCTCCTCCAAAAACCCTCAAATACTAATTTCCATGGAAATGTCTTGAAAATTGTTTATCACCATTTGGGGTCCAAATTCGAAACTTTTATTATTATTTATTATAGTTATAATAGGTCAAATCTAATATGCATATTAATACCGTAATTCCAAAAATTAAAAATATCGATTCAAGCGTTTTAGCGTGATGGAAACCAAAATATGTATACCAAATTTGTTTCCCAGGATATTCATTATGCGCGGCATGTCATTCATCCGTAAATTGTAGATTTATTGCTCAATATAATCTTATAATAAAATTCTGCTCACTCTACAGTGTAAGAAATTTCCAATGCCTCAGGTGAATCGCAGCTTCATGGATTTGTTTTGATTTGAAAGTCACCTGGAAAGTAGTACGCAGATATTAGCATATTTGAGACATCGAGAATTAATTATATTGAGTCTGTAATACAAATGGTGATAAGTACATAAAAACAGCAAAATTTAGCGGTTTAATATTAATTATAAAATAATAAAAACCTTTGAAATAAGTTACAAATGATTTATTTCAAAGTTGACTATCTAAATTTTTCTAAGAAAATAAAATATACCACCTATATTGGAAGCCACAAATTTAGCATACTCGAAATAAGCAAAACTTGTTTATTGAAATGCGGAAATAAGTTTAATTTGAAACGCAAAATACACCTGTAAGGCAAATACAGAATGAATATATTGATTTAAAGATTTGACAGGAACTTTGCACATAGAATTTACCTCAACCATTTTCGTTTTTATTTTTAAAGTGGGAAATCTTTTATATTTTAAAGTTCGGAGTCGCTTGAGGGTAAACTACGTACTATCTCTCTATCTTTCTGTTTTGGTATAACATCCCACGCATTTTTAATTTGCTGCCATAATTCTATTAAATCCTTAAGTTTTGTTTGCTTTTGGACAACTACTTTAGGCAACTTTGAAGACCATTTCAAAACATCAATTTGATTTGCCTTCTAAGTATCTCCAAGCGAGCGAGAAGTGTCTTTAGGGTTACACATCCGGTATAGTTCTCTATAGTATTTTTGTATCCGTGTTGGTCCATTTTAAAAGTTAAAGCTCATATATGCATATAGCCCTCTAAAGTACTGTAGTTGCTCAAAAATTTGTCTGGCTAGACTGTTGAGAATATTGGTGTAGTTTGGACCATTTGAATCTTGTAGCGAAACATTTTTAAATCAACATTTTCTTAAGCGATATTCTGGCGATGCCTAATTGAGCAGAGCGATTACTGATAATGGCAGATAGATCCGTACAACCTCTTCTCAGAAGATGATCCAGAGAACTGATCTAGTTTTTTTTTCAAATTGGATGGACTGGTTATGTTTCGAAACATGTCGTTAGATTGAAAATAATTATAATGATAACTTCTTTATTATCAAAGAATTTGATTTAATAATAATTTATACAATTTAATTTAACTACCGCAAATTACTTACCCCCATAAAATGTCAATGTTTTTTCTAATTATATCCTATATACATATATTAGGTTTACCATCAAATCCAATCTAATTTGACATTTTTTTTTTATATAATAGTAAATTCTGTGCCTTAGTAGTGGATAAAAACAATCCAGTCTAAATTCATTATTGTTTTTTTTTTATTAAAATGCTGGACATTTTCTACATAAATATTCGGGAAAAAAGGTTATGTTATTTTAAATACAAACACCAATATATTCGACGTTTTCTCTCTTTCGTACTTATCTATCCTTTCGAATGAAGTGTATGTACTGCACAAAAATATACTTTTCATAGCCTTGTTTTCCTAATTTTGCGTCCTTTCCAACATCTAATTATTCAGGAACAGGACAGTGGAACACTAGTATTGCAAATATGAATCGTCCGTTGTTGTTATTACTTTCCCGTCTTATTCTATTAAAAAACATAATCTTAAATCTTACAGTTTACATGATTTTGATTTTATTATCGATGACTACGAAATAAATTTATAATTTTATACACTTCAACAATTCATTAACTCTAATTCCTTTTCCACAATAGAAACAACTACAATAATATTATCTCTCTCCACATTTAAAAGGTCATCAGCCATAAACACAAAACTTTCTATATTTACAAGCTTTCAAATTGTCCTTTTGTTGTTGCGTAAGTGGGCAGCCATTTGGCAAAATTTATTCTAAATAGTATGACCGCGCAATGAAATATCTAGAAAAATTAAATCAAACCGGATTCGTTACATTCTAGGGACATTAAAATTTTATAAAATGAAAACACCAAGAACCACAGGACGTAGAACACTTTGTAAGTGGTCTGGGGCTCGTTTGTTCTGTTGAGTTGCTTTAAACTCAAAAATTTTACATAATTTGTTTAAAGATGTGGTAAAATACATCGCGAATCAAAATATAACTTCTTAGGCTAATCATGAGTGAAAGTCGTTTTTAGATATAAGCTTTAATTTACGAATTTTTCCAATGTTTAAAACGTTCGCCATACAACTTTTAGGCACCTATTTGAAGATTGAGCCACTTTTCCCTATATGCGTGTGTGTGCGCCGGACTAATTTACAGCTTGTAAATGTCCAAAGTTTGGTAAACAACATTATTTTTACATTCTCTAATACAATATCATTTATATACATATAAAAAAGTCATGTTCTAAACAGTGATCCTTGTGGCACCCCAATGTCTATTAGTTCTCCCTTAGACTCTTGTGCTTTTTAACTTCCCATTCATACTTTTCCTCAAATTCTAATGCAAGAAGTTGCGAGTTTACCAAAATCTTTCAATTATTCAAAATATATTATTTATTTTTATTTTTTGTATCATTATATCAAAGTTATCATGAAACAGTATTATATTACGAGTAAAGCAGAGATGCCAGAATTTGTAGTTCCTTTTAATATACCATATTTTCTAAGAAAAGGTATCCTTATACCATATTACTCATAGTAGTAACGAAAAGCACTTCGAGGGCGACGGTAAATAGCATCGACGTCTATAAAAAAAAAAGAGGTTGCAAAAAGCGCTCACCTTTTTCCATGGCGGGAAAACAATCAGCATATGATCCGAGCTCGCAGTTTGAAAGCATTCAAAGCCAAAACAGTAACAAAACGTAAACAAACCCTAAGTCGAGACTTCGAGAATGACGAACCACCACTTGCTCTGTTGCTAGCGCTGCTATTTTGCTCGCCTGTCGCCTCTTTGGGGCTCCTCTGCTGGTTAAGGTGAGGCGGTGAGGCTGCTCCGCTGTGGAGCCGCGCGGGTATGCCTGTGGGTTGCGTCGTCGTCGGATGCAATCAACCATTGTGTCTTATGTGTGGAGGGCGAGGAGGAGCATTAGCTCATAGTGCGCAGAAATTTTTTTCCCAAAATACAGGTCCATCAGTGGTGTAGGTGTTACTGGGGATTATGTAAGTTGCCGCACCACACTGAGCCTGTATTGTCCAAACGAGTGTGTTGGGGCCTTTATGTGTCACCGCCATGCGTGGAAAATGCGTGCGCTGTACTCATTGAATCCATTCCACTCCGCAAAAAGCTTTTCATTGAAATTTCCGACAAACAACACACGCTCCCATGAAAAAGGGGAGCTCACCACCGTTTGCGAGCTGAGAATGTTCACATGAGTCACACAGCGCGAACACCGTCGTATGAGGCTGAGGGTGTGCGATGGTGTGTGCCAATTGCCTTTGGATGGGTATCATCCATTCGATAGTCGCTCCACCATCGAAGGAGGAGCGAGTTTATAAGAGGGGAGTAGGGCGGGGGGCGCGGAGCGTTCTTCCGTAAAGCGTAAAATTTTCTCATTGAGGTATTTTTGGACGTTCGGTTCAAGTTGAATACTCGTCGCCGTGAATTTCGGGTGTTGGTTTTGTTTGTGCCACTTGTGGCCTTTATATATTTTGCAATTTCGCATAGGAGCGGTCAATTTCCGATTGGACGAACAACAGAAACTATCGTAGCTTTCGCTATAGTTTTTATCGATGGTGTAACGGGAAGCAGTGCAGTTTTTTTTTTTTTTCTTTTTTTTCTTCTCTTCCTTGGTACAATCCAATGGAAGCTAAAACAGCAGCCAATGGAAGCTAAAACAGCAGCACACGAACAAATTGCGCCCTACTTCAGTGGTCCATCATTCAAGTAAGTTTCCCTTGGATGTGAAAACAAATACTGCATACATTTCCCTTTGTTTTCATTTTGGACTCTGCTGCAAAATGTAGTGAAAACGCGTATTACAAATGATTCATTGTTTTTTGTGGCCGTTTGTAAACAAATTAAAAATCACAGCCTCAATGGCCTGCCATGCCGATGCTGCATCTATGTGGCGCCATGTTGACATCGTGAGTTGTGAGTGACGCACTTGAGTAAGAAGCGAATGGCCTACTATTCACCTTTGGGCGCGAACTCAGACGGGTTCAACTTTTTGGTTAATGCGTCATTCTAACAACCGTTGTTTTAAAGCATTCTTAGAAAAGAAGGCTTCTAAAAATGCTGGCAGCATAGCTTTTCTCCCTTCTGTTGCGTAGTGACCTTGACATAATATGGGCAAGAAAATTTCCTATTTTTGTAAATTTTTCGTGATTTTATTAAATAATTTATTATGTCCACATTTTCATCGTGTACGCAGTAATTCAATAGGAAGTAAAAGTACTTGTAGCGACTTTCCAATTCAGTGCACTGGGGATGTAATGAAAACATTTGACACGGCAATATTCGGGGATGGGTCCAAATCCCGAAAGAGGTGCCATTGGTTTAATCTGCGAGAAGCTGAATGTAAGGTAGGTAGTTGTACTACCTTTCCGATTATGCCAGTGTCTTCCAGGCTAAAGTGCTGGTGATCACGAAGGCCTGCTGCACTAAGAAGCGAACTACACTACATCTACACAAAATGTAGCTATACTCACTGGCTTGCAACTCAAAACCTTGGGTTCGGCTTTTGTTACATTTTCAGGCTGGGCTCAATGTTAGCTCTCCTAGCGTCAAGAAAGTAATTCATGCACATTTCTTTTCAAGTAAAAATTAACTACAAAAAACTGCATGCGCAGTTCGATAACCCTATAAGGTTTTTTTTTGTATTTATTAATGAAATGCCAATGACACGCGCAGAAATGCGAGAACCCCTCGAACGATCCCAAATTCTTGTATGCAGGTCGCGTTGTTAACATTTAGTTATAGTATAACCTCACTTATATCTCTATGGGGAAGATCTCTACAAAATGCCTGCTGCCATCCCAAAAATAATAGATGGTATACACGGTATGCTGTATATATCATTATACATATGTATATATCAATTTGGTAGTAGTACAATTATATTATTAAAAATCCATAAATTGGGCTACGAACTGCTTCCCCATCCAGCATATTCTTCAGATTTAGCCCTCTGCGACTAATTCCTGTTTCCAAATCTAAAGAAATAGCTAGGTAAGAGATAAGAGATTTGAGTTGAATAAAGAGGTCATCACTGAAACAAACGCTTATTTTGAGGGCCTTGAGAAAACTTATTAGATGACAGGAATAAAAAAATTGGAAAAACAACATTGGACCTAAAAGGAGAGGATTTTATTATAGTTGCCTAAAGAATCTTAAGGCCTGTCACGAACAGTGCAAAATTATCTCGTTCGAAGGGCACCCTGTAAGGCTTCCAACTGTCCCCGAATAATTGAAATTTGTTTACTAGAATAAATTAGGCAGGTTCAAAGAAAAAGTACGAATGTTTTTTTTTTTTCAAAATTCATCCTTTTTCTACTAACTGCCAAATTTCCTCCTAAAGGCATTTCCAAAAGAGAAATTTTCCTCTCTACTGATATTTCAAATAAACAAAAATTTCACGTCAGTGTGTAACGACGTTCAAAAATTATTAACATTGATTTCTCAGTAATATGCGGCAAAAGAAATATTCTAATTGGCCACAAATTACTATATTAATGAGAAATCACCTCTATTCCCATGTTCATGTTAACAACTTTTGTTACGATTTTTAATGAGCGAATTTTTGTAGAAAAAGTTAATCCTTTAGAGGTGAAATTGCGCAAAAAAATAAGTTGGTGGATTTGTATATGTTTGAACACCTTTGATGAAATGAATTAACATAGAGAAATCCATTTGATAATAAATATGTCTTTTAAGTACTGATTTCAGTAAACACTTAGCGGAAATTATTAGTAGAAATTATTTAAAAAAATATATATTTTTACTGCCTACTGCTAAATATATTTTTCGTATTTTATATATATTTACCATCTTTGTCTGAAAAATCCTATATATTTTTTTCGACAAAGATTGCAATTTCTGACAGAATTGTGAAACTGGATTAACTAAAACCAAGTCCGGGAAATGCAGATGAGGCATTCCGCTCGTGACTCATATGCCTTGTCATGCCATGTGTAATTGCAGCGAAGCGAGTATTTAATTGAGCAGATAAAATCAAGCCGCAAGCTAAGATCAATTGCTTTTAAGATTTTTATTTTTTAATTAAATTTCAGTTTTTATAGGCACACCTTTCAAAGTGACAAAATAATGGATTACTTTTTTAAATGATAGCGCTATATATGTATATAAAATTTAAAAAGACAAGAAAGTGAGGAGTCTACTGAAAAATACGGAAGATTATCCCGAAATTTATTATATATAAAAGTTTGAAATCAGAAAATGAAATCGAATTTGCTACTAAAAGAAAATAAAATCGAATTTGCTCTTCGATGCTCTAACCAATTGAGCTACCACGGTCAGTTACCTGTGCATTCGAGTAATTCTGAGTTCTTAATTTAAACGTTAATATACATACAAGAAAGATTTATTTTCCTTTTCTTGTACGATTTTTACTATTAATATAACTCTCAAATGAAGAGAACAAATAAAAAACAGTATTATTTTCAAATAAGCGAAATAAGCCTTTCCAAGTGATAAATTTATAAATATGAAAATTATTTAAGTTTGTTTTTGTCTTCCTAAATGCCCCTACATTAATTTTTAAAATTTTACTTCTTTTGATCGAAAAATTACCCCTGCTGAAGACATGTTAGAAGCAGATAAAAAAGAACAAAATTTTAAAGTAATTAAAATAGATGCGAAGAAGAATATAATTATAAAATATAGAAGTTAAAATAATGCTGAAATTGATACAAATTAGATCAGTATTTCAATACAGCGTGAATTAAGGTAAACCGAAATATTGTACTATATCTTAATGCTTCATTAGTACATATAATAATTGCCTTTTTTTTACTACTTATATGATAAAAAAAGTGTGTGGAAAAATTCGAATTGATGACGTTTGCAGATTAGTGCTCAGAAAGGGTAACTTATTAGACTATTTTTTATCTGTTACTACTTATTAGTTTTTCAATAGTTTCCATTAGCTTCCACTAGTTTGTTTGTGAAATGTAATTAGTTTTCATTAGTATTTTTCTACAACGAATTATAGGTAATTAAATATTAAACTTCATTTTTGCTTATATGTATTTCCCCAGTATACTTAAATAAAATTAGTTGCTAACATTTTCAAACAAAATCTCCAGTGATTTACTTAGAACTTTGCAAATAGTTGAAAAAAACACAAATCACAATTATTCAGAACAAAACAAAACTACTGTAAGCCGCAAAAAGAAATTTGTGTCCATCTTTATTGCAAAAAAAAAAAATAAAAATAAATAATTAAACCTTTTTAGAAAGTATGATTAAAGTTTGAAAAAATTACAATGAACACAATCGATTATCGCCGACAAACAAAACAAGGTCAAATTAATAATCGTTCTTCTAAAAAGTTTGCAACAAATTTATTAGAATACTTCCTAAATTTATATGAATAAAGAATGGAGCATAAAGAAATGCAAGGCAGATATTGGCGAATTCGATTCCAACCGTATCGTTTCATCTCTTATATAATAGCTAGGCCATTCAGCTAAAAGTTCTGAAGAATAGCTACCAATTCAGTTTTCAAGAAACGAATCCATTTCACCAATATAATTTCAGTTTGGGTAAAAGTAGTTTTACTAATGCCTGTATTCAAAGATAAGGATAAGTTGTCATAGTATTACTATTTGATTTTATAAAGTGAATTAGTAAATTTTTAAAATTAATTTATAGATCGATAAATGTTAATTTAGTAACAATGGTCGAAACTAGGTCCTTTCACCTAAATGTTTTTCTTTGGTCAAAAGCCAGGGTACTCTTGGAGGGTAGGCACTACATATAAGTTAAGTTATCTTCGTACTCTTACATTATAAAGGCGCGGCTTATCTGCCGTTCGTGAAACGAGAGCGCTGGTATCACCTCAGTTGGTATTTTTATGCATTATATCAGTACTCCCTGGTGAATCGCGTTTGTTTACAGGTTGTATTTACGAAGAGCGCGGGTGTGCGGGTGCTCAATAACTACAGTGACTCATTGCGTAATATTTCATATGCCTGGCAATAAATAGATCGTTTCATCTGGTTTCGTTCGTATCTCATGTTCTCATGTTTCGTGTTTATTTGGCGATTTGAAAGCTCTCCCCGCACCCTATAAAGAGGGAACACAGTACAGACTTGAAGGCGCTGGAAAAGCGCACTGATAAGCACTGATCTTCAACTGTATGTATATTTTTATAAGAACACTCGATTTTAGTATTAGCTGTGAATAATTCAAAATTATTAGATTATTTATCACTGGCCGTTTCCATCGGGTCTGTTAGAACGCAATTCAAACAGACTTCGTTTATAATGCTAAACAGTGGCAACCACGAGACTTCTACAAACATTCCAAACTCCATACCACAAAGATGTTTCTGTAGTTTTTTCAAAAAGCTTTAGACTTAATCTGGGGACGTTTATTTTAAAATTTTTAGAAAGAGATTAAAATTTAAATTTTTAAAATGCCTGTGAGGAGTAAATCCTCTCTAAGAGCCTTCCAAATAGAAAGTTTTGATCTTGTTCACTTTCAAGTCACTAGAAGACGCCTATCAAAAGTTTAGCTAGCCATCATCATGAGCGGATATGGACATTAAACTACAGATTCCTAGATTTTGTTTTAGGTCTGTATGTCTACTTGCATAACATCGGTATTTCTCAGAAACTACACATGCTATCAGTTTAAAATTTGGTATAGTTATGAAGCTCTTTTGTCGTTGTCCTCCCTTAGGTTAAGGGAGAGAGAGACAAATAAACGCAGATTATTATTGTAACCTTTCGGACTAGCTAATTGTAAAAATTCATGAGAAAAGGCAAGATTTACTTACAGACAAAAAAAGTTCATTGGAACAAGTGTATTGAAGTTCAAGGAAATTATATAGAATAATGTAATGTATGAAACCATGTGTGTTTTTCTTATCGATCGACAAAACTCATTGACCAACCTGGTAATTAAAGAGGGTTGCGTTTAACCTTTTCTACTTTCGGGGAACGTTTTCGTTTTTCTTCCACACCAAAGGAAAAGTAAAAAAAGTATTGTATCGCTCACTATTAGCATTATTTTTACCTAAAAATAAAATACTAGTATATGTATAAACATTTTAGGACTAACACTTTATTATGTGATGGTCGATTCGTTTTTGCAAATTTGAATTCATACAAAATAGGAGAGGAAACTAAAAACATATTCATTTGATTTTCCAGATCCCCGCATCTGTGATAAGTAGCGTTGGAACTGTAAACTACCATCAGCAACCTTCGCGGCAAATGTACGTTGTATCTGCACCGTCGAAGTTACATGCAACGAATGGAACTCGACTCGATGGTGGCCGTACAGAGACGACAACAGTTCTTATAGCAAATCAAGTGCAATCACAAAATAAGCAAAACGTTTCATCACCCCTCAAGATGGTTGTGTCGCAGCAAGTGGCAGCATCTGTTGCTAGCCAACCGCGACTGCATCCAAAGAAGAGGAAATTTGATCCAGCCGAGCTGGAAGAGATGGATATCCCTAAATCACAAATGCCTGTAAATGGTGGGTATAAAAACGGCAATAGCATTATTGTCGCAGACAGCAACTGGCCCGAGAGGACATTCGCAATCGCAACATCCTCAGATGCTGTCTACGCAATTCGATCAACGGCAATTCCCTCAATGATCGTCAGCACCGCTGGGGGTACTGAGTCCCAAACTGCACAACCAACGCAAGTTCTGGTGCAGCCGAATCGGACGCACCTAACTAATATTATTGAAAGCCCAGAAAAAAGATTCATAATTGCCAGGTTTGTCATTAAAAGCTTTTTAGCCGATAGACTTACAGAGTTCTTTTACAGCCCTCAAGGCTCATATAAAACTACGCAGCATACCACACACCTCTCGAAGACAACCCCCCCTTCAACACCTGGCAATGAAGTCTTAGACTTAAGCGAGTGGACCAACACAAGGGTTCTAGCCAAATTGGGGAACTATTACGCCCCGGGTATTATCAAACCAACCGACACACCAAATGCTGTATCGGTCGAGTTTGATCCCCCCGAAAGCCGTACTCAGGTATACAGCGACGTTCTTACCGCTGGACTTTACCATGTCATTCTGGATGCTAGTCCGCCTGCAGCCGATGTAACTAAACAAAGCTCTTATTAATAAGTTTCTTTTAATAAAAATATATTTTTTTAATTATTAGATTACCCTCGACACAAAGGTTTGCGTTCGAACGCAAATAGAAGGCCGCGACGCATGCGTGTTCGTAGAAGGCGTGGTTACACAAATTCATTTAAATACAAATACAAAGCAGTTTACCGTACAAATACTAGATAGTGCACAAAAGGTATGTACCAATTTAACACTTGCGATTTTAAAAATTCGGATTTTATTGTCACTTGATAAAGTCAATTGAAAGGGTTAGGTGTAGTTGGAAATTATCAAAAAGTTTAGTTTTTTTCATTTTGTTAAAATGTTTTATGAAATAAATTAATAAATGAAAGGTATGCAATTTCATCGATATTCTCCATATTTTACTTGAAGCAAATTAACAAATGATCGAATGTAATATTATTGTTAAATAGATATTCGCATAATGGTTTTTTACTAAGATTTCCCATTAGCCTTATAAGAATCTAAAAACATCAATATTTTCACACATTCACGACCGGTAATGAGAAATCTCATTATCTCAACAAAACGCCTTCCAAATTTCCAAATCTATTAAGCGATTGTCCTTGACATTTCTTGGTGCCGATTATTTTACATAAGAAGTAAGAACTTTAATTTGCAGCCTATGTTTTGTTTAGTAACTACGAACAAGCAGAATTATATTTTGTTCTTTTGATAAGTCAATTTTTAGGGGCCATTGTATAAAATGTTCTTTAAATTACATTATTTCACAAAAGAAACCAAAGGCATGATAGTTTAAAAAATAAACGTAATTTTTTTTTCCGATCGCTGGTTGCATCTAACCCATTAACAAAACACTTGCTGACTTGCGCACTGGAAAAATCATTTATATTTTTCAAAATCAACTTTTGATGGCCATGCTAATAACAAATGTATACTGCGCAATTGCTGAATACATGGCTAAATCCAATTTTTAACTAAATAATATTATTATTATTTTTAGTTAAAAACTGTGAAGAGAGCTGATCTAAGACTTCTTCTACCTCCGTGGTGGGACGAACTGAACGATGTATCATCGACAAAAACGGAAGCAACTTTCGATAGAAACCATCGTGTTGGAGGAAAACAGACCACTATTCTAAATAGCGACTCAAACATAATTTATAGTAGCAATATTAACAGTCGCAATGAATCAATAAAAACTTCGACACCGGTTACCTATGTAACTCGGTACGAGCAAGGGAGCGCAGCTCCGCTGCAACTGCACCAAGTACTGCCAACGTTACAGTCCAACGAGGAGTACTATAGGACAGCAGCGACTTCGCCGTTCCAATCTACGAATATAATTGTCGACAACAATATGCAACAACCACTGATGGCTCCTGGTAGTGGCCAAATTCCAGAAATAATTGTCTCACAGAATTTGGCTAATAACCCAAGTCCCTCAGATGATATTAATCGTCGACAGCATCGGACCTACGATGACTATGAATCTGACGATGAACTGAAGCGAGTTGAAATCGGTCTTGCTATGGATGGAGATGTGGAAAAACTCTCTGGCAGCAGTAAGCGGAGCAGCATGCAAAGTCGTGGAAGTACTTCTAGTCTTATTGATCAGAGACTTACTCCAAGATCTCATCCGGCAACTCCAAGGTAAATTGCATAATTTTCTTTTTGCATGATGGTGTATGATGTATAAGTTCCAATTTTAACAACAGATCTCAGGCGGCAACGCCACATCGTTTTAAGAAGGGAGACGTCGTACAATCAGAGTCCGGAGTTCGTAAAAAATTCAATGGGAAACAGTGGCGTCGACTTTGTTCAAACCAGTCATGCACAAAAGAATCTCAACGAAGAGGTTATTGTTCGCGACATCTGAACCAAAAAGGAAACGCCTTAAGATCCTCTGGACCTAGTCGATTCCCAAGGTAATGTTTTAAAGCTAGAGATACTACCCCTTCCGACGACAACATATTTATTATCTGAATTCTGTTTATAGTGATATTTGCAGTAGATCAAGTAGTAAAACTCAAGTTGATGAGGAAACATCTAGGGATTCTGAGACATCACCCAACTACAGGGTTACGGGACGTTTCGACCAAGAAGAGACTGATGTTGCTAATATGTTAGGTAAGTGAACCAATATATTTATTTTTAGTTCTTCCCAGTAGCTTGGAACATTTCATAGCATGCTAAAAAATAAAAGATCAAAGTGATAAAAATTTCCCTTTTAACATCTCCGAATATTCCTGAGGTAAAGTTTTGCTACCTGGCAGCGCTGTAAAAATTTTTTCTTTTCATAAGCGAAAATATCTATTTGAGTAAAACTACTCTCATGTATTGGCAGAAGCAGGTAGATACCTAGAGACCCTTTTTAGGGCGCAATGTCCTTTCAGAATTCCAGGAATTGCTTTGAACTGTCACAAGATGTGCTCTTCTCCTTCATTACTTACTTTAGGGATCAGAAGTGATTTCGATTTGAAGTCGGAGTTTCGAATAGCAAAAAAAAATTATTAAATCTGAACGGAACCTTCTAAAGATGAATTCTTTAGATTTGGACACAGCCGCACAACTTTATTTAAAATGTTTGCGTACGATTGCGTTAATTCTGAGTAAAATATGTGTTTGCCTAACATTTCGCTTTTTCCATTTCAGTATCCTTAGGTAGTTCTCGATCAGCCACACCATCGTTCTCATCACCAACAAATCATGGGACATCCCCCATGAATACAACGCAGTCTCCAGTTACTGTGACAAACAGGCAAAATTTCTTTACGCCAATCGGTGGACCAGCACCTCCAGAAGCAACAGCAAAATGGAAAAATTCGCCTAGTCCGATACTGTATAATGTTGTAATTCGGCCAGAATCGGTAAGGCCGCAGCAGCCCGTACAACCACCCCCACCACCGCCTGCCCCCGTACAGGCAGCCCCAATTGCCCATGCAACTAGTGTCATAAGGATATCGCCAGCATCCTCAAACAACAACTATCAATCATTTCACCCTGTGATCGTGGATCCAACCCAGTTAGTTCCACTTCTTCCTCCAACTGAAAAATCGGTTCCAAAAAACGGTAATTATATAAATAAATTAGACAAGGCGTTAATAATGCATTCATACTTTCAGGGATTAATCAGGGGTCGATATTTCAGTGGCACACGCTCCTGCCAGTGATAAATCCCCCCGCAAAATCCCAAATGACCGTTGTGACCTCATCGCCAGCAAAGACGATGACACCTCCACCACCGGAGCCCACAATTAAAGATGAATGTGATGGTAGTTTTTATTCGGTCTAATCATCGCTATTTATCCTAAAACAAGTTTTAACTATTTCCAGATCCGATAGACGATGACGTCTTTGAACCAACACCGACGCCTACAACACAACAAACTTCCACAGGTGGCTATCGGCAGACGATCTACAGTACAAACAGCAGCACCGGAAATCAGTACCCTTCCATTAAGGAGAACGGAGTATCATCAGATACAGAAGCGAATTCGCTTCTAGATCCTCCGTCCGGCGACGGTTCTACAGGAGCGTCCGGTGCTGCGCCCCATCCATCATCAACAGAATGTGACGTTACAGCGAGTGGAGTTGCAAAAAGGAGAACTCAGTCGCTGAGCGCATTACAACAAACTTCCAAGGAACCAATGAGTCCATCCGCAAAGGTTATTTTTAAGCTGCCCGAATTGTATGGACTAAATTGTAACAGCCAACTCAATTTGCAGACGAAGATCAGGCGCCCCATGAACGCGTTCATGATATTCTCCAAAAAGCATCGAAAGCTAGTGCACAAGAAGCATCCCAATCAGGATAATCGCACTGTGAGTAAAATTTTGGGAGAATGGTGGTATGCCTTGAAGCCGGATGAAAAGGCCAAATATCACGAACTGGCCAGTGTGGTTAAAGATGCCCACTTTAAGGCCCACCCTGAGTGGAAGTGGTGCTCAAAAGATCGTCGAAAGTCATCAAGTTCTACGAAGGAGTCTCGGGAGCGTACTGATTCTGTTGATGGTACAGATTCAATGGATGAAAAGAGTCCGAAGACTCCAGCGGAACCGTTGTCAACTGGCACAGATATTATTCCACTCACAATTGCTGCGTACAATTCATCAACGGAGGATTCAGAAACAAACGGCAATAATAAAGAAGAATTTATTAGTAAGTATAACTCTTGGGCTATCTAGAGCATTTGAACATGTCTGCTCTTTAGGTCAAGGCTGCATTAACATGGGAAAAGATTCAAAAAACCATGGTAACTCCAATGGGCAGGACGCCCGCGACGAACCTATTTCTGATGAGGAACAAGTAGTATTGTATATTTTCTAATTTACTCTTGTGATTCATGCTTTTATTTATTTGTTAGATGGTTATAGCTGAAAACGATAACTTAAATAATGCAGAAGCCTTGGAAATCGATTTAAAATGTTCAGAGAAGGTGACTGATTCAGATGTTGAGGACTCTGTTTTCGAAACAAATAATTACAACAGTGAAAAGGTAAGAAAATTTGTAATTTTAAATTTTAAAAGATAATAAGTTGTTCCTTCCCAAGTGATGTATTAACTAACTAATTATTTTTAATTAATCTGTTTCGTTTTTATTTATAAGCTCTATTGTAAGTGAAACTGATTCCTTTTAATTCCTAGTTTTATATTTAGGATTATCTTTAAAAAAATATTTTTCCCTCTGAATACTGAAAACCTTACTTTTGAAAAAGTACGATAGAAGAACGCTTACTGTACTAAAATTACTAAAATAAAAGTTTCTATTTCATCATTAGTTCTAAATTTTGCACAAATACATAGGAGGATACTAGCCAAATGGTTTCATAGCATTTTTTTATAAATCCAATTTCCCGCTATATAGTGTGCATACATTATAAACAAAACGTAATATTTATTGAAATTACCAATTACCAATTACCTCTCGTTCTAAGACGAGACCCCTTTATAGTTGAATTGCTGAATTTGTTTGAATCCTATAAAACAACAAGAATCATTAAAAACAAAAGTAAAGTAAATTAAAATTATTTCATGCTTACAACTGAGCACAAGCTTTTAATTAAATAAAAAAACAAGTCATATTTATATTTGATCATTCTCCTTTTAATAAAGCAATAATTCTCTTCGCCGTAGCATTCCGAAGCCAATGACGCAAACAAGAAGATACTAGAAAACAACAATTTACCCTATCCAAATTCAAATAACCCCGTAAATGAAGACCTTAAGAGCTCTGAAAGGGACATCACGTTTAAGCCGAAACCAATTAAAGCACAACGTCATGAGAATAATATGCTGAATTATCAACAGATTCCCATTTATTCGTATAGCAGCCCGAAGAATCCCATTGGGATGATGCCGTTTCAACCCACAGGTAAATATTGTCCTCAGATTTTTTTCCTGTACAAAATGCAGCGATCCACTTCAGGAGGAGCTTTTAAAACGATGCCAATTAGCCCAAAAAGTACAAAACTTGGAGAAGTGAAGCAAGAAGATGATCCCGTGCAAGTAAAACAGGAACAATTATCGCCCTTCAATATGAATGGAACGTCCGCTGTATTTACATTTAATATGATCCCAAAAGATTCACACGAGCACAAAGGCGACTACGGCAATAACGGGGCACAGCAGCCCCACTTCCAAATTACACACCAAACCATGTCTGGGAATGGAGAAAACGTGAGCGATCCCTCTGGCAAAGGTAAATTAATGTCCACTTGGTCAGCAAACCTCCATAAAACGCATGCCTATCATGACTGTGTCTCCATCCCCTCTTCTGTCATTACATCTTCTAACAATAGCCGTACGTCCTATACTGCCACTATCGTTGTCACTAACTGTCACTCACCTCATCAACTAGCCAATTCAGCTAACAGTCCCACGAAAGTAAAACCCTCACCACCCATGTTGGTCTCACCACCGTTGCAATCCTCATCGGACTCGGACGACTTGGGAGATAAAACCAAAAAAGGTATCACGCAATCATCATCATCCTCATCTTCTTCACCGCCATCACCACCATCTACATCCACCCTGTATGATGCCATTGTCATCGATGCCCTTAACATGAATGGCTCGAGTGGCGAAACCAGATTAACATCCCTCCCGCACGGCCAGGGCATCTTTCTACTGACCCATTCGTCTCTTCCAGATCTGAATGCTTTCAGTACGCCCTCCCAGGCGTCCAACTCCTCAACTAATGCGACGGCTACTACTAACAATTTCATCCATATTAATGGCAATAGTAATACTAACAGCAGTAACTGTCCCCTAATAACCGCTACCAATAACAATGAAAACGCTAACAAAGAATACAAAAAGCTCGTCCTAAGCGATAAAAAACATAACATAACTCAGTCGATCCTGATGATTAATCCGACATCACTCAATACAGCCACTGTGGCGAACTCGGTTCCTGGAAGCGCAGCAACCGCCACAGCCACCCCTATAGTCACTACAAACCAATTAACGGGGCAGAAGCAGATTATGTTCACGCTCAACAATAATCAACAGGTAAGACATCCAAACGAAAACTATTTTCAAAATTTTAGTTTGCTTAGCGAACTGAGCAATTCAGCATTCTTCAATACAATCCTTTTTCGTCTAGGTCGCGTTTCTACCGATGTCCGAAGACCAGAAGTATGTCATGGGCACGGCAAGGCAGAATATTTTCACCTCCGTGTCGAACAACATCAACAACTCTACAAACTCTATCCACACAGCATCTGCTGTAAATCTGAAACCTCCAACGTCAGTACAATATGTAATAAAAAAAGGAAACGCTCAGAATACAATTCTCCTGCACACCTATCCAACCGGTAATAATATTCATTTACAACCCTTTCTCGTCAACATATTTAACGCTTTCAGAGCAACAACAACCCGAATCTCCGGGGTTCAAAAATTTACCCGCAACACCAAAATGTACAACAGAGGTAAAAAGTAACGCTGGCGGAGGTAATAGTAATGGTCAATCTGAAAATGTTGGCGATGAAAAACAGCAGTCCGATACTGACGGTGAGGATATTGACGGAAAAAAATTTGTCCTAGCACCCACACCTGCACAGCTGGGTCGAGCGCCACTGCAACGAAGGCAAAATTTAAGTAGGGTTCAAATTCTATCACTTAGGCTCTTGGCAAACTAATAACTTTTTTGCAGTGGCAAAGAGCGATGCTAATATATATTGTTCTTCAGTTGAAGACCAATCTACGGTAACAACAATAACAACAACAGCGTCATCATTACCAGCTGCTTTACCAACCCCGACTTCGACAGCATCGGATGATAACCAACAGAATCAGATGTCGCCGTCGGCTAAGAAATCGTTCTTTAAGAAAAGCAAGGGCGACGACATGGATAAGTAAATACTATTTTCGTTCAATCCGGCAAACAATTTTAAAATTCAATTTATTTATTTATTTTTTTTTTTATAGTGTACTGAAGCAAGTAGATTTTGAAAAAAAATACCAGGCACTGCCACAGTTCAAACCGGAAGACTGTCAGTCGCCTAGCGCTATATCCGTGCCATCTTCACCTCGTATTTATGGAACAAACTACCGGAAGAAAAATTCCATACAGAGGATGCGTAGGTTTATTTTTGGAAATTAATTTTAAAATAATACTCAAAAAGACTTTATTTGCAGATAGCGAAGAAGATCAGTCTGAAGATAGCGCGGTACCTACTTCTACACCATCCCTTCCTCAAAGATTTTTCGGCCCCGATTTCAATATAGATCAGCTTAGAGGTAAGTAGGCATCGGAATGGGTTCTGATGCAAACTTTATATTTTTTTTCTGATAGCATCAGAAATGGAATCAGATAACACAGGAAGGTCGCCCAGAACACCTCAAACGCCTCTACAAAGCGGGAGGCAAGAAGCCAACGAAAAGGGTCACAGAAAGATACTTGAACAGCGACGTCAGCTAGTTATGCAACTTTTTCAGGAGCACGGGATGTTTCCGTCCTCCCAAGCTACCATCAGTTTTCAGGTAATTTCAAAAAAAACAAATGCATAACTGTGGATAATTGAATTATTTATATAAAGTAATTATAGTCTTAATGAAAAAGTTATTTATTCACAAATTAAAGTAATTTTGTTATGTTTGTTGAAAATCGTTTATTTTGTGAAATAAACAATTTAAAATACCTAATCTAAAAAATTAAAAACACATCATAGGAATGTTAAAAACGAGCTTTGAATTCCTGTCGACAAATGCATAGTCTATCATATTAATTTTTGCTCTAAACATTATCCACTGTACTACTTGAATGCTGCTCTTTGTTTTGCCAAGAGTTCTGAATATACTCGATTCCTCATATTTCTACTTTTATGTCACCTGATAATTATTAATTAATTTTTCAATCTACGTTACTCCAGAATTAAATATTAATTGAATAAAACTGTTGTGTTAACTTCCGATCACTACTAAATTTACCATGGGTAACATGCCTGGATGGTAGTGGATGTGGTCTTTTAATTTTTTTTTACAAAAACTAATATAGGATAGGGTTTTCTGAAATATTGAAATATTTTACGAATATTCATTTTTCCTTCTTTAGGCTGCACACAGAGATATCTTTCCCCGAAGGCAAGATCTTCAACTTAAAATTAGAGAGGTTCGGCAGAAGTGTATGGGTCAACCAGGTTTCACTCCTCAATCGGCGGGGCCAGCTACGCCTATTGAGACATCTACAGGTATGAGTTGGGCAGCATTGTCTAATTGATTATGAGAAATAACTTATATATCCCAAAAGGATATTCAGGGGATCAATCACAACAGCAACAAAACCAGCACCAACAACAGCAGCAGCAATAATAATATTTTTATAGTTTTTCACATTTTCCAAGGCATATGGGGCCCTTATGGTCGTCGGCGTGGGGCAGTACATCCCAAAGCAAAAACACAAAAAATATATAAAATTAATTGTAACAAAGTTAATAGAAAAAGTTAAAGGCAATTTTCAGTTTACTACGAGTAAGTGACTAAGTTAAGATAAGCGAAATAGTTCAATTCTTGGCATGATTGTTACGCAGTGGACGTCTATTCCGTTTCCACGGGAGGAAACCGTTTTGCAATATTAGTGATGGTGAAAAAGGTTATTTCTACCGATTCGCGTGGTTTTAAAGTGTTTTTGATTTATTTTCGAGTTTTATTTTAGCGGAGGTCATATCAACACCAGCGCCGCCTAATTTTACTTTTATTTATTGCTCATTATACTAGCACACTGTCACAAGACGGTGTGAATTTTAGTTATTGAATTTTAATGTGGCCAATTGGGCGTGATAGCTCCACCTCCCCGCGTAATAAATTTGAGCTGCTCCCTTTAGAATTGGAATGTGCTTAAAGGCAAAATTGTACAAGTTGGGGGCAGACTCTATCGGATATGTAGGTCGTGGAGATTGGCGTGGTTATCATGTCGGCATTTTATTGAAATCTTTAGAAGAAAAACAAAAAATCGTTCAAGTTTTAAGAGAAATTCTATTTTCGAGTTCGCGAGAAAATTACAAAATTCTTACGGCTCATTTTGATATTTTATTTGTACGCTAGCGTTATTTAACGATAAGTATACAGTAAACCTGGTAAGAATTTATTGTTCAGCGTTAAGTGCATATTTAGTACATACACATGATTATTGTAAATAGACCTACGTTAATGTACGAGAGCTACTCTTTATATTTTCGTACCCCCCGAAGATGCGATAATTGCGCGGACATGTGAGTAGTGTAGCATCATTACTGTCACTGTAAGAAGTTCAATAATTGCAATCATTACACGATTTCTTGTTTATTTCGATGTTAAAGTGTTTTTTATACAACTTCTCTTTTTTGTTTTTATTACTGATTTTATCACGATTATCTTCTTTCCTTAAGATTTAGGTGCCAACTTATTATAAATACGAAATATATATATGAAAGAAGAATTAATTTTTAAGCAACTCCTCGTTTTTTATTTATTCACAAGATTGCGGAACGCGCGATTTATATTTTATCTCCTTGAGAAGCAGGAAAATAAAGGCAGACAGGATTCCTGTGCTGATCTTCAATTTGTAAGAAATGAAATAACCAAAATATTCACACATACTTCATATACTTTGATGTTAATGGACAAAATAGACAATTCAAACCCAATCAGCTCTTTTTATATCAAGCACACACTACAGGAAATAGATAATTTGTACAGGTTTCAGTTTCTTAAATTTTTATGTGAATTTGTGATGATGTTTATACAACACTGTGAACAATCACAATTCACAGGTCGATTGGTAGTTAATATTCAATTTTTTTTCAAAAACATCGTTGTGGCAGAACTCATTCTTTTCCTAAAATAGCTCACGTTTTTGGAAATTCTGTATTAACAAATTTCTCTGATTTGTTAAGCCCTAAGCTGTACATCTTGGTGAACAAGGAGCGATTACCACCTTAACAGCACGTAGCTCCAAGGGAGTGAATTTTACGTCTAACCGCAGCGTAACAACTATTGTTCCGGTAAGCTGACTATAATTATTCTAAGTAGCATAACTAAGTTTTTATTCCATCTATGCAGCTGGGAAATTCTTTTAATGGTGAATTTCCTCTAAGGGCGAAGACAATTTTTTGAAGGAATAAATCTGAGTGAACTTGGTAAGTAATTTGTAACTGTAGCACATCTACATAATTTTAGTTACTTAATATTTTAAAAACATTCATGAAGAATTCGACAATTTGGGAAGTGGTAATTCCTAGCTACTTTTGTGAAGGCGTAAGTCCTCGAAAATTGTGAAAAATACTTGTTTCTTACATTCGCAATTTTTGGAATATTTGCATATATAAAATGTATTGTGATAACAAAAGTTATTTATTATTATGGAAATATGTTAAATATTTCAGCGCTTTATATTTATCTTATTTTTTATTTTTATTTTTCGCGCAGGATCTTCATGAATTTAATTTAAAACGGGGTCGATAGGTTCTGCTGTAAAAAATCCTGACAGGCAAATATTTCATTAGACCGCAAAAATTTCTTATTGGATCCATATTTTTAAGTAACTAAATTTTCGCCCAAGCCCAATTTTCGAAGACTTCGCTCAAGAAAATCAAATTAACTGTAAAGAATCATTTTAATTTCTAAGCAAAAAATAATTTCAAATTAAAACAAAAGTAAAAAGCTCCTTTTAAAAATAACATCACAAATTCACAGAAAAAGCAATTCAAATACTTTCTTTAAACAAAATAACTTTTGTAAATAAAAAATATTTGAGCATATGCAAAACCGAAACAAAAATAAAAATAGTCAATAAATGTGAAGAAAACAAAAGAATAAAAATTACATAATTAGTGGAACTGCTTCAGATTTTGCAACATAAGAAAGAAAAAAAAAACAATACAACAATGGAACTATGAATTTCACTCCAATAGCCCTACAAAATTATCCAATTAAATTGTACTACATGTTTATATCAAATACTTACTAAGCAATATCGAAAATTAAGTCAGAAATTATCGCTTTTTGTGTACATTGTCCAAAAAATAATAATAAATTCAATAGATTTAAGGTGGGAAAATAACACACAAATTAACGAAAATATTAAGACACATTTTCAGGCATTTGCATATTGTTGGACTTTTGATTTTAGAAGCATTAATACCATAAACTTTTTTTTAATTTATCCGAACTCCCAAAAGGTATCAATGTTAGAAAAACGATCCTTTGCACCGCAGCCCCTCTTCTATTTTTTTTCTTCAAAATGAGGATTATGTCCTCAAGAACATCACGGAAATTATATTCAATCTAATCTAACAGGCAATTGAACTGCTTTGAAAAGTCGTTTTGTGTTGCGCCCCTCCCGGATAAATATGAGGCAAAAAGAGACAAAAGTACTTAAAGATAACGATAGATAAAATCAAAATATTACAGAAATTACACAGACCCGTTTTGGATTTAATTCGGCTCAGACAAAATTAATCGTGGTTCGTATGGAAGTACGTTTTGGCCAGGACTTCAGAAGAACGAGCGGGAAGCCCATTAACGTTTTTCGGACTCAAAATTCTAAAGTAAATTGTAATATTTACCATAAGCTAGGACTAGGTAATCTAATCATCTTAAGTGCTTTTAAAATGAGCGATGAAACGCCGGCCCGTTTCTGACCCATTTTTATGGATAATCCAAGTGAGAGACTTTCCGAGAAAGCGCAATCCATTTATTTCACATTCCCTTTTTTGTAAGCGGTAGAAGATTTGTTTAGACCAACATGATTTATGAGAGGTGTACATTCTAAACCATATTTTGAATGTTAAGAGATAAATATTCCAACAAAAGTATATTTTTTAATACGACGTAAATTGAGAGTATTTAAGCGAATTTCATCGTAAAAACATAGGCGACCGTTGGGTCGATAATAGGTATTTACCAAAAAAAACAAAAAGTTAGGTGTAGAGCATCAAATGTATTTAAATTTTTGGACAGCAGTTTTCTATGTAGGCTCATTTTATGAAAAGATCGATGTTTTGTAATAAGGAGCTCATAGAAGTTAGAAAATCTTTGTAGGAATTCCCCATTTCGTCGACTGTTAACTTTGTACCTCTCACCGTTTTATAATTGTTTTTCCTGCCGTGGCAGGGTATTTTTTTGTCAATTCGAAATGTGGTGTTACTTGTTCAAACGAATGGGTATTATTTTTACACATTTATTCAGAATTTATGGCATAATATCGTGATACCTTGTTTTCCCCTTACATAAGGAAATATGTTTGTAGTAATTAACTCGAGCGCGGGTTTGCAGCTAAGCAAGTTATATAAATAGCGACAAATATGAACATTATAAAAGCAGGAGGATAACAGATTATATATTATAAATACGTATATGAAGATGAATCAATTAAACAATATGTTTAGATGCAATTTGTGCTGTATTAGATATTAAACTTTACAATTTAATTAGTAGACAAGTTGACGTGAAGAACGAGAAAACACAAATATAATGGAAAGTTTAAAATAAACAAATTTGAACAAATTTGTCATCGTTTTAATCAAACATAATCCCTCCCCCTAACCGCAATTATAATTACCTCACTATATTGCCCTGAAGGTCATAGCGCTTATAACACATTTATCATTTTTCTGTACTTAAAAATATACTTCGAGTCGTTCATTTCATATCTGCCTATCTCAATATCGATCGAAATGAATTGGACCTACTATTGTTTTTCAATTCGATGAGTTCTGGATATGAAAGATATGATAAAAATTTCGAATTATCAATATCTGAAAGGAAACATTAAGTTGGGATGTGCCTAGGTACCATAGCGTTGAAAATTCATCTAAAAAATGTTTTTACTCAAGGAATTAATGCTGATATTCTGCATATGTATATTTACAAGAATGGACAGTATTCATTTAATGCCGAATAAATTAATCGATTAATCAAATCGAATTAAAAAATTATTGTGGCTTTTTAATTGATCGTTCCCATCTGTAGATAGCACCGGCTTAAACTCAAAAGGGATTTTATAAACTTATAATCGAAAACAAATATTATTATCATCTTATCTTAATGTGTAGAAATATCCAGAAAAGAAAATTCTCACAAATTATATTTTACTGCTATTTTGAAAAGGATTAAATAAAATAGAATCGCATAAATATTTGAACTACTTTAAAGGTTTCACTAAGATGGAACTGATACTACTCTGCATTTTCGTAAATATCCACAGCTCGAAACTGTATGAGTAAGATTTTATGCATAAGTTGAATTATGAAGTTTTGTCATAGAATCAAAGTAGCCGTTGAAGGAGTTTTATTAAGACCAAAATTCAATATTTCAATATTGTGAATTCGTATTCGAATCATAATATAAATATTTGATTTAGTATCAAACTAAAAAGTTATTGCTTATATTTTGATGGGAGAAAATTTCTTACATGCAATTTTAACAAACGAAGCCAAGATAATAAGGATTCTTCTTCCTCTTGATTCACTGAGCACATTTTAAAAATTTAGTTAGAATAATTAAAAGATAACATTCAGATAGGTGTCAATTGGCTTTTATTTTAAATACTAAAAATAATAAAACACGGACAATTTGTTTTTCATGTAAATATTCAAGATTCAGTTTTTTAAGTTTGCGGGGGCGGTGGAAGCGCTGCACTGGGCTGAACCGGCGGTGGAGCCTGTGGAGGAGTTTGTAGCTGCGGCTGGCTAGGAGCTTCGATCGGATTAACTCCAACTGTTGGACCTTCTACAAAATGTTCGCTATATAAATGAAAATTAAATTGAAAATAAAAAAAATACCACTAGCTGCTGGCGGTCCAGGTTGTGCCGTTGTTGGTGGAACTGCACTTGCGCTTGAAGTCGTAGGCGGTGCTCCCACTGGAGGGTTTTGAGTTCCTTGCCACTGGCCCTGTTGCTCTTGCTGCAATCGATGGTGTGCTTGCTGCCTCGCCCTAAACTCGGCCGCTTTAAGCTGTTCCAGATGGAACTGTTGTCGTTCAGTGATTAATTGCTGCCGCTGATATTCGAGACCCTCTCTTTCTCGTTCCATAGTTGTCTCCAGCTCTTCAAAGTGCCTTAATTTAATCTCCAACTTTTTCATTTGTGTTTCAACAAGAAGAGCCACAAGCGATTTGATCTTCCTTTCCTCAAGTGCAGCTAAGTGTTTTGCTTTAACGGCGGCAGAAGATAGCGCAGCAGCCGCTGCCGTCTGCAAATTGGCCTCATTGAATAATTTTCGGTTGGCCTCCCCATTTTCCTTTGAGCCATTTGTAGCTTCAGTACTTGCCGCCGTGGATTGAGAGCTTTCTGTAGAGGATTCTTCGGTCTTAACAGCATCCTTATCGTCCGTCTTTTCCGCTTTAATTTCAGCAGAGGCTCCCCGTTCTGTCGAGGAATTATTTGAATCTTTATCTTTCTTGCTTTCTTCGCTAGGTTTAGGGTCTTTTCCTAGAGAGCAGCAAAAAAAAAGAGGAGAAAAACGAAAAAAATAAAACAAAATTGCCGAATAAAGGAACAAATCGACATAATTTTGACAAATTTACAGGTGAAGCAAAGGCAAACGCAAAGAAAAGTGAAGGTGATTAAATAGTTAAAAAATTTACCAGGTTCTTTTTTGCTTAAATCTTTCATTTCATCATCTTGTGCAGTTCCTGTACCGCCTGTCGACGATTTATTTACCTCGTCCTCCTCTTTCTCAGGAGCAGTGCCTGCAATACCACTGTTTGCGAGGCCGGCATATGGATCAAACTTTCCTCCAAAACCTGATTTTTCAACATTCTTGAAATGGGCATCCATTATAGACGACGGGACTTCGTCCTAAAAAAAAAAAAAATGACATTCGTATATTTAAGTAAGTTGAGGTGTTTACCTTAATTGCAGCAAATTCCTCCATAGCTGCTTTTGCAGCCGCGGCAGCAACTCTTGGATCAACGACAGATGCCAGAAATGCAACAGTTGACATGATAGGATTTCCAGACTTGCTAAATGGAATAGGTTGATATGCCAGGGGACCAAGGAACCCCCCGTCATCTTCTAAATAAGGATCTTCAATGGGTAGACGCAGGAAGTGCAGAATACATTCATCTTGGGTTCTGGTACCCACGTGTTCACAGACTTTATTCCAGTCATCCTTGTACATTTCCAAACCTTCCAAAAGAAGGAGAGTCTCTTGATCAGTCCACTCTCTAACCATATTTGCAGCGGTCTTATTTTTCATTGCAGCTGGCTTTTTCGCATACTGATCTAATTTCAAGCCAAATTGACCTCCGGCCTCAACGCCTTCCATTTTTACAGGTCCCAGAGTAGGGGCTCCTGAATTTTCACCATCCTTTTCTTTCGGTTTCTTATCTAAATCAAAGAGAGCTTTAGCAGCCGACGGCTGTGGTGTCTTTTGTGGATTCAATGGTTGCAGTCCTGATGGCGTGTCACTTAAAATATGGAAATGAGAAGTAGGAGGAGGTCCCATGGGCGTAGGACGTAATTCTGCATCAATTTGGTAATTTATCAAACCCCATTGTTCCAAAAAGGCATGAACTCGCATTATAGCGCACACATCACCTGAAATTTTTTAATTATTAAGTATAAAAAAATAATTAATTTAGAAAGCACAACCAGCCAAGTTTCTTCTGCAAGCTGTACTGGTCAAATATTCCGTTGGATTCAGCCTATAGGTGTCGATCATAAAATTTCTATACGCCATATAAATCTCAGGAGTCTTAGATTTGTTTTTTGCATTGAAAAATTCGGGTAAAGCCCTCTTCTCGATAACATGGATCGAATTATAGTCAAACCATGCAGAGTACGAGGGCACAATTATATGATGCGTCTGTTCAGTAACGTTGTCTTCCATATCCTCTTTGTGCGGAAACTCCTGAGTATTGCTGTTATCACTTGTCTTGCCTGTCTGGGAGTCCTCGCCTGCACGTTCCATTTCTTCATCTAAATCAGTCACAGTCCCGCCTTTGATGGGCATCAGCTCATTATCACGTTGCTTCGTATTGGTTGCGGGAGCAGGGCTGGCCGTCGATTGTCCTATTGGAGGCTTGCTCACTTCTGTTATATTTGGCTCTGGCTGAGGGTCATCCATGTCGCGAGTGAGATCCTCATCATCATCACCATCGCCACTGCGCGACTTTTTGGAGAAAACGGCAGGTGATCTCTTCCTCTTGCCTCCTTTCAGGGGAGGTGAGGGTGATCTCCGCCGTTTTTGTTTAACACCTTTCTTCTTATCGTCTCCAACGCTTGACATTAATTCATCAACTGAAAGCCGCAACTTATGCATTTTTTTCTTTCCTTGCTCGTCTACTTCATAATCCTCCTCACACATCCACTCGTTGTACTGTTCGAGATCAAGAATCCACATAGCTGAAACCCTCCAACGTTCCGAGGGTGATGGTGGACTTTCGGGCACATTGTCCTAAAATCAAACAAATATTGTTAAGGGACTGACGGAATGTAGAGATAAAATAAACTTACTGGAAGTTCAAAGGTGTTCGGCAGCCAGGAGTCATAAGACTCTGGGAAATAATACCAATGCAGCATGACGCTAGGTCCTCGTTTAAATGACGGTCGAGCATACTCATCCGGATGCGGATCTGCAATTGGGTAGATAATGTGCGTGGCTTCCTCCTCGTCGGAAACAATTTCACAACGCCTCGTCGACAGGATTTCTTTGATTCTCGTGGCTAATGCCTTATCAACCTCCGGCCTGATGTATATATAGGGTAGGCGGTAGCAATCGGCTTCCATGAGCGCCTGCTCGATTTCGACTATCATTTTGTGCGTCATATTCTTCCCCACGCTAAAATCAAACTTTCTTCCACGCTGCTGCTCCGCTCTGAAGCGGTACATGTTCGCAAAAATAACGCACAAGGCTCCTCCTGGCTTAAAATCTAGGAAGCACCGCATCTATAATTAAGAATAGTTATTTTTCTGATAATTTTCACCAGAGTTATCTTACGGGGATCCTGGTGGTTGGGGGCTCCTGGGCATTCTTTCCAAGTTTGGTCTCTTGGTACTGCAGCAGCGAGATAAGTATCTGTGCCAGAGATTCTTTCGTAATCGGCTCGGTGCTGCATGCAATCGACTGTAAATGAGATACATTCAATATTTGGCTATTCCTGAGGATAAAATAGTTTTCAGGCGCCATTAAGTCGTTTCTGGAATTGACAGATGCCGCAGCAGCCATTGTTGTCGGAAATGAACGCGTTTTACCTTCTTGCAATTTTTCTGCAGCCACTGCCGAATTGTTTCGAAGCCCTGCAAGCATTCCGGCGATTGAAAAAACTCCACATTCGGTCCACCATCCTTTCTTGGCCCTAAAGACACCATTTTTTTAGATTATAACACGATTTTTATCCGTACAACACGAACGAAATGACATCCACCGCAAACGAAGATTTGTTTACAACTTAGAATTGATGAGTCGAGTGTACTTTGGTGAACATTTTTAATCGATGACTGTGGTGAATTTGTAGACGATATTCGAATTTTGTTTTCAATTTTTAGATTGTTTATTTTATTCTCATTAATTGGTTAAATGTTTTTTAAGTATTATATTATTTGGAATTTAAGTTATTGTTTTACAATGGAATAAAACACAAACAACAGAATTGTTAAACGTCGAATTCACCACTAATTCAAATTCGCTGGTGTGGTAATGCTGACATTCACTACCTTAAAGCGCGTTACACTGTCGGAATGGCTGACAGTATAAATTTGACTTCGTGCGATGGTTGCTTTCCCTGGAAAAGTCGAGATTTTTAGAAAAGTGTTCATTTCCTACATTACGAGGAAGCCGAACGTCCGTTTAAAAACCTGTTGAAGGATCCGCAGTGCTGTTAGTTCGGTGAAAGTGGCTCGAAACATCCCGGAGTGCGGGAAAAAAGCGATTTCCACTGGCCCGAGGGACATGGATCTGCCGTAGGACTACGGCACTTGTAGGTCTTCCCCCATTTTATCGCGTAAGCAATCGAAATTCTCAACATGTTTAGCCTAGTTCAGGATAATTTTTTAAAAAAATTACTCCGTGAAACCGTGCTTTTAACCAGTTATTAAGTGCGTTTTACATAATTTTCGGGTCCACTACGGCCAAAGAGTATGGACGATCGAAAATATCGCATGTGCAGCAGAATTTTGTGTTTGTGTGGCACTTCGTTTTATTTCCCCTTTTTCGATGTTTTACAGTGCAGGTGCAGAGTAGCAGCAGTGACATTTGCCTGCTATGGACGGGGGCATTTTCGGCCGCTGCAAATGCGCCAACTCTCCTCGGAGTCTAATGCAATCAACTGCTTCAAAGGGAATGCTAATCAAAAAAAATCATTTTGGACTTTCAAATAGTGATAAGAACGGATAACGACCTTTCCGAATCAGTTGACAGCTATCATTTTCTTTTAATTTTGGTGTGCAATCGATTCAATGTTGGCGGAAATGAATGCTTGCCCCATCGTCCGTCATCCCTTCGCTTATTTTTATCTTGACCTTCTCTCTTTTCAGGTGGATTGGATTTTTTATGATAGGTGTATCAGACCAAAATGACTTCCCGGTAAGCGAAATTCCTTGAGGTAAATCGCAAACGGTGTCTAATGCTTTTAATCCCTTAGGTTGGATAGGCTGTTCATTTTGCTCGAGTCGGGGTCTTCGGTGGTCACCCGGAAAGCATCTGCAAAACAAATTGGGGAGGTGCAGAGGCTCTACCCACATGAGCTTCATAATCTCCTGAACCGACTTATAGGCTATCTGCACAGTTCCTCGTGGGAAACGCGGATAGCGGCGGCGCAGGCCGTGGAGGCAGTTCTTAGCAATGTACCCCAATGGAATCCAAAACTAAGTTCTATTAAAAACGGTATGCTTAATTAGCTAAAATAAATCGTTCACATAATATATTCTCCACATATCAGAGGATTTTGAGCCCTTCCCTGAAGATGTCGACCTTCTTTCATTTGAGAAGTTTAACTTAGCTCAGGTTATTCAAAAGGGAGCCAGACTTATGGGATCTGAGGGAACTGAATTCGATTTCCAAGATGATACCGAAATGAACAATGTGTAAATATCTTCAACATTTCTTTGAAACAATTTAAAAAGTTTTTACACTTAAATATAAATTCAGAGATAGACTAGTCAGACAAAGAGCCCTACTGAACGAAAAATTGGGACTTACACAAGCTAGCAAGCTGGGCATTAATCTAAATGACATATTCACCCTCGAAGACATAAAGAACGCGAATAGTTCGCAGGATATAAACAAACAAATGGTTCGCAGAAAAATTTATTTATTAAGTTATGCAGTTTTCAATTTTCGATTTGTAGGTGCCCGTGCAAGATATCCTTAAAATGGAGCCAGGCACTCCAACAACTTCGAGCAGGTAAGTGCAGTAATAAATAAATAATAAAAAGAACTTTAATAATATCAATTGGCAGTAGTTTAGAGCTCCTGATTTATGAAGAATATTATCGTGATAAACTAAGGAAATCTCGATTCGTTTTCAAATTATTAAAAAAGTAGACTCAACTATTTGCATTTAAACGAAACATTATGTTTTCTTTTCCTTGATTTGTACTCTATTGACCTTTCATCAGTGTTTATAAGAAAATTTCAAAATTTAAACTCAAAAGAGGAAAATATAAAAAAAAATTGTTGTTCTTTAACCTAAGTGTTAAATTGACTTCAGAATTAATTTAAATATTAATGATATATCATGAACAAGTTGATGCTAAACGTCTCAGATTAGGTATGAAATTTAGGCATTTAAAATGTTTTACGGCTATATTTATTTTGTCAATTTGATATGATAAAAAGTGATGAATATTTTTATTATTTTTAGTCCAGATGGACAAAGTTTAAGTTGTCGGGAAATAAATCGCGCGCGAAGAAAGGCCCGCCAGTATCAGAGCTCTGTCTCTGGGACCCCTAGTACATCACTCTCTAGAAGTAATTCGATCAGCAACGGCTCTTTTGATGAAGGCCCTGAGAAGAAGAAACCTAAACTAGATAATGGAGAGAAAATTGAAGTTTTCTACAATCTAAACGGTTAGTTATATCTTACTAATTTATACGATACTAAAAATTAACATTGTACAAATTTAAAGAGCCCGTCCCGGATAATACAGGCTCTTGGGGTGATGCTGTTAGTTGGCCTTTAGATAAATTTTGCTCGAGTCTTTATGTAGATTTGTTCAATCCAAAGTGGGAAATCAGGCACGGAGCTGCCACTGCGTTGCGTGAACTTTTCAATTCCCATTCCTCGGGAGGCGGAAAATATGTCAATATGACCCCAGAGGAGGTATGTAATGTAATGTCCGGGTTATACACTGGCAGTGCGCTCCTTAGGTTTTCGCAGGGTTTATCTGCTTCTCCTGGTCAGAAAATAAAAATATAAATAAATAAATATTCATTTTTAGATGAATCGCCACCACATTTTGTGGCTCGAGGATGCAGTTTTACGTTTGCTCTGTGTTCTTGCTCTAGATCGTTTCGGGGACTTTGTATCGGACCAGGTGGTAGCTCCAGTAAGGGAAACATGCGCCCAGGTGTTGGGCACAATTTTAAAGGAAATGCCTACGGATAAAGTGAAGCAAACAGTTGACATCCTGCTTAAGCTTATCAAACAAACAGAATGGGAGGTGCGGCATGGTGGCTTGCTCGGTTTGAAATATATGCTGGTAGTGCGAGATGATTTGCTTCAGACGTTCTTGCCGTTGACTATTAACGATATCTTAATGGGGTTATTTGATTCAGTTGATGATGTAGGCGCTGTGGCTGCTTCGACTTTAATTCCTGTAGCGACTTGGCTGCCGAAGCTCTTAAACCATATGCAGGTATCCAGTATAGTAAAAATGCTCTGGGATCTACTCTTAGATCAGGACGAGCTTACTTCGGCTTGTAACAGTTTTATGGGACTTTTAGCAGCTATCCTTTGCCTACCTAATGCCTCCCATTGGATTCAGTAAGAATATTAAATTGTACTATTATTAAATTTAATTTATTTTACCTTTCACAGAATGGAACCCATGGACGTGGTTATACCTCGCTTATGGCCCTTTTTAAGTCACAGCACTAGCTCAGTTAGACGGTCAGCGTTGCGGACATTAAAAACGCTAACTGCAAAAACGGTGGCTGATACAAGTGGTAGCTCTAATGATTCTCTCAAGAGTGGATTCGATCAAATGCAAATCAATTTCGATTCAATTAATTTAAAGCTAAATTTTGGCGTAAAAGACTGGAAAGCGCCACTTTTGCAGCAAGCTATGCGACACATTTACCAAAGAGTTTTAGTAGAACCTAACGAAGGAATTCAGCAAATTGCTGTCGAGGTGTGGATGAATTTAATAAAGAACGCAGAATTGACGGCGTTATTGCATGCAGCGTGTCCGTTTGTGTCTCCTTGGATTTGCCTAGCAATGCAGCCAGCTCGTTTGGCTTTTGATCCAAGCAATCTGATTTTTGCAAAAGCTTTGCAGAACAGAGTAAGTTTTTCTTTTTAGTTAATATTTGTTGTATACTTAAACTGATTTTATTTTACACGAGTTAAAACACTCAAAGAAGTTGCAATTTTATTCTTGAATGTTCTCTGTGCAACTGCCACTTTTAATCCTTTGAACTTTTAAAAGCAAACACTTTACCTTAAAAAAAATGTCAAATAATCTGTGGCAGAGGTGGTCTTAAGTAACTCCTTTTGATTTAGATGAAAGTGATGCTTATACTTGAATAGTATAAAGTCATTTAGAGTTATCGTCATTGCGTATTTTGGTAGAATCTTTTCCAATAAATTTGACTTGTTAAATATGCAAATAAATAAGAGTGATTTCGTAGTTTGCTGCAAAAAAACATTCTTTTTTCTCAGTTACACAGCACATGAATGTTTCTAGTATCAAATGCTTGTAACTATAAAATTTTAAAGAATTTTGGTATTTTAGGAGAGAAAATCTAAAGTTAGCGACGACCTTGGTGGTAGCAACACTGGACCTCAGCAAAAATTATATCTTGGAGGGAGCGAATCCACGCCCCTAGAAGTTCGAGAAAAGAATTTCACAAGAGCTCGAATATGTGCCGCAAAGATTTTGGGTGCACTTTCCCAATATTTAATTCAGCCAGCTCCCGGAGTAGTATATACGGCTGATGTAGAAAGTCCAATCGATTGTTATACAAAAGTTCTTTTAGGCCATTTACAATCTAGATCAGCTCTACAGAGGCTTGTGTGTGGTATGTGGTTACTCGGTAAAGTATTAAACAGTTTATAATTTGGAATTTCATACCAGGTTTGATAATTTCCTTTTGGGCATTATCTGATCCCGGTATCCGACCAGGGCCACCACAACTACAAGAGAAACTGAAGCAATGCATTGTGGAGTATGTTTACTACGATGAAGTTGCACTCTCATTTACAAGGTATGAAAATAACTTGATATTTTTGAAGGCTTTTAACGATCTGGTTTTCTTAGATTGTTGCAAGAAGCCCAAGACTTTATGGCAACTCTTAAACAATACAAAATTCCTTTGGGCGAATTCGATCATGTGACGATTCTAACTTTGGATCAAATTCAAGTACTTAGTACCACTATGACTGAGAACCTTAAGCAGAATTATAATTTGAAGACGAAAATTGCCGATATGTTAGAGGATAGAAGACGGGGTTTGCAAAATTCATTTCAACAAACTACTCTTGAACAAAATACTTATAATCTCAGGTAAAAGTTTTTTTTTATTATTTTTACTTTAAAAATTTCGCATAATTCGCCATTAATTTTAGTGCGCAAGCTGCGCTGTCGGGGGCTATAGTTTGCATGCAATGCCTTCCCGAAAAATTAAATCCAGTGATTAAGCCTTTAATGGAATCAATAAAAAAAGAGGAATGCGAATTGATTCAGCAACTCTCAGCAGAATTCCTTGTTCAACTCCTCGATCAAGTAGCTGCCAGGAATCCTAGTCCGAACAACAAAATTATAAAAAATCTAGGTGCATTACTCAAAAGTGATGCCGATTTTACACCGAAGATAGTGAGTTTAAATATTTAGTAAAATTTCATTAAAATTGATTGGAATATCGCTAGTTTTTTCCAGAGAAGCCGCTTTCGGAGTACAACTCTAATAGTAATGAACCAAATCCATATTACGGAATTCTGACATTGTCTAATCAGCAGAAACCGGGAGACTCTCAAAATGGGGGGTCTCGCGGTCCCGGCAGACCCACCCTTGCAGAATGCTCAGTGGAGGATGCACTTAGCGCAGAAGATCCTGTAGGTTTTCTGATAAAATTAATTATAAATGTTTCTATAATTATTGAAATATACTACAGTCCAAAAAGCAAAATCGCATTCAGCGTATCGGTGCCACTTTTGCCATTACAACTATCTGCAAGTACTTTGGAGGCGAATTGTGTTCAAAAGTCCCAGTCTTGTGGTCTATAATTTTCGACAGCATTGATGTAGTCCTGGGTCCAAGTCTTTCTAAAGAACAATTATCTAAAGAACAAATCTACCAAGAGCGAACAAATGACCTGATGACTGGTCTGCAACTATTAGAAGTCGCTGCCCCATTTTTACATTCAAGTCTACACTCAGAGCTATTTACACTCCTTCCAAAATTGGGAATCCTTTTGACTCACTCTTTAAAAACTGTAAGATTTTCAAAATAAAACTTTAAATAATACTTAATAGTGTGATTACAGATTCGGCACATTGTTGCAAGATGTATCGCTACCTTGGCGTTAATAGACGACTGTAAAGTAATGCAGTTTGTTGTTGAACAAGTGATACCTTTACTTGAGACAGTAGAAAATGTTATATACCGCCAAGGAGCTGCGGAAGCTATCGATAGAATAGTGGATAGACTGCAGTTCAAAATGGTCCCATATGTTGTTCTTCTAGTCGTTCCACTTTTGGGTAAGAAAATATTTAAAGAAAAAATAAAAATAATTTAGTCTACAACGTAAATTTTGTAAACAGGCCGCATGAGTGATTCTAATGTGTCTGTAAGATTGATGTCTACCCACTGCTTTGCAACATTGATTCAATTAATGCCGCTTGACAATAAAAACAACGATGTCCCTATTGCGTCCAAAGTGAGTCTCTATCCTCCTATAAATGCGTAAAATATTTATAATTTTAAAATTAAAAAAAAAAAAAATTCACAGGAACTCCAAGCTAAGAAGTCACGAGATCGAGAGTTCTTAGAGTATCTTTTCGCTCCAAAAACTATTCCTGACTTCAAAGTACCTGTTCCAATCAGTGCGGAGTTGCGCAGTTACCAGCAATCGGGAGTTAATTGGTTGTGGTTTCTGAACAAATATAATTTGCACGGTATTCTGTGCGATGATATGGGTCTTGGTAAAACACTCCAAACCATATGCATACTCGCTGGCGATCACTATCAAAGAATAGCTGAAAAAGTTTCTGCTCTTCCAAGCATTGTAATTTGTCCTCCCACGATAACCGGTCATTGGGTCTATGAGGTTGAGAAATTTTTACCATCAAAATTTTTAAGACCTTTACACTATGTAGGACAACCAATTGGAAGAGAGAAACTCCGTTCGAAGGTTGGGAAGTACAACTTAGTTGTGGTATCATACGACACTGTTCGGAAGGATATAGATTTTTTCAGTTCAATCCACTGGAATTATTGCGTTCTGGACGAGGGACATATAATTAAAAACGGAAAAACAAAAAGCTCTAAAGCAATTAAGCAGCTTAAAGCGAACCATCGGCTAATTTTATCCGGTACACCAATTCAGAACAATGTTTTAGAGCTGTGGTCGTTGTTTGATTTTCTAATGCCCGGTTTCCTAGGGACTGAAAAACAATTTGCTGCTCGCTTTAGTAGACCTATTTTAGGTAGTCGAGATTCAAAGAGTTCCCCCAAAGAACAAGAGGCGGGTGTTTTGGCTATGGAAGCTCTCCATAGACAGGTTTTGCCGTTCTTGCTTAGGAGAGTAAAGGAAGATGTTCTTACTGATTTACCTCCGAAAATAACTCAAGATTTACTATGTGAACTTAGTCCGTTACAAGAACGTCTATACGAAGACTTCAGTAAGAACCATCTGAACTCAGAGCTTAAAGATTGCATTGAAAACTTAAACGGTGGTGAAGGTTTCAATAAGAAGGCCCACGTCTTCCAGGCTTTAAGATATCTTCAAAACGTTTGTAACCATCCTAAACTAGTTTTGACGCAAAACCATCCGGAGTTCGCCAAAATTCAGACCGAACTGACACAGAGTAATGGAACTTTGGATGATATCGAACATTCTGCAAAACTTCCAGCCCTCAAGTGAGTGCCCTGTTCTTTTTTGGATATAGAAAAAAAAATATATATATATATAATTTCAGACAACTTTTACTGGATTGTGGAATTGGAGTTGAAAATACTTCTATTAACCAACATAGGGCTCTCATCTTCTGCCAGTTAAAAGCGATGCTGGATATTGTGGAAAAAGACCTTCTCAAGAAGCATCTGCCAGAGGTCTCGTATTTGCGATTGGATGGAAGTGTTCCAGCCTCTAATCGTCATGAGATTGTGACCAAGTTTAATGGAGATCCAAGTATTGACGTGTTGCTCTTGACTACACAGGTAATTTGATTTTTTAACTTCCTCTGTTTCTATGTAATTAGAGCATATTTTAAGGTAGGAGGTCTTGGCTTAAATTTAACTGGAGCTGATACAGTCATATTTGTGGAGCACGATTGGAATCCAATGAAAGACCTCCAAGCCATGGATCGTGCTCATCGGATAGGTCAAAAAAAAGTAGTCAACGTTTACCGACTCATCACAAGAAAGTCTCTCGAGGAGAAAATTATGGGACTACAGAAATTTAAAATACTCACCGCCAATACGGTTGTAAGTCCCGAAAATGCCTCAATGGAGACAATGGGAACAGATCAGCTTCTTGACCTATTCAATTTATCTGATGAAAAGAACAAATTGAATCATTCCGGAGCAAGTGGAAGTGGTTCTGGAAGTAATTCATCTATGAAACAAGTTATCGACAATTTACCAGAGCTGTGGGAAGAACAGCAATATGAGGAGGAATACGATCTTACGCAGTTTGTGCAAAGTCTCAAGAAGTAACGCCGAAAGACGTAAACCATTTTTAATTGTAATTTTAATTATTTATTTGCATCGTCATCAATAAATTTCACAAAAAGTAAGGATATATTATTTTAAATGGTCAATATATGAAAAGGAATTTTTCAATCTTCAAAAATGCCCGTACCGTCCAAGGTATTATCAATTTCTAAGTAATAATTGTCCTCAGAGTCATTGGACCAAAAATCGTCATAATTTAGCTCAGCGGAAATTGAACCACTAATTCGAATGTCTGCACATGACCTAAAATTTTCCTGTGGCCCGCATCCTATAGCTCCTGTGCCATTTGGACAAAGACCCCAGTTGTTACCTGTAAAAAGTTTTTGTTACAAAATTTACGTATTTTAATTTGAAATCAAATAATTTAAAATTTACCTGCAACATAGGTCCACCTCAAAGAGCAATGTCTACAGGATAATCCCATAGGGAGTCTAAGTTCTAAGTTATACCATCCAGGATTAGTGCTGGGGAGCCAGTATTTGTCGGATCCATCGGGCAATTTAACTGGATATTTTTGGTAGCAGTTTTCAGATTCTTTCGAGTTATCCAAGTCGCACAAATGGAAGTAAAAATGACCTTTATGGTTTGCAGTAATTTGCACTCCAACTGGGATAATACTATCCATATTGTAGGTTTTCACAATGACCCCTTCACCGTAAAGACCTCCAATTTCATTAGGTCGTGGTGTATGAAGTGAAAAGTCATCACCACAGAGTCCGCATTTTCCTTTATTAACAGCCCATTGATTCTAACAAAAACAAGAAAGTGGATTGATTGTTCTTAAAAACTCCCAAAATGAATCATTCGTCTAAGTCAAGTAGCGATTTATTTTTTAAGATTAGGAGCAATATCATTAAATTTTCTCTTAAAGAATTAACAATATGTTATAAATAGAGAAGTCGTGCTCTGGCTAAAGATTGTGCGATAAAATATTTCCGGTCTCATTAAAATAATAAAAAATTAGCGATGTTCAGAAAATTTAATTTAACTTGAATTAACTATTTTTAAAAAATATCACACATTTATTTAATTTTTGTTACATCCATCGTCTCTATTTTATCTTATAAAATATTGAAAACAAAAGGAATTATCGTACATTAAATCCTCCGCAGTAAAGTCCATTGTCATCATAATTCTTCGGAGCTGAATTATTGTATCTCCACCTTGAAGCACGACCGACTGGATCCAGCATCATTCCGTGGCTCTGCACTTGGGCAACAAGGGACAGAGCTACAAAAATTATGATTCCACTTATTTCTTTTAGGTGTACCATTATTACACTTTGTATCGAATACTCTCACGAAAACTATAGAAGAACTAATGAGCCACTGTTTGCACAAAACATTTTATAAAGACCGATACCATTGAGGTCTTTCAAAAATAGCGATAAGAGCTATCAACGTATTTCTGAATCAGATTTCTAGGCAATTTCAAGACTCTCAAATCATATCGCGAATTTTAAAACACCCCAAATAAATACAAATAATAGGTAAACATTTACTTAGAATCTTGCTGTATAACTAGATAACGATCTTATGCAGAAGTTAAGATTTTTATTGGCTCTTTTCTTCTGCAACAAATTTCTAGCCCGGCCGATTGAAAGAATGAATAATTGTCGAATTTTGCATGGGTAGAATCCTTTGTGAACGTTGTCTTATACAGAGATCATTTTAATTTTACAAATTAACCACAATTGACCCGGTGGCACAATTTCTCTTCTCTTCTGGAAAAAGTCTTTGGATCTTAAGCTTAAACCACAAGCAAGAGTGGAGTGATCTTGATCTTAGAGAAGCAAATACATAAAAATACATAAACAAAATTGGTCCCTCAATCTGCGTTTATACATATTTAGCCACCATAAGAGTAAATTAAAGTCTTCCAAATTCATATATTCATATTGGGGGTTTAGCTTGATACTAATTTTCATCAGATTATCTATTAACGTTCATAGTGTCTCAGGAGCAGTTCTTTTGATATCCATCCCACGGATATTTTAGGTTTAAACAAATAAAAATGCTGGATAAATAAGCTTATTATTCAATCACAGGAATTTCTTGATAGAACCATTTTGATGTAGTAAATTTGATTCACATTTCCAAAATTGTTTTATTCATGATAATTCAGAATAAAAATGTTTCAGTTTTAGGAAAGTTTTATTTATCAAAAAGGTTGCAATTTCTATAGAGGAGTGTGCTTTATAATTGTTATGGAAACAAAATTTGTGTCCTGTGCACTTCGTCATATACATAAAATAAAACGGGTCCATTCAAACAAATGCATTTTAACTGGAAAATCGTTCAATTGTTTAATTTAAGCCAAAAGAGTTATTAGATACCCACTTTACTTTCTTTTATAAGAATAAAAGAAGTTACCAATCACAAAAAAAAAGTCTTTTATTCGTTCTAGAAAATCAGGTAGTTATTTTCTAGACGTCGGGGGGCTATCTCGGGATGTACACTTAGAAAGACTAAACCACTCGTCAGCCCTTCTTTTCTCATAATAGTTTTTAGTAAGTTAAATTTTTATTCGGCTTATAATGAAAAATTACCTTGCTGAAGTCGTGGCGTTTAAATGGCAAGAACTACTAAATTAAATAAAGGTTTGATATTTGGATAGATTGTTACAACTTTCAATTTTAGAAGGCATACATCTGTGAGCTGCCGCCTCCACTTCGAAACCCATAGCTGATACCCTATAACGACAAGGGAATGACAAACCTCCAGGTAATGGCTACACATAAAAACATGATGCTTTCTATTCATTTAGAACGTTCTCTTCCTGGAATTCGGATTTTGAAAAAAAAATAAGTCAGAAAAGTTCAAGGTATCATGCAGATAGGCCTGGTCTTTTTTATCAGTTGTTATGTTGTCTAGCACCGAAATATAAATCCATCCCTATTCGTTTCCTTGCTGATTGACGCGATGTCTACTGAGTGTATATAGTTTTCTAGTCGTGTTATGTTTCGAGAATTTTTCAATATAATTTAAATTATGTAGATTGAATTCCCATTCGGTTTCGATGATTGTTATTGATTTTGATTACATTGCTTAGATTTTAATAGTGAATTTTTAGAAGACTTGTCGATTTTGTATGGATGATTGAGGTGTGACCTTGCTCTGCGACCGCGCCTGGTCGGCCCACACTTAATACTTATTTATTTCGCTTAATATTGTACAAGCTACACAAATATAAGTATATACAAATAAAATAAAATAGTCGAACTTCAAATAATAAAATGAACAAGAGCCGCTTAAAACTAAGACAAGGAGTAACAATAAGAAAAACAAGGGTCAAATCTAATGAATAGCAGACAACAAATTGATAAGGATAGGGGTGAGTGAGGATGGGACTGGTAAAAGATATGTTTTAGGGTACCTTTGCCGGTGTGAAAGTCGAGGGAGGCAGAATAGATAAGTTTAAAATGTCCACAATCCCCACTAAGTAAAAGATTGGGTCGAGTCGCACAGTTCGCACTAAGCAGAAGATTGGAAATAAACTCACGTTGCGAGTTTCGATGTTGGTGGAGACACTATGAAGAAATTCGGGACAATCAATAGAGTTAGTTGGGACTTGGTGTGCTTACTGCAGTTAGTTATTAAAAATGAAAAATCTCGGATTGAATGGATTTAACTGATTCTGTTTTTTGTTTCTAATATCATAAAGTAAAAAGGTTTACCATTTAAATATTGTTGCAGTTTTTGTAAAACACGTTCATTAAAAGAAAAAGAAAAATTTTGGGAATTTTCAATGAAAAGTGTAATTAAGATTTTTATAATAAATATTCTCCAAAATTTTATATATGAGTTATTAAGCCAAAATATATTAATATAGTAGTTCTGTTGACAAGGTGTATGAGCATTTATAGCTTCACATGGATTTAAATATTGTAATAACCTATCGTTTGTTATTTTAAAGATACCACTCGTTTTAATTTCAACAATATAACCTAAATCAGTCCTGATCTGAGATACGAGTTTTTTGTGAAGAAAACAAACAGTTTCTTAAAATCTGAAACGAATAAAAAAATAGACTTAAGATGGAACAGTTGTTCAAAATTGATGTTTTTCAATTACAATGCAAATTGATTTGCTTCCAGTCGAAATTTAATATTCTCTACAGAGAAAATGAATGTTTACTCTAAACAAAGTATGCTATATACTCCAACAAACGTATTTTCTATGAGAGTATTCTGAGAAAAACAAATCATTAGCAATTCCGGGATAAAAATCTATGTTGGACTGGACTACTTATGTTATATATTAGCTATGTTAAGGTTTGATTTTTACTTAATGATTATGATGGGGAGTATATAAAATAAAAATATTTTAAATTGCTACAAAACTTTTATATTTGCCTATCACAATGCGAGAATCGTTATTTGCAGTGCAATGCATTAAACCACGACACTAGTAGGGAGAGTTTTAAAGTAATTTCACTTTGCTAGGAGCAGCGGTATCCCATTCACGGACAGCTGAAAATTCTAAAACAGTTGACCATGTATTGTCTTTCACGCAATATTTCGAAATGCCCCATCCAGCTACACTGTGCAATTCGTCCTCAATGGAAAATAGCTCGTAGGATTCCCTGCAATGTTCAAGTGAATAAAGCGCTTTGCATTAAAAAATGTAGCTATACCTAACTTCCGGAAACTCAATCACTTCCCAGCGACCACTTCTAAAGTCGTACCTCTCCATGCAGTTTCCCAAGCCCTCGGAGCAGTAGATGCTGTCGTTTACTATTGCACAGCTGCAGTAGCTGTTAATTTGGTCCATGGAGGCTAGCTCACACCACTTACCTTCGCGGTGGTCGAAGCGCTCCATGGAATAAAGGCACTCGTCCTCATTTTCTCCACCCATCACATAGAGGCAGTTTTCTAAAATTTTTATTAATAATAAACTCACGTATTCGACAAGAGGCAAATATGAGCCGTTTATTTTAAAAATAGTACAACTCCACTTTTCAAAAACGTTTAAATCAAATTTTTATTTTTTAAATAAACGACTTTTATGATTTGTAAAAAATATAACTACATTGAGTTTGCAGTTTTCAGTTTTCAGTTAATGTACTGCTGCAAATAAAATAGTTTCTGTTTTAAGTAATAATTTTTTAAGGAAAGATCGGATAGCCGCGGACAATTAAATGAATTGCAAATACATGGCATGTTGAAAAGGCCCTTATAAACGTTAATTTACGCTACAATTTGAAATAATAGATAAAAAAGCAGATTTACTTATTCTACTTGATAATCTCCAATGAGATTTAGGAATGCCAAAAAAATTTTGGTATAAGTAAAATACAAACGAGCATATCTAATTCAATCGGACCCGACAATGCAAGTGACTTAGATTTGTTTTCCTCTAGAAAAACGTATTTAAAATAAAGTTTTACATACGCTATTCTTTTTAAAGACGTTCTTGCAAAAGCATATATTTTTTGTTAAACTTAGTTCAGCTAAATTAAGTTGAATTAAATCAACATTTTTCAAAATTTAACGTACACATAAAAAGAACTCAACGCAAAGTTTGGAGGACGATTTGCATTTATAAAAAGAATTATGTTGAATAAGAAGAACAAATATTATAGCCGTTTTAAAGTTATGTATTTAAAGTGTTATAGTTTTTCGAATATCGACTTTTCACACCGACAATATTTCCGACCGAAAATATTTCTTTTGTAGTTTGTATTCTAGAAGAATGGAAACTAGAAAATTGAGCAGATTTGAATAAAGTTCTTTATGTTTTAATTTTTTAACAAATCACATGAATAATTGCTTTTAAAAAATAAAAAAATTAATAGAGAATTTCGTAGGTAGGTAACCATCACTGAATTCTACCTAGTTTAAAAAACATAGAGAAAATATAAAAAATTTATGAAAATATCTCTGTAGTTCATTTTTTTAAATTTTGAATTAAACCTATTAATTCTTATTTTCGAGACTAACTTTTAAAAAATATATATGTTTGCATACTATTTGTTGTTATTGTGAATTATTGTGTTTAGTATACAAGCATCTTTTGGCTGTATATAAGATATTTAGTCGGAGCCATACATACCATACCCTGTAGCACCCATAGAGGTTCTGTCGTAGAGCATCCTTTGTTGAACTTCTTTTGCCACCCCCGTGAACAAATCCAGGCGTTCTACAGTGCAGAGTGCAGCTCCGTCAGACCCATTTCCCCCTATTGCATATAGCGATCCGTTCAGGATGCATGATCTGTGGTGGGATCTTGCTGCTATTAAAGGGGTGAAAGGGATCCATTTATTTCGATAAACGTTGTAACAGAAGCAGTTGGAGGTGCTCTTTCGGTCTATAGAACCACCTTGCACATAAATTAAGTGCTTATCTACAATGAGACTAATAGCGAATGCCTTTTTCGGCAAAGGGTCAAGCTGACAGAGATCTTCTGATTTTAAGCTGTACTTAAAAAAATCTGATGTTTTCCCAATTTTGTCCAAAATAAATATGTTCCAGTCGAAAGTTGAGCCTGCGTTAATTGCCTTTGAGGCCCAAGAGGAGCACAAAGGTTGAGCTTCAATTGTTTTAGAATGCATATCGAGAAGATTCGGACTAAGGAGAGATGAGTGCAGGGGCTCGAGAAGTTTATGAAGATACCTTGAGCGATCTTCAAATGCTGATTCAGTCCACCGCATTATTGCTTTAAAAATCACATCTTCCGGATAATTAAAGAGCTCCTCACAGCCTAAGATATCCTGAAGCTACGTTTAGAAGATGTTTAGAAAATATATCAAGAAAGTTATATTTGTTCTTACCTCATCGATTTCTAAGCTCAAGAACTCTTGGCAGTTACTTATCGTTGGAAATTTAGCCAGAATAAGTTTCATTGCGGCTTCAGAAAGTTTATGGCAAGAATGTCTTTCTGTAGGAAATCAATTTTAAAAAAAACGGCGTTATGCTGATTAGTGATTGATTGTGCTGAACAGTGCTGAAATATATTTTTGCCTCGAACAAGTGATAGGTGTTTGCATAGGAATTTTTTCTCTGTAGGTTACAAATCCGAAAACGGAAATTCTTGATAACAGTTTTTCCAAGAAAATTATTATTCAAAATTATAATAAATGTATACTAAGCATTTTTTTAAATCTTCTTCCACAAATCTGCTGTTTTAAGCGCGTACCAAATTTCAGCATGAATAAGAGGACGATAGTCCCGAGGGGTACTTTAATAGGCGAGACAAAAATAAAAAAAAAATTATTATATAAAAATTTGACTAGATAGGTTTGTATAATAGGATAGAGGATGGATGCAGATTGATATTGTCATATGAAAAAAACCGTCACGCTTTATTTTTCGTTTTAATCTGACTAATTTCGTAATCCTTTAATTATTGAAATAGAAAATTTCCTATCCCTATGTGGGGTATGATTATATTGCACATTCCACAGTTTGGATATGTTTTCTTTCTCTTTAATTTATAATTAATACTTATAATATTGCAGTATTCCACAACATTCAGTAGTTTGAATAATATTTTTATATAATTCCCAATTGGCCATACATTTTCTCAAAGTGATTTGATTGAAAACTTAATTAAACAATGAAATTTGCTTTCTAGTTTTTAAAAATTTGCCAACGATGCCACATAGTGACCGCAAAATTAGGCCTGTATAGCTTTTGAAGTAGCACAAATTAATGCAATATGGCTCAAAATAATCTTTATTGCAAGCGGTATCCGAATTTGCTTTAAGTTTATCCTTATCACAAATGGAAAAACTACCCCTATAAGGGGGTGAAAAGTACTCATGCGCCATAAAACTTGGATGAAAGAGTTTTTAATTCTTTTTCTGCTTAAATATCAAAAAACTACCCCTATAAGAGATTTAAAAATACCCTAGTACCAAAAAAGTGATAGGTAATACATTTTAATGAAGAACAAACATTAACTTTTCTCACGTGTTTTAATACTAGAGTGAAAAATTAATTTTTCTTAAAATGCTTCGTTAACACTATTATTTTTGGAAATTTATATATATATCTAAATATATTTAATTTCTTAGGAGATACACAATTTTGATTGGACATTGAAATTATGGTAACTCTTCGTTGGCATCCATAAACGTAAGAAATGGAAGTTGCAAATCGCTAATTGACCCGAAATCTCATTATGAAAAACAAAACGATTCGCTTTATTACATCTGCTACTAAATACCATTCATCTTTAACAGAAGAAAAGAAATAAATAGATGCATTTCGTTTCGCTATAACGCTCTTGTTTGTTGCTAGAAAAACATAACCGGTAAGAAATTAGGAAATTACAAACGAAGTAATTTGTGTCGGTTCTCATAATAGGGAGGCATAAAAAAAATTTTTCAAAGTAGTGTTTTGTTTTTTTTTTAATTCTTTTTGCAGTAACTTATTTCGGTCTATACGGATTGATTTGTTTGCTAAGAATAATCACTCTAAGTCAAGTAATTTTTCATAATATAATACTTATCACTTTTAAGTTTCTGAATTCAAATTCATATCAAAAAATCGATATAAAAATTGGAAATAATTTGTAGCAGGCTAAATATTTGCATTCACATTTGTATTGGGGTTCTAAATAATGTAAGAGAGTTCCTTCTCGATCCGACAACTGCGTGATTAATTAAATGGGATTAACAAAATCAAAAAATTGTCTCGACTGCAAATTTGGTAACAAATATTTTCGTTGAAAGATTTGCCGTTTTCGAGATATTTTTTATCGTGTATATATGTACGTGCTGTAGAAGAGTACACGAGTTATTACAAACTATTTATACTACTGTGTTCAAAAAGTAAGGTGATTTTTTAATTTAAACTTGAATTTGGCGATTTTTATGATGTCGAAACACACACAAATTTCCTTTTGCATCCCAAAAAACTGATACTAACACCTTTTTACACGATTTCTGGACCCTAACCCGCTTTGGAGCCGAAGTACCGGGTTCACACCACACTTTAACCTCTTGTTTTGATTCAAGATCATGGTAGTAGACCCAAGTCTCATTTACAGAGAAAAGCAACGTACAAAATCCATTTTATCCTTTCTAAAATGTTCCAAATGTTGTTGAGAAAGTCGGATACGAGGGTGTTTTTGTTCCATTGTTAATAAATGCGGCACCCATTTTGCAAGACTTGTATGACCACTTTTAAATGGAGGAACCCATCTTTCTACTTTTTCTTCAAAGAGTCATGAAATACAATACTAAAAAAGTAATACCACTTTTAGAAAAATAAAACGACAAACTTAATAACGCCATCTCTTATTGAACAATAATAAGAGAACCATGCGATGGTGCAATGTCGTGGTGAAGAGAATCCAATTGTTGCCCTTCCATAAACCTGGCCTCTTCTTACGGATAGACTAACGCAAATGCCGCGTTACACACATATTCTCTATTAACTCTATGTCCCTCTCGTACGAATCTGTTGTGGATAACACCGTGATAATAAAAAAAAAACAGTCGGCAAAACTTTGGTTTTTGAGTGACTTTGCTGATTGGTGTCAACGTCGTATTCATAAACCCATGTCTCGTCACCAGTAATCCAAGAATTTAGAGTCGTTTGTGTACTTAATCGGATCGGTTTAAGATGTAAATTTCACGAGCAATCTCTCTTTCTCTTACACGACGGTTTTCAAGCATCATTTAATTGATTTTAGCCATGTTTTCTTCAGTATTTGATGTCGATGAGAGTCCAGAACGAGGCAAATCTTCTAACACTTTACGATGGTCTTTGAATGTTTTTCAATACTCGTTTGCCTATGTTCTAGACATAGCAGAGACCCCATAAGCTTTATGCACCATTTTCAATGCCTCTACATATGAAATTTCGTTTAAAGTACAAACAAGTTCGATGTTCAACATTTGTATTGATATTAAAAATTGCTAAAAGCACTTGACTAATCACGCTCAAATATATAACATATGTTAAGTAAAGATGTACTAACATAATAGAAAAAAAGCCTGTTACTTAACAAGTACTTAACAAAACCCAGGTACTTATTGAACAGAAGGCAGTCAAAATATTTGTAATTAAATTTTGAGTGAACATTCGTCATACTTGGTGAACTAGTTTAAAAAATCAATAAAATAAATTAGTTTTTCTTTTGAAAGTATACTCTAAATATATATAAATTTTTTTCGATTCATCAAACAAAACAGAAAACTCTGAGATTTCTTCTACCCTTTGAGCAGATTAAAGTTTAAGAAATGATCATAAAACCAGAACAAAATCTGTTTTCTGAATACATTTTTATAATATCCTAAAACGCAAATACTGAAATCAAAAATAAAATATAAAAGGTTTGTAATAATAATAATAATAATACCTGAAAAAAAAACCTTCAAGTAACTCCTGTTAAGCTTTATAAGAGTGTCGATTTTCGAACTCATAATTAGGAAAATCTCATAAGAGTACCTATCATTTATCCGAGGCAAAAACCTCTGTTGATCAGTGTAATTAGAGCATGCCTGCAAAACTTCTTATTTCCAAGCAATTGCTTTCATCTAGTACGTGCTCCAAATATTCACAACTCTTTTCTTGAACCCAGTGGATTTGAAAAAAGGATGCAGCTGACAAAAGATTTTGTACGTTTTCCGGAGTAATCTCAAGATTTCCCGTGTAAATAAAATCAAGAAGAATTCCAAAGGAGATGGCATCAACGTCTTGAATTTCAACATTCTTTTGATCACTCTCTGGAAAATGTCCTGAAAAATAATTTTATGTAGGAAAAAAGTAACGAACATTAAATTCAGAGAGTACCATTGAACATTGCATAAAAATAAGGACTACTTGCAGATAATAAATTGCGATGTGCTGCTAAGGAAACATCACCGACTTTAAAGACAACATCGCATAGCTAAACAATAAATTTAATAAGAAGGAAATGTTTGCCTTATATTCTTAAATATATACCTGACTTGTAAGACGGAGATCGTTCAGTCCTTCGAGAATAACAGACGAATGACTTTCATTTCTATACAGCATTTTCGAACTTTTAAATCCTGCAATAAAATTAGTATTTAAATTTATAAGAAAATATTAAAGGGACTTTATTTAGTCAATCCACCGAATACCGAAGCCAAAATCAAATTTCTTAATTCGTTCCAGTATCAAGGGGTATAAATCCGAAGCGGACGCTCGTTATTATTATTATTAACAGAAATATTACTACATCGGTTTGTTATAGCAAAGTGAATTATTAATTATTATAGGGAAACGATTTTGTTTATAAAACTTTATGAAAATGTTAGACTTTGATATCTTTAAAATTTATACAATGAAAAGAATAAAGCAATATATTTTCTTAGTAAGTAATTTGAAAACAAATTACGAATATTATTAATCCATCATATACTCGTAAATATAATATTTAAAAATTAATAAATCAGGTTTGTAACGTACTTTTAGTCCTAGTGTCCATCTCGTTGGACAAAGTTTATCATCATAATATGAGATGTTATTTGAATAATATCTAACTTTTTGTACTTGTGCAACACAATAAAGATCCTTTGCATAAAATACGATAAGCGAGTCTAGCCAATTGCATACATGTAAATAGTATTTTCTATTTGAACAGTAACACATTATTAGATACCACGGTACACTTAAATATCAGTTTAGCCTTTTCAATAAACCCAGTTACCATATCACAATTTTGTTCAATAGTCTTAAAGTTAATAAACATAAGTCTTTAAAAAAAATAACTACACCTGGAGTTATTTGTATATATGTGGGTTAAAATCTAAAATTACATCTTAATCATCTAAAACTTTAAAACTAAATTAACGTTCTGTTTTTTTATTATGGACGATATAAGTACATACGAGCATATCCGAAAAACGCAAAAATTGAAGTTTTCTTTCGGAACAAAAGAGGTTAAACAATTTTAATATATCATATAAAAACAATATTGGTACTCATAAAGAAAATGGATCTCTTAATTTTTTGTGAAGTTTAATAATTTTTACGAGGAGCATTTCAATTTTAAAGCTAGTACCTTCGACTTAAGAAAATAAATGTTTTGTATTTTAGTCACGATTTACGATTCTTTTTTCACCAAATTATGAGCTGTAAAAGAAAACCCGGGATTTTAAAGTTTTAATCCCTATATATCCTAAACCAATGACAAAATCGAAATGAGCGAAGCACCATGGCCAAAGAATCGATGGTTGTGATAAGAAAACAGCAACTTTTAAAAGTATAAGGAATATGTTTCCTAAGGAATCCTGCCTCATTTAAATCCGGTTATTTTTCGTGGAGACATAGAAGTTTAAAAATCAGCAACAAATTTTAATGAAGCATATCCTTACTTATTGAGTCGTCACCGCTGAGTCGAAACATTTGAAACTATAAATACGAAATTCGATCAATAATTTCTTTTGAAACTCGCTATAAGAAGGTCAAATTTTATTGGTTCTCGAATTTTGATCCATAATTAGGCGCGGGAAAAAATTATAGAAGGAGGGCATTCCTGAGAGATAATTTAGACATGTAGAAGTCAAAGGAAGGACTGGGTAAGAGATTCCGAAGCTCCATAGTTGGTGCAGTGGTAAGATGTGGAATTTGGTATAGAAAGAAATTCGTTGAAACAGTGAAGGACAATCCATATCTCCCTGAAAGCAGCTGATGGATCAAGATAATATTAGTGAAGCCGCGGGGCTTCCACAAGGGTTACAAGTCAATCAGAAACAGGTGGTTATCGTAGGGGCTAAGATTGAGACGATCAGTTAAATTAGATCAATTAGTTGTTTGCGAGTGAGACAAAAATTGGCTAGTGTATTCAAGGAGATATCTAACAAACGCAACATAGAGGGATTTGACAACGTAGGGATTAAAGAATTTCTTAGACCAACGCTTCACAAACCCAAGTGCAGAGTTTGCCCTAGCTACCGCGTTGTCAATGTGGTCACGAAAATTAATTGCACCAAGATCATGAAGGGAGACACTTGGGATAGGTTCACCAGACAACAGATAGACTCTGGGGGACAAGAAGGACGTTTGCGGAAGTAAGTTATGGATTGGTATTTGGAAACATTGAACTCAAGGGAGTTTTTTAGGCACTAGGTACTAAAATTAGTTTGAAGATTTTCATGTCATCGGTATAGATAGATAGATAGAAAGATCCGCGTGCTTGGTCAAGAGTCGAGAGAAGATGAGAGCTTCCAATGACAATCGAGTTAACAAGATTCAACAAGAAAATCAAGTCTATCTGTCTGCTAAGGTTGTTGGTAATGCCACTAATTTGATGATACAGCAGATAAGTATGTATGTATTTATTGAACATATGTTCAATAGAGAAATTTTCTTTAAGAGAACATAGAATAGGTATATATCTTTCAAATCGTTATCATTTGTGGAATAATCGTAGCCTGCAAATATTTCGCGAATTTTAATTATTATATTGAGGCCAAAGCCATAAAAAGGCCAAATTAATGCGATTATATTTTATTATTTTTGAATAACTTTAACTTGCAAGTTAATATATAATATGTAGATTATAGAAATTTTATAGTCACAATATAAAAACTAATTATTATCGTTTGCTGCTAAAATCCAATCGCGAAGTGCTACACCTTTGGAATAAATTGATGGTTTCGACATATCGCATCGGCGGTTGCCGTTTGTATTAATAATTTCAGTGTGGGATCCCAGTCCAATTAGGACATCTTCTAGAGGATTCTCATTCGGATGAAATACAAAAGGTATTCCAGAATCCCGGCAAATTACTTGATCGTTTGAAGATTTAGCACAACCGGTGGTGTCGGTTATTTGCTCCCTCGGTTCAAATGCCTTCTTGCACTCATCCTCTGATTGCACCACAGCTGAGCCGGATACTAACCTTGGAACTTCCCTGAAATTTTCATCCAATCCCCAGCCCGCTAGGTCAATATTTTCTCCAACATAGTCTTTATCAGCTATTTTTATAACGTTCACACAGCTATTTAGTTGAAGGTTACGGTCCAGGTACACCTGAGCGATGTCGTAATCATGGAATGCCCGACTTTGGTACTGAGGATGGATAACAATCTTTCTGATCCTTCTAACTTGAAGACATCTTCCCTGAGTGGTCCTCCGTTCTAGAATTCCAGCCGTGAACGTTAAAAGTCCGTTCTTCAAATCCTTGGCGCATTGACCCGTAGTTATTACAAGGTTTGGTTTCACTATGGCTGCAGCACACAAAAATTTGTTATTCCTTCGAACCGCCCCAATGTATGGATATTTGTTAATGGAATTCACCGGCACCCCATTTGTGATTCGGAATATTGGACCCGAAAGATCGGTGGTTGCTACCGGGTACAACCCAGCAAGAGCGAATATGGCAAAAGAGATAAGTAACATGCTTAAAATACTTTTCGAGGAGTACTAAACTTTCCTTACCAAATGGGGCTTTATATATTGTACCGTATTTAATTTCGTTTTGAATTTGTTTTGATTATTCTTTAAGTTTATCTTAATTGCAAGCTCCGTTTGATTCAATAGAAAAATGGAAAGAATGACTAATTTTAGTAGTATCTGAATCTACAGACATCGAGCAGAAAATTTACAGACTGTAAAGATTACTGTCTATATTTACAAAAGCACTGAAATGCCAACAAGTTTAAGCTTTATGATAATGTTTATGCAGATAAAATGTGAATTCCCTGAAAAAATAAAAGCATTACAAAATTACATTTCTTAGAAAGGTATTTTGTTTTTCTTAATACTTCCTGCAGTGGAAAATCTTAGGGTTACTCAATACGAGGGGCCTCTGATAGTTCAGTTGTTAGCGCGCTGTCCTACCGTCCCAGAGGCTGTGGGTTCGAATCCCACGAATAACCATGGTCTCCTGCGCTACGTGGTAACACAATGGGCCAAAATTGGCCTAAGTGTGCCTTTCTAGGCAGCCACAGCAACCTAACCTAACCTAACCTACTCAATACGAAGTCCTAAGAAATAAATATAATAATATAATAAAAAAAACATTTGTTTACATTCACACATATCTGAGCGTTTTTAGTCACATTTGAAAGCTAAAAGAAAGAAAAATCTGAAAAAACGCAAGTTATAGACGATTGTTTTTATCTATTAATTTATATTTATATTGGTTTTAATATAGTGAATTATTGCTGAAAAATACGACATGAAAATTTATAAATTATTTTATAGCGAGTGTCCCATGAGCAATCAACCAACTAATGTCTAATGGGTAAGAGCCGCATGTGAAACGAATGTTAAAAGGGTTCAACTGATACTGTATATGGGTATAACGTATAAAAGTATTTTATCATTCAAAATTAAGTAATGCAAATATATAAAGAATAAGTAATTCTAGGAGTAACTGCGTAAACAGTTTTATCGTTTTGTAGTATATAAAAGGCTGAGAAAAACAGAAATCAGCAAATGAATCTCTTTAAATTTCCGATTGGCACAGCCCTTCTTTAGCATCTTTTAACCCTTAAATAAGCTTATGACCAGTTTTAATTCGGTCTACATAGCTCTTAGATGGAAAGACCTCAGGATTAGAATTTCTTCAAAAGCCTTAAAGGTCTTATACTCTTTGGTAATACCCTCATCAAATTATTTCACATCATTAAAACGGAAGAATCACTTTATGTAGGCTTGGGTGCCTTTGTTAGAAAATCTTCTCGTACAGCTAGGGGAGTTTCAACCTATAGAGCGGCGAAAATGACGAAAAGGATTTCAGGATCAAGGAAGAAACTGAAATGTTTTCTCTGAAGAATTGATTGAAAAAATAAAGTATGATTTATTCAGATAATGGTCTACTTTTACTCTTATCATTCTCTAAAGGAAAGTGTTTAGTTACAAATGTAAAATGTAAAATTTCTAGAAATTTACCTTTAACGTTTGATTGCTATTTTCACTTATTATCCTGTGTATTTATATGCATAACATAATCAACCTTAAAATCCCTCCTTACAAAAGTCGTTTAAAATCAATTAACCTCCAGTATCTTGTCTCACGTCTTACATCGTCATGCCGCCAACATTGTCTTTGTCCATCAAGTCTTTATTGATTCCATTGACTGTCCCGAGTTGTTTTCCGGCATATTCCTGAACGTAAACCCTCCCAACATTAGGTCTTCATCTCCTCATTTTTCGCTTCGTAACCAATCCATCTAACTACGGTCGCTTCGAACCCTTCACTAGAATACTACGGAAGACCAAAAATTCTGCCACACTCGACCTCCATGTAGACAAGGCTTCTCTCAGGCATGCTCTTTATCTACCGAACTCACCCTTGCATTAATAATTCCAACACCCCCATATTTGTTTTTGTTTTTTCTTTTTATTTAACCCTATTATAACTTAAGTTATTTGCTATCTAGCAAGATTAGTTTAATTTAAGAACTGAATAAATATGTGTTAAGGTGAAAACTCAATGTACGTTTTTTGGGTATTGAAACATTTTGTAATTTTAGTATATTTCTAATATAATACCTCCACCCATACATACTTTCGAACTGTTAATACTCGAGTATTTCTAAACTTACTACTCAATCCATCGAGTAAAAATTGACATCAACTACAATTTTCAAAATTTCCGTGTAACATCTTCAAATAAACAAAACTTATGGTTTTAATAAAAAATATGGTAAAGTTAGTTTGCTAATGTGGAAACTCAAAAGTATAATACATTATTATTATGCATATGCATTTATTATGTTCGTTTTATGCCATTTACATATGTATGTGCATAACAATCAAATTTTAGAGCCAATAATTCAAATATAAGCTCAACTAATTTAAAATCATGTACAACCAAATCAAAAATAACAACAACAATTTCAAACATATAATAACTTTTTCAAATGCGATAATAATTTCTTAAAAGCCATATAACTTTCGTTTATGCTTTTAATTTTATATGATACACTTTTGAAGTGTAAATATTACGAAATTAATTATTTCTAAGGATTTTTTAAATATTCGAGCGATAGTGGACAGTTTTAATTTTTTTTGTTTTGCAATAATTAATTAAACTTTTGCAATAAAATGTTGCTCGCACTAGGAAAGAATTTGATTAGTTATTTAAATCTATAGCAGCAGTACCTTCATGCGATTGATTTCATAATTATCCTATAAATATTTTCCTTTGGCCTATGTATTTTACTACCGTAATTGAATTACTCCCCATTTATTAATTTTGCTATTCAATTTGTTATTATATGTTATTTTCATTTTCATATAAAATGTTATATTATGTCTACCGGAAAGTTCTGTCCGATAATTTCGTTTCAAGTTTGAATATACATATATCCACATGTTCTTTTGAGCCATATATAAGTTAGCATGTACGCATGATCGTGTATTCATATATACATCTCTGCTTGCTCGGAACAAAACCGAACCTTACTTGGACCGAATGATAACTGGTGATGAAAAGTAGTTTTCGTATGAAAACATCGTAAGGAAAAGAGCGTATTGTGAGCCCGGAAAACCTGCCCCCTCTTAATCGAGTTTGAGCCTTAAAAAGAAAATGCTGTGTATATAATGGGGAATCCAAAGACCAATCTGTTATGGGCTTTTGAAACCCAAGAAAAATCTACATTCGGCGAAATACTGTCAACAAATGGACAAGTTAAACGAAGCACTCTAAGAAAAAAAGCCGGCACTGTTCAATAGGAAGAAAATAACATTGCATCACGATAATACCAGACCACATACTGCTTTCGCGACTTATCAGAACATCGCAAAGCTAGTTTGGGAAATTCTTTCGCATCCACCATACTGCCCAGACCTGTACTCTCAGATTTTCACCTATTCCTTTCTTTACAAAATTATTTGGCGGGAAAAATATTCAAAAATAAAGAAGACGTTAAAACAGCACTACTGCAGTTTTTCGCATCCAAAGACAGAAATCCTTGTTCCACGATTACTACTCGTAGTTGACTGTACATATCTTTTTGTTCTTTTAATCAATCAATGTAAAAATTATTTAATCATGCAGATATAGGTGTAAATTGGTAAGATGCAAATAAGAACATAAAAAGCCACATTATTTTTTTTAAATTCGTTCTTTATTGCATTTTTAATAAACGTGCTAAAGTTTGTAATTTCGGTAAATACAAAAGGCTTTCCAAAGTCACATGGTCCATCAGTGTTCATTCCTATTCCAATCAGAATATGACTCTCAGGTTTTGCGCTTCCATAAAAAATTACAGGGCTACCAGTACCGTGGCAAATGCCCCGTTTTATCGCAGAGTGAGTACATCCTCCTAATTTTTGCAAAAATCGCTATTTAGAATCACTACGACAATGTCATTTTGATAGTTGTCAGCTCCACCAAAATCTGGATGTATAATGATTTTTTTTGATTGTTTTGATCTGAAGATTTTTATGATCCTCTCCATTAAATTCGGCTTGTGTATTACCGACAAAACTGAATATAACTAATTTTATAAGTAACATGGTTAATATACTTCCGAAGAGTACTGAAATTTCCTCACCAACCAGGGGCATATATACCAGAACATTTTGTTGATCGGATATGCCAATTGATATGAAAATAAACGCTTATTAACGTCCTTTGTAAGGTAACAATAATACTGGTATGAAATTACAATTTATTGTAAGACTGCCAGTATTTAAAGTGTTTACTTATTAAAAAATTAATGAACGGAAAAATATAAAGTATGAATAATTCTGAAAAGGGCTGTAGCCTATAAAGCCAAAACAAAACACAATGCTACCACAATGATATAACGATTCTTAGCTTAAAAGTTTCTGATAAAACACCGATAAAAATACAATAATAATTGCATTAACGCAAATCATAATTAAAAAAAGCCCTTTCGGAGGCAGCCGAAAGGAAAATGTAGATGTTAATGTGATCCTTAAAGGACAAAGAAAACTATTTCCCTTCTCCTTCTGCTTGTTATTCGATTAATCTCCAACTAATCAACCATTTGTGACTTGTAACTAAAACGAATCCAAGTTAATGGCAATTTAACCACAAGATTGTGGAAACGGTTTTTTTTTAATGATATCACAATTTTCCAATAGCAATCCATTTATGCGGTGGTACGTTCGAAAATTACAATTTCAAGACTAGGTGTAGTAAAAATGTTATAATATGTAGAAATACGAATAAGACAAAATTAATTAAAGAATCGAATTCAATTTTTAGAAAAGCTTAGCACTTTATCTTTACTTAATTATTACAAAAATCTAATACTATCTATAAAACCTTGCCCTCTAGCAAACATTTTCGAATTAATAGAAATAAATGTCTAGTAGTCTAGTCAAAAACCAAGATGGATATATTAATTCCTAATATGTTGGATATAAATGCACGGTCCAAAATTTACTTAGGTATGCTTAATGCGACCATCCAGCTGAACGCGACAGTCCCTTTTTTTGATGCTTTATCCCCTCAGTAATGAAGATGTCCTGTTCTCATAATTTCTTTAAATGCTATTTTTTATATATATAAATTTATTCTTTATGTAAAAATTTAGCATTAAAAATAATATTTTGTAGCATGCAACCGCGGCGTTGCCTTCTATATTATAATAATAACAGTAAGTATTGTAGAACACAACGTTCCAATTCCACCAAAATTCAAATAGATATAGACAACTATGAATGTAGTACTTCATTTATTTTTAACAATACAGTCAGAATAGCTTTGCAAAAATCTATCGCAGTGTTTTATTTAGACATCTAGAAAACGGTTGTATTTATATTAAGTGATTTTTGTTTTCTTCAAAAAATTTATTTATTTTAGGTATGTGAAATTTTAATATTAATTTTCTATGAATATAGAGTAATTATTAGTTGTTTTAAACCAAAGTAGATGTCCTCTACAAAAATACAAGTAAAATTACAAGTAGCGAAATGACAGCTAATTAGACAGTTATAGCTTCAACAATATGGCCGCCATCAATTGTCAAAGTTCGGAAGTCCCTATTGGAAGATCCTGTAGAATAGCATCTGCATACCATGAAAAATTGGAATGTACGAATCATTTTGCTAAGGTCTGAACGGAGGTATATCAATCGATTCTACATGGTATCGTGATCAACGTTAGTTCCGAATTCATCCCACCCCTAAAAACGGTCCTTCACTCCCCAGTATCCTACCATGTCTCTGAAAGAACTTATTATTATTAAGAAAGTTAAGAAAGGGCTTGTTATGAGGGTCTCAAATATATGTTTTTTATAATTTAAAAAAAAAATAGTATTAAGATTATCGATGTATGGGATGTACCATATTTCTTATATACCATAAATAAATGATAAAATGATAGACTTATTACGTGATAAATGATTCAATTTAAATATAATGAAACTTTCAAGGCGCGAGTTCTACTTTTTTTTTCTCAGTGTACGTGTATTCGTTAAGTAGTTCCGATCAAACTATCAAGTTTAAAAGCAATTTTGCAATACTGGTGAAAGTTTGGTTGAAAACGTTAAAAAAACCTAATTAGTTACACAGAGAAGAACATTTTCCACTCTGTGGACTAATGTTCAAATTTTCAAACATGTTACAAAACAAATTTTACTCAATGAATGCACTTTTCATTTTCCTGATTAAATGACCACATTAATACATAAATAAAATGTGATTAAAATCCCCATTATTTTCACAAGGACGGTTTTTTTTTTGGGTTATAAAAATCACATTGAAATTTACCTCTTCTTTCTGGAAAGGTATTTCTTTTAATTGTTCAAAAAAAGACAATTTTTATGGTTTGAAATTTATTTAATTATGAAGATATATATAATATAATAGGAAATTAGTAAGATAAACAAATAAGAATATAAATAGAAGTTACATCATTTTTTGAAACAGTTGTTCAAAATTGCATTGTCAATAAATGTACGAAATTTTGCGATGTCGGTAAATGTAAAAGGTTCATTAAGGTTACATTCATTATAAATATCCATACCTATTCCAATCAAAATATGGCAGTCAGGATTTGCGCTTCCATAAATAATCACAGCACTACCAGTGCCATGGCAAATACTACGTTTTCCTGAAAAGTATGTACAGCCCATAGTGTTAGTATTAAAATCCAATTTAACTGCTTTTTTACAAGATTGTCCCATTGGTAGCGATGCTACAGCAACCGACAAGTCATTAATTAGATTTTGACAATTATCAATTCCCCAACCCACAATATCTACCGCATTACCAGTGAAGCAGTTTGTTATATCCGCTAACTTTATAGGGTGTACAAATTCATTTTTGCAAAAATAGTCGTTTAGGATCACTACGGCAATGTCGTTGTTGTAGGGGATACAAGAACCATAATCAGGATGTATAACGACTTTTTTGATTGTTTTGGTTTGAAGTTGATCCTCATCATTTCCGGTAAATTCGGCTTGTAAACTTCCGGCTGTGACGGTTACTTTTTCGCAATCAATCTCGGAGGTTATTTGACTGGCGCAATATGCTGATGTTAAGACGGCGTTTAATTCAATGATCACCGCAGTACATACAAATTTATTATTTTTTCGTATGGCCGCAATGAATGGGTACAGTGCTTGATCTCCAACTTTTTCATCACATCCGATTGAAAAACTGGGCGATGATGAGACCAGTCCAGCAAAACTGAATATAACAAATTTTATAAGTAACATGGTTAAAATACTTCCGAGGTGTACTGAAATTTCCTCACTAAACAGGGGCATATATACCAGAAAATTTTGTCGGTCGGATATGCCAATTGGTATGAAAATAAACGCTTATTAACGTCCTTTGTAAGGTAACAATAATGCTGGTATGAAATTACAATTTATTGTAAGACTGTCAGTATTTAAAAATGTTTACTCATTAAAAAATTAATGAACGGAAAAATATAAAGTATGAATAATTTTCAAAATGGCTGTAACCTCTAAAGTCAAAACAAAACATAATGATACCACAATTGTTGGCGTAAAAGTCGCTGACAAAACACCGATGAAAATACGATGATAATTGTATTACCGCCAATAATAATTAAAAAAATCCCTTTTGGCGGTACAAGGAAGAATTAGATTTCGATTTATATTTAGAAATTTTATTTAATCCTTAATATTGTCCATACTTCAGTTAAGTTTGGAAATGCTAGCAATTGGTCAAAGGGATGAGGGCCTATGCTTTCTACTGTACTTAATCTCTTTCGATCAAATTTTGTGTAAATATTCACTGGGTTCAAATCATAATACCAAGTTGTACTTTTACCGGTTTTGGGCAAATTTTTATGAATAACTCTGATGCCTGCGCTTACATGAGACTGCACTGTCTATAGCAAAAGTCTGCAACGTGTGGACCTGGTATAATGCATATATTGGAAAATTAGTACATTATTCAAGAGAGTTTCCTTTTTATTTGTTTTGATTTTCATAGTCGTTTCAACTTAATTTGATACCGTAAAGAATTTTTATATTTATTTTTACAGATTACTGTCGTGAAGTTTATTTTTAATAATTACAACTAGCATTTTGTCTAGGCAAACCCTAATAAGATAAAAGCCGGATCAGCATAAGCTAGAGCAAGCTGAAATAGGCTATTTCACATCTGACAATAATTAGAAATTGTATATAAATTTCATTTTCAGATATGCATTATTGGACTATTCAGCAAACCCTATTTGAAACTCATCGGGCCATATCCCAATCTTTGTAGGAAATATTCCATTTAAACTTATTTGGCCCTGAGTTATAATAGTTTGCATTAAAATTGTCATCCACACATTCAGAGGCATTTGAATATTAATAATTAATAAAATGTAATTATTAAGAATACTTATATATAAAATATTTTAATTTATTTTAAAAACTTTAAAATAGTTTTGTAAATTAATTCAATTCTCAAATAGTTAAATCAGTTTAGTGAGTAACTGGGTACAGGGTGATTCGAAATTCCAATTTTTCATGGCATGGATATCACTCTTTCGTTTCTTGGACTACACCAATGCCCTTTCCAATTATGTCATCAATGTCCGTGGTATGTGGACCCACTGCAGATATGTTCACTTCCGAAAGTGTAAAAAATTTTTCTCATTTTCCTAAAATTTAGTTTTTCTTCGCATTTTCTTCGAAATTCATGTAATTAATATGCCTATTTATTACTTTTATCGAATTGCCCATCTTATTACCTTTCCAACAAGGTACAACATGTCCAGATTAAATAGAGGTAGAAAAACCTGTTCCTTAGATAACCTTAACTGGTACCTTACTATTTTATTGCCCTGTAATTGCCAAAGTCGTAAAACGCACAAAATATCTCCAAAAATTATCGGAAATGTTTGTTTAGCATTACTGTGTATGCACTTTTAATTATTGCTGCTGAAATCCAACCTTGGGACTATCTCCAAGCTCTGTTACACCTGACGGAATTTTGCTACAAAAGAGGGTCAGTTAGAAAAAACATCAATCATAGTTGAAAAACCAACTACAGGTGTAAACGGAAATATTAAAAAAATAGCTGAATTCATTTTTGAGGATAATGATACATAATATAGTTTATATGCTTATAAGAATAACGATAACAATAATAATGTTATAATAATATTAATATTGCCCTAATTCGAATAGTACCGAAACAAACCTAACATTTTTTCACAATAAGTACTTGAGAAATCAAGAAAGTAGGTAGCAGGCAATATCGGGAACGAATAAAATACATAAGTAATTCATAAAAGTCATAGTTATGCACTTATTATTTATTAGATAATTATTTACATATATATAAAAGTAAGTTAATAAAATTCGAATAAGAGTTATTTCGCCATTATAATCCATTGCATAGCATTAGAAACTTTGGCAAATAAATAAGGTTTGTCAATGGAACATTGATCCATGTCCAATGCTATTCCTACTAAAATATCTACCGAACCATTGGAAACTACTACGGGACTACCAGAATCAAAACAAGCGATCTGTCCCTTCTGAGAAACAGCACAACCCACAGAGGCGGTTATTTCTTCCGATTCAAGTTCTGCTTTGCATTCTTCTCCATTTTGTATTGAAGCTGTACCAAACTGGAGTGCGGTAACTTCATTTTCATTCTGATCGACTCCCCAACCTACAAGGAATACATTTTCGCCTTCGCCGTCGCCCTCGCATTCGCCTTCGCCTTCGCCCTCGCCTTCGTCTTCGCCTTCACCCTCGCCTTCGTCTTCGCCTTCACCTTCGCTTTCACCTTCGCCTTCACCTTCACATTCACCGCCGCCCTCGCCTTCGTCTTCGCCTTCGTCTTCGCCTTCACCTTCACCTTCGCCTTCGCCTTCGGCTTCGCCTTCGGCTTCGCCTTCGCATTCACCTTCGCCTTCGGCTTCGCCTTCACCTTCACCTTCACCTTCACCTTCACCTTCACCTTCACCTTCACCTTCACCTTCACCTTCACCTTCACCTTCACCTTCACCTTCACCTTCACCTTCACCTTCACCTTCACCTTCACCTTCACCTTCACCTTCACCTTCGGCTTCACCTTCGCATTCACCTTCACCTTCGCCTTCACCTTCACCTTCACCTTCACCTTCACCTTCACCTTCATCTTCGCCCTCGCATTCACCTTCACCTTCGCCTTCGTCTTCGCCTTCGCCTTCGCCTTCGCCTTCGCCTTCGCCTTCGCCTTCGCCTTCGCCTTCGCCTTCGCCTTCGCCTTCGCCTTCGCCTTCGCCTTCGCCTTCGCCTTCGCCTTCACCTTCGCCTTCACCTTCGCCTTCACCTTCGCCTTCACCTTCGCCTTCGCATTCACCTTCGCCTTCGCCTTCGCCTTCGCCTTCGCCTTCGCCTTCGCCTTCGCCTTCGCCTTCGCCTTCGCCTTCGCCTTCGCCTTCGCCTTCGCCTTCGCCTTCGCCTTCGCCTTCGCCTTCGCCTTCGCCTTCGCCTTCGCCTTCGCCTTCGCCTTCGCCTTCGCATTCACCTTCACCTTCACCTTCACCTTCACCTTCACCTTCGCCTTCACCTTCGCCTTCGCCTTCGCCTTCGCCTTCGCCTTCGCATTCACCTCCGCCCTCGCCTTCGTCTTCGCCTTCGTCTTGGCCTTCGTCTTCGCATTCACCTTCGCCTTCGGCTTCGCCTTCGGCTTCGCCTTCACCTTCACCTTCACCTTCACCTTCACCTTCACCTTCGCCTTCGCCTTCGCATTCACCTTCACCTTCGCCTTCGCCTTCGCCTTCGCCTTCGCCTTCGCCTTCGCCTTCGCCTTCGCCTTCGCCTTCGCCTTCACCTTCGCCTTCGCCTTCGCCTTCGCCTTCGCCTTCGCATTCACCTCCGCCCTCGCCTTCGTCTTCGTCTTCGCCTTCGTCTTCGCCTTCGACTTCGCCTTCACCTTCACCTTCACCTTCCCCTTCGCCTTCGCATTCACCTTCGCCTTCGGCTTCGCCTTCGGCTTCGCCTTCGTCTTCGCCTTCACCTTCACCTTCACCTTCACCTTCACCTTCACCTTCGCCTTCACATTCACCTTTGCCTTCGCCTTCGCCTTCGCCTTCACCTTCGCCTTCGGCTTCGCCTTCGCCTTCGCCTTCGCCTTCGCCTTCGCATTGACCTTCACCTTCACCTTCACTTTCACCTTCACCTTCAACTTCAACTACAGCTTCACCTTCACCTTCACTTCTTTCACCTTCAGATTCGCCTTTGTCTGCACTTCCTATTTGTATAGCACTCACAAACTCGTTGAATTCAAGATTACCATCTAGGGTCACCTTTGCAAGGTCATTATCATGATTTCCATCCTTGCCAAAATCTGGATGTATAACAATTTGTTTGATATCCTTTATCTGAAGACATCCTTTTTCTTCCTCTCCAATATCGGCAAGATTTCGTTGTTTTGATCCAGCTGTAAGCGTTAATTTCCCAGCCACAAAATTACCACATTCATCAACTAATTTGTTGGCGCAATCTGCCGATGTTATGGCGATATTTGTTGCGATGATAGCTGCAGCACAGACAAATTCATCATCCTTTCGTAATATCGCAATATATGGGCCATTTTTAATATCTTCAAATATTTCACCATTTGTAATTGGTAAAGAACTGACATATGCGGGCCCCAAACCGACAGACAATAATATAATAAAGTTAATTAAAACCATGACTGAAACACTTTCTGAGGCTGTTTCGCAAACTAGGACTTTATATATGGCAGTTTTCTTTTAAATACACAAGTTTATCTATCTTTTATAACGGTTCAATATGCCAATTTGTTTTTAACGAAACGCCTATTAGCTTCCTTTAAGAGATAAATACTGGTTGTATGAAACTATAATTTATAGTAAAATGCACAGCATTTAAAATGTTTATGCATAGCAAATTAATTATTTAATGGAAAAATATAAAAAATGTCGAGCCTGTAAAAATTATCTTGTAGAACTAATGATCACATCCAAAACATAGGGTGCTTTTAATGTTGAAGGAAAATAATGTTAGGCCAATTGAATGTTTGTCCTTTGCAATATTTTTTTTTAAATGTCCTCTATTATTAAGAAAAGCTTCACAGAAATATAATTGCGCCATTTATTCCTGAAGAAATTTGATTAAATTTCGTAAGTTCCATAAATATAGTAAATTTCAAAATGAATTTTGTTGTTTCTTTTAGACTCAATTTGAATTAAATGCCATTCATTTGAAAATTTGTTATTTATGCTAATTATGATACGATAATTACATACACAGACCTACAAAAGAGAAAAGAAAATAACAAGCAGAAACAAGAGTAGCCCTTTTCAATTTCCATGTATTTTTTGATTCTGAAAGCCAACCCAATTGTAAAATTGCTTTATCACCTCAAGATTTCGATATCCTAAGTTTGTTTAATCCGAAAATACAAGCGTTTCGGCTGAAACTATGAGAAAAGTCCTTCATAATCATGACTCAGACGACCGGGTGAAAGTAAAAAAATTCCGTCATTGTCAAGCACTGTTCAATTTCACCAAACGCTGTAAAAATTTTGCCAGTGACGATTGGGGAAAAATAATTTAGTCCGATGAGATCAAAATTAACCGAATTGGCTCTGATGGCCAGCAATGGACGTTTAATATGGGCAGTTTAAAATCGTCACATTAAGTAAGACATGGAAAAGGCAATATCACGTTAAGGGATGTATGATAAGTTGAAGAGTTGGACGAATCATAGGCAGGATGACTGCTATAGATTATGGCAGTATCCCCAAAAGTATTGTAGCTTCCTCGGCAGTTAACAACAGTAGGGAAAGAATGTGCTTGATGTCATTTTTCAACAAGATTACGATCCGAAACACTTAGCTCAATTGAGATTTGTTAGTAAATCAAGGATTTCATCTTTTATATTGGTCGTACACTTTTTTGATCTCAATCTAATCGTATATTTAGGGGTTGAGGTCAAGAGATCTCTACCTTTAATGCCAGAAGAAATTGGGTCCTTAAACAAATTGTGGAGTCATTCACAGGACTCCTGAAATAAATAATAATATTAAATTGAATAAATTCAATGCCTTGCTAAGGCCACACAAAATATTAAATGATAATAATAGTTCTTTCGTAAGAACTGAAACTTTGTTCCTTGCTTAAATATTTGCATATTCAGTGAATTAAAATTCTTATACCCTCATCTAAACCCACACCATATATTGTTCGCTGCAAGTTCCTGACAGATCGTGGGTCACAGCTTTAAGCTTCAGATAAAAAATGCGTTTTTTAATGAACTACGAGTATATAGTTCTTATCCATACAAATCTGAAAGTCCAGGTTTTGTCTGGGTTTCTAGCCAAGTTACGGCGGAATATCAGAAATTTCCGGTTCTTTTTAATGTGGTAAATTTCACGGCATTTAATGGATTTACCTGCTTAAGGTAAATTAAGGTTCCCGGCTAAATTAAACAACTATGTGGAAATTGTAGCGGGTAAATTTCAGCGGTCATATACGAATGCTATAAAGCCGATAAGTTTCATGTCCTTTGCGCGCATATTTTAATATATGTATGTACTTTGGCTGATTGTGCGAATAGCCTGCATAATATCTAGTATTATCTCTTCAAGAATATTTACTGTCGCTGACATTTTTAACCTCTGATCTATCGACATTTTAAAAAAGTAAGTATATAACAACCATTTTATTGTATCCGACAGGATTCAAATCAGTTCCAAACGAAGGAAATTTAGAAGCAGTCTGGAATATTTAGAAAATTCAGCGTATTTTAATTGTCCAAATGTATTATGAAAATGGTCGTTAAAAAAAACAGCATTTCGTAAATTAGGTGACTGTTTTGGTTAATTATTGATCGTTTTGAAGAAACTGGTTTAGTGGAAATATAGTGGATATACCGTTTTAACATGATCATCCAGTTCGTATTCCTAATGCAGTGGTAGCTGTTAGTGAAAGTGTTCGTACATCAACCAGGTATCGTTCACAGAAACTTAACAATTCAAGAATCACATTACGACGCATTTTGTGTGTAGATCTTCATTTGCATCCATACAAAATTCAACTAACTCAACAATTGAAACCACCAGATTAATTAAAATATTGTCGTTTTATTAATTGGATGCTTGAACGATGTGAAGGTTTTTACAGTTAATGGGGAACGTTATCGCAATTTTTTTTAGCCCAAATTGAATGAATTGGGTGTCAACGACCTTTGATTTCAACAAGATGGAGCGACATTCCACACAAGTCGTGTAATACTCCATTTATTGTCAACAAAATTTGCAGATCGGTTAATTTCAAGAAATTCTGAAGACCCTTGACCATCAAGAAGCCCGGATTTAACACCACTTGATTATTTTTTGTGGGGTTATTTAAAAGGTAAGGTATATGCTAATCATCCGCAAACAATTCAACAACTTAAAAACAATATTGGAACTGAAATTGAGGTCATGGATCCGATTGGAAAAAGTTATCAACAATTTTGATGTTTGGATGTAGGACTATGTATAGACGAAGTGGCGTGGTGGGCATATGAATTACATTGGTTTTCATACATAAATGACATAGAACCACCTTTCATTATCAATAAAAATTTTTGAATTTTTATCCCAAAATGTGTGATTTATTTACAAATGAAAAACGGATTAACGATCATCTGTCACCCTGTAGACACTTTTCAGATTTTACAATTTTTAAGATTTTTTATTATATCGGGAAATTTTCCCCTATTGCATAGGATGAAACGAGGGTTATCTTCCCAATTGTTCATTGCTTTTATCTTAACAAATGATTTCATTAAAATTTTATAAATTTTAAAATGTGGAAATGTTTTCATTTTAATTTTTCAATGCGTATCATATGTATATAGTAGATTTGAAAAGCTTGATTTAAAGGCCCCTTTAGTTCTCTTTCAAGCATCGCAAGGCCTTGATCTTGGTCTCGGACTTACAGTTCAGAGGGCTGAAAATAGTCTCAATCGTGCTAGCTGATTTTACTAAAGTTGGATGGACTTTGTAGAATGAGTGCAATTCAAATTAGTTAAATAAGAATGTTTGTGTTATCAATAAAAGGACAAGAGCTCATAATCTTCCTTCAAAAGAAGATTTACGAAAAATATTAGCCTAAGTGCATGTTTCCAAGGATCATTAAAGAGAAAAATTGTATTCTAAAATTTCATAAATGAACCATTTTACCACATGTATTTATTTTCGTGTGAATGAATGTAATAAACAGGGAGTATATAATTTTTACTTTACGATGTTAAGTTGCTAATTGATTTTGTTTTTAATTAAAAATATAGATTTCTTATTAAAATTGAATTATGGTATTGAAATTTTGCACTTCTTTCTTTTTCATTACTGAATATGATGATATATGTGATATTAATATAAAATATAAATTACATTCAAAACCCAAACAGTTTTCCCCTTAAAAATTAGTAAAATTTCTCCCGGTTAAACATTTGTCAGACGATGTTTTAATAACCAGTTGGCAAAAGCAACTAGCATGGATTTATATTTTACATCTGATTCGGCCAAATCAGCAAATGATTTGGTTATCCTTCACATTGAAAATCAGTCATGCGACGCAATTGAAAATTAAAAGTTAAAATTTAAAATTTTTTTGGGGTCTTCTAATTTTTTAGTTGTCGTTAGTTTTTATTTCATACTTCTTTATTTATATTACCAGATTTACATATCTAATTGTAAGTACATAAGTTAAGAATAAAGAACAGTTGGACTTATTTTGGTAAAAATTAATTCACTTTTTCTGAAATCCATTCATTAAGATGAGAAATTTTGGCAAATAAATAAGGTTTGTCAGTGACACATTGATCCATGTCTAATGCTATTCCTATTAGAACATGGTTATCTGGAGCCTGTCTATAATTTACTATAGGACTTCCAGAATCAAAGCAAGCGACAGTTTCCGTTGCAGAAATAGCACAGCCCATAGAGTCAGTTATTGCTTCCGATTCGAGTGCCGCTTTGCATGCGTGTTTATTTTGTAGCGAAGCTGTACCGAACTGGAGTGTTCTAACTTTATTTTGATCCTGATCAATTCCCCAACCCACGAGACTTACACTTTTGCCTAAACCTTCACCTATTCTTTTGACCTCATCATCAGATTCACCTTCTTCTCCTGCTCCTAATTTTCCTTCACCTTTACTTTTTGCTATTGGTTGTGTTTTCACTTTTGGTTTTGCTTTTCCTTCGCCTTTTCCTGTCCTTAATTTTGTAGGAAGCATAAATTCCCCTTCGCCTTCACCCTCTGGTTCTACTTCTTCTTCTGGCTCTGCTTCTCCTTCTCCTTCTGGTTCTGCTTCTCCTTCACCTTCTGGTTCTGCTTCTCCTTCCCCTTCTAATTCTGCTTCTCCTGATTGGTCTGCTTCTCCTGATTGGTCTGCTTCTCCTTCTAGTTCTCCTTCTCCTTCTTCTTGTTCTTCTGGATTTTCTTCTCCTTCTTCTTCTTCTTCTCCTTCTTCTTCTGGATTTTCTTCTTCTTCTTCTTCTGGATTTTCTTCTTCTCCTTCTTCTTCTGGATGTTCGTCTTCTGATACTCTTTGCTCTTCTAGATTTTTTTTCTCGGCTTCCCCTTCTTCTTCTGGATGTTCGTCTTCTGATACTCCTTGCTCTTCTAGATATTTTTCCTTGGTTTCCCCTTCTTCTTCTGGATATTCGTCTTCTGATACTCCTTCCTCTTCTGGATTTTCTTCCTGTGCTTCCTCTTCTGCTTCATCTTCTTCTTCTACTTCTCCTTCACCTTCTGCATACCTTTCCCCTGTTCCTCCCCCTACTCCTTCGTCTTCGCCTTCGTCTTCGCCTTCGCCTTCGCCTTCGCTTTCGCCTTCGCCTTCGCCTTCGCCTTCGCCTTCACCTTCTACATCTTCTTCTGCAGGCCCTTCTAGATCCTCTTCTGCAGCCCCTTCTAGATCTATTTCTTGTGCTTCTCTCTCTCCTGCTCTTTTCCCTACTCCTTCGCCTTCACCTTTTGCATCTCCTTCTGAATCTGCTTCTTCTGTTTCTCCTTCCTCTGCTTGCCACTCTCTATCACTTTCATATTCTTCTTCTTCTTCTCCTTCACCTTCTGTGTCCCATTCTGCATCTGTTTTTTCTACTGTTCCTTTGTCTATTCCTTCGCCTTCACCTTCCATATCCCCTTCTGAATCTGCTTCTCCTTCTCCCTCAACTTCTGTTTCTCCTTCTGCATACTCTTCTGAATATGTTTCTTCTGCTTCTTCTTCTCCTTCAGCTTCTGCATCCTCTTCTGTTTCTTCTGCTCCTTCGTCTTTATCTTCTGGATCTGCTTCTCCTTCACCTGCCCCTTCGCCTTCTGACTCTCCTTGTGCATCCCCATCTGGATATGCTTCTTCTACCCCTTCTCCTTCTGGATCTGCTTCTTCCGCTTGTCTTTCTCCTTCCTCTTCTGGATTTGCTTTTCCTTTTCTTTTCCCTTCTCTTACCGGATCTGCTTCTGGTTTTACTTTTCCTTTTCCTTTCCCTAATTTTATAAGGTGCATAAACTCGCCTTCATCTTCTGGATCTGCTTCTTCCTCGCCTTCTAATTCTGCATCTGCTTTCCCTTTTGGATTTGCTTCTTTAGATTCGTCTTCTGAATCTGCTTCTTCTGCTTCCCCTTCCGGTTCTGCTAGTCCTTCTCCGTGCCCAAATTCGTCTTCCTCATTTTCTTCTAGTTCTGCTTCTCCTTCTTCTTCTGGATCTCTTTCTGCTTCTCCTTTTCCCCTACCGTCTTTTCCTCTCCTTAATTTTTTAGGGTATCCATTTGCATCTAGTTTTGCTTCTCCTTCTCCCGAATCTGCTTCTGCTTCCCCTTCTGAATTTGCTTTTGGTTTTTCTTTTTGTTTCTTTCCTGATCTTAATTTGTTAGGGTATCCTTTTGCTTCTGGTTCTGCTTCTCCTTCTTCTTCTACATCTGCTTCTGCTTCTTCTTCTGGATCTGCTTCTACTTTTCCCTTTCGTCTTTTTGGTAACCCTAATTTTTTAGGCTCGCCTTCACTTTGTACTTCTGCTTCTCCTTCTGGATCTGCTTCTACTTCCCCTTCTGGATCTGCTTCTGGTTCCTCTTCTTCTCCTGTCCCTAATTTTATAGTGCTCACAAACTCATTTAATTCAAGACTACTGTTTAGAACCACCTTGGCAACGTCATTATCGTGAGTTCCATCCTTGCCAAAGTCTGGATGTATAATAACTTGTTTGATATCCTTTGTTTGAAGATATTTTTTTTCTTCCTCATCAATATCGGCAAGATTTCGTTCTTTGGATCCAGCTGTGAGCGTTAATTTACCACTTTTATTGATTAATCTTTTGGCGCAATCTGCTGATGTTATAACGATATTTGGTCTGATTATAGCCGCAGCACAGACAAATTCATCATCCTTTCGTAAAATCGCAATAAACGGATCAACTGCTACATTTTTAACTTTTACACCATTTGTAATTGGTGAAGAACTGATGTATACGGGCCCCAAGCCGGCAGACACTAATATAACAAAATTAATCAAAAACATGACTAAGCCACTTTCGAGAAGCACTGAGGTTGCTTCACAAACTAGGACTTTATATATAGCAATTTTCTTCTAAATTTACAAGTTTATCTATCTTTTAGAACGCTTCGATAAGCGAAATTTGTTTTCAACTAAACGCCTGTTAACGTCCTTTGCAAGTATATTTACAATAATGCTGGTATGAAATTATAATTTATTGTAAAGCTCCCAGTATATAAAATGTTTATGCATAACAAATTAATTACTTAATGGAAAAATATAAAGTACGTGTATGTCAGCCCTGCAAAAATTATTTTATTACCACAGTCTGTCGAGAAATGATGGTCCTTTTAATGTTGAGCTAATTCTATTTGAATGAATATCAGTGAACATGAGTACTACAAGAATTTTAAAGTCACTGGTTTTGAATCTTACTATCTTACTATCAAAATTAAAAAATTTGAGATACATTTTAGTATTTTTCGAGGGAAACAATCGCAAATCAAAGTAATTACAAATGTTCTTTTAATTTAATTATTTCCAGGATTCATGTAGAATTATTTACAGAATTAAGGAGAAACATCTACAATGTAACAATAATCCATAATTTTCGCCAAAACAAAAGTGGGAATTTGGAGAAAACCGCAACAGAAGACTACATTTCAAAAATTTAAAGTGGAAATCTCGGAGAACGAAAATTTCTATATACGAGGTCTGTTTAAAAGGTATTGCGAATTTTGGATTTCTCCGGGCTACGTATATTCAATTTTCGATTTTTTATGGCATTATGTTGGTACTAATGTCCCTCACTTATGCTGACAAGCTCGGCTATATTGAATATTCAGTTAATTTTTGACAGCTATATTGCTTGGACGTGTTTTGGTTCGACTTCGATTTTTGCCTATTCCAAAAAATGAACCAAAGAATCTGTATTAAATTTTGGTTTCCACATCATAACCATAAAACCATGATTCGTCACTAGTTATGACCCTCTAGCGGACAGAGTTCAACAGCTCATTTGCAATGTTAATGCGATGCTGTTTTTGGTCGAAATTGAGCAATTTTGGCATGAATTTCGCGGCGACCTATCTCGTGCCCAAATCATTGGTAAGAATCGAATGGCTCGAACCAATCGATAAGTTTAGGTCCTCAGCAACTTCTCTAACAGTGATTCGACGATTGGCCAATACTATTTTCTTCACTTCTTTGACGTTCTCCAACATTGTAACCGTGCTCGGGCGTCTGGCACGCTCTTCGTCGTTCACATCTTCTCTGCCCTGTGAAAAAATTTTGTACCACCGATAAACATTGCAGTCAACATTCGAAATGCATCCGCACACTTAATTTTGTTTTTCAGACAAAATTTGCTATAGATTCTTTGATCCATATTTTGGAATAGACAAAAATCGAAGCCAAACAAAGCACGTCTAAGCAAGCCAAGCTTCTCAGCATAAATGAAGGACATGAGTACCGACATAACGCTACAAAAAAATCCAAAATCGCAGAAATTCAAAATTCACGATACTTTTTGAACATACCTATGTACGTACATTCCTTTATTGGATATTAAAATTACTTTCTATAACTATACTATAACTATATAATATAATACTAATAATAATAATAAGTATAAACCAATAAATAGCGCCGGATTAATTTTATTCTGAGAATTTTAATATACCATTGATTGTACATTTTTTGACCTCCAAGATCATTTGAAAGTTAACTTATTTTGTTTTTTTTAAACCGGAATGTATACTTTTTACCCCAGCAATGCAAAGAATACAAAATTTCATAATCGGACATACTCTCGTATCCTTGCCTAGGTGAAAGATCATGGTTATCGCAAGATCAAAAGCTTTTGTTTTTAATGAGTCCCCTTGGCTCTCACTATCGGGATGCAGTCGTATGTGTTCGTAAATTCAAATCAAAAATGTTTTAGTCATGAAAGTTAATTTTTTCTAGCGTCTTAAAATATAAATGGGTATATGTTATTGTTGCATGAGGTCAAGGTCAAGGATACTCATAATCAATTTACAATAGAAAGATTGCTGGGATCAAAATTATGGTTTATAATGAGATTGTCTCAAGATAAAAAAATCTCATATTACAACTTCAATTAAATAAATACATTGTTTCATTGAGTTGATTTGTAAAATTTAAGTAAAGATTTACTTAAACACCATCTTGAAAGTATATTTATCTTATTTAATTCCACAGTTACTTAAGATTTCAAATTATTTTTTATTTGAAATTAAATACTTTATACATTTCTCAGAATCATAGAAAATTAATTGCAGTAATGTTGTGTTTTAGCCGGTAACTTTCCTTATATTCTTATATTTTTTGACAATTCATGAAAAACAAATCGATTTTTTCAACCTGATACTGTAGGGCCTTCCCTATAAATAAAGCTAACTATACCATGTCATTATTGAGAGAATTGTATAATCACCTTCACCTGGAAAATCGAAATATCTTCGCCTATAACAATAGACCACTGGCCATTTACTAAATCCTAATAATAGTTTTAATATGACGTGGGTTTTCGCCTTATCACCTTAAAGGCATAAATGGGCCGCATAGACCGGCAGTTTAAAAAGTTCAGACTCTTGTTGCTCCAAAGACAATGACCTTGTGTCGAGCAGGTGACAATAAATAAAATTAATTTATTAACAAATTCAGTCTAGATGAGATGGAAACTAAAAATTCGTATTGTTATTGTTTCGTAAGATTAAGTCCCTTTTAAATTTTGAAAAGAAAAACAAACAGTAGCGTATCGAGTGCCAGAGGGCTAAAAACAATATCAACAATTCATAATTATAGAATTTTATGTGCAAACCTTTTCCGCGGGTAGATTTCCTACGTCGCACTGAATGCACTTTCCTAATTCGGCACATAAAGAAACTGAAGCTGCTGTCAATAAAATGTGCATGCGCAAAACCTAAATTGATTATTTAGCCTTCCTCACACGTATGTAGTCAAGATAAGTAAACTTTTAAAATAGGCAGAACCGATATCAAAGGTTACAAGTTAGAAAATGAATAATAAAAAATAAAATGAAAAACATAAGAATAATATTTTTATTTTTTAATTGATGTTTCAGTTGGGCGCGTAAACCAACAACCTCTTTTTAATTATTTCTTACATCAGCTTTAAATATTTCATTACTATTTTAAATTGAAATGAAGAACCTCAAATTGAAGATTGGTATGGTGGATAGGGGATTTCATTTTCTTAAGGCGGTAGCATTAAGTTCCGAAAGATTCGAATCTACATTACAATTATATTAAAAACAAGTCTTTTTAGATCCAGTATTTTGTATTTTCAAATTCCTGAATAAATTTCAATCATTCTTCCCTCATTTTTTTAGTAGAAACTTAAAACTGCAACTTTTTCCAATTACAAGTTATTCTTAAAAATAAATAGTATTCAAATCTTATTATGATGAAAATTGTGTAAAGATTACTTTAATTACTACTACTCTAATGTAAAATAGTTCGCCCATGCACAGATAGCACACTATATAAAAGTTTACAAAAATAAAACGTAATTATAGTTTCAATTTAATTTAATAATTATTTTATTCTTTATAATTTCTCTCATTCTGTTTGGAAGTGATTTAAATAAGTTTTTAATAAATTTTCTGGATACCAAACCCCAGGCACGTAAAATGCCATCTTTAACATTCTGAATAGAGTTATATTGTTAATTTCCAGCGTAAACGCATCGAAAAAGATGCCCCCAAACATTCTCAATAATTTTTAAATTTGGAGATCTTGCTGGCCATGGAAGTAACTAAATCCGGTTTTCTTCTAAGTAACGTTTTACTCGCTGAGCATAGTGAAAAGCGGCATTATCCTGCTGCAGAACAAAATTTTCACCCCGATATTGTTGCTCCATCATATTTATAGTAATTTCTTGCTCAAGGAGTTTTACGTATCCTTCGGAGTTCAATTTTCCGCTGAGGAAACGAATATTTGTTCTTTCTTGGTAACCAATTCCAGCCTATATTATTACTTCGCCTCCTCCCATTGCTCGACGTTGTTGAAAGATTTTGTCCTACTTTAGGTCATGAAAAATAATAATAACTCTAGCCGTTTGGTCCATCTAAACAGAATCGCTTTTCATCTGTAAAAAGCACTTTACGCCACCTCTTTTTCCAATGAAGATGTTCTTCTGCAAATCGTTAATATGCTTTTCCGTAAAAGATGGTTTTCTCTGGAGTTTCCTGCGTTGAAGGCGCTTCACTTTTTGAATTACTTTGTTGAACATTTCTTAATTTAGTTGAAATGCTAACATCCATCGCAATTTGAAGCGCCGTAAGGGATGAATTCGAAGCTTTCCTAAGCAATTTTCTTTTATCGCGATCTGAGATCGCACTGGGCCTCCGCGGACTTTTCTTCTTTCCGTAATTTTTAGGATCTTTGAGATAATTCATTACAACTTTTCTGCTTCTTTTTAAACTTCTTGCAATTTTAGCAATGGTAAAACCTTGTTCCTTAAATTTACCATAACCTTTCTTTCACTTTCACTTAAATCTGCTCCTCTTCCCATTTTCACTTTGAAATCAAGAAACCAATTGCCCTTCCTGTGCTTCTATTTATAGGACATGTACTTATAACTGGCACTGTTGGGCATATGCCTTGGGTTTAATTTTTATGGTACATTTTTAGTGCAATTAATCGATTGTTAAGAACTTTCTATCGATATTTGTAAGCATTAAAAAAAGCATATAGCTTCTATAAAGAATGATATCGCAGTAAAAGAAAATGAATGAAAAAGGATTTCGTGTAAAAATGCCAAAATTGGGCAATAAGGCGATTGCAGTCAAAGGTCAAAGAGCTGAAAGGATTATAAAAATGGTCAAAGAGGCAAAAGGGCCGGAATGAATCTTTCACCCATATTGTTTGAGAAGAACTATCAAGTTCTCGGCTGCATTTATGGCTTAGGCATGTACTCGTATGATATCACAGAGGAATGGATATCTTCATTTTGTTGACAATGCTATCAACCTATCAAAATATCCTGCAGGAAGGACTTTTACCATCAATTCCTTTGTTGGAATCTTTAGAGGACAATATATTTTCCAGTAAGAGGGCGGTTTCTGCCAAACTATAAAAAAAACACAAAGGCGTGGCTAGCTCCAAATAACGTTATTTTTAGAGAATCACCTTCAACTAGCACAAATCTACATTTCCTTATGGTGGAAAAAAGGATACACCAATAACATAACCTTTCATGAAGATGGAAGAATTCTGTTCTTAAATACAAAATATTTGAGAATCCGTTGAGCCGGAAAATTTCCAAAAATTAGTAAGTAATATGCGAGATCAAATTTAAGCGGTAATACAAAATAAAGGTATATCCTTTCGAACTGGTGAAGACTTAATTTCTTAATTTGCTTTGCCTTTTAGGTAGGCGAAATTTTTCTTTCGTTTTTAATGAATTTTTTATTATTATTATTATTATTATTATTGATGGGGCAAATTATTTTGCATTGGAGTAGTTCAGTTGGCATATAAGATTTGCAAAATAATGGTACGTTATGTATAGTGGGGGAAAGATAAATTGCGCATCTATCAAACAGAAGTTTTGAAGATCACAATGGAAGCTTAAATATAATATAATTTCTAAAAACAACTATAACAGAAATTGTTTATAATCCTCATCATCAACATCATTACCATTTGCAATAACGTCCTAAATGGCTTGCAAATATAAATAGCGCAATTCGATTTTTTTTTAAATTTTTTAATAACTCAAAACCATTCCATGGCAACATTTTACAAATTTACTGACTGAAACGCAGTGTTTAGTAGAACAGCCTTTATTGCTTATTACAGCACTGCATATACGTCGCATACTTTCTACGAGCTGTTGAAAATGTTGAAATGGGATCGAATACCACGCCTCCTGAAAGTTTCGCCATAATTCGTCTAAATTCAAATTTTTCCTTTGCCGAATTGTCTTTTCAGCACCATTACAAAGGTTTTCGATTGGATTCAAATTCGGACTTTGTAAGGACATCATCGACTGATTTTTCTACAAGCCAAGATTTTACGGAGCGAGAAGTATGCTTTGGATCGTTCATCATGAACCAATTACTACGTAACCGGAAAATTTTCAAAAGCAAATGGTTCCATATACCTAGGATATTTCTATACTGATGCTGATCCATCTTTCCTAATATTTTTATAATAGGACCTAAGTCATACCAAGTAAATGCTGCCCACACCATTATATTTTCATCGCCGTATTTTATCGTCTTAATGACGTATCTTGGTTTAAATTCTTCTCCTTTGAGATGTCGTACGTAGACTTTGCTATCAGAGTAGTAATTAAATTTCGATTCGTCACTCTAGAGGACATTTTTCCAAAATGACAGTGGCTTGCTTATATGTACAATTCTGGACGTAATATTCACACCACATTCTGTCTTAATTTCTTTCTTAATAACTTCAGAACTAGGACTGACTGGCAAAATTCAATACCCAACTTGAAATCACATAATTTATATAGCCCAAAATGAACAATTCCAGCAACCAAATATGAGTAAAAAGAATTGCATATAAGTTAAGCGGAGTTTTTTATTAAAATTGAAAACAAACAAATTGTAAGCCGCAGGTAACATGAAACAGACTAATTATATAAAACAATCAACAAATTAGTAAAGGAACTGCCGTCGCATAATCGGTAAAGGGATAAACTCGCCGGTAAGCCCGCCACTTTCCTTTCGTAACTAAATATTTGCACATTCTTTTGTTGAATATTCCATAGAGCTCATTATCTGCCGTAAACATTTCCTTGGGATGTCTGAAATAAAAAATAATGTTAAATGAAAATATTGACTAATAGGAAATAAAATAAAAAAGAAACATACACTTCTGAACGGGTTTTTATGTAAACCCATTCATTGGCCTTAACGTCGAACCTTTCTAAAGCATTTCCCGGTCCCATGCTGCAATAAATACTGTTCCCAAGTACTGCAGAGCAACAATTAGCCCGACTGTAAGTTCTATTAGGTAATGTTTCCCAAAATCCTTCCCTTGGATCATATCTTTCCACTGAGGACAGGTAGTCATCACCGTCGTTACCCCCAATAACGTAGAGACTATTTGCTAAAACCGGGAATATAAAATCGGATGGAATCATTAATTTTTCGAAACATTTTTTTAACTACATATTTTTAAATGACTGCAACTTATGGTGGGAAATTATTTGGTATATAAAACTTGCTTTTATTTATTCATTAGATAAACCTTTTTGTGTTAAATGGAATTTATGCAATTCATTTCAAATTTAATATCGCAACAAATTTAATAGTTGAATTGAATATAAAATTAAAAGCCACTATTTTGTTTCGGGTGTTGAATTGTGTAAAAAATTTCTTATACAAATTTATCACGTAATTCAGCTATAAAATACGAAACGAAATGATTCATAATGACTAATTCCAATATAACCGGTGATATTATTAGTTTTTTTTTATTATTTTTGTTATATAAGAACTTAATAAATTGTGAACATTATAAACATAAAATAGTGCGTTAAATTTATTTCATTTTAAAATTTGATTTGAAACGCCTTTATTAAATTTTTACTTGCTTATTTTAATTTGTATACACAAATATTTTTTTACGGCCTATGTTTATTAAATTTCATTTTATCATGTTTCGAAAATGATACCTGAATGGTGGTCGCTACCAGAGTTTATGTTAATGCAAATTTTGGCTCTTTTTATGGCATTTTGCATTACTATTCGACAAGATTATCGGTATTAGATTAACGATTTTTTGACGAATGTTGTTCTTGAGAGCCTGAAGGATCTGCGACTCGTTTACGTAGACCAGTCTCTTCTGGTTTGGAGCCCTTAGATCGGGCGATCTCGCTGGCCAACCAAAATCCCAAAATCGAGAAATCAAACGGCTTGAAAAAGTATTCCTCAAAATCTCCATGGCGTTGTTGGTGGCACAATCTTTCTGAAACCACATATCCTCCACCTTCAACCCATTCAGTTTCGATATCAAGAACTCATCCAACGTGGTCCATTTGCCAGTAATGGTTACCCCGTTTCCATTGTCGTATTCAAAAAAAAAATATGGCCCAATCGCTTGTTCGCGAGGATCGCTGGTTACCCAAAACTGGCTATTTTGTTTGTTTACATGTCCAGAGAGGTGGAAATGCGCCTCGTCCCATCTTCAATTTCTCGAAAAACTCAGGCATTTTGTTATTTACCTGCAACCTCTGACTGTACGCCACACGGGTTTGGCAGTCGGCTGGCAGCAGCTGTAGAACCATCTGAATTTTGTAGGGAAACATCTTCAGATCTATAGTCAAAATTCTTTGAACAATTGCATTCCGCGTTTTCACGTCGATGTTGATGGCTCCTCCTCGACACTATCCCTCACAGCTTGGATGTTCTCAAATAACCGGCTTGTTCGAGGTTATCCATGTGATTTCCGATATCGGGTTGACCCAATTTGAAGTTAAGCCGCCAGACGTTGAATTTTTTGAGCAGTAGGCGCCACACGGTTTTGATATTTGTTCCAAAATTCACGTTGAATTAAAATCACTGACGAATTATTCCGCAAAAACATTGAAACAATTATTACGCCTTCTGGTAGCGTATACCTTTGTCATCTCTCAAATGTAAAAAAATGGAGTAGCTAATTTGGAAACTAAAACATCTTTACAACCCTTCTTACAAGGTAAACGTTTCAAGTGTCCACTTTGGATTCTTTTTTCACCTTTTAATATCAAAATCAAAATTTACGAGTTTTTTGTAACGAGATTATTGTTACCTTACTTGTGATAACTTATGGTGGAATTAACGGTTTAATTCTTGTAAGATATGAAATTATAATTGCCTTCGTAATTAAACTATAAGTTTTTACCTCGCCGAAAGTACAATAAGGCAAAACTTTCTTTATATAAGGTGATGTGTGATAATCAGAATTAGGCGTCAAGAGGTGACGTCGTGCAATCTAAACTTATCATAGTGATAAAACAGAAAAAAAGTACTCGACCATACTATTAAACTCGTCACGAACTAAAATTATGTTTTAAATTTTAAAAGATTTATATTCTTTATTTTAACAAGCCGACGGAAAAAGAACCAGTTCAGAAAAATTGAGAGTTATTTTTTTCAATTTTTTATCAAGTGGCCGGCTGTTTTTTCTTTTTAATTTATTTTAACTTTTTGCGGTAGGCAATTTCGTTTTGTAACATTTATTATTTTAGAATATTATTTATTTTTAATAGTCATATGTATCAGTTTTCGTAATGTTTCTCCACCCAGTTTTATACAAAAATATCGAACTATAAAAAACGTTTTTTTAAATATCAATAAAACTATTTAATGTGGATGATTAGGAAGAGAATATAATAGACATGTCTAGTTTACTCCTTAAGGCGAGCTTTCAAGCCCAACACGAGCATCAATACAACAGGAGAAAATACAAAAAAAAACCAACAATTATTTTATTTGCAATATACAAAAATTTATCGGTAATTGAAGATTATTTGCAAATTTTTTTGTTGGAGAATGACGAAATTTGAAATCATCACTTTAAAAATCGTAGTATCGTATGGCTAACTTGATTAGAGCAACAAAGCGAATTGTATGCAAAATATCTTATAAAAACTATTTCAGATGAATCGAAATGATTCGTTTCATTTCTCGCATTACAGCTCCCATTTTGTACACCTGAAACAAAACCTTCTAAAAAATGTTTAATATCTAAGAGTTGCTATAGCAGGTCCAGAATAAAATAGATATATGAGAATTAATAAAAAAAATTGCAACATTTTGAAAATTGGATTTGGATTTGCTTTGAAGAACTCTACAAATTATAGGAAACAATATTTCTTGCAGTGGAGGCAGAAATAATAGTAATTGTTCATAATTTGAACTCAATCAATGTAAGAAAAAGTTCATATTTGGAGGATAACACACAAAGTATATCATGTTGATGTTTTCAAATTATTTCAAGTGAAAAATCGGATAAGTTGTGTTATAGTTTAAATGGGCCCAAATAGAACTTATGTTCTTGTACTTAAATTTTTTTTTTTAAACTCGACCATGCGGAGTTTATAATTCTAGCTACAATTGTTTTATTTTGGAATTTAAATAACGAAAATTGTTGTAATCACAGTACTTATGTTGAGCAAACGTTTTGTTACTTCATTTTTAAAATTAAAATTTGTTCTAGACCCTCGAATAGACCAAAAATCACGCCAGAACGAATTGTATTTCTTTTTAAACATTTATTTAGTATAATTTCATTATATGCTTAATAACATACCTTTTTACCCAATTCTAAATACCGAATATAATGCATTTTAGAAAATTATAGGAATTTCAAAATATTTTCAAAACATTAATATATATGTCTTTCAATTATGTTAAAATTAACTCACGAAGAAACAGTCATTTCAAAATAATATAATATTTTTTATTACATATGCAATAAAAAACTTACCCAAAGAAGCTAAAGCAAACGAAGCTCGAGGTGTCGTGAGGCTTTTTGTAGAAATATATCGAGCGGAACCTAAGTCCAACCTTTCAACAACGGAAAAGGTGTTCTTGTTGGTTGACCCCCCAACAATGTATAGAGAGCCGTCGTGAACAATACTTCGATGATTTGCGCGAGCTACAGTTAAAGGAAGAAATTGATTCCATATATTTTTATAAACATTATAGCAATAGGATTTGTCCGTAAAGCCTTCCGTGGACACCCATCCTCCATGCAAGAAAAGTGAGCTTCCGTATCCTGTGTAACTGCACTGGCACATCTCAATCGGTGGCCGCTTTAATTTAAAACCTTCTTTTGTGTCTAGGTCAACCTTTTCCGCGGTATAGGACCCTAATTTATTGAAAACGTAAAAATACCACTCTGTTGGGATCGACTTCTCCGATTCCTGAATCCACGAATTGCAGGAAACGTTTGTCTTAAGGTACTCAGATTTTTCAACTAATTCTTTTGTTACATGCCCTGGATTTACATAACAAAGCAACTCAGAAAGGTGTTGTAGGCGATCTTTGGGGGAGTATTCAATCCAGCGATGAAGGGCGGACAAAATTATATCGTCTGAATATTTTCGCAACTCTTTTTCTTGCAGGAAAGCATCAAACTATAGAAGAAAGTTTGTTAAAGAATTTTCTTCGATTCAAAAATATATTCATATCGACGCCCTGACCTTATGCTACAATATATAAATTGACCTTCTGCCTGTATACAAATATTTATTAACTAAACGTCGATATGGATGTATCCATATTATTTAAATAGCAAATACGAAATCAGGAACCATCAAGACACCTATTAAACTTTCTTTTATAGGAATTCTTTGAACTTGAATTTATATTTTTTTTTAATTAATTCTAAATTAGATACCTACCATCAAAACATATATACTGATTTTCAATTAAATGTTTTAAAAACGTGAAATATCTCTCATCGAATCCTTGTTTCATTTTAGATACTGATAATCCAGTATTCTAGCGTTAAAATATATTCTTTAAGATTTTTATTATGCTCACTTTGAATCTGCTATTATATAAATTCAAGATAGTTGAGCAAAATTATTAAACTTGTACGGATATTAATGAATAATAAAAATTTGCAGTATACATACCAAAATATTCCAAATTTCTAAACAACCTCTTTTGTCGTACTTTATTAAATGTCGAAAATAGCTATAAGGTAACTAAACGTCGATATGAATGTTTCCTCAATTTCGCATACCTCTTGAAACTCTAACAATAAAAATTCCTTTTTGGACAAGATCTCAAAAAAATGTTTGGCAGCGTATTTGGTCGCTTTATGGAATAATGTTTTAAGACGACGTTTATCTAAATATAAAACAATTAAGTAACTATTCGAAACAAATTGTTCAAGTCAACTTACCGGCAAACTCCATAAACTCTAGGCAATTGCTTACTTTAATTTCTTCGCTTAACACTTCACAGCATATTTCTTGTGCTGAATTTATTTGAAGAAAATTGGCAACATCCAAAATGCTGCGTACATTTTCGGGCGTCACATGCAGGTTCCCTGTGTAAATATAATCTATCATCAGCCTCAAGTATTTCCCATCTATCTCCTCTATCTCTACAATGTTCTTGTCCCTTTCCTTAAATTGGCCTAAAATTAAATATCCTATAAATTTCAGAAAATTAAATACACCAAATACTCTTACCGCTGAACATTGCACTAAAGTAGGGGCTACAAGCACATAAAACAATTTTGTGGGCGGGAATTAATATATCATCAGCTTTAAGTGTAATATCACAGAACTGAACGAGATGCAACATCATAAAAAACAAATTGGTATATTTTGCGAAATTTACTTACCATTTGTGTTTCACGGAACGGATTCAAACCAGAAAGCAGTTCATGGGCTATATCCGGCCCCTAGAAATAAGAATTGTGAACAAATAAAAATATAGTTTAGGCATTCATTAGTGCATATTACAACTAAGAATTATTTCTTGCGATTATATACGTGATTTAATATTTTTAAATTAAGAAATATTGTAACTATTAGTTTATTTGGATGTTTATAAACATAAAAATACTATAACGCATTTTCAGATTAAATTAATCTATGTTCAAATTAAATTATTTTCAAGTAAAATAAAATTAATTACCGCCGAAAACTAGAAATAATTTTTATATAATATTCCTTTATATTTCTAAAATAATTTGGAGATAGAACAAAATATTGGAGCAGCAATTTTGTTTAATTATTGCGCGATACACTTCGCACGATTATACTAATAAAATTGTTGTTCATTGTTAGTATCGCTTATAATTTTATTTTAGAAAAAAACTTTCTAAAGGGGATTTAGCTATGCACAAGAAAGCAGCAAAAATTGTAAACTATATCCACTACTTTCAACTGTACAGTGAATTTCTCCTGTCTCTATGGATACGAATATTGCCTATAATTAAAAACGAATTCAACTATGAAACGCTATTCATTTTTTCAAAAAGCTCAAGGAAAAATATTGCACCTCCATTGTTTATGTCCTTAAGTTCAACCTCTCACAGTAGGTACAAAAACTAATATGCTAAATTCCATTGAGAAAGCCTTTTCTAAAATAAAATTGTACCTCTGTTCGATATTAAATGATACTAGCACTGATCATTATATTATCAGTATAATCGCGGAAAGTTTTCAACAATTAGCAAAAAATTACTATTCCAATTATGCAATGAATATAGTTTCACAAATCCCACATATAGGAAACCGCCAATCTCTTCACTAGAACCACTAGTAAGATTTTTGTTTACATGAATATTTTGTCTATCTTCTAATTATTTTAAAAATAAAAAAATTATATTAGAAAAGTATTTGTCATTTCTAGTTTTCGGAGATTTCATTTGATTTCGAAATAATTTCATTTAGTCTGAAAATGCTATACAAAAAAACTTGTTGAATTCCATTTGTTAAATAAGGGACGAAACTAAACAATTAAATAGTCGGAAAAACAAATTTAATTAAGTTTAGTAGTTTTTTAATCATCACGGCCGGTACAATTGAGTTGAAAATGAAAATATTATAAACATCCACGGTACTTTAGTTAAACGCACCTAGGTACCAAAGTACGATGCGATATTTTTCTTTTTACACTATTAACTTGTTTGCTTTCTCCCTTCGTGTTTCGTTAGTTGTATAGTATACTAGCTGAGTTACCCCGTTTCAGACTCTTAGATGGTCAAGGTTGGTACTTCACCTAATTTAGAAGTGGATTAAAATGTTACTAAAATCTGTCGATTTGATATAGAACCATATTCCAAAACTCATCAAGTGTTAAAATAAATATATATATATACATATATATATATAATGGCATTAAAATTTGTTGTTTCTGTATTTGCTATGATATTCTTGCATTATGGAAGGACTATAAGGGCCGTTTCACATGAGAGAATTTTCATAGGACAAGAAGCAGAAACAACCGAAACAAAACCATTTTACAACTTTTACGAACTAGTTGCGGCGAAAAATTGGTTCACAACTGTTGATTGAGTCGTAAACTTTATGGTTTTTCTACTGAAGTAATAATAGAATAATCTGTTCTAAGTCGTGTTTTTTCTTGTCAACCTATGAAAAGCATTGGCAAAACCGCGACGGGAATTCTCGTTCGTGTGAAACAGCAGTATAACTGAAAATCTTATGTTAATTGTCCATTCAAGAGAAAAATTATTATTGGATTGGTTATAATAAATTAACAACACTATACCAATATATTTTCTCATGATATTACATTTAATTATGGACAATTTTGTTCATATTAGATTTGCAAACCGTCATTTTAAAAACATTTATCTCATATATGTTCATATATCAGCGACCGTTTATTCAATTTGAATGATCTGAATAAAGATCCAAACACATGTTAGAACATAAATGTTATTTTAATTTGTTTAGCTAGTTGATAGTGCCTATTAATTTAACAATGATGTCCCTCAAAAGATATCACAAGAAAGCATAGCGAATAAATAATGGGTGCATCAGATATGTGTAAATCGACCTTAAAAATGTTGATTCTATTTTTTTATTTACGTATAATAAATTGTTAAAGTCAAAGTTTTATTAAAGGTGAATATGCTTCGATTGTGTAAAATCATTGCATGACATGTAGTCTATTATCAGAATCAAATGCATTCAGAAAAATTTTACTAATTATGACTTAAGGAATTCTTTTCATTATAGAATGCCCGATTACGATGAGAGATGTAAATTTATAGGTTTACAATGTCTCGAAGTACAGAGAAAATGGCAGTCTTAATGTTCATTAGAGATACTCTTTGTTATGAAATTTTTATGTCGGATTTATTAGCTTTGTTTAATATTAATGTACCTTTGTCTCTGAGGATTGATGTAAACATCATCTATTCTTTATCACAGAACTTCTTTTAGCCGCAATGAGCCTATTACGTAGTGTTCTAATGATTTCAATTCTCTCTGTTATGGTAATGAATCACATCCAATTTAAGAAATTCGTAATTTTATACATTTTTACATAAATTTACTAGTTATACCATACTTTATTTACTTAATGATCAATTCAACTATTGATAAGAATTGTATTCTAAAGAATTAATCAAATAAATAAATAAATAGTTCTGTTACTACCTCACCTAAGGTGATTGTAGTAATAGAACCTATTTCGCAATATATTATTTGTGTTTGAATTGAAGATACCAGAGTCCACAACAATACTATTTTTCAAAGTAATTTTTAAATATTACTCATAATTTAAATATTTGTTATTGCCAGTCGGTATTCTGTTATTACAAGGACTTTGTGTTCTATTGCATAGAACTTCCCGAAGGGTGGTACTTTCATGTCTGATAAGATATTTCGCAACCGATTTAAATATCAAATTAACGTCCAGCGGAAAAATATGCAAAAGCCACCTCCTGCCCAAATTGCCATCAACCGTGCAGAGAACGGAATTCCCTTAAAATTTAAAGGTCACAGTCACTTACCTCAGTACACGAAGACTCCTCATTCTCCTCCACCGAAATCTCGCTTGGTAACCCCCAATAGGAGCCTTCGTCGTTGCTCGAATTGCTGGCGTTGTCCACCTCCTCCATTCTGGTGATAGGGAAAAGTCACTCGATTTACTTATTGCAATTGTTTCATCACTTTTTCAGGGATATTCCGCTGACGAGGAGTAGGTTACTTGTCCATGAAAAGACTGATGTGATGAATGAACTCTTTGATTTGATGTTTCTTGCCAGCAACACTGTATTTCGCAATAATTATTATTTGTAAGATGCAGAATAGTTTCGACCTGAAGAAGCAAACTGACCGTTTAGACCAGGAATTCGCACAAAAAATTATTCGCCCTTCTGCCCGCAGTACAGACAGAGATGAGTCAATCCAAAGTTACGTCAAACCGTGGACCGATGTAAACACGCAAATTGACAGAGTGCCGGGAGAAAAGCGAGATTTTTTCGGTGAATCCATAGCGATAGTAGCGCCATGTATTCAAATGCAGAAACTTCCAACGATTTTTATAATCATGAATGAAAGAACAGGGTTGCCATCACTGAATGAAAAGGTTGTAAAGATCAATCGAAATTAAACAGAATTAACTTATTTTAAAAATACATAGGTGAAAACATCTACCAAAATTGCCCAACGATATAAAAGCTTAAGGCAACACCGAAAAATTACTGGAAATATTGGAAAATAATAATAAAAATGAAACTAATAGACCACATCGACGAAAACACCATCCTCCCTAATGAGCAGTTTTGGTTCAGATCACGACATAGTTGCACCCCGTCTTAACCCTTATGTCAATGACCAACTTTACCGACGGTAGTCAATGACCGGGTACCCCGGTACCCACACGTAGAAACATTGTTTTAACTATGTTAAAACAAATATTTTACATTAGTTTTTTATTTGTTCATGAAAAATAAATATATTGTAAATGTTTTATGTATTTTATACGAAATATTTTGTGTAAATATAAATAATTTTGACTACCTGCCGCTATAAAAGGCCTATTCAAATTGACGCGCAGGGAGATGAGGTCGAGCAGGTATAAAGTATATTCACTAGAGTGATTTCGAATGTTCGGTGACGAATAACGTGTACGGTCGACCTTCTATATATAACCTACGAGTTTATGGTAAAAGCATACGAATCTGGCATTAGTGAAAGCGTGGCTCAGTCAGCATCTTTGGTGTATCACAGCATCTTCAAAATGACGTCCTTGTTGACACGTGCTCAATTCAACAGGTAATAATTTTAAAATCAATGGTGTTAATGTCAATGTTGTTAATGATTAGTATTGTTCATGAGTAATATAAAGTATTGTTGTTCTTGTTTTTTTTAAATTAGATTATGTAAAACACAACAGGACGCTTACTTGAAAAAAGTGTGTGTCGAATCTGATGACGAAAGCGTAAATCTTTCTGACAGTGATGACGATGATTGGATTCCTGATGAGAGAAATCAAAACGAAGTATCTGATAACGAAGAAAATCGCGCAGACGAAAATGATTCAACGCAAGTAGCCAGTGACGATTCTGAAAGCGACGATGACGATGATACGAATACAGATGTCGACGCAGTTTCAACTGCAGGTAAAAATATTTGTTTTTTATTTAACTAATTACTAATCTTTTTGATTAAAAATTAATTAATAATAAAAAATACTAATAATTGTTATCATTCATATTATTTTTCTAGATCCAACTGGACGTACGTTTGTCGCCAAAGATAAAACGGTTTGGCAAAAAACACCTCCTAACAGAACTCAAACTCGCCGTCACAATATTGTGAGACAAAGAGCTGGTCCCCATCGATCAACCGAAACACTCTCAGCGGCTGAAACTTTCAAAAAAATTATAACCCATGAAATGGTGGATTTGATTGCTCGTTACACTAATCAGAAGGCGAATCAAGTTATCAAAGAGTGGAATGAAAAAAATTCAAATGCGTTGCCGAGGACGTGGAAAAACGTAACACGCCAAGAGATGTATTCGTTCTTCGGAATTTTGATTGCAGCAGGTGTCAACAATAGTAACAAAGACCATACAGTTGAGATGTGGAAAACGTCATCATTCCCTCTCTACAGGGCCACAATGAGTTTGAATCGTTTTTGGAACATCTTACGGTTTATCAGATTCGATGATGCACGGACGCGAGAACAACGATACAAAGAGGACAAAGCAGCTCCAATTAGTGAAATCTGGACGATGATGAATGCTAATTTGTCAGCTTTGTACAGGCCCGGCACAGAACTTACCATCGACGAGCAGCTGTATCCGTATCGGGGGTGAACCAGATTTACGCAGTATATACCATCGAAACCAGCTAAGTATGGTATCAAAGTGTGGTGGATTTGTGATGCTGAAACTGCATATCCTTTGAATGGCATTATTTACACCGGGAAATCTGGCAATGTAAGAGAAAAAAATCAAGGTGAAAATGTTGTCAAAAAATTAGCAGCACCGTACAAAGGAAGTGGAAGGAACATCAGCATGGAAAATTTTTTTACGACGTTGCCGATCGCAAAGCTCCTACTGACGTGGGACTTGACCATCGTAGGAACCCTGCGAAAAAACAAGCCGTACATTCCAAAGGAGATGACTGCGTCAAAGGATCGTGCAGAATTATCCACACTGTTCGGCTTTCACGAAAATACGACGATTTGTTCGTATGTGCCAAAGAAAAATAAAGCAGTTATACTGCTTTCGACGATGCACGCGGACATGGCCGTGGCTGACAACGCGCAGATGAAACCAGAGATCATTTTGCACTATAATCGGTACAAAGCTGGAGTTGATACGATGGACCAGATGGCCGGCAGATACACCACACACCGACGGACGAATAGGTGGCCCTTGGCAATGTTTTTCAATGTTCTCGATATAAGCGCACTCGCAGCGTTTGTGATTTACAAAGAGAATAACTCTATGCTGCCAAAAAAGACGAACGCCCGTCGTAAGTTTTTATTACAATTGAGCGAACAACTTGCTCTCCCAAGTATCCATGAACGCTCTGAAAACGTGCAAATTACAAGGCATTTCTCAACGAAACTTGCGATTGAGTCCATCATCGGAAAGCTTTTGCCGCCCATGCCGACGACGCAGAGAGAACATCCGACTCTGGATAAAACAGGAAGGAAAAAAGTTACTGGTTGTTGCCACATTTGTTTAAACCAAGATCTGAAAAGACGGCGAAAAACCAGGAAGGCGTGCCGGCAATGTGAAATGCCTGTTTGCGACGAACACGCGACTACGTTAGTTGAATGTAATTCATGTTACAAAAGTCCTTCTGAATAAATTATTTGCTACTTTGAATGCTTTGTTATTGTTTTTCACTAATTATTAGTTATTTAAATAGTTAATTATCAGTCATTTATTATTAATTAAGTATTGAACATTCAATTTTTCATCATTCTCAATACCCGGTACCCGGGTACCCGGTCGTGACTCAGAATACATTTTTTTAAAATGTCAATTTGAAATTTAAAAAAAATTTTTTTCTCGTTGAAAATGTGTTAATATAATTCAGAAATAGTTAAATGAAGATGATCTGAGACATGAGACCGAAATTCTTCTCCTGTGCAACGCAATCAAGAAATTGTGACGATTTGGTACCCGGTCATTGACATAAGGGATCTCCCAACAAATCTCACCTCAATAATAAAGAATCGACTGGCCTGGTTCTTCTTGAGGTACAGTCTACGTTTGATTTGGTTTGGGTAATGCTTTAGTTCATCAGGTGAACCCAGCGCTCACAAAAATCATTCAACATTTTTTAGCAGGCACGCACATTCAAAGTACACCTAGGAAGTACATTTCCCAGTGAACTCCCAATTGCAGCAAGTGTTTCTCAAGGCTCGGTTTTAGAGCCAGTTTTATATAATGATATTCCATAGACTCCAAATTGCAATTCCTGAATTTTCGCAGATGGCACAGTCATTTCCTGCTCACACAAAAGTCCCGTATAATATTTGCTTAAGCTTGCTGACTTGCTTAACTGACTTTAAATAATATCTACAATTATTTCCACAAATGGAAGATAAAACACAATCCGAACAAAACTCACTCGATGTTTTTAACTCAGAAACGAAATCCGTATAACCTCCCCAAAAACAACCTAAGGCAAATATGTTAACAAAAACCATACATCCGTTCATAAATAGGAGGTCAGGAAGCCAGGAAAATAATCTCATTATCTATAAAGTAATATTTCAAGCCCTCTTGATCTATGGAGCAACCTGGTCTAGTCTCGATGTGCTCAAATTTAAGTAGCACAAAATAAACTTTTGAAAATGATTTTGAATCTACCATGGCACTTGTCTAACTTAGAATTGCATGATAGGACTAACATACAGCTAGTAAGCGCGCCCAAATAGTGCGTTGAACGCAAATATTTTTTAAAAGATCTTCGTGGCTTGAGAATCCACTAATTAGACAATTAAATAGTTATTTAATCCACCTATTTCAACGCAGAACAACCTAACTGTCCGTAGTTTAAGAATTAGTATTTAAGTAGTTACAGTCCTCATTGGGTTTTTTTTATAAAAATTGTTTTCTCCAAAAAGAAAAGTCCTTGGTACATAATATTTTTCTGGTGATGCCGAACATGAAATTTCACATTATCGAAATGCGAGCTCGTCACAAAATATTGCTGCTGTTAGTCAAAGTGTCGAAGAAAATCTAAATTTATCCATTATACGGGGCGCATAGCATTTGGACCTATCTTACAGCGCATTATAGCGTATTTTGCATTTGGATTTCTATATCCATCCTTATAAAATTTAGGTAACACAAGAACTGAAGCCGGCTAACCAAAGATCATGAATTACTAGATGGGACACTCGTGACGTAGTCCCTTATCTAATATGTAAAATATTACTAATTACCTTTTTTGATACTATTAATTAATTCCTTACTTTATAACGTGAGCTCTTATACACCTATTAAATTTCAGAACATTTCGAACATATTCAAACAATACTATTAAGGAAAACCATCAGAATAGCATTAATACTGAATTAAATTGCTACTAACCCTCGGCTTTAATTAATAGCGATTCTCAAGAACTAGTCGATATCCAGGTCTCAAAATTCTATAGGTAAACTAAATAAAAAATAGGATAAGTAAATAAATGTTAAACGAAACGACTAACCTTAAACCTTAAGCATGGGTACTCTATAGATATTTTTACTCTATGAATTAGAATTAAATTCCAACTAATTGCATTATAGTCTAGCAGCTGGTGCCTTTTTTTTTTAGTGTGTACCAAAAAAAGGCGAATACTTTAATTTGAAACTAATTTTAAAACTAGTTGTAAAAAAAAAGAAAAATGTAGTAATTCATGAACCAATCGGCTTAATAGAAAACTTATCTTTCTAAAAAAAAAAGTAATTTTAACTTTATTATGAATAGAAATGTGATGTAAAATGAACAAACTCCCAAAACGAAATTGTCCGATATGAGATTATTAAAGAAGATACTATTGTGGTTAATTCTTAAGAATTTTCCAATAAATAGGTCTCTGGAATATGGTGGAATACTATTTAAGTTCTTTTCATTGTATTTTATGCATATTGTGCTAGAACTACCAAAAGAGTTATTTTGAAAATTTTCATTTTAATACAAATTTGTTCTCTCCAAAAAAATTCATGACGTATTTACAAAAATACCCCTATTAATCTTTATTCATTTTATATTATATAATGTCTACAAAGATATTTTTTAGAAGACATATTGGAGAATAAATTTATAACATGACTCCCTTGATAAAAATACGGTTGAAATTTAAATTTACCACTTTATGGTTGGTTGAGCCTTGGTACACGACTTTCTAAATGTGAATTAGATCTGAAACTGTTTCCGATATTTTAAAATATGCATAAAATTTGAATATGCTGCAAGTATGCGGTAGGTATTAAAAAAATTTAAAATTTTGATTGTACAGATAAACATAAATGGAGGATTAGTAAAATTAAGGAAGAGCGATACAATTCGTAATAATGGCAGAGATCCAGTTCTTAGTTTTAATGAAACTGCAATTATAAGAAATTTACAATAATAATTTATTTTCGTTTAAAAAAATTACAAATTAAAATGACAATTCGACTAAATTTAACCTTTTAAAGCCTCTTGAAGTCTCCGTCGAGCTAAGGTAACGCGTTCCTCCTGCTTACGGATGTCTTCATCTGTGATTCCTATCACATGCATTAAGGGCTGCTCGGGATTAAGGAACAGCCCTGAGTTAGTAGTGAGGGCATTTTTAGAAGCAGTTTGTCCAGTTACCGGCTGGTTCGAGACATGTAAAGCTGTCGCAACTGACTGGAGTACGGTGTGCTCTGCAACGTTTGGGCCTACGGGCTTTATGCCCTTCGGTAGATCTATGGACTCGTACTCGGCTCCACTGATATCACAAGCTCTTAGCCCTTCTAGGCGTTTCTCCCAAAAGAGCTGCTTGGGTTTCTCCTGAGACACGTTTTTCAGGTCATGTTTGACCTTCCCTTCTTGGTTTTTTACCGCAGTGACTGGCTGCTTGAATATGGAGGCAGTTTGTCGAATCGGGGGCACAAGCGATATATCATTCCGCATCCCTCGACTACAAGTAAAACGAAATAATCTAAATTTCTAAAATATTTTATACTCTAGAACTAGAAAGCATGCTACATCAATACTTGTGAAATGCAAGGAAATCAAACAGCACAACAAACAAAAGATGTCTTAGTCAATGTTTTGTTCTCCACGGGAAGGTTTAAAATTTTTATTTCTTGTATTTTTGTATCGAAACATAAAAACGCTTTTGTGTGAGCATGTGATAAGGTAGCTAAAAAAAATTATATTTTCGAGGAAGTGTCTCATGCTACCTGAGTTCTAGATGATGGCGAAATGCTGACGACATACTACTACTGGTAGGATTACAAATAGCCGTCGTTCCAGCGGGCAATTTTCGTTTGAGGGAGCTCGCTGTTCGCTGTACTGAAATTTGCTGAGCGTGTGGTAATAATTTTCCAGTACGAAAATCAAATGTTGATACATCGAGGACGTCGCCCAGCTGTCGAGCTAGCTGTGGCTTATTCTCGATTTTTTTCCCGGTAGGACTGTGAGGCAAGTCATAAAAGTAAAAATTGCATATTTCTTTGTCATTTATCAAACACTTCAATTTAAAGTGTGAATAGTCAAGGAAAATTAAACTTTATAGAAGAACAAATTTTAAGACTGTAAGGTTGATTTATTTTTTACAATGAATCCTAATTTTAAGGAAACTGTCTCAAATTTTAAGCCAACGAAAAATAAAGTATCGACAATATTTCTGTAAAGAATCTATTGAATCAATGAATAATAACATTTATTTATATAAAATTCTTAGACAAACCCCTTCAATCTCATATTTAAAAGTTGGCAGACAGTATATTAACAAGAATTTTTTGAACAACTTAGAATAATGGGGACAATAAACTATTTTATAAAATAATAATAAAAAATACTTCGAAACAAGATTGGTTCCTTTCATAAACTTTCATTTTGGAAACACATTTCTGCTCCTTTAAATATTTTCTATAAGGCGAAAAAAAACATAGACCTGTAAAGAAGGAAATCTTATTCTTAATTTTTTTTTTTAAATAAGGCTATATAAAAGTTTAACTGTCTGTTAACTTTTAATTTTCATCGGTAAAAATAAGAAATCCTAAATTTAATATACGAATTATAATTGCTCAAAAATGTTAGTTTTGGTGAAGTAGAAATTGAAAAAACAATGTATTGAAAATAGATAAAACATTTTTAGGGTTTTGGGGTAGGTGTATTTAATTTATTTTATGGCTTCAGAGAATTTTGAAGTGTAAATTAAAGAGGTCATCACCAATTTTACGGCCGAATAAATGGCAGGTGATATTTTCCATAAAACAAATGAAAATTTCAACAAGCGCCTAGTCACGAAAAACTTGTTCGCCAAATTTATTAAAAAGATCTATGCTGGTTTTTATTTCTATATCAGGATTCAGGTTTTCAATTGAAGCTTATAAAGCTTCCATGTGAAATTGTCAAAATACGATTTCAATACTTTTTAATTATATTTTTCATAAAAAATAGGAACCAATTTAGAACTTTCGTTTGAGGGTGGAAAAAAATGATCTATATATCTATATAAAAATTATCTATCACTTGTTTTATCGTTAATTACATAATTTATTATAAATTTGTGAGAATTCGATGGAACTAATCTTCATGGAGATAAGATCTTTGATTTAAAATTCAACGGAAGATAGAATTTTTACTTCTATAATTTTATGTTTGTTCAATTAAGATAAATGAGAAAAACGCCTCATTTTGCTCGAGGTAATGTTTTAGTTTCATTTGATGTTACGTTCTCGATTTGTATGCACTTATTAAAAAAAACTCTACAAAATCATTCTCAACAGAAATCAACCTTACATGTAAAAATGTTTTCTTCTGGTCAACTTTACTTATTTAATTTGCCTGTACTGGAAGCAGCAAGCATCTAAGTGACTAGTTGCTTTGGGGCTTCAGGATTTAAATGTAGGCTAAGAAAGGTTGTGAGACTATCAGGGTGCTTCCCAGAGAGGGGGCGAATTACCTGTAATAATAGACATCAACCTTCCCAGCAGAGAGTCCAGTCTTCCGTAGAACCTCCTCCCGTTGCCAGCCCTTCGGCAGGGCGCTGCACTCAGTTTTTCTACGCTCGATATTTATGTTCATTATTCGTTTACCTGTAAATTTAGGTTTATTTCTTCTCGAAAACGTCAAAAATTAAGAGTTAATTTTTCACAGCGCAACTCTGTCAACAAACACACTTTGACAAATGATAACCGAAACGTCTAAAAAGGTAAGACACTATCGCTGTCAATTCTTAGACCAAATTGACAAACATGAGGAAAATGCAATGGAGAGAAGATTTTCGAAATTTCGGTACTGAATCATTCGAATATAAAGCCAAAATAAGCACAAAATTCGGAATATTTTTAGCAAAACAACGATAGCTTAGAACTTTTCGGATTTATACCCTTAAATTTGCCGCACCATAATTAAAAAAAAGCATTAAACATTAAATTTAAACTATTTACCAACTCGTTGTTATATTTTGTAATTTTCTGTAAACATTTCATTCATATTTTTTATTATGCTATAAATTTATTGTAAAAATATAGAATTTATTAATTTTAGTTACGAATTTTGTTTTAATGTCTTCTCAGAACTTTTTCTTTGATCGCTTTATTCACATGTCTATTCCTTAACTTTTAGTTGAAAAACTTCTGAATTGTGTGGAAGTAAATTACAAATTTCGTTTGTTTTTATTAATTATGAAGCCTTTGAATACACAAAATACAGAAAATGGATGTAGCAAGCATTTACGAGTTTTTTCTCTTATTTAAATCAATTAATGATGGAATAAGCGTAAGTTTCATTTAATAGATATTAAGTATAATATTCGCAAGAGTCCTTAAGACTCAAACTTGCTATCATGAATATTGATGCCTAAAAATACTATTTATCCCTTCTTTCCTTCCTTGGCATGGATTTGCAATAGAATCCCACTAATCCATAGTAACCGTTTCTAAGAAAAATAAGAAAATTCTGGTTGAGGATCAATTTTGAATCGATTAAATAGTTTGCCTAGTTACCAAGAAGTTTAACAATCATTAAAATGTCTAGTGTATTTTATAATACAATTTGGCACAAAACTCAAAAGGAGCTAGAAAGTTTATCAATTGTTGACTATGAAAATCAAGCCCAGGATCCGCAAAGTGATCGTGTTCAAGCTCAACATGCTACGTTTGAGCTTTATTTGCGATATATTACAATTGCTAACCGCCTTGAGGAGGTGTATGATAAAATGATTCAGCCACAAAAGCGTCTGTTAATAAAAAAACTGTTGGACGCTTGTCTGGGCAGAGTTATAGAATTAAAGCATGATTTAGTTAACATCGATATGATGGAGTTCAGCTATAACGACACAATAATGGGAAAATTAAAGTTAACCCCATTAGATACAGAGCTTCGTATTCCCAAATATTTTAAACGAGAAAGGGAAAAGGAAATCCAGGACAAAAAACAATTCATTGACGATGTACTGATCAAGTTAGGATGGCTTGAGGAAGACACTACCGAGGAGAAACTAACCGAAATCGAAGCTATACGACTTATTCAGGTCCATGAGAGGGCGCGTCAGGGAAGGCTAAGGTAAATTATTTTTATTTTTTTTTTCTTTAAATTATGGACATATTTTATACAAAACTAAATTGCTCCACCTTAAATCTAAGCATAAGAAAGGGATACAGCAACTACATTTAACAATTTGTTGTGGAAATTTTCATATTGAGCCCTTCAAATCTCGACGTAATTGGTGTTTTCATTATTTAATTATTTACTGCAGAGCCCATTTTATGAAGGAAATTAAAATGCTTAAAGAGAAAGGTAAGCCGGATGTAAGCGAACGCGCTGAAACTGGACTTATGGCAGCTATGAGAATTCAAAAAATGTGGCGAGGTCATGCAGCTCGCCGAAAGACCAGGAGGAGGAAGATGGAAGAGATGATTCTAATAGGAATGGTGCCCCCGACGCAAAGCAACCAAAAGAAGTCACAAGCCATCGAAAAAATGAATGAGGTTTTATTTTAGAACTATCTTAAATTAATTGTTTACTAAAGATTTGCGCAGGTCATTAATGATCGGTATAAACTACAAGAAGAGTACAAGGAGAAATTTGAAAAATTCTTAGCCGACACCAAGGAGGAGATTAAAACAAAGCAAGGACCTCCTTTGATGGAGGATATAGCTGACGATATACGAGCTTGGGTGAAAGATCAATATGAAAAGACAGGAAGAATTCCTGATTTCCCTTCTGAGGATCATGGAGGTTCCCGACACTTGTTTAGTCGACAAGGTACATTTTTATTTTACGTACTTTTTAAATATTTAATATATCTGACCAATGCGTAAATAGGAACTGAAAGCGAAATAAGTCGATCTTCGGCCATATCTTCAAAGGAATCTCGAAAGACGAAAGATAAGATGAAAACACCTCCAAAAAGTGGGGATCTAAATATAGAGGATAACTGGGAAGGTGGATTTCGTCCAACTCAATCTGCACTTTTACCAGATATAAAGTCTGCTGTTGATGAGTAATACTTCCTTTTCTTATAAATTAATTCTTTTTTTAATTGTGAATAATTTTCCAGATTCAACGACGTATGGCGTAATAAAGATGAATCAGGAAATTTACGCCAGGTCCCTTACGAAGATATGATTTACGCTGAGAAATACTCCGAAGTTGAAATGGAATTACGGAAAATTGTGGATGATTTGATGAGGCAGGAGTTAGAACAACTGCAGGTTGATTTTTCAATATTGCACAAAATTAAAAAAAAACTAGTTTTGTAACAGTGGGCGTCTTGTTGAAATTCCCCGGAAAACAATACAGCACTTTGGAGTTTTTTTAACATCATACACTTTTTGAATCCATTGAATATTAAATCAAATAATTTCTTTCTAAATGCCAAGCAAATTTACAATTTAAAATTGCCAAGTTATAATCTTACTTAATAATTGCCTGACTTTGTCTTAATTTTGTAAGCAATCATATTAATACATATCAACCCAACAAACACACATCAGATAATTAATCCATTGGTATCACTTCTTTCTATGGAATGAAGGTGCAAACATAAAATAAAATTAGTGATAACTATGTCACATATAGCTTTAGATGTTTTATGTGATGTTAAATCTATTCAATTTAATTTTATTCAAGGTTTGAAGGGGTAAAAATATAAATATGTATATGTAGTAATATTCCATAAACCATCTGCAATGCTTGTTTACCTCTTCAACTTTGAGTGAGCTTATGTTTATAATTTACGATAACTAGGCCAAATAAATTCAGAATTTTAACTTCCTAAACTCTTAGATAAATACAAAATTATATTTAAAATTTTGTGTCGATGTGTGCTACTATACCTGGGTTCTTCCAATTGCAGCTATAATTTGGCAATTTATCAGTCTTCAAATAAATTTCTCATTTTTAATTTGTGCAATGTATTAGATTATGTTTTTAGTGAATCTAATAAATAATTAAATAATATAGACCGCGTTGGGCAGGAAAACAAAAAAAAGTAGTAAAAAAGCGCGTCGTAGCGGAAAGAAGAGTAAAAAGAAGAAAGAGAAGGATCTTACTCCGGACAGGACAACTGAATCCCTGTTTGAAGAATTAGTTACAAATGGAATAATAAGAAAATACCCGCATACCCCTCTCAGTTCTTACTTAGGAGACAAAGCATATGCGGAAAGAGCAGGCACGAATCCGGCGCCTGGAGACATCAAACAAGTTCTAATTGAATACTGCATATTACCACTTGGATCAGAAACGATTCGAAACAATTGCCCATGCATAAGATCAGTTCTTTTAACTGGACCTAAGGGCACTGGGAAGAAAACTCTACTCCATGCAATATGTACAGAGGTTGGTGCGGTTTTATTCGATTTGACCCCAGCTAATATTGTTGGAAAATATCCCGGAAAATCAGGGCTTATAATGTTGATACATCTTATCCTCAAAGTCTCAAGATTATTGCAACCATCCGTTATATACATGGACGATGCAGAAAAACCATTTATGAAAAAGATTCCGAAAACAGACAAAACTGACCCGAAGAGATTGAAAAAAGATCTTCCAAAAATTATTCGGAACATTCAAATTGAAGACCGTGTCATGTTTGTTGGTATATCAAACCTACCATGGGAAGCCGATCAGAAAATACTGCAGCAGACCTACAATAGATTCATTTACATACCACGGCCCGATTATGGAACTTTATCCTTCGTCTGGAAGGAACTTATTCAGTATATACTCCATTATATATAGTTTTGTTTGTAATATAAAATTTTTCTTTTTTTTTATCCAGTGAGTATACCGGAGGCTACTCACACTTTGATTGTAGTGTTATGGCAAAACTATCTGATGGATACACGATTGGATCTGTAGTTGGTTGCATTAAAGAAGTCATGACTTGTAAAAGAAAGCTTCAATTGCGGTCGCTGCCTCTGACCCATGTTGAATTCATTAACACGTTAAGGTAAGAGTTTTTACAATCCTCCTAAACGGTGTATTTTAAGCAATTTTCAAGAATGTTCCTGTAGTTCACTACGCTATTCAGTAATTTTAGGTCTTGCTTAAAACAGAATTGAGTAGATATTATCAAATAAAATTTATCTCAGTTCAAAAATATTTCTTTAATCAACAGTTCAAGAGATCCCGTCTACAGAGAAGAAGAAGAAGCGTACGAAATGTGGTGGGGTAAAACTCCTTTGGGCAGAAGGCGACAAAGGGCTCTAGAATTAGAAGAGGAGGCAAGACTTGAAAGGGAAAATACAAATGGAAAGAGCAAAAAGAAATAATTTTTATAAGAGATTATCTTTTACTCAATCTAAAAATAAAAATTTTGTTCCCGGTTTTACAATAAATTTCTTTTACGTTCATTTTTAATTCACTTTTGTCGCTAATAAAAAAATCTACCATAATTTTTTCGAGTTTTGGTATTGCTTGTTTTATTGTCTTTTGATGGTCACCTACGCACCAAAGAATACTCGCATGAAACGATGGGTTCTGAAATGTTTACAAGAAAAAGAAATATTTAATATAAAGAAAATAAAATTACAGAATAAAAGTTCAATTACTAAAATTATAATTATTTTCAAGAATTTCCAATTTCTCTAAAGTTTATTTAACCAGTCAGATATTTTGTATTGCGAAAATCTAAATGAGTTCAGTTATATACTTTTCATATAAATCAAAATAATTCGTAAGCGAGTCATTTAATTTCGTAAAATATTTGTATTTTGTGTAATTTTTGAGAATTACTTTAAAAATTTGAACTTATGGCGCTTTTTTCTTAAACTTCTCCAGTTCCGAGAGAAAAGTCATGTTCAATAATAGTTAAAAACATACTATTAAACTGCAAAACCCTATCTACATGTAAGCAATTGGCTTACATTATTTTGTACAAGAGACATTCGTTTCGGTACATAGGTGGAAGGAGTTAGATATAATCCAAATTGCTTTGTTTAGCGAGTTCGACGCTAGAACTGGAGCCAATTCAATCAGTGATAGTGAAATATCGGGTTTCGCACAATTGCATATTTAAGATTATAATTTTTTCAAAAATGTCTAAATTATTAATTCTCTATGTTGCCTCGGTGCACTACACCACTGTTTGCGCTGCTTATTCCGCAACATACTTGGTGGTACTCGGACATGTGATGACGATTGATTACCACATAAATTATTTAAAACGTAAAATGTTCATACCTCATAGAACTTATCCAGTCTAAATTCGTCCAAAATATTGTCTAGACCTTGCACAAGCATTTGCAAATTACTGCAGTACGTAGCACCGACTTGAAGAGAAATAAAAGTTCTGGTTCTCTCCTCATTGCAATAAACGCAAACCTTGGGAAATTCTACAAGGAACCTTTCATTTAAGTAAATAAACTTGTATTTGGCCAACTTTCTTACTCAGCTCTTGACTCTAGATTTTTCTGAATGGACGATATAAAGGAGTCTATCCAGTGGTGGCGCAAAACCACAGTTTTGGTCAAGCTGATGTGAACGTCGTTTACCTTTTTCAGCGATAACTCCAAATTTAAGGCTTCTAGAAAAATCTTTTGTAGTTCTTCTACTGCATAAAGAGTAACTGAAAGATTACCATCAAAGATGACTGATCGTTAATTATTTGTATTAAATTTATTTAAAATTTTCTAAACTACCAGGAATATAAACATAGGTAACCCAGTTCCCACGCTCGTGCTTAAATGTTCTAATTTTGCCTTCATGCTCGTCAGGTATGTCTTCTGGCTGATCATCATGTTTACTTCTCATTTCTGCAATTTCTTTGGGTAAAGGCAGTCTGCAATTTTTAACAAAGCCAAGTGTTGCACTAATTCAATACATTTTTTTAAAGACTCACCTTTCTGAATTTATTTTAAATCGCTTGATTTTAGAATAGTTAACTTCCTCATCCTTCTCTGTATCTGAAGATGAACTGTCGGTGTAATTTACCAATGCCATAAAGAAATTTTTAAAGTTTCCAAAAACACTTAAGCAGTTGAACTTGTTGAAAAAGAGCAATGCACAGCAATTGTCAATGAGTTTCGCACACTGAACACTTCAATCACTTTAAAGCGCTGTTGTCCTAAAGTGGTAGATTTTTAATCAATTAATTGGACAGTTTAAATCAGCTGTTTATCTGTCGGTCTCCGACGAGATTTTCACTTCAAACTGGAAAAGTGGTGTAAACAATAAAAATGAATGTAATAACAGCTGTGAAGTTGTATATTGAGAAAATGACGAATGAGTCAGGTCCAGGAATGAAGATTTTGCTAATGGACAAAGAGACGGTAAAGTGGCTTTGCTTAATAATTTATTGAATTAGGACAATTATTAAATTTTAAATATTCTAGACCAGCATAATCTCTATGGCCTTCAGCCAGTCCGATATGCTCCAGCGAGAAGTGTACATTTTTGAGCGAATTGATTCCGGCCGGTCAAGTGAACGCATGAAACACCTTAAGTGCATCGCCTTCATCCGTCCCACTAAGCAGAATGTGGCTCTTCTGGCTGACGAATTGAGGAGTCCTAAATACGGATCATACTACATATGTAAGCAAATTCATTTTACCAGGGGTATAAAAAGCTCGCTAACCAACGTTAACGGCAAAATTTAGTTTTGGTTTCTGCTCCTGAGCAACTATTAACAGGAAGACTCACTCGCCAGCGCTCCTAATAGATTTTTGATAAGATTTTGAAACTTAATTTAACCAAATTACTTCAAAACAAATCCAATAAGGAAGCTGAAAATATAGGCTTGAGAAATAGTCAATTTTCAAATAGATAAGGAACTAATAAAGATAAAAGGTTGAAATTAATTAAGTAGATGGTAATCTACATCTTTGTTCTATGTTCTATAGCTGATTATTATTCTTGTCCCTATGATAAATTGCCTTTTTCATTGTGTACCTAGTGTCGATTGCTTCTAAATGTGGTTTACTATCCAAATCGTCGAAAAGGTTCTGAACCTTTAAACGGAGCTGATCCCTTCTCTAAGATATATTTTTGAGCAATACATAGTTTAGGGGCACCGGCTGATCTTAATTCATAAGTAGCAATCGATGGTGAAAGTAATTCTAAAGTAGGAAATAAATAAAAATAAAAACAATCATTTTTTATAATCAGTAAACATCAGCGCATGAAGTAAACCAGAGTGAAAGTTAAATAATAATTATTTTGTTTGACTTATAGTTTCAAAGTTTTTAAAATACACAAATTCCACCTGAATCTTCGTAGTACATATTAAAATTGAAGGCTTAAATCTTAACGAAAGTCAAACAATTTTATGACAACAAATAAAGCTAGGGAGTCAGGAAATACTGGGTGATTTCGTTAAAACAAATAAGTCTATTTCAAGTCATACATAGAGTTCAATTTGCAAGAATTTGTTGCTTTGATGTGGGAAAATAAATCATTTTTTATATCAAGATACTTTTTGAAAATCCCGACTGTTTCAAAAGATATTGTAATAATAACAATCTTAATGTCTTGGTTCCGAAGTTTGTAAGTAAGTAAGGTTTGTTTTAATACAACTTGTTGGACAAATTGCATACCTATACAACAAGTTAGTGAGAGGAATCGTTATTGTCCTTAATTTCATTCATATCTACACCGTTCTCATTATGAAAAGCCTTCAGAGGGCGGGGAATTTAAGTGTCTAGAATTCATTAAAAACATTCGATGAAAGGATTCTTGAAGTGAGGCTTTTTGAGTCTCGGCTAAACGAGTTTGAAATTTTTGATGAAAATCTGATAGAAAATGAAAAACTGAAATCTGTTTTTGTGTCATGAGCAAGGGATTTTTTAACATCAAATTTTACTCAGTATTTGAAATATTTTAGAAAAGTTCTTCTATCTTACAGACTTCAGCAATATCATCCCTCGGACAGATATTAAAATTTTAGCTGAGTGTGACGAGAGTGAGTCGGTGAGAGAAGTAAAAGAAATTTACGCTGACTACCTTTGTGTGAATCCAAACCTTTTTTCCCTCAACATACCCAGCTGCATGAACAGACTTACCTGGACGCCTGAGGCACTTCTTCGAACTGTTCAAGGAATTACTGCTGTTCTTCTTTCTCTCAAGTTACATCCTGTAATTCGATTTAGAGCGGGTAGCAGTGTTGCGCAGGCCTTGGCTAAGCAGGTGTATGACCAAATCACAAAAGAGTCCTCTTTATTTGACTTTCGAATAAACGATAACGGTATTCCTCCTCCCTTATTACTAATTTTGGATAGACGAGATGATCCAGTCACTCCACTCCTTCACCAGTGGACCTATCAAGCTATGGTCCACGAATTGCTCACCATAAAAAACAATCGCGTGGACCTCTCCTCCATATCTGCAATTCCCAAAGACTTAAGGGAGGTGGTGCTTTCAGGGGACCAGGATGAGTTCTACGCACAAAATATGTATTCTAATTTCGGTGAGATTGGTTCAACTATAAAAAACCTCATGGACGAATTTCAGAAAAAAGCCAAAGATCAAAAAAAAGTTGAAAGTATTGCTGATATGAAAAATTTCGTTGAGACGTACCCGCAATTTAAGAAAATGTCCGGGACTGTAACGAAACATGTTTGCGTAATTGGTGAATTATCGAATTTAACAAACAAGCGATTGTTATTCGATGTTTCCGAACTGGAACAGGAAATGGCCTGCAAAGCAGACCACTCTGCACAGCTGCAACGAGTGAAAAAAATTGTCAGCGATGAAAAGGTGTCTGTAGAAGATGCCCTAAAGCTGGTTGCTCTCTACGCACTTCGCTATGAGAGGCATGCAAACAACGATACTATGGGACTGTTGCAAACGATCAAAAATCGGGGAGGGAAGGCCTTCGTTGTCCCTCGACTTATAGAGTATGCGGGTCAGCATGCAAGACAAGGCGAACTTTTTAATTTGGTCAGGATAACAGACGCAGTCAAGCTGACCCGCAACTTAATCAAGGTAAGTGCTCTAATTGGTAATTTTAAAAGTACTTAATTTCGAAATTCTAGGGTTTAAAAGGTGTAGAGAATGTTTTTACGCAACATACATGTCTCTTAAAAGAAACCCTAGAAGAGGTCCTAAAGGGTCGTGATCTTGATCCTATGTACCCAACGATAAGCTCGGAAATTCCATTTCGTCGCCCGCCACAGGAGGTAGTCGTCTTCATAATTGGCGGAGCTACTTATGAAGAAGCTCTTGCTGTTCATCAATTAAATAACGCAGGATACAGGGTAATTTTAGGTGGAACAATCATCCACAATTCGGAGAGCTTTATTAACGAAGTAATTCAAGCCACTTCCGGCATTCCATTCAAACATACTCGTCTCCTTGAGAAATTTCACGCGACCGAAGGCATCTAAACAGTTCGTCTTATTTCGATTTATGTTAATTGTCATGCATGACAAAATCTATTGTATGTTGACCTTACATGTATAAAAAAGGACGTAATCGTATTAAATTATATTCAAGTTTTCCTTTGGCTTTTAAAAACTTCGAGAGAAAATCAGTACCGTGAAGGTAATTAAAAGAGAACGTTTTTGGACCGTTGGAAAAGAAAATCAATCAACAATTTTGTTTGGTACAATCAAAAATCTCTATTAACGCTAGGACTCCCAAAACCAGTTAATTTGACTCAATTTCCTCCCTCAAATTGTATATTTTTGAAATTCTCTTCTGAGTTATGCCAAAGTTTAATAGAATTGAGAATTACGACATATTCAAAAACTTTTTTTCATTAATAATTATTAATTCTAATTTGAAAGCGTATTAAATTAAAGGTGCAGAAAGTTGTTAAGATTACAGACTTTCGCGCCGGTAGTTCTAGTGTTAACTAATCTAAAATTGTGGAGACAAAATAAATACAGTTTAATGTGCTCTGATAATTTTTAATCCTTTTGGCAAAACCGCTTTCTATTGCCGGAGCAAAAATAAAAGTAAAATGTCGCTGTGGACGACCAATTTTTCATGCTTTTCTTGTGGAATATTAAAGTAATCAGTCAGATGAATTGTTTCTCTAAGCGCATTATGCGGCCACAGACCACAATGAGCTTATTTCTCTTGTAAAAATTATTAAGTTTCGAGCCTGAGATAGTATTCCATATCGCGAATTATTATTTTATACGTGAAAATAATTCAAAAATCAAAAATACCAACAAAACATTCGTCGATTGTAAACGAAAAATGTGTTTGGCAAAGTTTGTTAGTAATTTCTTTAAATTTTCTGGCTTTATAAAACACTTTTGTTACAACACCTCCTCTAGTGGTCAATTAAGTAAATTCACAATTTAGGCATGTTCGCAGATCTGTTAACACATGGTTCGTTGTTGTTTTGACATTTGCCGTGCGGTAGTTCATCATAAGCTGAATTTTTAAGGAAACGTGAAAATTATGAGAAATCTTAAGCTCTCCTTCTGCTACCAGAAGGCCATCCCGATCCCAGACAAGGGCAAGCTGGTCCTAAACCCTGACGGGTCTGGAAACACCCTCTACATCTACACAAATGAAGGGATCGCTGCTTACGATGAGGCTGCAGGAACCCTAGACCTCCTCTACGCGCTCATGGAAGTGGTAGGATGTGAATATTTAGCTATAAATAATGAAATATGCGCTGCATCAAGATTTGGAGAGGTAGTTCTCATAAATCCCCAAACGAAAGAAGCACAGGAGGTAACATTCTGTGAGGGGGGGATCAAAGCGATGTCATGGAGCCCTGACCAGGAAATCGTCACATTTGTAACCAATGCTAACATGGTCGTTGTGATGTCCTGCACATTTGATGTTATATCGGAATACTGCTTGGATGATCAGTCGTTTGGTGACAATGAATTTATCACAGTCGGATGGGGCAAAAAGGAGACTCAGTTTCATGGCTCTGAAGGGAAACAAGCGGCTAAGCAAAAAGTAAATTTTGTTCCTCCGCAGAATATTGATGAGCTCGAAAAAACTATCAACATTTGCTGGCGTGGGGACAGTGAGCTATTCGCAGTATCTTTTGTTGGAAGCACTGGACGAATGTTTAAAGTTTTTGACAAAGAAGGTAAATTGCAGTATACTTCTGAGAAAATTAATGATTTGGGTACACTTCTTGCATGGAGACCTTCAGGGTCTTGGATAGCAGTACCTCAATCACTTCCAAATAAGTATACAATTGCTCTGTTTGAGAAAAACGGCCTCAGACACAGGGAACTAATTCTTCCGTTCAAGCAGAACGAAGAGTCTGTTGTCGGCCTCAGTTGGAACGCGGATTCAGATATTCTCGCAGTTGAAACTCTGCGAGATGAAAAAAGTGCTCTATACCTCTACACTATTTGCAACTATCATTGGTACTTAAAACAATTTTTAAGTTTTGACGGCAACATTTCAAATTTGGTTTGGGATTTAAGAGTGGATGAGGGAAAAACTCTGCACGTCTTCTTGGAGAATGGTTCCTACCTAAAATATAAATGGAATTATGCAGTTCACCATTCTTTTGGAGACTCGGTTGACAATCAGTCTATTGTTGCTGTTATAGACGGGAATAAATTGTTACTTACAGACTTTCGGAACAATGTCACTCCGCCACCCATGTCTAGCTACACTCTTGAAGCAGCACACTATATAAACTTTTGTGGATTTATTGTAAACCCTAAAGAGCAGGAACACAATAGGTTGTTTGTTGTAACTGCAGACGACACTATTACTCTCTATGATTTAGAGTATGATTATACTCCACCTAGAAGGAAAATTCTTGGTTCAAAATTACTGTGCAGTTCTAAATTAAACGATTGGAATTTGAGAACTCTTCTAAAAAATCATTGGATCCTAATAAACAACGATCTCATTATTTTATCCTCACATACTGGCGAAACAACCACCTTATTCTCTGCGAAATTTAACGAAAATGCGTTAGAAACAGTTGATAAAACAAAGGTAGATGGAATTGTTGGCTACATTACAAACGGCACTGTTTCTAGTATATTGGTGCAAACATTAAATGGCATGGTGTATTCCATAAAATTTAATCCAGAGGGACAGTTCGAACGGCCTGAAAATTTCTGCAAACTTCCCGAATTATGTGAACATGCAGAAGGTGTCATAGTAAACGGTTCACTAAAATTGGCATCGTTGTTACCCAACCGAAACTTATACCTGGACAGCATAAAAGTAAGATTAATTTTTGGTTATTTTAATACATTTTTGAAAAGAACAGCTTTGTATTTACTCTGTGAAAAAGACTGACAGGTTATAGTTTTTTCCTGACATATGTAAGCATATATGTATATATCGTATATAAAATTCTGTAGTAATTAAAATCTATCGCATTTCCAAATAACTTAGTGATGACAAAAAAGTTATTCTATCGAAGGAACAGTTCTTTACAAAAATTAGTTTTTCTTACTTTATCTATCTATCTACCTATCTGATACACTATTTATTTTATTTGAACGGTTTAGTAGAACATAAGCTTCTAAGCATCGATCTTGTAGTAGGCAATGAAAAAGTTCTTTTAATTAAATTAATTCGATTAAAAACTTACGATATGAAATATTACTGAAAAATTAAAACAATTATAATTTTGTAAGAATCCTAGCGTTACGTTAACGTAATAAAACAAATTGTTAAATTAGTGTTGAAATACAAAATCAGCGACGTAGAAAATTCTTTATTTTCTATTCTTACAAAAACGTAAGCTTGTAATATATTTTCAAGATTTTCGATCCAAAAGGGGTTTACGTCTACTTGTAAAAATAAAAAAAAGGCAGTTAAATCGGCAATTTTATATTGGATCAATTTGAAATCTAGAAGTATAGTGTTCTCAAAACGTTGTTCTTCAAAAATTAGTAAACATTGTCTATTTTTTGATATTATTGTTATAATAAAAATTTTATTTATTATTGCAAAGGTTGCTTCAGATGTGACATCGTCTTACTTAACAAAAAAGTATCTCCTTTTTACTCTGTTGAGCACTATAAAATTTATGAAGTTGGAGAACAATGAAGTTATAGATGAACGAAATTTAGAGCGTGGAGGCAAATTGGTGGTGGTTGTACCTAATGACTCTCGAGTCGTTATACAAATGCCTCGGGGAAATTTAGAAACAATAAACCCCAGGGTGCTTTCCCTTGATATTGTTGCAGAACTCCTTGATAGCCATAAGTACGAGCAATGCATGAGGCTTTTACGGAAACAAAGGATCAATTTAAATATTATAGTCGACCACAATCCTAAGGATTTCATTGACAACATCGACATATTTTTAAAAGAAGTTTCCAATCCTAATTGGTTAAATCTATTTCTTAGCGAGCTCCAAAATGAAAACTTTACTAAAACTATGTATTATAGCAACTATGGTAAAATTGAAAAGGAATATCCGGATGGATATTCCGAAATTCACAAAATTGAATTTATTTGTGAAAAGATGTGTGAGCGTATGAAGGAAAAAGATTATAATCACTATCTTCTTCCTATAATAACAACTTATGTAAAAGTAAACAATTTGGAAAAGGCTTTAGAAATAATTTGGAATGAAAAGAAATTGGAAACGGATATCAATGGAACAACAAAAGCAAGAACAACATCCGAAGATGCGCTGAAATATCTTCTATACCTTGTGGATGTAAATGAGCTATATAATGAAGCTCTTGGAATGTACAACTTTGGCCTAGTTCTTTACATTGCCAATAAATCACAAAAAGATCCGAAGGAGTACATTCCCTTCCTCAATGAACTTGAACAGCTCGATGAAAATTACAGAAAATTTAAAATTGACGAACACTTAAAAAGATATGAAAAAGCCGTTCAACATATCGCTCGCTGCGGCGCTGAACGCTTGCCTGAATGCTTAGAATTCGTCCAGAAACATGCGCTATATCAAAAAGGACTGTCCGTGTTTCAGGAGAATGAAGAGGGCTACAAGAAAGTAGCCCTTCTCTATGGAGACTTTTTGAGAGCGCAAGGAAAGCACGAAAATGCTAGCATTATGTATGAAAGAGGCGGAAATTTAACGCAAGCAATTTTAAGCGCAAAGCATGTGCTTGATTGGGTAAGGTGTTTGCAACTGACGAGCCAATTGACAAATAAAGACGCACAGGAAATGAAAAATATTTCACAGTAAGTAACTAAAATTTAACATTGCTTTATTTCTATAACTACTTTACTGAGGATAAATCAGGGAGTAGCTAAATTTCTGTGAGTACTTTTCGGTAGATAACACATAAGTGGGATTTTGATTTAAGATTTTCGCTTAAAACACTTTTTCATTTTTTGTTAGTTGAATGTTCGTTGTATTCTATGAATTTTTATGAAACTGACATCTAGGCCTTAAAAATTATTAATCGTTGTTACTAGAGTAATCTAGGCAGTAGACGAAATTGAGAGTGTGATCATTTCAAAAAATTCACGGTACCACATAACAAAAATGTATAAAACGTTAACATAAAATCACAATGAATTACAAAAACCAAGCTAACTCTTAAAAAAATTCCTTTACCGTAGCAATTCATTCAGTTATCATTAAAATGATAAATTAAAAAATAATAACTGATTATTGTTGATTACTATTTCTTTAATTGTATTAGTCTAATATTTATAATCCCTTGAAATGTTTGATTTATTTTGGTAATAAAAATAATACTTTTTTAAAGTTCACTTGTTCCAGCATTACAAGAGAAAGGCCTGTTTGAAGTTGCTTCTACTTTGTTGAAAAAGTATGTATGCGACTTTAACAAATCTATTGAATGTCTACTAAATGGCAGACTGTACCTAAAAGCAATTTTTGAAACGAAATTGGAATCTCCAGATTTACTAAGTAAGTAATGCCATGATATTAGCAAACAATAGTTTTTCCTATCTCTTAATTATAAGATTCGATGGTCATACCTCACCTGAAAGGATACGCTCATACCCTACCGGAATTCATTAAAGCAAATAGAAATTTATTCTTGAAATACAAAATTCGCTTACTAACAGTAAGAAATGAGCGGGCACAACGAGATACGAACAACGTCTACGAGGACGGTGTCGATGAATGTGATCTTTTGTCGGACACCAGCAGTATGAGATCTTCTAACTTTACCGGTAGTTCTCGAGGAACAGGGTTTGTTACATATTTCAAGATAAGATAACTTTTTCCTAAACAGTCCACTTTAGAAAAACTTTCCGATCGAGTAAAAATCGTCGAAAGCACGAGAGGAAACTGCTTAATCTTAAAGAAGGAAATCCATTTGAAGATATTGCATTGATCGATGCGCTGCACAATTTAATTATTAAAATTGTTGACCAGCAACTGCATATAAACCAGATTTGCAAAGCTCTTATTGAAGTTCGATGCGACGAAGAGGGTAGTCGTATTCAAGTAGCATATAAGCAGCTTTTAATCCTAATTAAGGACTCACTTGATGAGATATGGATCCCTGACCTAATAACGTCACAACAGCTAAGTGCTCCAAACATAGATTATGCACAACTACAGAATGAACAACGTTACGCAATGATAAGTAAGTGTGCTTATATGTTTTTTTTTTATGTTTAAGATCTTATTTGAAGTCTTTGACTTAGGGTGGAGTCCGTATTAGTGTTTTTTTCAATTTAGTTATATATAAATTTGATTTACATAGTCAATCATCTTAAAATTCGTCCAAATTTCAACCAAAATTCCATAATCGACGGAATATGCATGCCAATGTTCAAGTTATTTGAGCTTGTGGAAAATTTTAAAATTTAACATGTAGGTACAGAGATATGCAAATGAAACAAATTTAATCTGCAATTAATATACAAAACCTACACAAAAAATGCCCAATTTGTAATATAGAATTAACAATAAGTTTAATGATTTGCTCTCATAAGATAATTTTTTGCAGATCCTCAAAAGAGATTTAAACCACAGCTGAATTTGACTGACTGGGAGCATGAAATATTGAAATAAATTTTTTCGAAAATATTAATTATTAATTAATATAATCAATTATTTTGTTATTAACCTGGCTGTTCTTTAAATATAGAAAACATTTCTATAGATTTATTTGTATTTTTTTAAAGAATTCCCAAAATTCCATTTATTAGATTAATACAATGTGTTAAAAAGCGATAAAAAAGGAATCAAGTGGGGCGTAGAGAGTGCTTAATTCTGATTAATATGTTGCAACTGAAGAATTTGATATATCTGGCGGTGGTATTTATCTCAACGAGTAACAGCGGGAAGATAAAAACGAAATTTTCCAGTCCAACAAATCGAAACAATAATTTAGGGGCGTTTTCGATTTATTGAGGTGAATCAGAGTTCCGCGGCAACAGGCACGGATTATGTTTCACTAAAAATTATTTACATAATGCCTTTAAAATACTTCAAACATTTTCACTTTCTGAAACTATAACATGTATCTTCCAAATGAAGGAATATCAGCGATATGGAATTTTATTTTTGTTTAACGACAGAATAAAAATTAATAAAAGAGAATAAAATAAGTAGACAACAAAACTTTTACTGGGAGGCGTTATGGAGCCAATGGGAGTAATTAGCGCTGAACAAGCGAAACGGCTCACACCTGTAATCGGGCCGAACACTTTCTTTGAGCTGTTTGCATATCGAGTCATGCATATACTATTTACGTTTTTTCGAGCAGAACTCACGAGATCGTTTTGTTGTAAAATTACTCGAGCTCACTGTTAATAGTCCATTAATTGATTAAACTAAGCAAAACAGAGGAGTTATTGATGCAGGCACAGGGTGGACTCAATGTAAGCAACTATTTAGGAATCTACATTTAGAATTTAGATTAAACCAAATTCTTCGTGAGAAAAGCCGTGACATCTATTTTAGATAAAAATGCGCCTTTAGTTCACTTGTTTCGTGTACCTGTATTAAGAGTGAGGATTCTATCGCAAAAATTAAAGAAATGTAGGAGAAAAATATACACCAGGAGAAAGGAAATTGTTAATATTGGATATATTCGTAAAAAATAAATTTTTAAATTATTGTAAATGATAAAAAAATATTTATAACGTTTAAAATATTCAAATAAATAGTACCTTTGAAAAACAAACTAAATTATTAAAAAATAATTCAAATTGCAAGACTTTCAGCTTCGAGATTTAGTTAGGAAATTTCATTGATACTTTGATGTTCATTGTGTTCTTATTCCATGTTTTTATTTTAAGAGTAAATTAAATATATTTTACAGTCGACAGATTTTATATTTTGACATGAAACCAAACACATATTTCATATTAGGATTCTTTTTTCAGTTTCGCATCTAATTCAATTTAGAGAAAATATTTCATTGATATGCATTTTGCAAGCCGTTACGTATAGCACGATTTTAGCCGATTGATTTTTCGGGGAAAATTGAAGTCGAAAACTTGGACGATATTTGGTTTCAACAGGACGGCGCTACATACAGCGAACGCCACAATCGATCTTCTGCGCCCTATCTTCAGAAATAGCATAATTAGCAAAAATGGTGATGTGATTTGGCTGGCAAGAAGTTGCGATTTGACGCCGTTGGACTATTATCTTTGGGGAGTGGTGAAAGATAAATGTTACGCCAACAAACCAGAAACAATTCAAGACCTCAAGTACAAGATTCAAGCTGCCATTGCTGACATAAAGCCCGAAACAATCGAAAATGTACTCAAAAATTGGGTGGACCGAATGGGCTACTGCCAAGTCAGCCGTGGTGGTCATTTGACCGAAATTGTTTTTCATAAATAAATGACATAAAACAACCTTTCAAATAAATGTTCAACCATTGAAAAATATTGAGCCGTTTTTTTTATAACAAAAAGAAATTCCAATTCCAATTTCCCTGTATAATTTTTTTAATAATAAAATAATAATTTGCTTAACAATAGCTACTTAGACTTTGTTCGGACGATCTCATTTCAAATTGCTATAATTGATGTAATAGTTTAAATTGTGATATGTTGAACGCTTAAATTATTGTTAAAAGTATAAATTGTAAATCTAAGTAAAAGAAAGCAATTTTCTGAAAATATCAAGGCAAGGTAGTATATTCCTTAACCCTTTAAATGTGTATCGTATTCTCATAAATGCGCGCTAGTTTTTTGTACATCATAGCTACAGTACATATGTGTGCAGTTGCTGAAGAGTGATGATTACAAAATGAATAAAGTAAAGATTTCTCCGGGTAAAGGTAAACAATTTTAATAAAAATTAAGGGTTGTGATTTTAATAGTAGTGAAGAAGTAATTAGGCCTACAACATTTTTGGTGATATGGGCCAATTTTCCGTTTTTCGAAATGATGCAAATGAGTTAAAGATAAATCATTTCATGGCATATCTTTTTAAATAAAACCATATAGAATGTGACATCCCAACAATTTATAATAGGCGAGTTGCTTACTTAATGCGTATCGGATTCATTCATAAGATGTTTTGATGTCCCATTAAAATTTATAAGTTTAAAGATTACAAACGTGATGCTTTCTACCTAGAACGATATTGAGGCGTTTTGGAAGTCAATTAATAAACATTTCCGTTTACTTTCTAGAATGTCTTTTCTGTTTATTTTATTTCTTGAAGCCACAAACACAGAAGTTATATCTACTGCCCTGCCAACAAATTGAAACTTTTGTGGACTAGGCCTATATTGTGCACTTGTTTTAAGGTTAAGCTGCTAATTTAGTTTTCCTAAGACTACGTACTATTTCTAATTTGATTTTTAATTCATAGAAGCCAATAAAGTATAAAATAACAAATAAATTCCAGCCTGCAAACGCTCAGGTTGATAACCCCAACCCAAAATAAAAAACAAAGTAGGGATCAAACTTATCTCAAAAAAAATGTAAAAGCCAAAAAATCTTATTCTAGTAAAAGCAATTTGGCTAGGATGTTTAGGAGGTTGGGGGTAGCAGGATTAAGGGTCGTGAGGAAAGGGGGTAATAGTCCTTCATACTGTTAGTTATAGGGTAGTCTATTAGAATATGTTGAATGGGTAGGCACCGATCCGGCGGCATCCGTTAACGGTGATGTGGTTGAAACGTTCGCGAGTGGCCAGGGCATGTTCAGTACTTACACGGAATATCTGTACTCCTTAGGCGCTTTGCTGGTGGTACTGCTACGTTCCAATTGGGGGGGGGGGGGTGTCCAGGAAGGTGTTCTTCTGTTCCCAAGCTCATTGCATGCACTCTCGGAATATAAAGGATATTTAACGGATATTTGTACAATTTGAATAGGTAAAAGTTGCATTTCGAAAAATTAAAGTTAAGTTTTTGTATATTCTGTCGTTTTGATTCTAAATTGTTACTCCTACAAAGCTTCATCAAAATCTAAAAGACAGCTGAATAATAAACTTAAGCTAAAATCCTTATTAATTTCAGGGATAAATAAGATGTACTAACAACTTTAAGAAAAATCAACTGTCGAAAAGATGTGACCATATTTCTTAGTATGGCAGCACTTCTCCCACTTTCCAATGGCACGAGAAACGTCAGTCGCTTTCCAACGCATTCCAGCATAGAAACAGGGCGAAGCAAAAGCAGCAAAACTGTTCAAGTCGATTGTGGACTTTTCAATTGCGAATGTTCCGTCGTGGGTGAAGGTGGGTTCGTTGGACGATTAATTTGGCAGAAAGAACGGTAAATAAGCGTACATATTTTAAATGAAATTGTGCTGTGACTTTTGTCCTGCCGGAAAGTGTTAAAGAGTTCTTGTAACCGTAACGTGCAATAGTGTTAGTGTCCCAGAAAGTGTTTTTGTGTAAAACTTCAACTTCAAGGCGATTGGTTGCGCGACACTTTCTAATGTGAATTTTTCCCTCCTCTGGCGAGTAGTTAAAATTAAATTAGACACATCTTGAACATCGACTGCATCTTAAAACAAGGAAAAATAAAATCAAAATCAGAACAAACGCTTTTTAGGAGATAAACATTTTCAAGGCAACAGTTTGACAGGTGCTCGGCCTCCGCCAAAGGTAAGGGATCTCTGTCCTCGGTGACTTCCTGAAATTGGGAACACTTTTGTGCTCCATTCATCCCATGATAATCTAAAAATCATCATTGCTACAGGTCCTTCGGGTCAAACAGTGCCCTCGTACTAACAACAATAAGAATCTCAACGATGACATGAGTCATACAGCCCCGAGCCTCCTATTCTTGAGCAATACCTGAGGCATCTTTGATCTCTCATTCGTAATGGGAGCGATTTCCATTTCAGATGCCTTTAAATTAGCTAGTGCACGATTTTAAAAATCCACCGCGTCTCGTTAAGGCGTACGTACGGCTGCTGCTCGTTTGGGGCTTCGGTGCCGTAATCTGCAGGTGAACATCACCGCCACGACGGCGGCTACCAAGAGGAGCATTGAATGCAAGAAGTTTTCACACCGACCTTTTCTTTTTTTTTCTAAAGTCGAATTATGGAAATTTCTCATTATAGGGGCGAAAGGAAAATTAAAGTTATGCTCCTTTGTTGCAAGTTGCACCAGCTGCACTGTTCACAAGTTACATCTTTGATGTACCCCTTTTACTTTCGATGATACTTGCAGTTTTATTTACACGGTCTAATTTACTGGTATTTAACTTCTCTCTGGCCCTACCTAAAGTCTTTGTATTTCTTTTTCTTAAAGATAAAATATCAGGTGTATAGATTCTCTGATACTGCTACTAATCTTCCAAAGATTGAAACTAGTAACGAAAATGAAATTAAAAGAAATGCTAATGATTTTATGAATAATAGAGTAAAACCAATTGGATGAATTGAAATAACAACTACAATATTTTTAGTCCCTGAAAAGCGTTAGTTTTAGCTACAGATTTGCGATTTGAAGTACATAAGTCGAAATGCAAAAAGTCTAAATTGTTATGTTAAAAAAGACAGTTAATTTCGAGGTGAACTCGTATGTCAATTGTACCATATTTTAACTTAATTAAAATAAACATTTTCTTTTATATAAGAATCAATTCTGCCTTATTCGGATTAGAAGACTTAAAAAACTGAAAAAAAACAATATTAAATACAGAAGATAAATTCTCCCATCAGTCTGTTTGCCATTCATGTCGTTTTCGTATGCAGACAAGAACGCATATATTACACAAATATCCGAATTTTGAATATCTATGAAAACCCAAAAGTCAAATGATATGGACAACAGGCTGGTAGAGGATTTCTATTTTTTATTTGGCAATATCTTCAGATCCTTCCGCTTTAGGATAAATGCAAAATGTTGTCGAAATTCAAGCTATTTCCCTATTGTAAACTTAATCCATGAGCTTTCATTTCATATCCTAGACCAATGATTCTTAACCTTTTTTTTTATCGCGGCACATTTTTAACGATTTCAAAATTTGGCGGCACACAAAGAAAAAATAAGTTTAAAAGTTGTTCACTTACCTATAATACACTGTGTAAAATAGTATATGATAATAATTTTGAATGTAAAATAAAATAATATGTATGTACTTTCAAAAATTGTAAATTACAACTTTAAATTATATACAACAAAAATTTGTAATAATCTCAAATTGGCGCATTTCTAGGACGGTAAAGTTTAGCGGTATATTTTTATATAATCTGTGGTCTAATAATTATAAGTTTTTATATATAAATTAATATTTGTTTTAGAAACAAAACAAATATTATTTTATTGTAAAATTCTCATTTTTTAAATAAAAGATTTTATTTGAAAATGTTTGTTGAAATTAGAAAAATTGCTTGAAGTGAAAAACAAGAACATTTCTCAGTTTGGTCGGAAGCGAAAAATATTTTATCAAAGAATCACACAAATAAATATATAAATTTCGTTATGCGTTCAACATGCAAGGAATACACCTCGCTAATTTATTTACGCAAAACGTCTTTGAACCAAAGTGAAAGTCAATAATATTATGAATGAAAAAGGGAAAGATACTTACAAATCGTAGAAATGTTGAGAATCAATAAACTCCCGATGAGGATCTGCGTGCCTGAAGTTTTAGTACTTCGCAATATTTTCAAGGACAAATGTTAATAACCTAGTCCAACTTCTCTATCTCCACTATTGCGATTGTACGACAAAAAAAAAGAACGACCATTTCGTCGTCCTCCACGCTTTAAACATTTCAATTAATTTATTATTGATAGCATTTTTGTCAGCATTTCCTAGTATTATAAATAAATTTACTATTGAAATTTCCCTGTAAGAACCGGATTTAATATGGGAATCGTGCAAATTGTGCTCAAGGTTAGCAAGCTGCATATACATATATAAGTAATCTGCTGATCATTAATTTAAGGCAACCGTTTGCGAATATTCGCGCGATATCGAAAGCTAATATTTATCTTTTCATTTAATTTCGATTTGCTGATAGTGGTTTTTACTTTAATTAATTTTAAGAATATTTTCATGCTGCATCTTTCTAGTAAATAAACATGAAAACTAATTTTGTACCATGAAGTGTTAACGATTCGATTGGGAACAGTACAAACTTAATGAAATTAGTTGCATAAAAGTAGCGTCGGTCTTCTCAATCGTACTATAATTATGCTAAAGAAAAAAAAACTATTTTACATGAATTTAAACACTTGGACTTTCTGATACTTCTAAAGATATAACACTAGGTTTACGAAACCCGTCAAATTGAGGGAGATCATATTTCGTGCTGAATTTTACAGTACTCATATATTAATTTTTAGTGAAGAATGTTATTTTGAATTGATGCAATAAGACAAGAATCTTTCTTCCCCCAGCTTCCCATTTCGAATAGAAATATGTTACAAACTTACTTTTCAAAATCTCTACCATTCAATAAATCGATAAATGTCCGTAAATCTAGTGTTAAAATTACGATAAGTAGTATACCTATTTTATACTGAGAACATAAACAGCTAATTTCAAGGATTTAATCTTTTTGATCGCCTGCTGAATTCAGCTTAGGAAAGCAATTGCTGAATTGAACAACTTTAAAAAAAACCAATAATAAGATGAAATGGAAGACAGGTTAATCAAATATATATACTTATAAATAATTTGAGTTTAACATCATTTATGGCAATGGGTGATTTATTTCGTTAATTCGAATTGTTTTAAAGCATTCGCTTTCCGCAGCTGATTATGCAATTCAGCCATTTGTTCTCAATAAGCTGCATAAAAGGCAATATAATTATAGAAAGTGAATTCGTGAAAATATTATTCTATCCGTAATCAATCGTTTCAAATTTCCTGAAATGACCAACAACATTTATATATAAATTGACATGCATAAATAAATACAACTTACAATCCTATAAAAACAAAAACATTCTTAGGCTGAAAAAATTGGACAGTTTATCGAAATTTTTTTTTTTAAAACGGAAGAAAATCAATGGACCGCAATTTAAATTAATAGAAGAAAAAGTGTAATAAAAACATTTTCTGCAATATTACAGTAAGTATCCCTTTAGTGTATTTTTAGTGAAATAGCATAAGAAATTCTATCCGATGATCACATTTAAATCGATGATAAAGCTATACAAATTCAACAACTCCAAGGCCGTTGGCGTTGATTGTATGTGATCACTGGTTGGGCTGACTGGCAAACAATAGGTATTTTGGTCGCACAGGTGTATAAAGCAATTACTTGCAAAATTAAACGAATTTCTACCTCATGAACTCAAACTGTGATTCCTCAGGCGAAGATGTTTCTCAGATTTTTATGGTGTAACATAATTGCCTGGAGCTCTGTTAATTGCATATGCGCATCCTTCGTCTATTCTTGGGTTGCAATTATGAAAGAATTGCAGCGTTTGATTTGACCGCGACGTGTATAGCGGTGCCAAGATTCAATAAATTTTAACAGTTGAAACGTCGTCAGATTTCTTTACTATTAGATTACAGCTACTTTGCAGTGTAGAGATGCAGAGGAATCACCCTGAAATGCACTGGGGAGCTCCAATTTTATGTTTACGACAGGCACTACAGCGTAAATAACTGCAATAATCATAAGAACTTATAGGAAGAGAAATAAAAAGCGAAACAATTTTGATTTATTTAAGTCACGACCTGCTAGCGACTGAATTTGGGTCGTAACTCTGTTCGTTTCAATTGTCTGAGGTAAATCGAAGGTTCGTTTCATAACCAGAACCAATGGGAATTAATAAAAAAATATGTTAAATTTGGTTCCTTCTCGTTACATAACAAGTTAATTAGACAACAGACCCGCTGCGCCTGGCCTAGCATAAAACCCAGAAGAAAAGGTACCTAGAGGCGCTGAGATTTTGCGATGCAGTCGCCTATAAACAGCACTACAGAACCGCGCCTGTTTTCGCATTCCTACTCCATTGTTGGTATTTTGTGAATACCGCCGTAAGCCCCATGGCCAGCAATTGGCTCACTCCGCAAATCCGCTGGAAGGAGCCCAGAAAATTGTGTTGCGCAACCTTTCGTGCTCTACCAGTCCCATTTATAAATTCATGATTTTTATGAAAACATGTGCAACACTTGTATGATGTCGTAGTAAACCTGGGTTTCATTGCATACAATTTATAGAAGAAAGCGATCACAAGCTGAGATGATAAGAAAATGATCTAAGCAGTTGAGCCAAGAGTTCAGGATCCCAAAACAATTCCATGCGCAGAGGAAATCACATATTTAAAATTCCCTGCAGGTGTTGCGTCTCATTTCTAAAGAAAATGAGTAAACAGGCGGGTAAATGACCAATGAAGCATTTCCGATCACGAATTTCTGATACTCGCCATGAGTGCGCACAACAAATATGAATGTTACCTGCCCGTCCAAGTCCACGATCCCGCGCAGGCTAAGTCAGTCCGCTGTTAAGAATTTATGCTCTTCCATCTTAAAAATTTGAAACTATTTGCGGCCGGATTAAATGCAAACAAGATTTGTCTTGGAAAATAGTAGAAAGGTTTTACCCACTCAATTAAAAGAGAGTGACAAAGTGTTTGTTTTTGGTCACGAAAATAGACATGAATTACGTAGCAACGTCCGAAGTATTAGAACTACATTGGACAAAGTCGGATATTGGTAACAAGGGCAAATGTGAAACTTCTTTCAGCTTATTATGCACCGAAGTTAATGAAATTAGAAAGTAGTTGCAATGTCTAAAAAGAGACTCGTAACGAGCATTACCTAATTATAAGTTATATGCATTCGAGGTGGAAGCCGCAAACATATTTTGCAATGTTCTTAAATTATTACATAATGGTCCTTAATTATAAATACTATGCAGCACAATCGAGCTATGTCATAATAATTTAGGAAAGGTGATATTTTGTTGTCACATAAATGCTAAAAACAGTGGAGTTAAGTGAGTGATTTTCAGTTGTAGTAATTTCCTCTTTTTTAAATTACAAGTTTCTGACATCAGCTTAAAAACTGAAACTGTGTATAAATCGTCACTTAAATTTTCAAATAACGTGACAATAAGGTTTTTATAGTTAATAAAAGGAATTAAAATTTTGGGCGAAATAAAAGGCAAAAGAGTACTTGATTTCAGGAAGCATCTACTTAAGAATTTGAAAAAGAAAACTGTAATAAAATAATAATTAATAATTAATAAAATAATAATTAATCTCACTATTTTTTTATAAATAACGAAAACCCATATGTAAATCTATGAAGTAATCCGAAACTAGAAATGGTATTATTGACCAAAATATCAGGCAGTTACAAAATTTGTAGTAAAACAAAAAAATAATTCAACCCGCCAAATAGTGGCTCATCAAAATTATCTGCAATGTCGCACTAGAAAAGTATTTGCTTGTGATTAGATAAGATGGAATTTTTCGTTAAACAAAGGAAATACGAATAAGTATATATTTTAAGGGCGGCTAAAAATCAAAATTTGGAAGAAAAAAAAGTCATTGGAAGAATTTATGATGCTATTTCCCTTTATGTCCATCCTCATGAATATGCATTTAAGATATTCTCCTTATCCCGGAAAACCCCTTCTATCTGATCAACGTTAATTAAACTAATTTCCGGCTCTAGTGACGATTGCTGAAGACACAGAGGAAGATTTTGGCATAGAACTGCAATATCTTGATATATTATGCGCTAGCTGATAAAGTGGGCCATTCGCTAAAGTTTTAGATGAAAGATGAATATCAAAGTTCAATAAAACAACCAATTAAGGTGGGTCGGCAGGAGAACTCGTTGCCGACACTAGTTTTGCAGAGGCCCCACTTTTCCGCGCATTTACTATTTATGAATTCCGAAATGAGACCAAGATTCCCAAAATGAAGCAGACAAAACCGAAACGAGCCCCACCGCGGAAAGGAGATCCAATGCCATTAGTGCTTTTATGTTACAATTGGTAATTCACACACATAAATTGTGTAAAGTGGCACTAATTTTATGCCAATTCTTAAGCTAGCTACTTACTCGCTGTTGACTATGTACAATTGAGTTAAGCCCACCAATTTAGTTTGTTTGAAAGGGAAAAATTTGATTAGAATGGGACTACTTTGCTGGTGGCTATTTCTTATCTTAAAAAGACCTTTCGACCTCTGCGGTCCCGTACTCTTGGTACGACGGAGTTTGCCCCAAGTGCCGGAGCCGACCAACTAGCTAAACAGAAATTTCTCAATTTATTCTTGGATAACAAAAGACTTCAAATTGCACAAGCTCTTGACCGATATCCCAACAAAGGAAGGCGAAAGATTACTTTTTTTATTCTTTATAAACTATGCATTAAACTTGAAAAAAGTTATAGTGAAGTTTATGTTTAGTATTAAAGTTGTTTATAAAATGAGGAAAGAACAATAAAAACGTGAGAATTTAATACCACCGGGCGAAGGTCGTTGGGAATTACGAAAAAATGGTAGTATCACCCATTAATGAAACAAAAATTTTTTTTTTTCGAATTAAACTACCTTCCAAAACTACAATATACATATCAAACAAATATGTGCAGAAATGTTTTTATGAATCCGTTTGAAAGACATAGAGTCTAATGTTGGAGGGTTTTTATATATGAATGTAGGATTCGCTGAGTTACAGGTTTATTGATAATTAATTAATTTAATCTACATATATCTCACCAACTTTTCAGGGGTTGTTACAATCCAAACTATTCTATTGATAATACTCCTATAATATAATTTTTTGCAGAGTATTGAAAATTTAAAATAGTTAAGAGACTATCAACGAATTTTATGAATTCTAAACCAAAGGCAAAATAACTATAAAATTTTTTAAATCTAAATTTGAAGTTTTTAGGAATCTGTAACTGAAATTAAAAAACGGAACCCTTATTGTTGCCCATCTATCTGTTCATAAAGATCCTTTTTCTCAGGAAGAGCTAAAGGTATCAAGCTGAAATTAATATTAAGTACTTAGGTTTACAGTCTTATAGTATTGTAAAATATAAAGAAATTGTTGTCTAATTATGTGCTTGTTTATACAGAGAAACATAGGGCTCAACTTGGAAGATGTTTTTATATCATCGGAATCGGCTCACTACATCAGAGGGTAGTGGTACTCGCAATTGTCGACTTCTTTTTTTATTATATTTCTATTACTGTCACTACCAATGGATTATAGTGGAAAGCAAATAAAGTTGAACGAATATCGATCTTTAAATTTAACAAATTATCCAAAAAACAATCGTATATTGGAGTATACGTTGCGAAAAGAAACTTCTGCAAATGTTTAACTCTTGTTATATGTTTCTTAGAGTATTCAATTCATTTCTGATATTCATTGAACAATTTTTATCTGGACGACAATCTATCGTCCAAAGAAATGTTTCAAATGATGTGCAAATTGTTTAAGTTTATTAATCGTAATTTGACCCCTTTCCCTATTTTTACACCTAGTTAAAAAAATAACCTTCGAAATTGATTCAGCGCCTATCCATCTTTTGCTAAATTATATTTTCTTTGATATTTTTCTGAAAACAAAGGAAATGTGATTTTGCCCGGCAGTGCTAATACCCTAATTGCTTAATTTGTATCCCGTTGTATCTTTCGCTTTTTACTTCTTATTATTACTCATGGTGCATCTATTACCAAATGTATCGACATGGTCCAAAATTTTCCACCTAATCGTTAGCCAGGCACCGCTGGAGTTTGCAAAGTGCGACTCTAAATGGATTTGGCTATAAAAGGTGATAGAGCAAGTTTGCCACTTTAGCCGTCTTACCAGTGGGACTCTTTTGCTTTTCTGAATCTTGCCCCTCGACGGCTTTCTCATGAAAACCTAGTTCGTCGTAAAAAACGTTATCCCATTTAATTAATCTTCGGAGTGTGTTTTTAAAAATTACGTGGGATTCCGGTTGTTTTTTTTCTTCTTGTTTTCTATTTTTATTCTTTACAAATTTTTGTTTGCGTTTTAAACTTAATAGATGCTTCCTATAAAAGGTAAAACTATTTGTCGAATTCATCAGGAAACTATTTCTTTAACGAACTTTAATTTCTCTTATAAAAGAAAGGCAAACGAAGTGGACGGAATCTTGATGCAACGCGGAAAACGTTGAGAGCATTGCGGGGGGACTCTTTATGATAATCAATCACTACATCAAGATCGTAGTAGTAACATCCTATGTAAAAAATTTAAATTAATCCAATTCCCACAACGGCCGCTGACTTGCATAGTCAACGTATTCACCGCGGCGCTACTTAATGAAAATAAGCCACCGACAGCGGCGATTTCTGTTTTGATGAGTCTAAATTACTACTTGATGCCTTGTTGTCGTCAATTTGAATAAGGCGACGTTCTACGGAGCAAGAAAATAATTCATGCTCAAATGTAAAATTTATTTGATTTTTTTATTTTTATTCTTAGTCACAATTCGCGCACATGTTTTTGTTTCTAGTTTCGAGAAGTACATAGAACTGGTTTAGAGAAACTTGCACGTTACGTAAATTATTTAAGCTTTTGCGCTTTTATTTTTCGTCAATGTTCATAAAAAAGAAAGAAAACTTATGTAGACGAAGTTGAAGATTTAAAAGTAAAACACATAAATATCCATTATTTTAGATTTACCAACAATTAGCTTTAATTTTTTTACTAGATTTTATTTGAGTTCGTCATATTGAAATTTCAAAAACATTTTTTATGTTATCTGAATAAATTATGAACACTTGTCGATACTTATAAATCATTAACCTCTCATTTTCGAGAAAAATGGCATTAAAAATCACAAAAGCAATTTTTTAAAAAGAAGCATAAAATAAAAGTTTAGACAAATCTAAAAAAAATAAAAATAAATAAAATAAAAAGATTGAAACGTGTCTCATTTAAAAGTCGGGATTCTGATTTCGAAATTTGAAAAGCTAAACTACATCTTAGTATTACCACCATAAATGTGTTTGTAACAGCTAAATTTAAGCTATAATTTTAAATCACTTTATCAACTCCTGGGACAATCCATAATTGTTTTTTATAATTTTTCATAAATGGTCAAAATATGGTTTCTTGTGTCTTTATATTCCAATTTTTTTCAAAAATAGGAACTGATCCAACATTATAATTTAGAAATTAAACTTTACGCAAAAATCCTATAGAAATAATTTGCTACTTGTTCTGCAATAAATTTACTTTTGATCTGTGCTATCCAAAGGCTAACCAAAGGGCATTGAATAAAAGTTATCGGTCGCCTGTAAAGATTTTTGTGGAAACAAATTTCTTTATTTATTTTATAAATATAAGTTAGTAAAATTCCAAGAACTTAATAAACCGTGATTCTTATTTCTAAATCTAATGTTTTTCTCGTTTCCTACAATCCTAAGTAAATAGATCTTAAATACTGGAATTTCGGCTAGCAAGATTTTAATAACTACAATTTGAGGATAAACTTTCTTTTTGCACAAGAATCCGAATTCGTAGCCGCAGCTAACTATTTGTAGTCTTGCTACAGATTTCAAATTATAGTCCAGAATAATTGACTATGGATAAAATATAATAATAACAAATGTTCACACAAACGTATTGGAAGCTTCAAGACTGTTTTGTGCGAAAATGGGTCACAAATTAAAGCTCTCTACCACTCCCTGAATATTTCTTGAAAATCCGCACTCGAAATTTCGTTTAAGACCCATTTTTGCAGAAATTTTGTCTCCTTCCTGCTTGTACCATTTGATTTTTTTCTTGTAGAGAATTTAAAAAAATTCCTAATTTTGAATGTCGTAGCAAATTAATCTTAAATATTTTTCGCATACATCACTAACTCATCAATTTGACACAAAATTTTCCTTATCCGTATAGGGTAAACTACAGAAGTTGTGTTGTAACGCAACAGGAACGAATTCTCAACCCACCCTAAATCTTCGGATTTGCATACGAAATGGAAGGCATACTAGACAGTGAGTTCGATTGCAAAGTAAAAAGGAGCTCTTCAAATGAGGATGACTCGATGGACCTGCAATTTTTTGATGACCAACAATCGCACTACTCCGAAGACTCAAAGCACAATTTGAATAAAGGTGACGATGATGACCACCATATTAAGAGTGACTTTAACTCATATGACCTGGATTCGAAATCGATAGACCTGCAGTCACAGAAGGACAGGGACTATTTAAAAAGGAAAGAACTTAAGAGCAAGAAGGAACTCGAGGAAGAGGAGCGTGAGAAAATGCAAGTGCTCGTTTCAAATTTCACCGAAGAGCAGCTGGACAGGTATGAAATGTATCGGCGAGCGGCTTTTCCCAAGGCGGCTATAAAGCGCCTTATGCAAACGATCACAGGATGCTCGGTCTCCCAAAATGTGGTCATAGCAATGGCCGGGATAGCCAAGGTTTTTGTTGGCGAAGTTGTTGAAGAAGCTCTGGACGTCATGGAACAGTCGGGGGAGTCAGGAGCTCTGCAACCAAAGCACTTGCGGGAGGCTGTAAGAAAATTAAGAAGTACTGGACAATTTCCTATCGGCAAAAGAAATAAGCATTTTTTTCGAATGAACTAATTTTAAAGAAGGTGTTAAAATAATTGTAATTGCCACCACTACTCTAAAATAAAAAAATAAATATTACCAGTAAATCACATCAAAAAGCTCTTTGTGAACTTAATAATAGCACTGTTTACAGTTACACAATTATCTATTATTTTATATATACTGGGTGTGTTCAAAAAATAACGAGAATTTTCGGTTTTTGAAAAGAATTTTATTTATTCGTGTATATCAATGTTATCCCCTTCAAAATATTCCCCATTAGATCTTGTGAACTTATACCAGCGTTTTTCCAATCCCCGAAACCTTGTGGAACTTTTTCTTTGGAATAGCATTTAGTTCCCTCCGCGAGACGCTTTTAATCTCTTCTATGCTTACGAAACGACGACCTTTAAGATTCCCTTTTTTGTTTTTTTTTTTTTTGGAACAGATAAAAGTCGAACTGAGCTATGTCTAGCGATTATGGATGCTAGGCCATTATTACAGCGTTGTTTTTGGCCAAATATTCTCAAGCAAGTAAAGGAGTATGAGCAGATGCATTAACGTGGTGCAAAAACCTTTAAATTGTTTCACCACAAAATAATAGACGATTGTACCAAAATACATATAGCCTTTTTGATAGCTGACAGCAAACTAAACATCCGGTTTGACTAACAATGTACAGATACTTTTCAGACCAACACAACAACGAAAAAAATTCACGAATTGGAATAACACAACCCGTGAAATTACAAAATCACTGTTACGTTTTGAACATACCTCGAACATTTCAAAACCGATAAACCATAAGTACATTAAATTTTAATAATAAAGTGTTGTAAATCTCTCTCTGGCTATAAAATCTTTGCTTGTATCAATTTTTTATAGAGTTGTTTGTGCTTATTATGTCATGACATTGTCTTGTTGCATTAAATTATCCTCTGGATCTCGTATTAAATATGCAAGGAGGTTTTTCCTAAGCACTACTTGATACTACGTTTCCAATGATTAATAAATACTACACCATAAAGAACCTCTCTCTCTAAAATTGCTTTTTTTCCGCATATTTCTCCAGTATCCAAAAAAATCATCAGTGGACCGCCAAGGTGGAATTTTTGGTTCATTTGAAAAAAATAACTACTTGATGAAATTGTTCATTATTTAATTAAACATTACAAATAATTTATAGGTATACAATATGTGGTCGAGGAAGTAATGAAACTTTAAAGTAGATTTTCTTTGTAGCCATAAGTCTCAGTGAATAACAATTATTTTATTTTGTATTTAATTAATTATTATGACTAGGAATAATCATAAGCAAAGGTAGCAGTACCAGGAGGGAACAGCAAAAGAACTTAAAATTGTAATGTCGAATTCGGTTTCGGAGTTCAATGTTTATCGGAGATCCCACAAAATCAGAATCTCGTCTAGTTGACCAACTTTATAGACATCTGCTTAGTACAAGCCAATGGATGTACTCCAATTAATATTTTAAGAACTTTAGAAATTCAGATACTAACCAAATTTCAGGGAATAAATGTTTTTTAATATACAGGCTCAAGTTTTTTGCTTTATGATTCCCGTAATTAAAAATTGCTAAACGATGAGAGATAGCGAATATCGTTTAATTTTAATTTGATGATGTGATAAGCGTTTTTTTGGTAGCACTCCTAATGGTAATTACATCGCTATTGTATATAAAACAAAAAGATTTGGGTAACGATAAAATGACGAATAGCACTATGAAGTAATCGTTCACGCAAAATGCGAAGCGGCCAAGGAGAAAATTGTCAAGCATTTTTTAAGGAAATTGCATTATTCAATGTTACACTGAGCAGCATCAGTTTATTTTCACTGTGCTGCGGTATTCGGGTAGCATAGTTTTCTTTCGCAATTTTTTATAGTAGGAAAAGTAAAAAATTGAAAATTATTAGTCGACTCTGAGTTGGGGAGAAAACATTTATGAACTGAAAGAATTACCACTGATACGGTTCAAAGCGCGTTTAAAAAAATGTAAAGCCAATTTATGCTCTGATCTAAATTAATACCTTCACACTGTTTCTTATTTAGGTCGAAAGTGACTAGTCGATCTTAGTCTGTTGTTGTTTTCTTTTGTTATATCTATCTTTTTAAAAAGTTCGATTTTTGTTTTTAAATTCCGTAGTAACGAACCCTTTAGAACTTGTGCGCGTCCTTTGATTTAATAAAATTTATAAATTTTTAAAAAAAAAAATATATTAGTACGTCATAATTTGGAGACATTAACTTTTCTAAAATCAGAGTTCAGATATTCGGCTATTACATGGAAATACGAAACGTTTAAAACTCCTACGAGCTATTAATCGATTATTCTTAAATTTCTACCATCTCTAGATTTTGCACTTTAATTATATTTTATTACTATAGCTGAGAATATAAACTTTGATTTAAGCTTTGTTTAGGTTCTTCTGACTATCCATGATTTTTTAACAATTTTTTAAAAATGACCAAAATACTTGTTTTCTCACTTGTTGACATTTCCAAGTTCGGTTTCGTATTTGCCACCCAAAAAAAAAACCATATAAAGCAATTATTGAAACTAAAACAGGTTTTCATTAGCCTAATTTTTCAGAATTGTGTTATTGAAGAAATAAGAAAATCTTTTTGGCCCGTTCAACAGAGCCTTCCACATGGTAAGCAGGAACCCAAAATTTAAATTTGAATAAATAAAATAAATAAATTGGTCACTGCAGTGTATCCAGCTGGTCTGACTTCAGCTTTATTGCTCTTGCCCTTCATTCGATATCTGAAATTATTTTACTCTGTATCATTACGACTTTTTCACGAATTTCCAAAAGAAATGTTTCTATTTCCGTTTAAAATTATTGTAAAAAAAATGGATGAAGAAGCTCAAGAAAAAAGATATTGTCACCAAAATTCGTGAATGTTATCTGTGTGACCGTGGGCTTATTTAATCAACCGCGTTAACATCCAAAACGAACGATAGCAAAGAAACCCATGGTCACTTTAGTCGAACGTCTTGAAATTAAAAAGTCGACTATTCGAATTGATCACGGTAAATTTGTCGTCTTTGGCGATAGTCGCTTTGAGTTGACCGTCACGAATTTCGATGCAATTAAGAAATTTTCGCACTTCAGTCATACGTGAAGGCATGTAATGGTGTTTAATCACTTTTATTATAAAACCTGTCTCCACGGTGTCTTGCTCATCAAATGTGACCAAATGTTTGCACTTTTTGGGGTTTTGTGTCGATACACCAATCTTTGGTGACGAATTTTGCAATTATGCTTTTCATCGATTTATAGATTTCATGGGAGAAACTACCTTAGAATTTCCTTCGAGTTTAATTTTTGTCTGTGAAATACATGAAATTTAAATTGAATATATCGCCATAACGTTATGGTTTCTTTCAGTATGATCACCATTAAAAATTTCATGTAAATTTGTAAAATTTAGAGGGGAAACAATTAACTTTCTTATTCTACTCTTCAATATCGTTATATCAAAGCGGATGACAATGAAACAGCTTGTTTACAATTTCAGCATTTTTATTAAGAGGGTTATTGGAAAAATCTTCAACTTGTGATATTATTTCTCATATTTTCAATGAATTTTGAAATCAGTTAAGAACCGATTTGAGTTTAGGGTATTAAAAATGGTAATAGAAATGTATACAAAATTTATTTTTCTATGTAAACTTCCACTACTTTCCTTTAAATTTAGAAAAACCAATAGCTCTCACTGATAAAACTGCGACGATCAACTTGAGAGTAAGAACGCTAATATTTGATATTTCGATTCTTCAAAATCTTTCTTGTCCTGTTGTGTATGTACCACCCGTGGTACAAGATGCTCCAATGGGACAATCCTCTATGTACCACTATTAGTACATGCCGGCAGGAACGTGTTAACCCAATGAATAAATATTCACCATCTTTGGCATCGAAATGCTCGTCTACTATCGCCTTCATTTCTTCGTATGTGTGTATGATAGACACGCCTTGCAGCTCGCGCAGTGTGTACAGGCTCATTATTCTGCAAAAGCAGGACTCTTCGTACAATGATTCAGATATGGTAAAAACAGTTCAATTAATAAAAGTGTAATGGTGCTAATAACATGACATCAGCATTTATGCTACTGAGAATATTCGCAATTAGTGACATGCAGCGCGAGGCATTGGTGACACTTAAAGGTTACTTAAAATTTTCCAGTCACTCGTAATATAAAACGACAAATGTTGAGAGTTTTAATTAAAATTTGAGATATTTTAAAATCATTCCTAGTTTCAAGAGTTAGAGATATACCATATGAGCATCTTTTATTATAATTTCAGCTGAAACTATGTTCATTTGTGTTCTTAAATTTTAACATTTGGAGAAATCAAAAAAAGTCAAAAAAAGTATAGTGAGAATAGCGTAATTATAGTGTTTACACTTTCAATTCAATCTATTCCTCTTTTTACAAATCTACTTAAATAAATATTTTATTTAAAAAAACACGTAACGTAATTCATCATATTGGTAATTAGAATAATTTATACAAGGTGGCGCAAAATTAATCACTCTATCGGAAGATGTTATAATTATTGCAAATGACGTCGTACGTCAATCATATTTGACATTTGTGAACTACACAGCTGCAGAATACAAACAGACAAGCAATGGAGCTGTACACCGCAAGAGCGTGAAATAATTGGGTCCATTTTTTTGACTAATAATCGTTCGGTGGTCTTACCGCAGCGACGATGCGCATATCCATTTAAGCGATTACGTCAATAAACAAAATCTCCGTTTTTGGGGCACTGAAAATCCGCGTGTCATACACGAAGAGCCGTTACATCCACTCAAAGCCACTTTGTGGTGCGGTGTTCACGCGGGAGGAGTAATTGGGCCGTATTTTTTTGAGGACACCATTGGCAATACGGAAACTGTTACTGGCGAACGCTGTAGGGCCATGATAAACGACTTCTTACTGCCGAAATTGGAGGAGCGGGGCTTGGCGAACACGTGGCTTCAACAAGACGGTGCAACCGCACACACAGCACGAGCCACAATGGATTTTGTGAAGGAAGCGCTTCCTGGTCGCGTAATCTCCAGCTTTCGCAATTTGGCACGGCCAGCCAGATCGCCCGATTTAACCGCTCCAGACTTCTTTCTTTGGGGCTACTTGAAGTTGTGGGTTAATGCCAACAAGGCTCAGACAATCGTAGCCCTTAAAGAGAATATTCGACAGGAATGCGAACAGTTATCACCGGAAATCTTGCGGAAAGTCATGGAAAATGCGATAAAACGGGCACAAATGTGTACCAACACTGGTGGCAGCCATTTGACGGATATCATCTTTTCCAGTTAACAGAAAAAATTGTAAAGGTCCAAAGATAAAGATTTCCATCACTCAAAATATTTTTTTTTTATTTAGTAAAAAGTTATTCAAAAACAAAATTGAATGATTAATTTTTGCCACCTTCTATAATATAGTTAGAAGACCTAAATAATATGTCCAAAAAAACACTATCAACAATTGTCATTTAAATTGTTTTCGAGAAAAATTTTATGGAAAGCTGTGAGAAATTATGAATCAGAAATATTACTGAAATGCCACCTATTTATTTAAAACTTTGTTTAAAAACTTTTATTGAAATTATTAAAGACGTTTGCGGAATTTCTTAAAAATAAAATATTGGAAACATTTTTAATTTAAGGTTTTTAAAAATTTTGCAACGAAATTTTAAATATGCTCTTGGTTGTATATTCACCAATTTTTATCCCAGTGAGGACACCTCAAATTCAATCTGTTCCACTTTTATAATACCAGTACCTTTTTGTAATAAGATGTTTAATTTGTTAATACCTAGTTTACATTGAGTTTATACATTTTTTTTAAATAAAATAATTAAGTAGATCTGAATACTGTAAATTTATATATCCATCAGCCCCAGTACTATCGAAATCGGCAAGAAAAAAATGGTAAATAAAATTTTACGGGTTGTTTATATCATGTTAATAATAATAGGAGTTAGTAAAAACAATTTAATTAAATATTACCGAAGTTGCGATACTACATCAATTTTTCACTTTTTGTATTATGTAGGCTTATACGTAATTCGATTTCAAGCGAAAACGAAATCTTTAGTGTCATTTAAATTTAATTAACAGACCTTTTTTTTGTAGATTACACTTGAAATGTTGCTTTCATTCGACATCGTCTACGTGAATTGGTCACAGTTTCTTATTAGAAATTGAAATTTGAAAATCATCAATTTAATATTTCTACGCTATCTGATTTTTTTCTCATAATTTCATCTCGATGCTAAAAAGTTCACAGACTATTTGTTGTGGGATGCATTTCAAAATAACTTTCACCAATTGCAGTGAATACCTTAAATTCCATTTCTCTAAATTCAGTTAAATGCACGAAGCTTCTTGTTGATGGCGTGGTAAAGCTGAAAAACGTTAATTCAATTTTTGAATAAAAGGAAAAGCGAGTTGATCGCATTTGGTCTGTAATGCACCCACTGGTGCACCGGTTTCACATTTCTGAAAAGTCCAAGGTGCTCAGTTTAGTCTACCAGAAGGTTACACCCGAGAAAAATTGCATAGGCCAGAAACGATTCCGAACGTGCCCCAAAGTAATTGAATTCGTGAGTGGTGAACATTTTGCACCAGTTCGTGCCTAAAGTGATCGTTAAGCCCCACTTGTAGAGCAGCTGGAGCACTAAATCCACCCGTGATAACTTCTTAATCACGTCGGATGGGGGAACACCTAACCTCGTGACATGGAGCGCCTCACTTTCACGCAGTCCGTGTCATTTGTTTACCCAACGTCGTGCTTATAGATGTTATTATGAAACTAAATAAACAATTGGACGGTGCGGCGCGGCGACAATTAATGTAAATATTTTCATGTTTCTCTGACCACTAAAATTCTGCTGCTCGTTGAGACCTTAAGGCGATCTCGACTGGCTCTTACTAGTTTCAGATTTTTTACTTCGACTACTCTTATCGAATTTAACCAGCGAAACCCAGTGCTATGACTCACTCTCTTCGTGCTATTCAAAAGTAAAAGTTTCACTTTTTTCTGTGAAGAATTCAGTCGACTGCTGAGCAGATTCGATTCTTTAAATTTTCGCTTCAGTCTCGGTTTGCGAATTTAAGTGCCTCATTGTATCTCGGACCTCCGTGGTTACGCCTGAGGTCTGAAGCCCGAGGTAGTATTTTGGTGAAATAAAGGTACCTATATAATTTATTAAGAAGAAGTTAAACAAAAGTGTACAAAAATTTTTAGTATAAAGTTTGTTGTGATAGAAGTTTCTCTTACTAAAACCCGGTTTAAAGTATTCTTAAGCTAAGATCATACTCATATAACTCAATAATTAATCTCAAGGTTTATTCAAACCAGTTCATTCTTGGCTGAAACCTAAGTTAAACTAAGCGTCTGATTTCAAGTCTTCCGTGGTCAAAATTTCAAGACTGACTAAACATCCGGACTTTCGTTAAATGAATTTTCTCAAAAATGATGCCTAATTTTATGGGAGAACGCGAGTAAATTTTGTTTAACATACAAAAAAATAACAGCCGTAAGATAAATATATAAAATAAAATAATACTTAAAATCTCTACACATTCGAGTTGAGAAGTATGTTAACCCTGGGACTCCCCAAACTCACGGTAATTTTAAAAACTTGTTTCAGAAATTCTTTTTATGTTAATTTACTTGACAGAATCATCAAGTAAAAATTAATAATCTAAAAAACTTATAAACGAAAACAATTGCTATATAAAACTGCTTTAATTAGTTGACGATTCATTTTTCGCAAAGATATTTTTCTTGAAAGCACCCATAAAATAATAAGCTGATAAATATTGCAAGAAGTTTTATTTTCACGAATCGGCGATTTTAATTCAGCTTAAGAAAACAATAGCTGAATTGAGCAGTCGACTGCAGAAGCTGAATTCATGAATCAAAAAAAAAAACACTAAGATTATATACGAATATGAATATATTTTTGTAAACGCTATAATTTGCTCCAATTTGAATTTAAAAAAAAATTTTTTTTTTCAGGTGAAAATGGGTACGTGGAGCTCAAAACCCAAACATCGTTAGTAGCTCGTGGAGACTGCAATAAATAAAAATAAATTAGTGGGTATTAGAAAAATAGGAAATTGTGTACAATGCAGCAACATATTTGGAAAATAAGGAACCAACTACTCATTCCATTTGTGCTGCTAGAACTGCTTGCAATCATAACATCGACTGGTGCAAATGTAATTCGCAAAGAATTTACTGCCGTAGAGCCGACCACCGAAGAAAGTGTTGAATCCACAACATTACAACAAACAACTTTACCGATCAAAACAAGTACTTCTTCAGCAATTGCCAAAATAACTAGCAATGATATTTTGCGCCAAAATCAAAGATCCCCAGAATCTACAACTCTATTTGAAATTCAGACAACGGAAGAAAATGTAGAAATTTTTAAAGCAGCTCAAATAGCAATAAAATTATCAGATGCAGGCGATAGTAAAATTACCACAAAATCTCCAAATGAGGAGACAACAGATTCAACTGCTAAAATTCCTACAACCAAAGAAAATGCCAACTCGGGAGGTGATAAGGAAAACCGAGAGATTTCCTCCGATAAGGTAGCTACGACCGATGTTGCAACGGAAGGTGTTCCGATAACGACCGAGTCACAGGAATTTAATGTTCGTACCAGGTGAGCATTTTTCCTTCAAGTATCATCTAAAGTTATGGTAATGGTGTTAAATTTGATAAAGGCAAGGCATAGTGCCGATTGCGTTGCTTTTAACATTTATCTTATAAATTTATTGGAAATAATAAATCCGTTTAATACGTACAATTTACTTTTCTGGACTTTCCGAGGAATTAAGATATTCATTGGTTTTAGAAAACATTCCTCACATTTATGCGAAGTAAACGAATCGTAGACTATAAATAAAATAATTCACTGTCCGCAGTCGTCTACGGAATTCAGCTTAACAAAAGTAATTGCTGAATTACCCATTAGTCAATTTGTCACTATTGTTCGTTCGACTATTGAAAACATGGCCCTTTTTTAATTATTTTAATATTTACAGGGTTACCCCAGATGATTTTACTACTAAACGAATAGATGAAACTAACCAGGCCTATACAAATGATTCCATCCTATTAGATGCTCAAGGTATTGAGAAACATACAACTGATTTAAGCCAAGAAACGACTGATGAACCAACCGGCAGTCCTCAGTTAACGTCAATCCGTTCAGCGAACTCTGCAACCGGATCACCGACTTCAACAACAAATTTAACGTCTTCAACGACTCGATCAACATCAAAATCATCAGAGAACGTCCCTGAAATAACTACAGATCATACTTTTGTAAATAATAAATTAAGTGCAGTTACAGAGGGTGACAAAAATGGCAGTGTAACTCCCAATGAAGTTGCAATTGAAGGTGTAAGCTACGATATAACAACAAATGAGATAAGAAACCTTTCCACTATTAGGACCACTGAAAAGCGTCCGAAACAAATGAAAAATATGACTCTCCCGGATTCACCAGAAGTATGGGCACTGGCTGGAATGAGGAAGAGTGAAAAGACCAAAGATAAAGATCAAAAGTTTGTCAATATAACAGATGAAAATGCTCTAGAAAGTGCGACTAGTACAGCAGCTACAAAATTACTTATTGATTGGACAAAAATCATGAACGAGGTTGAATTGAATAGAAATCATGCTCAGAGCAGCCCTAACTCCATAGAAAATACTCTAGAAAGTAGTGTTAATAAGCCAGATGCGTCTGAACCAAAATTGCAATTACAGAAAATAGAGAAAGATAATAATATTAACTCGACTTCAACTGTTGCATCTATTAGTACGGAAAATCCTCCAACATCGAAACCAATTTCAGCAACAACAAAGGCTACTTTTGTAGAAGCTACGCCATCCATTGAAAAAAATCAAGTTGAGTATATTGCGATGGAGCACAGCAAAGACAACAAGATTAAGAAGACGGATAGTATAATCAGTGAGGGTGGAAGTACGAGGATAAATACAACTATTCCACCCCTAACAACTGCAGTAATAAATATTCTCAAGAAAATCACCTCAACAACACCTCTCAGTACAAGGCAAACTATTGGCGTCCTAACAGAGAAATCACTTCATCTTGATAATGTAGAGACAATCAAGCATTTTTCAACTTCTAGCCAACTAGCAAATTTAATTGATAGCTCCTCAGTAACTACCTCTATACCAAGACAGAAATCAATCGATGAGACAACGCTGACAACTATTCAGCCCTCATCTAAAGTGGACGGGTTTCTGAACGAGGCGACTACAGTACCGAAGACATTAGTAACTACGGATAGCTCACCAGAAGTTATTTCAAGTACTAATGAATCCTCGATCACTTCAACCGATTATTCAACTTCAACAGAGATTTTTTCGGATATATCGAGCAGCATTTCATCGAATTTTGCAGAAGTTACATCAGAATCGAGCACTACAGAAGTCAATGATACTTTTAGTTCAGCGACTTCGGATTTCTCTGTAACTTCGACTACAATTAGTACGCAACTTAGGCCCACGCTTGGAAATGATATTAGAACGTCCCCCGCATCGGAGGATTACGATAGCGGGGCCTCGTCGAGTGAAGCACCGGTATCAACGACACGAGCCGATCCGACCTCAGAACAACCCACTGAAAATAATGTGATCGACAGAATCACAGAAGACACAACAATTGGACTCGACCAGTTCACATCTGAAACGAGCAAGATGAGCACGACCACCTTCATTTCATCTCCGGGCAGCTTTGATGATTCACTGAAATCAATTAATGTAACTGAGGAAATATCGACAACAACTACCGTCTTTCAAAATACGGCTGGTGGAGATCAGGAGCTCTACAGTGAGACACCGAAAAATATTATCATCCCTAAAATATCCACAACAACAACAGCAAAAGCAGATGTTGAATTAGCCACATCAACTACAGAAACTCCAGAGATTAGCGGCCCCATTCCTTCTGAAAACAATAACGTGCCCAGCGATACTGATTACAACGTGATAATAGCAATTTCTGTGAGTGTCGTTGGCATCCTAGCTCTTATCCTTCTGGTCGGTTTTCTGTACGTGATGAGGAAGCGCCAAAAAAATCTTACGTATGGTCAACGGTGTCGTCCAGTGAGTTTGGATGCTTACAGCCTGGACAACGTCTCTATCTACAACAGTGTAAGACGTAAGGGGGCACTTAGGGCTTCGAAGAGATCTTATGGAAATGTCGCTTTTGATGATCCATCGCTGAAGCACAATGCCCTGGGTATTCACGATCTAGCAAAATTCGTTGATAGGAAGACAACCATCCATGAAGAATTCAAAGATGTACCCCAAATAACTACGAGACCTGACGAGGTACCCCCAGGCTGTGAAGATAAAAATAGGTAAGTAAATGTGATTTATATGCATACTACTGTATATTTTGTTATAGTTGATCTCTTTGTTAAGATAATTTTTAAGTGATTTTAACATTCGAAATAAAATGTTTTGTGATTCACGATCCTTGATTAACATATAATAAAAATAAAAACTATGATTTGTGTAACATTTTATATACATAGTTTACTGTAGTGATGGTGGTTTTGTGTTTACTTATTTATTTTTCATAAAACTATCCTCTAAGTTATCACTTTGAAAGATTTTTAAACCGAGATTTTTTCAAAATAAAGATATGATTTTTGTCCATTCAAGGCGAGTTTACATAAAGATAACTTCCAGGTTCCACTTGTGCTAAAATTGGTTAACATTGGCTTACGAAAAGTTAGATTAGATTGCTGCTTTGCAGTAGCCGTGGCGGTTTAATATTTAAATGTAGTTGTGCGCAAAAATTTAATATCACCCCTAATCATTCTATAAATTTAGATTAGAATCGTTAATGTATCAGGATCGCTTTCGTTAATAATTTCCTTTATTTTAAATCGATATATTGATATTGAGTTGTTTAAGATGCAATTTTAAATTATAGACTTTAACGGCAAATTGCTCCAAGTATAGTTTTTCTTTTTTAATGACTTGTGTTTGTTAAGTTTAGGGGAGAAAAGGAAATTAAGAGAACTTTGAACAAAAGTGTGATAGCTGGTTTTATTGAAATGGTAAAATGTACCATAGTATCTAATAACATGTTATTATTCAAATTAAAAACACTACCTACATGTATGCAATTAGCTAGTGTTGCTTTTGTTATTTTATACGACAAATGTTCATTGTACTGCACAGGTATAAAAAGATAAGGTATTATTCAAATAATAACTCATATTATAATGATAAATTTTGTTCACCAAGCTGGACACTAGGACTAAAACAGATATAGTAATATTTCAAAAATATATATATATTTTTCTTTTTTATGGAAGCTGGGAAATGCTGCCTTATTTTAGAACATTTCTAATCTTAATAGTAGTAGTCCCCAAACGCAAATGCCGCGCTCTAAAGTTAGACTCATTGTTTTCTTAAAAGCGAGTATAAATGAAGACTAAAAAGCGTTCGATTTTTATAGTTTCATAGCAGAGTAGCCTAATTGTTGAAGTAGTTTAGTTTATTTGCTAACTAAACATTTTTCGAATTTTGTTCACCAAAAAATTCACCAGTATTTATTTAGTATTTAATTTTGCTGTTATTTTTAGGTATGCAAATGTGATACCTTTACCAGAGACCAGAGTGATATTACAGCAAATAAATGGAGACGAAAGAACCGAATACATTAATGCCAATTTCGTTCGAGTATTTTTTATCTATTTAAAAATCTAGTCTTCAGTTAGTTAATTTATTTATTTTTACAGGGTCCCAAAGATCCACCGAATTATTACATCGCTTGCCAGGCTCCTCTAGAGAGTACTGTAGCAGACTTTTGGAGGATGCTTTGGGAGCAAAATTCTCGAGTCGTTATAATGGCAACCGATTTGGTCGAGAACGGAAAAGAGAAATGCGTTGAATATTTACCGCCGTCCATAACGATAGACAATCACGTAGTATTCGGTGATTTCCAGATAACTCTTAAAAATCGTGAAGTAAAAGAAAAATATGCTGTATCAACGCTCCATGTAAAAAATAACATCACCAACACTTGGCGAGAGATAAATCATTTCTGGTACCAATGGCCCGAATCGGGGGTACCTGGAGACGAAGCTGGCGTAATCGCAATGCTGCTGGAAGCACGAAGCTGCTTAAAGATGCCCTCTCAGGAGCAGATTGATGAAGAAGAACCTAAAATTAATGGAAATGGAAACCTTTCTGAGTCAAATGGGAACGTCGATAAAACTAAATTACATTCAAAATCACAAGGGTACTCGGCGTAAACTTTCATGAGTATGCCTAACTTCATTTATTTCGCCTTTTCTTTTAGACCCTTGACCGTCCATTGTTCACCTGGAACTGGACGCACAGGGACAATAATTGCCTGTGACATCGCTCTTAGAAGTCTTGAAACACCGAAGCGTTCTGTCGATATACCACAAATTGTCTACTACGTCCGCCGGGGCAGAGCTAGTGCCGTCCAGACTAAGGAGCAATACGAATTCATCTATAGAGTAGCCCACATGTATGCCACCAAAATATCTGGACCGGTCGCCGAGACCTAAATTTTTTCATCTAACTTTTATTGGTGTATCGGCGTCAGGAGTCCAGGAAAATGTTTACATTTCGAACGCGGTTTTGACTGCGTCAATTTTTCAGAATTGCACTCCTATGATATTCCTTTGTTATGTTGAAATTAATCCTATTGTGATATTTATTGCTAATGTTAAGGATTTACTGTAAAAAGCTATCAGCACACTTGTATTATATATACTTAACATAGGCGAATTGTATTAAACTATTTTTATGGACAGTAAATAAATATTTTGTACCAAATTCACCTCAGACCAGATTATATTTAAAGTACCTCAATATATCTTCACATTTTTATTATTACACAACATTTTCAATATGTTCCTTAATTAGGATTTGTGAGAGAAATCTATACTTTAATATAATTTTTGCCTTATTATCTAGTAATCCCGATATTTGACACCTCCTTCAAAAACAAACTTAAAATTTTAAAAAAAGAAGTTGCAACAAACTTCCGACACGGTTATTATATTAATTAAAAATTTAAAAAAAAAAAACAAAAAAATTAAATAAATGGAAGCAGCATTAAATTCGTCAAAATGCTAAGTAATAATTCAGGAGCCAATAACAGTCGATTGGTGCAGGTAACAGAGCAAATATTCGATCCCCTTCGGGGTAAGTAGCAGTGGTGTTCTGTCCACAGGAGCTTAAGAGCTCATCAACTTCTCCCTCACAGTTCCTATCGTAATTGGAAATGAGGTCTATGTGGTGTCCCAGCAGGATGTTCGTAACATAGTCGACACGCGATTGATATCATGGGAGAAATTGCAAGGGAATAATTCCGACAAGAGCTCCGCTCAAGGAGTCTTACTTTGCAGAGAAGCATTGCAGGATTTCATTAACTACATTTTACAATTTGAACAGTTTGGTCAATTGAAACCGAATTTTGTACAGCCGTCACAAGCCATGAATATTCTCAATTCACTTGGTCTAAATGTTGCGTGTGGTGGGTACGTAATGAAATGGATTTACTAGGAAATGTATCAAAATTGCCTTAAATTTTAAAAGTAACACAATTTCTTAAATTTTTGGTAAACTAGTCTTACTAGATAATTGGGAAGTTTTAAAAAACCCTCCAATGTCCTGCTTAAATAAGTAGCAATTCAATAAGTCATTAATTGTTGTACTTTTCCCTTTAGCAGTTTTGATACACATTATAATGCATCCGATTATTTTATTCATATTTTTAGTCACCCAAATCAAGTTGTAGCTCCGATTCAAACTCAATTAGACTGGGAAATGCGAAGTGTTGAGAAAAATTCACCTGTATTCTTTTTAATCCAATGCATTAATATACATTATTGATTGTAATTTTCCTATAGAATCAATTCTGTTATTGCAAAACAACGTCCACGTCTGATCTCAAGAAAGTTAATTTTTGTATACCAAAAAATTCAGAGTTTCATCCTTGTCCAAGATTCAAGAGCAGAGGAGTGAACATCACTGAGGATGAGTTTATTGAGGAATGCTCAGCTGAACCCAGTGCGCACGAGCAGCTAAAACAGAAGAAAATATCGCAATCACCTTAGAAAAATTTATTTAAATTAATACAACCATTTTAATGAGTGTAAAAAAAATGTTGCTGTGGATTATGAGGTTTTTTTCCTACTACATCATAAGTATAGAACGATCCGACTGTTTATAAAATTAAAAATTATAATTGGGACATAAAATTTCAAGAACATCTTCCTAAATAGAATTAAATTTTTAATAGTAAGCCAATTAGAGATTCCTCAATTTTATTGAAAAACTAGTGATTTTAAAAATAATTTATCATTTGAAAAACGTTCTGTGTCTCAGAGCCCCTTAACTACAAAATCTGAAGGGGCTCTTTATACTGGGCCTTATCGGGAGAGTCTATTATGAATCTACTTAAATCTATAAGTTTGTACCATGAGAATCGATTTTCGTTGAAATTTTTCTAATTTGTGGACTTATTAAGTCTACCGATATTTTGTGTAGGACTTTGAATTAAATTGTGGAAAGATTGTAATAGTAGAATAGAACCGAACACTACTTTTAGTTTAATTTATTGTGCAAATAATTTAGACGGCTACAAGATCTATGAAGAATTGTGGGAGAATCGCTCATATGACGGTAAATAGAATTTAAACATTATTGCAATACAGAATAGGGCCCCAGGAACACTCGCCGATGAGGAAAGCATTCATTGAATGAAATATCTTGAGGTTGTTCTTTAAATGCGATTTTGTGGTCGCTCCTGTATTATCTGACACTGAGTTTCTCCTGATTTACTTAAAACCACCCTTAGTTTAACAACTTCTACTGGGAAGAAAATTGGAAGGGTCGACTTTTATCCGATAGAATCTAAAAATATACTTTCGGGATGAACCCCTGATTTCAAGTTCTATAAAAGTGGTCACGCTCTTTTAGATTGTTTGATTTTAGCGCCATGGGTAAGTTCTCCATAAAGTTTTGTAATAAAAATAATAAAACTTTACATTTTCGAAAATATGACCCAGTAGAGCTCAAGCTTTCATGTTATAGAGTTCTAAATTGTCTGTCTGTTCTACGACAACAAATTTGTTTTTCTTAAAATAATAGGCCAATTATTTATTTAAGAAATAAAAGCTAATCGAAAATATAATTGTTACATTTTTTAAAGGAAAAAGAGTAGTTCTTACGAACAAAAGGAACTTGCTAAAATGTCTGTAAGTAATGTACAAAAGTAAAACTTCACCCTGAATTTCACTAAAAACTAATCGACTTAATGATTTATTATTATTAATTAAAAAAAAAAAATTGCATCGTATACATACCTGAAAATAAATTTTCTTTTAAATTATTCACACCGAGGAAATTTTGAAATTTAAAAAAAAGGAAATTCCATGCCGAATTCCAAATTTACTAGTCTACTAGAGAAGAGAAAGGTCGGGATTTTCCATTTAATTAAAATAACCGATATTATGAATCAAAGACTTTATTTGCAATGTCTCGAATATATTAATTTTAGTTTGTTATGTCCACAAATGTTCGTAATTTTGATACAAGATTGATTTTTAAATGATCTTAATGTTTTCTTTTTTTTTTTTTTCATAAAACTAGTGGCAGACCACTAATATTAATTTTTATTTTGTTTTATTTTTTTTTTCAGTACAACTTCAGTGCATTATTCACAAAACGAACCCCTTTTGATTTGGCATTTAAAAAACTGACAATATTCATTCGGTATATTAGTAAAAATTTTTACAGAGGATGAACACTTAAATGATTTTTGTTTGTTTTGTACAGTATAATTTATCCAAAAACTACGAGATTAATGTCTTTCTTATCTAAGCAATAACGCCTCTTCAACTGCACCGACCATCACCCTAGCTTCGTATCACTCTTTAGTAAAATATGCTTCTGTATGCTTTTCGACTATTTAATTTTATTTATTTCTTAGCTTATATGCGACTATTTTTGGTAGCTTCTTGGCTGGATTATTGGAAATTATTTTTTCAAAAAAACTGAAAAAACGGACGAAAAGGGTATGTGGCAGTGAAAAAGTGGAACACGCAATCAATTTAGGAAGAGAACGCACTATATGTGCTATTTATGTTTGCATTTATATGTAGTAGCGAGTTCAATCGTTATATTAATTAATATATTTTCACCCTCAGGCTTCCCACTCGGCGTTAAATTGCATCTTTAATATTACTCAAGGTATTGGCTTCGTATCCTTTGTGCTTAATAAATATTTGTGTTATTTAACAAAATAATCCTAGATAACATAAAAAGTAAAATTTACCCAAAAGTATATGTGTGAGTTTAGTAAATAATTCTTATCTTTTTTCATCACGTAAATGAGATTTCGAAAATTCCTAAACGAATATTTCTTTATTTTTTGGCGGTTTTTATTTTTCTCAAAATTCATGGCTTTTCTTTTTTGTGTTTTTCTAAATTTGTATATTTCTAATATTGCACAATTTTCAACCTAGTCTTTAAATTCTAATTAAATTCAGTAATATTTATGAAACAATGATTTATAAGAAATTACTTGGATTGGATTCAACATAAGACTAACATTTTAAAAGTTGCATCTTGACACGCATATTTAAAAAAACAATTGCTTTGTTTGAGAAACTTCTAAAATACAAAAGTTATTCCAGAAATTCTCCTTTTGCAGTGGACTACTTCATTTCAATGATTGATTTCTTAAGCTGAATTGGCAAGTCTAATGCAAAAGTTGAATTTTTGGAAAACGCCTCTTAAAGCTGTTAAAACAGAGCTGAAACTTTAAAATTTATAATCATTGTAATTTTTGAATAGTACACAAAAAAATTTATTATAAGCATTTTATTTACTTTAAAATTACTTCGCAAATTAAAGGCAGACTGTAAAAATTAAAACATAAAACTCGTTATGTAGATGCAACATTAAGAAAACAGGAAAAAAAACACGTGTTGGAAATGAAATGATTTTATTTTTTGTTTTTAAATGGGTTGTGAATTTATACGTAAACAAAATACGAGTGTGTGATAAGTATCTTGGAAAAACATGTATGATAGTTTTGTGTTTGGGTGTGAGTAATTACTTATGTGAACTAAAAACAAATGAACATTTTTGACTGCTTATTGTCGCAATACAATATTTATTTGCAATATTGCAATTCAGAGACGTCTAAAATCATTTTATCTACGTTTTAAATTAGTTTTTTTTAAAGTTACTCCAGAGCTGTTGCGACTGCTTCAGTTGATTTGGCTTTATTTTTAATGTAGTACTTCTTAAAAATTTATTCGCAAGTAAAAAAGATTTGGCCATTTTTTTTCTCTGTAATAATTTGCAATAAAATTTATATCTTGGCCCTTCTAGATGCATATGATTCTTTACCTGAATAATTTGTTTTATGCCTCACAGAGTTGTATTTCTGTTAAAATTATTTTTAATTAAAAATGTCCAAATATTTTAGTATTTGATAGCTACTGAACAATTTAAATATATTTTAATTATAAAGTTAATACCATATATCAATTTTTATCTTTTTACACATTTTTTTCAAAATCAAATTGTATTATTTTGACGTTGTGTGCGGAAAAATTAATTGAAGTTAAAGGTTACTACTGAAAAGAATTTATGAGAATTTTAGCAACTTTATTTAGGAATTCTTGTCCATAAAGGCCTTTTCTAAGCTTCTTCCGATCCGATTTGCAATAAATCCTATTTGTAGCTAAACAAATTGACTAAAATTTAAATATCTCTTTGATCACATTCTAATTAAATGCAATCACAAAGATTAATATACATTTAAATGAAATACTGATTGTTAATACCAAACTTATGTCGTATGTTATTATTGCATTAGACTCCGGTTTATAGTCGAATTTGAAAACTCGAAAAAGTAAATCTTAATAAAAGGCATTCTTAAAATAATTCATCAACAAAATCTAATTGCTTCTGTACTAAGAAAACATTTGAGTTCCACAATTAATTCAATTAATGTTCTCTGTAAGTAATTTTGAAGTAGGATAATTAATTTAGTAGCACTTTATAATAGAAAAATGTCATTTCTATCATACAGTACTAGAACATACAATTGTATTCCAAAAAAAATATTTATCAACCAAGGGAAATAAAACTTAAAATCATTAGAGATAAATTAATATACTTCATAAAGCTGCCCTAAGTTAAAAAGCTAATCGAAAGTCTCTGTTGGGTAAAAACATCTACAAAATAACAAAGATCAGACTGAAAAAAATACTCAAATTATATTTCTATATGCACTGGCATAGTAACACGAAATAGTTGGTGTTAACGTTTTTAATAATAATTAGTCCAACTTTATAGTAAGCTAGGCTTAACATCAAAAACCAAAAAAAAAAAAACAATATAAAATGACCAGCAAAGTAATCAACCGGCGTTGCAACCACTCTAGAGCTTCTTGGATACATTCGAAATCGTTGCCTAAAGGTAATACTACTAAAATTAAATTTACTATCACCTTTTCTTGATAATATTTACAAAAAGTATAAAATCTGGATTTTGACACTTCGAAACGAAATCACAACGACGAAATAAAACAAATCCACTCTGATTTGAATTCATATTTCTGCTAGCTGTCTTATTTTCTGAAATAGGTGTTTACATGTATCATACGTTATTTCTAGATATTCCTCTGCTTACTCTTACTATATTAAAAGTTTTCATTTAATAAATATATTAAATATATGCATAAAAGGAAGAGAAAAAAAATACGTGTATATATAATATATAAAAAGGGAAAATATACGAAACGAGAAAATTCTATTAAACAAGTGAAAAGCTCCCTCGCTCTGGATAACTTTTTCTTTTTTCGTCATTTTTATATTTATATTAACAGTTTATAGTCCTTAAATATCGATTTATTACACTTAGCAGTATCAGTTATGTGCCATTCTCTTCAGCACACAACTTTCACGTGGTAGCATTTTTGAGCTGCAACAGTTTCACTTTGAGCTCCTGAAACGTTGGTCGTTTCGACGGATTCAAGTCCCATGCCTGCCGCATCATCTCGTAGATTTCGGGCGGACATCCTTCAGGTGCTTCCATTTTATAGCCAACTTCAACGTGTTTAACAACATCGGCTAATGGCTAATGTATGGAGAGTACATTTTAATTCTATTTTATGCGAAACGCTTAAAATTTTACTTACAATTCTCGGGTAAGGAACACGACCAAACGAATAGATCTCCCAAAGAAGAATACCAAAACTCCACATATCCGACTTGTTGGAAAATCGCTAAAAGTAATAAATAAAAATTGTGTTGTTGAGCATAATGAATTAAAATGGTATTGATTAGCAAATACTTACTCCTCCTTTAAGTGCTTCCGGTGCAGTCCATTTAATAGGAAGTTTCCCGACCTCTAAATTGTAGCATTCTTCTCTTGCAAGACCAAAGTCAGAAACCTTAGCCACACAATTCTCAGAAATTAAAACATTTCTAGCTGCCAAGTCCCTATGTACTACTTTTTTTGCCTCCAAATACTCCATACCAGAGCAGGTGTCGCTGTAAAAACGAATTTATTACACCAATTTTCTCAAACAAATGAGGTTAAAACTTGCTATGCAAAATTGATTTGATCTTTTTTCGTGATGTGCTGCCTTCCTCTTGATCTCAAGTAATCAACCAGCGATCCCTTGCTCATATATTCAGTTACTAGGTAGATGTGCTTATTGGTAAAAACTAAGCCGATAAATTTAACGAGATTCTCATGTTCTAGAGTCCTAAAATATAGTTACTGTTTTAAATAGCTACAAAAGTAAAATAGATAACCTACGTCATCACAGATGCCTCAGCCAAGAATTTTTGTGTTGCTCCATCGTCTTTAAGCATCTTAACTGCCACTTTTTCATTTCGTAAAATTCCCAAAAGGACATCACCAAATTCTCCTTTTCCTATGCTTTCCCTTAATTGTAAATCAGCTTCGGGTATTACCCAGCCCTTGTCCACAAAGTCTTTTGAGTTTATGCAAAACTCTTGTTTGCCCTTCTTAGGAAGACATTTAACTAGTTGCGTACACAATCCATCAGCATCCTTTTCATAATGCTATGATTGTAAAATAATGATGAAACTTTGTAAAAGTATTATAATGTACAAATTACTTACCGCTACCAATTGTCCAAGATTTTCAAAGTATTCCTCATCGTCAATAGTTAATTTGTTTTCTAAGTACTTAACCCGATAGTGCTCAACTTTCCCTTGAAAGCAGACACACAGCGTGTAATCGCCTGGAAAATTTGTTGACTCCCTCACTAGGAAGAGACCATCTTCTCTTGGTTGCAGAAGATGCTCAGCCTCATCTCGCGAAATGCTGCCATGAAACCATCTGCAACCACAAAATTCAAATAAGTTTCCGATTTATAATTTTATATAATAATTCGTTATCAAACTTTTGTGCTTTGATCGTTCCCTGGAGTCTCATATTATTTTATAACTTTTAAACGACAGTAAACTACGACAAATCACCTGCACTTATGGTACCTGATAAATTAAAAAAAAAGCACAATACGCAACCAGCCTATGCCCATGCAGGTGATACGACAATAATTGCTCAGTTGGCTCGTTTGAGATAAAAGCAAACATATGAGCCCCGCTTCCATGATATCAGATAAGTTCTGATGATAGATGATAAGCCATAATTTTTTCATTTCGAAATTGAGATAATGTTGATTGACATTGGTCGCAATTTAGTAGGAAATGTTTATTGACAAGTTTACTTATGCAAAAATGTTTATTTTGCTTCTTAAAGATCATCAATAAATCAATATGTAATTTTATTTCTACTACAATCAATGAATATGTTTCTGAAGAATGCATAAAATTACTGACATCAAAATTATGATTTAACATTTCCAATTGAATGAGAAGGGGAAATTATTCATTTCAATGATTTTTCGCTGTTTGTATGCTTAATAGATCATTCTAGTGGAATATCATTAAAAAAGCATAAATAACTAATTTGCTAAACAATTTTTTTAATCATTTTATTTATTAACTTTAGACCGCAATAAAATTTGGTAGACACCTTTATCATTCCGAGATATATAATGAAAAAGTCTTTCTAATTTTTGAGGTGCATTTACGAGATAAGGAACTGTTGTCGTTTTTTTATTATATTATTTAGTGACCTCTGATGAGATTATTTTATAGAAACTTCTGTCTATCGGTAAGGAAAATTAAAGGATTTTTAATATGCCATTTTGCTTTCAAAATAACAAACTTTCACTTTAAAAATTATTTTTGTTTTTATTTTTCATTAACACTAAACATGGGTTTGAAAATATCAGAAAAGTAAAAAATCGTGTACGCACCGATATTTTAAAAATAATATATTCAGTTAATTTATTGCTTGCAAATTTGTTCCAAAGTAAATAAAGAAATTAGAGGTCAGGATTTAATTCCAAACAAAATTGTTCGTTTTATTTTTTATCAAGTAACAAATAGTTTCAAAAAATTGCTGTTTTTCAAGCAGCACACAGTAGAATGACCCCTTAATGGTAATGAAGAGTTTACTATAGAAAAAGAAGGAATTTTATTTTGAATGCAGCACGTTTTCATTCCTTTACAAATTCACCGGAAAACTACAAATAAGAGGAGTGGCGCTCGGAATAAAGCATTTCTTTTGCCTCGAAGAGTAGCAATTGAAATCGTATGGAAAAGAAATACAAAGCCATACCTCGTCGAGGGAAGGCGTTTGCACCCTAAACCCTCCGGCAGGTAGCTAAAGTAATAGATATTACTTTGCAAAGAGGGAAGCACACTGGGAAAAATGATTGCGAGAACTGAATAAAAGGCGCCCTACAAAAGGAAACTGCGAACGTACTATGTCCGGTGTCTTGAGACGCTTGTTCTCCTCAGACCACCCCCTCATAAGCTCAAGAGGTTGTGTTTCATTTATTTTTATTTCTTCATGTCTACTTACGGCATTGCATTCAGTTTAACCTCGCACTTTCGCTGAGGGTGTTGATGGTTTGAAGAAGTCGATGACGTATTTGAAATCGTCGGTGACAAAGAGGAAGTACTATTCCAGGCAGTTCCGTTTGCATCAAAAGTATGAAGCGATGTCGACATTACATTTGTTGATGGGACATGAATTGATGGCGGTGGCGGTTGAACATGGGACTGAAGTTGCTGCTGTTGTTGCGGCGGCTGTGAAGGCTGCTGTTGCTGCTGAAGATGCAACTGAGATTGATGCTGTGTTGCCGGATGCTGGGACACTACTTGATGACTCCCACTCGTTGGGTGAAGGACACCACCACCTACTATCCCATGGACTTTCGTGTTCGTTTGGGTCGAAGCCACCGACGACGACTGAAGCCCTATGGTCGAATTCAAGTGGCTCTGAAGCTGCGCTGTATTCAGGGAAGTCGACATGAGATTGTTATTGGAGGAATTCGATATTTGCGTTTGGCAGGTGGAATTGGTCGTAATAGGGTGTGGAGGGATTATATGCAGACTTTGTTGGTTCGGAGATTTTGGTGAATGATTGGAAGATATTAAATTATGACTACTTAAAGCGTGCGAGGATAAATGAATGGAATTTATGTGCTGATTCTGCAAATAAATTAAAATATTTAATAAATTTTTGTTCAGGATATCATTCGATTTTTACAACCACATTATTCTGATGTGGTGGTACCATCGGCGGGACTATGTGCGGCTGCGACTGACTATGTTGCTGCTGTTGTAGGAGTCCCCCGCCAATTGGCATGCCACCTACACCTGGTTGTGGTGCTGGACGTTTGTGTTGTCTTGCAGGTGCAGTAGGTGGCATCTGATGACCGGTTGATTGCAGAAACCATGGATCACCCGAATTTGCTGCAGTCGGTTGGGAGAATCCACGATGATGACCAACAACGGAAGTTTGTCCAGATGATTGAAGATTAAGAGCTGTCGTTGCGTGACTATTCATAACGCTCTCCGTCGAGTTTTGTTGCCTCAGGGAGGTCGTTTTGATTAACGTTCTGTTTGGCTTCAAACCGTTTGTCAGTCGTGCCTCAATTATTTGGTGTCTTGTATGCGGATGATAAGTCTTGTGGCCGTTAAAATAATCGTAATTTGTCGTTAATCTTCTCAAAATGTCCTCAGATGAGGCAGCCAGAATTTTACGCCTACTGAGCTGCTTTGGTTGCGTTTTATCCCTTATTGTAACATCTGAAAGGCAAAACAAATACTAAATTTTATGTGCAAACAGTGATAGAGATTACAATAGCATATTGATCTTCTTCAGCCAAAGAAACCAAACCCTTAATCAAATTACGAATTTTAGAAATTATAAATAGCACAACAAAAATGTAATTACCGCTCGAAAACTCGAAGATGAAATGTAAAGAAAATTTCGTACTGAAAAATGCTTATAAACAAGCTCCTATGAAACTGATTGCTGGAAACATTTCTCCAGCCTAATAAAAATCAAAAAATTATTAAACTAGGTAATAGAACTTTCCCGCCAAATTCAAAGACTACTGACCCAAACTACCTAATAAATCATTGATCGCCTTTTGATGACCTTTAATTTGAACATTTTTATAGTAGATTTGATCATGACAACTATTTTATAAATTGTGATTTTGTACCATATGTTGAAAAATTTTATTAGTATAAATTGCTTTATATGCATTTAAACTATGGCAGGCAAATTGGATTCTGATTCTCATACTTTTAAACATTTGTCGTATAGTGATTGCAAGAAAATCCGTTCCCAAGCAATTAAAAAGGAGATCACTTCATGTCGCAAACGAATGGGAAAATTACAAAAAAAAATTTATTTCACCTACCCTTCAAGTTGCTTTGTCTTTTCGCGCTTTATAAATTGAAATTGAGACATGCAACGTGAAATTCCTCATGTTAGTCGGGCTAATGGTAGAATTCATGTGAGGAACTCTCGAGAGAAATTGTAATTTAAAATTAAATTTGCACGATAATTTTCTAAAAAACTCGGTTGCATGACTATTAAATATGAATTGCTTTTATTAGAGCTATTCTTTTCCCCTTGAGAAAATTTTACTACATGGGAAAGAAGTGATTTTATACTGCATGATATAGAGATTTGCAGTATATATAAATTTCTTATGTGATCCTTTTGATTAATGTAATTGAATATGCACCAGGAAAATTTTAATTTGAAATACGTTTCTTACTTGCGTCAATTACGGCAATTCAGACATCAATCAATAAGGAAATGTTTTCGCTTGTTCTGAATATTGTTGAGTTTAAGATAAATAATATATGGTATAGTCTATAATTTGCCCAGTATCCCCTGGGTATGTGTTCAAAATTTCATTAAAATCGGTGAAAGGGTTTAGAAATAATGGAGGAAAAAACAGACCAAGCTTTTGTGTAACTCTGACTTAAGCTTGGATTAAGCTGGACTCTACTTGGTTCAAGCCTGACTTGCTTATACCATTAATTCCCTATATGCATGCAAAGCTTCATTAAATTCAATTTAGTAACGAAACAGAAAAATTGCTAGTTTTATTATTAATAAGGTTAAGAAAAATTTTTTGAATATCTGCAAGTAATGTGCTAATTGGATGTTCTTTATAATAGTATAATTTTTTAAAATAGATGATAGCAGTGGTTATAAAACTGATTATAAACCAGAATATTTTTATCAAAATTTATTTTTTAGAGGCAATCCTAAATTTTCTGTTTTCTGCTCATTTTATATACTTTGGGATTAATGACTTGCCCACATAGCAGTAGACTAGGCATAAAATCTAATCAACGAAGACAGCTAATTAATTACACATGCCAGGAATTCATCTCAGCGGAAATGTCACTGAAGTTTAAAAATAAACCTCAGGTCCAAGATATGAATATACTCCTTGCTGTGCATAGTATGCATGTTTCATGTAACTTAACAGCAGCAATGATAGCTTTTATATTTGCGTTTAATAATATGCACACACGAGCCAGCATCTTCCAGCTTAAATGAATCATCGGTCTTTATTTATGGGAATATGCTAAGGTATACACCGACGCGACTATGTAATACAATATCTTGTTGGGAATTTTGAAAAGCTTCAGAGCAGTCTAATCACGTTCGTTTTCTTTACAATTTGCATGGCATTTCTTTTGACCTCGTCGCAAGATGGCAAAACTAATCTGCGCTTCATCTTTTAGTACATCAGCCTGAGTGAACTCGATATTAGATACCAGAAGAAACAGACACTGAAGTAACTCAAGATTAACTCTACCCTTCCAATCTTTACTCGCGGAGACGCTTCCGTTCTCGTGGACTCGATCAAATGATAGCTTTGTGCATGCTGAAGTTTAATTAAGTCGCATAAATCTGGGTACTAAAGCATCACTTTTTTCGACCGACGGATACGGTGCTTAATGAAATCTCACACTAAGGAGAGGGGTAGGCTCCGTCTTATGTTAGAGGATAGGCGTTATGGATTTTCTTTAACAATCAGAGGGGCCCACTACGCGAAAGTGTAATCAAATACAGTAGAGTTGAATCAATTTTTGATTAAATAATAAAAAAAATTGTTTCATTGCTATTAGTAGAGATTTTGTGTGTCAATGCACGCTAATTTTGTGGGCGAACTATGGAGACTAAAAGCCTACATGTGCAGACATTTAAAATTTATTACATAATGTCTCGTTTTTAGAATATACTTCAAGGTTATAAGACATACTCGTATGCATCTTAAACAATAAGTTATAAAGAATTTTTCTTATAAAGGTAGAACTTTCAGATTTTGCAGTACCTACTTTTTGTTTAGGCTAAATATTTACATTTAGGTGTGCATTTTAGATAAATCAAATTTTATTTTTACTTTACTGGGGTCATTGTGAACCCCAGTTGGCCGCCACCTTGAAAAAGCACGGTTTTTGCAAATTAGTTGTAAAATAATTTAATACAGAGTTTAATAATAAACAGCTTTAGCTTTAGTATATTTTGAAGGGTTTTACAGCGCTGTGGAATAGAGTTAATGCTTCATTTCAAATGGTACAATATTGTTTAGCATGAAATTATATGAAAACTAATATATATTAGTTCTTGGATTCCAAAACATTATTAACATTCGTACCTAGCGGAGGAAGTACTCCGTCATCGAAATCTTTTTTTATTATTCTCAAAGGCGTTCGTACTAACGCTAACGTTAATTTTGTACTAACATTTAAGTTTTTGAGCCTGTCTGTAGTACTATTTCCGTAAATTAATGAAGCTATTACTAGGGCCAGAGAAGAATCCAAGATAGACCTAACACATAACTCACTAAGACACATAGACGACATTACTGTTCACAGACCCATATGATTTTTGGATAGAATTAACCTTCAAACGATACGTATCAAAATGTTATGCCATTCTAACTATTAGTTTACAAGTTACAGTGGTTTTAATAAAATAACTTGTTATTTTCAAAACAATGGTTAAATATTCTGTTGAGGCCAAACAGTGGCTTGATAAGCGTTATGGAAATTCTACACCAGGGAAATCAATTATTATTGACTGGTATACTGAATTTAAACGCGGTCGTACAAACACTGATGGTGTTGAACGTTCTGATCGCCTAAAATCGACAGTTATTCAGGAAAACATAAAAAAAAAAGTCTACAAAATAGTTTTGGAAGACCGTAAAGCGATACGTGCAATAGCTGACACCTTAAAGATATCAGAAGGCAGTGTATTTACATGAACATTTGAGCATGCGTAAGTTGCTTTCAAAGTGGGTGCCGCGTTTGCTCACACCGGATCAAAAATAAAAACACGTCGACGATTCAGAGCGCTGTTTGAACCTGTTCAAGCAAAATAAAAAGGATTTCTTACGTCAGTATGTGACAATGGATGAAACATGGATCCATTAACACACACCTGAATCAAAAAGATCGTCAGTTGAGTGGACAGCAGCCAGTGAAAGCCGTCCAAAGCGTCCAAAAACGCAAAAGTCGGCTGGCAAGGTTATGGCATCCGTATATTGGGACACGCATGGTATTTTGTTCATCGATTATCTTGAGAAAAGTAAAACTATCAATAGCAAATATTATACGGCGTTACTGGATCGACTGAGTGTAGAAATCAAGGAAAACCCTAAAAATGTAAAAAAAAGTCATGTTTCACCAAGACAATGTACATTGCCCGAAGTCGATAAAAACAATAGTTAAAATGTATGAATTGCGCTTGGAATTGCTTCCCCACCCACTGTACTCTCCAAATTTGGCCCCCAGCGACTACTGGCTTTATGCAGACCTCAAAAAGATGCTCAAGGGAAAGAAATTTGGTTCAAATGAAGAAGTGATTGCCGAAACTGAAACATATTTTGAGAGACAAATCATTCTATAATATAAAAAAAAAGGCAACGAAAAGTTGAGCAGCATTGGAACAAATGTATCACTCTTAAAGGAGAGTGGAATAAAGTTAAATTTCTAAACAAAAAAAATTGGTTTTCTTAATTAGATCGGAGACTTATTGAGTGATGAATTACAAGTAAAAGTCAGTCCTTTCAATTCAAACTTTTTCTTGGACTTTGGATTTGTGTGATTGGTCTTTTTTCCTGCAGAGAATTGTGCAACATCTGCAATTTCGAGGTCAGTATAGCACATAAATAATAAATTTTACAACCGACAATAGTTTTCCTTAATATAACAAAATAAGCACCAAAATTTAATCATAGTCTTAACTTGTAAAATTAAAAACGACACTATGAAAATTCGCTAAAAAACACGATAAAACACATAATGCACTTGGTTGTGTTACGAGAACGGAGAACATGTTTGATTTAATTTACCATCTTAACTGAACAATAACACATATTGTCTCCTTTTTTTAACTTTGTCTTCATTCTCAAGTACTTCAGCAGCTTGCTGCAATGAATTAATAATGGGGAAAAAGCAGATAGGCACACATCCTGGCTTCTCTGCCTCTAAAGAAAAATATATTCTCTCTATCCAAGGAAAAAGAATCTTCTAGGAGGGAGAAAAATGTGACTTCACTTCAAGTGAGTAATGAATTCCGGGACTGCTCACAGGATACGGCACAAAACTCTTAGAGGTATTATACACTTGAAATTTTCATAATGGAATACAACTTCAATTGAGGTGTAGTGTTTCCATGTTTGAAGTGGATAAGAATGCATATACGTTTTTCTTATACGGTTTATTCTGTTTTTTTTTTTTTTTTATAAAGGTGAATTATTTTTTACAAGATTAGAATTAAATGAAAATCTACTAATTTTATGTGACCCATGTGTTTTCAGTGCTAAAAAGGGACCCCTGTTTTATACACATAAATAAATCTGTTCTAAAACGTGTGCTTATTGTAAAACGTTAATGGCTTAGTTGGGCTTTTAACAATATTTGAAGAAAATTATGGTCATCGTTAAACAATAATTATTGGATTGATTTCATTATTACTATTGTTTGAAACATCTCAATAACTTAACTAAAAATAAAATTAATCCATTGATTATATTTTTCCTTTATTATCTCGTTGTGAAAAGACCAAAAGAGTGCTTTGAGAAAATTGATATTTACAAAATACACTGACGTTCAAAACTCAGAAATCAAAATGATCGGATTTATTATAGTAGCAAATAAGGTGTAATATATTTAAGAAAGAAATCGCGACTTTTCTAAAAAGAAGAAAACAAATCAAGGACTTAACCTACAATTTGAGCAAAAAATCCAAATTCAATCACACTTTTCATTAGCCAAGAATGTGCTGCAGATTGAGGCTACCTCATTGATATGGAAGTATTCAGCTCAACTCGATAAAACGGTAATCGTAATTAGAGCTAATTCGAAATATTTAAACCAGCTATGTTTCGCCTACAAATGAAACATAATCAATTATTTTGGAGTATACATTTCCCAAAGATTCGCTCTTCGTAAATACATTATTTATTCGTTCCAAGAAGGTAACAACAAATAATGCATTGTCGCACTCTTATAGACCCGCATACCTTGTCACATCTCTGGTAACTTCAGAAAAAAATTCGTATTCAAGTCACTCTTCTGCGGCTGGGTAGGTTTGGAGTCCACGCTTGAATATTCAAACGCCCTCTGCAAGATTATTTAGCCTGCAGTGCAGTGCAGATACATTATATGAGTAAAACCAGTGGGTTGTCCCACCAAACAGCATAAAAATTCCAATCGATATTTGACAAGTTATGGGAAAAGTTTCACAAGTTTTGGTTGCAACATGAACTTCACCCACCTCTCCTTGATGCGGAGTGTACGTGTTGCGGTACGTAATGATGAGCGTGAAGACTTTTCAAATAGTTCCTTTGATGTACGGTGATATAAGATGCGAAAAAAGAGAACTGAAACATTGCTGGAAAATGTATTACGTGCACAGGGAAGCATGTTTTAATAATTATTCCAACTTTTACTTCGCACCAAGCAGGCTACGAGAAATGTATGCACCATAAATTGGATCGTTCCTTAGCTAGATGGACGTAAAACCGTTTAGGATACCACCAGCAATGGTACCAATTCAAGTAGAAATTATAAAAATTCACAAAAATGTAAAAGAAAAAGAAGTATAATTTGTTCAAAACAAGGCCGCTTAAATTCCTATAGATCGCTGTTCCGATATAAAGTAATGTAACCCCCTAAGACTTCGAATATTTTAAATTGAAAACGAGGAAGAGTTGAATGAATTATCAATTATTCTCTGGTGAAGCACCTCACTAGTCTTTTCAGTATTGCATGAATTTCCTTCCACCTTCTTCTTCAACGTGTTTTCGGATGAAAATGTAAAAACAGGAAGATGAATAAAAACGGAAATCATTTTGAATCGATGATTACGATTCGTAACATGTTTCCAAAGAGCTATTAACTTTAATTTTACCGGTAGACAAATTTACATACCTGTAAGGCATCGAAATAATTGAATTGGCGCCATACGTGCAATTCATTTAGTTTTCAGACTTTATAGTCTTTAAATATAACATTTTAGCTTAGTGAAGAATAGTTGAAATGACCCTATATAGTTTAATGAATTCGATCACTTCTAACTCCTGAATTTCCTAAAAATAATTACAAAATTATATTGTAGAATACGTTAAACTTTAAATTGCAATTGTTACTTCAAAGTTAAGGGACGTTTTTCTACCACCATGATTTTTTTTTTCTTTCTTTTTTTTTTAAAACGGCCATTTTTTTTTTATTTTTCAGCGTTTTTTTCTCAACTGAGGGTCATTAGACAGCAAATCATCTCTAGTTTTATAATATTTTTTGTTTTTATGTTTCAGATATTTCAAAAACCGAAACCGTGTTTACTGCAGAGAAACTTTGTTTTTTCTAATTCAACGTCCTCTAGTATTAAATTTTTAAAACATAAATGTGTAAAAAACTTTTTTTTAAATTAGTTTTAATGTAAAAAGAAATTAGGGAAAGAAAAGGTAATGAAAAAAAAATCAAAACTAAATGGTTCATGTTTTGTTCTTAGAATGAGAAGCCCCCCTTTAACATAAAGTGCAAATAAACTGAGTAATCAGTAATCAGAGTAATCCATCAACAGCGACGTCACGTCAGTCGCTGCGCTAGGAAGACCAGTGACTAGTGACCAAAACAGTATCCGGGGATTTGATTTCGTAGAACTTAACTTATCCTTCGAAACAATTGCCGATACTTTAGTTCCTATGTTTTAAAGGACGATAAATTCCATTCCATATTGAATCAATTGATTAGTGCGATGCTGTTTTTGGTCGAAATTGAGCAATTTTGACACGAATTTCGAGTCGACCCGTCTCATGCCCAAATTATTGGTAAAAATCGAATGGCACGAGCTAATCGGTATGTTTAGGTCCTCAGCAACTTCTCTAAAGGTGATTCGACGATCGGCCAATACTATTTTCTTCGACGTTCTCCTCCATTATTGATGTGCTCGGGCGTCCGGCACGCTCTTCGTTGTTCACATCTTCTCGGCCCCCTGAGAACATTTTGTACCACCGATAAACGTTGCTCTGGTCCAAAGTATATATATATAACAGTCAACATTCGAAATGCGTCCGCGCACTTAATTTTGTTTTTCATACATAATTTAATACAGATTCTTTGATCTAATTCTTGGAATAGGCAAAAATCGAAGACGAGCCAAAACACGTCCAAGCAAAATAGCTATCAAAAATTAACTGAATATTCAAAATAGTAGAGCTTGTCAGCATAAGTGAGGGACATAAGTACCAACATAACGCCACAAAAAAATCGAAAATCGAATATACGTAGCCCGCGGAAAATCAATATTACTCTTTGAATAGACCTCATATATGCATCTCCTATCTCCTGTCTCCTCCTATCGCAATAATTTATCTTTTAACTTTGTTTCAATAAATTTGTATTCGTATTATAATTATTTACGACATTAACCTCAAGGAAATAATCATGTTTAACGAAAATTTTGTATTTGTTTTTTCTTGTGATAGAAATAAATATACAAAATAATAGTTACCCAAAGCTCGTATTAACATATTAAACTTTAAGATACATATGTATTAGTTAATATAAAAAATGGTTTTCCTTTTTCTATGGTAGCAAGATCTCTTAGTAAAAAGTAAAAATTTTCAACACGCTTCCCTTCGAGAATAGGGCAAATTTAACATGGAAGGCGCCAACTGACCTAATTTATAGCTCTCATATCCTCTAAACTCTTGTACTATTTCTGTTATTTCACTGACTGAAAACGAAAATAAATGTTCCCATTAAGAATAAAAATACATTTCGCTTTACACATGACAGTCTTCTAGCAATGCATGCAGAATTTCGTTATCAATTTCATTAAACATTTCTTTGTGAAAAATGTGTGTTTCTCAACAAATTTTGGAAGCTTATTTTTGTACAGATAGAGATATCATGAATATTTCTATAAAATAGAAACCAAGTGTTCATCTCGCCTATTTTACATTTATGATTCCGAAATCATATTTATGTTATGATCTCCTAAAGATAAAATATTGAAAGAAATAATGCATATGTCAGGCTTGGCATTGTATGGTTTATAATTTACATATGCTGATTAAAATGTTTCTATTATTGCTAGCAGGAAACTTTGAACATATTTCATTTTTTAACAATTGAAGGTAATGATAACAGCTGCATTAAAATTTTAAATGTTTCTTAATTAACATCCAGTCATGCAACCAAAAAAAAAAAAACAAAAATAAAGTGAAAATAAATTTTATCATCTTACTTCTAATTGCGATTCAGCGATTTGCCTCTATTATGCTGATCTACGCAGCTCAAAGCATTGGGTTCTTGAAAACAGGCATACTTCGGTCATGCTTTTTAATATAAAAATAAATTATCGATTGGTTCATATATTGACATACAAAAACAAGTTGTAAAGTAGAAAATGAATCATTCTTTGTAAATTACATCAAATTCATTACGAAAGTGTTATCATCTCGTATTTGACTATATGAAAATATGGAACTACGATTTATCTTTATTACAAAAAATTAAAACGTTAAAATCATGTCATAAACCATATAGCTTGGCAATCTTGAAATTTCGTAACCAATAAGGAACTTTCTTAAAGGTTCTGGATGCGTAAAAAAATTTACATCTGAAGCTGAGAGCTATTTACGCTTGACTGAATATAAATTGGCTCACCTAACGAGATTCGTCGCAGGAATATTTCAATCGAATTAACATAATTCCTCATTCAACACAATCAGATTCAGCTAGTTATTCAAATAAATTAACACATTAGTCACCTGCTTGTATGAACACATTCATACTTCTATATACCTATATAGATGTAAAAATTGAGGTGCGCAACATGCACAATACTAGGGTTGGATGTCTCTTTGCATTTTTATTGAATGGCAGTGAATGAGACAACTTTACAAAAAAAACAAAAACATGTAAACAGAGCCACCAACACAACTCTTTGACCTTACGGTGGTATCAAAAGTTTAACTTAACGAACCGCGCAGCTTCGTCAATGCCAACTACCATCGCAAGAATTTCTGAATCATCATCGCGTAATGGAAAGAATGAACAGGAAAGTTTTGCATGAAAAAATTACTATTGATTTAATTAATTTTAGTACTAGATTTAGCAAGGGGCCATTTTTTCCCACTTTCAGTTTATTTTGAATTTATTCTCTCCAAGAAAGTTCATGTCATATCTTCTTAAAATTTCTTTATAGATATTTAAAAAAAAAAACATATATAAATAAGAATTAAATGGGGTAATGTCATAAAATAAATCATGAATTTTCTTGGAAAGAACAATTTACATTCAACTGAAAATGTTCGAAATAACTTCTTGGTAAATGTAAATCGTAAAACATTAATTCGTGAAATATTGTTGGATTTAAGAAATGTTTTTTGTAGTCCGTTTTATTTAATTTACTGTCAATCACGATTATATTATATTCTTGGTTGGTCATAGCTGAATATATTCCCGACAGCAAAAGGGTTATATATAGCTTTAAATGATAGTAGACGACCGTATGTAGTATTTAGCGTTAGGACTTAAGAATTTTTCTTTAACACTCGATTGACGGAGTGAATCAACTTGATACATTTAAGGATTTATTGATATATATAAAAAAAATTAAAATGGTTGACTTTTAATGAAATTATGCAATGTATACGAATAATATATGTAAAAATTGTGTTAAATAAAGTTCCTTTAAAATAAAACTTTATTTTCTTTAAAAAAAAAAATCAATATTGATGTTTGGTCAAATTAACTCATTTCAGGCAAAGTAAGTGTATACCCAATATCCGGCAATCTAGTGTTAACTAGATTTGCTTCTGTTCGGTCAAGTATTTTTATTCAGGCTACGTTGAATGAGCTCATTGTTGCAATCGAATGCACAATTCAACATTGTAGTTTTTCTTTCAAAAAAGAGCATATAAAATACACATTTAGAAATTAAGATAAATAAAAACTATATATAGCTGAATGTATAGCTAACCTGTTGTTGCCTATTAACCGCAGATACTATAATAAAATTGATTTTCTTCTCTTCTCTTATAGATTTATTTACAACCATTTGTTGTATTAAAACAAAAACCACAAACGATAAAAATTCATTTCCGCCATTTGAAAATCTTTCCAAATTTGGCTACATAACTGTGGTGTGAATCTCAAAGCAACCCTCAAGACGAAACGCTATAATCCACCACAACAAGCTACTGTTTGAGAGGTCCGAAAGAACTATCCAATTAATATGCTAGCAGAAATCACATAATCCCCTTCGATTCATGTGAATCAGATTCCTCAGACGTGTCATGAATTTTTTATTGACGCTTTATAGCCACAATGAAAAAAGGCAGTCTACCGCAGAATACAATGAGACATCCTCGACTCAGTACCCCAACGCTTCAATCGCGTTTTGTGCTACCGCTGGCAGCACTTAGCTCATTCAGCACCTCCCTCGCATTGAATTGTTCAGGTGCAACACTGCGTGCAGACTTAATAAGCGTGAAGGACTGATGTCAGCTCGTTTAATATCTAAGTCATTTTCCTTCATTTCATGGGCTTTTTTATAAATCTATGAGTCTTGACTAGCAGTACGGGCTTAATAGTGCCCCTATCCGGATGAATAACTATTAACTGTCTATGGAACGACAGACTAAAAAGAAAGTACTTTTATTTTCGTAAAACTCGTACTTTAGTTTTAAATAATGCATCTCTACCGAGTATGCATCCCTTCTTATTGCTTCTGCTGCTTTCTTGTACGATGTACACGATGAAATTCGTAAGCAAATTAACTTTCTCCATAGACTCAATCTGCTTGCTATTCCTGTTTTGCGGGACCACTATCATTTTCACCACATATCACTTTCCAAGTTAATGCAGTCAGGGACGTCTCTATATCACTTTTACGCATCTTTTTACATAGACGGGGCTCTGGTTTGTTGCAGATTTAAATTTCAAACTTTAGCCATTTGATATAAGAGGAAATGTTACAAAGTATCCAAAAACGAGAATAGATTTTCCTATAGTTTGTCTGCAAATGCTACCTGAAGATAAATTTCCATATAAAGTTTAAGAGTAAAACTGAGTCCTCTAAAATTAATATTTTGCATACTATCGGGGCTTCCGACTGTATTAAGGTGTTTTATAAGAAATACTTTTTTAAAACCAGGTCCCTAATCTTTTCTTCTTGAACTAGATTACAGTACCAAATACAGAAAAATACTGAAATTAATCCAGAACAATTCTACTAACTAACAATACGAGTTTGTTATTTTTACGAAACTATACCTTTAGTAAGAATTATGTCAATATTCATAAATTGTAAATTTTAATTAATGTTGTCGGAGTCAACCAATTTTTCGATTTATATTACGAAATCTTAAATGTTTCTAAATTTCATACATTTACGATTTCTTAGTATTTTTTCATATTACAATTCAAAGACTTTCGGTGAAATAAGAATTTATTTTTACTTTATACAAAATGGAAACATTTAAAGTTTGGTTTAAAGCCAAAGATAAAAATGTTGCCTAGGATTAAGAAAAACGTATTTATTTGAAAAGTTAATGCAATATTTCGTAGAATTTACGAGTGTTTCTGAAATATTCCTTGTTTTGATTATTTGCATTATTGAATAGCAACGAACCTGAAAGAAAAAGTCGGCATTCGTTGCTTGGAAGTTGAGAGAAATCTCGTAATGAAATGAAAAATTTTAATAGGAACATTTTACTGCAATTCTGCAGTACGTAGTATTGCAGTAAAATTTTGTTAAATCGCTTATAATTGTATCGTTGTACTTAGGAAATGCTTTTACGTAAAATTGAGCAAATGATTTTCTTGATCGAATAAATCTTTTTATTTTATTAAGAAATATTTTAATTTAAATTAACGATGCACATAATTTTGCAATATCCTTTTTGGATAATGTGGTATTATCTTGTTAATACAACAACAAAATCTGGTTTTAATGCGATAAGAAAACATTCGGACCGATGAAAATGTATGTTTTAGGCTTTTTATTTACTAAATTTTTCATTCGAATAAATGTAAAAAAATATTAATCTTTTTATCCAATGTAGAAAACGTACATGCAAAAATTGAAATGACAAAATACGCAAATTAAAAATGAATTGCAATTGATGTATATGTATGTGAATGAATAATATCTTTACATACACCTAAATGAACGCCACATCACTAAATCTGTTCCTGGTAAGGATGAGGTACGTCTACGTCCAACCACGAATCAAATTAAGGTACGTACGTTTTAATCAGACTATAATTGGATTTGAGATAAATGCCGCATATGAAGCATAAATCCAATGTGAATTCGCTTACGTGTAACCGTAGTTAAAAATAAAAGAAATGGAGAAAAGTTACTAAAAACTTTCCGTTCTCATTTCAATTGTATTTCAAATGCAATAGTTCCCAATGGAAAACAGACAGAGAAACTTTTTTCTAGTGTGAATGCTCGCTCACCTATTGTGGATTTTTTGTACGTATGAACGATGAAGAATTCATTTTTTTCAGCTTATCTGGAAATTGTATGTAAATCATTTTCAACAGCTCTTGCAGTTCGTTTTTCAGTACAATGGTTTTTTCCTCAAAAGAAAATTCGTCACCTTTTAGCATATTTTTACATGTAATTTGTGTTCATTTAAAGCAATATTAAAATTCTAAGTATTGCAAAAGAATTTCTCACACTGATATAAGAGATTTTATATAATACTTGCATTTAAAATATCTAGAAAATAACATGCATTTGATGTTGTTATGAAAGACGTTTAGATTATTTATGTTCAGCCTTTTAGAAAATATTGCTTAATATTCATACTCGTAATAACGAACTAGTCAATTCCCTAGCCTATCACTTCTTGATAAGAAGAAGAGGGATGGTAATAACGAGTGTACATTTTATATTAATTAATGCCAAGGCTAAATAAGCTTAAATTAGCGCACTCAACTAAGCCGCGTATGCAAGGTTTAAATTTTAATTACTCAAAATGACTTTTTTCGACCTGGCCAAAGAAATAACTCAATCTATAATTGTTCGATTTTAAATTTTAAATAACAAAAAGTTCGCAAACTCAGTAAGCTTTGCTTCTGTGTATCGGTTTTTTTTATTAAAATTATTAAAGCCCTAAAAAATCTTGCCAAAATGAAAATTTGTTTGTTCAATTCTCGAAAAAATGTTCCGGCTGTTGAACCGCTATTATTAAGCAAAGACTCATCTTTTTAAAACATACCTAAATAATCTAATGACTAAAATCGAAAAAATCACCTCTTTAAGTATATTATTGAGAAAATTCTTAAAGTCGAATCATGTGGTGAGGTGCCAGAGAACTAAATAAAAAAATTTAAAAAGCCAAGATAGTAACTGCGCCCAGTTGCCTAGGACCATTAATAAATCATTGTTTCAACAGACGAGCTTAAACAATTAAATAACATCGATATCGATCTGCTCTAAAACAATTGACCAAAGATTAATGATGACTGGTTAATCGTTCAGTCGTGAAATGTATTTCTTTATTAAAAGAAAAATATGTGGTAAAAAACAAAAAAAGAAAAGCCTGCCAAGAGCGTGTTGGGCAAACAAATTATAGAATTCCGTGCTTGCTTCCGAAAGAATTATTTCTAAATTTTTTATAAAATTGTTTTTGTTACAGTTTTCGTTATAATTTTCATTGAAACTACTAACTAAAGGCTACATTCAGGAATTCAAATATTTTGCATTGATAAATGTAAAATGTAAATTAGAAGAAAAAGTAAACAAAATAGTGCAATCTATGGGGAGTTTATTTTATCATTTCTGTTTTTGGATCACATTAGCATAATACAAATAGACTGAAACTAGAAGAGTTCCTAGTTTGCTATGGAATCCTAAAAATAGTATGACAATAGGTACATTCAAGAGATAAATGAATTTATAATTTTCGACATCGCATATTTCATTCGGGACAGTCTACCTGAAAAATTCTGAGTAATAATTTTCATTAAAATTCCATTAAAGCTTAATTATATTCTTAAATATTCTATATTTAACTTTGAACTAACTGCATATTTAAAATCAGTTTAGGTAATTATTTTTTACGTTAGAAAATAAGAAAATTTAACTTTTTTAATAAGATGAGCATAAAAAATCACAGCCTAGAACTCAAGACAAGTATTTAATAAACTGATACGAGTGAGATGATTCAATCATGTAATTTAATGCGATGCTCAATTACCTTGAACGGAAGCAAGTTCATGAAGCTTGAGTCCGTAACGCATGAATTTGATTGTATAAGCAATATAATTTGTGCTCTATGGAGTCGTTTGTCCAATTCAGCAGAAGCAACAGGGAGCATTCTTCATTGAATATTTTATCAACCGAAGCTCCATGATTGCTGCTTACGCAATGGCCATATCTACCTTAAGGATAGTTGCTCTGTTTTTTCCCTCAAAATATGCGTTGATTTGCAAACCCGTTTTTTTTTAAATGTGTTATAAGCTAATTTGTAAAAAATAAACCATAAAATATGCAAAAAGTGGTTACAAGATTTGATGAGATTGAAATTCTGTTTTGATTAATTAGTACATCTAGGAACTAATTTGCATTTTCCAAGCACTTCTAGTTAATGTACACCACGACTGGCGATAGAGTAAATATACAAACTAGGTAATTGCCGCTGATGTAATTCGTTCATGGAAATCCGATTCAATGTGATCAGTCACAATTAATTTAAAAATCATCCGCAGAGCTGATAATGAACGCGAGAAGACAGTCAATGCTTACTTTACTTTTACGTCCATCCCTCCCGACGTGACAGTCCTCTTAACTAAGGATGTGAAATAATCAAAAGAACAGAGATAGAGATTAAGAAAAATACGCTGACCTTTGAAACAACTTTTAAGATGACGAGCCAAATTCTTGAATGAGTCAATTCATTAATTACGGCGAAATTCTTTTTCCGTCCTATTATAATTAATTATTATACGGCAAAAAGCTCACAATGCTGATTGTTACATCATAATTCATACTTGAGCTACGGCAAGAAAGGAAATTAAGCAATTTCTAGGTGTCTGCAATTTCCTGAAACGATAAATACATGAAGATAGCGGGACCAAGATTTACGTGGATACTGCGTGGAATTTAATTGATAGTCTTTAATGGATGGCAAAATTTCTTCATTTGCGTAGCAAAAATAGTCCATGCTCTTTTTGTTGCTCATTGGCATAACCACGAGAAAGGCGAGTAATTGCCACCGAAATCATATAGCAACATAAAAACTTATTTTTAATTGACCTTGCTCCCATATTAAATAATCAAAATGGTTCAGAGTGGATATAAAACTTCAATATATATATGTATGCCGATTGAAATAAATAAGCTGAAATAAATTATCGTTTTCAGAATTCTACGACTATGTTACCGCCAATGAGCTAATACTATGTGAAGTAATTGTGAAATGAGGAATTTTTTTACTTCAAATAATTGCTTTAAATTAAAAAAGTTACAGCTAATTTATTTAAGAAACAAACTTTTATTTAAATCGCAAATATTTTTACTTTCAACTTTATTTAAGCAGACAGGTTAGTGTTCATATTTTATTTTCTACTTATCTAAAAACGATTCCTTTTTTCCTTTATAAAATGAAAATCTGAAACATTCAAAACCGCGACGTTTCAATAATTCCTTTTCACACCTAACAGACGATATGTTACACAGCTCTTAGACTTTGGGTAAAAAATCAGAAAATATTTTTTTCCACTCAAATACGCAATAGCTAGAAGAATAACCAAAGTAATTACAACAGTACCTAATCGATTTGTAACTTATTTTAATAATATCGACCAAAGTTAAGTATTTAGTTACGGAATTTAATATACAAGCGGTGAATTAGCTGTTTTGTAATTCATTATAGATATTATCAAGGAGGCCTGTCGATTACATTCGTATTTATTCTTCTTCTCGCTCACTGTGGGTTTTGTTTCTAAAATTTAAATTGTCAATAATGTGAACTTTTTAAATATGAATGATAATGAAGAATTTTTAGTTTTTTATTTTTTTTTCATTTTAATCTTATTTTTCATCGAAATCTACGCAATGATTCCAGATTTGTATTTAGTACCCAAATAATAACTTAGTCAAACTATGTGCATCTTTTCATCAACCTAATTTTAAAAACGACCCTTTTTTAAGGGAAAAACTCATTTGTTCCCATAGTTACTTTTTGATCAAATTTACTATGAGAAATCGCTCGGACACTAATGACTTACGTGTACAAAGTAAGAAATGAGATTTTTATTTCTGATAAACCTTCCGACCCTAAGTTATACAAATTCAAAATCCATTTTAACAGACTAACGGAAAATAAACAATGTGATTTCAAACAGAAAAATTCCCATGGGTAATATGTTTCCAATCTTCATTAAAATAAACTTAAAAGTTTGATGTCCGAAAGTAGTGGGAAAAGAAAAATTCGAACTTATTGCGGACAAATGCGTAAACAACTAGAAAATCTCCAGAATAAAAACGGCTGTGAGCGAAACACTGAAATTAAAAGAATACTTCCAAAATAAATGAACTTTCCCATCATAATGGATAATATCCATCTGCTTGATAAAGAAGTTTGCTCCTTAAGACCGAGATTAGTCTTGAAAAGTTCGGCCACATCCAGAGAGTCGTGCATCGACTAAAAATTAAGCGTTCATAGTCTCTGCTTCAAAGGACTTAATTAAAAGTAGTAAAAATATTCTGAAAAAGAAGGTAAGCCTACTAACCACGATTCTGTAAATGGACTGTGACAGATTCAGCAGGCGATGGGACTAATGTTGACTGGGACCGATGCAAGCGCAATCTTCCAGGCGATAAAACCGGCGATGAACTCGATGACGGTGCAACTGGTGATAGCACTTTCTTCGAGTTTAGCAGCAAAGATGCTGAGGCTGAGGAAAATGTAGGTACACTTAACCGTCTGCTTAAATTGCGGTCAGAGCTGCCCCCGTCGAGATGAATTTTCTCCTGTTGCTTTCTATGACCTATTACCTGATCACCGCTGAATATGGTACCGGTGTCGGTGCTGCAGGAGTACGCTTCCAGTTCTTGATTAAGTTTTGTAGAAATTTTCAAGTTCTTCTCCTTCTGATGCAGATAATTGCGGTCTTGATCAATTTTCCGGATTTGCGAAATTTTATCATGTTTCAATCGAAACTCGTTTTGGCTTACACTACTGAAACTCCGAACAATTCTGCAGTTTGAGCTGCCGCGAGACTCCACTGTACGGTTGCTATTTTGTAGATGAGATGACGATGATGCTGATAATGTCTCTAGCTGGAGGTTTTGTTTATGGACCGCTTGATTATATCGCACATTCCGATCACTTCTCTCCGACGATGGGTAATTGTGGTTTGTTGATAGAAAGGGATTTGATTGAATAAACACTCCGTCACACGTAATTTTTATTTTCGTGACCATAGTTCAACATTTTTCCGTTTTCTTTTCTTTATTTGAAATAAGTCAGAATTTTAATGTCCTTATCAATTTTACTACGGAACATAAGAACAATATTATAAATATAAATTAAAAATTAAGGCTCCAACAATTTTTCTTCAGATATTTTCAAAACGAAGTATTGTTTAAATTTTTCAGAGATTGTAATTCCACCTTGTCTTAGTCCTAGTGTGAAAAATGATTAATGTGCAAACAAATTTTGCTGGTTAAAATATTTAATTTTCCAACTAAAATTTAAAACTGATATTTTTCCGTTGCGAATTTACGAACCACCCTGTAACTCCTAAACGTTTAAGATGGTACTACTGGGTAAAAAAATTATTCACTTTCCAAAAAATTTAGAATTTTTCTATAAAATGGTAATTTTTTTAACAAAGATACAGTCATTTAAGAATTTCTAGAAATATAAAGAAAAAATTGTGATACTCTTAAATTTTTAAGTATATTCTTAATTCACTTTGAGCTTTTGAATATTTAATAAAATGCCCCATTTAAGCTTTATGCTGGCGTACCGCCACGTGCTCGATGATCCAGCCAATTTTATTAAAAAACAGAGTTTAACAAGGGGGCTTTTTCCTTTTCCGCACACGTTTTAGATAGGTCTTCCCTCGTGCAGTGCGTAAAGCATTACATTGATTTAATGAACTGGAAATTTAGTGGGTGATGTTGAAGTGTGCCAACACATTTTTGCTTCATTGGTTTCCTTTTGAAGGTGAAAAAAGAGTCGAGTAACATTATAGATGGTGTGCACAACAGCAATTTACGACCAAATGTTTTGAGTTAATGAAAAAAAAAACAAGTCAAGCTAAGAGAAATTTAAGACTTAATTTCAATTTCAGGAAGAACAAGCATTTAAGTAACTAATTTAATTAATTCTTTGCATGCAATCAGTAGATTAATGTACCAACCCACTAATAAATATGTAAGCAAATTGGTGCTAATTGAAATTATTACCCCAATTCTAATTTATTAGCTCTTAAGTATTACTTTATTTTCTTTATTTATTAATCATATTTAGCATTAAATAATACAGAATACATGCAAACACTAAAATAACTTCACTATTTTACTAACAGTACTTAACAACAAATAAATAATAAAAAAATGCTAATTATTTTCTCATAAGAAGTGAGGTAATGCCTGGTTTATTACTTTGATTTCAAAAAATAAGTTTGATATGTAATTTGTAAAATAATACTATAGTAACAGCAAATTCATTAAATGCTGTAAAGTCGAATAAATTTGAATCAAAACACATCGAACTATATATGTACTTATAATAAGGTATTAAAAATTGTAGGATAGTACCATCTTTTAATAGCAACGGCAAATATCAGTTTAAAAACAAAATAAAAATTTATATTTCTCGTAGTTGGAGTATTTAAAAGAAGAATACTTTTATATTACATTTTTCCGACCATTAAACAAAATTTATGTTATTTTTTCTAAAATTTAATGCTTGGCGACTTTTCAAATGCTATTGTAAGCGAACGCAGCTGAGTCATTTAAAATGTAAATCTTCTTTAGATTTATAATGACTAAGACGCCGTAAAAATAATTACCTTTACTTAATAGTTATATAAATAATTTTTGCATTAAAAAAATGCGAAAAAAATGACTAGACGATAATGTGGATTTAATCCAAAATTGCTAGTGCGACTACTTACAGAGACGAGGCTCCACCTACGTGAACACCAACTCGCTATTTTATAGCAAATCAAATGCATTCATTAAAGAGGCACAATGGAGCAATAGGAAATCGTAAACAAATTGAAGGCATGGATGGAAAGAAAATTTCTGGATAAATAGGACAAGCCCATTTTGCATTGCCCACGACTATATGTATGCAGATAAATTTGTCCTTCATTATCTAATGAAATACACTGGAGTTCAGCAAATAAAAAAAGATACTAAAATAATAAAAAAGAAACAAATCAGTGGCCAAGTCATGGTCGAGATATGTCTCTGTTTCCCCGGGTAGAGATACCCAGTTTCTGGCTTCTACTCGACTTCATACCTTGCGAATTTCCGGTCTCATTTTACAATCTGTGGTTCGAAACCAGACTCCTGCCGCATCCTAAATGGCTTTGTCTTCTATTGCAAAAGCTCAAAGGGATTTTGAAAACAATAGATGCAACTCAAAGGAGTTCCGGAGAAAAATTGAAAACCCTCTCTTTTAAAAAACATATTGACTCAGGAGTAATTTATCAATCACAGATCAGCATATAAGGAGATGCAAGCTACTGAGATGCATCCACCAGAGCACAGTCACGAAGCACTCGCGGAAATTGCTTTCTTTCATGTGTGCGGCATTTTCAAGAAAATTCAACTCGTCGCACGACACCAGGTAAGATTAGTAACTCACGAAAGGCAGTAAGAATCCTTTTCAGGTAAAAAATACTGAACTGAGTGAAATCCGAAGGAAACACTAAAAGCCAGTGCCCGTGAAAGTGTTCGGTTCAAGACTAACTGCTGTCGGCCAGAACCTAAGCTAACGCAGAGCGCTGAAATCATGCTACCTGAGCTCGAAAAGGTGAGAAGTTGTTTAAAGTGGAAGTGTACGATGGCAATGTTGAATATTCCCCAAAGAAAGATAGATAGATAACCCATCTGACAGAGGCAGTGGGAATACCTGTATATAGGCTTTCTTGGAGTCATAGAAAATTATGAAGCGATGCAAATTACAATGGGAGCGCGATTTGAATTGTGAGAAATTTTACGTTTAAAAAAATCTAATTACCATTTCTTTTGCACTAAAAACTTATGCCTTGCGTTTCTTATAATTATCCTGTTTGCATGAATTATCGCTACCCCAAATCTCCATTTACATATAATTTTGAACCTGCAGTAAAGACCTAAAATAAATAGAATAACTACATTGCACCCATTAAATTGTAATGCTACAAAATATTTATTAAATGGAATATTAGAAATTGCCTGATGGTCGGCAAAATTTCGGCCACTTAGGCGAGCTCAGTGCGGAAATGCAAATTAAGAAGAAATTGATAATGAAATGGCCAACTCCTATTTATGATTCGTTTGCTTCTTGCAAAAGAAGCACACTCGGTCTACCTTTGCCCCACTTTGAAAGCGGTGCACCGAGTGAATTCCACGGATAAAAGGGACTCTGCTTCGAGGGTTCTTGTGCCTGGCAAACGCACAGTTCTAAACGAGAGAACTGTATAAATTGGAATATAGCGCATGCTGGAAATATAGTGCACATTAATGAAAATGTTTTTTGCTCCATAAAACTGCAGTTACATACAATAGACCAGGAAAGCTAAAGTCTGTTTGGTTTATTTAAACAGATCTTATTTTAATACTTTAGTCAGGAGGTACATAATCCCGCACGGAAATATTTTATTTTAATTATTATAACCAAATACCTCTGCTTATAACAAAATATTTCTAGTTTATTTCCAATAATTCAAAAGTCGAGGGAAATAAATAGGTTTCAGCTTTAACCTAAAAAGTTTACATACCTGCAGAGAAAATGTTGCAAATATTAAATACGGAGGACTCTTCACTTTGTAGATGCTACATAATACGCTGGAAGGTGGATCTAATCTCTAGACACATAACTATTAATTAAAAATATCTCAAAGTCTGAGCAATTTAAATTAAACGGTTGATATTCTGCATGGAAACAAAAGCGAATCTTTTCAATCCCTCTATTCAGATTCATCCTATATATGACCAAAATGAACTGAGTATAAGGGCCGGACGTGAATTTAATTTCAGTCTATTACCTTGATTGATTTAAGTACTCTTGAGTTTATACAACTGGAAAATTAAATTTCGGATTAGAATTAGAAAAATATAGATTTTGCAATCCGAGGAATTTAGCAATTTTTCTATTTAAGCCGAATTTAAGGGACTTACTAATGATCTTTATTTTTCAAAATAACATTTACTTGTTTAAAATTAGTCTTTACATAAAATCCCTAAAGGCAGTGAAAATGCATACTCAACAAAAACAATTCTTGTAATAACGCCTAGGCTCGTAATTATTTAGGTGTGAGCATACTTGTAAATGTGACTACTTATAAAGGGGGTATTTTTGAAAATTTAGTTACGGCACCAGATTATAAATTCACCAATTAGATTGTTAACGTATTTTCTGGCCAGATCATATACAGCCAAATATTCATTTTGACTGGTAAATTTTATTCAGCTATTTCATGTCACCTACAGATGTGTATATAAGCTGAATTGAGACCGAAAACAGCCTAAACTTTGTATTAGGTATCAATAAGTCCAGCTTCTCTTGAATTGAGTTCTTCCTTTTCCATTTCTTTAAAACACGACTTTAATTACTTACTGGTAAACTTATGGTAAAAAAGAAAAAAAGAAAATGAGTAGAACACGATAATTTTTGTTTTTCTAATTCTAATATAGAAACAAATATTCTTTTCGATAGACTAAATCGATAAAACATTTTTAAATAAAATAATTCTAAGAGATATAAGCTTTTATCAGAAATTGTGAAAATCATTATTTTCTTTTTACTTTAGTTCTAGTAGAACGAGAATAAATATAAGAGCAATCAGTTCACTCTGCCAAATGCGTATGCCGTCTTACAGCAATCACTAAGTTCTTTGGATACCCCGAGGAATGCTTTGAACAGAACATCACATCATTTCTCCACTCCTTGCTCGAAGTTGGGTCCCTTGCGTTACCTTGAGAATTACGTGGCAGAGAAAAGACTGAGACCTTAAAAGCAGTTTAAAGAGTTGAAATATTTTCAAACAACAACAAAGTTTCACTGATAAACGCCATCAGGCTGGCAACATTCTTGTGGTGTTATGAAAATAAAACGATTATTTCAGCCGGATCTATTGCCGGAAAACAAAAGCAGAACAGGCGAAGAGAAGTAGAACAGTCTCTCAAAGACGGAGGAACCTGCAATATGCGAGATAATAAGAAAGATGCAAACTCACGAAAGCGAATGGATGAATTAAAAGGAATAAAATAAAGGAAGGAAAAAAATACAACCGATGTAGGCTGCCGATGCTGCTACCGTGCAATTCACCGGCAACTGCTTTTTCCTCGCTTTTTGCCTCTTCTTGTGGCGTCTTAGCGCTGGGCTCTCGAACTCATGAAGAATCTCAGGAATTCCAAATTCACCGAATGACCTTCTGAAGAGTGTCGCTACTACTGCGTCTTATTCCTCGGCAACAAGTTGCCCGAATGTTACATACCTATTTAATGATGAATATTTCTCGGACGAGGCGCTTATATACCCGAAGTTGTGCATGTGATTGTGCCGATCTCTGAAATTTCCTACGGCTATCTTCCCAAATAGGAATTGCTGCTTCATTTCTACACCTATTTAAATTTCCTGACCACCTGACTCACCATTCTTCTTTACGGTAGCTAAAGTCAGATTGAGCAAGAGCAAAGGTTATGCGGATTAATTTTTCAGTGTGACTTTCAATAAACACCTAATTCAGAGCTTTTTGTGGAAAATGGATCACCCATGCGAAGTTGGCATTTGTATCTATCGATTACGATACAAAATCAACTAAGATCTTTCTTTGATCGCACGTTTTAGAGAACCTCATAACTTTTACAAATGACTATGGGCTGTTTGTTCGTAGCTTACATAATATTAATGTCGTTGTGAGTTTTAAATAGTATGGAAATTAGCATTTTCGTCATGTACATTAGGTTTGTTTTTTAGTATAATTCGCCTGAGTTTAAATTTGTCTCAAGTACGTGAAGAAGACAGAATGTTCTTTAAAATTAGAATCAACGAATAATTGCCATGCTATACATTTAAAATATTTATTTAATACGTTCGCGGATGGTCTAAATTCATATGGGGTGTTAATATGATAATTCTCCAGAATCTTTCTTTCACAGTTTGTTGGATCAAATCCGACAAGAGCATTTTGATGCATTTTATATGGGGACATAAAAAGAAAATCCTGCATTAGCAGTGCTGTCTCATATTTGTAAATTTTGCCATTAAAAAAATTAACTACTGCTACTGTTTTTTCATCATTTTCTTTATTCAAATTGTACAATAAAAAACTTTACTGCATATGCAGTAGTACAATTACATTTGGGAGTTTCATTTTAAAAAATTTCAAGAGAAGATATCTCAATTAATTAAATACTAAAAATAATAGAAGAAATTTGAATTTAAACTGAAAGAGGTCCGGATTTTGGATCTAATATTTTTCAAAAAATATTTACCCAAGCCACAAGTCGATTTTATCTGCTGTTCTGAATATCATTTGTATGGGCTGATCTTGAGCAAAGTTCACAAACAAATATTACTTTTATTTTGCCAAGGTATTACAACATGCCTTACGAGAATAGGAGTGCAACGGAAAAAACTGCAAAATCGGTTCAAAATTTCAATTTTAATATACTTTTATATAAGTTGCTCCGCTAGTGCTGATCTGATGGAAAATTTTAAAAACTCCAAAAATGGATATATAGCATATTTAATTAATTAATTAAAGGATTTTGTTCTTAAATTAATGAGAAACCTTAGCTGTAAATTAATAATTCATTTACAAAATATCAATAGTATTATTAAACTTTTGTAAAGATCTAGAACTAATAATGCTGTGAAAATAAATTAACAAACAAAGATAAGTTTGCATCATTGGGTAGGTACATCTGTCTTTCGGCATTTTGTGTATTACTGAAATCGGTTTTGTTCCCACTTCGAATTATGTTTAGAGTTGCTCCCAAAATTAAGAAGAAGTTTAAAAACATACTTTTTTTTCTTTTTATTGTTTTCAAAATGTTATACTTAAATTAATGTTATCATTTTCTGATCAAAACCATTATTTTTGTTGTTTGCTAGATAGGTAACGAAAGGAACATTATTTCCGAATCTTATGCTTTCACATTAATATGGGCAACCGTCCTTCAAACTAAAAAAGGATTGCCGTATATCGGTGATGCTTTTAATAATGACATATAATCCCAATATTTACTTACCAATTCATTTTTTTTTGATTTGTGTAATATCAACTGGTTTCAGTTTTCGCGTGGAATTTCTTTCTGGAACCTAATAATCTATCTTAAAATTGAGTTAACTCTTTCAATGAAGTGGGTCATGCTAAACAGCAAGTTATTAGCCTCATTCGGTTAAGTATTTCCTTGGAAATAGTGGATTCCACTGTTCTCCACTCCGTATAGACCTCAACTATATTAGCAGATGCATTGCAAAGTAATTGCGTCCGCTTACTGCTTATTATAAATGGAGAAATGCAAAATAAAAGGAATTTTATCTGGCAAAGCTTCATTAAAATAGAAACATTTCTACAACACCACACCGACAGTATATTATTCCTAATATGCAATAAAGGAAGTCGGAACTTTTGCAGGTAGTATCAGAAGGCAGGCGAAAGTAAATGACCAGTCGAGCAGTCTTAGCAGTGCAACTCTCTTGTCCGAGGGCTTTGATTTAGCCCACAAATGCCGCGACTGTTGTGCGGATTACCAGGGTGGTCGCGAGGTGCTACACTTCTACATAGAATGGCTCTATGCGACCGCGCTGCTCATAAAATTCCAATGAAACAAAGTCAATCAGTGGTCACCGCATAAGTGCAGGTTAATGCACCCAGGGACACATATGGCACCAGCGGCGCTTGCAGCTATTTTCATTTTCCCTTAGAAAACTATTGGACTATCTCCAAATCAGCCGGGGGACGTAGAGATGAAGATTCTAATTCATAGATATCGGGGGTAGAATTATTCAGAAGGAAAAATATGATATTCCATTCCTTAAATTGGCGAAACCAGCAATTCGAGTTCTTCCACATTTTAAGTGGTCGCCTCATTCTGAAGGTCGCTTATTAGCCACCGTATTGGGAAGATTACTTTTGTGAATTAAACAGCACTCATTTCGCCTTAATGCTTTTTGCACTGGAATTAAGTTGCAACAATTTTGAAAGTGGGCAAAGTAGCTCGTTCCAAATAAAAACGCAGTAGTGTTTCTACTTCTGGAAGCGTCGACAGCCAGTTTTGACGGGGCAAAATGCGTGTACCCAACCATGACCCAATAAATTTGCAAACTTCTCTCGTGGGGATTACTTCTGTAGCCTGGCGTACTTATACAATCGTGGAAGAGCTGCGGGAAATATTAATTGCGTACGAGCTGAGTACTCACTTTTGTGGTGTACGGCCTCGTTTGCGTTGCTGGGTCGCACTGGGGCAGAATCGCATAATCCTCTGATGGAATTTTCACTGTATTTTTGCACTTGGCACTTAAACCTCGTGGGTAATTGAATTTTTCCACATAAATTCACTATGCACAGTTTGTTTACATTCAAATTCTTCTATTTGTTTTGATTTTTAAAGCGAAAAATCACAACGCACGTCACTTTCTATTTGATCGAGGAGAAAACACCTTACACACTCGCCGCCATCTTAACGTTTTTTTTTCTGTTTATTTATTAATGTAGAAATTCTTAACGTTTCGTTAAGATTGCCAGATGGAAGGAATTTATTACTGTCAAATTTTTATTCTAACGGAAAATCTTAGTTTCGGTCAATAGGTTGAGCGAGTGCTGAAAAAACTTCGTCTGTTATCAGTTTAAGTTAAAGATAAAGAATTTGTGGTAAAGATTTCTTAGGTACACTGTAGGTTTGTCTGTCATACTGTATAGCCCGAGCTTACGTCAAAAGCTGTTTTTCGTAAACACAGGTGTGGCTGGAATTTCGCCCTTCTGTTGTGGCCTGTAGATAAAAATGGAATTAACATTGGAGATAATATTCTACGTCCTTCTTGCAGTCTTTGTGCATTTTGCGATTTATTCGTTTGCCTCAATAAAGCGTAAAACAATCTACGGAAAGCATGTCTTGATCACCGGCGGCTCAAGTGGAATCGGACTGAGTATGGCCATCAGGTGCGCCCAGGAAGGGGCCCATGTAACTGTGATTGCGAGGAGTGTTCCACTTTTAGGTATAATTAGTAAAATTTAAATACAATTTTCAGCAATTCTGTATAATTGCAGAAAAAACTATGACGGAACTCGAGCGGAACCGGAAGTATCCCGATCAAAAGTTTGGATGCAAATCCTTGGACATATCCAGGAGTTATGAAGATGTAGCAAAGTGTTTCTCTGAGCTGGAAGAGACTGTGAGTCCCATTTACATGCTGGTTAACTGCGCCGGTTTGGCTATTTGCGGTGTTTTCGAAGAAGTCTCGGTGGAGGATGCCAAGAAACAAATGGACATAAACTACTATGGGACCTATTACTGCACAAGATGGGTACTCCCGAAAATGAAAGCTGCTAAAGAGGGTATAATTGTCATAACTGCCTCTCAAGCCGCCTTAGTTGGGCTTTACGGCTACGGCCCTTACACAGCAACAAAATTTGCCCTCCGAGGAATGGCTGAAACAATTGCAATGGAAACGAAACATCTGGGCATTACTGTAACTCTGGCCCTTCCCTGCGACACTAACACCCCAGGATTTGAGACCGAGGAGAAAACGAAGCCCGCTGAAACAAAAATTATATCGTCCAGCGGAGGACTAGCACGGCCAGAGGACGTTGGTAACAGAATTATCGACGATGCGCTGGTAATTTCTTTTGTTTCACATTTTAATTCTTCAATAAATTAAAATTTCTTACTCAGAGCGGCTCATTCTTCTCGATCTGGGGAATGGAAAGCTGGATAGTGACTGTGCTATGCTGTGGTATGGCTCCATGGGGCACACCACTTCAAAAATTCCTGCAAGTTTTATTAATGGGTCCTCTGCGCTTTGTCAGCTTTTTTATTCAATGGAACTTTACCCGGATAATCAAATCGTGCGTTAAAGAGAAAGCAAACTAATCCTAGAGTTTAGCTTATCCTAATTTCAGGCACAAGATAAAGATATATACGTTCTTTAGACATAATTTTGTAATTCAATATAGTAGAAGTGTAAAACAAACAGTCTATGATTTGGTAGCTGTGACAGCAAAATTCATTGCTCAGATCCGATTTCGTCGTCTTCCTCATACCCAAAATCGTCATCATATTGCCCGTCGAACGAAATCTAATTAAGATAAATAATAATAATAATTTGTCTTTTTAAATGGGCTTTTTGTTGTTACTTACCCTTAAAAGCCCTGTATACGCTGCGTATGCGCTCATTGCAGCAACTGCTCCAGCTGCTGCTAAAATTTGCGTTTTTCTTTTATTAGCTTGAAAATCTTGCTCTGTTGGTGTAAGTATTGTAGCATTTTTCCCCGAATTTCCTTCATGGCTCTTTGAAGTATATCCTTCTGTCACAAAATACTTCCTTGTCACCCGCTCAATAAATTTCACTAAATTCGTACTTTCTCGGATGTGTGCTTGGAGAGGATTCGATGGCAGTGTGATATAATACAAAATTGAGCAATACGCATAGACCAAACCGTCAAATCCACACGGCATTTCGCTGAAAAACCATTTCTTCTTGCCCAATTTAGAAGATAACAAATTTATGCATCGTTTCGCGTTATAGATAATCTGAAAATTTAAGAGGATTGAGTTATGCAAAACACGTGAGAAATCAACCCTTCACCTGTTCTGTTGAGTGCTCCTCTACTTTGTCATAGACAGAAAATCCAGCGAAAACTTCCATAATTTTATCAGCGTCTTTAACGTACTTCGAAGGGGAGAAGAAATTGAATGGGAGCCACATCCTTTTGGCGTAAAGGGATCTTGTTACGTCTCTGTTAACCGCATCACCAAACATCACATAGTAAAAGTATGGTTGCAGATTATTGAATACCAACGTTTCATAGCCGCTAGCTAAAGGTTTCAGTTCTTTTTGCAGGTTCTCATTTACATCGTAACCCTGCCGAAAAGGTGGAAAACGGTGTTATTAATTTATTGCTAAAATTTCATCATCTATAGATTCTCACTATATCCGCCAAGTAATTAGCTATTTTTCTATAACCCAACATCTTTCCTGTGTCTGTTTGAATATAAGGTAGCATCGTTGCTCCAGAGAAGAACGGATTTCCCTCAGTATTTATGCTAACCGGTGCTTCCGTAAATTTGATTGCACACTGAAAGGGGCCGCTGAATTAAACACTTCGATTTTTGAAATTACAGAAATTACCATTGCACGTATGCATTCGAAATCAATTGAGGGTAGCCCCCATTCGCCTTTGTAAACATACAGGGTCATTTTTCCACAATAATTCCAACTTTTCTTAGCCAAAACATGAGATCAAAATCTAGGAAAATTGGTTTTGAGGTTATCACAAATTTTTATTAGCTTTTGACATTTCGAAATGTCAGAATGTTTGGGTGTTAAATTGATTGTTGCATTTTTTCAGTTCTGATAGTTATTCATGTTATTATAAATATTATAAAAACTCCTGAATTTTTCAAATATTTGTATTTACCTAAAATTTTGCAAATTAAATTAAAGTGTTGTTTTGGAACACATCTCAATCTTTCGTTATTATCTAATTTCAAATAATGGTTAAATGTCATACTCAACTTGCCGAAACTTCAAAAATTTATTTCGTTGTGGTTATGGTTTCGCAGCGTGGAGGCTTTTCTTGTGGATATAATGCGTAAACTTTTTCCAAATGTACGCAAATTTGAGAAGACTGATTTAGTTAAATTATAAAATACGAAAATATATGATGTGTGTTTTCGATAGATGTTAAAATCAAGTGGACATTTTAATGTACGAGGTACCAAACGATCATAACAAGTTAGAATTTCCAAAATTTTCTGGTAATTGGATAAGTTATACGGACAAAGAATTGTAATTAAATAGCCAAAATGAATATGGATCGCAGAAATTCTGCGTACGGTAGATTAAGCCTGAGCACCACAAATATAACCAGTCCAATTGCGGAATCGACGCACCTTAATGGGTCAAGGTAAGAAATTTTACGAGCCTAAAGTGATTTGATTTGACTGCATGCATCAGCGATTAATAGTTTTAAATATGTCCAGTTAGCCATATTTTCAGTTAATTTGTTTTTTAATTACAGCATAAATTCCAAATTCCCGTGGGGCGGTAAATTGTTTTCACCGCCAAAATCCCCGGGATCAAGCAGTCCACCTGTTCTTTCCAAAACAACGATGTCACCGATCAATAAGATTGACCACAGGTAAATGCTGACTTAATTTCTAAATCACCGCTCACTTTGTACTCATCACGTTTTACTAATTTCAGGGTTTATATAGACATACAGAGCCGCGGCCTAGCTTCAAGGATAGTTAGATATCACGAGAATGGCTCCAAGCTGAACAGAAGCCTGTCGGTGGGTAGTTTATACAACAAGCCTGGTCAGTTTCCAATTGTGCATTTAAAAAAAAAGGAAATTGTCTATAAGCCCAGCCGCAACCATAACATATCCATGGTAAAAATAGCACCACCAGGTAAGCAAAGCTTTAATAAAAGGCTTGCTATTATGACTGGAAATATTTCTGCAGACAAATCAGTTTTCCAAGCAAATACACGTTCGAGCATCCTCAGAACCGGATCAATTGTGCCTACAGTAAGATCGCTTAGAAGTGATGACGAAGTATCAAGGGAGAACAGGCCAATTCTGCACCCAGTTGGGAGCGAATTGGCGCCAACAAAGAGCGTTTTAGATGCATTGAGGGAAATCTCTAGAAAGAGGATAAATAGTGACGTAAGTGTTAAAGGATCCACTATGAGAAACAATTTCTATCACAGCTTGCCTTTGCAGGAACTGGACACGAATGATAATGTGAAGAAATATTGTAAAGAATCTGACGATACTGACCGGGGTGTACATTTGCTTCCTACGTATAATGCAACGGTATCAAAGCGACAGAGGGAGGGGCCATCGAATGCAAGTGCTTCTCCGGAGCAGATGTCCAAAAAGAGGATGTTTTCAAAGAACAATGATGTTTTAAGCTCTCTTAGCTCTAGCCTGAGAATGTCGACACCCAAAAGGAAGTTTGACGATATAAGAGCATCACAAAGTTCTGAAAAAGTCGTAGAACCGGACGCTTCTACGTCTCCTCAGCTTAAACAGCAATGCAACGAAACAAATGTTGTGTCTTTCCAAAAAATTGATTCAGTTTTAGCAGGTCAAATTACACCGTTGCCACCAACTCCAGCTGTAGAACCAGCAAACCTTAAAGACATCCAAACACTTGCCCCCGAACTAATTAAGGAGAAATCTAAACCGAAATTAACATTATTTAATAAAAATTATGATGAAGCACCGACCAAAATTCGTACTGAGTTTGAAAGTAATTTGGATGACTTTGCAACAGGGGGAGTAATACCCTTTGTAAAACCTAAGAGTAACACTCAGATTTCAGAGACGAACCCCATAATAGAGCGGACTAAGAAATCAAAGTTGGCTTTGATGCTCAGCGGACTTAGCGGGGAATTAAATGAAGATGATGTGACAGATAGTCGGTCAGCAACGAAAATTGAAGAAAATAGTGAATCAAGCTCTCAAAACAGTCTGCCAGTTGTAGCCACCGTACCATCAGCATCTATATCATTTGAGACTAAGACTACAACTGCGACAGCAACCATTCCGACAGTATCATCCGTTAAGATTGGTCCTAAAAACGACAAATCTCCGGGAACATCAATCTTGGCGGATGTAACAAAAGGAAATCAGGGCATTTCCGAAAGTGCTGCGCAGCATACACACTCATCAATCCCGCTCAGCTTACCAAATCCAGTAAAAACTACTTCTAGTGGATTCTCTTTTCCATCTCAAGTTACCAATCAGCAAGCAAACGCGACGAGTTCAGCGTCGCACGCAGCAAACTCTTCCACGGTTGTAGGTTCGTCAACCTTTTCTACTCCGATTGCTAAACCGACATCTGGAGCTTTCGATTCCGCGCTTAGTTCGAAAGATGTTATAACTCCAGGACTTGTGCAGCCACAATTTTCTTTTGGTACTAATCCCGTTGTCTCAATTGCCGGATCTTTGCCCGCCTTCTCAATGCCAAGCTCGCAAAACGCGGCGAAAATAACTTTCGGGGTACCTAACTCAATTGCATCATCTGTTAGCACTCAGCTTAAATCTCCAATTGGCTCTATGGTAGCACCAACAAGTACCGGTACTGAAATGAAACAAGTTTTTGCAGTATCGCCGAATGTTCAATCAGCCTTCAACGCCGTCGCAGGAACAGAAGAACCTAAAACCAGTCAGCCGCTGACCTTCGGCGTCACACAAAGCGCAGCTGCAACGACAAACATCACGAACTCATTGTTTACAGCTCCCGACACAAGTTTGTCCAACACTAAAATTCTATTTGGAGTTTCTAATATTGGAGCTGTGAAGACGGAATCACAAAACGTTGAAAATAAGCCAAGCGCTGGATTCTCCTTTGCACTTTCGAATCCTGGAGGAGAACAAAAAGCAAACGCAACGACACCATTCGCATTTAGTTCGAATCTTAGTCAGAAGTCTGCTGGGGCTGGGTCGGGAGTATTTTCATTCAACACATCAAATACATCTGCACCAGTTTTTGGAATACCTTCAACCTCCGCTCAAATTACACCAATTACTGCTGCACCAGCTTTTGGAATACCTTCTACCACTAACCCAAGCAGTAACAGTGGTTCGTCGGGTATTCAGTTTTCATTTTCAGCAAATAATGGAAAGCCATCAACTGGATTTACGCTTGCGGGGTCTACCGGGGAGAATAAGCAACAAACAGCAACAACATCAGCGCCCTTTTCATTCAGTACGTCTCCTAAGGCCCAAACTGCACTGACAACTAATACTTCCGTAAACAATCTTACGAATCAGGACAAATCCAACCCCTTCTCATTTGGGGCACCAAATCCCCAACAAAAATCTGTCGCACCAAGTTCTATTTTTGGAGGAGTGCCCAGCGACGGCAAAACTTTCAATTTTGCAGCAGGAGAGCAAAAAGCCCCGGCAGCGACAAGCAGCAACATTTTTGAAAATGCTTCGAATTCGTTCGCTACTCCTGCTCCTACAACTGCATTGAACTTTGCCTTTACAGCCCAGACAGCGTCGAACTCTATTTTTGGGGCACCTTCGACGACCACTTCCAATTCACACAGGATGCCGCAGACAACAACATCTTCAGTTTTTGGGACTCCATCATCTGGAGGTCCCGCCTTTGGAGTTGCAACAGTACCGACGCCTTCTTCCATTTTTGGGCAGGCATCGATTTCTTCCTCAGCGTTTGGCGCTCCAAAGACTACCGCAAACTCTGTCTTTGCGCCCTCAATGTCTGAAAGCAAACCTGCTGCTCCCCTTGCTTTTGGAGTTCCAACTTTGTCTAATAATACATCAACCAACACGAAAACATTCTCTTTTCGAGCAAATAATCCAGTGCCTGCCGGAGGGTTTTCCTTCAATGCCACGGCAACAAACACACCAAGCGAGGGGAAAATATCCACAGGACGTACAAAATCTTTTGATTTTAGACAAGGTCAGTCAGTAAATAACAACGCAGTATTTGGGTCTCCTGTGGCGAGCAGCACGAATGCATCTTCAGTGTTTGGCGGGCCTGCCGTAAGTCAGACGAAAACATTTAATTTTTCGGCAGGGCCAAATGCTGCAACCCTTTCAAATGCTTTTGGTGCTGTTCCGACTGAAAAAAACACTGAGAACACTTTCAATTTTGGAACAACCCCGCAGCAGCCTACTAACACTGTTAGCAATAACAAGTCATTTGCTTTTGGAGGTGCTGGTGGCAGCTCTGCATTTACATTTAATGCTACTTCATCATCTGCAGCAGCGCCTGCTGCGAACAAATCTTTCAATTTTGGAGGATTACCAGGTCAACCCGTAAGCCAACCTAACAATAACAACACAGGACAATTTGCTTTCACCGCGGGATCGAATGGACCGGCGGCAGCGGCAGCGGCAACCACGCAAACCAACATTTTCAGCCCTGGACAACCAAGCACACCATCGACGACGACAAACGCCACCCGTGACAGAGTTATTCGGATAGCAACCAGACGGTTGAACAAGTGAAGCTCGTTACTCTTAGTCCTTTAGAGATTTATTTTTGATCAGATGTAATAACCATTAATTTATACCTAGTTGTAATATACCTCATATCGTTAACCAATTTATTTGATTTTATACCTGCCATTTTATATTTTTTTATTGTTTGTTCTATTAAGAGGTCGTTACTACCTTTTATCTCATTTTCCTGACGGAACATGATGATCATGATTTCTGATTACTTATCTGTTTAACATACGTCCATTCGATAAATGGATTGTATTTTAAGAAAAACGGAACCTAGAATTATCGAGGCATTGATGTTGAATTGTTTTATTAAAATTATAAATCGATTTAATTGAGAAACCTCTAATTTGAAGAATTTTAAAAAAATAACTGCAAAGCTTTTTCAAAAGAGGTTCTTAGTATTTAAAACTATATATTCATATGCAACTAATAATTATACATAAACTATTCTGTAATTTGAGAAAGGTAAATGGTGCAATATTTAGAAAGCTAAACTACAGTATGCAAACCATGCTTTCCTCGGTAGTGATAGAAGTTGATTGATTAGGCCGGTTTAAACTAAGCTCAAACAAAAGTCATACCCATGCAGCGTAAGCCTTTTTTAAGTTTGATTCAAATCAAATTGATGCAAGTTTAACTCAAATCTGAGCTTAGGTTTTTTCAAGTCTTCAATATCGTGTAATAGTCCTCGTAAATAAATACTACGCTTGGCTATAACGGCTTAAGGAATTGTCTCAAAGATAAAGTATATTTAAATAACATTCTCACTTTCTTTCTGATTGGATCATCGATTAAAATGCAATACCAGCTATGGCAACTCAGCGCGGCGATCTGGAATTTGAAAGCCAGTTTCATTCTCCAAATTCTCGGAAGACCGTGAATACAAACAGCAATATGTATTCAATGGACAAAATAATATCTAAGTTTCCAAAAAGATGAAATAAATTTAACTACCCTCCAGATGAAGCTAGGTATATAGAGCAAATCATACTACGGTTAAAGATTTTTCGTTATAAGGAAACCTTTAATGTCGTTAAAAACTTATCCTCCACGCAGAAATCACTGCCTCTAAAAACCTGGTTGAAAAAGAAACTCTTCGTATTCCTCTACAATTTCTTCCTTATTGTCGTGCACAGTCGCAGGCGGCATAGATAACTCTTCTGTCAAGCTGTTGTGAACGTGCCGAATGTGCTCACTGACCTGGAAGCGCTGAGCAAAAGACTCCGCACAGTACGAGCAGGGAAACATCCTCTTCTGCACGGCTATGCTGTGCACCTTGCTATAATGGGTCATCATGTTGTACTTCTGTGCGAATTTCTTACCGCACTTCTTACAGTAGTAGGGCTTCTCCCCAGTGTGTGTCCGCAGATGCCGCTGGAGATGCTGCGTAGAACGGAAGCCTTTACCACACACTGGGCATTTTTTATCCCTGCTATCTTCATGCCCCATTTTATGCATCCGCATCGAGGAATCGTGAATGAATTGTTTGCCGCAGTGCTCGCACTGGTAAAGGTACTCACCTTTGTGAATTCGGCGGTGTTTTATCAGAGCTCCCTTCGATGAAAACACCTTGGAGCAATCGACACACTCCAATTCCGATTTCCCGTCATGGGTTTGGCGATGAATCTCGAGGAGAATCTCATTTTTAAAATTCTTATCACAGATTTCACATTTCACACGCTTTTTGTGCATTTGCTGGTGCAGGCTCAACTTGGATTTGCTGCTGAACGGCTTGCCGCAGATTTCGCATTCATTCCATTGGGCCGAAACATGAGAACAGTCGTCTACGACATCTTCATCTGTCTCGGATTGTGAACCTTTGGGGCTAAAGAATTTTTATTATTACAAAAATGATATAAGTTAGGTATATGGTTTTTAAATATCGATACTTATAAAAACATAAAACAACAGAAAATTAAGTTCCCAAATTTACTAGACCATCTATCGTTTAGATATTTCCTGCTGGAGCATACATTAGTTTTCGGTATTATTATTATTATTTTTATAATCTTATATTTATTTATATTAATGTTATAAAAAAGTTTATTGAGTTCATAAATTACAGAATCTATTTAAAAATATCCCTTTTCGATAGATGATTCTTTCTTTAGCCTATTAATTACAATTAATTATTGTCTCTGTTTGGCGACCAAACCGATTTCGAAGGGATTTTCATAAATCTGGGTTTTAAAGATCGCTGAATTATTTTGATTGTATTTCTTTGAATCCTTACCTTAAAAGAGAAGGCGCTGTATCTCCTTGGTCTTCCTGGGACTCACACTTAAAGAGATCTCTGCAATCTTTGGGATGTATTTTCTCCTTTTGTTCATTGTCCCCAGAAAATGGATCTAGCTGAAGATGCAATTCCTTAGGTTGCCTCTTGCCGATTCTCTTGTGGATTTCAATATTTTTAAAGTGGAAAATTGTATTAGCGTGGTAGCTTGTCCAATGTTGTCTACTTATTCGATTATCCAGCAGATATTTCAAGTGTCCCTCTAGGTGCTTTGCCCTCGTATAAGCCTCGTCGTATTCTTCGACTTTAAGGAGGCACTCCTGACACATGAAGCCCTCCTGCAACATATCAAATAAATGTACATTCGCTCCAAATATCCTTCTAATGATTGCAGTTAGAGACGTTGTGGAACTGCTCGTTTTTAACTGACATAAATTTCCCCAAATATATGTTGACGTTTGGCCGCATATTGAACACTTTCCCTTCGATTTCATTGTAGCTGCTGCTACGGTAAATAAATACACGGAGCAAGGATGTGACCACAGTGGTTATTTTGACTGTTTGGTATAATTTCACTTTCGATGCAGCAACGACTTTTTGCATTTAATGAAATATCAACTGTTCTAGGTATTATTTAACTGTTTCCCTTTAATTAATTGATAATTTTCTTACTAATAGTCGTTATTTCTACGATGGTTGACGTCTCTTAAAGAACGTTACATTTCATAATTGGTCAAGAACTGCATTCTGATATGGCAATGTCTTGCAAGGGGCAGTACTAAAGTCACCATGCCAGACAGTGAGATTCCCGTACTTCAATCGCTTCAGTAAGTAGGGTATGTAGTGCATTTTCCGTGTGGTTTTTACTTTGTTTACCGTGGAAATAGTTTTCAAATGATAGTTAGTGGTTGCTGCATCGGATCCTCTGAGTTCGTTAATTAAATGGGGGGCAAAATGTTCTGGTAGAACGGGGCAGGGCGCTCGTAATTCGACGGAGTCTCTGCTGTATGCCTATGAAAGAACAACTCACTGACAGCTCTCGTGCATTCTTTACAGTGCGGATCCCAGGTAATTTCCCGAAAATTAACTGAAATCACCCAGGTTGGAGGTGGGGGCTTTAATTTTGCTGCTGCTAGGCGGTATTGAAGCGATTTTTAAAAAGATTTGTCCTTGCAATGTCCTTGTAAGTAGAGGTTGACTGGATGTGCTTGCTGTAGTCCTTCTACAGTTAGTGGCATTTCTTGGTGCATCGGCGTTTTGGAAGGATACAGCAGCCCCAATTCGTTTTCAGAACAAAAATAATTCAAAACATTATCCATGTTTCGCATACAGCTTGTGGATTCAATTTTATGTTTATGTAATGGTCTGCTCATCCTGGATGATGCTTGCTTTCTTTTGTTAAAATAACCTCCGCTGTCTCGTGGTTTAGATGTAAATATCACGTCCTGAAGATGTTTCCTGTTAAAGCTCTAAAAAATTCTACAATCATAAAATACTGTAACCTCTCAATCAGTATATTAATTAATTTCAATGGACTCGGACTCAGCTCTATTAAATTAAAAGAACCACGATGAAATTATATAAAGCCTTTTAAATTCTTTGCATTCTACTATAAGAAAGTTAGTTAAAGAATGTATGTGTTTTAGCAAGTTTATTGAGGAAAATGAATTACTTCAATGCTTCACTAAAAACATGTCAAGAATTTACATTTATATCGAACAACACACATTCATGTAAAATTTAATATTTTTTAGATGATGAATTTAACAGAAAAATAAAAAACATGTTTTTGTAATGGATGGATAAATTTTAAATAAATAATAAAATCGAGCCACCTTTTCTGAGGATATATGATAAGGAAATTGTGAATCCTTAAAGAGTAGACAGAAAAACAAGCGCAAATAAAAAGTATAGAAGAATTAAATATAATAGCTATTCAAGACATGAAGAGAAGAAGAAGTTTACTTTTTCGAACAAAAGTCTAGAAAATCGTTTAAAGGTCATTAGGGGTCGGCAAAGGAATGGACTTCGTAGCAATCATCAATCTAGCACAAGATATCGGTAAACTAGAGAAAATAATGACTAAATCTTGTGAATACTGTTAAAGTTCTAAACTTGGTAACACGATTTTTCAGAAATAACTTAAAAGAACAAAATGTTGTCCTTTCTTTGTACAGCTTACCCCTAAATCACTAAACTTATATAAGTGTTATTCTGTATTTAATCATTCGACTCATAGACTACGATTAAAAACAAAAAAAAAATATATATACAAATATATATATACAAATAGTCTTGTTGCAATAGTTACATACGTACTTTGTCATTCTGGGTTTCATAGATATACAGAAAGCACAAATACTGCGTTTGCTTGCCGTACTTTTAGTCATGTTTTCTGTAGGCTTTTCAATACACACAATATCATCAATACTTATTTTGATTTATATTAAAGTTACCGTATTGTAACGATAATTATAGCAAATCTCGAAAGTGTAACAAGTGTATTTTACTAGTTATGAAGGCACTGTTTGTGAATTGACCACGAGAATATTTCGAATTCGCAAAATTAGCAGGAATTGGTAGTCTATTAGACGAATGTTTAGTGATCTAGGGTTAAATTACTGAACTGAGTTTATAAAATCAGATGCCAGTGAAATGAACCAAGTTACAAAATTTACAATTTTAAATATCTTAAATTAATAAATAATATAGCCTGGCTGTAAAAAAGGATGAAGATAATCTTTATATTAGTAAGCGAAAACTATTTGTTTTTATTACAGTTTTTATAATTTCTGTGGTTATTTCCGAACCGATTTTAGATTGGTGACCCAAGTGTTCGGTAGAATATCAGTTGCGTCACATTATACCACAATAAAAACATAATTTCAAATTGAAATGCCGTTTACGATGTATTCTAATTTAGGGGCTATGTTCGCAAAGAGAGCCCCGATCCAGGGAATATATAAATCAGCACCGTTCTAAAGTAGTTGTTATTTTTTTCTTATTTTTTTAAATTCAATATTAAATTGCAGACCAAAGTGGGCAAACGTAGATAAACAACAAGACTATCTTGAAATGAACCCAACAAGCAACGAGTCGCAATTATTTTTGCGAGACAAGCAGTGAGTGTTTACATTTGAAGTAGGGTTGCAATTTATAAAAATGTTTATTCACAGGGAGTGGGAGAACGCAATCGCTAACTATAGAGGATCGGATCCATTAGAGTTGTGGTATAATTACATTTGTTGGTTTGATTACAATATTCACATAGATCCCGAGAACAAATTTAGAGAAACTTTGGAGAAATGTTTGGCCATATTCGAGCACAACGAATGTTATAAACAGGACATTCGCATGATAAAGCTATGGGTGAAATACGTAAGTAATTTAAGTTATATTGTAGGACATTTCTAAGGTCAGATTTATATTAAAGATTGATCTACAACCGAACCCACTTAAGCTGTATCAAATTCTTTACCAACGTGGAATTGGAACCCAGTGCTCGTACTTCTTCATCGGATGGGCCCATTACTATGATTCGGCTAATGCTTTAAGGGAAGCGGAATCTGTTTACAATCTTGGGTTTCAGGTATTAATTTCGGAATTAATCTTTGGTTGACGGTTGGAGGTATTCAATATGTTTACAGGCTCACGCCGAACCATATAGTGAATTGCAAGAAGCTCACACAAAATTCCGTCTCTCGGTTTCTCAGAGAATGCTTTATAATGATAGCTCCTCGAAAAAGCGCAGCGCAAACCATCTAAATGAACAAAGGCAGCAAATAACAACGTTAAATCCACCAGCAAAGAAAGTGCGCACAGACCCTGCTGAATTTGCAGATCATTTTCAACATCAACCAAACTCTCAGTTGCAACAAACAAATAGTACGCAAAATTTACCTAATTTTCAGAGTGAGAAATCCAACGGTCATCATGTAAGCCCACATCAATCAGAAAGTACGCAAATTATTAGTAATGGTAGCACACAATCCCCTACTTCTCAATCTCAAGAAGTGAGCCATATGGAATCCACTAGTACTGTTCAAGTAACGAATTTTAAACAGGTTTCAGCTGGGGTACAAAATCCAGACGATAGCGATAATTCATCTTATTTGCAAAATTCAAATCACTTTCATGTCCAACAGCATCAGACCGGCATCCAAAACGCTAGTTCTTGCAGCGCACCAAGTTCTGATCATTGCGATTTAAACAATAGTGCACACGTTATATCCTCCTCCTTAAATTATATTTATGGTGAGGACAGTACCTCAGCACAGGTAGAATCTCCTCAGGAAGTATATCCTTTGCAGAATGTGAAACTACCTTCAAATTTTGCGAAAATTTGTAAGAACAACTATGAAACCTGGAAACCAACCCTCTTCTTAGAAGAACCTTTTGATCCTAATAGGCGTTGTATTTATCAGAAACATGTTGTTTATCCTGGGGATGGAGAAGAATATAGCCCTGAAGAGATTCGGGCTAGAAAGTACATAAAAAAACATGATGAGTTACTGAAGAGAAAGGACAAGGGGCACACTAAAATAACTAGCCCAGCCCAGACAACAGTTGCCCCTGTGATCTACAGAACTGAAGATCAAATAGAGGCTCAAACTATTCGATTCAGCACTGATGCAGACGGATGCAAGAAAAATAAAAGAATTACAATTAAGTTTCGCCGAGAGCCAGCGACTCAAGCTAACTCGCATAGTGTAAATGGTCATGGCACAGGAGAAGCAACATCAACTTACTCATATAGCATTGAAGAGGGGCGAAAATCATGTAGTGAAGATGTTTTTGGAGGAAAATCAGCGCACCATTCAAATCATACAGGATCTCCGAGGCAAACGCCGAAGATTAAAAAAGTTAAAAAGATAAGAATTGTTAATAACTACGATGACCCTAGGTATACAGCAAATAGTAATAGCAGTTCCTCGCCATACTATTGCAATCAAACTTATCAAATTAAGAATACCACAACCATTTCACGCAATGAGTATGAAGATGCTAATCTTCTGTTGTCGTTTGCAAATGTAAGTTCTGATTCAAATGCATACAAAAATTATAGTAACACGCAAAATAGTGATACTGTTTGTAATGACGATCATTCGTCGAATTTGGATATGAATTCGTCTTTCAATGAAAACAGTTACATTGATCTTACTTCCAATTGTTCGACCCCAGTGAGAAAATTATCTCAGTCGTATTCGAAAACATCCACTCCACAATACCTTCGTACTTTAAAAAGGCACACATCCAACGTTTCCGTACAAAATGATGACTCTATGTGCTCTTACGAGCAAAATAGTTTTTTTGCTTCAGAGCATGATGAGGATTTAAAATTACGACGATTGGAAAAAGCGCAAAATACTATTGAGACTCACTTGGCGAGGAGTGTTATAGATCCATTTAGCTCAGAACTATGTAAGGCGTTCTTAACCAAATTGGACTTCCCTTCGCGTGACGAGAACGATGTTTACAAATTAGTGAACGCTCCTATTCCGAAACTAGCAAACACTAGATCTGTAACATTGGCTGATGTCTCATATTCAATTGAGAAGGAGGTCGGGAGGGGGTCTTATGGGTCTGTGTACAAGGCCGTTAATAATATGAGTGGCGCTGTTGTAGCGTTGAAGTTTCAGAAACCTCCAAATTCCTGGGAATTGTATATATGTACTGAAGTACGGAAGAGAACTAAAAATTATGATATTGTAAGTTGCTTATAAGATCAGTAGTTGTACAGCAGCAAGAACTAAGTTTATTGTTTTCAGCTACCTGGTTTTATGGATATATCTTCAGCCATCATTGCACCAAATGCCAGCATTTTAATTACTGAATTTTCAGTATATGGTTCCTTACTTGACATTAATAATAAAATTCGCCAAGCCACGAAAAAAGTAAGCGGACATTTTAAAGACTATTTCATGACTAGAAAAAAAAATCAAATTACAAATGATTTTAGGTGATGCATGAAAGTCTTGTGATGCACTTCAGTAGCCAAATACTGAGCATAGTGTCCCACTTACATTCCTGTAAAATTATACATGCTGATATTAAGCCAGACAATTTCTTACTAATGAGAGTGTAAGAGCCTTATTATGCAGTTTTTATTTGTTCAAAATGTTAATTGCGAGGCTTTACAGGCCCAGCTCTGATTCCCACATCCCTTCATTGCGGCTTATTGACTTTGGATGCGCTATCGATATGAGCCTCTTCCCCGAAAGGACTCAATTTATAAAGGTGGATGGAAATTATGACATTTTTTTATTTGTTCATTTAAATAGGTTGATGATGAATGGGGAATTTTAGGTGGTGCAAACCGACGGTTTTACTTGCATTGAAATGCAGGAAGGAAGGCCGTGGACTTATCAAACAGATCTCTTCTGCATTGCAGGGACGGTTCATGTGATGCTATTTGGAGAATACATGCAGCTTGTGAAGAAGTTCGATGTTTGGGATATTAAGCAAAAATTACCAAGGTTAGTTCCACATGGTTTATTTTATTTCCCTGGTTAATATAGAATTGTTTTTCTTTTTCTTAGGTATCTTAAAAAGCAAGTGTGGTCAGAATTTTTTACAAAAATGTTAAACATAAAAGATATGGACAATCTACCAGACTTAATTGAACTGAAAAATCTCCTAGACGATGAAGTTAACAAAATGGACTCAGAGCTCCAAACCCAAATAAGAACCCTCTCAAATTTACTTCACCGCCGTTAGGATAAGCACATTTAGCGCGAGTGTTTATTTATTTTATTAAATAAAAGATTTTGTTGAAAAAAAAAAACATAATACTAAATGTCTTTCGTTTTATTCCGTCTCTCTGTAATTTCTTATCTTTCTCACTTAAAATTTTCATTTTTTACTGAATAGTATTGCGACTAGTGTGACCTAAAAAGCTTTGGTTATTAACTTGGAAATATTGTGAACAAAATGTAAATTGATTATTGTATAATATATTTCGGGAATTTGAAATTGTCTTTCTTTTAATACATTTCAATTATTTCCTAAAAACAGAATTGCACAATTGGACAATTTTATCCAAATGGAAATAATATGACTCTTTTATTTAAACCAGATATAATATTCCGTACCATATAAATTACTTTCATCAAAGTGCAGATTTATCTTAAAAGCACAATAATATTTTAAGGTCCCTAGACAATCGTTGGGACATTGATGACCAGTATAAAAGAATTGGGGACTTTGAAAGGCTTCCCATATTGCTAACGAAATGTCTTCGACAATGAAATTAGGGAAAATATTGAAATTCCTCCTTGACCTGGTACTTAAACTAGGCAATTACCAAGTCTGGGGATTGTAAGGTGAAGTATTGATTGCTGACAAGAAATAGATTTAACGGCACACTCACGCGCTAGATCTAATTCTTTTAATGCAAACCACTGTAAAAGTCACCTTTTATGAAAGTTCTTCAAGACACATAAGTAATGAAGGTGAAGGGAAAAAAAATCTTTCATTAATTGTGTTTGTCAGCTTGAACGGCTATGCATAGAATATATGAGAAGCTGCTCTATCTATTTGGAAAAAATTGTGTAGCTTACCCTTTTTCCAGTATCAAAGAAATAAATCGAAATTGTAGTCGTGAGAAGATTTCCATTATAATTATATCCTTATAAAATTTTCTTCTAATAAAATACTATTTAAGCCTTTGCGGACGAGCGCTTCTCGCTGGGTCGAACAAATTTTGTTGAAGAAAGCATGTACTAAGGCGTTAAATATACGAAATTATTTACTGTCGTCTTTACGGCAGCATTCGATTTAGTGAATAGATATATAATGTCGTTTGTGCGGCGATATGTGTCCGGAAATGGGTAAAATGATTTTGGTCCATTCAAACATTTTTCCAATCCAAGGAGAAATTTGCGTGTGTCTAAGGAACTATGAATTAGTGGATATTTTAAACCGTCGATAACTTAGAATTCCTATAAATGCAAGGGAGAAAAAAGCATCTTCAAAGGGACGAAAAGTGTACATCATCATAAAGCATATTTTGGTTATGCGTATTTCTGCATTTTTCAAAAAAACTGAATCTGCCCTTACTACGGCAAATAACTTCGTAGTCTGAGAACGGAAGTCAGACTCATTGTATTTCAGAAGAGATTAAGCACGATGTTATGTTCCAAATAAACTTTATGATGAAACCATGTGAATATTGATTGGCCAGCTCCTAGGCATAAAAGACTAAAAATTCCTTAAAATCAATTCACATTCAACATTTTTACAAATTAAGAAACCAAATTTTTGAGGAACCAAATAACCATTTGATTTGAAGGGATATTCTATTTCCAGAATACACCGATAAGCGTTAAAGTTTTTTAATACCTTATTCTATTATAATAAGGCTGACCACCAGACTAAGAGGTGATTTTTGTTTTTAATTTTTAAAATTAAGTAAATAACACATACCCCATTAAAATCGTGTAATTGCAACTTCAACGTAAATAATTTGTAAAAATAACTTGATCACGATGAAAAGTGGGTAAATTTTAAAATATTTTGTATGAAAATTATTAAAACTGGTTAACAAACCTATTTCATGGAGTAATGATTCGATTGAGATATGCATAGTTGGGCAAGGTTAAGCCTACAAAAATAGTTTATAATGACCAAAATGAAAAATTGAAAAACGGCTACGCTTAACGAGTGGCATTTGTCCTGAATTGTACTGAATCCGAAACATCTGAATCAACATTTTGTAATTTTCCAAGGACAACCAGTAACGTTGCCATTTAGAAGAAAATGTGTATGGTTTTATTAAAGATTTATTACATACACTCCGCGCGACATGATTGATTTCACCCTTATTTTCTTAAATTTTCAGACAACTAATTATTTCTCAGGAGTTTTTGAATATAAGTTCATATTAATTCCGGAAGTTCCTTATTATTTTCTGCAACTTCCAGTCATATTCGAAACATTTTGCACTTTTGACGAATTTTTACCTGAAAAGTAGTATAAAAAACCTCCAACACATGATTGACCTCTATGTTTTTTTGGGGTTTAAAAAGAAATTTAAACTAGTTTTTACAGAAATGGTTTTGGGTAAAATGAAAACAGTTTTCACATTTATTTAATAATGAGTATTATTACCATTTTTATTCAAATGCCCTATTTGGTAAAGAATCGTACAAATTGGCTTCTATGCTATCAAATTGTGTGATTCATAGATTTTCCTAGTGATCCACCCACATACGTTTTATATAATATTGATGCCGGGAGATAATGATGGCCACACCAGGACAATTATATCTTTTTTCGTAAACCGTTGATTATTAACCTTCGCTATGTTGATGGATGGACAATTTTGGAGTCAATTAGTAGTTTGTCGTCCGCTAATAAAAAGCAGATCGGCGGGTCTATTGTATGAAATGGCTCTCCAAACCAGGACATATTTTCTCCGATTACGATGTGCTACTATTATTATTATAAACGGGGGCTGCCCTACGACTAAAAACAATATTTTGTGCCAAGACCCCACTAGAGAAGTAAACGATCCGCTACCCTCCTAAGAAGAGCTAAAAGGTCACTCTCAGAAGAGCTTCGGATTTCAGACGGACTCAGGAACTCCTTGCTGAAAGTTCCTCTTCTATTCCTTGTTAAAACCGGTCACACAAGATATGATCTGTGGTCTCCTTGACCTCTAGACATAGTTGACATTCTGTCTTAACTGAGAGACCTATTTTATGTAGGTGATATCACAACCTGTAGTGACCAGATAAGTAGCCCCCCAACAGCCTAGGATCGCTTTTGCTTAGTGTGGAGGTATTGGCTTATCGTAACCCCGGAGCATTGTACTAGTATAGGGTTTGCTTTGTTTCCACCCATTTTTTGACTAGTTTTGGTCGAGGACCAGCCATTACTGAAGTGGGGTTCAGCTCTTTGGTATCTAGATGAAAATCCTTTTTTAACCAATTCATCGGCGACCCCTCAACATAAGAGTGTCCCGGTACCTAAACCAGTGTAACATTGTTGTGTAACAGGCAGCTAGACTCTGGCGTGAGTCGAAGTACTCCTTGACGAGTTTTGAAGAAAAGCGCCATGATGAGAGTCCCCTGAGGGCCGTTTGGTTTTAGAGAGTATGTTAATGGTGACGCCCTTAAGTCCTTTACAAAGGTTAAGGAGGGCACAAGTTTCGATGGCATGTATTTTGGCTTGAAAAATGCTGGGCTACTTGTTCATTACAATATATGCTAAAAATCTCTCCTCCTTCCTTATGTCATGAAAATAAAACGCGTATATATCTAGTCTGTCTAATGTGAAGCGGTTTTTATCGGTAAAAGTATCACGTCTCTACTCAATTGTCTAACTCATGTGATCCCTAGCAAATTTAGTTTACTTTCCATAACTCTGTTGGTCAAGACTGGCATCTTTTTGAGACGAAGTTGTTTGAAAATTTAACACGTCTTTAATAAGCGTTGTGTTGTTCGGATATTTGAACTTATTTCAGCATTCTTAATTTGCCTCGCAGTGGAAGATAAAATTGAAGCTGTTCTTAGAATTATTCGCTTTTCTGGTTTCACTTTTTTTAAGAGATATTCACTACCCTAGCATTTATATTAATTTTTCTGTATATTTCTATATTAGAATATCCTTCGTCTCTCAGCAGTTTATTATTTTTCATAAAATAAGAATCTAAACTACACGAAACACAATTTAATATTGGTGAAGTCTACCATGCAGGCCCACAGGAAGTCATAGTGAGACAGGGATGTAAAATTTTTAAATATATTGTCTAAAATCATATTTTTCATGTAATAAAGAAAATTCTTTCGGTAACAAAATTCTTATAATCGAGAAACTATATATATGTATGTGTTCCTTATAAAATTACAAAATATGGGTGCACAAAAGAATATTTTAAATTATGGGCTGTAGAACTCGCAGGTAAGTCAAAAAATAAATATGAAATGATTTTTTTTCACGTAAATTATCTTGTCGTAAAAAGCACCGCTGCTGTTTGAAACAAGATAGTTCGTTAGAGAAATTATACACTAAAAAGATAAAAATTGCAACCTTAATAAGTTCAACTTGAATTATATGTGTAATCATAAACCATTTTTGTTGTTTTCAGGTCTCTTACCGAATATATAAAAAGTTATTTTTAAAATTCTAAGCTCTAGCTTATCCTGTGAAATACCAGCTTACCATTGCTAAATTATATAAATGCGCAAAGTGTCTAGATCTTAACTCTTCTTTTGACTAGAGCTATCATTTTCTATTCAACACGTCTTTATACGAAATGCATAAAAGTTTTCCTCACATCAGCACCTTCTCTTTTATGAAAAGGAAATTTTATTCGGAATTAATTGGATTAGTCTTATCCGACGTCTTGGAAGAAACGTATAAAAACCGAAATTGGAGGAACCCTCGGTCAGTTGTGGATTACCAGTAAGTTGGCTGATGGAGCTGGACAACAACTAAATTTAAACGAAGTGATATTAATCGAAGTTTTGTCCAAGTGCGCGGACGAGATTATTTTTCTGAAAAAGGACTCGAACAAATCGAAATAAAAATGAGTTTTAATAAGATCAACGGGCCAATATTTGAGGCTCGCGGAAATAATCTCACGGTAGTGGACAATGCTCTCCCCGAGATGTTACACTTAGTCGACGCCTATTGGTATCAGTTTCCACCAATGAATTCCCTATGGTACGGAATAATCGGTTTCGTGATGACCTGCTTCGGGATCATTTCACTCTCCGGAAACTTTATAGTAATTTTAGTTTTTACGACCGAACGTGCCCTACGAACTCCGTCGAATTTGTTCGTTGTAAATTTGGCCGTTTCGGATTTTATGATGATGCTAACGATGTTCCCCCCACTTGTGCTTAATTGCTACTACGAAACTTGGGTTTGGGGTCCACTCATGTGCGAAATATATGCAATGTGCGGCTCACTCTTTGGATGCGTGTCAATTTACTCAATGATGATGATCGCTTTCGATCGATACAACGTCATTGTTAAAGGCATTGCTGGGACACCACTAACGACTGGAGGAGCTGTTTTGAGGATTTTCCTAATTTGGGTATTCTGCTTATTTTGGACGATTGCTCCTTTGTTCGGCTGGAACAGGTACGTTCCTGAAGGAAATATGACCGCATGTGGTACCGACTATTTTACACAAACCTGGCTAAGCCGATCGTACATCATTGCATACAGTTGGTTTGTCTATTTCTTACCGCTCTTTACAATTTGCTACTCGTATTACTTCATCATTAGGGTAAGGGTGTTTGGTTAATCTATTCACTTAAGCTAATAAGCTTTATTTTTTATAGACTGTAGCAGAGCATGAAAAGGCTATGAGAGAACAGGCCAAAAAGATGAACGTTGCATCGCTAAGGTCCAACGATGACAAGAATAAAGCAGTCGAATTTAAATTAGCCAAAGTCGCTCTGGTTACTATCAGTTTGTGGTTTATGGCATGGACACCCTACTTAGTTATCAACTATGCTGGCATTTTTGGGACTCTAAAACTGAGTCCACTTAGTACGATCTGGGGCTCAATTTTTGCTAAAGCGAATGCTATTTATAATCCCATAGTGTATGGCATAAGGTAAACAAATTTTAAGATAATTTATTGCATTAATAAGGAAATTAATTTTGTTTCTTAATTAGTCATCCAAAATACCAAGCAGCTCTATACAAGAAATTCCCATGTTTGTCTTGCGAGCATGGTGGTGGTGATCAGACATCGGATTCAACTTCGCAGGTTACAGAAGCCGAAAAACAAACACAAGCGTAAATCCGGAAAAAAAGTTTATAAATACTGCATTGTTTGTTGACCCTTCTCAATCGAAATAATGCTTCAAGTTTTTATAATAAGGCTAATTTAAATAAAGTAACTGTTGCATAGATGAATATGTAGATAAATATTTTACCCATCCAAAGAAAAACTCGTATACATTTAGAGGAACTTCGTATGTTTTGGGGCTAATATTTTAAAAGGGTTTAAATTACAGGATGTGAATTTCTCGAACTGTTCAAAATACTTGCGGTGAAAATATATACTCGGATATTAAAATTTGATCCAGCGCAAATATCTGCACTTTTAGAAAAGCTATATATATGTATATGTATATGTATAAGGGAATTACTAGAAAAAGTAACTTTTACCAAAGGTAAGATTCAGCGACCTTTGAATTACCGCTTCGTTGCTCTAACCAATGGCGATGCCTTTCGAGCAATATTTATTCTTGATCGATCGATCCTACATATATATATTCGAAAACATTTTAAACTTAATATAGGTTTTACTATTTAACAATAACACACAAAGATGTGTGATGTGATTTTGACAAACATTTGTTGCAGCAGAAATGCTATTTCCTAACAAGTATAAGAAAATCCAGGCATTGGTGAAACGCAATCTTATTAATTAAAGATCTAGGGCTTGGAAAACTTGGTTAGGTAGGTTATAATAGATTATTTCCAATTTCATTTCGAGAGATTATTTTAAGAAGGAAAATCAAAAATTTAAAAGAATAATTTATTCTAAATATCTGATGTACAAGAATGAATTTCGATCCTGTTTCCAAATAATCCTTCCCATTGTAAAACTCCTTTTTGTTTTTCATCATTCTCGGTTTTCAGAGATTTTTATATATTTATTTACTTTTTATTTTTGCCACTTTATGACATTTGCTGTTTGATAAAATAAAAAAAACGAAGTATTTTTTTTCGAGCTAGTGTCATCATCATTTCGTGCAGGTTAAAAAAACGTACTGAAGAAGAAATTTGCAACGTTTTTATGCCTTAGTTTCACCGCCGTCTGTTGTTGCCTGTGATTGGGCATCACTTGCTTTTCCATCATCGACTTTTCCAAATACACAGCATGGGCACTTCTCTTTGAGTGCAAGGCGATATTTAGGGTGGCTAGGAAAATTTATAAGCATTAGTTTAAACTATAATTATAATATAAAGCCAGTAACCTTACCTAATACCGTAAACGATCGGGTTGTATACCGCGCTAGTCTTAGCAAAAACGGCTCCCCAAATCGTGTTCAGTGGAGTCAAGTTTGGCACTTTGAAAAGTCCCATATAGTTGATGATTAAGTAGGGGGTCCATGCTGTGAACCATAGCGAGATTGTTACAAGGGCTACCTTTGCCAGTTTAGCCTCAGCACTCTTCTCGGTATCCTCAGAGGATCGGAGGGATTTAACATTCATCTTCTTTGCTTGCTCCCTCATGGCTTTTTCGTGGGCAGATACAGCCTGTAAATATCTGTTTTTAAACAATTTCATCTTGATATTAAATAGTATACCGCAATTATAAACCAATAGGAGTAGCAAATCATGAAGAGAGGAGTGTAGTAAACGAACAGCGAGTAGAGGATCAGATATGATCTGATATTCCAAGTCCTGTCCAAGTAATCAATACCGCATGAAGTCATGTTTCCCTCAGGAACATACCTAGAAGAAGTAGGCTCTAGTAGCTGTTTTTTAGTTACATCCATTAATTTCGTACCTATTCCATCCGATCATAGGCATAATTGTCCAGAAAGTAGCCATCAACCAGATGAATAGGATCTTCATGATGGCCAATTTAATGGTCATTGGGCGTCCTGACATACCTTTTACAATTACATTGTATCTGTCGAAGGCGATCATGCACATCGACCAGATAGATCCACAACCAAACATTGATCCGCACATAGCGTAAACATCGCACATTAGGGGACCCAGCACCCAGGTCTCATAGAATAGATTTATCACCATCATAGGGCCATTTGAAAGCATCATGCAAAAATCAGAAAATGCCAAATTCAGGACTAGCAAGTTCGCAGGAGTTCTCAAAGATTTTGTTGTTGAGAAAATATAAATAACGACACCATTGCCGCACCAAGATATGAGTTCTAGGCAAAAGATGAATGCACCTAATATCTTCGCCCAAATAGGATCCATTGGCGGGAATTGATTCCAGTATGGGTGCACTAAGTGAATCATGTCAGGAGTTACCTAAAAGACGAATGAACGAGTTCACTATCCATTATCACTCAAATTAATAAAATTCGTTACTTTATCCACCACCGACATATTACCCATCTGTGCTGCGAATTGTGGTCCGACGAAAGATTGCATGGCTAGACTGAAGGGACACAATAATACCGTTTATAATATTTTATAAACACTATTCCAAATTTATATCAAATCGACATACCTCTCCATTTTAAAAAAAAAAATAATGTCGTTTTATAGTTCCGAGAAAAGTTTATAAGTATACTGTTTCTTGCTTTTTTACGATTTTATCACTTTTTAAATTTTTTTTGTTATTTTTTCGGTATTTTATCAAAGAGTTTCGTTCGTCGTAGCAATGTAACCCCTTTGTTTCTGAGGCACTTGGTTAAGTTAAAGGAATACCCGGTCTTTTATATTTTCTAAATAATTCAATTACTGTATACGTCAATTTTAGATTCACTTACAAGAAAATAACGAGATTAATATGCATTTCATATTATCGATTTATTACGCTAGTCATGATTTTTTTCCTTTTGTAAATAGGCATCCCCATATGAAAAAATTATGTTAACCTTCTAACAGGCCAGAATTTTTATGGTTTCCGTACTTCCGTACACAAATTTTGTGCTTTTCTCTTATATGTTTCTTGAAATTCTCACCTTTTTGTGGATACATATTTGAACTTAATCAATTCTACCGAACTAGTATGCAAGTATCATGTATTTTGAATGCATGTTATAATATTAAGATATTCAGGAATCAAGTATTGCGTTTCAACCCTGCTAAAGAATTCAAATATAAAAAAATATTCAGTCGAAAACTGCGAAAAAGATATTGTTTGCCAAAATTTTGCGCATCCTAAGTAATCAATATATTTTTAGCAAAGGGGTCAGAATCTATCATGCATTTCTCATTAGGGATTATTTATATAAATTGTATGAACCTACTCTTTATTCCCAAAAAACTAAATAAATGTAAATAATTATCAGGATAATTTAATGAACACTGAAAGGTTATAGATATAGATATATATAGATCAAAATTTGTTTTGTTTAAATAATGTCTAATTGTTGTCAATTTGAACAACTTTTGGAATTAAATTATGTAAATATCTATTATAGGCTCCTACAATATACTCATAGCATTTGTGAATTAACAATACTCAAACGATTTTTATCCAGCTGGTGATTTACGTACTTTCAACCAAAAAAAGCAAAATATTCTTTGAAAAGTGGATTTATATTAAAAACTCTACTAATTTTTGGATATAAATGAATTAAAAGAAAAAGAAAATATCTACTGTTATAAATTTAACGCATAACTAGCACGATTTCCTATATTCTTTTAAATGTGCATATTTTTAGGTTTTTTCTCTAAAAATAGGTTTAAGGCGATTCTTTGGACGATTTTATACTAATTGCACTTATAGATTTAAAAAGTAAAGATCTATAAAATTGAAGTACATATTGAGGAAATATTTTAAATCATTTAGGAATATGTTTAAATACCCTTTGATACGAACATATTAAAAACTTGTAAGCATGAACTCTTGTACAACCAAATCCAAAAGCGCAGTACTCTTGGCATAATCGATTTTATTAAATTTGAATATCCAATTTGAATGCTTTAAGAAATATCGTAAAAATTACAAATATTCTCTGCATATATGGTAGCAAATTGGATTACTTTTCAGCTGGGTATAAAAGCGACTGGCACAGCACCAGCATTTCGAAGTTGAAACGCCGTGTTCAACATTTAGCCTTCTCTGTGAGCTGAAGTAGTTCGTTGAAAAACAACGATTTTCTTCAGTAATAGCACCTGCTGTGAATTTGTGTAAAATTTTTGGTCACATCATTCTTAAAAGTCACGCAATATGGCTTTAGAGAGAGTCGCCGAACCTTACTTCCAAGCCTATGGTAGTGGCAACATGACGGTCGTGGACAGTGTACCACCGGATATGCTCCACTTAGTGGACTCCTACTGGTACCAGTTCCCACCAATGAATCCTCTATGGCATGGAATCTTGGGATTCGTCATGACTGTGATCGGAACTGTTGCCGTTACTGGCAACTTCGTTGTCATCTTCATCTTCACAACAACTAAATCACTGAGGACTCCATCCAACCTTTTTGTTGTCAACTTGGCTATCTCCGATTTCCTGATGATGACAACAATGTTCCCTCCGATGGTACTCAATTGCTACTACGAAACATGGGTGCTTGGACCATTCATGTGCCACCTTTACGCAATGTTTGGATCCCTCTTTGGCTGTGTCTCAATCTGGACCATGACCATGATCGCCTTCGATCGTTACAATGTCATCGTCATTGGTATGGCTGGAAAACCATTGACCAACGGAGCAGCACTCGTCAAAATCTTGGGAATCTGGGCATTCGCTGTTTTGTGGACTATTGCCCCTCTTTTCGGCTGGAATAGGTATGTTCCTGAAGGAAACATGACTGCCTGCGGAACTGACTATTTCAGCAAGGATTGGGTTAGCCGATCATACATCTTGGTCTACTCCGTCTTCGTGTACTACTTACCTCTCTTCATGATTATCTATTCCTATTGGTTCATCATTAAGGTAATATTTAATTAAAGTATTTAAATTCTAACAATAACTTACTGAACCTTACTCTTTCCCCCCCTTAGGCTGTGTCCGAGCACGAAAAAGCCATGCGAGAGCAAGCCAAGAAAATGAATGTTGCCTCTCTGCGGTCATCAGAAGATGCCAACAAGAGCGCTGAGGGTAAACTAGCCAAGGTCGCCCTCGTCACAATCTCTCTATGGTTCATGGCCTGGACACCATACCTCATCATTAACTACAGCGGCGTCTTCGAAACGATTAAACTAACACCACTTGCTACTATTTGGGGATCTGTCTTTGCCAAGTGCAATGCTGTATATAACCCAATTGTATATGGTATTAGCCACCCTAAATATAGGGCTGCATTGTACCAACGGTTCCCATGCCTCGAATGCGGAAGTGATCCAGCACCTCCAGCTGATAATCAATCCCAAGCCACCCAAGAGAAGGCAGCAAGTGCATAAATGTTTTAACTGACCTTAGGTTTTCTGTGTTTGATTCTAACTTGTACATAATAAGCTGTAATTAAAAATTGGTAATTTTAATTTTGGACATGATGATAAATATACAGAACGCCTATTGATATTAAAATTGTTTTTTAATAGTTATTTACCATAAAAACACGAGGGGTTTAGACTTTTACCGAATATAGACCTGATAACAAAACCCAGACTCAATTGGCTAAAAAAAGGGCAATAAAAATTATTGCAAATTTTGAACTAATACCAAACATACAAGTCTATTCTACAATTACTTTATTAAAGATAAATTTTTCAGAACTCAGTTTAACAAGAGCAATTATTGAATTTCGCTGTTGAGTACAATGCACCTACTTTGTTTTTTTTTATAATTTCGAATTTCAATCTCAATTTGGTTTTTATTTTTCGTGCACACGGGAACTAAGCCCATATGGAGCTTCCTTTGCTTTATCTTGATTTGTTTTTTTTTCTTCTTTTTTATTTGTTTATTAATTTTACTTTTTAACCAGGGTTTTTTTTTTAATGTGGAAATCGAACACTCAAACTCGGAACACTGCAAAATTTATTAAACTATAATAATTTTATAATCGATCAAGATTTTCTCCTCAAAATGATATCTTTCGAATTAGGTCTATTAAAAAAGATTCTTGGATATATGTGTAAGGAAACAGGAAAATATCTCTTATAGAAGTTAAATTTAGTGGTTTTTATTATTTGACCCGTGAGATATTTTTCGAGGGGATGAAATAAGTTTTTCTTATGTCGAAAACTATGATATGAAATTTGTAGTTAAATATACAAAAAAAAAGGGGTTTCTCTATATCTGAACGAGTAACCAATTTAGTCTAAAAAAAATATGAATTGCTTTTGCAGTGGTGCTGAAAGGATTGCGTGCTTTTAGAAGCTACAAATATTGCAACTTTAGTGCATGTGCAAGAAAAGAAAGATATAATTTCATCATTATAAGTTATAATTTTCATGTAACCTATTGTTTGGAAAATTGAACAAAATGACACTATTTACCGATTACTTATATTTTGTTTGATATCGTAGTGCCTAATTTTAAAAAGGATTTTAAAGAGAAACGCATTTTAAACTAAAACAATTCATAACATTTTATTTGTTTAACCATCAGATGAAGGGCTTCGCATTTCTGTGTCTTTCAAAGAAAATGCAACTTTTTTTCGAGGGACGGGGACTGGCTTTTTCTGAGCACTATCCCTCTGTGGAGGAAGACTAGGAATTGGTGTTGGCATATACAGCGACTTGGTTGCCTTCTCAATTGGCGTACTCAAAAGTTTTTCCAGCCGCAACTTGAAATCATTTAAACTTTCAGATGAATCTTTCCGGTTGACTCTGTCATTAAAAGAAGTTTCTGAACTTTCTGAGCCAAAAGAAGTGTGGTCCATAACTTTTAATACTTTTTCATTAGATAGCTTGTCCACAACTTTTTTAATTTGGTTCCGTACTCGTAAGAAATGAGGCACCTTCTTTAATTTATGCTTTTTTGTCATAAGCTCCAATGCACGATAAGTAACCTTTTGGGGCAATGATTCAGCCTTTGGACTGATCCCAAGATCCGCAAGTCTGGCGCATAATTCTGCATTGATGTCCATTGTTTCAAATTCCGAAGAATACCTGAAAAAAAAATGTTTCTAAAGCTTACCCTTTATTTTGTTTTAATGAACTACAACACAAAATCATTATGTGAAAGTGGATTAGAGAATTACGAGTAATTCAAGAAAAACTTTGAAATGTTTGCTTTTATGTTTGAAATATTTCGTATATGTGCTATGTACATATGCTTGGAGTAGTTCTTTAACAAAGGAGTAACTAATATGAATATTGCCTGTTCGAAAATATCGATGTGGAAAGTCTAAATCTAAGGACGAAGATTGGGGTTCGTAAAACTTGAAAGCTGTTAAGATTTCGCTTCTGATTTAAAAATGTTTTTTGATCTTATACCTATATAAATTTTTAAAATAAAAAATCACCTATATTTCGTTAAGTTCAAACATCCTCTTAAAATATTTATTGTTATTTAAAGAATATGCGTATTAAAGCATAAAATGCAAAGAAAAAGTAATAAAATTATATTTAAGGGTATAGTTTGTACGAACCTATGAGATTTTCCTTCTTTTGGTCCAACTGTTCGTTCTTCAGGGATGTTTTTAGTATGTCTAATAATAGGAGAAGGTGTATAATGGACCTTTGCTTCGAAGACATCCTCGAATGTTTTTTTTTCTATTAAATTTTCTTTTTTAGTATCAAATGTTTCTGGACGCATAACAAATTTATCTTCATTACTGTCTACCTCCTCAGTTTGCGTAGTGGGTTTTTCAATTTCTAGGCACCTTGGAAGAAGATAATAATATTAGTAAACACCCTCAAATTAGATCAATTTCAAATACTCGCTAACTAGCTTCAATGCACTAGCACAATTTCCAGGCTTTTGAAAACTACGTTCTTCTAAAAAATTTCCAACTGTGGTCTGAACCTTTTCCTGTGCTTTATATAACTGCTTTAATTCGTCTTGTAAATCAGAAAAAGTAATCCTTAAGGAACCTTCAATTTTCTCCACAATTCCATTCAATTTATCCATATAAACATCGTCAAAATTACGAATAGCTTTGATGATTACTGGCTGAATGTCCTTTTCTACAGAAATAGTTTCTTCTGTGTTTTTTAAATTTTGTAATTTTTCCATAACAGCTTCCATAAAATGTTGACTAAATTTTGTGTCCTGCGTTTTCCATTTTTCGATATCTGAAAATTTATCTCGAATATCCTGAAGTAGTTCTTGATTTCGTTTTATTTCGTTATCCACAACCTCATCAAAATCTTTATCATCACTTAGATTAGTTTGAATCCCAATGTTAGTAACTAACAGTTCAGTTTGTACGGAAGTAGTTTTTTGGTCTTTCAATTCATCTGCAACAATTTTAGGAACAGAAGTTGTATGTTCTTGTTTTTGAAGAACACTACTTTCTTTAATTTGTTTCTCTGCTGCATTTAATCGCTCCTTCAAATGCTTAATTTCCAACTCTAGCTTGATAGTGTTAATCAAAGTTTTATCACTAACTTCTGCTGATTTACTCTGATCATGATAGTGCTTTCTAGCAATATGTGTCTTTAACATTTCACTACTTACAAAATTTTTTGGACATGTTGGACAAGGGTACAGAACCTTATTGATTTCTTCTAAGCGCTCCAATTTCTGATGCAACCGTAGAAATTCTTTATTAATTTCATCATTTTGTGACTTCAGCTTGTAATTTTCTGCTTGATTCTCCCGTAAAGTTTCACGCAAGCTAGCCACTGTTTTATCTAAAAATTTCTTACAAAAGAGGAGGTATTGGATCCCAAGTTGAGACAGGCCAAAAAACTTAGAGAGCCCACTTTCCAGGACATTGCTTTGGAGAATAGGGACCAAAGGAGCTTCTGAGAGATAATTTAATAAGCAGTCCACCTGTTCAAAATCCTGCTCTGCAACTAATCTAACTATTTCCACTGAGCCTGCAGAAGAAGAGAAGAAGAGGAACTAAGAAGTGATACGTTGGAAAACATATACCTATTGCTCGCCAGTTAATGGAACCATCTTGGAATTGCTGCAACTTAAAACCCGAATCCCTGGCAATTTGTGGATAATCGTAATTCCAATTATAACTCATTTTTGTCTACGATGGATAAGATAGTGGATATGAATTAACCACCTTCGGAACGTCACCTTTGTTATATAAACTGGTTACCATAGTAATCGTTATTATAGTAACAGCAATCTGTATTTTCAGGATTTAATTCACATCCTCGTATTGAGGGTATCCGTAAACCTCTAGGAAAAATTTCGAGGTACAGTGTGAAAACTTCCTCAATAAAATTAGGTGCAAAACAAAAAGCCCTCTTTAAACTTTGCTTTATAAAAAAACTCTCTTTGAAATTAAAGTTTTTGTCTATCTAAGAATCAATCATATCGGGGTATGTGCTCCTCGAAAATAATTCAAGAACAACTCCTCTGAAAATATCAACGATTTATGGAGAAAGATGATTGTCCTAGGATGCTACTTTTAGTCTGGAGTAAATTAGTAAAAAAATGTGGATTTTTGTCGGGCTATTAAATTAATTAGAACACATTATTTAACGTAAAAAATTTGCTTTAGAAGTAATATTTACGAATTCGAATTTCGCTTTAATCATATCTTGGAAAATAGTAAAAATTCTACAAAAAGGCGATTGTTGTTGCTTTTTTTCTTTGCATTTGGTTATTTATTGTAATTACAACAAATTATTTAAGAAGAAAACTAGTCCTGGAAGCAATATTTACGAATTTAGTTTTTTTGAATACCTGATTTTTAGCAGCTTTTTCTCAGTAAAATAGTAAACAATCGTAGAAAAAGTCATTCTTTTTGCTTTTGTCTATTTATTGTAATTAAAACACTAAAATAGGTACGTCGTTTTTGTATAGGAGGTAGAGTAGACGCGAATAATAACATTTATAAGTATTTTTAAAATGTGTTACTCTACCGTTTATTTCCATAATTTCAGTTATACAGTTTTGCTTTATAATAAAATATAGACTTTGGGTTTTCAGCCGATTTTAAAACTTTGTATTGAACTTTGCGTTTGCAATTTAAATATTTGTTTTTTTCCTTTCGTTTTTATGTGTTTCGCCTACGTGATGCTTTCTATGCATTTATTTGATTTATCACCGGAATCGCACCCATAACTTCGGAATTGTATGGTTTATAAATATTTTTATAACGTTTTAAAATATATATTTTCGTTAGGCACTCTTTTTAAAATTGGAATCCCGATATATAAAGCTCAAAAGCTCTTTAAAACAAAAGTCCAAATGCCCCCATTGCTGGTTTTTAAAGATGGCTCAAAAAGTACGTAGTTTTAGTTTTTACACAAAAATGGGTGGGAAGTATATAGTCTAGCAATAAGCTTGTAAACTCAAGTGTTTGATTTCTGTTTCCCAACATGAATTCCCAAGATAATAAAAATTCTAAAGTTAATTTATACTGTTCGTTTTTTTATTCTAAATTTATGTTAGCTGTACACTGCCCTTAAGAATTAAGTCTGAAACTAGCTTATACGGAATTATGTGCTGAGATCCTGGCGTTAAGTCCACTTCATCGTCGTCTATCCCGACTACCACACCGGGAACTACGAGGGGAATAAATCAGTTAAAATGCAAGGAAATAGGAAAGCTTACCGCTTACCCGACTCATTTGCTTTGATAAAAACATGACTCATTAAGTTTGGCCGCACGACTTGCTGGTTTCCATCAGGCCTCTGCAAGATGGGCAGATACTGCAGTGCCACTTGCTGGAAGTAGTCCTCGATATGCTTCAAGTAGTCCGAGGCAAACGTCTGTTCTGCTTCAGTAAGTCGTTTATTACTGCCGTGGCGCTCCTCCTCCTCTAGAAGAATGGCTTTCGTGTACTTTTCGATTTTGTTCAGACGACAGCGGAAGTAGCTGGCTAGAATGTATCGAATCCTCTCAAGTTCCATTTTGTGGACTGTAAACAGAATGTCGTTTTTATCAAGGCTTTTTAAATTCTCTTCCATATGCTCCAGTTGGGACAGCATAAGTTCCAGCATGTCCTCTTGGGGGGGAAGAATTTCTGGGGCAAATTTCTCATTCTGCCAGGCGGTTTCAATATTTTCTAAAACCTGAAACGAATAAGATCAGGACTTATTTTGTCGAGTAAAAATAAAGGCTTTTTTACCTTTAGCGGTGTGATCTCTGTCTCCTCATCGCTGATATCTGAGATATCATCTTTGATTTCCTCCTCCATGCGTTTTATCTTCCTTGTTTTCAAAATAAAGAGGAGTACTTGAATCTTGACAGATATTTGTTTTGTTTTACATTTGACAGCTAAGGGGATATGTTCGTAGCTCAGAATTAAATTTTCGAAGAAAATGGTTTGCGTTCTCGGAAAAAACTCCCTCATGCTAACGCCAATCTCCTGAAATTCTTTCAACGGTTAAAATTTAGTTCAGCTCAAAAAATCAGGATTTAAAATAAAATCAAGGTACATCCCGGTAATGCTTTTTATTACAAGGTTTAGAAAACGATTGTACATGAAAATGACTACAGAAGCAAAACTTGAAATTTACCCAGATTAAGGAAAATAAATTTATCCTTCTAGGAAAATGCGTATTTTAAGCAAAGGGAGTTAAAACTTAGTCAGTTGTTGCAAAGTTACATTGCTAAATTAAAACAACTGCTTGTACTTTGCAGATTCCATTTATTGTTTTTCTTAATAAATTACTTTCTCTTTCGTTTCACTGTCGTCCACCCAGGCTCGCCCTCTTCTTCGGGCGTATTTTTGGTTTTTCTACTTGTTTCGGGCATATCAACATCCATAGAACTCTGGACACCGCTTTCTTCATCACTCGAACTGGAATCGCTGTCGTTCCGAATGTACGTTACCTTAGCAGTGGGTACCAACCAGTTATTATTTTGGGGAAGCTGAGCTAACGCTTTCTCTACCTCACTGTGATTGCCGCTTTTAATAAGTTCTACAAATATCAGCAAGTGTTCCGATATTTCTGAAAATTGTTCATACTAAGTACAAGAGCGGGAAATTATTCTTTAATGCACTAACCTTGCACAGAACCGTCTTCAAGAATTGTGTCAAACTCCTGGTCCATTATTTCCTCTAAGGTTTCTACAATTTCTGATTTTGATAGGCCAGCATTTCCTATGCAATAATCGTACATGTAATTCATAACATCAATTGCGGTCTAAAAGGGACAACTATGCAAAAATATGTGCCTTTTGTATTTTTGAGAATACTGTGGCAAGATTCTCAGATTTTTAAGACATTACCTGATGCCCTTGACGACCTCCCATTCCGTGTTCTACAGCTAAACGAAGCCCCGTCCAGTTATTAAATATTTTTTCAACCGCAGACTTGAATATTTGCTCAGGAGAACACATGTTTTCCAAAGTTTTTCAATGCAGATCCCAACCAAACTTCTCGTACGATTCGTTGCTCTATAAAATAAGACAGTGACATTTTCTGATCGGGTTGACAGCTTAAAATTGCAGGGTTGAGGTAATTCACAGGGGTTATATGAAATCCTGAATCACTGACATAGAAACACGCTCTATGTAAAATGGTACACTTGTCGTTCCATCTTGCTCACACTTTAACGGATTTTGAACAGTTATTTGTTTGAATTATTGTCAAATGCGTTTTTGGAGTGAGAGAGTGAGAATTGTTATTTTAGTATCCCATATTACAAATTCTTCTTATTTTATGTACAATTTATTGGTGTAAATGACACAAAAATCAAAAAACCCAAGGAGTGCAATGTGGTGAATTAATTCGGATTTATTTTCAATTCCTCCTTTTACTGCTACTAAAATTAACTTAGGATTATAACAAAAACTCAAAAGGGCTCTAATTACCACATTTTACTGCTTAAATGCTTTTGATTTAACACTTTTAAACAAAGTTCAGTACAACTCTCCAGTCAGCTGTTTTCTTTCATATAAGCGTTTTTCAGCTCGCAGCTCGTGGCTCTTCAGCTTTGAAAAATGGAAGTGATTTGTGTATTGCACTTTGTGCGAACATAATTTTGTTTTTAAGTGCTTTCTCATTTAAAAATCTAGCTAAATAAGAAATTTGTGACGAAGAGTTTTCAAAGTTTAAAGTAACGTTCTAAAAAAAACTCAAGCAAGTGAAAATGTCTTGGCCACAGTGGGGTGCAGCCCCGATGCCTTCAGCATCTTCTGCCTCAGCGGCGGGTGTCGCGGTTCCGCCAGCTCCTACTGCAATTGGGGTAACGACCGGTGTTGCATACACGGGGTCAATTCAGGCGCCGGCCTCCTACACGCCCGCACAATTTGCGGCCCTTCCGCCGGAGCAGCAACTCGCCCTCCAGCAAAACTGGCAGCAATGGCAGACTTATCATCAGCAGTACGCACAATGGCACGCGCAATATGGCGAACAGGTATGACAATTTTTTTATTAATCGATCGACAAGTTGAATGTATTGAGTACTGTTTTAATTACAGTACCAGCGGGAGATGCAGGCAAAATTGGGTATCGCGGCTCCGAGCATTCCCTTTGTTCCGACGCTTACTCCTTATATAGCTCCAGTTCCGCCGGCTGGAGCATCCAACTACACAATTCCACCGCCCCCGCCGACGCAGACAACAAGTGTTATGAGCAATCCTAGCATTTGCACTGTTACAGCTAATCCTCCGCCGCCGCCACCTCCTCCGCCACCGCAGGATTCTAACGAGAAGAGCGAATTGAATGAAGAGGACTCGTTTTCTCGGAGACAGGAGATGTCAGGGAACAGCAATTACGGTCAGCAGAATAATCAGCGCAATCAATTTGGCCAGAATCAGCGTAACCAACAGCAAAAGTCATGGCGATCGAATAATGATCGAGGCTTCAACGATAGAAGGGGTGGTGGAGGGTACGGCAATGATCGCGGTAGGGATCGTGACAGCTACGGCGACAATTTCAATAATAGAGGTGGCGGTCGAGGAAGAGATCGGGGAAGAGAACGTGATCGGGATGTTGATAGAGGACGGTTTGACAACGACCGAGGAGGAAGAAATCCCTGGCAAAGTTCTCAAAACCAAAATCAAAATTTCGGCAGTAACTCTCGACAGGATTGCTTTCCAAATCAACAGATGGATCGCCAGGATTGTTTCCCGAATCAAAAAATGGATCGTTTCTCAAATCAACCAGTGGATCGTCAGGATCGCTTTCAAAATCAACAGACAGACCGTCAGGATCGTTTTCAGAATCAGCAAATGGATCGCCAGGACTGTTTTCCAAACCAACAGGCGGACCAAGCAAAGCCTATGGTGCAGAATGATGACGACAAGACCCCAGAAGAGCGCGCATTTGATGAGCAGTTTAAAAAGTGGGAGGAAGAATTTGAGAACTGGAAGAGGCAAAACGCTAACCATCCAGACAAGAAGGCATACAAGGAGTACGAAATGAAATTTGAAGATTGCCGCAGAAAATTGCTCGAGCGGAGGGAGGTGATGCGGAAGCGCAAATTAGAACAAAAATTGAAAGAGGAACAACAGAGAGCTGCTCTAGCACCTCCGAATTTGCCAATGATTGACGATTCAGCTATTGAGGAGAAATCTCAACCAGAACCTCCTCCGGCTGAGCCAGAAAAATCAATGGAGGTTCCAGCACCTCCTCAACCAGACGAACTCCCGGAAAATAATCAAGCTGAAAATGTATTTTTGGCGAATACAAAATCAGATGGTATTCCTGGGTTGGACTTGGTAGGAACCAATGAAAAGGTTGGAGTGGAGAAGTCCCGTAAAGCAGCTGAGGTAATTGATCTTGAAACTGATGCTAAAACAGAAAATGCTGAGAGGAATATGACTGCATGTCCTCCTGGACAAACAACTGATTTTAAAAATATAAATCCACCGACCGAACCCCCGGTAGTAGCTCCCGACTTTACAAGTTCCATGTCTTCGGCTGGACCTCAAGGACAAGGCGCTGATTTTACAAATATGCCTCCGGTAGGGCCTGTGTTACTCGCTTCTGATTATGTAAATACCATGCCGCCGGCAGGCCCTTCGGGAATGATTCGTGATTTCACAACGATGCCCCCGACTGGGCCTCCAGCGAAGAAAGAAATACCTTCGCTAATGTCTCAGAAATTTGATATGCCCGAAATGTCCCCACCAAGAGGTAAGCTAGATTCAGGCAATCTCAATGATGATTGTAATCATATGGAGATGAACAGAAGTTATTCAAACCAAAATGAACCTAATGAAACGTTCGGTAAATTCTTAGAAAACCGCATACTTTCCTCTGATCAGCGAGGAGCTAATGATTCAAACAATTACGGGAGCCATCCTGGAGAAGAGGGAAATATGCCGCGTGGAATATCTAATTTGGCCAACGCTTTATCTGATCCTAACGTATTGGCACTAATAACTGCTGCAATTGGGAATAATGGAGCTCCTGGCGGTTCTGGCAATTTTAATCCTGATGTGGACAGGCGAGGCGGTCCAGGAGTATCTCCGTGGATGTCGGGACAGGAGCCCTTCCAGAATCAATTCAATAATCGCAGAGATTTTGGGGGTAATCATTCGAATGTTGGCGGATGGCAAGATAACCAGTCAAGATATAACAATTTTCCTTGGGGCAACCGACAAGACAATCGTTGGGGCAATCAGGGACAGGGCAATTCGATGCGCCAGGACGACTATAGACGAGGAAACTCGAGGTGGCACGATGAAGGGGACGATTGGAGAAACTCGCCATGGGGAGGAGATGATAAAGGACTTGATCGGTAAGTGAAAGAATTTTACTGCAACAAACGAACAACAGATTCCTTTCGCACTGACCTGCTTTTTAATTTCGTTTGTTTGGCAGGAAATACGCTGTTGGGCGGTTTTAGATTGCAGTTTCTGCAATATTCTGTTTTTTGTTTTATACAGGCATCTGTTTGGGATTGATATATATCTCCCGATGTTTTTGTTTTCCTGGCATATTATTTAATTAAATATGTTGTGAGAAATCTGGCGATGTCCTGCCTTGTGATTTGTTTTATTGACTGATAAAATATTCCTTAACTAGAAACTATTATTAAAATTATTCTCAATTTGGAATATAAACTATAATATTCAGCAATAAAGCAGTGCTCGCTACAAAATCGCTTTCTATTGTGAAGTTGTAAAGGCATGTTTTAACGTTGCTGTTTCTACTGATTATTACATTATATGACTAATTTTCTGACGGTATATACGCTGACTTCCATGTCACACATTTTGGTGATGCTCATGACCCAATAAAGTGGTTGAATAAGCATTTGCAGTTAAAAATGTTATGAGCTTCTAATTGATAAGATTTGAACAGCGTAAATTATCAATGTCGTCATTATCCCGAACTTAATTGTTGACTTTTAATCATCTGTACTTTATAAATAATATTTACATATATTATTTCTATGAGAAATTTTGGAGAATTTTTAAAAAATTATTGAAATTAATTTTGGCGATGATCGCCACTGAGAATTAATTTAAACTTTACAAATATCTTCAAGACATCAAAATAAAATGTTTAAAGTGAATTTTTTTATAGATGATATTGTATAAAGTACAAAAACTTGGAACTAATCAAAATATTTGAGGAATCTTTTACTGATTGTTTTTATATAATTCTCTATTGATGGTGTGTAATGGAAATAATTCTGCCATATATTTATTTTGGTTTATGCGATGACTGCATCAAAAACAAAAAAAAGATGTACAAATTCTATAAAAACATTTCGGTTTTGAACAGCATACATGGAAGTCGTTTGAAATGCATTCAAATCTGAACTTTGTTCAAAAGCAAAAATGCGATCCAGTATATGATGATCGATTTTGTAAGGAATTTAATGTTTTACAATTTTCTATTGCAAATAAAAATTTGAATTTTATTCTCTGCAAAAATGGTAAGTGTGCTTTTCTTTCAGGGGAATAACCCTAATGCATTTAAAGAACCCTTCAGGCAAACCTGTTCTTATTTTCATTATTTTCTAACAAAACATGACGGACTACAGAATGTTTAAATAGCTTTGAACCCTTTCGCGTTGAATAACCAGTGAAACTAGCAAGTGGCTGAAGCCAAAATAGGCTTCTACAAGTCAAACCTATAATAATCTTGTAAGTCTGTGCATGCGAAATAAATACCATACCAATAAGTTAATTGAGAACTATTCCTTGGATTTTTTTCATTTCGATTAGCCGTAAAATGCATCTCAAGATTTTTCAAAAAGTTACAATAAAAAGTTCCACAAACAAATTGTACAACTGAATTATTTGGGATGAAACATGCATGGAAAAACTGTATTTATCTTACTTAATTGCTTTATATGAAAAACTCCAATTTTAATGTTCATAATTGTGGGAATTACACAAAAAAGGAACGACGTTGTCCGGGGGACAGGGTTCTAACTTGGGACCTTTGAATTGGCGCTTCGCTCCTATAACAAACGAAACTACCCTTGACCATTGCCTTCGTTAGCAGTTTTTTTTCTGATGAGAAGTGCGATCTACCGATATCACACTTGGCCAACATGAAACTGTAATTGTCCTCAAACACACAGCACAGCTCAACACATCAACTTAACGTCTTAACAACAGCACAAATGTCGGGTTTTGATCGTTGTCGCATCTTCTCATCTTAACTTCTGACAACATTTGTGGCAAAAAGCAACTACTTTGACTAGGGGACAGGAACTGAACCTATGAACTTTGAAATGGCGTTTCGCTGCTCTAACCAATTCCTGTTAATGCCTTTCTGAACCATTTTTGTTTTAATGAGAAGTGAGATCTTCCGATTTATTACCTAAATACTTGATAGTTTTCAATAAAAGAGATATGAAGTGAAGCTGTGCAGATATATTTAATGTTTAATTTTGTTGTTAAAATTGTGATATTTTGGGTGTTTTTAGTAATGTATCAATATCAATCCTGGACGTATTTAATGAGATTTTAACTTGCATATAATTGGTATCTTGAAAACAGTTTACCAACACTAAACCATTCATGCGTATACAATATGACATACTTATAAACATGAAGCTAAATATCTGGTGATAACTAGTTTCATGCAAACATCGTATATTGGTGATAATTCCATATTGGAGTATGCAGTAAAAGGTTAAGTACAGAAAGAATGATTGCATTGAATCATACGTGAAATGGACCTTTTGGAAAAAAAAATATGTAATCATCTTATCTCATATCCTCTCCCCGAACATCTGACAACTCTTGATTATTTGCTTATTGCTCCAAAACCCTAATATGGAGGAAATTTCAAGAAATTCTGCATGGAGGGAATATCTATTCATTCTCTTATTTTAAAGGGCAATGATATTGCTCCCAATTTGTTTTGCATTGCAGTTTTCTAATTTAGCCATGTGGGCCACTAGTATATTGTTTGGAAATATTTTAAGGAAATACCCTATCGTTGATTTGACTGTTGTGCCTATAAGAAAGGAAAAATAGGATGTTTGGCATGATTCATGCAATATATAATTTAGCTGACTTTGAATTACACTTATTTAAGAATAAATTATTGAATTTTTGTCTGGAATTTTTCAGATTACTTATATTTTATTACACCAGAACTGGAAGACTAATTATTTTCTTTTTTATTCCTCTAAACAACATGTAATATATTTTGTGGTAAGTGCTTAGATTAGTAAGACACGTTTATTATATATTTATATTATATAAGAGATTTAAAAATCGTGCAAATATTCTTGACTTTGATTTGGTGTTGGAGTTCATAAATAAGTTCCTTAATATCAGCTATTCACGAAATAGCTTTTTAGTTGAAATAGCAAATGGAATTGTAATGTTGGTTGAATTTCAATCTTCCTTAAGTTATTTTGGCGTTAATAAGACCAATGCTGCGTGAACCGAAAAGGGGTCGCTAATGAACGTTTTTTTTATAGAATGAATATTTGATGCATTTTTAACATGCACATTTTTCACGAAAATAATATTTCGATATTGAACGTTTTCTTTCTTTTTGTTATATTGCTTCATAATATTTAATTATTCCTTCTCTCTTCAAATTCTGAACTTGTTGGTCTACAAATTAAATTTTGAATGCCATCCTTCAGCAGCCAGTGATTGATGTGGAATGGGCTGAAATGTGCTTTAGTAAAAACCACTATAGTAAGTTTGCTCTCTAATTCAAAGGTAAATCTAACAATAAAAGTGCTACTATGAGTGAGTAGAAAGCACTTAACATTTTGACTGTCATGTTAGTTGCATAGGTTTTTGTGATATATGCAAAAGCTAAGTATGTGGCTAAATAAAAATTGCCAGTCAATATGTTACACCAACAGCATATTTTCTAACAACAAATTATAGATTCTGGTGATCAGCGTCAGAGTGATGATTGTTGTTCTTCCACTTAAATTGGTTCGATCGAATTGCATTTATCAGTATTGCTTTCTTAGAAAAAATGCTCCACCAAGTCTAATCGACGAGAGAAGCAGAAGCAGTGAAAGGGTATCGGATAAGGAGAAACTCAACCCGTTCAAAGACCAAGATGACAGAGGATCTGGCAGATTTAATACGTTTGTAGGCACTGATCGTGGACGACGATTTAACAGAGACGATCAAAGGAATCGAAGCCGTAGTAACAACAGCGGCAATAGTCGCGACAGAAGCAGAAGTTCGGGCCGATCTAGTCGACAGGACGGCAGTACAACATCTAGCAATCGTCGCAATCCATTTAAAACACAAGGAAATGAATCATCACAAAATATGAACGAACCATTTTTCCGACCAACTCGCGTTATTGATTATCAAAATCGTCCTCTTGGAATGGAAAGTGAAAACAATGATGTTCTTTTGCTTACAAAAGTCGTAGATTATGGTCATGGTGGCACTAACGATGGTCCTGAGGAACGTAGCGATTTCCTCCCAATGACGACCATCGATTATGGCCATGCTTCGGCTAAAACCGAAAATCAGAATCTGATTCAAAATCTAAACCCGAATCAGAATCAAAATCAAGGTTTTAATGAAGGTAGGAAGAATGAGTTTAATTCTAACCGACGTAGAAATCGGAATCGCAGAAACAGAGTAAATAGAAAAATGAATTTCATTGAGGGCAGAAATAAAAACTAAAATTTTAGAGGAGCGGTCTGCAGGAAAACTTTTCTACTCGTTCAGATCCCTGGCCTGGAGCGGTACCGGTTCCTCCTCCATTTTTTGGGAACCGAGAAGAAAGTAATAATAATGAATTACCAATAAATCTTGAAAACGACGTCAATGTTCCACTGGAGCAAGATGAAAACGTAAAACACGAAAATTTTGAAGAAATTTCTGAAGACGAGTAAGTTTGTCACGTTAATTGAATTTTATTTCCTTTCATGAAGCATTCGACACTAGTGGTATTTATTCTTCTTAAGTATAAGTGTTTCCATTCGTAAATCTAAAGCCAGAGTAATGGCCGCTCAGACTTGTAAACGATAGATCATTGAATAAACACTAAAATAAATTGCTTTAATGTTACTTACTGATTGATTTAAAACCTTTTATTTGTATTTTATATGATTCAGCAATGACTTTGGTGAGTCTGAGTTCAATCAAACTTTTGTAAATGAGGGATTTAAAATAGGGACCGCTCCCGATCCTGTTGTAGAAAACCAGAAACCCGCTGCTGTATTTCCAATTAACGAGGATGCCCCCTCGACAATTGTTGAAAAGAAAGTCAAAGTAAATGCCAGTGGAAAAACTAAGAATGCTGTATCCATTGATGAGATACTTTTCACTCCCGGACGACAGTCCCGTTCAAAAAAAATTGTGATTATCGTAAGAGGACCGCCTGGTAGTGGTAAATCCTATTTAGCTAAATTGATTAAAGAGAAAGAGGTTGAAATGGGCGGTTCAGCACCTCGTATATTAAGCATTGACGATTATTTTATGACCGAAGTTGATAAAGCTGAAAAGTGTGTTAAAACTGGCAGAAAGGTTAGTATAGATATTAGATATATCCTTGTCGCTGCAGTTGTTTTTACTGAACCGTATGAACTTGTAGGTGATGACCAAGGAAATGGTTTACGAATATGAGAAAGAAATGGAGGAAAGCTACATGGGTTATCTCTTAAAATCATATAAAAAGACTGTCAATGATCATTTGTTTGATTTTGTAATTGTGGATTGCGTTAATAATACCCTTAAGACAATTACAGAATTTTACGAGATCGCTAAAGATGCTCAATTTACGGTAACCCCTGAATATATTTAATTTTTGCAGACTACAATTTCGCGTTTGTTTAGTTTTATGTTATTGATTTGTTGTGCGATCTTGAGACATGCCTAAGTCAAAATATTCACAACAGATCAATGGAAGATATTAAAAAAATCCTAGACAGTTGGGAGATCCTTCCAGATCGTTATGTTCAGCTCGATATAACTTCCATACTACAAAGTGATGCTATACAGGAAGTTGAAATGGAGGATGTTTCACTTGAGGTGAGTGTAAAGTTAAATAGACTTGTGCGCCAATAAGAACAATTTCTTAACTATAATTTCTTTTTTAATATAATTTTAATATGGCTTTACTAATTTTGCTTTTTGTTTCAGGAATGCGAAAGTCCTGAGGGAAGTGAAGTAGATGAAGAACAAGTCGGCGGTTTTGTAGAGGTAATTCGATGTATATTTTGTTTCCAAGAAGGAATGCTGCAATAATGCGAGAATATTATATTTCATCAATATTTCTCTTGTATTTTGGATATAAGGGCAAATGTTTCTTAACCACATTCTTAATATTTTTTGAATAAATTTCTCTCCCTTTATGAATTCATTAACTTCTCATCTTTATGTCTTCAAAGTACTTTTCATGTTTCATAATTGTTCATTTTTTTCACAAGTATTTGCAGCCTAGAACCAATAATAATACCTTAACTGAAATACATATGCTATTATTATAACTGAATTAAGCACGGTGAATCTCATAAGATTTTTGTCTTCTAATTCATCTATTTGTTTTCGCCGAGTAACTTTTATGATTCTTACAAGAAATTGAAATGTATCTGTAGAGGTGCCGCTTAATGGCTGGCAGAAAAGCATAAGTTATAAATACAATCCTGGCTCTGTGCATACGAAAACTGGTCATTATCGCATCTTCTAATCCGTTGTCTTTAAAATTGTTTCATAGCTTTATATTCTAATGAAGCGCAGTGTTTAATGCACCGGATAGGTGCTATTGACACATTTAACGGAATATGGCTGTGTTTACGATTTAAATACAATATTTAAGGCTAAACTTGTCTTTATTTCTCCCCTCAGAAATTATATGTCCATTGGAGTTTACGGCGATTGTCTCTTAACGCACATTCAATATGGTTAGGTAATTTCAACTTCTAATAACTGTAATCTATAGCCTTGGTGTGAATTTCTCATGATATGTTGTGTTTTGCTCTAGAGTCATGAGCTCTGTACAAAGTTGTAACCGTCTTTCACTCCGTCAAATTGTCGCCGTGATGGAGTATCAGTCTGATTTTTGAATTGCTTTTGTCATAGAAGGTTCCTCTGTATTACCTTCTAGCCAAAGGTATCTCGGTGCTGCCTTAATTACTCAAAGTGCTGTCTGTAAATGTTATAACAGCGTGGCGGAGGAACATTTTCTAATTTAAAAACGGAATACTACAGGGGTCTATACTAGGTATATTATTGTTCAGCATATACATTGAAGATATTCTTGAGGACTACTACAATATAGATATCGTATCTATCTTTGCTAAAGTTGTTCAAATTAATCTGAACTGCCTAGTTGTTTTGGTGGAAGATTAAACAAATTTTGGCCTTAAATTGCTCCGTTTTGAACTATCAATGGTTAAATTCCTCTAAATTACCCTATATTTTGATGACTTTCTATAAACACATCGAGGTACGCTTACAGTGCGACCCTGTTATCTCAAATTGCAACAACGCAATAAATATTTATATTAGAAATTGAGTTGTATTCCAATTACTTCTAAAATAATTGAATATATTTTTGGTATAATATTTTTTATTTTAAATAAACTGTCGACTTTCAGATCGTAGACTTTTTTAAAAGCAAATGGGACACAGATGGGAAAGAAGATAAGCTTGGTAAGTGTTTCATTAATTTATAATATTAAAAAAAAAATACTTATTTATTATTTCGTTTCAGCACGGCTTGATGGTACTAGTAAACCATTGCATAAAAGTGTAACTACATTGGAAGACTACCTTCAAATGGATGGTTGGGAACCATCTCCATCTTTATCCAGCAATAAAAAAAGGGTATGTATAAGTTATGCTATTAAGGCTATTTTTACTAATTTGTAATTGTTTTTCAGGTTCGCTGGGCTGATATTGAGGAAAAGCGAGCTCAGGATAAGATGAGAGCGATAGGTTTTGTTGTGGGCCAAACCGATTGGAGTAGAATGATGGACCCGACTGGAGGAAGTGCAGCTTTAACCAAAACGAAATACATAGAAAAAGTTAAAAGAAAAAATTAATGATATTCTTTTAGTACATTTCCATTAATTTAGTAGTATTAATTTATTGTGAATGAAGCATGTTTAAAAAGACTGACTCATGTTCAGTTAATAAACAATGTAAGTGTTTTTTTTTATTTAAATTTAACTCCAATCCATTACGAATATGTAATCCTTTTTAAATTAAATTTTAACAATAAAGTGAATTTATGGTAATATAAGAATTCATATTCAGGTTAAAAGACAAGTTTATCTTTTATAGGTAGTAGTGCAGATTGCTGAATATTCAGATTTTAAAATACACGGAGCTAATTTTTTAAGTGTTTTGAATATGCGCTATATATATGGACCGTTTATTTTGAAAGTGGTCTTACCAAAATGCCATAAAAACGATTTTTCCCATATTCTTTTAAAGTAAAGTGTTATTAATTTTAATTCAACAATATTACTATCTGATTATTTTGGTTAGGTAAATTGCTTTAAAGAATTGTGCAAATAGCTAATTATAATTGTAGGTAGAGTTCACAGATCTTTGAGATTTGGGGCTATACTTAGACTAAAATTAGACTACAATATACATATATACTATCTTGCTAAATTAAATAATACACCAGGAAGAGAAAATGTGGCGAGCACATGATGAATGTAAAATAAATAAAATCAAATATTCATTTAAAGGCCTTCATAAATTGAATGCCAATGCAGGTTGATGATTGACCTATTATGGGACTGACTCAAAACATGTTTTACGAATGTGTTTACTACTGACTTACATTTCATTCGTCTGAGACATTTATGCTATTGGTGTCTCATTTTGGCGATATTTATATATCTTTTCATACATTACACGAAATGGGAAAGTTAAATCAATTTTACATGTGTTGTGCAATAATGATAATTATTGGACTAATGTGCTTAAATTTGCAGTATTATACCTGCTATGCTTAAAACATAATTTGCGTATAATGCTAAATTTTTTAATTAGTCCTATTACACAAATTTTCAATTGTAAAAATAATTTTTGCTGTGTATTCTCATACTCTAAACTTAGTGAGCGAACAATATTCATATTCAGAGCCATATAATCATATCGTCACAAATTCAAATAATGCTTCAGAGCGCAAGAGTTTTATTTACGATATGAAAATTAAGGTTGTACTTATGATGGAATAATTAAAACTTTCGTTTAGTTTTTCATTTGCGTGTTGTGCAATCACAGGTAATTACGCGAAGGTTGTACTAGTCAAGATTTTGTTGGTTCTATAAATTTTCTATTACACGATTGCGATATTTGATATAATTATTGTTCCTTTTCCACTCATTAAATAAACATTTATACATTATTTCACTTTTAAAGATTACTCAACGCCAATTTTTATTTGTGGAATTTTTAGTTTAATCCTGTAAGCCAAAACCATTGGACTTAAAAAGTTTTGCTTGAGAATGGGAAAAATTACTTATATCTTCAATGGCATCTCATTTGCCTTAAAAGAGTACTGTCTAAATAGCTCCCTTGCGGGAGTCGGTTATATTGCGAATGAAAGGTATGATCATCTTAACAATGATTGTAATTATGTTATGGGACCATATGCGTGCATAGGTACCATATCACCGAGAGGTTATTTTGGTTAACCTGTATAGTGGCGTCCAGCTATGGGTCATACTACCTAATAAAAGATTATCAAGATTCATTTGAAAAGAATGCTATTAGTATGGTTGTTGAGAGTGTGAAACCAGCAGACAAAGTGCAATTTCCTTCGGTTGGTATATGCGAGGTTGGTTATGCCAAGGAAGAATACGCAGAGTTGGAACAGATTGTCAGAAAGTATGTAGTAGCATAATTTCTCAGTTTACCAATTTTCTTTGTTAATCAATAGCTGGCACGAAGACGAATACAGCTATGATGTTGAGGAATTTCTATTTCGAATTGTATTCCAAAACATATACAGTTTTGGTTCCCTTAAACCCTATTGTACGACAGAAATAAAGTGTCCACAGGATGGTTATGATGAAATAGCTAATCAGGTATCGAATTAAATTTTTGTTTTTTTATACTTTGTCTCTATTCTACACAGGTGAGATCAAATTGTAGCCAATTGTTCAAAAAGTGTAGTTGGAAAGGAATCGACTTTAATTGTTGCACATATTTTATGCCACTGCAAACCACAATGGGAAAGTGTTTCATTCTGAATTCTATTCAGATTACTTCCAAGTATTCCATGAAAGTTTGAGCTATATTCCCAGGTTATGCTGACGAAATTTAATCCTAGGTATGGTGATTATTGGTTGGACACGGATATTGGATACGAAGACGGAATTGCAAAATTAGAACTTGAGTTGCGAAAACCAATTGCGGTAAGTCGATTTGTACACATGAATTTTGATTAATCAAAAAAATAAATTTTGAATGCAGTCTTTATAATTTTGTAATTTCCCTTTGCGATATATTCTTCATTTATATCTTTTGGCAAGATGTTTAAGGGATTTTTTTATTTGAAACAGTCATCTTAAGCGAATGTTTTAGTTTTACTATAAAAATTGGACGGATAGTGACTTAGTTACTGCAAAATGGGGATGGGGGCCTTGTAGACTTTTACCTCTGCATAACTTTTTATTACCATCACGTCGATAGAAATTCGTTCATATGAATGTTGGTTTTAAAAAAGTTTAATTAGCTAATAAAAGCAAGCTATTTTTGTTGTTATTTGAATTTTTCTTTTGTATACATTTAATGAAACTACAATATAAAAATGTAATTTATTTATAATTTCCTAAAAATAACAATTGGAAAAGTAAACCTAAATTTTCGCTCATAACAAATGCATTAATTTTGGGATTTCCAATGTTATTTGTCCGGTACATTGGCGTGAAAACATGGAAAGCCTCTTTTATGGAAACCACTGGGAATTGATTCAAAAGAAAACAAGGGCAGTATACGCTTAACGAAATAATGCAAAAACAATTATACGCCTCCCCGTGTTAGCAAACCGAAATCATTAATTAAACTTTTGACAAAACATTTCATTTTCATTCAATAAATCAAGCGCATAGTATTCATCTGTAATTAACAATTATCAATTTGTAATTTGATGTGAGGATTTTGGCAATCAGCAATTCGATTTTTGTTGGGTACTTTAAGTGTAACCAATTGTAATTAATGATGGGAGCATTCCTTACAAATGTCTGGGTAAAGCGACCAGGGTTACTATGCTTGGCTAAGATCATTAGTAGAAACGGAAAATATTATTATCCTTTCGGAAGTTTGGAGTTATAAAGTTTTCTACAAAAATCAGTAAAATTAAGTTTAAATTTAAAAACTTAGTCTTGCTATTTATTTCTTTACAACTGATAACAATTCTCCCTTTGATACTCAATTTGTACGACCTAAAGAAGTTTGATTTAAGTTTTGCCATTTTTCGGCAAATTGACGAAATTTCAGATCTTTTCTTGTCGCCTCAATTCACTAAATTAAATTAGCCTACTTATGACTAGATCAGGGGGGCGTGGCAACAGAATGGTGCATTGGAGCAGCATTCTGGTAAAGGGTTCGAATTGATCATAGTTAGTACGATGATTTTCAATCGAAAGGTAAGGAAAGATCAAACGTTACGGGGGTTAGTGTTAAGGGATATGCTGCAAAGGAGAGGCAATCAATGAAACCGGCAAGGACTTGGTGGACGAAAACAATATTGGCGACATTTCGACGTAGGGTGAGGTTGAGGTGAAGGTTGATTAATTATAGGCGATTTTCATAAGCGGAAAGATTGTGGTGGTCTGTCCAAGGGAGGTCACACAGGCCAAAACTGATGCGTCTGCGCTGGACAGATGCAATTCTATTAATGAGCGTGTATTGTGCGGGTGGCCAGACCTGGTAGGTCTACGCAAGAAGTGGTCTGATAAAGAAGATGAAGAGTAATTGGCGACATAAGGGTTAAATAATTCTTTAAACAATGTTTAACGTTTCTCTTGAAAAGAAGAGATAAAACGTTATCCAAAAAAGAAAATGTTGATTAACACGTTCGCTTGTATACAAATTTTTTAAGTGAACTCGGCACCGCAAATGTGCTCCGTGCTTATCAATTTATGGCAATGTGTTGCACTAATTTTTCACGGTTTATTAAATGAGGTTTTTGTTTCTATTGTAAATATTCAGTTCAGTTCAGTTCAGAAAAAGTGCATATTTAGTTCATTTTTAGTGTTTTAAGTACACTGCTATAAATTCAATGCGAATTGAAGTGTATATTATTAAAAAATGTCTCTGCGCTATGGTACAAGATTTTCTTCTGAAGCTTTGGTAGCGAACGTGTTAAAGCCAAGAGAGCTGAACATTCAGCATTATTTTCAGATCTCAAATAAGAAATTGTACGTCAATTTCGGGAAAACTAGCAGCCTTTAGTCCAAAACGTCTTCCGATATTTTATGGAAGGAATACGAGTACGTGCGTGTGAGCTTTGCTGACGATTCAAGCGAAGTTATATTTCATGTTTAATGTGAATCGATATATTTTATATTTCATTTCAAAAAAAAAGTAATACATAAATGCAGTATGTTTTTTTATTTATTTCAAATTTAATTTCTTGTTAAAATATCCTTTATAAAGGTCCTATATGGAATGTATGCATATAAAAAATATACATATATATGTAAATTCTTACCTAGTTTTGTAGATTAATGGAATACGTTCTAAGTGCTTATTAAAATATTGATATTTTTATTCCACAGATCCATGTACTTAATGAGGAAGAAATTCCGCACAATATATTAAATTTTTTGCAATTTATGGCACTATTACCAGGATCTCAAACGGTTTTAAGTCTGAGTTTACGTAATGTAATAAATGATCAAGGGGTTCGAGATATTCGTATAGAACACAGAAAATGCTTCTTCCCTGATGAAAAGCCTCCAGATTTCCGCTATAAGTATTACAGCTTCAGTACTTGCGTGACTGCATGTTTAAAATCTGCCCAACTGAAAACTTGTAATTGCACAAATTACAACATGATCATCGATGGTAAGATTGGCCTTCAATCAATGCATAACTAATAAATAAAACCTGCAGATGAGGACAAAAGTCCACGATGTGATTTTGAAGGATTTTTATGCCTTGATATTAACGATTTACTATACCCTCAAACCACAATAATGCAACCTTGGCGAACAAATGGATTAGTTTGTAGATGCCAGCCATCTTGCAATGATCACGAAATTCAAGTAGTCGAGAAAAGTCTTAGGTAAATTATATTTTTTCTATCTTGCGTTGACACAAAATTTGGGTTGAATTGAGTTTAAAAATTTCTTTTGGTAGATGAGCCTAAATATTGTAGATTGTATTGCAGCTCCACGAGAAAGTACTGAATATACAATTTTTATTCTCCAGAGCTAAGTCAAAAATGGATGAAAGATTTGTTCAAATCAGCCTACAATCTTTACCGAGTGATCTCTATCGTAGACAAGCAGTAAGAGAAAAATTGGACGTTGTGGTATCTATCGGAGGAATTTTGGGTTTATTCATGGGTGCAAGTATTTTGAGTGCTATTGAACTGCTTCATTTCTTTACCAGTCGAATTATGGGAACTGTTTATGTCAAATGTTTGAAGGCGAAAGAAGATGAGGAGCAGCATAACTAACAGATGTGGTGGTTGAAGTTATAAAGTTAAATTTTGCTTCTTGAAAGTGGCTTTTTTGTAAATTTCCTGAATTTATTAGATGTTCAGTGTCTTTTAAATAAACTTAAAACCTGGTAAGGTTGCTTTGTTTTAATATTTCCTTGACTCAAAAGTGCATTATTGAATAAAGGAAAAATTTTAGGATGGTATAATAGCGGCTTTAAACGCATGTTAGGCATACATAAGAAAAGTGTAAGATTTAAGGACATATCTGATGTCATTGTCTTCTAAAATGTCGGAAACATTTGGTAAGAAAGAATATTAGAGGAGAAACGCTGCGAAGGCAACCTGAGCATCAGTGAGCATCAGCATGCCTACAGAAGTGGGAGATTCTGCGAATCCACACTGCATGATCTAGTTTGCAAAATAGAAATTGCGACGGATGAGAGTTGCTACGCTTTGGGAGTTTTTGTTGAAATTAAGGGAGTTTTCTATAATGCAGTGTTCTCATCACTACGCAATCCTGCCATTGCGTATAGCGTGTATCCCGTGCTTGTAAAATGGATCCACCTATACTGTCACAGGGACGCGGAATGTGGAACCGACTCAGTTATTAACTGAAGAAAGGAGGGTTACTCTTACCTTTGTTGTGGTGTTTCCTGGTAGACTCACTTTTAGACCAGCTGCAAAGTCTAAATATACACACTCGTTTGTGCAAGTTTACTAAAGACCGTCTGCAGCAAGATGCAGAAGACTTTAAACAGAATCTAGAACTGGTGTGAGTGAATCAGTGAATTCTACGAAAACAACAGGTTACCAGGGAATTGAAGCAAACGAAACTTCAGACGCTTTGGTAAGGGACGGTACAGATTCCTCCTTCTTGGCACCAGAGCCAATCATTGGTGTAAATTCTGCAACGCTGAAGAATTGGATAACTCGATAAGTGGGTTCAACTCAGGGGCAGAGATGGTCCAGTATACCAACTAAATGGCTCGTTAGTCGCCCAGACAGGAACACTGCGAAACTCTTCCTTAGTTTAGGTAGGAAGAATTGTAAAATGTTGGTAGGGACGATTACGGTACACAACATTTGTGGCAAGCATATGGGCTACCTTAGGGATCATCGGCGACCCAGCTTGTCCGCGTGGGGAGGATGACGACTGTACAGATCACTTCCTCTGCAACTGTCCGACCTTCTCTTTTGCGCGCATGACAGCGTTCGGTACTGATTTTATGAGAATGAAAGATTTGATTTCTCAATCTCTATCTGATATTCTTAAGTTCATTAGCTCAACAAAGAAATTCGGATAGAGTAGGGGATAAGTGCAGTGGACGGTGTCTGAGCGTTCCAGACTACCTGTCTCACCCACAATAACTATAAAAAAATATTTTTGATTTGATCTCATTCAGCTTCTCTATCGATTTTTGATAAACGGTTCCTAATAGAAATAACCATCCTACCCAGAAATTAATATTTAGGATTTCTTTTTAACTGACCTTGAGAGTCTTCCGCTGTTTCGATTTCGGCTTATAGATTTACTTTTCTTAAAATAGTTACATGTATATACTTTCAAACTAGTCATATTGCAGATCATTCACTTTATTATAGCGCACCATATTTGTGTAATTAAAAATAATGAAAAAAGTGAAGTAATATTCCATCGATCAAGTAATGAGTCAGTTATAAGTGGAATAATTTTTTCTCATATAATTATTCCTCGTATTACAAAAGTTCAAGAGAAGAGAATAAAATTGGTCTCGGAATTTGTGCACAGTTCAGCGTTTGTGACGTCATTGTCGAAGGGGTCTGTGTTTAGCAGCGTGATCTCCCCACGTTTTGTCGAAGCTTGCTCAAGAGCACAATCAAAAGATTGTGGCCTGAAGCGGTACGGTGTTAACTTGATTTTCAGTATTAAGTAAAGACGCCGTCGTGATTTGTAAGAAAGATCGTAAGAAGCAAGTCGGCTGTTATTTAACTTGCAAGTGAGTCAAACGGCTTTGGGTGAATTTTAAAAAATAAGTAGATCATTGTTTCGCAATCCAAGTGGTATTGCATCGTTAGTTACTCGATCAAAAGGTGATTCTTATTTTAAGAAGTTTTTAATAATAAAATATCAATTTATGTATCTATATCTTTTGAGTGATTTGTGAATGAAACATCTGAATTGTGTCCAGGTTGTAAATATAGATTTTATAGTTCCAGTTTTTTGGATAAAATCATACAACGTTGCTGTGGGCAGTATATTAAAGTGAAAAAAGGTATATTTCCCACATTCATGAGATAATGCTATATAATTTCGTCACCAATTGTTACAAGGTCAACTCGAAAAGAGATTATATTACAACATAATAGCGGGCTGCCTTCGCAGAAATATTAGCATTTTATATTTATTCTACGAGAAGTGATGATGGACCGGATTTAGTAGAAACCAATATTTTAGCCCTGGTTTAGTGACATAATTTAGCGCAGGTCGCCTTGAAAATAAAATGTGGAAACCGGTGAGGTCAAGTGACTGGGGTTATTAAGTGCTATACTTTTTAAAACTGGCATATTATATAATTCCCTAAAGATATTATATATACAATAATTTTTAATACCTTGTCTTATATATTATGTACGAACTTGTTTCATGAAAGTAACAGTATGCAGGATCTATCCTGTGACCTTTAAATAATAAGTTAAGGTGCAGCAATTAAATAGTCACTGAAGCAAATAAACTAAACCAAGCCATAGAAAATTAAGTTGATAATCATTACACACTAATGTAACAAGATCACATTTTTGCCATATTTGCCAATATCAAGGTTCCAAATGAATACATTTACGAATTGAGGAAAAAGTAATTTGAAATAATGCAGAGCGTTGCTTAAACCTAAATTATGCAAGATGAGACTACTTCGCACATCTCAGTCACTTATGACTACTTTACACCTCCACTACAATGTGTGCCAGAATTTGTTTTGAAATACTTTACTACTGCGTAGTCACAATAGATGCATCTTTTCAAAGCCAAAATCCACTAATATGAACCAGTATCTAGTGGGCATTCAGGTGGTAAAGCAAATTACATATTAATTTAATTTACTTTAAGACCTTATGCCACAATTCTAAATATAGGAAATATACTCAATCGTATTCGACAGCTGTGGAAGATTTTGCAAGATTTTAACCTTCTAGCTTGGTGTTCGACACGCGGAGAAGGCTTAACTATCGTTATGTATTTTTTGTTGTGTACATTGACGCAAGAAATTGGCAAGACGACGATTACCGCGGATATGTCAGGTCTCGTTTTCTGTAAAGCTAAGCGAGGTAATGACCTGCTTTTTGTTTATCTGGTTAACGCTGACTTAGTAATTTTCTTAACTATAGCTACGCATGCATCGAGACGGAAATAGCTTTAAATGTTCGTCAATGGATGGTAAATAAAAAAATCCTTCCTAGAAATGTTAAAAGTTGAGAAAAAATAAATAAAATAAACGTTAATTATGTATATACTTCTCTAGAAGAATTTTGTACGTCAATATGCTTAAAAGCAACTGCCTTGATTGATTAAAGCCTTTTTCTTCTCCTAAGGTTTCACAAGGTTATCGCAAATTTTATCCATTGGAAATTTTTATATCCAGAACTAAACCGGTTTTTAAGTCTGTTGCCATGAATTGGCCTTTACGACTACTGTTCACTTATGGCTTCTATTTGCGTCATGGATAACCCCCGTACAAAAATATACAAAAACACTTTAGGAATATGCAAGATTTGTAACAATCATTTTACACATAATTCTAATTATCTTCTAGTGGTTTAGCAATTATTTAATTTATTTAACTTGTTGAACAAAACCTTGACCAGTAGACCTCGATGATGTAAAAAAATGCATTTAATAATTACATGAAAGGACGTACAGTAATTAGAAGTTTTTCCTTAAATAGCTTCTGTTTTCTTGCAACGTGACTACTGTGTTATTATAGAACTATTAATGAGAAGAAATAAAAAAAGTAATGTTCTTCTACTGATTTATATAAAAAAAACCTTGCTATCTCAGTGGATATTGCAATTTTGAAATACTATTCCCTGAGTTCAATTATCATTGAGGACTTTCGGTTTCCGTTGAAGTACTTGCAATTAGCAACTATCTTTTTTTTCACTTATGCCTTCTTTAAAAATTTCATCTGTACACTTGCCTTCCGGGCCGACTTACGTCAATAGCTATATTCAAAGGTTATTCTTTAAACTCGTTTTATCATAAAAAATATGAAAATATGAAAAAAGTCATACTCGTTAAAAGTTGTAAATCAATGTCCAAAAGAGAGTCGTAACATTTGCAAAGTAGGTAGTAACCAAGTTCATTATTTAATTTGAAGATTAATTTGTAACCTTCAGTATGGTAACAGCTCGTTTTTTTTTCTATAAATATGTGTGTGAATATTGCCATTTAGGGTAGAGCGTCGTCTGAAGTTTTTACGCTAAATGCCTAATTTATGCAAAGCGAATGCTAATCAATGTGATATAGCACGTTTTCATATATTCCATTAAATCAATGTAAACATATTTGCAAAACTATTGATTGGTAAACGGAGTTTGTTCTAAAGCCATTTATTACATAAATTTTTAAAATATTTTTAAATATTTACTTAGTTAAGTACTGTGACTAGTTAAACAAACTACAAATTTATTTAAGAAAAATTAGTAGTTGTAGAATTTTAACATCTTCATTAATTTTTAAAATTTGGTAAAGAAAACTTAGCACGTGTTTTATTCACTACACACGCCTTAAACATATTTAAGAAAAACCTGTTGAATAAATGCTTAATCAATTTTAAGGTTTATCTTTAATATTTTGCTTTTGCGTATTCCTTAAAAAGCAGAACAATTTTTAACTATTTAAATTGGGTTAATTTACGTGTGCTCAAAAATATATTACCCTTTTGGAATTTGATATTGTCTATTTGCAACATTATTTCTGTTTCGAATATTGATTAAATATTCAACTTCTTATTTATGTGTTGATTTTTGCAAACTCTATAAATTTTGCTTTAATTAGTTAGTCACAACAACAGCTTTTTTCCGAGTTTTAAACTATACATACTCTTAAAATTTTTATGTTTTATTTTACGCTTTACGTTCGCGGACGTTAATGCACACAGTGAATTAATATTATATGAAAGCTTTACTCTCTACGAACGAGTTTAATAACTATATTTTCGTTTTATTCATATTAGTATTTTGTTATTACAACTAATAATGAACTGAATGAATAAATTAAAGTTATTGTCAAGATATTTATAGGTTTTAAAGCTTCTAACTCAGATAAATGTGTAATAAAATATTTACAGCTTAATATTCATAACTTTAATATTCATATAAAAAAATCTGTTTTCGCTATTTATTAGAAATAAGTAAAAAATTGAATGTTCAATATTGATAATCCTCTAGGCTGTAGGCAGTAGTGTGTGGGCACACATCGAAAGCAAAAAATTTGTATCCAACTGTCTCGTTTTTAGACCATATATATTTATGAAATTTTGTTGAATGTTGAAAAAGTAAAAAGTCAACAATGCTAAATAAAAGTGAATTTAAGCTAAAACGAAGAACAGCTGGTGCTGTGAAATTAATTATTTTTTGTAGTTTCTTAAACAAACCATTTTAATTGTCTTTTCATTTATTCGTCGGTGTGAAGTAAATTTCTTTTTTTATTATTATATTTTAGCAGGTGTTATTTGGGTAGACCACTTTACAGCCTGTAAGAATAGTCTTGTGTGGTAGAACAGTCCCAATTTTGTTTTTAAGATTGTAAAATAAGTCCGATCTGATAAAATTTTATTGCTTCCTCGTTTTATTGCGATGAAAGGGTGTTAAAAAAGGTCAAAGTTTAATTTAGGGCGATGTATTATAAGTTAAAACATTTAAATAGAAGAACACATTCAAATCGACATAATGCATTAAAACGTTTACATTTCTAGTAAACTTGGTATCGATTGCTGTATCTGACTCAAACCAACAACTATGATTAATATTTTATAATATAAACACTTTTTCTAACATAGAACAAAATGGTAACAATTACAGTCAACGTCATTACCCCAACGCGAGCGCAATCAAAACAATAAGAAGCTGATATACGAGTACCACGGCTTTAAAACCTAAAGTGAAATGTAAAAATGATTGGTTCTATCTCCATATGGGCACTTTTACATGTATACCAGTGAAAAGCAAAACTGCACTAATTTCATATTTTATGTTTGGTATTCTTGGGAGAAGGTAATGAAAACTCAATTCAAATGAAATCATCTACGTAAATTATTTATTCTATTTGCTTTTAAAAAATAATAAAAAAATAAATAAAAGTTGTTAGTAATATCTATTTAAATTGAATTACATATATCCATTGTTACAGTTTTGCTCTTCGATGCAAAACGATTTTTTTCCAAACAAATCAAGAAGAAGTTCAAGAATCTTTAGCTTTATGGAGCTGATTAACTCGTGCAGATATACGAGTACTACAATCAAGGGTTTTAACTAGGCAGTTATACTGCTCAAAATATCCTGAACATGATCCCACAAATCATTTATGTCTGCTGGCGGTTCGGCATAATTTGCCAATTGTCTTTTTACATAAGTCCATAAATGTTCTATGGTATTCATATCAGGACTTTAAGCAGGCCATGGAATTGTGGAAAATGTTTATTTTTGGAGCTATTTTTTAATAATTTTTGTAGTATCTTTCGGGTCTCTGTTTTCTTGGAAGATCATTTTGTTGTGACGAATTTCCAACCAAACAGAGCGCGGGACAAAATTTCCCGAATAATGTGTAAATATTGCTCTTTCGGCATGATGCCATCGATTTTCACCTGTGGTCTAACACTTTACTAGCCATACATCCCTAAACCATGATGCTTCCCTCACCGTGTTTCATAGTTTGTTTGACTTTATTGTGATGCTCTGAACTAGGACTTCTGGTCAAGTATCAACTTCTTCATTCCTATTCGAAATGGTTAATTTTAGTCTTATCACACCAAATAATTTGCAGAAATAAAATTATCAGTTCATCACTATTCTTAGTATACAATTTCCCATTAAATTACATTTTGCCAATTAGGTAAAGCCTGAATCTAATTAAATTAAAAATAGTTAAAAATGAATTAAACTGCAACTCATTACAAAAAAGTCCTTTTGATTCAATTGTAAAAATGTTCAATTAAGTGAATTCCGAGTTTTTGTTTTATTTGAAATAAAATTGTTCTAATATTGTTATAATTATAGTTTTTTGTGGTTTAATTGATTTGTATTAAATATCTAGTTAATTGAGTCAGTTTAAAGTAATTAGGAGAAGTGCAATTTTATATCCAGTTCTCATTTTGCTTAATTAAGAAATCTGAAGGAGATTGCAGTATAAAAACGTTTTAGAAGAGAGTGGACTATCAAAGTTGACCAGAACAGCATTCTACTAAATATTTATAGTTTTATAGTCGATGACAGGGAGTCGGATCCATAATTAAATTATTAAAGAAAGTTAAAACAATTGCAATGGATCCCTTTTACAGATAGAATTTGCTAAATTTATAATCGTAAATATCGAAGAATAATTAATTATAAGTTCTAAATTCGTATATATTTCCTAAGGGTTGTTATTGGTCGTGTAAGGGGTATTATTTAAGTAAAAGGTAGAAAGGATTTTAAAATAAGGCACTGTTTCTATATATATTGAAAGCAGACAAGTTCGTGAATTTTAACGAAAATGGAAAAAAGTGAATTTCGTGTGCTGATTAAACATTATGTGTAGTTACCATGGCAAAAATCTATAAATTGGTTTATGAATTGCTGCCCCATCCAGCATATTCTCCAGATTTATTTCCTGTGACTATTTCCTATTTCCAAACCTGAAGAAATTGCTGGGCAGTATGAGATTTGGGTCGAATGAAGAGGTTATCATTGAAACAAATGCCTATTTTGAGGATCTCGAAAAAAACCTATTATTTGGAAGGAATAAAAAAAATTGGACAAAACGCTGGAATAATGTATAGAGCTAAAAGACCTCTATGTTGAAAAATAAAACGCTTATTTGTCGAAAAAAATATATTTTATTCAAAAAGTCACTGACTTATCAAATTGCCATCGTAGTTGTATTGCGAGATATATTCGGCCAAAATCGTTAAAAATGTGCCCAGAGATATTTCAATATTTTTTCTATCAATTTAGGTATAAAAGAGTCTGATGGACATATTCTCGTAAATTAAATTTTTTAATCCTCTACCTTCTCTGTCTAAGAGATCACGAACCGCCACCGCAAGTATTAAAGCAACAGATTGTCGGATATTTTTTGTCTTTTCACAGCAAGAAGATACCTATTGAGATTTTTAGTTGGAATGAACTTTTGATTTACTATACCTTAAACAAATAACAACTAAAACATCTGTTTGTGAAAATGTTTAATTTCCATCAAAAGTAATGGTGCTTAGTCCATTAGACCATTCTAATTCTTATTATTCCAATTAAAAATTTCATGATTGTTATTGTAAGAGGGTATTTTAATTCGGAATAGTAATACAATTTTATACATCAAAAGATAGATTCATGCGGAAAAGAGGATGCCGTGTATGTTGTATTTTGTTGCTGTAAAAAGTGTTTGACCAATCAGCTCCTATGCAAACCAACAAAAAAAATGGCTGAAATCATGAAGCCAGCCGACGCTTTACAAATAATAACCACAAAAGGTGTGCACATCTGGCCCGGAAGTTTGTTAGCGCGGACCGTATGAGCCAGCAAATTCGGGATTTTCGCTTGCTTTTGTTTTTTGGATGGATTTTTGTTTTGTGACTTATTTTATGTGGCCACTGTAGATAAATTAAATCTAAAAAGATGGGGATTCGAGTTTAAACAGCTCGCTTCTCGTAGTGTTCTAGAGGAGAGTGCTCATCTTTAACCATTTGTTTTCTAATTCATTCCAGACAACTGAACCAGCAGCATGGATGCTGAGTCGGAGGGCATTCCGCCAACGCAACCTGCCGCCCCCGAATTTGATTTGGCCGCCCGTAGGAGACTTTTCATATCACAAACATCGTCGCTGGCGATTAGGAAGCAGCAGGCCATATGTGTGAGACGAGCTCATAAAATGTATGGTACAGCAAAAAATCCCAATGTTGTTCTGGATGGACTCAACATGACCGTGCCGAAAGGTTCTATGTAAGTTCGCTTTTTAGGTTCGGGATAATAGCGAAATGGGCCCAAAGTTCCTCCGATTAATTCTAGTAGGTAAAAGATACATTTCCCTTTCCCGACTGAGTGGCTGAATGGATGCTCCTAACAATTGTATGCTCCTTGTGCCGTCTTGCAAAACAGCAGAGTACGTCATGTTGATATCGTGCCATTCGAGTGCAATTCTGCTGCAAGCAATGGTATTGACTGCATTCACTTTTCGTTACTATCTCAGAATCTGATTTACATTTGCATGATACTCAGGAATCATCCATGCGCAACAAAGTAGATGCGAGGCATACTTCAGGCAGATGTTGATTTTATATAAGTAGCAGCTTGAGCGAATTGTATTCGAGGAATTAATTGCTTTTCATAAAGAAAGACTATGGTGCAAGGTTTTCCAGCTCCAATTGCGTTGATTTCACTCTCTTACGCTTAGTTTTTCTAATTACACAATTTTATTACAAACAAACCGCAACAACGCGCTAATGAGGGCGTAATATGAGCAGTACAGTGTGTTTTGCTCTCAAGTTTTTAATTCATTTTTAAATACAAATTTTACTTGCACCCCTGTTGGCTTTAACTTCTTCAGGGATGAATTTTTTAAAGGTGGAAAACATGATTTTAAATTTCGTTAGATTATATGTTTATTTATTTTTCTTTTATCAAGAGCTGTACAGAATGCAAGACAAAATTAATAAAATTAAGTCTACTCATTTAGTGCTATTAGTACAAAATTACACATCTAATTTTTCAAATTATGTTGTTTAAATAAATAAATTATTCAGACTAATTAAATTGTACACAAAATCTATTTATTAAATATTTACTACAATACATTTTTGAAATTAACCAAAAAGATTTTTTGCGACAATCAGAGGCAACTTTGAAATTTTTAAAGTGGTCAGTTTCAAGTAGAATAAAATATTTATTCTGCCATTCTACAAAGTTTTTGTGTATATTGTTGGCAGATAATCTAATAAAAATCTCTGTATTGTTTTCCAATTAGAACTTTAATGCTAAGTTTAGGTTAAGCCTGAATAATCGGTTAATAATACATTGCTCTTTCTGTTATCTTTATCCTACGTAAGATCAATAAAAAAAAAATTTCGTACGAGAAGGAAGGGAGATATATCATTTTTCGAGTCTTTTTGATATCTCTAAAAGGGAGGCATGGAAAAAGGAGTAGTAGTAGTAGGGTGGTAGTGTTTTGGAATAGCTCTTTCCAATGATGACTGAATGACTGAATATAAAATTTTTTTTGTCTTCTACATATATATTAACTTTAAAATATAAAGAATTCACAGACTCTCATGTATTAATTTTAATCGAACCTTCCTTAGGAGCTATACGCTCAAAAAGGATGTTATTTTATTTTTCAATATCATCTAGTGTAGTGCGTCAATTGTGGGGAACAGAAAATAAGGACAGTTTCTTTATGTGAGAAGAGCGATTTGTCTGTGAGGTTGTATTTAATACAAATTTACATTATTTTACATTATTTCATATTACTTTTTAAGATGTTCTTTAACTGTGATTACAAATTGTTTCTTTTGTTGCGAAATTTTCTATTGCAAAAGGCATCATTTATATTTCAATTTCAAATATGCCCTACTAGATTAATCCTTTACCAGACGAGGATTAGTACAAGCAAACCAGAACAACGTACTAATGAGCGGGCAATATGAACCGCCCGATGTGTGTTAAACTAATATTTTCGGTTCATTTTTAAACAATTTTCAGGTTGCTAGCTCCCCTATCACTTTTTAGACGACACAACTTTGAATGCCGCCACTTATAAATATATTTGCCTATCATTTGCCCTACGAGTACACAAATTTTAGTAGGAGAGGTACAACACCTCTTCATTAGCTCGTGTTTAACCATTTGCCCTTAACCCTCATTACGCTAGAACTGCTCAAAATGAGGGGTGCTCCATTGCCTACCCTCAGAATGTGGCGCACCGCCTGGATGGATTTCTGAATTCTGTGAAATTTCATCAAGTTGCGGCTGCTGTGGGATTACAATTTCTTAAATTATATTCTTGGGAAAAAAAAAGAAATATTTTTATTATGAATACAAAATGTATCATCAAATTTTAAAATGTGCGAGTCAGGAGGTCAAAATGTCTGCAAGAAAAATGATTCTTCCCCTTTGTTGTTCGTTCATGTTTTGTTCATTTAATTCTTTAATTCGAATGTTTTTAAAGCCGAAAGCTTTTAACGAAATTAAATTACTTCGCGCCAATGTTTGAATGTGGGAGAAAAGTGGAAATTATAAAAGCAGCAATTGTGTTGTAGTATAAAAACAAGGGAACTGAAAATTCGGTAAAGTTCTAAGGGGCTCTAGGGGGATGGGGGCAACTGAGAAGTTTATTGTAATTACGCTACAGTGATTTAGTGTAATTGTGATGCTTTTAACGAAGAAATGTTTGCTGATGCAGAAAGTTCACTCTTATTTTGGTATACGGTGCTTCACAGTTGCCTTTTCCTTAGTGCAAACCAAATGGAAACTTTAAGGAAACTTTTGTTCCCGGGCATTATGAAAATAAATGGTTTTACCTCAATGTAATCAGGATCTCATAATTACGGTTTAAGATTTAGCTGCTTGTTATTGCACATTCTGGAGAGGCATCTTTGCACGTTATACCCAATTAGTGTAGAATTGTCTTTCGACGGTTGAAGAAATAAAATGTTTTTGCTTTATGATTTAGTAATGAATAGGCCACTACCACAATAAAGCAGTGCTACGTTAGCAAAATGTGCTAGAAGGGCTTCTGTTACCCTAATGTGAATATGCCAGTGTATTTATAAATTTAGGTAAGTTATAAGTGCCAAATGTTGTGCAATTTCCATAGTTTACTACAATTTTGTATGCACTGCCGGCTTTTAATGTGTTCTGAGTTTTCAAGTAATTTCTCTAGATATCAATTGCCTTTATGAGCTAAAACAAATTTCAGTAATTTCAACTTGTTTCCAGTTTTTTTTTTTTCAAAAATATAAATTTATTAGTAAAATAGCTTTTCATTTTTCGTAGAATATGAAGACAAAAACGTACGCAATAATTAAATTTATTATTTACTTTATATTTTTATTTATTTACAAAAATAAGATAAAAAGGTTGATAGCTTTCGTATTTCAATGCAATTAGTTTAAGTGATATAAATTCAATACAATTTAACAAATAAGCCCTATTTAAAATATCTATGATTTACTTAATTCCCTTAATTAAAACATTAGATAGCGTAAGCGATGAAAAGAAAGCGGAGTACGGCAGGGAGTGAAATACAAATTAGTTTGATCCTTTATACAGTTTTGCAGATATAAAGGCTTAAACTTTTGTTGAACTGATTATTCTTGTATACTACGAGTAGATTATTCCACAATTTAGTTGTGTATACAAAGAAGGAGCTTTTCAATATAGAGACCAGATATTATTGTGCAGTTGCTTATGTATTTCCGGCAAGGGACTATGATGTACATAAACCAACATTTACGAAAGTACAAGTATTTTCTTAATGATATGCCAAGGATAAGATTGGAATTAGATGAAACGTTGCCGAATCTTCGTAGTCCAAAAACAAAGCGAGTACGCGCATGGATGGCCATGCGCAAAGTGCTTAAGCTAGCTTAAACAAACGAAAATAAATACAGCCGCAGTAATTAATTAGGAGTATGGTGAATGTGAAGATTAAGTGCTTTTTGATTCTGATAGATACTTAAGCTTCTACATAAAACCCACCATTGCCTTAATATATAAATTTTATTTGATTTACTTAGAAATATATGTAATCATGCAACGCAACTACCATAAATACTTCTATTAAATAGATGTAGATCTTGGGGAATGTAAAAAATGATGATAATTTAAATTATGAGATAAATTGTTATTGCCATTAAAAAAAGAAAAAAAAGAGATTAAAACAATAACAATGAGGTAGCATATTAATTATTAAAAGATAAAACATTCTTGAAATATGTCAGGTGTACTGAAGATCAGTACAACTCGAAAGTGTTATATGAATTTGTATGTGTAAACTTACTTGAAGGCTAAAGTACAAATAATTAAAACTGAGAAAATATATACTAAGAATGATAGTTGACGTGCCATAAAAATGTAAAAACTTTTATATTATAACATTTTGTTTTTGTTCAATTAATGAAAATTTGCGTCTCTTTTTGACTTTGAAAGTGTATAATTCAACTAAGGTCAATAATCGTTAGAAAATAAGTGACAACGATAGCTCACGAGGATGTTATAAATAGAATAAAAATAGATCTAATCTTTCCTTACTTTGTTGATTGGATGTAAAATTTATTAACATACTTATTTAAAATGCCCCACTGATCGGTTCAAGGTTTGATGATTCACCCAGGTTTCTGAATTGGTAAACAAGTTAGCAATGTAAATTAAAAAAATAATTTTCGAACTACGGACTTAATGCTGCGTCAGAAAACTACACAGTTCGCTTTTAACTGAGATAACCTTTACGCCTATCTGAATATGGAGGTATCAATTGATTTGATATTAATTTTATAACTAAAAATAAAGCCAAGGACGAAATTATATCACGTGATATCATATAAATGTGATGGCCTCTAAATAAGCACTTAGCGCTTTCGGCAACAAGAAAATCAAATGCTAATCAAACATTATAAAGGGAGTTTCAATTTGTGTAGTTTTTTTTTAAGAATAAATAAAATGTAGATGGCGTACTGAATTCGTCTGGGTATTTTGACAATTGACAACCCGTTGAAATTATTGAATTATTTTATGAAAATCAGCGTTCTGTGGAAAGTGTTTTTAGGAAACTACGTGAATTTTATGGTTTACATAATAATTATTCAAAAATTTCAAGATACCGGTTCGGTGGAAGATCAAAAACGTGAAAAACAAAGTCGTAGCGGTCGTTGACAAGAAAATATTGATTTGGTTCGTGAAAGTGTTGCTGAAGATCCTAAAATGTCAATTAGACGACGTTCACAACAAGTTGGACTTAATGGATCACCAACATGGCGTATTTTACACAAAGATTTAGCTCTGAAGGCATATAAAGTTCAAATGATACAAGAACTAAAGCCATTAGATCATTGTCAATTTCATCAACGAACAACCAGCTTATTTTTCTCAAAAAATCATGTTTTCCGACGAAGAACATTTTGAACTTGGTGGCTACGTTAATAAAGAGAATTGCCGAATCCGGGGTGAGGAAAATACACGAATCATTCATGAGAAACCTGTGCATCCTAAAATAGTTACTGCTTGGTGTGCATTCATTAGGTAGGGTAATTGGACCTTACTTATTTGAAAATGCTGCTGGTGAAACTGTAACTGTAAATGGTGATATCGAATCGTCGGATGATAACCGAATTTTTGAGGCCTGAATTAATGAATATTGATCTAGAGGATATTTGGTTTCAACAGGATGGGGCTATACCTCACTTTGCACAAGAAACAATTGATTTATTGAGAGAAAAATTTCCTGGAAATGTAATCTCAAGAAACGGTGTTAATTGGCCGCCAAGATCATGTGATTTGACACCGTTAGACTATTTTCTTTTGAGGTTATGTGAAAAGTCAAGTTTATACAAACAATCCACAATCGATTCCTGCTTTGAAAAAAGAAATTATTTGTGCCATTGGTGAGGTAGAACCTCAACTATGTCAAAATATCATTGAACATTTTAACAAAAGAGTGGACGTCTGTGGAGCTACAAGAGGAGGTCATTTCGCAGATATTATTTTTCGCATATAAATGTCATAACTGATACTTCAATTACTAATAAAAAGTTTGTGAAAATGAACGCAAATTATGTATTTTAACTTATTCTTAAAAAAAACGCGCAATTTGAAACACTCTACATATTTGTCTGCTCCTACCGTTTTCTAAATACCTCCAAAATCCTTGGTTTAAACGCGCAGTGATACTTCAAGAAATTACAATTGATATTTGTTTGAAGCTAAAAATAAATTACAAAATTCCAGTAAAACAATGATCTTTGTCTATACGAATTATTTTTTTATTTTGTTTTACGTAGTATCCAGCTTTTTCAAACAATAGCATTCGTCTAATTTGAATAAATGAAGTTACTTTGACTCTTTCACGTATTTTCTTTACTCCTTCTAAAAAAGATGAAAACATTTTAGTTGTTTTACCCATAAATACTAAAAGAACAAGGTCTATTAATTACGAGGTTATGAAATTGTAGTATTTCAAATAAAGCTATAAAAATATTTATTTGAATGTATGTAGGTAAATAAATTGAGATAAATTAATTCTTAAAGCAACTGTTTTAACACCTTGAAAAAATTGAATTATATTAAAATATTTGATATTATTTATGTGTAACTCTATAGTAATTATTTACTTAATTAACATATTAATTTTATATAATGAAATGTTTGTAAGATATTTTAAATCAAATTTGTACGATAAAATACATGAATGAAAAGTTAATTAAAAATTAGTACATATGAAGTAAAATGAACGAAAAATTAATATTGCAAATAAAATCGGAACGGATGGTTACTTTAAATGCAACACCTAACATTGCGTATTTGAAGGCGGAGGAGTAGTCAGAGTATAAAAGGTTAAAAAGTAAAGAATGTATTATCACTAAAGCTATCCAAAATTCATTGATATTCATTAGAAGAATGGTTTGCAATTTTTCACTCATTAGGAATAATTACACTCCATAAAAAGAGGCCAATGTCAAGAAATTATATTCGCCCAAGCGCGATGAAAACAAAAGTCTGGTTAAAAGCGTCTATTGTATAATTATATGAAGTTATTTGCGTCTAGTGTAAAGAAACTGAGCGGAAGCTTTTCCCATATTTACTCTACAATATTCTCAGTGGCTGATGTGAATTATAAAATTAAATTACTTCGCAAAAATTTTTTAATGCAGACATTTATCAAGCAATGCTCCAGGGAATTTTTAAAATAAAGCTCTCATGTTTTTGTGTTTATTCAATTCGGCTCTGCAGTTTTATATGCATTGAGTCTGTTTTATTTCAACTTTTAACTTTCGCAGTTTTAATTGCTGCACATGATTATTTTTCCCTCGCAATTTGCTATAATTGTCCAGGGGGAATATTTTATTCATAATGTTTTGTCCCCCTTTTTAAATTTCCGGAAAATTATTGCGTAATGAGTATAAGCAAGACAAAATCTAGTTTTGAATTTTCACCGGGAGATCTAAACAATTACAGTCGAACTAATTAAATTTTGTAATTGATTATACGTTTTCTGCTAATTTATTTAATTTAATCGCTTCCGATAGGTGTGGGCATATTATTATATGCTGAAAAATGAATTTGTGTTTACTCTATAAATTGCAACAGATAGGTACTTTTTTTAAAATTTATATGGGATATGAAAGCTTCCAAATTTATGTCTATATAGCCTATCCTTTACTGGAAACAATATTCTTTGAAGGAGAACAAAGCAGAGTATTTGTTTAAATCCAAAATTTTCTTAGTGCACTGAGGGAGCGTTCAGACAATGGCATGTATGGCCGGTTTTAAGCTTTTACTATACAAAGTTGCCCCTTAGGCCAGGAGGAACGCGTGCAGCTAGTAAAGTACCCAAATCCCCGAATGAAAACTACTCCCAGTTCAATACCAATAAATTAGCTTCATGTAACGCGCTGGTATCTTTATTCATGTGACGTTTATAGCCTGCTGCTGGTATCTAAGCCTATCTTGACTGCCTCTGAATATACAAGTGTAACTTACAGTGGGGTCTTGTTGTCTCTGTTTTAGATATGGCCTTTTGGGTGCTTCAGGTTGTGGGAAAACAACTTTACTTTCATGTATAGTAGGACGCCGTAGATTAAATTCTGGCGAAATATGGGTCTTAGGAGGACGACCTGGATCTCGTGGCTCTGGAGTTCCTGGGCCTAGAATTGGATACATGCCACAAGTAATTACTGAAATCCTTATAATAAATTGTTAGATTATTTCTTAATATACTTGTCATTTGCCCCCCTTTTCGTACAGGAAATTGCCCTTTATGGCGAATTTACTATGAGGGAAACATTTTTATATTTTGGATGGATCGCTGGCCTCAACAAACAAACCATCGAGGAAAGGACCGATTTTCTTTTAAAGCTTCTTAATCTTCCTAATGGTAATAAGTTCATCAAGAACTTGAGTGGCGGTCAGCAAAGAAGATGTAGTTTAGCCTCAGCCCTTTTGCATGAGCCAGAACTACTTATTTTGGATGAGCCAACTGTGGGAGTGGACCCAGTGTTGAGACAGAGGTTTGTTTACCTTACGGTTATATTTGAAAAGCATGTTTTAGTAGTTGAATTCACAATCGATCTCAGTAAGCTGAATTGTAATTGAGCCGATAAAGCAGCAAATGTGTTAGATTTTTCAACGTGTTATTCATTTTTTTTTAATTATTCTAGCATTTGGGATCACCTTGTTGATATAACTAAGAATGGAAACACCACTGTGATAATAACGACACATTACATCCAGGAGACAGCCCAGGCACACGTGGTAAGTTAGCTATTTAGTTTCTTCCCTATTGAACATAGTCACGAATTACATTATATGGGGTAATTAAGGGTCGGGTCGAATCTTGCACTTTAACGAAATTAAAGGAAAGCCACGAGAACGTAGGAGAACCACCGAGACAATCGTATGTGAAGTGGAACGAAAATTTACAGGGGCTAGGTGCTTGGAATGAGATATATTCGTATTTAACTGGGTCCTTACGGCTTATGGTTAAATAATGAGGATAATGTTTGTAATAACTCAGAGCGGAGCAACTGAAATATTCCCGCTATAGGTACCTTTTTAGCCAGTGTTTTAAGAGTTTAATTCTTGAAAATCTTTCCTGGGGTGAAGCTTTCCCCTAAGGGACAATTTTCCTTATTGTAAAGCATGCAAGTAAGATGTTGGTGTAATAATGATTAATCGCTTTCTCAACATTTACGTGAAACACCTTCATTGTGCACCCATATATAGAGAGAGGTAAGTATAATTTATCAGCTCAGAGGTTTAAAAGATTTATGAATAATACACTTTATCCCCGGAATTTTCGGAATTTCCTCAGCAAGTGAAGAGGTTCAATTCAGCACGTACCCAGTGGGTTGTACCCTTGGAACCATAATATAAATTACTTTCAAGGCACTTTGCCAAGATTTAATGAAGGTGGGATACAATTTTTACTTATTTGGAAACAATGACGTGCTTACAATTCAGCTAGTGCGTCTGAGTAGTGGATTAACCAAATATAATAAATTAAATGGTCCCGCATCCGATGTGGTGGCAGATTCCGCATTGTGCCCTCACGAAACAAATTTATGACCTTTGTATTTAAATTATTTTCACAATGCCCTTGCCTTTTTCCATTATTTTTCCCCATTTTATTGCTACAATCGTAAACATATCGGCAAGGGGCAATAACCATTTTCATTTTTTTCCTCAAGCAAGTGACAAATAAAAGGAAAAGCTTTCTTCAATGATTAGTCACTCACAAGAGTGTGGTAAATTAGGATTTATCAGCTTTTAGCATTGCACAAACATTTCGGATTAAATGAAAACGTGTTTGAATTAAATGAAAGCATTTCTGAATTACCTATATATTAAATAATAATTTTTTAAGAGATAATCTGGTAGACCTTTTTGGAAAAGTTTGGGAATTTTATTCTTGACTATTAAATCTTGTTAGGTTGCACAAAGTAATGAAAAAGCCTCAATTTTTATCTAGAAAAATGAGCTTAGATCGCAATTTAAAATTCGTATTTTCGAATTTTTAACAATTCATCGATTCATGCAATTATTTAATTCTCAATTCTTTATGTGGTTGCATGGCTTAGCTAGTGAAAAAAGTACATTTGCAAGATAATTTGCAAATAGACTGCAAAATAAAAATACCCATTAAAATCGGTTTCCATTTTCATGGTGTACGTGCAAACTTTTAAAGTCACTTTCATATTACCTTTTTACTTTGCTTTTAACTTTTAACTTTTAATTTCTAAGCTTTTTCATCTATAATATCAGGAAAAATAGTCAATTTAACTTATATTGAAGAACAGATTTGAATAGCTACGATTTTTAAAACAATTTAACAAACATCAAATTATAATTCATATATTGTCTGAGTTTAATGTTGCAGTCTTTAAATAATTCCAATTAATAAATAAGTAAACAATAATTTTCCTGTAAAGCAGAAATATAATAATAATTAATATGACAATGCCGCACATCCATCTCTCACCAAATTAATATCCCACTATTGAAAAAGGAAGCTCTTTTCGTAGCAGAACATTTTTGATAATAATATATTTCTTAAATTTTAAAGAGGTAGGTCTAGTAAAACAGTTTTGGTAATAAACTTTAAAGTTAAGTTAAAAAAAAGACAGTTTCAAATGTTTGCTTTGAATCGGTGTCTCAAAAAAATTTGGTTTTGTTTTTTAATTCCAAGTACGACGTCTGCACTTCATAACTTTATACATCGTGCCACATCCGCAAATGTCTGTTCAAACTCATTCTGCAGAAAGATGAGAGTTTTAAACTCAATGTATAAAACTAGAGTGGCTTTCCCAACCGAAAACTGGCATATTTTAAAGTGTGGTTCAAGTGTTCCCCTCTGTAGAGGATATAAATCGATATAAAGTCACCAATACTTTTGCCAAGTTTGTCCGTCCCAATTAACAATTCAAAATTCCCTTTCGATTACAGATTGGATTATTACGTGGCGGAAGGATGCTGGCGGAAGAGTCTCCCAATTACTTACTGCAGCAATATAATACAGTCTCCTTGGAAGATGTCTTCTTAAAACTTGCAATCTATCAAAATATGGGCAAAAGAAGGCGGTCCTCGATTGCACAAGAAATAGTGAGCCAAGTCGCAGTTCCGGCGATATCGAATCCAGCTTTGGATATTTCCGACGAGGATAATGGTGAAATATCCGGGGAATTTGGAGACAATATTTCAATGTCATCGCAGAGACGAGACACTTTAACCCCTGATGTGCCAGCACCACCACTGCCCCCTGAAGAGGAGCTGCCCGCGTCGTTTTGGTATAATTTGAACGTGATGAGCTCCCATCACTTGCATGCATTAATATGGAAAAATTTTCTCTGGATGATGAGGAATGTCGGGTAAGTTTCGGAGTGTGAGAAGGGTTAGTTTAACGTTTAATTGGGGGACGCTTTTCTTTTTCAGTGTGATGATGTTTATAATTGGACTACCCGTGGTACAAATTGTCTTGTTCTGCTATGCAATTGGCCACGACCCAGTTGGACTCCGCCTGGCTATTGCAAACCAGGAGCTAAGTCCGGACCTTATTCAGGCTCAGAAGTGTCCTGTTACAGCTGGATGCAACCGGACGTATCTGAGCTGTCGCTATTTGGACCTGCTCGAGAAAAACCATAGTGTTGTTATTGTAAGTACTGTTGGCCAGGTTCGCATCCCTTCAGTGCAAGAAGTAATTACAATTAAACTTGCGCTAAATAAACACTGTCACTCAGCTCAACCCCAAGGATATTCAAGCGTGAATGTTTTTTACCCTCCCGTAGAAATATTTTGCAACATCGGATGAAGCGAACGAGGAGGTCCGCAGGGGCAAGGCTTGGGGCTCCATGCATTTCTCTCACAACTATTCAGCGTCTTTGGTCGAACGGACAGAGTCTGGAAGGTTTGTCGATGATCCAACAATTGAAGCAGCGGAGGTTAGCGTACACCTCGACATGTCTAGTAAGTATAATTTTTTGCTTCGTCGAGTACTTATCACATATTAAAAATCCTTTCCCTTTTTGCAGATCAGCAAATAAGTACTTTGCTATATCGCGATATTCAGTACACCTTCTTCGATTTTGTTGAACTGATGCTGAGCGACTGCGATATAAATCCGAAACTTGGTCGTGTACCAGTTTTATGGAATAATCCAATATATGGCGATAAAGTTCCCAATTTTACAGACTTTGCCGCTCCAGGCGTTATACTGACAATAATATTCTTCTTGTCTGTGGCAATAACTTCGGGCGCTATGTTGATTGAGAGGAACGAGGGAATGCTTGAAAGATGTCTGGTGGCAGGGATTACGGGCCCGGAAATTCTGTTTTCACAAGTGACAACGCAATTCACTCTCATGCTGAGCCAGACGTTTCTAGTAATAATTTTTAGCTTTTACATTTTTGACATAGCATTAAGGGGGAGCATTTCACTTGTAATTCTCTTGTGCGTTCTTGATGGACTGTGCGGAATGTGCTTCGGTTTCGTTATTGCATGTGCGGTAGATACCGAAAGGACCGCCACTTATGTGGCCATGGGCAGTTTCCTGCCCATTGTTATGCTGTGCGGCATTATCTGGCCGATTGAAGGAATGTACTACTTGCTTCAGATAATCTCGTTTGTCTTGCCCCTGACAAAGCCCACGGAGTCATTAAGGTCAATCCTCCAACGTGGCTGGGGTATGGATAATCCTGTTGTTTATAGCGGTTTCATTTCCATCTCAATATGGGTACTAATTTTCCTAGTCTTAACAATTTTACTACTTAAGTTTAAAAAAGGTTAAACCTTATGAGACTGGTCAACTTGCAATGCATAAATATTGCTTTTATGTACGCACTTGCTGTTAAATGTGTATATTTTTGGGAGTTCGTATTTAATTTTAGTGTAGTTTGGTCGTTGTTATATTTAATAATAACTTTTTGTACTGATGGGCTTCATCCAAGATGAAAATAAAGTAAAATGGATACACCAAATCTATTGAAAATTTTTGAATTTATTTATTTTTAATGTACCTTAACACATACATTAACTTATCTTTGATATTTTGCCAAAAAATGGGAACTAAACCTAAAATGATAATACTGTAAGGTTAGAGTTTAATAAAAACCCATTTTTATCTATTCAGCTAAAAGGAAACAACAACTAAAGCTTTACTGAACAAAGTGCCCGAAAAGTATACCTTATGATAAGTAGCTACAGAAGCGCTACTAAGCTTGTTTCCATTTTGTTTGCTCATACAGGATCACATATTATCTATTTATTTTAAACCTCTACAAAGACACTACAAAATATATACTATAAAAGAATATGTAACGTTTTAAAAATTAATACAGAAAAGAGAATAAAATGTTAAATTTGGCTGTAAAAGTAACAAGCACAGCGCTAAACTTTAAGGAGGAAACCAACTAAAAGTTAAATTCACTTCAGTAAATCTGTAGCGCAAACGAATCCTTTGATAGTGCAACCGACGTACGAAAGGATGTCCTAGCAGTTTTTAGTCATGCATTCAATCCAGCCGCGTTGAAGGGATGCTTCACAAAGGCGAACAACTTTTAGTGGTTCATGGAAACGCTATTGAAATGGGAGGATTTTGTGCGAATGCTCCAGGCCATTGATATGTAATCGAGCAGAGTACGATAGTGTTGAAATTTTGTAACAGGTTTGGGCTCCACTTGATTTTCTAAAATCGAACATAATTTAAATTTGAATAGCTATTATCGTATCTTCTTACTTTAATTTAATTTAATTTTTTATATTAGTGTTTTTTAAATTTATGTAAAACGTTTCAAATTCTTTAGTGAAGCAAATTAAGTGTTTAGATACATATATGCATATATGAGAGAGCGCAAAGGATAAAGTTGGTAAGTGTGTTTCGAAGAAAAATAGAACTAAAAAGTAAATGGAAAATTTTTAAGTAACTAATAGTTTCTCACAGGAACTTGTTGATTTATTTAAGCTATTAAGCAAAAATATTACAACGTTAAAAAGTAGAGAACGTATAGTAAAATTAAAACTTTTTACCGAATCATCTTATTAATTACGATCACCACTGGCACAAGTATTCATTTGAGTAGAGTTTTCAATTTTTGTGGTAGTACCTTTATTATTTATTTTTATTAAATCGTTAAAAATGATAAATTTGCATATAAAATTATTGACTTCAGAAAATAAAATATACTATAGGTATTAAAAGAAAGTAAGAGGAAAACATGAGATGTTTTTTCTTCAACTAGTGAACCATAGATTTTTAACTTATGTATAACAAGGGAAATTTAAAACCATATAATTTTATTACACCATATTTTCTTGTTGCGTTCCACCTTTTTTTTTTTGAAGGCATACAAAAGTATTATTTGTCGCGCGGTCCATTCTTAGAAAATTGGGTTGATTTAAATAGTTATTTTTATAGATTTTAATTAGGAACATTTGAAATTAAATAACGGAATGTGAGACGAATTTGAAGTCAGTGTGATATTCATTTATAACGCGAAAGCATTAAGCCGCGTTATTCCAAGAAAAATGAGAGATGTAACTAACTGAAAAAAACAATTTTATGTGAATAGCACAGTTCTCTACCTCAAAAGATATTTTTTTATATATTGTGTTTTTTAGTGGGCATACCAAAATGAGTGGGTTAAAAGACCTGACCTAGACAAAGAAAAACGCAAAAACTGCTCTAAATGTCCTCCGTCACTTGCGATGCATCCCAATAACTTTCTTCTAATTCCCTATTTAAGGTGTATTGAATTCAGCATCTCTCGTATTTTCATTGCTGTAGGCCCAATACTGCTAAATCAATTCACCTCTCCGGTGTTAACAAGACTTGAGTAAACTTCATCCTTCATCGTTCCACATCAGAAAAAGTCCAATGGTAAGATCAGTAGATCTAGCACGCCAAGGAATCGGTTCACATTGTTCAATCCAGCGCTCAGGAAATGGTTCATTTAATTTTACCTTCACAATGTTACCACTATGCGCTGATGCGCCATCGGGTTGGTAAAACATTGACCTTATATTATCCAGAAAGATATCTTCAAGTAGTTCTGGCTGTGTATTCTCCAAAAAGTCCTTAAAAATTTGGCTATTAAGCATTCGTGGCAAAATTAATAGTCTTATTCAATTACCGATGATACTAGTCTAAATATTGACACTAAATTTAATTTGAAATGATGTTGCCCCTGTCCTCTCTGGGTTAGTATCCGAAGGTTGTCGGCAGAATCTTGCGATGTTCCTGATAGCGGATTTGTCTTTTTTTAAGTTACACTTTCTGTTTCTCTTAACCTGTGAAAATTATGTGAAAATACCCCTTTTTGGGGTACCCGTCAATTTGGAAATCTTCTTTGGTATTCCCGGAAGCCTTTCTTTTTTTTCCGACCAGCACACCATACATGTAAATTATGTCAGTGTATTTGTCAAAAATTAATTCAGCAATTTTTTAATTATTCCAGTTTAGAACACCCGTAGTTATCACTTGGTTTTTCAACTATAAACGATGTTCTTTCTGTCTGACCCTTGATTTTTCTGCAGCAATAATTGAAAGTAATATCTGAATAAACATTTCCGATAAGTTTTGGGCATATTTTGATACCAGTTTAGGTTTTCTAAAGAACGGTTCTTTCTACCTCTATTTAACCTGGGCATATTGTACCTTGTTGGAATATTATATTTTTGTCGTGAGTTTGATGTCGTTGCGTTGAGTTGATCAAAAGATAAAAAGAAAAATAGTGCACAAAATGTGCATACCATGAAAAATTAGGTTTTACGAATCACCCTGTAACTCTCAAACGGTTGAGATTGCCCCACATTCCTCCCCATTCCTCTCTGCCATATAATCTTTTGTTTGTCTAGGTCAGATCTTTCCACCCACTCAATTTGGCATGCCCACTAAAAAACACCCTGTATATGCTCGCAATTAGCGAGCAATTTCGTACAACAACCATTTCGTTACTGCTAGGGTAGAGGCATTGAAATAAATTTTCGATGGGAGTTGAATCAAACGGTTTCAAATTCTGATGAGTATATCATATTTATACACATTCGATGTAAAGGACTTTCGTGTCGCTCTCTGTGATGCAGCACAGTATGTAACCTTTAAGTGGTTATCAAAAATAAATATGACAGCATATAATTATAAGCATTGAATAAATAAATAAGTAAATTAATAGTAATATTCTATTATAATTTTATTACATTCGATGGATAAAAATTACATTTACGCTAATTTATTCAATCAAGATTTACGATTTCGATACACTTAAAACTAGAACTACCAAGACCAGTCATTTTGACTTGTACTCAATTTCTTCCCTCATTTCATTTTTTAAATTATCTTTAGATTTATACCAAAATAAGATTGAAAATTACGACATACTCCTATTGAAAAACCTTTTTCCATTTATACATATTTACGAATTCAAATTTGAAAGCCTATTAAATTAAAGGTGAAGATAATTGTTGAAATTACAGGTTTCCTCGCCGTTAGTTTATAGATCCTTTGAAATAAATCTAAACAAATTATTCTTAAATAACGAAATACTTTGATTTTTGATGAAGAAATAACTCAACACATCTTATAACAAATTCTTCATTGATGAAGAAGTGAACCCATTTCAAAAATGTGATTATGAGAAAAATTGATAAACTGGAAAAAAGTAGTACACGTCTGGTTTATTGTTGAAGGAAAGAGAATAAACGGCGTTCAACTTTCAGAACTAACGAATAGAAGGCACAGATAAGCATACTCAGGAAGGACTGGTCTCTATATGTGGTTTTTAATACTGTACACGTATCTTGGATGCGGATGAAAGAAAATCAGGATCTAATATCAATTTCCATCAGCCATTTAACTTTCACGAGGAATCTATCCTTTATTTTTTCCCCATCAGGTAGATCTGTAAGAAAATTCTTTGTCGGAGGCATGACGTGAACCCTTTTGGAAGGCGACCGACGTGCCGCGGATATTGATCCAAAAGTTCGCAAACCTCTTGTTAAAGTCGACGTGAATGGTCAGTTCGTAAAGAAAGTTTCTTTATGCTTTGTATTTTAGTTTGTTTTTAAAGAAAACTGTTTTATTGCACCTTTTCTTGAATGAAAAATTTTCTTACATAAAGAAACCAAATTTTCAGAACTAAAAGGTACCAAAATTCTATAGCAACGAAAAGTTTTCACGTTTTTTTCTTTTTTGTTAATGTTTTTCCGCGAAAAAATTAAAGAACAACTTCAAAATGGTAAAGTTTTCATGCAATTGAGAGGTGATTTTATGAAAAATTGAGTAATTTAAAAGAGCGAAAACAAATATTGAAGACCGTATAGAAATATTACTATTATAAAATTGGGAGAAAAGTTAATGGGACCAACATAAATCGATAATGAGAAAAATTAGTGAAGAGAGTAAAATTGCTCGACCGATGACAATAAATTTTCCATAAAATTCTCCCTGATGGGACTACAGAAAATTGTTCATCTCCAAAAATCCCCGCCATCCTTTACATAGTTAGTAGCAATAAAATATGATTTGTATCGTGCTCGTGATAAAACCAGGAACCAATACTCATAAATCTGATTATAAGTCTTAAGCTTTCGAGTTCTCCGGGAAAATTGTCTACGAAGGTTTTATGCACGTACCGTTTAAATAATAAATCCCTTTAAAGCATTTGACTCGATAACTCCAGTCATTAATAAGCGGACGGGGAAAAAATATGCTTAACTGGATACTTTATTGCACCCACTCACAGCAACGTTGTAAGTCGCCCTTTTGTGGTCCTCTGTCCTCGTTTCAAAGAGGAGATTGGTTCAAGTGCCCAATGCAAGGTTGCCTGATAACCGACAAACCGAGTAAATCATAAAATACGCCGCCACTGTGTTTGCAGCTCATTTAATGGGGACCTATGAAAGTCACTCATCTGAATTGGTTGGATCTGCAATGGAGAAAAAATGCGGCCTGCAAAAATCATGGGGTTCACTTGTTTCGGTAATAAAAACGAGGCGAAACATTTCCCCTGTGGTCTCCAGTAAGTGCCCTTAGCGATAAAATAATTACGAGTTCATTTGAAGCTATGATCTGCGGTTGTAAGCCGTCTACTTAAACATTGGTTCGAGCATTTATGAAAATATTAATAACATCAGAAGTATCTAGTTGTGACAAAATTGAAACAATTTAAAAGTCGAATTAATTAAATAATTAAAAAGGAATGGCAGATACGGCTGATGTGAGTTTATTTTTACATTATTAATTTTTTATAAAAAATGTATTTATTTCTCAATATATTTTAGACCAATTCATTTATAAGTTCAGTGGTATATTGTTTTAAACAAATCAATAAATATAATGAAAGGTGATGGTGCGAAACGTTTTCCGTGGATTGAGTTTTTAAAATACGGAAACAAGAACTCGCACTGTACTAAATTTGGAGAATGTAGTGGATGTGGTAGCAATTTGTAACGCAGTTCGACTTTAACTCCGGATGAGTGAGCCGGTGCATTGTCGTGATGGAAAAACTCATTTTTGTAAATTTTATGCGGAATTGATTCAGTACGATTCTGTTTCCAGTCCATTGTTTCGCTTTTCCAGTAATCCTCATCTTCACCTGATTGACAGTCTTCTAATCTGACGTAATTTTATTGATCACATCCTCAGTTGTAATCTTAACGGTCGTTGTGCCGCACTCTATAAAAAATATAAATAATAAATAATTTGATCACCTATTATTACTCCAATTTCCCATTATGATAGCGCAATTTAAAAATATGTGTATAAAATTCTTGTTTAATGGTTTTAAGAAAAAATATTTAAGTTTTAACCGTAATATTCCCCTTTTCAAGTTTTCATGGGAAATAACTTCTTGATTTCTATGGCAAAAATTGATTGAGTTTCAAACTTATGATATTTCCCTACGATTTTTGGTTTGGCACAAGTTAAGAGAAAAAAAAATATGTGTAGTTTTTGTCTGACTGTAACTCGGTCCCATTATATGTAGGAATTAATTTTTTCAAATATTTTTGAGTTAGTTATGTAAAACATTCAGAAAATATTCGCAAAAATTCGTTATGACGGAAAATGTAAAAAAATTGAGATGTTTGAAGAAATTGGAATTGTTGCAGTACAAATTTTTTTTGTATCCCTATAAATGATCCGAATTTAAGTTTTTCTCTACTAACCTTAACGTTGGATTTACGTGCAAAATTTCACGGTAGACTAGACGCTGCAGGCTGCAAACATTTAAAGGATGATGGTGAGTAAGTGTTATAGTTCTACTAAAATTTGTGGAATGGCTCAAAGGAACATGACTTTGGCTCTATGAGAGTTTAAAATGTCCTCAAGCAGGAAATAGGTCACTTTACATATGAAAATTCTCAGTATCTATCGAATGATACCTCGCATGTCTGTTTAAAGAGTACTTGGTCAATGCGATACATCTGTAGGAAAACTTTACTCATTCTCTTAAATCATGGATTGACAATGATTGAAGTGCAATGCAAAATATCCATGCAGCGCTCGTATGATGAATTGCAATTCGCTGCATTGTTGTCATACATACAAAACATTGCCATTGCAGCATAATTTGCCTCAATAACTTCCTGTGTTCATATTGAAAGCGTTATTGTTTTGGATATCAGCGAAGATATTAAGGCAATCATAAAAGACATCGTGGATAATCTGAGGCGAGGGGGATGAATCTTTTCCCAGTTAACGAACAGGAAATGGCAACAAACTCCCTCCAGTTAGATGCCAGATGTTCAGGGATAGAACATTGTGCAAAGAAGATTAAGATCTGCCTTATCTCTAAGTGGTACTTTGCCACAATAGCTTTCCTCCTACAGAAAATAAATAACAGGCAATCAATACAGCTCTCATTGGATAGGTATGCCCGAAATATTTCAACGAGAGAAGATCCTTTACGATTTACTCCATTTTCTTGCAACTGTAACGCCGCATGCAGTAAAGTTTTTCGCCAAACAAGTTCTATGAAAGGATTTAAAGGCAGAATTTTTGTTAAACGGTTTTCGTATTTAAACAAATACTTTGAGCCGGTACTCGAATCTCAAGATGTACATTTCTACGTGAAAGCACTCTACATTTAATTTAAACATTGAAGTGGAGACTCCTTGAACGAAGATCTATTCTGTATTGTTTATAGTGAGCCCTTTTCGAAAGGGATTACTCTTACAATTCTCTGCGAAAACAATGAGTAGTTTGTGAAATTAAAATGTTAAGAGGAATTGACTACAGATACAGAAATTTTCGTTATACATGTATGGAAACCTTTATTATTGCTCCGTACCATCAGCAGTTTCCATTCCGTAAGGGTTGTAATTTTATATCGGTTTAGCTCCGCGATAAGGATTCATTCATAAAGCAAAATGTAAAATGTTTTTATCATGGAGAAGTGGATTACTTAATCAATCTTCAAATACAGCTCCTGTTGACAAAGTGTGACGGAAAACAATTTCTCACAAAAGCTGAAGACGAGAAACACCACAGTATCACCCAGGTCTGAAGAGCAAGCTGTCTGTTATCTTCATGGCAAGGTTAATTGGTGTTGAAACTTTTGGTGAAAAAGAGGACCGCAACGCTGATTAATAACAGAAAAGGCCAATAAATCACGAAAGCTTTAAGATACATTTAGCGCAATTGCTGGGTTTGATTCGCGGACCTGGCCCGCCTCTGCTTATTTCTATTTGGAATGGCAAACAAGGCAAGATTAATGGCTGGCTGTCTCTCCTCTGTAATTTCTACAAAATAGCCTCAACTAGCGATTACCACTTTGCTTTTGGTGATGCCGCCTTGTTTCTCATTGTTCACGTTACCTAAACTCTGAACATAACGATTTCGGCACTTACTATAACCGTTTAGGTTTACCACTTTGAAGAGTATTAATTATTCCCATCGCTCTCGTTCCATGTTAATACTTAAACCATTTAAATTTTTGGAGGAATATGTAATAGTATTTGAATTGTACAATACAAGTATATAGGACTATTTAAAAAACGGCCAAGCATAAGTCGAATATGTCCACCAGGGTTTCATATAACACTTTTTAGATCAAACACATCCCTATAAGTTTTCGTGTAATCTTTACAAGGCTACTACAGTAGGGGCTCAATGAATTAGCAACAGCCCTAATTTTATTCAAATGATTTTGATATATCTGTAAGAAATATTCATTTCAAAACAGTTTCTTTTTATGATATAATAGTCAATACTTTTTGGGGTAACAATATGAAAACATGAATTATTAATAAATTTATCTTAATATACATAAATCACGTGTCTCTACGTTCGTACACGCTTATCACCGAAACCACCCAAATGATTTCAACGAAATTATGTGAGTGGGTATGGTTGGGGATACTTTTGGACCCGATAGGGGCGGTATTGTCGAGATCTATATTTATTTTTTTTCAGGAAAATTTTGTTATATGTTTTTCAGATTCCTCGTCCAAAACTAAGCACACAACGTGAAAATTCATCTTTGCTAGTCCACTGTTTCTACTTTGAAACTTTAACGTGAAATATATGGACAAAATACAGTATCTGGTCATTAAATTAGAAACACTACTAATAATTGCCGAATATCTAGTGTCTACCTTTTTATTACTAAAACAAGTTTTATGTCCCTATTTTTTAGAAATTTACAATCTGGGGGTAGTTTCTTAGAGAGGTTGTTTTTTTTTTTTAAAGTGTTTTGGTTTAATATTATAACTAAGTTAGGTTAGGTTGCTGTGGCTGCCTATAAAGGCACATTTAGGCCAATTTTGGACCATTGTGTTACCACGTAGCGCAGGAGACCATGGTTATTCGTGGGATTCGAACTCACAGCCTCTGGGACGGTAGGACAGCGCGCTAACAACTGAACTATCAGAGGCCCCAAAATTATAACTAAGTAGCACATATTTTTAAAATAAAAGTAATGAAAAATAAATGTAATATTGTTTTTCTTTTCACTTAGATTTTTTATTTATTTGGTTCGCTTAATACAAGCTACGGACAATTAACTTAAAACTTTTAACTAAGCTATGGGACGCGTTTTTTACAATGGGGTTTAAAAAAGATCTAGTAGGGACGAAAAGGTATGCTATTGTGGCTTAATTAAAAACTAAACAGTTTACTTATAGGGAAATTGCAACAAAAGAAAGTGTATCTGCAGCTACCCTGCATAGGGAGTCTACAAAACTTAGCAAAAGTGATCCTGCATTAATTTAGTTAATTTTGGTCTTCCTTTTTTTCCGCTGGACGTTTACATTTTATATTAGCTTTTGTATTGTCTGAATTACAGTTTCGCTAGTTGAAAATAAAATGAGAAAAGGAGGAGCAGTTCGATCCTTACCCTTACCCTGCTAAAAGAAATTATATTGGAATTCTGCGCTATTAATATTGCAATTACGAATCAAAATTATGAATTCGTTGAACAGATAGTGTAAAAAACATAAATTTTGATTCCTTTGTTCTTCAATTTTCACGCATAAGAAAACGCTAAGTAAGTATCTAAAAAAAACTTCATTATAGCAAGTTTGGTTATAATGGACAAAAGTATCCTTTTCATCAAATATCTGTTATTTGATTGCGGCTCTTGTGTAATGCAAGCAAATTCAGCTGTTGTAAATTAATTAATTACTAGTTCAAACGATAATCAGTGCTTTGTTTCATGTTCAAGCAATTTCAGGGTGGAAATATATCTTTCTGATCTTGATAAAGTAGAAAAACCACAAAACACATTAGTCGTATTGCAGTTTCATAGTCGTTTGGGATACAGAAACCCATTTTATTTAACAGACTTATAAATACAGTCTGTTTGGTAAGAGCGTATCGCTCAGAATTCAATAATGCGATAAAAAATTAACAAAATATTATTTTTTCCTTATTTACTTTATTTTCTTTTAAACAATACATTTAATATGTGGTGAAGTCATAGCTATACATCTATTGTTCATATTTTCAACTAATTTTTCAGCATATTCTAGTGGTAGATCCTGCCAGGATTTTTTTACCCATGATTTAAGTTATTGCAAAGTGAAAGCAGTTTTCCGCAGCATCTTTGCCTTCATAAGAGCCAATACATTTTCAATTGAATTAGCATCAGGACTTTGTGAGGGTCACTCCATGTCATTGATATCCTCTTCGACTTCTGTGTTTTGGATCGTTGTCTTCTTGCAAGACTCGGTTTCCTGTTTTAAGCCAAGAATCTGTAGATTTTAATAACCCGTTTTTGTAAATTTGCAGCATCCTTTCTGCATTCAGATTTCCAATAAAAGCAATAATTTTTTTAAATCCTTGCGAACAGAAGCATTCCCACACATGAACTTTTATTGGATTTTTTACAGTACGTATGATGTAATGATGTCCTTTTTTTTAACCAGACTCGTTTAAGTCCTTGATATGCCCAAAATGATGATTCATTAGTGAACAGGACATTTGTCCAATCGCGGCTCAAATTTTCATTAGACCATTTCAAACAGTTTTCGATGTGTTTTACGGATAAAAGTAGTTTGATTATAGTACTACGGTGTTTGATGGAATTTTCCCCTATTCTTTAGAATATGGTATAGAGAGACACGTTGACACTTTTTTCCTCTAATTTGTTTCTAACTCGCCTCAGCGTCATTTGTGGATCCTTTTCAAAAAACTCCAAAAATGGTAGTGTCTTCTTTTTTTGATGTTTTCTTGTTTTACCCCTCTTCCTGGCAAGTCATCGACGTTGTTTTCCTCAGAAAACTTCTTACACCACTTTACAAAAGATGCATCCTTTTAATATATCTCGCTGTCTGAGCATAAGTCCATTTAGGTCCTTTAGAATGAAGGCAGAGAAACACAGCTTCAAAACGTTTATAAATTAAGGCACTCGTGTTCAAAATCGATCTTAAGAGTAGAAAGTTTAACGCAAAATGAGCCTTTAAGCATGACGCGCATATATATAAGTAATACTCATCTCCTCCACAAATATTTCTGTCTCTTTCTCTTTCTTTCTGAGAAATCTTCGATACGCTTGTGGAAGTTGATGTTAATATAATAAAGATGGTAATTTAACCTTTGTAGAAGTCCGAATTAAGTTCTTTAAAATTATTTTTATTAGAAATTGATTACCCGGTAAAATTATCCACAGTTGAAAGCTTGGCTTGGAATTTTACAATTATTTTAGAATAGGTTTTCTTGAATCGATAAAAATTAAAATTGAATATAAAAAGTCTCAGAACAACGAATACTTGATTAAGGATTTATCAAGGAATAGGACATTAGCATAGTAAGTCGGCCCGAGGTAACTTTTATTCTCAAAACATGTGGTACAGCGAGTCGGCCACACGCTTTTACCATAGTCTGTTTGGTAAAAAAAAATAATTTTACTTACAAAACTTGCCTTCACAAGAAAACTTCGCAGACAGAGAATTGTCTCAGTTACAAATTTGGTAATAAATTTCAGATATTTGCAAAATATCATATTTGATAATCTTTGCCACAAAGATATAAAGGATCAAAAAATTTGTTTATCAAATTTTTTAAAATATTATTTCTTCTCTTGTAAAACAAGCTTGTTAAAGTTAAATTGGCATTTCTTCCAAAACTATTTCACAAATGTTGTGACCACCATTTATTAGTTATCCCACGGCTATTGTCGAAATACTATATGAGTCTGTTGTTGTATATCTGTTGTTACTTTTTTAATTTAGAAAGAGTCTAATATCCAAAAGTGGATTTAACGACTTATTCCTTTAGTTTGTTTACGATACTTTTTTAACATAATTTAAAAAGTAATATTAATGTATTTTTGTTTTAAGTAAGGTGTCGGTTACAATCCACTTTAATTATCAGACGCGCATTTTCCGCCTACGGTTGTGGGTCTGTATCCAATACATTGAACAGAACCTCAAAATAAATACGAGTATGCATCTTTAAAATATAAAGTTTGGCAATTTGGCTGTATGCCAGGTAGTGATTTTGCTCTAGAAGCACCAATCTATTTCTATGATAGCTGAGTGGGTTTTATCGAAAAATTCTCAATTTTGAAGATGTTGCGTACTGAGGGGGATGTGTGGGTGGACTTTGTAGCATCAATAGCTTGCTCGAAGGCGGACCGACGCGAATTTGTATTTGTCTTGCATCGTCTGCAGGATTAAAATAAACGAGCTTAGCCAGCAAATATACTGCACAAATTTATCCCAGTGGAACTGTGTGTTTATCTTATATTGACTACAAATCATCAAAGCATTTATTTTTGATCAACCTCTAGAGAGAATTGTTGTTATAATATTTATTTTATGAGGTTATTATCTGGTGGAGAAGGACGGTGAATGGGACCGAGGCACCTCTGTAAGGCGTTCCTTAATTAACAATGATGTCCCCGGTCTCAATCCTCTAGTCCAATTTACGCCTACAAAAGGGCTCTCCGCCGCATAACATATTCATAGCTGATGCTATCTGTCGAAGCATTTGTTAACTCGAATAGCCAAAGATGAAATAGATAATCCTCAGGTGAACCGTATTTCATCTGCCCGGGCACATTGAATTTTAATTGCCTGGAAAACGGGGTTTGGGTGTTGTTATCATTAGGCGTTTGTTTTACAGAGTACAGAAAATTGACCTCCTGTTGATATTACAAGAAGAGGGGCACCAGATATTAAAACTCTCTTAACGTGCTCGATCTTTTGATATTTAACGTAAAACTTTTAATTGCCTTCGAAAATGTAGCTTACTGTTTTGAAATGTTCGTTGTTTGAATGGGCTGATTAATCAAAAAAAAAAAAAATATTTTCCTTTTATTTTTCTTGCAGGCATACTGCTGCAGCATAAGACCTTATCAGAGCCATTAGTGTCATTAGGGGAGAATATTTCAGTGCGCGGTTCATTAAAATTCGGTTTTCAAAGGTTTTTCCGCGACCACCCGCTACCACTACCACCTCCAAATGCCTTGTAGCTTTTGTTCTTGGTCACTTTGAAAGTGACTCATTACTCGCAAATGGAGGTATGAAAAGCAAAGGTTTTTGGTATTTGTTTGAGAATTTATAAAGTTTAGAACTTTTGCGCGGAAATTTCGTTCCCTTCAAGTGTGTTCACCTTACTGAAGGTAGTCAGACGGTGCACTTTTTTGGCATTTAATTAAAAGAGCTCGATTGTGAAGTTTAATTAAGTTGAACTAGGCGTTATTTCTAAGGCTGCGTTACTTTTAGACTGTAAAATTTGGAAAATGCTTTAACACTCTTTACAGGAATATACCTGAGGATGAGTGTAAATCTGAATATGCTTCTACTAGTCTTTATTCCTGTGGATGGATGAAAAAGGTAGGAGCTCACAGTTGAACAAAAAGTTCATATGAATATTATGAAGCTCATGAGTTCTCATATGGCATAGTCTCTGACGTTTTCATCTTTATTAAGTTTTACTAACATTTTAACAGAATTGAGCTCAGACTAGCAATTCGAAATAACTCCTAATTAACCAGTTAGCTGTTTTTGACGAATATATTCGTCATGGGAAAAAGTGCAAAACTTTGAATTATGACGAGTATATTCGACATGGGTAGAAAGTAAGAATTTGCAGTTAATATTCTATATAAAATATACTTTGTAATTGGGGAGTATACCCGTCATCGCTTAATTTGTCTGATATAATTAAGAAATAAATACATTTTCCAATTTTTGTGGTTCTTCTATGAAATTTCGGTTTCTATTATATATTGCTCAAATTGTTGAATAAACAAAATAGTAAATCACTGTATATAGTTCAAAATATACCCAAACATAAATCTATACAGTCTACGAAGTTACAATATCAAGAAACTGAATAGAATTGTTTATAAAATGAAGCAAACAGCTAAAACAAGGATAAATTTGCATATAAAAGAAGATATTGAAAAATAAATAAGAAATGCAACATAAAAATACGACATTTATCTTACACTTTGTAAGTTAATTCTTAGAAGTAAGAAAACAATAAACATAAACTTAAAGCTTTTAAAATCGGTAGGGTTTACTTGCATTGCAAGCCTTCTATGAATTTTTGCAAAATTATTCGTGCGTTAAATTGCACTATATAGAAAAGCTCTTTTAAAATAATCAATAAACAACAGATCTAACTTTGGAATATCGCACTAACTAATTAACTAGCTAGAGAAATTATTTCAAGAGAAAATTCGATTTTTTTTTCTGTAAATTCAGTGTCTTGCCGGAGTTCAAATTTATTCGAAGACAATTTAAGATATATTGTGAAATTTATTCTTTTATAATTTATAATTTAATTAAAAAGCTTCTTAAGCAGTGAACCGACGAGAAGATATCTTCTTTAATATCATAAAGCTGTAATAAGAAAGCAAATTTTAATTTCAGTTGACAACGATGTAAGAAAGCTGCATCTTGAGTGATATTAAGAGCGTTCATAAAGAATTTTCATTCTTACAGGATGAATGCATGAAAAAGTTCAGTAATTTATTGTTAAAATACAATCAGGAAGTGTTCAGAAATATAGCGCTGCAGCTGAGTAGTATAATTTTATTCTACTGAAATTAAAAATAGCCCTGCAGTATAACGTTGAATTTATGAATAGGACCATTTCTTATGGTAGATAAATTAATAAAAGGCACAAAGGTTCTGTTTGTTTGTGCTAAAATTTCCAGACAATTTATCTGTTTACAACAAATAATAATGATTAATAATCCCCATAAATACTACACGCAGCGCAGTCTCAATAAGCCTCCTAAGAATCTTGATTGGTAATTCATGCTATAACGAGGATTCCAGGAATTTATGGTATTTTTATTTCAACTTATTGTTTACTTATGCCCAAATATTCAAAGTAAAGAGAAATTTGTGCAATAATTTCTTAGACTTCACTAAGCCATTGTACAAATGCTTTTATTGTAGAACCGAAAAATTGAATGACGCTAAGTGGAAGGTATTCCGTAAATTTATGCAATTTCACCTTACGATTTTTGGATCGATATAATTTAATTAACCCGACGAATCAGAATAGAAATAAACTGGAACAATCCAATCTAAGAAATTTTGTAACTAATCTAATTAGGATAATCTAGTACAAAATGATGGAATGTTCTAGATTAGTTTGGACCAATAGGAAAAGGTTATATAAAAAGGGATGTTCCATTTGAGAAAATATTTCAGTCGTGGAATTTAAATTTAACATGTTTAGTTTAACGAATTGTTCCATTATTATTTAAATAGTGTTCTATGTAAATCTGTCTAAATTTCTAAAGTAATGTCTAGTGTGAGCTTAAGCCTTGAGAAAAGTTTAGGTTACTGTTTTGTCAATTTTTGGACTGTGCTCAAGTATAGTTTAACTTAAGCCGCTAAAATGAATCGCTTAAGATTAAATTTAAGGAATCAATCGAGAAATTGTATTTTCCATATTTTTTCTTCTTAATTTTTGAAATTCTTTTAAGGGAAAAGGGTTCTGGAAATTGTTACTGAATTCCAATTCCAAGGAAGTGAAACAATAATTCATAAGAGAAATATCTGGAGCAGAAAAATTTAAAACTGTAGGGACAAGCTTAAAAAATGCACAATTCAGAATCATTGATATAATGTGCATGAGATACATGTATGTAAATGGGTTTCAAGGAAGCTCAAGCTTAGTGGGTTACATTCGGCAGAAGGTATTTAAGAAACAAAAAAAAACCAGAAATTATTTTTAATGAAATTACTAACTTAAGCAAATTACCTATTAATTACTATTACCTATTAGAGTATCCCTAAAAATACCCTGTTTTATGGAGCTACTCGTAAAATGCAAATTACATGTGTAATAACTTTGAGTTATTCATTAGGCCTACTCCAAACGATTAAGATTAAAGTAAAAAATAATAACAATAAATTTGATACCCGCAATGCGAATATATTTCATACCATATTAATTTTTAAAGCTAGAACTAAGGTAATTATTTCAATATTCATGGTGGTATAACCCTTTAAATTACTTTCCTAACCCTTACTAAATTTGGTATATGAAATAAAGCCATACTATGATATTTGTTAAATATTTATTTTTTTATTTAAATAAGGATGTTGTGGAGTAGCGTATAACGTAACATAATATACCTATAATTATATGTACATATATAGCGATTACATGTTACGTTTTGTTGAAATCACATGCCATTGTAGTTAATAGAAGTTATTGAAATGGTTCAAGTTTATGAACTTTCGAAAAATATGTTATAATTTAATACCACCCAAAATGCCCACATAGTTCATTTGGAGGTCGTTGGCATTTATCAATGAATTCAGTTAAGTGTGAAAGCCCACATTTGGTTTTCAATTTACAATAGGGGCGGATGAGCGTTACCTTACAAGTTAATTAATTTTTATTTCCGGTAAGCAGTTTCGCTCGAGCGAAGGAGCCTCTGATGTGCGTTAAAAACCAAATATCAAATCTATTAGATTGGGGAATACGCTACAACGTCGGATGCGATTAGGGGGCGAGATACTCAGCCTGTATAATAAATTTCTAGCGAGACCTTCGTACTAAGGTAGATGTGGGGAAACCCTCGTCCTCCTATTCTGTGACAGTATCAGTCTACGTAGAAGGCTGCGAACACTTTCACCCAACATAGCAATTTTGGGGTGACATTTCAAATAATATATAGGTGAACGTTTCTGCTGAAGTGGTGTCATCACTATATACATATATACACCCTCCAAAAACATGGCACTGGCGAGGAGGACAGATGTTAAAGTATATATAGGGAGAAAGATCTCTGTATGTCAGATATATGTAGGAAAATGTATGAAATGAAATTCTGTTCACGATTTCAAAGAAAAGTCTATTGCTATTGCAAGTGACTGGGAAGATGTGGGGATAAGCTGTAAGTTCTATGAGGGACTGATACCAATGATATCAAATTCAATGTTGGAAATCAAAGAAGGCCTCGTCGAATCAGAGAGATGTGTTAGATGCCTTTCAGCTAAATTTTGAAATTTATTTGTCCAATGTAGCCTTGCTCCTCTCCAATATTCAAATTTAACGAGTGGCTCCATCATGGATGCAGGAGCAATTAAGGTTTATGTTGGCAAAATACCTTTCGGCGTAATAACTAGCTTCTATTTAGCATAATTATTGCCTAATGTTAGAGATGTGGACAATCTAATTAAATAGCATCAATATATCTTTGAATTAACAAACGGGCTTTTGAACGTTAGGTCGATTTGCTTGCAATGCAACTTTTTAATAAAATAAAATTTTATATTTGTTTAATATTACATCAGAATTCGGTTAATGAAATATTTTTTAGGAATACATCAAAAAGACGCAATAGAGCTATACACTCTCTAAGTGCACTTTGCTTAAATTCATCGCTCATCTGAAGGTTTTTTATTTTATTACTAAAAATACAACATACGAAAAATAGGTCAGCTTGGTAATTCGAAATATACCGGATGAATTGCATTGAACTCTTTAATAAAACTAGTTTTATTTAAAAGAATAAGTTCTTTTGTGAGAAATATTCGAAAGGGCGGTAGAAACAGATTTCATGGAGGAGATAGAAATAGATTTTATGTTATACTGTATATGCTCAATAACTTAATATCTCAATAACTTTTTCAGAAACCACTTGCTATCTTAGCAATGTTTTTTTTTTAAATTTTTGTTTAATATCGTCCTTTTCTGCTTTAGTCCTTCAAACTCGCTTTATATGTATGTAGAGGAACTACGTTGATGCGGGTGTTTAGAATTGTGAGTTACAAATAGAAGTTGCAGTTTTGCAATTTTTCACGTAAGCTGAAAACAAAACCGTTCAGTTGTCTTTTAATTTAGCAAATTGGATTGAAACAACTCTAGGTGCGTCGTTTTCTTTTAATTCGAATTTGCATGAGCTGGACGATAGACTTGCCTTTGTATATTTAGTAGATAAGTAAGCTAAACTGCGTCCATATCTACATACAATTTTTTCACAGAACGATTATTTTTATATTTTCTCTGAAATCTTTAACTGATACTCTGTCGTCAGAGTACAAAGAGCTTAAAGGCTAAAGTCCATTTTGAAAATATATTTAATTTAATACCATGTTTAAAGTCTTGTGAGGTTCACTTACTAATTTTATATTGTTTCAATTTTAAATTCCCGACACAGAGCATATTTTGCGCATCGGAATGTTAACTCGTTTTAAAACGCGAACGATAGATATTTTATCTGGACGAAGGTAGTATTTAATTGGATTATTAGGATTCACTTGTTTGATCAACTATCAACTCAAACGATGAACTGGTGGTTAATCTGAAGAATTTGATTAAAAAATATTTATAAAAAAATTAAATATATTTCTTTGAACCTTTAATTAAAAAATATTAAGCTTAAAAATTGTAACATAGAAGAAAATATTATCAAAATACATATTTTTATTTAAATTCATTTAGACTTTTAGAATGTGTTGAATGTGATTATGCTATGAAAAGTATGCTCAGAAACTCGTTTATAACAGAAAGACGTCGAACCTTTAATTCTTTGAAATAAACCAGAATATTTGGAAAATGTTTTAAGAAAGGGCAATCCGAGTAGGAAAGTTAAATGAATGTCTTTTGATTTTATGGGTTTTCTAAGTTCTCCAGGGAAATCATCAATCGCTGCCAAAAAAGGTATTTTCTAATACCCCGAGGGCAATCTGTCGGCAGCTGACTTTCACTTGGACGTAATTATTTTATCTTATTTTTTTTCCTTTTCTCGAAAATCGGATTTTTTTTTCCCAGGGATTATGCATTCGTTTTAGCTGGAGCATCCCCCCTCGCGTATCGGTCTTTCATGAACATTAGTAGCTCATATTTAAGACGACTAGGCCAACGGAAGACGATAGGCCCTCAAACCTCATCATGATTATATTATCATCGCACCGATTAATCAGATTCAAGCATTTATCAAAGGAAATTTCAGTCAACATAGGGACCAAGCAAAATGTGTTAGATTGCTTTTGCAAGGAAACAAAAAAGCTGGAGGTAATCATTCTTCCTGGGCTCGTGCTATGTGCAGACAGAAGAAGGTCATCCTTCTTGGCAAGACGTAGAAGCGCACACTGAGCACACTTGCCAACTCTGCAAATAGTCAAATAGACGAATTAGCCTTCCGTAGAAATCCGAATTGTGTATTTGAAAATATGGTGCATATGCGTTTCAGTTTGGGTCCGCAAGAGGACTAGTTTTCCTCTTTTAATTAGGGGATTTGTTAGAAATTTTATCTCTCACCCTGGAAATGAGCGCATAGAAGGGCTCGGGGCAAGGATAGAATGGAGTTGGTACGTACAAACTGAATTATAATAAGCCCCTGTTCCCCTTCCCGTACTTAATACGGAAACTGAACAGTACTGCACGGGAAATGGAAAAGCCGAGGGAATAAATTGCCGGTAAGTGATTGTCACTTGAAAAAGAGAAATCTCGTTCATGCTTATGAATACGTAAAAAGGTGGAATTATTTTAAAATACAAATTAGAAAAAAAAACGTACTACGGTTCTAGCCTAGTTAATGTCTTACAGGTTTAAAAACAGTGCTATCAATAAGAAAACAAATTATAATAGTAGCACTATTAAATACGTACGTATTAAATGCACAAATAAAAAATGGCTGGACTATATATAAAAAGTACTTGTAAGCTTTAAGTTTTTATTTAAATTTAATTTTATATACTTGAACGTTTATTTTGATTGGTTAGGAATTCAAATAAAGTTCATATTAATTTCGTAACACTTTTGAAATATATTTTCAATAGTGTTTGACCGAATTCGAAAATTAGTGGATTATAAAACCATAAAGTATCTGGTGAGGTAGATAAAATTACTCGAAAACCACTAAACTTTAGCTATGAATATAAAACTGAAAATATCTGTTGATTGCTTCCTAATGTTTTATAACTGCAAGTTAAATCTTACGAAATGTGGTTTTAAACTACATTTAATAAGCAAATATAAATTAAAATCGTGGCGCAGGTCCAAAATTATGTGTTAGGATAAAGAAATGGTAAACATATAAAAAATTCCCGAATCGTCAAATAGTTATATCATATGTACATATGTAAAATACAAAATAAAATAATAGAATGTAAGGGTCACGGAAAAACCAGGGAAATCCCGCTTGGTCTTAAATAAGTAAATTAAAGATTGTAGCATATCTTCTCAGCAGCACGGGTGTTTGTAAGGACGAGCAGCAGTATGATAATCTGGAAATAGCGTCGAATGTCTGTGGCAATAAATAACTCAGACGGATCGGCACAAACAGTTTTGTTCGTAATTAACTTCTGAAAGGTAAAAACAATAACTGAACCCCTTTTGACAAGTACGATTCACATTTTGTGCAATTCTAAGAAGGGAAGCATAGGTTCCCTGTGCATGGCCATAAAGTCCTTCGCACATGTGCAATGAACAAAATAGGAAACAGGCACCTTCTTAATTGAACATGTCCTAGCATGCGCATAGTTTAGGCGCCAAAGGATTTAGTTATGACCAGGATAGAGGTATAAAAGTTTAGGCAAGATTCGGGAATGGGCATTATCGCGGGGTACTCGTTACTTGGACACCATCGGGCGTGCTGCTAAGTTGTGTCCTGTTGCAGTTTGAATTTGAGAGTTGTAGTCTTTACAAGAATAAATTTTTCTTACTCAACAAATAAGTCTCATAGCGTCATATAGTTGTCAATGCTTCGAGTAAGATACTCGTATAAATACAGAAATTAATAAATAACGCAACGTCCTAGGTTGTTTTTATTTGAGAGTTGAACCACGGGAGTACAATAGAGAGGTTAACATATTTTAATAAAACATTTAAAAAAAATAGTCTTAAGGGGTTATTCTGCTTTTTTTGCACCAAAATATCGAGATTTTTTAGAGATTATTAATCTGTACTAACGCTAATTTATTTTCTCTATTTTAGGGCAAACGCTTTAATCACTAAAATATGAGATAATATAATCGAATAAACAATGATTAATGAGCTTGTATTAAGCATATGTTTTGAAAACATAAGATAGAATAAAAATACCTAAAAAAGTTTAAATATTGTTATTCATTATTTTCATCTCAAAAAATTCTTAAGTTCACGTGTGCTAGACGGAGGGGTCTTGCTAGAACAAATCTTTGAAAGAATTTTTTATACCATATGATTCTGAAGATCTACAAAAATCTATTGTCTAGCGTACAGCGGTACAAGTATGCCGCAGATTTTTTCAATATGCTAAAACTATTAGAAAAACAAATAATTTTCAATTACTAAATGTAAATTGCATCGAAATATAAAAGCGAATCATTTATGGTCTCATTTCGGTGGCTTTGTTTAATTATATTTCATAGATTTTGAAAACAGAACTTATGTTATCTAGAAAGTTATTTTGGTTTTGAAATGTATATTTGTGGAGATAAATCAAAAAAATATTAACTCCTATGTGGGTATTCATTGAAAATTTCTGTTCTAAAAAAAAGTGAACAATTTATTTCTATTGCCCTCGAATCGCATATGCCCGTTTTTTATTTATCTAAAGAAATTAATGCAAGTTTTATTTTGCTCGTTGCTAATATTTCACTGAAATCAAATCTAAAGGTGTTCAAAAGATGAGGTATGTTAAAGTCAGCATAAAAATAATAGTACCTAATTTTTAAGTAAAATAATTTAATATATATTGATCCCATTTTATTCAAATACGGAAATGAATTCAGGAATGGGTTTGCTACTACAATTCCCCGAGGATTGCCAAAAAAATTTTGCAGATTAAGTTTGAGCAAATCTTATTACTTGAAGACAATAACTCGACGTCACATTGTCTCAAAAGTTTTTTCGGCGGCACATGGCTGAGAATCGTAATCCGCGAGACATTCTTATTTTTTCTAATTTAATTGGGTCACGTAATAAAAGTTACCCGAAAAACTCAGTTAGTCTTCTAGCGAATTGTTACTTCTACACCTTATAAAAAGGAATTCTCACTCATGTACGAGCATATTCAAGTTGATTTTCGATCCCTATGGGATGTGATGAATTCGTCTAAAAGCAATCAACCAGAGGGCTTCGAATTAGCAGAGGATATCAGGCTTAAACGATGTAATCATAAAATTCCTTTGACGGCCGGGGCCAAAAATTTGTCACGAAGATCTGATAAAACTCATTAGTTTTTTATGCTATGCCACTGAGGCCGCGGGGCTCCGATGGTGTTGCAGTAGCAACATCAGCTCCAGAGCCCCAGTGGAGCCCGAGATTCAGAGATAGGGGAACGGCGGAAGCGTTGCTTCCTGGTACATGTTCCGGTTAAAATAGCCCAAAGGGGGCTGCGCAGGACGGAATGGGGCTACAAAACAGATGATGGCGTTACAGCGTATAGCTATTTATCTGGTAGTGAAAATCAATCAAGTTCAGATCGTTAAATCTTCGGGAATTCCTGCAATATTCCCTTTATTTGCACAGCAAGTTCGAGATAGAAAAATTGGTGGGAACGTGAAATTACAATAATTGTCATTCGCCCCCTTCTGAACTTTCGACTCCGAACCTGCCTGGTTCGCAGGAAATGCAATTACTCGATAGAGCTTAGCTGTTCGGTCAGTGATGGCATTAATTTGCTTTAACCGGCTCAATTTCCGGGCATCGAAGTAGTGCAAAGTTTTTATCCCGAAGGACCATAGCATCCGCATGTAGGTATTGCTGCCTGTCAATTGCATACATTGTCGTCTCCTTGGAGGAGTTCTTCTTGAGCCAGTTTCCTTCTTTTGTCAGCGCTCACAGGAATCACTTTAGTCCATGAACATAAGAAAGGATCTCCGGGAATGTATGTCATTTTTTTTTTTATTTCTTCTACCGGTACCCTTCCGGGTTAATCCGGTCCCACTGCATTTCGCTGGCAAAAGCAGTTGCACTTCAGAACCAAGATGGGATTAAAATTTAAATCGGTTCTGTGGTAGACAAAGGAATCGTATCGTTCTAGTGCATTTTGCACGAACAATTTGAATTGAATTTTTTACCGCAGAGGTAGGATTTTTGTTATTAAAATTTTAGACAAAAATCTAACCATTCAGCCAGCGCCTTAAGGAAGTGTTAACTGCTTGTCTGACTGTTCTCTAAAAAATGCCACAGGTTTTTCTTAAAAACTGTTGGAAATATAAGTAACCCTCTTATAACACGAATCTATCCTAGAAAATATCGTGCTGTGGAAAACCGTGTTATACCATAACTGACTGGGAGTTAGTACAAAATATAATTAAAAATCTGCAATACAAGAATTAAAATAATATATGGTATGTGGCCTTAATTACAAAAGAATATCAGTTTGAAGTAATATGGGTATTCTTTGATTTTTACTTTATCATCATTTATATTAGGTCTACCGGAAAGTTCTGTTCGTTTTTGAAGAGGAAGAAAATGATACAATTTTTAACATATTTAACTAGATTTATTATACGATATAATTTCCATCGTTCCTTATGACTTCTTCCCAGTAGGATGGCAATTTATAAAACATATTTTTGAAGGTTGTGAAGGTGAATCTTTGAATGCGAAAAACTACAGCAGCACTACGGTAAACGTAAATGTTTTCTTCATTTTTTAATTTTTTTGTCATCAAATAATTTTGTAAAGAAAGGAATAGGTGAAAATCTTATGGTTAAGGTCTGGGGAGTATGGTCTGTGAAAGAATTTCCCATCCAGCTCAAGCTCGGTGTAGAGGTACAGAAGGCATGTTTTCCGGGTTCACACTGTTTTCCTTACGATGTTTTTATATGCAATCCATTTTTCATCATTTGATCTATCATGGTCTTAAAAATATCGTCATCAACCACAAATGGCCGCACAGAGCGTGGCTTATCACTAAGGCCGAAATCACCTGCTTTAAGTTTTTCGAACCATCTCCTACACGTTATGTCCGCAATAGCATCTTTAAGAAAAACTTTTAACAAATTTCGACACGCTGACAATGACATGAGATATCTTTGTTGTAGTTAATTTCGAAGGGCATATAATAAAGATATACAGCCACATATAATTCTAACGAACATATCCAAATATATTCAAACTTGAAACGGAATTATCGGACAGAACTTTCCGGTAGACCTAATATATCGTAGATGAATGAATATAACAGTGTGATAGAATAATTTCTGGAATTTCAATACCTTGTTAGAACGAAACTGAGTTATAGGTTGCTGTTTATCGTGTAGAGAGAAACCGTGTTGAAAGAGGGTTACCTGTTGTAGAAAAATACTTATTAAAAAAAAGGGAATTTTTTGACGGTACTTAGTGATGCATAATCGAATACTTGTTAACAATTAAAAACAAATTTATTTATTTATTTAGTACCTGTTATGGTATCTTTTATAATTCGTGCGCTGAAGGAAGATAGTCGAGAGATCAGATTTTTTGTTTTTACATCTGCTAGATTATAATAATTCAATAATTTCATTCTGAATTTTCCTTTTTATTTGATTTGCTGTTTGTTGGATAAATTTTGTTTCTGCCAGTTGATGTAGTAGTCGTATTGACGTGCTCCACGGTTTGTTCAATAATATTTTTAGGCATTTAGTTTGCACTATTTGAAGTTTATTGATGTGTGCTGCTGCGATGCTACTCCAGATTGGTGTTGCATAGAGCATAGAGTAGCGCAAATTTCATTAACATTTTATAAATATTAGTGGGTATAGAGGGATTATATATTTTTGTATTTTCGAAATTGTTTGTAATACATGCTAAGAATATTTTAAAGTGCATGAATTGCATTTGAAATGTTTTCCATAATATTGAAGAAATTTTAATCAAAAAGCTTTCCTCAAATGCAAAAATAATTTGCGGGATACATTTAGTAATGAGGACAAATACAGTCCGAAAATAATTTTATGATCATGATTTTGAAAAATTGTATTGTGAAATCTCAGTCGAAAAAAAGCATGCTAAACGCCTGGATAAAACACAGATCATGAATTACTAGATGGGACACTCTCTATACAAGCTTAAAGCTCTAACCTGTATGCAACTTCTAAAACTGCCTGGGGCAAATTTTTCCATTAGAGAAAGTAGCAAAGAACTACTGCTTCCTATGCCTTATATAAATTCCAATAAGAACGAAAGAGATAAGAATAGGCAGCCAAAAATTCTCATCTACAGCATTTACAGTGCAGGCAATAAAATGCAGCGTTTTTTTACCATGCATTTTTAAAGGCGGGCCAATCTGTCGGGCTCGCTGTGTGTCTCTGCATGCATGGTGTTAGTGCCGTCCCCAGGTAATGTTCCAGCATAGGGAAATCCTGAATTGAGAATGGTGAACAGGCAGGTAGAACACTCAGAGCATGTATACGGATGCGGGCTGCTTACATTTTTTCACTGTGCATTTTTAAAGGCGAGCCAAACGTATTCGAACGTGTGCGCTGCTCTGGGTGGTGAAACGTGATTTTAATTTTCGTTCCGCCTCCCCCTAAATTTTTGTCTTTCTCTCACGCGTGAACCCTTTATTACTATCCACCTTTAGCAAAATCTGCAAGGCCGGTGGGCTAACGGGACCAAGGTCTAAAAAAGATAAGGGAATACGTCACGAGTGTCCCATCTAGTAATTCATGATCTTTGGGATAAAATTCTCTCTTTTATTTTTATTGAAGTGGGGTGGTGTACTTCAGGGTGGAACCCTATTTTCATTCTCTCACGCTCGCTGTTAGCGTCTTGCTCCTTCTGGCGAAGGATCCTTTTCACTCTTTTAAATATTATATTTATAATAATAATAAACATTAATAGTAGGGACCGAACATAACTAATTTTTAAATTAGAAAATGTCACATACAATAAAATCTCAATCACTAAATATAAATAAATGTGCTACATTTTTAAGAGCACTATCTCTTCATGACATGCTAAAAAAATGAATAACTTATTTAATAAAGTTATTTCCTTACTTTTATTTTTCGGTGAAACAAAAACTTATATTTGATGACATTAACTTTTCAGTGAATTAAAATACACTTCTTAAAGAATATTTAAGGGGTGTAAAAAATACTATTACAATAGATATAAAAGTTCATTTTCGTATTTAGTCGTATAATTACTGGCTACTTTTAAATTTTATGTTAACAGTAACAAAAGCTATCGTTCCTTATTTATAGTCTTCAGAAAGTAAAAGAACTGAAATATTAATTTGCTCAGTTTAACACATAAACTAGAGTTTCTTGCTTTTTATTGTTATCTTATTCAACTGTTATCATCTTGAATTTATTTAATTTGGTATTTTATTCTATTTGAAATATTTAATTGATACTAAATCGTAATCTATCGTGCTAATATCAAGTTAAATTTGGATATACAGGTATTACTCTATGTAATCGATGGTTTGTATCATTCGAATGCATATTGCACGAATGTTTGCATTTGAGTTCTATAGTACTTGCCGTTACATGTCCAACAATGTTGCCGAAAATGTAGACAAAAATTTGCCTACTCACCGGGAGTCTCAAGAAAGCCTTAACTATCGCACTTCCCCATTGAACCTCACTCAAAAAGGTTTGAATTTCTTGAGTCAACACTTCCTTGAACAAATACGGTAAAGGTCCAATGGAAAAAACGTGACCAATAGTATTTTTTGCCCAATGACGCACAAAAGGTAAATTAAGAATTCTTGAAATATTACTTGACAACTGGCAAAAGAGGGTAGGTGCCGAATGCTCCGACGGCCGAGACCGGTAATGTAGAATAATGAAAAAAAGCCCTTTCTTCGTGACCATTCAAGTAAAGAAGAGATTTATGCAAAAAAGGTCTACTTTTGTTGCTCGCCTTAAATAAATTGATAATTTTAAAGGACCTCGTTGCTATGAGATCTCCATCAAAGAATGCTATAATGCCACAAACATAGGGGCTGGTGGCACCGGATGATTAATTTTCTTGGAAATTATCGTATCTGAAAAGTCATTTACGAAATTAATTAAGTTATTTTGAAAAACGCGCGATTAACGCGTCTACAAAGATCTTGAAAATGCCAACAGAATCTTCTGGTGGCTTTCATTTACGTGTTATTGATGGATTTAATTACTAATGAACATTTTTGAGGGTGGTTCTTTTGCAAAAAGAAGAAATTCAAGCTGCCCCAATTTAATTGCCTTCCTAATTATTGCCCTTAACTTTATAACACGTAAATACCGTCTGAATGAAATGTATTAGTTTAATGAGTTCACCCTCATTCAAGTTTTTAAATAGCCTTTCTACCCCAAGAAACAGCAGTCTTGTGAGTATCACGCGGGTATTATAAAATATGGACCCTTTGGGATGGCGTAGGGATAATGACCACAAGCTCATGCCCTTCTATCCGTGATTAGGTGGGAAATACTCTTTTCATTATGCCCTATAGAATATCTGGACAGAGTAGAGAGTTAGACCTTTTAAAAAATATCGGTCCTTCTGGCGTAGAAAATCGTGATAAGAAAAGAGCTACTTTAATTAAAAAAATTAAGGAATAGTGATAGTGATAAAATTTATTATGAAAATTCCTGGAAAACCTTTCACAAGGGTTCTGTCAGTAACATATGCTAATGCAAGTCATGTAGCAAGGTTGCTGAAAAGAGTCCTTTGCGTTTTCTACCACATACATACTCAGGCAATTCTCATTAGGACTGTGACAGTTAATACAATTAAGTTGACCCTTCGGGGTTTGGACCTTTTTGAGGTAGGTGAGTACGTGACTTTAACCTAAATTGCTCTTACGATGGCTTTTAGTTTGCATTTCACACCTTTTGATTTTTATCACTTAAAACCTTTTAAAACATTTCATTTAATACTCTCCATATATGCAAATAAGTTCTTTAACACAGACTTTGTGGAGGTGAATGGGAATATTATTTCAACCGTAGTATAGTTATATGAAGAAAGGTTTTTCCTTTTACTATGGAAACATGTTAAATCGTACTTTTAGTTTTAATAGAGTGGTTATTAAGGTATTTAACATTTTTTGCAATTATTTCTATAGTGCCTATATTTCGCAAAATAGGTTTTGTGAGTATGCATTCATATTTTAACTTTATGTGAACAAGTATTTCTTGTAAATGTGAATGTAAAACAGGACAGTAAAATAATTGAAATTGATTATTCTTGAAGTGAATTCATTTTATTACACATCAATAATATAATTCGCTTTTGTAGCTTTTCTACAATACACATTTTTATTTAGCTTTTAATTGAAATGTTTATAGTGTTTTTTTATATACAGATACCTAAAACACTAATTTTATATTGTTTCAATTAAGGCATAACATGTAATACGTGATTTATAGAAAATTTTTATGTTAAAGACATTTATACATTTCTTTATATTGACCTAATTTAAGATTTATAATTGCGAAAACGCAATCGACAGAAATTAGACAATTCTAAATAAGTTTTAAAAATTTTAAAATCATAAATCTACTTCCATACCTTTAATTCCTTTAAAGATTTCCATTAAAATTTACATTCAAATGGTAAAACTGATACACGATAAGATCGAGCTGACATCAGAGCTCGAAGCATTGTTATTGTGTTACTCGACAGTGGTACAATCCGAAGACTGAGATATCATTCTCTCGATAGGAAAGTTTTTAGTATTATGTAAGATAGTAAATCGCTGTAAATGAAAACTAAACCATTTGTAAAAGCCAAACCAATTTGTTATTAGTTCAATAATTTAAATTTAAATGTGAAAATTGAATACGAAAAAATAAATTTCCAGTATCGGCGTAGACTTTTGAGGATTGGAAATTTATTTATAGGAATGTATTATAGAACAACTTTAAAGTACTTATTAATTTACAAATTGTGAAAATTCATCAAACTCGATTGCTTAAAAGATTAAGGATATCACAATTGGAATTTAAATATCTAATTGAAAACTAAAGTTGCTGCAATTGGTGTAAGTAGTAAATACATACATATATTTTTTTCAATATACCAAAATAACCGAAATACAAGAAATAAGTACTGGCAACCAATAATTGACTGGTAATGAATGTGTAGCATCGCTGGCTCAAAGTTCGCCAGACTATTTACGCGACACATATTACTCTATACCTAAACTCGAAATTCGATACCAAATATCACATATACCTGCTATCATCGATGATTCGATACACGATTTTCGCGATGTTTAGAGAAATCACCAGTAAAGTATACATAAGCAAGAAATTACAGTGATTTATAAAATTTAGTTAGAAAAGTAATATCACTTTTGAGCAAAATTTATTTTTGTTAATTTAGTTTTTACTAAGATGATTATGCTGATTCTAAACACCAGTAAAATGTCTTATCAAAATTATGACAAGTAATTATTTGTAAAAACTAGTAACATACAAAGCAGTAGAAAAAAAAGTGGCCAGGAAATCAAAGGTTTAATAACAAAACAGCCATAGTTTTAATATTTGGTCTTTATTCACACTTTTAGGAAACAAATTTGATGGAAGTTTTTGTTAATTTAAAAAAAAAAATTTTACAATTAAATGCTTTTTTTATCGAATATTTCTTATATGAACAATATTTACAATGTCTCAGAGAATTTCATTCATTCATCTTATAAATTTTTCTTTTATTCGTTTCAGGTTATATCGAATAACTAAGTTTTTATATTTATTCCTTCAACGATAAGTAAAAGCATTTTACAATCACGTTCTTGGTCCAGTGTATCGACAATATGATCTACCTAAAATATCTTCTGGTGGAATTGACTGATCAATGGGTAGCACTCCTTGTGCTTCTAAGCTATCCCTTACCTGAAAAGAAAAGTAATGAGTTTGAGCATTTCTCCTCATATTCGAGATGGTTTTCATTTATTTATTTTTTTATTTATTTATACATATATATATATTTTTTTAATGCATCACTCGGTTTTCCCAGTTGGAAAGTTTTCCGAGTCACCGAGCTTTAACAGAACGGTGTCTGTAGAATATGTGGGAACTTTTTATCTAACATCTCGGTATCTAGAAAAAAATGAGAGAATTCCCAGTCACGCTTTCCAGGAGCATGTAATATAGCGACCTTAAATAATGTGCTCTTATTTTAAACTTTACGTTTCGTCGAGAACAGCCCTAATTTTAGTAAACAGCATTCAAATTTCTCCTGTGTATTCTGCAAACAGCATTTACATTGCTTTAAGTGAACAAAAAACATTTGTAATTTCCCCTCTGGGATATTTTAGTTTTTTTTTCCGAAACAACTCCGGAATTTAAAATTTGTGCGTTTTTCTTTGCATTCGCATTAATCTTTGTAAGCATAAAGGCTCGATTTTTATTTGATGATTTCACTTATCATACGGACCTCTTGTAATAAATTCGGTTGATTTCCGTAAAAAATTATTTTCGGTTAACTTCAAAAAAAAAATATAGTCTGAGGGATCTGATATTTTTTTTCGAAGGAAATTGTCCAAAATACGAATAACTGATAAGATAATTTAGCATTTTTGTCAAGGCCGATGAGCGCCTCAATAAAAATTTATGAGGAGAAGTGCGCCAATTTACGCTGGTAGACATTCTGTAAAAAAAGTATCAATACACTTACCGCTTCGACTTCCTTGAAGACCCTTATAAGATTCTTTCCGGCAAGCTTTCCAATGTCCTCCTCCGACCACTTATCTGACTGAAGAAGCTCAGCGAAGAGGTAAGGATACTTTGACACGTCTTCTAATCCTTTTGGTACCCTGGAATAACATTTACGATTTTTTTTTTTATTTTTTTTATTTTATTTTATATATATAACACCGCAGAGCGGAAACCACTTCTGAAAAATGTTCTTCCCAAAAGGGAACAGTGCGGGCATGAATTTAAAGTTTATCTTAATGCGGGAATGTAAGGAGACAGAAAGTATTATTTTATGTAAATTGGAGCACCCTTTTCATCGGAACATAAATCACTACAATTGCTTTGTCTTCTTTGGGGGGTGGATCTGTAAGATGAGGGATGGTGGGGTAAGTGGGGTAGCGATGTGTGTGGAGATAGAGCGGGTGGTGCAAATGTTGTATGCGCAATGAATGTTGTAGAACTCCGGTCTCGGAATGTGTATTAACTTACAAATTAACACCATCGTATCCAGCCCCGATGCCCACATGGTCTATCCCAGCTACGTCCCGTATGTGGTTTATATGTGCTGTAATATAAAAAAAGAAAAAGAAAACAGGACTTCTTTACACGTACCGGCTATAAGCCGACGTACACTTCCACATACCTACGACATCTCTGAGGCTGGCTTTTTCGGAGCAGCTTACAAAATGTGGATAGAACGCGACCATGACAAGACCACCATTACCTGCCTATGGGTAGAATAAAAACAGAAAAGTGTGATATTTCGGTTGCTCTAGATAAATGCGCTTCAGTATTAAAATATATTCTTATAATTGGAACATGGAACATACTTAATATATATTCATATATATCATCTACTGCACAAAAGGATGGGAATGTAATAGCATACTCACAATTCTTTTAAGGACATGATCTGGTACATTTCTGGAACTGTTGCATATTGCATGTGCGGAGGAGTGAGAAAATATTACTGGTGCTTTTGATGTGATAAGGGCGTCTAGCATCGTTGGTACAGAGACATGTGATAGATCAACAATCATCCCTAAGCGATTCATTTCCGCGACGACAAGCTATAAAAGAAGCATTCTTTATAGTCTGATAGTTTTCTCATTTGTAAAACGTAGTCATACGAACCATTCCAAAATTCGATAGTCCCCCAATGTGGGGGACTTTACCTGGCTCATCTACTTTGCAGCAATCGGCCCTGTAAAATGAAATCAGGTTTTAAATTAGATGAGTTCTTTTTTGTCTTTTTTTATTTTAATTACATTCACGGCATACATTGCAAAAGTATCAAGTTTTCATATTCAAAAATTTAATTTTATTTCACATTTCATACTGTCATCACAAGAATCATATTTACATGGGGGGTTTAGAGTAACGTTGTCAACTTTCTTTGAGACAAATAAAGTAAGTGTCTTTTTAAAGAGGAAAAGAAAGAGTATTTAAAAGAAAAGAAAAACGTTTTCAAAATTTAAGTTCTTATTTCTTTAAATACACAATAGTCGTTGCTTTTGCTTCACTTGGTTGCGCTAAAATACTTTATTACAAAATTGTCAGTATTTTCGACAAATTTTCCTTTTTCTTGAATATTCCTGGAATATCATGGATACAAACTTTTATATTAGGTTTAAATTTTGAATGTGATAAGGCGATATAAAGTTGACTATAAGAAATCACTGATCCATTTAAAATTAAACCAAAATTAGAAATAAAATGTGTTTGACTCCTATTTATTAAAGGGTTATACGCAGTAAGGATTTTTCAACATCCGAGTTTTGTTATTTCAATTTCGTAATGTAAGTATACTAGGTGTACCGGAAAGTTCTTAAAACAACAAATGTCTCATTCCACCTCAATCGCTTTATAGTGTTATAGCTCTGTGAATATTTCGAATTTCGTACCTGAAAAAGAGCATTTGCGGCATACATAGCTTTTCTTGTTTCATCAAAAGAACAAGGCTTTTAAAAGCCATCGTTTGGTGGTAGAAACTTACGGAGAGCATGTTCCAAGCATAAAAACATGTAAGACGTGGTTTTGAAAATTTCAAAGTGGTGATTTTGATTGGAAAGGCAGTAAACCTTCGGGTAGATAAAATATTTGTGGATGCGGAATTGCAGAAGTTATTAGGCGAAGACCTAATCCAAACAGAGACTGTGAAGATGGGCTTTACATGAACTGAATGACAGGCAAATGGAAAATCGAAAAACGGAATGAAGTTATTTTCGTATCGGATTGCGACGGATGATGACGAATAGATTTATTTCGAAAATTCAAAACGTAAAAAATCGTGGTAATTGCCTGGCCAAGCTAGCCCATCGACTCCAAGGCCCCGGAAAAAAGACAATGCTCTGTGTTTGGTGGCACCTTGTTGGTGTGGTATATTATGAACTTCTGAAACTTGAAACAATTAATACTGATCGCTACAAACAACAAGTAATAAATAAAAACCATGCGTTGATGGAAAAACGTTCAGATTGGGCCCGAGGACACTTTAAAGTGATTTTGTTGTATGGCAATGAACCGTCACATACAGCAAAATCGCTAAAAGGTGCATTGATATTGCTGCGTATTATCATACGCTCCGCATTTTCTAGAACCGGACCCGTCCGATTATCACCCTTTCGCATCAGTGGGACATGAGCTGGTTGAGCAGTACTTTGCAAATTTCAAAGAAGTCGAAAAATGGCTCGATGAATGGTTTGGCTCAAAGGTCAAACAATTTTTTTTTGGGATGGTACTCATAAATTATACCAATCGATAAAATATGGTATCTCTGAATTTTGCTGCCTAAGAATTTTCCATTATATTATTCAACACAATAATTTTGAAAGATAAATATAGAAGAAATAATACACTTTTAAACTTATATATGATCCAAACTCAAACTTGACATAAAAATGACTATAAAATTTAAATCTAGATCAATAAACATTAGTTAGATTAATTAGATTACCGACATTTAAACGTGGAGGAGTTACCAAAATACATTCTAACTATGATCTCTTCCAAAAAAGTTTAAAGTTGTTTTAATAGTTTCCTATATCTTCTTTTAGTTTATAAGAAGTAGGTACATATATAAAGTATATCCATATATAAAATCATAAATATACAGTTCATTTTCCTTTAAAATCTTAAAGATTTTAAAATTATCAATAGGGCGATATTTGTTTTTCAATATTTCATATCAAACACAAGACACAAGATTTCATTTTCCAACACAAAGTTTAATTTTAAGAAAATCATATAAAGTATATTGTTTTATCTCTTCTATTATAGAAATATTAATTATGTAAGTTATGTACATCAAATGGTTTTAAACAACTTTTGCTTTGTTACAGTAATGCTTTTTATATATTATATAATAATTTAAATTGTTCGTACTCGGTAGATTTACCTCGTGGTGTAAATGCCCCAAATTGCACATTTCAACAGAAAGGATCTAGTTATCATCTCATTACCGTGGGGAGCGAATTTATTTTCGCGCCTCCGTAATCCTCCAGTGGTGAATCTATTAAGTTTTTGATAATATCATGAAGGGTATTCCCGCAAGTAGATTTACAGGCAACCCATAAATCTCCCCGATTATTTATTGGATTTTTATGTATTTCTCATTGAACACTCCGAATATATCCAGTATTAACCATATACAAGAGTCAGCCGTTACTGGCCTACTGGGATTCGATAACATCCCCTTGTGGCTTCTTAAAATGATTATGTCATTAATTTTACATTTGTTTTAACTTGCCTTTAATTTTTCGGCCGGACTAAGTTTTTGACAGTTTCTCCAAAATTGTTATCGCGGTAAGGGAATTCCCAAAAAACTCGTAAATCAAGAGAGTCCCTGGTTCTCGTATCAGCTTGTTTTGTTTCTTAGGGAGACCTTCTGGAGATTGATGTAATTTCAAATGGCCTATGTACCTAAATCAGAGCCAGTTGTTCTCTTTCTGTTCCTGGCAGTTCGGGGAAAAACATCAAGCACCCCTGCTTAAAGTATTATTAGTCACACGTAAATGATGCCCCTTGATTAGTGTGGTACTTTAGAATATAATCTAGGTAGAAGAGCTTTCAATCATTTCCATTTATAATGGAATATTCTGAAATTACTTTTGCATCAATTGCCTTCACCTTAAAATTACGCTGTTCCATGAACTGTGTTAGGCTCGAAAATATTACAGCGGACTAAAGTAGAATTGAGAAATTTTCTAAGGAAAACTATTAAGTCCTTTAATTAAATTTTAAGAACATAATACACCTGAAAATTTCTAAATCCTCTTATAAAATAAAGTTGTGCGCAAAAGTTTAGGACCAACATCGATTTTTCATACGTTACAATTCAATTAGTACTATCCCTTTCATCATTTGATTTGGTCTTTATGAAAATCACCTTAACATTTAACATTGTAGTGGTTTTTGATTATAAGTTTAGAATAAATCAACCTGCCACACAATTTCTGAATTGCCTGCCTCTTTCTCCATTGTACCTGAGTAATTTGGTGTGACTTTATATAGTATAATATAAAATATGATAGTTGCATGTACAATATTAATTTTCCAATTAAAGGTGAAATTAATGAGGAGCATGTTTTTAATAAATTTATTATAAAAAATTACCACTTATCCTACAGAATTGGCAGATAATCTAAGTGATTAAGAGCTCAGACAAAAAAAATTAACATTAACAAGTAAATGATTTGCTAAACAATTTACTAATTCCAGATTTAGTTAGTAAGAAGTAAATTTTAATTGAATCAATTATGAATCTTTAGGATAGAATCAATAAGGTTGTGATTGATGGTGATATAAATCTGGGTTGATTTTATCAAAATAAAATTTAAAAAATAAATAGATTTGCTTACTGGTTGTTAAAATAGGAAATTTTATTAAAAAATGCAGTTGAAGAGTCATGATAAAATCCTCGTTACGTCAAGTAGAATAAATTCGTGCCAAATGAATAAAAATTTCTGTTATATCACATACTCCTTGAATTCGTTATAATGCAGCAGATTCAACGTGAATAACAACTATAAATATTCTACTGATTTAAGTAAAAAAAAAGAATTGATTGCGGTAATTTTTTACTACAATAAAGTTTTATTTAATTTCAATAAAAATATTAATATCAAATTCGTTACTATATGGTATATGACTTATTTATGATTAAATCAGTAAGATAATTTGATTAGTTTTTTTATGATTTTATTATAGTTCTTATTTTCAGATATTTTTCGATTTTAAGAAAAAACCTTTATATCAATAAAATATTAAATTTCTGCATAACCAATGGTTGTTTTCATACCAAATTCAATCGATATTTCTTTCCGTGAATGAGGTATACAGTCTGTTTGGTAAAAGTGTATCCACGATTTCTCAGAAAGAAAGAGAAAGAAACAGAAATATTTGAAGTGGAGCGGATGAGTATTACCTATATATATGCGTGTTATGTTTAAACTCTCATTTTGCCTTTAAAGATCGATTTTCAACATGAGTGCCTTATTTTGTAAACGTTTTGAAGCTGCGTTTCTCTGCCTTCATCCGAAACGACCTAAATGGACTTATGCCCAGGCAACGAGGTATATTAAAAAGGATTCGTCTTTTGTAAAGAAGTGGAGTAAGAAGTTTTCTGAGTAAAAAAAACGGCGACGACTTGCTAGGAAAAGGTAAAACAAGAAAAACATCAAAAAGAAGAAGACATCACTATTTTGAAGCTTATTGAAAAGGATCCATAAATTACGCTAAGGCGAGTTAGAAGCAAATTAACGGAAAAAGGTATCAACGAATCTCTTTATACCATACGACAAAGAATAAGGTAAAATTTCATTAAAACACCGCAGAACTACAATGAAACCACATTTATCCGAAAAGCATATCGAAATGGGTTTAAAATGGGCTAATGAAAATTTGAACCGCGACAAACGTCGTGTTCTCTGTCGAATTTACATTTTGGGAATATCACGGACCTAAACGAGTATGGTTAAAAAAAGGACGGCATTACATTATACGTATTATAAAACACCCACTAAAACTTCATGTGTGGAGATGCTTCTGTTCGTAAGGATTTGGAAAATTGATTGCTTTTACTGGAAATCTGAATGCAGAAAGGATACTGCAAATTTACAAAAATGGATTACTAAAGTCTTCAGATTCATTGCTTGAAACAGGAAACCGATCGTGGGTCTTGCAAGAAGACAACGATCCAAAACACAGAAGTCGTCTTTGTACAGAATGGAAAGGTCAAAAGGATATCAATGTCAAGGAGTGGCCCTCACAAAGTCCTGATGTTAATCAAATTGAGAATGTGTGGGCCATTATGAAGGCACAGCTGCAGCGGGATAATGTTTTTACTTTATAACAATCTAAATCATCGGTAAAGAAAGCCTGAAAGTATCTACCACTAGAATATGCTGAAAAATTAGTTGAAAATATAAACAATAGATAGAATGGTGCTTTCACCAATTATTGAATGTATTGCGTAAAAGAAAATAAAATAAATAATAAGGAAAAAATAATATTTTGTTAATTTTTTATCGCATTATTGAATTCTGAGCGATACGCTCTTACCAAACAGACTGTATATCTTTTGAGCACAACTGAATTATAAGGAGCTATATAAAACATAGATTAGAATTATATTAAAATATTGAAAATGATTCGAAGAATATAAGTTTAGTATTCATTCTGTACAATGGAATTAACAAACGAAATATTCATCATATCAGGTAATTTAAAAAAAAAACAAAGAGTTTATCTTTCGTGGGAATTCTCAAAAAATTCCGAGCCGGATACAAGCAAGAATGTAACTTGTTACCTAGAAAGAGAGAGGATATATTAATCCTACGTTAAGTCCCATATCTGATTAATATTGATTTATTTAAACAAGTTCTGCAGATACAATCGCAGAAAAAGTGAATATTTATAGAGAACTTAGTGAATTATATTGTTAATATTATAAAAGAAAATATTAAGCAATAAGAACCTTGCATCAAAATTTAAGCAGTTACTCATGTACAAGTTCAATCTATATCTCATAGTTTTTTTTCAATTTTTCACGCCACGATTTTGCGACTTTCTCTTGAAATATCTCATAAAATATAAATCGGAGATCGAAGAGGAAATATTTTCCTATTTCAGAGACTTCGATTCTTTTTACCCTTTGTGCTTCGTGCACTTTGTGCGCTTCAGAGACTTTTAAGTAATATTTTGTAAATCATAATACTTTGAAAATAAAAATTCGTAAATATCTAAGGAATGATATCTGTTATATATTAATTTTCATTAGTATAATTAGAAAAGAAAAAGCTAGAGTGGATAGTCTTTACTACCAGGCTGGTAGTTGGAACGCAAAATGTTTAATTCGCAAAGTTCCATAATATTGATCAGGGATAGATTTGAGTCTGGACCTCTCTGCAAAAATGTATATATTGTATATTTATAAATATCTATAACGAAATTTATATTCTTTCTAGATGAATTTTCTAGAGAATTAGGATGAGATTTGGCAGAAAAATACATAATTTAGGAGAAAATGTATACTGTATGTAGACAATATTGAACAATTAAGTGCAAGGTGACACCACTTCGAACTTTTAAAAAATTAGTATAAATACAATTGGTGCAATTTTTTTTTATAAACATAACATTGTTAAGAGATATTCTTCAATTTAAAAGGCCTCCACTTCCTCCAGTGCTTCGGGGTTGCCTTTAAATTCGGCTGTGGTTGAGCTACCGTATCCAGTTCTACCTCTGATACATATTTTTAAATTAATATATTATGTAGTTGAAGATGAAGTATGATATTAAATTTCAAATTGTTTTTCCTATGAACTTTTAGAATAGGTATACTCGTATATGTTGTTGCTGTGTCTGTTTTCTTAAATACGTTTTTGAACATTTATTGCAGGTCAGTATACGAGTTGGATTTGTCAAATTTGTTAAATAGTTGGTGTATTAATAATCAGAATTCGCAAAAAATTTTTAGTTACCATATATAGAAATCCGAGAAATTCTTTTCTCTATTTACTTTTATTCAAATTTATGTTATTCTACAATTTTAGATGGGCATGTTACTTATCCATCATATCGATTAACCGATATACCAAAAAGTATTGTATCTGTGGCAGAAACGACATTCACAGCATGCAAAATGTACAAAAAATAATGAAATTGCAAAATTAAAACAGAATTAAATAGAATATATTCGTACATACTTTTATCAATCTTGTTTATAACTTAGTAAAACTAATTACCAAGGTGTATTGCAGGTATGAGTCAACGTGAGGTAACGTGCTCCTAATTGATAAAACATTCTGAGAACACTTAAACTTGTTCCAATTGAGTGTCCGCCTTCTACTCCTATCAGACTTGCGATTTTCCCATTTCGGTGACTTTCTTCTATGCCTGCAGATAAATAAATAGAACAAATAAAAAAAATAAAAGGATAATCCATTAAGATTTCAATTCAATTGAAAAGTGTAATTTTAATTTGGGATTCAATTACCTACTGCGGTCGTCACAAGAGACATATGTTTGGGGTACGAATGAACTAGTCGACGAATTAAATCTATCTGTTCCAAAGTTAGTTGAACAGCATCTAAATGTTGTGAGGAGCATGGAGCATACGCAGACCAAAACTGTAACGTGTGAAAAGAATGAAGTTGTATAATTAAATTTCAAGTACAAGTGAACAACAGAATTATTAGCTTATCTCAGGAAATGCTCTGATTTTGGAATAGGGACTGTTGGTAATTGTCATGGAAACGTAAATCAATTAATCAGTTTGGTCGGAAATTTATCTCAATTGGATTAATGAATGCATTTGTGCATTAGACGAGGTTTAACGAAACGTGTTGGCTCAAAAGCTTAAACAATTAAAGGTTATCTGGCCGACAATGTTGAGTTACAACACGGGTTTTGAAAACATGTCTAATTAAAAATTTACGGTTGTTGTTCAATGAATTCTTTTTCTTAATTATATAGAAAATTTGCGCATTTAAATGTGTTTATTTTATGTTTTTTTCAAAAATAGAATATTAACGTTGTATTTCCTAATTTCGGAATTTTTAAAGCGTTCACAGTAAGGAACTTAATCATTAAGTAATATAAATTATTTGTACCTGGGCTGATACCATTCCCTCTTGTAGTCTCCTTAAGTCTGTGTGGCTCCAAGCACTTGTTGACCATGGTGCAATTTCTCTGAGGTCGGCTCCAAAACGAAAATCCTTCAATTGATTTTTTAAAAATTTTCTGATATTCCATGGTAGGTCGTTGTGTCTAAAGAAGCAAATACGTTTTAAAGAATTATAAATTATTTTTCAAATCTGGTTCACGCTGCAGTCAAAATGAGATGAACGTCTACGCCTGTTGTGTATTAGAATTAAATTTTTCTAGAAGGATAGATGACTTTTACTGACCAAAAGTGGACATATTATCTAATGATGATACTATTAAATATGAACAGTGGCAAATGATTTAGTACCCGTATAATATATAAATAACGTTCAATTATTTAGAAGATTTTTCGATTTGATTCATTAATCGATGGAAATGGTGCAGTAATCCCTTCTATCCCTTCCCTATCTGACTTTACCAATTTCCAATTACTGGATGTGTACATCTCTTTAAAGAAATGAGTTATTTGCATTAACAATTAAAATTAAAAAAAGTACAGAGTGACTAGGTCTAACATTGTCAGAAAACTTAGTTTTTGCTTAAATTAAACTTTTAATTTAGTAGATTAAACAACTTCTAATGTAATTATGATTTTAGTCCGTTACTATGCCCATGTGGAATTTATTTATCCTAATATTGCTTATACATATGATACTATACGAAATTGTGATGGAATTAGCTATTATCCATAAAAAACATCATGTTTATATGAATTTGCTTTCATTACGATTATTCGATAACGCTTTTAACTTCTAAGCAAATATTCTTTTCGAATTTTATCGATGTCAGATGTCATGTTTATTGGTTTGATGATTTTCTATGTGGTTTGGTTTCAACTAGAGATATTTCTACACCAACCCTCGATTAAACCGTCCTAGCAGAGGTAATGGCTAAATACCTTTGCGTGCATTTTAAAAGCTTAAAAACTTTTACCACGGACAAGTAGCAAGGATACGATAAAGAAAACCAATTTCAACAAACCTAATCATTATGAACATGCTTACCCGTCTATTAAAGGCACTTCTTTTAAAACCCTCCGCGCTTTCTGCATCCGATGATCGAAGTCGTCTGCTGAACATACCGGCACAAGGTAGTAAATTAAGGTGAAACAGTGTAAGCCACAAAGCAGCAAGCCTTTGTGGTAACTCTGAGATTTCATTTCCTTGCACAAGTGCCGCAGTCACATTAGACCTGAAATGATAGAATGTGAGTTAAATTGCATAGATTTTAAAAGTTATTGCATTCACCGCAGGTACGTTGAAGTTTGCGGGGAACAGAAAATACAAAAGAGTTAAACGACGATGCCTTAAAAGGGGTACACAAACTGATTAAGTTGATATGAATTTAATTCTCGAAGTTGAGAGTTTTGATTTGAATGTTTGGTATTAGATAATTTTCTACTTTCAAAGTTCATCGTTCTTTGGGAAGATACAGCATTTAGAAGATGGGTTGTAGCATAACGCTGTAAATTCTACTTAATGTAAGGGATGTACTGAACTGGACTTCTAAATACTAAGTATTAACAAGTCCAGTTCATCCTAAAGTAAGAAATTTAACTACTATCCTTAGAAATAACCACACAGTTCTAAGGATTTATATCAAGAACCATTTCGCTTTGTGGTAGGGCCACCAAGATGAGTGCTTTTGAGTGCTTTATAGAGTTTATCATTCTGGATATGTAATAAATTGAACATTATGCAAAAGATACAAATTAAATTTTACTACTTGTGTAGCTAGTTAGCTTAGCATACATCAGGGCTCTACTGTACCAATAACTTTTCTTAGAGATTCTTAGATTGAAGCAAATATCCAACATAGCTGTTTTGAATAGTGTACTTTGTTATTTGAATCAAAAATATGAATATATTATGCACAAATTTTTATATTTATCTAGATATCTATCTACGCATTAAATGCTGTCATTGTGTTTGAAATCATTTAGTCATGAAAATTAAATTCGTTAAAAATAATTTTGTGTCTCATAATAAAATTATGATAAAGTTTTTTATCATAAAATATTTTTAAACTTGTTTATTATGTTAACGTTTTATGAAGGTCAGGAATATGGAGTAGTAAATAATTCACTTTGTATGGAATTAGTTTGTTAAGATATTTGAGTGCCTTTCTGTTATACATAATTGTCAAAATCCTGAATATTCTATCAGTTCTATTGTAGTAATAGCCACATTTAAAAATTTCAGCTGAAATTATAAGTACTTTTAACGCGTTATGGCACTATTTAATTTCTAGAACCACTACACATTCTACAATTATAAAATTAAGAGAAGTATAACACGAATTATGTTTTGTGATACTGTCTGAGTCTCAAAATATAAAATGGTACATTCTTAATATCAGGGTTAATTTCAAATTCATGCCCACAATGTGTTTTGCATATTTGGCACCTAATTTAAAATCAAACGTGATGTATGATGAATATTATATGTATAGTCTTCTAAATGTTTAAATTTGATACAAAAGTTGAATGATATAGAAAATCATAGAGAATCAGTTTGGTTTTCGCACCGAATTCAAAAGTCTAGTTCAGTAAAATTTTATTTTATATATTTTAATGCTAGAATATAGTGTTAATTTTAAGAATATCTGCTATTTTTAACTTAGATAGGTGACAATAAAGAAAAGCAATGATGAATAATAAAATGGGTGATAATTTAATTATGTCGATCCTATTTTTTACATTTCCATTCGCAAATTAACTTTGTTAGCTCTACTACGTGCGGTGTGTTATTAAATATTCTCGATGGAAAGCAGAAGGCAAAACGGATCGAACACTATCTGCAAATAGTCCCCTTTTATATTCTTGACATAATGCAGTTTGCAGATGCAAAAATAAAAAAAAAAGGTTGAGTAAATAGCTTTTCAAAAAATTTTCTGGTTAAATGCTGTCCTGTGAAAATTAAAGTTGACACATTGTGTCGTGGTGCCACGGTTCGTCGCGGAAATAATTTACCCTAGAAAAGAAAATCTAAAGGTAAAAATATTCGCGGCATTGTCGGTATTCTGAATTGTCGATGTGAATGTTACCGCAGATCAATAAATCGGTACTCCATGAATTGAAGGAGGATCAGGGCAATGGAGTAGCGTAGGGAAGGATAGTTAAAAATATCAGAATTATGAGTTGCATAACAAATAAAGTGACATGGATTTCTCCCTTAATTTATGATAAGGGAGGATTCCACATGCACAAGCGGGATAACCGGGTGCAAAACTGCATGACATAAATTTTCGTACCAACTTGTATAATGGCATTTGTTATGCATTCCCCCCATAAACCGTCGAAATCTAATGACATTTGGACATGAAACAAAACTCTGTTCGGGAAGGTAGGGTTCCTATTTTGTAGCACACATTGGGTGCTCCGCCCTTTGGCTTGCTCTGAATGTATTACAGGTAAAATGGACAGCCATGAAGGCGGATATAAGGGCTTCCGGGAAGTTAATCTCAGAAAACTCCCCAGATTTGTTTCCTTCGAGAAATGTCTTAATTGGAAAATCGCGTTTCAACAAGTTATACTAATTTTTATTAATTTAATGTGCAGACTGCTCGTTTGGTTCCCTGCCGGCGAAAATGAATGGCAATAAAGTGGGGGGCGGAAAGGGCGCTGTACCCCATGTAAAACGAAATTGTTCGTTCTGTTCAAATAGTACGCGCCAATAAAATAGGTACGCTATGCGTAGGTACCTTTGTAGTTGGCTCACTACAGCCAATTGTGGGTTGAACTCGTTTTAAAAATATCCTTGCTCACTTTGGAATTTCCTAATTAATTTCACCTGAGTGGATGAAGTTGAGGAACGAATTGAATTTCCTCGGAGGCTCTTTTTTGCTTTGAACTCAAAAAACAAATAAAATATTTTCAAGTTTCGAGGTCGTTACAGCAACTTCTAACTAAAATATTTTCTGAGATACAATCACCCTTTTGTAGAAACGAAACACATTTTCGTATATTTAGGGAACATTACCAGAAATAATGAAAATTGTAAGATTGAAAAGTTTGTACAAATGAGAGACGAACAATCATCATGAAAAATTCACTCGTTCTGATACAATTTAGAAGCTGTCATAGACTACTCTTGTGTGCATAAATTTAGTGAGTTTAAATTGTAATTTGCGAGCAATGTCTCTTTTATTAATTAAAGGAAGCTTTCAGATAATATTCCTTTTAATTTATAAATTCATTCTAAATTGCACGGTTTAGCTTCTATATTCGTAATTTGTTTATTCTCCTCAGCACAATTGTGAAAGTTTGTATGGTTGGCAATTTTCAATAGTCATCTTGAAATTTCGTTGTTGGGAATTGCACATGCAATATAAAAGAATTAGCACTATGGCAGCAACATCATACAACAAGTACCATAAATTTCAAACATTGATGAATTATTAATTTGAAGCTGTGTTTGTCTGCCTTCATCCAAAAGGACCTAAACGGTCTTATGCCCAGGCAGCGATGTATATTAAAAACGATGCGTGTTTTGTAAAGATGTGGTGTGAAGACATCGCTATTTTGAAGATTTTTGAAAAGAATCCACAAATGACGCTGAGGCGAACTAGAAGCAAATTAGCGGAAAAAGGTATCTCTATACCATACGCCAAATAATAAGGCAAAATTCCATCAAACACCACGGTACTACTATCAAATCAATTTTATACGAAAAGCACATCGAAAACTGTATGAAATGGGCAAATGAAAATTTGTACCGCGATTGGATAAACGTCGTTTTCACTGCCGAATCATCATTTTGGGTATATCAAGGATCAAATTTTACAAAAAGGGGTTATTAAAGTTTACAAATTCTTGGTTTGGAATAGGAAACCGATCGTGGGTCTTGCAAGAAAACAACGATCCAAAACAGAGAAGTTGCGTTTGTACCGAATGGAAAGATCAATGCCGTGGAGTGGCCCTCACTATATAAATAAAATAAATAAAAAAACAGACTGTATTATTATATATAAAAGCAAACAATATTAGTCCTAACAAATATATGGCCATTTCTAAAGTTAAAAATTATCAAATGAAAGGAAATTTAGGTCCTTTAGCTTACTATAGTCACCACGAAAATTCGGACATGTACAAAGAATTACTTTACATCTTAAGTTCAGAGAATATAAAAAGATTTTTGTTGTATGCTTATACACAACATAATTTAAAAGAATGTCAGCTCTCTATTTACCTTAGAAGCTTTACATTTTCTGAATTACGAAGCAGTAATTACAGAAAAATAATTCATTTAAGAAATTAAATAATTTACCATAAACTCCTTCCTCCACTTAACAAGTACAGATTTTTTGCCAATTATAACTTTGAAAGGTTCGTCTCGTTCAAACATATGAAATTTTGTTATTATCACCAGAGGATTCTTGGAAATCTGAAATGAGAAAAGGCAAAAAGGAATTAAAATCTTTATAAATTAACATAAAGAGCTTTTAAGAAGAATTAATTATTTAATTTTATTCCAGGTTTATTATTTATCCATTATTGGATAATTAGACATAAGTGTTTAGGAAAAAAGATTGTTAGGATTACGCTAATTAATATTTATAATTTTTTTGTTGGTATCAGTTTAGTCATTATTATTCAATAATGGTTCAATAATCGTGTAAATTACATTTTTGAAGAATTACATTGCTTTATATTGATTCAAAGTAAATAGGTAAAGGGTAGAGGTATTCAAATTAAAAATGAAATAAAGCACGTAAAAATAATGTTAATGGGCATAGTCTGGCTTTATTTAAAAGATATTTGTATCTCATTAGTGTTTAAACATGATTTCGGGCATATAGGTGTCATGATTGGCTCGAATGAAGCATAATTGGAAAGGGAAAGGGGGGCCTGAAACAGCTCTATATTTTCATGAACTACTGCCGCAACAAGCCTAAATTTTAATAAAATACATTTGCAACAGACCCAACATGTTCATTCTCTCCGTATGCGAACATTCGCATAGGTCACTCCACAAAAAATATCTACAGGTATATGTATATAAAAATACATTGTTTATGAATTCATTAAATAACGATATTATTAAATATTGATTATAATCATTATTATCTATTAGCTTGATAACATTTTAATGTTGAACTCTTATTTTTATTTTTAACAGGTGTTGGTTGTTGCGCTTCTTTAATTCTAGGTGTGCTACAGACTCGTTACAGGTCTATATGTTTTTACTCAAAGAGTCGTGCGCTGTGTGGCATGTTGCATCATCTTGTTGAAACCAGAGCTCTACCACATCAAAACTATTCAACTAAGAAACGATGAAGTCAGCAATCATGGCTCTATAGCGTTCTCCATTGACGGTAACATTCTGGTCGGCATTATATTTAAAGAAATATGTGCCAATGATTCCACCTGCCCATAAAGCTCACCAAATAGTGACTTTTAATGGATGTAAGGGAGTCTCAACAAAGGGTTCTGGGTTCTCCGCTCCAATTCAATCAAAAATGAACCTTATTGCTGAACAAAATTTAGCGTTGAAAAAGAGGTTGATCTTCTTGAATATTGTTCTCGGCTCATTCACCGAACATACGGCGCCCAAAATGGTCATGCGGTTTCAATTCTTGCACAAGCTGGATCTTGTAAGCTTGCAAGCCAAAATCTTTCCGCAAAATCTTCCACATAGTAGATGAGCACAGGCCCAATTACTGTGTTCAGATGGATGTTTATGTCGACCTACGTAGCGCACGATATGTTTGGTGAACTGACCTATGATTTTCAAAATAAATTTGCACAATTTGCAAGTTTTGTTCTTGTAATTTTATTTATGGTGAAATGGCAAAACGTACTGAGGTAACAATCAACTCTCAAATTGACAGTCACTAGAAACAGTGTTGCTAATTTAAAAACCAAACCTCTAAAAAAATTCCTTTATATGACACTACTTAGATCTTATAAACTTCAAAGCAAAACTAAACTAATTTTTGTGTGAATTTTTTTAATATACTCGTACACTCTAATGAATCTATGAAGTTTTAAATCTGTTGAAGTTCATTTTAATTAATGGGTTTTGTAAAGTAAATATCAACATTTTATTAAAATTCGAAAAGCCAATTCGAAAGTGATAGGATTGAGCCCTATCCCCTGGCCAAATTCACTTTTTGAGTTCCACATTTATGCTGAATGAAATAAAAGCTTTAGAAAGTTTAAATTTAAAAGATAAAGTTTAAATTTATTTGTCTGCTGAAATTTATTATAATTCTTGTATGTAATCAGTTAACATCAATTATTGACGGTTCAACAACAATTTTTTAAAGTGTAATTATTCAAATTTAGATATATTAAGAAATCTTGTTAGATCTGCCTTTTCAGTTTGATATTTTAATAAAAGCTATTTTTTCAACCGGATCTCGGTCTGAATATAAAAAAGTGGAATTTTGTTTTTTACAGAAATTGTTTTTTTTTTTTTTAAAAAAGAAGTTTTCATCTTTATTTATTCCTTGGAGATAAGTTCTACCTTTTCCTAAAAAAATAAATGAAAGTAAGTTAAAAAAGTAAGACAATTGAAATAAGAGAAGCCTTGTACACATCTCGTAATTTATAGTGGTTGAGAAAATTTATCATTTACATCACAAAACCAGACAGTTGGTTCTTAGGGATTAGTGCTAAATTTCCTTTTTCTGCAATTATTTCATCCACTTGTTTTTTTTTTTTTTGTTTTTGTTGTTTTTAGGGAAATGTTTTATATTCTGTGTCATTTGTATTTCATGAGACTCTCAGTCTTCGGGGCAAAATATTTTATCAGGGCTATAGAAACCCCAATTTCCTGCATAAATGTATGACAATATTTTCTGTGTGCTTTGACTTAACGCTCAGAAGGTACCACCAAAATTCATGAGCATCACATAAATCTAAAAGGAAGAGACCTAGAGGCACGAAAATTAGAAAAGGTCCAGTTTTCTCAATGGAGTTGAACCGCATTGGACAATGTAAGTTACCGTCACAATCAGGCGTTACAATTAAATTGGAGAAAGTACGATGGGGCGCACGTGTGCTACTTTATGTTTCCCATCCGCAGAGACAAGTGTCCTGCATAAATCATTGCAAATCAATGCAATTTGTAAACTTAGACTGGTCCAACTGCAGAACTTCCGTGAGCAGTCTGCAATTTCTTTTGATTTAATGAATCAATAAATTAGAGACACTTCTGCCATCTTCTGGTTAAAATGAGAGAGACTTTGCCCTCTTAACTTAAGAGCAGCAACTCCCGGAAATGTAAAAATAATACCTTCGGGGTCTTCTTTATTGATTAGGTACCTATGCAGAAGGGCTGCGTCGAAAAAAAAAATAAATTACGATAAAAAAAAAACATTTTACTCCTTGCAGACTTCCAAATATACATACAGAGGGGTATATGAGTTAGAGGCATGCATTTTAGAGAAACCGTATTTTCTTGAAGTGCGCTTCTGCATATTTTTACATTTCATGGTACCGATTCACTCCCCGGGGATATCGAACGGTCGAAACCCAACATTACGGATGCTAAGCACTCTGAAGTGAAGTTTTTTGGATCAGCAGGAATTATTTATTTCGACCGACATTTTGTGCAACTTAAACTGCCATTTTCTTCTCAGTTCGAGACCCCCCAGGGGGGTATTCCTTATGCATCCACATCAGTTAAGCAAGCAAGTAAATTTAATTAAGTTAATGAGAAAAATAACAGGGATCCAAAGACCACGTCCTGAATTTAAATTAATTACAGGAGGAGCAATGACATCAGCAGGCGCACATCGTGTTGTCGTAATGACTATCGCCCGCAAAACCAACAAAACGAAATTCCTCGGGGATTCCGTCCTCGTTCTGAGGTATTGGTAGGGTAAGTGAAAAGCCTCACTAGCACACAATGCTCTTTTATGCTTTTAGAGAATTTTTTAAAAAAAGGGAAGAAAACTAAATAAATCGATGAGTGTGACAAACCGTATATATTGGAACAACAAAGCATGCAATTGGTTTGATTGGGACATTGTGATGCTGTTGTTTTCCTTCGGTATCCAGTAATCGCCCTGAATTCCTTCGCTTATCATATTTGCCAGCTAGTTTATTTAAAATGCTGAGCACAAAACATGTACGTGAGTTTTTTGCTTAGTACGTTCAAATACATTGCATATTATTCATAACCGCTAGTTCAAAGGAACCCAAAATGCAAATATGTTGCAATAACAGAAGTAAAATGTGAACTATGCACAAATGTATGCATGCTAAGTTCAAGAGAAAGATAAAACGGGTTATGTAATCTAAAAGGAACAATTTCTTATTCAGGATTTCGTAGTAAAAAGCAGGTGCGTATCTAACGCCGTATCAGTGATAAACCCATTTAAAATATAAGAAAGAACTTATAATTTACTCCAGGTTGTGACAATCCTTTTTAACCCTGGCAGTAGTTTGATATCGAAGCCTCGAAGCATTCAAGCCTGGAAATATGTATATATTGAAATGTTAATTTCTTGCCAACTCTGGCATCGAACGTTGGTCCGAAGCTTATACTAAAACTTAGCCCTGGCTTGGTACTAAAATTTAGCCCAAGGCTAAAATCAGGTTCAATGATGGTACAAATAATCCAAGTTTGATATTAAAATGTGACCCATGGGTGGCTATATCCTGGATCTAGAGTGCAAATCAAATACATGTTTCAATTATTGTTATATTTAATTGATGACTTTATTTATCGATTAATCATTTGGCTAGAAATCCTGAATTGAATAACTAAATCTTGGATTTAGAGTTTTAGCTCAGTTGAAGCTTGGCTGGAGACTATTGAAGAAAACAAAAATTTTTAGCCTTGGTAGAAACTTGGGCTAGTCTAGAAAAGCCAATGTTTGGTACCCTAGCATTTGGCCAGGCTTGGCTTTGTTGTCAAGTCCGTAAATTTCTACATGGTTGGTTAGAGGCGTAGTTACCGCCGTATCAGCCGTATCTACGATAAAGGAACCCGAAGACAGAAGGCCTCTCAGCCGTAAATAATTTTAAACAGATTCAGTTTGAGGTCTCCTCACAGATTTTGATGAAACTATGTACAAAAGTTTATTTGGGGTCAAAAGTGACGAGTATGCATAAAAATGTTTTCGGTTTTTCATTATAAAAAGAATTTAACAATCTTTGAAATTAACAAATTAAAGGTAATTAACTTTTTCGATTTATCGACTGTAACGAGAACGCTTTTGGTTTATGTAAGGCAAATTGAAGTAAATTATTTACAGAGATCCGGTGAAAATAATTTTAATTTAATTTTCTGTTGTTTGCAAACAAATATATGCATTAAAATTAAAATTTTATTGTAATATTAAAATTTGTACAATTTTAAAGCGTGTTCCCTATTTATACCTCATTGTACATTTTGTTTTATTGTTCACAATCAAAACAATAGATTTTCTACTAAAGTACTCAACTCCAATCAAATCTAATCGGTCTCATAACAGATTAAATATTATCAGTAGATAATGGAAACCGCGGATACAATCGTTTATCTTCATTTGTAATTTACAAATAGAGCCGTAGGTGGTTAAATGCGCTGTATGCATCCAATGTTCAATGCGATTTGTTCTAAAACCAATAGAGACCAGAATTTAATTGATATTATGTTACAACGGTTTTGATAGTTTCTGTACCAACAACGAGGTTAATTTTATCCTATAATATAAGAAAATTATTTTTGTGAATATATATAGTTTGGAAAATAAAATTATAGAATATATGTATCAGCTTAATTACTAATTTCTTTGTAAATTTCCTATATATGTACATATTATACTTTGTTGGAATTATGAATATAATGGTTGAATAGCAGTTTTAATTTTATATTTGTGTTTATGGACATATATTATATTATCATTTTAGTTTTGGACTATCTTTAATTTAAGATAATTATTTTGAATATAATTTAAAGAACAAAATTTCTTCAAATTATCATAGCTTTAAGGTAGAATAATAAAAGGAGGCAAAATGGTACCTTCTAAAGAATATCCAAGCACAAAATCGGTAGCACTGTTGATGGTTCTTAAATTAGTCACCCGTCGGTATTGTATCACCATCTACCTTACGGATAAATTCATCTTAACCCTTTGATAACAAGAATGCAGACGAAATTGTTTGCGACCATCAGAGGTATTTTTCTTGCTTATCTGCTCCTTGGATATTTTCCCAAAATGTAGGAGAAGAACAGCAACACCATTCAATTTGAATGAATATACTCGTAACAGAAAATAAGAAAGAAAAGGTCGCATAAGGATTTTGAGCTAGATGGTTTCTATCAGCATCATAAGATCATTTCGCAAAATTTTTCGAAAGGAAAATATTCTCCATCGGAGCAGTCCGAATGGAGAAGTATCTGTAACTTTCCTAAGTGGCTTTTTATTGAGTTCAGAAGTTTTATTCAACGAAAATACGCGACTTCCTATTTTTTGAAAAGTACAATTTGAATTCTTTCTACCTTTTAAGGCACCACTACTTTATTCGAATGGATATATAAACCGGAACTTTTATATAATATATGTATAATACAACGTAAGTTTCAGAACACTCCCTTCCGCTGAAGTCTTGTTTATCTTTAATCTAATGATAAATAATCAATACAACCAATTAAAAATAACTCCATCAGGTTATTATTGGCTCACATGCTTCATGGATTCTGTGAAATTGCAACAAAATTGAACTGGAAAAATTTTATAGGATCCATGCAGAATACTTTCCAGTTGGTGTAACATCCACTTCCGTAAATTTTGCAATATCCTCAAAATATCATGCTATAAAATTGGGTGTTTACCTAATAGAAAATAAATGTGAAAAAAATTGCAACAGAATCGAATTCTTCTTCCCCCTGGAGTGCAGAAATCTAGGTAAAAAAACGGCGAATTTGGGAAGCCTATAATTAATGCTAGCTTCCGTGTTTTTCTTTTATTTATTTTTTTAATATTGATTACAATTGAACCGTGTGACTGAGCATCGTCGAGGTCGAATTTGACAATGTGTACACTGCTCCGTGTCACGTGAAATATTGAAATGAAATATTCCGTGCCAGGAGGTATTATTCGAGTCAAATAAGAGCGAGGGTTCGGCGAAAGACAGTACCTGAATGAAAAATATTTACAAACAGTGGAAAACCGAGAGCTCGGCATAGAGGAATACTTTCTATTTTGGAAGAATCTCATACTCGAACTTTTTGCTGCAAGTAACTTGTGATTTTTGTTTCATATTGCAAAAAATCGATGCAGCTATTTTTGGGTCTCCCCTGCGCCTTTTCTATTGTTCCAGTCACTGGGGGTTCCGACCAATGTCTAGCGCAGAAAAGGGCTAAAGTGCAAACGAGTTGATGCTTTAAAATCCACTTAACCCACGTTGAATGGCGACTCTGAGTTTTTGAGGACACCCTGTGAATAGTTCACCAGATCTGCGGCCAGAATAATGAAGTGTTTATGAGGGCATTAACAGGTGTTTGGCCCGCAGAGACGCTCGATTTTAAGCTGGCGCGACAACAAAGAACAGCTACCCCATAATTAATTGTTAGAAAAATAAATTTGTATCTCCCTGTCCCTTCTGCGCTCCAAGGGTAAGAGGAATTAATTTCTCGAGTGTGCTGTCGAAATTGGGGGACTTTTATGCGAATGGTAAATTTTCAGAGTTTGAACAACGTAACCACCACCGTGACGCTTCTATGCATTCATAATGAGTACTCCCAGTGGTGATAACTGAAACTCCAAGAACACGACGGATTCTAATCAAACTTTGCCGCCACTGGTTTGGGTTTTATACTCGTACATTTTACCCTCACCGAAATAGCTAAGCGCAAAGGACCTCTTGGCGGAACTGATTGGAGTTCCGCATGTCTCAAAAGCGAACAGTACCCACATTGATTCGGCACACCAAAAGCCATTCTTGATTGAATTCATTGTATTCCTTGCTAGAAATGCAATCATCACGTGGGGTTCCAGGATGCACTGGTTATATCTGGTTCTGCTGGTGCTGGTGCTAATACTGTTTCGGATTTCAGTCCTCCCGATTAGGGAATTTGCCATATTCTTGGTCCACAGTTGCATCTGAGTACACGCAATGCTTCCTTAAAATAGAAAAATTCGGCAACTCATTTGTCTTTATTAACATTCTCTATTTGCTTAGCTCCACATGCCTTTTATATATATTTTATTTAAACAATATAATTGAATATGCAACCAAGGAAAAATAGAGAAATGCCTGTGAAAGAGTCCTGAATTTACTACATCTGTGTCGTATGGCTAACTTATGCTGTTCCTTATAACTAGGTTTTATACTATAGGTAGTTTAATTATAAATGTAAAACATTTTTCTCTAGTTAAAATTACAAAAGAAATACTCAACCTTGATTTCACTAGTTTAAAAATTTTAACTCTTTATATACTTTATATGCAACCTTTACATTTCTGACTTAAAAATGTGTCTTGAGTTTTTATTCAGAGAAAAAAGATATTGGATTTTTAAGGATATTTGAAATAGTGTGCTAATTGAAGTTAACTATAGTGTGGAAGAATCGAGTTAAGTACTATAGTATATAGTATATATATAGGTTAGGTTAGGTTGCTGTGGCTGCCTAGGCACACTTAGGCCAATTTTGGTCCATTGTGTTACCACCACGTAGCGCAGGAGACCATGGTTATTCGTGGGATTCGAACCCACAACCTCTGGGACGGCAGGACAGTGCGCTAAGAACTGAACTATCAGAGGCCCCTAGTATATATATATATAGTATAGTATATATATATATATATATATATTGTTGTTGTAGCTTTGATTTTTGAAAAGTGCCGCATTTAACTGGTTAAAATCATCAGTGAGTTGTACGAGACAAAGACAAATATCGAAAATATAATTTCAGATGAAAAACCATGGATTGTGTCTACATATCTATAAATTATTAACGTAGTTTAGCTATTACTGAATATATAGATATATTAGATCTAATTTCTAAGAAGAAAAAAAATCATTCCAAATGGCACCACAATTTTCTATGGCTTGTCTTTATTATTATGGGTTTGTTTATTATCGAACACAAATGCGGTCGTTTGATTTGATCATTACTCTGCCTGAATGAAATCATTCCAATCTCGTCGATTTTAGCACATTTGAGTCACTGCCGCGACTTTATTAGCCATATTTGACCTCGCGGAGATATGAGGTTGACTCAGACTCAATCTGATTGTTATAACAATTTTATTTTCCTTTTTTTTTTTTTCTAGTTGCGTGTACTTCATATAACAAACATGTTTGTTTTACTCCTTTATTATTGGTTGTAAATCGAACTTTCACCGCGAGATAAAACCTATGGCGAATTAACGTTGTCACGTTGCGTCGTATTACGGAAAATGAAAGTTTTAATGCGGCTTCATAATTAAAGTTTCCAATATAAAATATTTAAATTTCAGCTTTTAAAGGCAAAAAAAGTAATTTTGTATTCGTAGAGTTTTAACAGAAATTATATTGTTATTGGTTTTATACTTTTTGGTGAAATTGATACTTTAATTGAATTAAACTTTTTATTTTTGCAGATATCACTTTAATCTTATTTTATTTATTTACATTTCGATCTTATTTTTTAATGTACTGTAATCAATTTATCTTAAAATATTTTTCCTTTGCTTTTCATTATTAATTTTACTAGATTATTATATTCTTCATTTATTATTTTGCCCTCTAGACAATTTTTTAAAATATTTTTTATTCGAATGAATTTTATTTCGAATGAATTAACAAAGTTACTTTTATGTATTTTTATATTAACGTGATAAATCAGTTTAAACTGAGCCAAACTAGTTTACATTAAAATTACCGAAAAAACATATTGAATTCTATTTCTAGACGCATTTTTGTATTATTGAAAGTAATATAACTTTTGTTTTTAAGAAAAAATTAGAGTGTAACAAAAACTGAGCATTACTTAATTTTTGTAGTAACTTTGGGCTTTGTACAGCATTTAAACAAGCTCAATTGTTCGGAACATTAGATATATCCGTAGTTATCAAAGAGGATAATTTAAATTTGTTTCAGGGTTGATTTTTGCTGCTATTGATGAGTGTTCATTGGCCTGGCTATTATACGCATAGCTGTATATATATTTCTATAAATTTAGCTTTGGTAAGCATTCGAAAATTTTATGTTTTATCATTTATCTCTTTAATATAAAAGTATTAACTTTTGCTATACTTTTCAAAACCATAAATTTTTAATTACTTCATACAAAGTTCCACAACAATGGGATTTTTCTTTACCATTTACCATGTAAAATAGAGCTGTTGGTTTTATATCTAGATGACTGCTGGGTTCGTAATAACGTTTTTAATTAACTAATAAAAGCATGCATGTGTCAGAACGTTAACATAAACATAAAGGTAAATAAAATAAAAAATCACAACAAAAATTCATATATAATATGCATGACCAGGCCTTAAAAATATGAAATTAAAGAAATATAAGTTTTGCTGACGACATCGACGAACTTCATAGTTAGGAGAGATTTTCCCACATGAGGGTTGTGAGCACCCCAATTGACTACTGGTATCATTCTGTAGAATCTCGATGGAAGATAGCCATGGTTGTGGTTGTTAGGTGGAATTCCAATCTGCATACCCACAAAGTCTCAAAGTCTAAAATATTCCTTCTTGGTTTAATCAATTTTCTATTTTCCCCCTAGAATCCTTTACAAGAAAATCGTACACTGATTCGAAGGTCTTTGGACTTATTGGTGTTGGCCTACTCGAACATTTAACCCGATTACTGGCCTGACTACAAAGAGGGAAATTTGGTACGGTAAGTCGTTTGTTGAGAAGGAAAACATTCCTTACTGAAATTTAATTCAAGGAATCCTTCCCATCTGAAACCACTTAGTGGGGAGCAAACAAGTTTAAAAATTCGTAGAGTTATTTATGCATGTTTACACAGCACGGGACCTAATTTAAAAATAATTAAAGGACAACATCTATAAATATTTATAAGCAGGTCAGGGTAGTCGGGTCAAAGGCAAACAAAGGAACTGGCGGCGATAATAAATAATATGAATTCATATCACGCCTAAACACGCCGATCGTAATCCTTGTTTTTAATTAAACTAGGATTAAATTAATTGAAAGGGTGCGTTTTATTGAGCCCTCATGAAAATATATAAGCTTGAGAGATGTCACCTAAGAGCCCACGTTGTCGATAGCTCGTTTGTTATCCGAAATGACTAAATTTGTTAGAAATTCATGCAAATTAACAGCCATTCCTATCTTTCAGGAAGTTGCAAAACTTTCTCCGAGAGTTGATATCAGCCCTCGAAAGTTTAGGGAAATGACCAGGAGAATGCCATGTAATACTAAATTTGGAACAATTTATAGGAAAAATGACTATCGCCTAAGTTCTTTTACATGAATCGTTCAGTGGTAAATTGGAGACTTTGCAAACGAGCAGCTTTGGGGCCACCCCTGACCATTTTTCGAAGTTCATGAATTTAAATGTGTTTATATAATAAAAGTTTCCCAGCACATGCGTAAAAAAGAAAGGGCAAAGGGCCTAAAGAGCCCCGGGGTATTTTGCGGCCCATTATATATGATAACAGTAGGGCGAGTTTGCTGAAGTGGCCCCAAAATATTTTATGACGATGACTAGAATGGCTGTGGGGCGGGCAGCTCATTAATAAATGCCCGAAATCGGAGCCTCTGTTTCGCATCATATTATCTAATATTTGAACTCATCATGTCGTGGGGAGGATGTGATTACTTAATTAAAGTTTTCAGAAAGAGGAAACGTTCGAACAATTTGAGGGCCTGCCTGTCTGCCGCATGCCTAAAATTAGTGGGAGGGAGCAAGGCTAAGCTTAAGAACATTAATTACAGATTTTGGTTTAATAGAATGAGCGATTGGAAGATTTTGCATGTTTTGCGGTTTTGAATTGTTTGGCCTTTCCTAACTCTCTTTCTGGCTGAAGTGGGATAAATGTTAGCCACTGAACTGGATCGTAATTTAAGGAGGAATATTTCCTCAAAAAAAGTGGCTGCGATTAACCAGGCGATATTTCAACCGAAAATTTAAAAGATTTATCGAATGCCATTAGCAAGAGCAGGCTTTAAATCCATTAAAGTAAAATATTCACGGCATGTCTAAGGAGAGGAACTAAATTACCGTGCCAAGCTGTAGAAGCCGAAAATGATTATTCGTAGCCTTCATTAGGTCATGGACGGGCGAACATATGTTACTTATTTTCTCAGTTTTTGCTTATTTTTCTTTGCAAGGAGAAGGGAAATTAGTGACTTTTTCTGTTTTGAATTATCCTGGGAAAAAAAACTGATAATTTTATTAATATCTCGGGAAAGTTTTTCACCCCAAAAGGGCATATAGACGAAGAGTGTTGTTGCTATACGTGTAAACTGGATTTACGAATGGGTGGTGAGGTTTGGGAACAAACAATTTTGTGTCAGTTGGCTTCTGAATCAATTACATTCATTCATAGAAAAAGTTTCTCGAGGGGATTCAAAAATTATGAATAATATAAATCTATTATATATAATTATTAAATTTGCGTATTTTATATTATAGTTTCCCACATTTTATTTAATATTGTAGTATTATTATTATTATTATTATTAAAAAGAAAGGGGGAGGCGTCAGCCTCGAGCGCTCAGACCACGGTCCATTGCAATCGTCCCCTACCCTATCCGAACTTTTTAGTCATCTTGACGAACCTAAGAACATCAGATAGAGATTGAGAATTGTAGTACTAAAAGTCGTAAACTTTTCACTTTCGTAAAATTAATTTTATAGTTTTACAGAATATCTTTGATAAATGTTGTCATTTTTTGGTATTATGTTTTCAGATGTATATCTGGATAAAAGAAACCAAAATATGTGGACATTGTCATTTAGGGTAATAAGAGCCATATCTCTTCAACATCACAATGATATTCACTATTTGTTTGGAATTTTGTATTAACGTTTCTATCTATCTAGCATTATTAGGTCGTTCCACATAAAATCTACGATTTTTGCTAGCTAGTCAAAGTTTGAACGTGATTGCGAAAGGTCGTTGTCAACCCACTCCCGAAATTTTTTCTTAGAATTTTAAGAGGTATCATTCACAAACATATTCGAAAATATTAGCCCGTTTTCTTTATTTATTTTTTTTTTTTACACACCCATAACCAGATGGTGTCAACACGTGAATTAAGGGTAATTTTTTTGTATGAGTTCAAGCTGGGCCATAACGCTTCGGAGGCTGCAAGAAACATTAACATCGCATTCGAAAGAATGTCCGTAAACGACAGGCAAATTCGTTTCTGGTTTCAAAGATTTTGTTCTGGGAATTTTAATCTCGACAAGTAGCCTCGAGGAAGACCCAAGAACATTATTAACAGAAATGAATTAAGGGTGAGGGTGGAATCCAACTTGAGTACAACGTTCCGAAAACTTGCAAGTGACCTAAATGTTGACATTGCAACTGTTTCAAGAAATTTTAAAACAATAGGAAAAAAAAAACTGGATAAATTGGTACCACACGAATTAACGGAATTTCAGATGAGAGATCGCATGATGAAGTGTTCTTCATTATTAGTGCGGCATAATCACGTTCCATTCTTGAACAGAATTGTAATTTGCGACGAAAAGTGGGTCACATACGACAATCGCAAGAGGACTGGACAGTGGGTAGACAAAGAATCCAAACCAAAACATATGGCAAAACCGAATATTCACCAAAAAAAAAGTAATGGTTACTGTATGGTGGACAGCCAAAGTTGTCATCTACTATTCGTTTTTAAAGCCAGGCGAAATGATAACAGGAGAATCGTATTGCCGAGAAATTGATGCCATGCATGCAAAATGAAAGAAAAACAACCGAGTTTGATCAACCGCCAGGGCCGTATATTATTTCATGGTAATGTTAGACCTCACATAGCTTCAATTACAGTTCAAAAACTAACCTCATTAAAATACGAAATATTGCCACATCCGCCATATTCCCCCGACCTTTCACCGACGGATTACCATTTTTTCAGTAATTACGAATCATTCATATGTAAGTGGAAAAACATACAGAAACCAAAACAATGTCGAAATTGACTTCAAAAACTTCATAAGCAGTAAAAGTGAAGATTTTTACAAAAACGGAATTTTTGATTTACCAAAGCGTTGGGAAAAGACTATAAATTGTAATGGAAATTATTTTGATTAAATAAAATATATTAATTTGTAAAATATTGTTCTTTTTAATCTAACCTTAAAATCGGAGATTTGATGTGGAACAACCTAATACTATCAATTAAATTAAAAAACATATCGATCGACAAATTTTTACTTTTGTAAGTTTAGTAAGGAGGGACCTACCCTTACTAAACTTACGAATTTTTGACTGTTTTTTTTTCAAGCCTAGCGTAAAGCTGATTGATTCTTGGATTACACAGGTCAACAAGGTTTGTCTGTATTTGAATGACCATATTGCAATTATATCGCATAGCAACTAAAATTATCGTTTATTTTTGAAAATATTTGCTTTTATCCGTATTTACAATACCTTAGTAATTGCAAAATATGACATCAAATTGACATAACATCTGAATTGATATTCAGTCTGTTTTGAAAACAGTCATAAACATCTTCAAAATAAGCTCGAATGAAGACAGTTTTAAATTCGGATCATATTTCAATCCGGATGTAAGAGGTCATAGTTAAGGTAGCGTTCATCTTTAATAACTCTTCGCTAGTTCACAGTTCGTATCGCCCTTCTAAATATTAAATTAATCTCAACATATTTAAAAATATAAATCAGTTTTATTTAAAAGTGCTATGGTAGTAGTTTCTTATCATCAGAAAATCACTTAAATCATTTTATTTCTTATGGTTGTATTGCGTGCACAAATTCTCGTAGTAAATATTACATGTAATTTAGCTATAATAGACGAAACGAAACGATTCATTGCTTTTTATGATAATGCCTTGAACTGTAGCGTTGTCCCAAAAAAAAAGGACAATTTGATGTTTGTGTGATTTGGCATAATCGATTATAAAGGGCCTAAGCTAACTTGCGAATCCTTGCCTAAAAAATTCCAGACAAACAATAATTTACACAACCGTCAAAAAGTTGCTTAAGTTTATCGCCATATAGCCCTATGGTCGACTCAATGCCAACGTATTTACTTAGGATCGTCTCATAGTAACTCTTCTATGCTGTGAAAGTGTATATTTGGGTTTCAGCTCAAATTTTATTCAACATCATTATGTGCCCACGTTTATTTAGTTGATTAAAAATAAATACAGGAAATTTTGAATAAAAGGGGTAATACGATGGGTATCATTTTATTCCATGACCACATTATTTCTGGGATTGGTGTCGGTTTTATCCCTTTTGTCAAAGGAATTCAACCTTTTGTAACGTAAGTGGTATAAAAACGATATTAATTTACAAAGGAGCTCATCCTTAGCTCACGACAGATTTGAGACAAAACGCAAACTTTCGACTGTAAGCCTAATTGATCGCTCTCTGTGTGCAGGATGCTCTCACCTCAATCTGAGGCAATTTGAATACAAGCAGGAGTATGATAAGCTGAGTACTGTGAAAGCAAACGAAACTACTCTTAAACTGAAATTTGCCATTAGATTAAGATGTTATCAGATAGGCGTGTATGTGTCAGCAGAAGCAATTAATACTAAGTCATGAAATGAGCCCTGTAAATCCCGCAGGCTAAATTATGCAAACAATGTAAGGTCGTAGGCTTAGTTGGGCACAAAGCGATAAAACTGCTTTGCCCGGTTGCTTCACACGTAACGTGCCAACATTAAATAATTTTCTCTCAGCAAGGATTAGCACTATTTAATTAATAAAGCACGAAGAACCGAGCCCTATTACTCCAGTAACATGTAACAGAAGGAGATCCCTACTATTTTTAGATTTTGGGCTTACAAAGGAATTTCGCCTACGGTGAACGGCTCTACTCGAACATTAATTAAATTGCGCGAGGCGAACTAATCCGGAACTAAGTGTTCTAATCGACGACCCAGTTGGGCCCACTATTTCTTATTTATTTATTCTTTATTTGTAGCGCCTAATAAAAGCCGAGGATGAGATACGCGATACTGACCTGCATTCACGTAACAAAGTGAGCAGCTGCTTATTGTTGTTTATCCCCTTTTCTACCCTTTGGGGCACTATTTGAAATATTTTTGCAGGGACCACTGTGCGCTATAAAAATATTAGGGCTTTCTCCCAGCGGGTATCGATTTTACTGGGAAGGCGGCGGTGGGGCTTTGCTTGCAGTTCTGCGGAACTATTATTTCTATAGAATTTTGCAGGGGGCAACGTGAATGTTCGTTATATGTTCATATGAGAAAAAAAATTAATCGATTCCATTTTATTGGAACTGGTCAAACCAACATGTTAAATGTTTACTGGCATCTACGGAAATTTAATATAAGAAGTCGTCCTATGGCGGCACACATTGGTCCGCCTCTTCCTTTGGAAATTCTACTCCCAGGGTATAAGAAATTTCTGCAGAAGGATGGGTATAAAAAAAAAACTGAAATTTATAAACTTTGCGCTTCTTGCCGGCTTGATTTTTATTTGTTCGAAGAAGTTGAAGGATTTATTGAACAACCACTGAAATGCTCGCAAAGGGATAATAAAATTTTTCTCGAGGCCCTGGGAAGAATTTCAAAGTTATACTTGATAGCTGAAGGAAAGGGGAAAGAAAAAAAAAACAATATTTCCGGATTTTATTGCGACATATTATGTGCGAAATGCCAGAGCATACGTATATTATGTTGTATGTGGGCCAGCGATGATAAAACATATTCTGCGGCTGGTGGCTTACTTGCGTATTTTTATTATTTATAAATCAAAGTACATGAGAGAAGTTTTGTCTCAAATAATTTCCGTTCAATGACGTTATTTATTTTTTCGATAGTGATTCGAAGTTAATTTTTTTTTGTTTTTAGCCTGCTATCGGGTTGGTCGCACCGCACCCTTAAAAGGTCGAATATCTGACCTCAGGAAGATGTGCCCTTGCGGGCCTGCACTTCCTCCTTTCTTATTTGGAAGCATATATCCATGCCGAGTGGATATCCTCTACGATAATCGCACATCTATGATATCTAAACTGGAACAGTTTGAGTTTTCGCAAAGTTTTAGTAATTTTTTTTTTCTGGTCCATGATTGGAACTGGCAAGTTTGAATAGTCGGCAAATAATGTGGCCCAACTTTAAATGTTGGTTTAGGCTTATCTTTACGTCTGAAAATCTGGGGATGTGGCCAAATTATTAAGCTTGAAAGGCAACTCTACGGTAATTTTAGAGTAAATTGAATATGAAGTTGAGAACTGAGATTCATGATTTTTGTTCAAAATTCCAAATCCTTAAAGCCATATAAACATATGAAATCTTCATTTAGTATATATTAGTTAATAATATACATATTCTGAAACACAAAAATGTTTTAAATAATTTTACTTAAAAATCCTTTCATACTACTTTCAACCCTTAATCTTAAGATTATACAAGATTTTTAAAATCGGTGCAAAAGTCTGATTGATATTATTCAATTAATAGTAACCCTTTGCACTCGAAGCTTTGCAATTTAAATTGAAAATAATTTCATATATTAAAGTAACTGATATGCTCATAAACAGAGAGGCGATGTTATTATGTTTTATTTGTATTTACTCGTATGTTATAAACTGAGAATTATTTGGCATTATCTCCATTGCGGTGAAGCCCTCGAGTTAGAAGAAACATTTTAAATAGCTCCGTTCCGGAGCCCTCGAGTGCAAAGGGTTAAGAAATGAAGATATGCAGTTTATGTTGATTATTTAGTATACAGGATTAAGACGTAAATGTACTTTATAATATATAAGAATCACAATGAGTAGGAAAATAAGAAAACTGTTGATTCAAATCAAATTAGGGGATGGCGGGGTAAGATGGGTAGTACCCTTAAGGGGACACATGTGTTTTGATGGTCAAAAGAAAGCATATTTTCATTAATATTTAGGGTGCCGTACGTCTGATTGAAAAAACAAAACGCTTAGACACTCGTGTGTCTGCCCGCTTGCTCATCGTCTGTCACAGCCAATTTGCTCCGAATCTACTAGACCGATTAATTTGAAAATTGGTACATATTTGAATAACTCTGCCCCAAACACAGAGGTGTTACGTAAATAAATGAATTAAATATGGGGGATCACTTTTTGGGGGCAATGAGAGGTTATTAAATACATTCTTTTTTATAATTTTAAACTAAATAGTTTTAAAGTTATTTAAGAAAATAGATGAAAATTTACCATATAATGACATGGTACCATCAAAGTGTGAGTTATACTTGCATTTGACGGTCTTTTTTTAACAAACTAAATGAATTATTTTATTTTAACTTATGGAATTCGAAAAAGTAACATTTAAATAATATTTTATAAATATTTGAATGAAAAATATTAAAAAATGATGCGATAAGAACTGATCTGCGGAAGGGTCTCGCGATAGAAGGGATAACTCGTGAAGGACTTATGTGAGACGCAAAAATCCGAACGTTTTCTATTATTAGATAGAAATTGCTCGTAATTGAACGAAGAATTTTGAAAAATAATAAAATTTTAATTTTTGACAGAATTTCGTGCAAAAATTTAGATTTTTGTTAAAATTTGGCTACGTATTGGTTTGTAAAACGGGTTCTGGTCAACGTAGTGGCATTGAGAAAAACACGTTCGAAACTGTATGATTTTACGATTGAGTCGCATAGGAGGAGTTTCAGAAGTCTCTCACAGTTTTTCTCTCATAGTATAATATTAACATGCCGAGAAGATTACTAGAATATGGTGGGGTATGATTTACATAGTCAATAGGGCAAGGATTTACATAGTCAATAGGCCAAAGAAATGAAGGCATTTTAGTATATTTTGCTCAATAAATACCCGGATTTTGTCAATAAAATATTATATTTTTAATTTGTAATCAAAATTTATGTTATCGCCTTCAAAGTAAGCTCCTTCTGAAGTGATACACATATGTCAGTGCTTAACCCAATCCACCATAACCTGCAGGAATGGCCTTCAGTTTCTTCAGCGAATTCTCTTTTACCGATTCAATCGACTCAAAACATTTCCCACAAAACGGCAATTTAAGTTTGGGGACGAAGAATAAGTAATATTTTCTATTGACTGTCTGACCCTCTGCCAAGAATTCGTTGTCACCAACACCACAATAATCAAGGCAACAGTCAGCATAACTTTAATTTTTGAGCTCCTTTTGCGCGGTTTTTTGGGTTTTGCTTAGTTTTCGGATGATTGTTGACTGGTTTTGACATTATACTCATATAGTCCTGTCTCGTCACCTTTAATGATTTGTTTTCACAGACGCTTTCTTGGTACCCTTTTTACAAAAAATCAAAGTTTTTCTCTTTTCTTTGAATTACACAACGGATTTCAAGCACTATTTCCTTGATTTTAGTCATGTTTTCTTCAGTATTTTACATTGATAGGTGTCCAGAAGGAGGTAAATATTCAATTTAATTTATCACCGCCTTTAAATGTTGTCTACCATTCGTATGTTCTAAGTATAGCAGAGTCCCCCATAAGTTTTCATTCCAACGCCTGAAACTTTGTTCAAAACACAAAAATTCAAATATACTCGTTTTTCAACAATTTTATCCATATAGCACTTGAGGTGATCTTACATAAATAGCTATCGTAAACAAACTACATACATGTAATTGACACATCGCGCATTATACCATATGTCAAAGAAAGATGTACCACCATAAAAAAGCCTAGTACTTAACAAAATCCGGGTACATATTGAGCAGAAGATTTATTAATAGTAGTAGTATCCTTGCAAGAGTATAAACAGTCATAGAAGTTAAAGGCAAAATTATGCTGATAACTAGATGTTTTCTGATAGATGCAAATAAATCCCTTCGCCACTGCTTAAAGTGTCTGAATATCTTAACCAACCTAACATTTAGTACATGGTCCTACCATGTACAGGTTGCTAATAAAACTCCCAACGTTTTCACCATATTAGAAAAAGGTACAATCATATCACCAATTACTTTTATTAGGGGCAAACAGATATAATTGTATGTTATCAGCATATATGATTATATTCAAGTCAGGAACGAACAACGCAAACAGCAAAGGATCTAGAATTGATCCCCGAGGAACACCCAAGGACAATTTAGAGCAGTTCAAATGAATGTCATTGATTTGCATGCCCAAGTACCGATTAGTTAAGTACATAGTTCCAACTTAAAGCTAAAAAGGTGGGAGAAAAATCAAACCATTTCTGCTTATGTTATCTCGTGTCTTATTGAATCAAAAGCTTTAGAGAAATTAAGCAATACAAATACCCTATTTGTTCCATAGCTGTTTTTGTATCTTTAGTGAGTTTCAACTAAGCGGTTAGGTACTATAAGCTCATTTTGATAATTTTCTAAAATCCGTAGATAAGTTTCTCGTGTATGTAAATGCATTAGAATCATATAAAACTTAATCTGAAACAAAAATTTTAAGGGAAGTTCAACTATATGACGCTGGAAGTAGGAATTCAAAGCTTGGGTTTTCTTCTTTGAAATCTTAAATATATACATTTTTAGATAAATGTAATAGTTTCGTTTTGTTTATGTTTTAGTACGTAAATTAGTTTGACCAATATACAACTTCTTTTAGAGAAATTACGATAGAGATAAAATTTGCAAATTTAATTTTGAATTTATATTACTCTGGAACAGACTAGGAACCTACATCACTTTTAAGGATAGCTCTGAAAGGTTGATATAAAGAACATTTTTTTTTTTGCAAATGCATTTTATTACCTTTGAACGAAAAAAGGAAAAAAGATACGTTAAGTCAGCTTATCATTAAGCTTAATTAAGAAGTCCACTAGAGAAGAAGAACATAGCAGTTAATGAAGCAGGTTAGTCCAAATTAAAAATTAGACTTCATTGGTATGCTGAGCAGGAACCTTCAAATAATTTAATTTAAGAAAACCGTATTTTTGGCTTCTGCCGGAGTGAAGAATATTTAATGTAAGTGGTTCACTCAACGTGTGAAGCTTAACAATTTGCTGTTTGACCGTCATTAAAATGGAACCTGGCTTAACCTTTAAAAGAGCCTCTTTTCTCAAACCAGATATATTTCAAAAATTTCATCAAATTTTTATTTAATTCAGTTATAATACTGCTAACAGCCATCGATTGATCGTAATTATGTCGGTATAATTCATGACAACATCAATAATAAAATACCTTCAGATTCAGTATTTGCGCCCGGATGAAAATTAAATGAATTTACTTGGAATACCCGCCCTTTGAAATCAGAAGTTCTGAATTAATTGAAAAAGGCCTTGTTCCCTTTGCCCGACTGTGTGAAAGTTTTACAAGCAAATAAAGGATAGGGTATAGTTGGAAATCGCCTTTATTCACAATGTGTTTTCTACATCTTGATTTTTATGTGTTGGGAAATGTAAAGCGATGAGAAAAGGCTTTTTCCGTGGTATTTTAGGATTTCCTGTGGTCTCAAACTTGCTTCTATTCTTACTTAAATGTAGTCAACGAATAGCATGAATAAATGAGGGCTACGAACGTGAATGACTGGCTCCATACAGCACTTCAAGTAACATATCTCACTCGCATTACCCGCGTAGGAACATTTTCCGGTCTTGCATTAAACGTATTCAAGTCAAATGTATTATGGGGGTATTGCATCAAGCCCACTTCTTACAACTTTGAGCCCTCTGTTCCAGCACAAATAATTCTTTTACACTTGGAAGTCCATGGGGAATGAACGCGCAACTTCCTAGTGATATTCATGAGGCAAAATATCTTTCTCCGCATTTATGTAACCCACCATAATTTTCGTTAAATTGCAGAAACTACTACTTCCGTCTACTCCTTCATGGTATGCATTTTTCAATTTAAATTGCAACCTTATTCACCGTTTTGTCCTGGCGATAAATAACGAATAATTTTTGAGAAGCGTAACGCAATAAAAGGAAAAATTGCATAATTGAATCGGAACTAAGAAGAGTCAGCCAACATGCTCCATAGACACATTAGACACACATCTTTATGGCTTCTTCTCTTATTCGATTTTAAAAAGAGCTAAATAAATATTATAATTGTATATAAACGGTAGTGGGTCTGGGTAGTCTTCCTTGGACGTAATTCTATTAATTGTGTTATAAAGGAAAATTTCAATTAAAAATAATTACGTGTAACTCAGCTGGAGGCTACAAATGAAATGGAATTGTATCGCATGTTAAACGCTGGTCTAATAACTTCAGTATCCAAAAAGTGATAACATATTCTTGGTCCAATAAATTGGTTGAGAAAATAGGGTCCATAATACAATCAATCTTAACATGAAACACTTTTTTTTAAGTATAAGGGCTGCAAATACGAATTTAAATGTTTAAAATTCAAAATGATAATGGAACATGGATGCCTTTTGATCAGTGGTTACGCCGTTGTAATTTAGAGTCCAATTTTAAAACTGCCGAGTCCAATAACATAACTGATGTCTAGTTTTATAAACTTAACTCTCTATGGGCCCATGTAACTTTCAAGTCATATATTAATATAACTTTAATTTTTTAAAATAATTTAATTATTATCCACAAGAATAGAACGTGTACTTATTAAACAGTGATATTTTTGATAACAATTATTATTGTTATCTTTAATTTAAAAAATCGAAGCAAGTCATTTTGCAAGTTGCTGCACATACTAAAAGTCAACCATCATAATCTTGCACAACTATCATTATATATTCTTTTATCGATGTTTTTGAAACAAGAAAATACGTATTATATACGTAGTTATTATGTTTAATAATACAATGTATTTAATTATGTATTTTGTTTCTACTATGTGCTAAAGGTAGCTTTGTGACTCTCAAGTTGCAATGGGTTATAATTTTAAGGTCTGGTGTATATGTGTTAACGATTCCGTTTTCTTTACTTATTAGATTTATACATCAAAGATTTAAAATATGCCGCAAAATCATTTAAAAATAAAAATTAAATCCATTATTGATAGTAGATCTAGGGATATTAGTGTACTATTCCTATGCAAAATATGTTAGTGAGTCCAACCTATGCTCTATAGTTTAGTTTTTCCATTTTATTAAGTAAATACATAAATAAAGCCGATGGTTTGCCTAAATGCAAACAGGTAACATAAGCTTGTCTATACAAATAAACTGGATGTTTCAAATTTATCCCACAAATTACTAAAGACTGACCTTGCGCCTCATTTATAGTGATCGCAAATGCAACACGAACTGAAAATTGAAGACGTTTGCAATCAAAAGACAGATCAAATTTCCAGTCAAAATAGTTGCTTCAATAACATTGCCGATTAACTTTTTCACAATAAGCCTCTACCATTACAGAGTCGTGGTTGATTGATATTAAGAAGCATAATAATATTGAATCCTACTTTCATTTGAAAGTTGTGCGATGGCAATCCAGGTTAATTCAATGGATTCAAAAATTCTGTGGTATATTTTACACACATAATCTTCATTGGTAACGGTGTTGTTCGCTACCAAAATCTCTATTTCGGTCAATTAAACATGATTTTTGTATTTAGAAATATATTATTGATCAATTTTGTAAGACGACAAACATTTTCTGGCAACGTTATCAATCCAGTTTCATCTACTGGCCTTAAACCATTTCCAATATTCAACAATTGTTTGGAAAATTCACTTACAGCAACATCATTTTGCAGTTGAAGACAAACATTTGTAGAAAGTTTCAATGTTTTAACTGATATACATAAATCTAACGATTTTAAAAAGGCATTAATTTCATGAACAAGAGTAGGCCGAGGAATAACTGGCAATGTTTGTCTGAAGTCATCTGGTAACTAAGTTAAAGTTCTACCAAATAGCTTAGGATTTTCTGGAAGATCTTTCATAGTTCGTTTCAAAGCTTCGACGCATTTCTTATGAGCCATTGTATTATCCTACACGATAAAACTATATTGCTTCAAAATTTTTTACGTTTCAAAAAACTGATAATATTTCAAAATTCAAAAGTCCTCAAACGAATGTACATATTGCCCGAAATACGTGAATGATTCACCAATAATTACATTTTAATTTTTGAAATAAGGCATTGAGATCTTCTAACACAAGCAATTCTCATCGATTACACACAAAAGCATGATTCATTTTTATATATATAGATAAATAGTAAGCTTAAAACTATGTATAATATTTTGTTCTTCCTTATACCAAAAAAGACATAGCGAGATAGTACATGCATTGTAATATGTAAATCGTTCTTATTTTAAAACTACAATATGTGTTTGTTATTATTGTTGTTATTGATATTGCTGAATTCATTGTTTATCTGCTTTTATAGATTCATTTTTTTATGTTATATTAAAAAAATTGTTTTATATTCGAGAAAGAGTTAAACTAAATATAAAAAAATTTTCAAAATTATCAACCACAAAATTCTAGACAAAATCACTACTACTATTAAATGCAAATAATTTATATGACTTGTATACTGTGTAGAATATATACATATAGATACGTATTTAATAAAGAAGTTTATATTAGTAAAGATCGCTCTGTCTACTCCTTAAATATCTATTTTAATATAGATTTTTGGTAGGTGATTGAAATAAAATTTCTTTCCAAGAAAATTAATTTGGATAGGGTATTGAATTTTCTATTTTAAGAGATTGTACCTGCCAATCTAAAGAACGACGCAATAAGATAAATTATAACAACTCAAACGCAGCATAAGAACTTTCGTTTGAGGAATGCAGGAATTCGATATATTTAGCAGAAAATTTATACAAAAGTTTTACCTCGTCAGGCCACACCCTGTGAAAAGTCGATCTTAATGTCTACAAGAGACTAGTTCCACAATTGGATGGTTGGCAATGAACATTTCTGGCAAAATGCAGATATTTAATTAAACACCTCTAAAAAGAGCTAAAGGTTAAAAGGACGGAGATTTCATTTATAAGCGTCATTCATCATGTCTAAAAGGAATTACAAGGATCTGCCACACCAAAAATAGCCCTTAAATTGAAGGACGAGCGCGGCATTAATTTCCCTCCAAATTATGTGCGAGCCCTTATTAAATTTTAAAAACTTTTTCCTTAAAAGCATGCGAATTGTAAAGTCGCACAGCATCAAACAATAAAATCATAAAACTGATGTTGATGGTTAAAGGCAAATCCCCAAGCAATTAGAGGTAAATAATTTCACAGAAAATGCACTAAAAGCCGCTAAAACTCAATTAAAGCGTATGATCAAAGTTTCAAGAATTCGTTTGTTGTTTCTAAACAGAGAGATTATGAGGCGCTTTACTGTTCTGAATTATTTACAAATCCGTAAAGCTATAATTTGCGAAAATTTGAGCACATCGCTTATTGCCACGCTTAAGCTACTCTACCGCATCGTGGAAAATTGAAATACCTTTTCCTTTCCGCCCAGAGCCCCTAATTTGTTTCGGTAAGGAACTGTGAAGACTTTGGTAAGTGCCTGCTCAAGCATACGCTTAAAAATGGCATGCAAAGGGTTCGAGTGTTATTCAGAATATATTTTTTTTTTTATTTACAGGGAAATTCACTTTTCCATCAATAGCCGCACATAGTGCGAGTGTATTCAAGCGTCAAGTATATTTCACCCTTTTGATATAGGCCGCACCCACCCAGTTGAACGAAAGTGGAATTCAATTCAAATATAAGAGCGAGGGGCGCTTGTATCTTTCACATTCGGAAAATGGGGTTTAATATTTTGTATCTGCCACATAATTTTAATTCACAAGCTCTTTTACCAGTTTTATTGACTGATGAGAGCCAAAATAAATATTTGCAGATCAAACGGAAACCGATTTGTTATGTGGAGATGAAAAAGAGATGAGCTTTCTAACCACAAAGAATATAAAAGGGGAACTCTTCTTTTTGCTCCAGTAATGATGTGGGACGTGTTTCGGTCCCCCATGGGACCAATTTATAATTTAAGATGGGAGTGCGATTTTTGGTTGCTTTTTTATGTGTACAAAAAGAATCTGAAATCTTAAAAGTTAGACCCTAGACAGGAGAACAAATAAAATTAGTAACGACTGCACCAACGAATTTTTGTTTATAAGATAGGCACACTCACGGTCAGTTACGGATGTTGATGAATTTTTGAATTTAAAATTATCCAAATTAGCTCCAAATATGCTCAAGTTCACAAAATTTGAATTTAATAGTTAAGAAATGTTGACAACAGATTTGAAACATCCGATTTAAAAAAACCTGCTATGTACTTCCTAGGTTTGCTCGATGACCAGTTTTGTAGCACTGTAGAGTACGATGACTACTTGGAATTAATCAGAACTATCAAATTTTGCTTGTAGCCGCCATTCATAGTCATTAATCAATCATAAGATTTGATTCCATTAGGCAACTTTTTGTGAGGCTAAATTATAGATATGGTCTATGCCAATAATCCACAAATCATTCAGGAGTTAAACGATGAAATTATTCGTGTTATAACTGAAATAGAACATTTGTTGATAGACGTGTTTCAGAATGTCGATAAAAGTGTGGAAGTCTGCCAAGATGCCAGAGGCAGTCACTTAACCGATATTTTGTTTCATCAATAAATCCCAAGTCTCTACTTCACATTTATTTTTATAAAACTTAACTCTTCAATTTAAAATGCTCAAATTATAAAATTAAATCTCTTGAAAATGGAATAATTCAGACTAAAAAGTAATTTTAAAATCAATACATTTTTAATTACAAGGACGTACTCTTTAAGCTATGTATGTATGTATCGAACAGTATTTCACATTAAAATATTTTAAATCCAAGTACGTTTATGAGTTTATACACGTTAGTTTCGTTCATACAAAAGAAAGTTTTGTTCTATAAATCTAAAATTGTTTGACGTAATGAACTTGAACCTGCCACACTTCGTGGCTAGTAAATATTTAGCTATAGGAGTAAAAGATTGATGTTTTGTATTGGTCCGCTCAAAGAACCAATCTTAATCCTACTGCGAACCTAGAGAAGACAATATTCGGGATGAAACATTCTCTAATTTTAGTATTTTCGAGTATTTTTGAGCATATTCAGCATAATGGCACAATACAACTCCTCAAAATTGTCAAAACCTAATTCAATTTATTAGGTTTATTATAGCTGCTATAATCAAAAAATAGGGTCTTTTACTAAAACACTAATGCCAAATATTTGTCTTAAAAATAATTGTTATATTACTATTATTGTGCTATATATATATAAGCACTAAATTATCTATAAGGAAAATTTATAGGAATCTTCAGAATGATGCTTTGTTGTTATTCTCTTTTCATGAATATATTTTTCGAGTTTTATGAAATATTTTCATTAAATAATTGCTTAATTTAAAATAAAAATATTTGAAAAATTGTTTGCTTTATGTAAACAATTAAAATGAGTTTTTCTTTTATATTATAATAGGTTATTTAAACTCTATAAAAATATTTGTTATTTTAGGGGAAATTAATTTTATATGGGGTAGACTAATTTGTTTTAATAAACGTACGTTTCTACGTTTATGTAACGTAAAAATGAAAAATCTGGCTGTAATTAAAGTTTTATTTTATTAATTAGTTAGTTTTCCTTTTGTTTTAGTCTCAACCTCACTCCCTTTCTTTAAGCGAAAATTATAAGTACAGTGTTCCTCTGTCGAGTCATTTTGGTGGTAATTTCGTTCGTAATTTTAGATGTGATTTCGTTTTTACGCGACGTTCATTACGGCAATTAGAAGAACATTTTGAATCATTTGTGCTATTTTTCGCTAGCTTACATTTCGCTTACTTAGTAGCTTAGTAGCTGCTAAACACAATTAAATTTAGCTACATTTCGCCTCTGGGTTTTTAATCTCAAGGAGCGTAGAAGATTTTAAAACAATTTACGTAAATTGACAAATGGAGCTCCTTCTTTTACTATTTCCTCCAGCAACAGCGGAAATAAAAGAATTAAGGTTGTAGCATCCGTTAGATGGTGAAAGGGAGGGAAGGGTTTGTGGATGAGTTCTACCATCCGAAATAATGCTCTTACGATTTGCTTTATTTTTTCTATATTTTTCATCTATGCACCGTGCGCACTTGGAACTTAATGTTAGAATTTATAAAATGCATTCATAAGACCGTAAAAGTATTACCTCGAATAGTATGGTACTTGAATTACACGAAAGTCGCGAATAAGTTCGGATTAAATTTGCGATAGATTTCGAACAATTTGGAACACAGCATCACATAACATGGTGTTAATAATGCGGATCCGATTAACCGTGCTAATCGAGGCATGACTGTACTTCCTTTTGTACGCAATTTTCCTAAGAACTTATGAGTGAAATAGATAGAAGGGTCTGATAACTTTGTATCGTAATCATTTTAAGCAAAATATATAATAATAAATATCCACACTTTTATATGTATTAACGTGTGACTGTTTGGTGCGGATTATGGTCCGGCGGGGTCATTGGACCTTACTTTTTCGAAAATGAGGTTGGATCAACAGTTACGGTGAATTTGCTCTATCGAGAGATGATTAATGATTTTTTATGGCCGGAGTTGGATGGTATTGATCTGGACAACGTTTACTTTCAACAAGACGGCGCTACGTGCCACACAAGCAACGAAACCATTGATTTTTTACGGGAAAAGTTTCCGGACCGTGTTATCTCTCGAAGAGGTGATCACAATTGGCCACCGAGATCTTGTGATTTAACACCTTGCGACTTCTTCCTTTGGGGCCACGTGAAAGATAAGGTCTACGTCAACAGCCCAGCGTCGATTCAAGACCTCAAAGATGGAATTCCTGAGGCTATCGAGGACATAGGGCAGCCACTTTGCGATTTGGTTATGGAAAATTTCATGAAAAGGATATGGTCCTGTAAGCGTGGTCGTGGTGGCCATTTGGCTGATGTTGTTTTTCATTATTAACGGCATACCTTCCTCTTTATTATGAAATAAACATGCGATCATTTATCTCAAAAAATGGCATTTTTCTTTGAATATCAAAATAACACCTCTTATTGGAAAACCCTATATCATTTTCTAATACGTGCCTATTCATGTCCTTCTGAAATTCTCATGACTTCGTTTGATTTAGAAAGTTGAAACTATATAAATGCTTATTAAAGGGCATGGAACAAGATAAATACCACAGGTGTACATATTGTAAAGATTATATGCATGTTATTTATACAATAAGAATCTTATCTTTAGATCTAGAGTCTAAGTTCATTTTTCTATATTATTTTAAACGCAACCTAGCAGATTTACTTGTAATATTTAAGTTTGGAAATTGGAAGCAAATGAAATTTAAGAAAAAAAAAAAAACCAACAAAAAGTGTATGTACTACATATGAAAAATCATTTGAACCATAGCATTTTTGTGTAGAAAAAGGGTATGTATAATCGAATCGATCTCAAAAACTAATGAACCGATTCGTTTAAAGTTTTAGTACCTAAAAAACGCTACATATGTAAGTCACCAATAACTTAAAAGAACTAATTATTAATTTGAAAAAAATTTTAGAGCTGCATACATTTATGTATGCTTACATTACTCTGAATTACGCTGTATTGCTATATTGTCAATTAAATACCTATGATGTTTGGTTGATCACCTCATATTTTTGCCACATTCTAAAGATTTTTTCTGAACGCCAAAATGCTTCAATATAATTTTCTGATATTGACTCAATTTATAAATATGCATATGTTTTATTGAAATTATATTTTAAAAAGCTAGTAAGTTTAATATTTATTAGTTTGTAAATTTATTTCATCTCAGAAAAGAACTAAATGCACTTAATCAGAAAGTTGTTTCTTTGTATTTGCTTACTATTCCAAATGTAGGATGATGAACCAAGTTACTATATCAATAGTGCATTTTAACATTAAAAAATCCACTCTTTTTCGTTCTACTTTTTTTAAGATACGTTCGACTTATCTAAAATAATAAGTTTTACTTAAATCATTAAAAATATAATCATTCATTTGTATATGTTTTTTTGAAATTGCATTCTTAAAAACGATTCTGATAAATTTTTCAGATTAGGGCTAGTTCATAATCTTTAGAAAAATTCGAAATTCCATGATAATTGGAGTTTTTGGTATGATTGATTTAAATTCCCTGTCAAAAGATATAAATTATAAATGGCGTACAATAAAATTTTAACTGTCTCGAATATTTCATAGTCAAAAATTGTAATATCAAATCAAAGCTTAATTGATGACAGCGATGGAGCAGAATCTCATAAATTTTTTATTTTACGTTCCGGAGTTTAACTCGGTTATATAGGTTCTAATACAATAACTAAAATTGTATAGTTATTCTACTAATAAAAGAAGAAAATGGCTATACGTACTACCGAAAAGGTTTTGAGATTTTGTAAACCCATCCAACAATACATTTTAAATTTATATTGTTTCCTTACCAGAGGTAGATTTACTCACTAGTCCTCAATAAATGGAAAGAATCGTTTCTTTGATAAAATTTTCAAGACGTGTAGTCACAGTTCAATTTGGATACCCTTTGTAAGAAGTACCTTTACCTTCCTTAACAGAATCTTTTACTTTACGGTTGTGTATAACGTTCATTGGGTTTTCAAACCTTTTTATTGAGCTAATGTGCCTGCAGGAATTAACAAGATTCGATTTATAGACCCTCCTGAAAATTAGTTACTGAGAAAATCCATATTGAGTGGCAAACATTTTCACCCGTCATGGTCACGTTCGTAAAGAAACTTTTTTCAGACTGATAGCTTTGTCCTTAACTACCTCAACCGCGGTGGAGTAACTACATTTAAGGTTCACATCTAAAAGCTAAAAACGATGAGAAAATAAAACCACATGTGAAAGCAGTTGTAGGTTCTAGAATTGCTATATGGTTACTAAAAAAAAAAGGACGTGATATGAATACGAAGCTGCGCAGCAGGCAGAAAATAGCGCCTCTGTTAAAAACCCAAGGAGTTTGATTTCTTGAAAAAAAAATGATGCTCTTTTTAAAAATACCCCCGTTGAGTATAAATATGAGGAAGGGCAGGCGTTTATTGTCTGCATTTCCATTTTCCTTTTACGTGACTGGCGCACTTTATTTCAGTAAGTTTTTTTCGGTTTTTTTTTTTTTTTTATTTTATTTTATTATATTTTTGGTCGAAGATTTATAATACCTGCGTATTTCTGTGGTTTCCAATTGGATCAAGTGGTCCCCGGGTTTTATTATATTTTAATAAAAACGAAACGTGAATACCCCTGTAGAGGGTACTTAAAGGACTTCATGAACTGGGAGATACCCAGGAGTTAATTTACCGAAGAGTGAATTAAATCGAGCTCAAAATGATCTTCATCGCATGGAAACAGTGAACCCGTTTTTCTCCCAATGTCTCCATAGTACCGTGAAAGTTTTTAATTTTTATAAATCTCATAATCGTTGAGAAGAGCATAGAAATTCAAAGGGGAAAAAGGCTATTTAGTAGGTTTTTGCTGTAGGCTATTCCACTTATTTCGAAATTACAGGAGCGAGTGGAGCAGTTTCTGTTTGAGTTATATGATGTAAAATACAAAAGAAGTCCCTCGGCTCATTTGGGAGGAAGGGAATCTTTTTTGGAAGCAAACGAAATTATCTAGAATATCTGACAGACCTCGGGATGAAAAGAATTTGATTAACATAAATAAATATTATTAAAACAAGTATTCGCACAGCCGGGCCTACTGATGTACAAAAGATATTGCTACTTACCCAGCTTCCACCAGCACCCTTTTACATTTATGAAGGCATTTACAATAAAAGTCAACGCCAAGCCCATTACCCTTGTTCTATTCTTTTTGGAAGGATGCCAGCCCAAACAGCCTCTCTCACAGGCAATTGTACACATATAAGATAAAATGCAAAAACTGGAGCAGCCAAGTGAGTGAACAATTGGTTTTCCCGCCCATTAAAATTTTCTTTTATTCAAGATATATTCCAGCATACATGCACGGGGCACTGTCGACGACGACATCTCACAAGACTTATTTTTTTTTAAAACAAATTCCATCAAGCGGCCCTCTTTTAGCTTTTAACCAGGACTCTGTTCCGTGGAAAGCCCATTTATAATAAGCTTATATTTTTCCCACTTCTCCCGAGGGTTGGCTTTTTCAAGTCACATGATATCCGCCCACCATCAGCCCTATCTCCTGAGGTAAGCAGCTCGAGTTAATGGGTTCTAACTAATTTAAAAGTTTTCGCTTTGTCTGGAGGCCTGCGACCAAATTGAAGCCAAGATGAATCAGTCCCTGTTCAAACTTAACGACAACGAATGGTGGCTCGTTAGCGGCAATAAACGTTTATGACGAAATTCAGAGAATGCGAAATAAATCTTAAATTAATCCTAATTTTTTTTTTCGGACAAAATTCGCTGCAAGGCAAAATCCGTCCTCATCTTCGCAGCTTCTTAGCGATCTTTCTCAAACTTTCTTTTGGTTATATTTCAAACTTTGTCAGAAGTGCGTATGGCAATGTCCTGAATATCTTATTCTGTCCTTTAATTTGAATAACTGAACAGAAATATTCATAATAACAAAAAACAAAACAGGAACCCGCGAAAGTGATCCTTGTGCTCGTACCTAATTTGTGTAAGGTTGGCTATAAGTAGATGAAATGAGGTAGAAATTTTCTTTGAACAGCGCCCCATCAAACGGAGTTTTATTCCTTAATTTTATTTTAATTAGATAAAAACTGGAGGCTGCAACGTAATGAACGACCGAAATTGGACTCTAGTCAGGTGAAGACAATTCTACAGTTCTCGATGACGAGCTATTGAGTGGAGGGGGAGCTTAACAAGGTTGAAATTTGAAATTAAGTATATTCCCTATATATAATATAAATATAAAATTAATATAACCAGTTGGAAAAAGGTTTGAAGCCTTTTTTCAAAATTAAATGACGAATTTTCAAAGCACATTCTTTTTAAAATTATTGTGAAGAACCTTTTTCTATAGTTTCGCGGAATTAATAATTTTATACCTTAAAAATTAAAGATATGAATATTTAAGGATTAAATATTTTGAATTTTCTGTGTTCCTCCTTTGCTACATATTTAGTATTAATTATATTAATCTAAGGATTAGACAATGTGTTATTTGTGTCCTTTAAAACCCTCAAAATGTTCTAAATGCAAAGAAAATTACATTTTTAGATATTATGCGAAGTTTTTAAATTAATTTAAAATTTTCGTTTATCATCTAGTGTGGTATCGTTTGTGAAACGTAAATAAACGTTCTTTTAATTCTTCGTATTTGTATGTACTCGTACATTAATTCGAAATTCAGAGGTATAATAGAAAATAGTCTTAAACTAGACTAACAATTATTAATTATTAAGTAAAAAAAAACAGAATTTAGAAATATAACTAATAAGATTATATTATGTAGGCCTGTATACATTTTTGAACAACATTCAAGAAAGGCTTATTGAAATTGTTTCTAATTACCAACATTTTCTTCTTAATTCAAAACTACCTATTTGCAAAAGGATAATTTAATTTTATAGGCTTCTACAATTAAATCGAAGCAAAATATCGAATTTTGGTTTTTTTTTTAAATATTCCCTAAGTGAAAATAATTACTCAGGCAAGAATATCTAAGAACATAAAATCTTATGTATGGGTCAACCAAATCCTAATGCCGGCTTATCCAAATATTTAAGCGCGTTTTTCTCAAAACTAGGTTTTATATACTGAAATGTTTTTATTAAGCCTAAGTTTAATAATTCTGCAAAAAATATTTTTATACGAGTATATGCCTGAAATTTTTGCATTCTAAGCCTAGTTCAGCATTGGCCTGTCTCAAGTCCGATTATGTTTTAAGCTTAACTTTTTATATATGCGATAGTTTCAAACAGGTCAACAACGCCTAGTTCTACAAGTCGTACTAAGATGGACTTAAAATAATCTTACTTAATAAACTAAGCTTATGTAGACAAGATTAGCTCAATCAGTACGTATATTATGTATATATATTATAGCATTTAAAAAAGAGAATATCTTATCTTTTGATACGGCAGTCAGTGTTAGCGTGCACATAATCCCCATAATCTGCACATCGTTGCTGATTATCAGAAGTCCTATCTTTCTAGGCTTTTTCCTGTTTATGAGCGTATATACGATCAAATAAAATACAGCGTTAAAAAAAAGTTACATTTTTTCAATTTTATTGTCTTTATTATCTTTCTAGTTCAGTTTGATTGTAGAACACCGATGACATAAAAGAGCATCGTAAAAGTGGCAAAATGCTGCAGAAACTATTTCGAAGCTGCATAGAATGGAGCAGAGGACCAAATTTATTGCCAGTGTTCGTACGATGCTCGTTCTAGCAAGTTTGCAGTCCTATAATTTTTGTATGAATTCATAATTCCCTTTCGTGTTCCCAGGTACTATCTGATTATGCAGGAGCACCTCTCCTGTGTTCTGAATATGTTTTTTCGCAAACGCCAGAAACAATATTGCTACTAATTTTTTTAGCGCTTCCCAAAAAGGAAATCAGATAACCGAACATTTTCGACTCAATGGAGCCAGCCTATCCGAGAGTATCTTCTTCGGCCTTGTATTTAAATTAGTAACGCAAAATGGAAAAGGTATGTTAAAATTGCTTTCACGAGCATTTCAACAATTTCGAGCCGAAGCTGTGAGAGATTGGGATTTGTTCTTGGTGTGTCTGCCCATTTGAAATTCCATTTCGTATAAAAAAAATCCTTTAAGATTTTTCTTTAAAAAATGATTTCGTATGGCAAAAGTGAAATGACGATGCTGAAATGAAAAAAAAGGAAACGCTACAATTTTTTACGGTAAGGATGAAAATATTTTATTTTTTCTTTCCAACGTGTCACCGGGGCACAGATGAAAGCCAATTCGTAAAACAGAAAAAAATAAAACAGCATGAAATATTTTATTCATAGTTCTTGAGCGATGATGACAGCTGACGCTTCAGATCGGAAATTGTGGAGTTACTCTTTTGTGGGGGAGGGATATCTGTTTTTGACAATTTTGAAATCATAAATCTTTAAGTGATGCGAGAAATGACTTCGGTGAAGCACTCCTGTGGCCCCACTCGAAGTGGTCAATTAAACTGCGATGACGGGCATATTTTGTTTTATAACGATTAATTTTTGGGGCTTCAAATTTCAGAGCAAGAATGAAATATTTTCGTTCTGTCTGTGAGGGTGAGGTAGGTGAAGGAATTTTGAAAAATTCCTCACACGATTTCATATAAAATTTCGATTATGTAAATGGAAAGGGCCCCCTGCAATGTGATAAGATGCTTTTATCGTTCACACCTGGCAGTAATAACAAACATTTTTCATAACATTTTAGTAGCGAATTATTCTGTGAGTGAGTAATATTTATTTTTTGTTGTGCAATCAATTTTTTGATAACCCATTCACATAGTACGCCCAACTCGCAAAACGCAAAACGTTTACTGGAGTACGCTCCAATTTTGCTCTGTGTAAGGGTTCAATTGCTTTCATAAAACATTTTTTCCACCTATATTTTCCAGGCAATCTATTTCATTTATATAGGATTTTATACAAGAGAAATTCTATTCTATAAAGTTTAAATATTTTTAATTGTTTTTCGATTTATGTTAGCTGGCATTATTTTAAAACCTTTTTTGATGGCTGCTTTCCCTCTTTATAATTCCCTAGTTATATACATAGGTTTTGTATACTGCAGTAAAAAGTATCTAGGTAATAATACATCGCAACGCATATAGTATTGCTGTATTTAATTTCACCCATTCGGAACATATAGATTCTCAAAAAAATTCCATAATTCTGTTGTTTAATTTAAGACAAATTAATACCTCGCAAAGATGCATAAAATGGATATAAAGCCATATCCTTTTGGTATTAAATTATATAATGATTGAATAAATCTTAAAATGCACCGTTTGGTGTACAAAATAGGAGTTATTAATTTTTGCATATTACGTGCAATTTTGGTTGAATATCACTGCATTTTATACCCGAATTATGTTAACTATAAGTTCTCTAACTGTTCATAATAGAATACGTTTTGAGATAACTCATAAAATGATAAAAAGAGCTGGATAAAATGGAAATAGGCAACTATGTTAATATTTGCAAGACTTTAACCAAGAATCACCAAAGTGAATTGTGCATAGCTATTTTTACTATCCATGAGAATTTTAAAAGAGTTTTAAGGGAATAAATCTCATAAGATATACAGTGACTCAACTTTTGATCAATACCTAAAAATACAAAATAAAATAATTTAAAAAAAAATCGTGAGAAATTGTTCCTTTCTTTGAATATCAAAGTTTCAAATATGATTCCGTGGAAAAAATATCTCGTTTTCTACTATTGAAAAACTCTTGAAAATACGAAAATACGAAATTTCGCCAAATGCTGTAAGAACCAACGAAGATTGGGGAAAAGTAATTTGGTCCGATGAGACCAAAATTAACCTAATTGGCCCTGATGGTCGGCAATGGAGGTGGAAGTTGGCCAATGAACCTCTTTAAGATCGTTACATTAAGCAGGCAGGTAAGATATGAAGGAGGCAACATTAGGTTTAGGGATGTATGATGGGTTGGGCGATGCTAATGAATGACTGCTGTTGACTATGACAGCAATCCCAAAAGTATTGTACTTTCCTCGGCAGTTAACAACAGTAGCGAAAGGATGTGCTTGATGTCTTTTTTAAACAAGATTACGATACGAAACACGCAACTCGATTAACCATAGAGTGTTAGTAAATCAGGGATTTTATATTTTAGATTGGCTACGCAGTTTCTTGATCTCAACCTCAATCGGATATTTAGGGGTTGAGGTGAAGAGGCCTATTGCTTTAACACCAGAAGTAATTGGGTCCTTAAACGATCTTTGACACCGTGCACAGGACTCCTAAAATAAATAATAATATTAAAATTAATAAATTCAATGCCTTGCTAAAGTCAGGGCGTTATAAAAGAGAAAAAAGGCCAAAAAAATGGTAATTGGATGGAACAAATTTATCAAATTCCTTTTATTGTCTTTTCAAAAAAAAAAATCACGGTTTCAAAATGAATTTTTCAAAAAAAACTTGTTTTTGTTTATAAAGAATGTACTTTTATGTGTAATTATTCATTCATCCCTCTTATATTTTCTTACTTAGTTCGGATTGATATAAAGCTAAAGTCAGGGTGTTGGTGGTGTGAATTTTTCTTTTCCTTTTTCTTAAGGGACTAAGGGAAAATTTCGTGCATAAGATTTTTCTTATACAATAAACTGTCAAAAAATAAAATTATGATATAGGATCAAAAAAGATTTAGGGTAAGAAACTTATATAATAAATTCATAGTACAAAAAGGAGTAGTCAGTAAGCCTGAAAATTTTGTTATTACGTCACTCCACTGGCACTTAAAAACAAAATGTGTTCAATATTAAAACCCCATTTATGAATAAAGGATAGAAAAGTAATTTGGAAATTTTTAAAGATTCTGGTTGATAATTTTGATATTTATTACGAATTCGTCCACAATTTTGTCAATTTACTTCCATATCTCTTATTTCAAACAGAATATTCCTTGAGAAAACAACATCTTACATGTTACTCTCTGAGGGGATGGGGGGTAGACGATATCCTTATTTTGTCTTACATAGGGGAAATATGGGTCTAAATCAATACACCAAATCAATCAAAATTGTTTGTGAAAAATTGAGATAACTTTGAAATCACAACCCTATGTTTACTTTTTTTATTAGCGATAGAATTATTAATTCATTATTTCTATAGCATGTTTTAAATTATGAATTACCAAACAAAAGTTCTAAATTAGCTCTAAAGCTATTGAAAAATAAAAGTTATTAGAGAAGCCTATAACATTTTTTCTATATGTCAATACAATATACACTTAATAAGGTTTAAAACACCAACTGGGTTATTTTAATTTATAAGTTTCAGTTTTATAATTTTAAGTATAAAAGGAGTTAAAACAATACACCAATACATTGGGTATTAAAAAGACAGCTAATATTGTTGTACTTCACGTACTTTCAGTTAATTCGGATTTACTTCATATGACAAGATGCCTCGTGTAATATGTTCTAAAAAAAATTAATAAGCACTTTGTCTAAATTGTTTTTACCATCTATCTTTAGAAAAGTAAAATTCTTAAAACTGAACAAAATGAATTATATGTCTGAAAATAACCGTCGTCTTTTTTTAAAAAGAAAGAACCACTATCCACATTTTCGAAGATTTACCTTCCATTCAAGTTCAAGGTACTTTACCTTATGTCTTACCAGGTGCGTAAGGTGGAAAAAATGTCGGAAAGGATTTTCTGGATTTCACTTAACTTACGCCATAAATGCTTTAATACCTTAAAAGGTAGGTACATCAATTTAAGGGGTCGAAAACGAATGAATGCAATAAATTTACTTTAGTGTCAAATAAGGTTGAAAGAAACATAAATAATAGTCGTCAAAATTTAGAGCCATATATTACAGATCGATATCGCTAATTTTGAATTGAAAATACAATAGAGGGCAAAGGTTGTATTATTTTTTCATATACTGCCATTCACAAATTTCGATTCGATAGCAGTGAAGAAATCTCGGGATTTATTATTCGGTAGGAATTTAGTTTTATTAATTCCATTCACCACTTATTCAATTTTAAATTGGATTGAACAAATAAAATGTAAATAGCCGAAATAAATTCAAATAGTTGAAAAACTGAAATATTTAACGTACGTAGTCGACTTTATGATGTTGAAATATATCAAAACTTTCATCGTGATTAAATAAATTGATAAATCGTTTTGAACGAACGACATGTTTATGGTAAAATTGTAACACTTTATAACCGCTAATTAAAATTATTCATCTGTATTTTCCTTAGTTTTAATTTAGAATTTTGCATATATATTTTAAATTAAATATAAATACTTTATAGAAATAAAGAAAAGATCGATTTTGTGGAAATATATATATATAGTATAAAAATCTTAAAATTATAACAGATGAGTATCTCTTTTCAATGCGTGTTACCCTTTACCAAAAATTATATTATATGCTATACATATATGTAGTACAAGTAAAACCAAGATCATCATGAGATAACAAAAAATGTTTCTGTAACAAATTATTTTCGTAAAAATATCATTTATTCTGAAAAAAGATTTCTCAAAAGCTTTTTTGTGTTTCTTATTTTATTTCATAGAATGGGTTTTGATCTACAAAGTCGTATAAAAACAGCATAATCCTTAATATTAAGCGCTGCTAGACTTATTTTCCGTTGATATTAAAATTTGAATTATTAAGTATTTTATTTTCAAAATGAAGAACAACTTTTATCAACCTAAGCGAAATTTACCTTTATTACCTAACAACCCACCATAGAAATTGAAATCTCACAATATTTTGTATGCAATAGTTTCAACCTGTAGAAGAAAAGATGTGTCGCAATGTACTTGTATTATAGATGGACATTGAAAATGGTACCTTTCTTTTGAATAAAACTGAATGGGTTCTATTTTATAGATCTTGCCTCCTTATTTCCATCAATCAAAGGGATTTTAACAAATTACGCACAATACATTTATTCTCTTTTCTTTTAGTTTCGTTATAAGATTTTTAATGAAGTTTTCTCTATCTTTGCCTATGCTAATTTCGGGAATGGCTATTGCGCACACATGCTAGAGAAATACAGATAAGATCACGGATAGCTCATTTAATAGCTCTAAAATATTCAATAAAAAGCGATTTCGAGAAAAGTCGATACAGGTAAGCAGATAAATTGACTTTGGAGTCTCATTACGGATTTTGATGAAACATTGTACAAACATTCTTTTAGCATCAAACGTGACGGACTTGGAAAAACAAATTGTTGGTCACTTGTATTTCTTTTTGATAAAGATCGTGTCGCTTTTCGAAATATCAAAGTTAAACATATATACATACCTTAGAAAATACAAGCTGCTTACATATATTATTTACATATTCGTCACTTTTCATCCAAAATGAACATTATTCGTAAAAGATTTCATCCAGGTAGAAGTCACTAAAGGCTAAATCTGGAGAAATAGGGCGAAGCCTGCTCTTGGATAAAGATTGACCCCCAAAACAAATATCATCTAATAAAAGATGTGATACTCGTGACGTTTTTCCTTATCTTTTTTTGACCTTGGTCCAACGGCTTTGCAGATTTTGCTAAAAATAGATAGTAATAAAGGGCTTACGTATAAAAGAAAGACAAAAATTTAGAGAGAGAGACGGAACGAAAATTGAAATCACGTTTCACCATTCAGAGCAGCGCACATGTTGGAATACTTTGTCCCGCCTTTAAAAATTCACAGTGAAAAAATGTAAACAGGCCGCAACTGTATATGTACTCTAGGTGTGCTACCTTCTTGTCCCCATCTCTGATTCTGAATTTCCCTATGCTGCGACATTGCACCGGAACGGCACTACAGGCAATACAGAGGCACACAGCGCAATAGAGACTTTGTCCCGCCTTTAAAAATACGTGATAAACGCTGCACATTATTGTGTACACTCTAAGTGCTGTAGATGAGAGTATTTGGTTGCCTATTCTTATTGGAATTTAGATAAGGCATAGGAAGCAGTAGTTCTTTGCTCTTTTATTGAATGGTAAAATTTTCCTCAGGCTGTTTTAGAAATTGCTTATGAGTAGAGATTTGGGCTTATATAGAGAGTGTCAATTCTTATGATGATCTTTGCCCCTGAAACGTTAAATTGTCTCTTCTTTTATTCCGTGGTTAGCATTCTTCGGTCACAACGGGCGGAGAACTTTTTCATATGCATTGTTAAGGATATGTTGAATGTTACCATATGAGATCCCCGTGATCTTAGTTATATGTCTAATGGTCACTCTTCGACCTACCAATGCAATATCTTCAATTTTGTTGACGCTATTCTCGGTGAAAGACGTCTATAGGCGGCCTTCGAGATATTCATCTTTCGTGAATGCTCTGCCTAACTTAAAGTCGTTACCCCAGTGTGCAGAGTGTGAAGAGTCACACAAAGTCTGCACTAAGTCACCTTGTATATCTTTAGTAGATGTTTGTTTTCAAACAGAGGTATTATCCATTTACGTGCTATATAAGAGTATTTACAGCTTTATATATTTTCTAAACAAAATCAAAAGCTATTAATAATAATGGAATATGCATTTACATTTCTTTGGCATAAAAATCATACATGTGTTTTTATAGCATTAAATGATCCCGCTAAAAATGCTATAAATATTAACAATCTAACAAAGGAATGAATCGGAAAATTGGCGTGAAACCCGTTCAAGCCTATATCGATCGAAAATACCCCAGCTATTTATGTGATATTGCTTCAGTTTTTTTTCTTAGATCCGGTAGTAGAATTTCGGACTATGAGTTTAATTAAGAGAAATAATGACCTCGCTCATATCTCTAACCATAAATCTTTTCTTGAGCAAACATTAAGCTTCATCAAGTTCATTAATCTCCAATCTTTGGGCCATGATTTCTTTTCCTGCAAATCTTTATAATAAAAGCGCTACAAAACCTCTAATTACTTGCAATCCTTTAGGTTTCTATCCTTTTTCAGTAAAAGAACCCATTAGGAACTTAATGACCGGCTTTGTTTCGTCGATGGCCTTACAAAAGGAATACCCGCGCATAAAATTTTTACTAATATTATGGAAGGAAGTGTAAAATTGAGAGACCATTCAAAATGTGTTTTTATTAAATCAGTGCCGGGACCTGGATTACGAAAGTTTTCAGTCGGGTCTGTTTGCGAATCCCATAAAAATAATTCGTTGAAGGGTTTCGAGGATAAATAAAGAATAGTCTCAGCGTAAACACAATTGTTTAATCCCTCTCTACTGGGGGGTATCAAGTGGAAAAATCCCTGGGATGTATTTATTTTCGAATAAACATTGCACAATCATTAAAAAGTACTTACTTTTCATTCATGTTAAAGAGGCGCTTATTTGCCGCTGATGTGCCGGACCTATCCCAGCAACTCTTCGTTCTTCCTGGATTTAGCCACATTTTCATTTTCCGAACGAATCCACATATCGAAGAACTTTGAATCTATATCCTGACGTAATTAAAAACGCACTCGGTACGTGCACCACGACCACAAAAATGAACGCGGTTATCCATTAGAATTAATCCTGAGGCAATATGTGTGCCATAATAATACAAATGAGCACTTCGTCGATCTCGGAATGCTAATTAGTCACATGTGTGCATATTCACTTATATGTGCGTACTACGTAAATTTCACAAGACGGTACGGTATCTTAAAGGTACAAAAAGTAAAATAACAAAAAAAATAAATAAATAAAATAATAAAAACTGTCCTCCACTATTAATTACGAGCCACAATACATTATTCATCCGAGCCTAGTAGACATAACTTTTTGCAATTTTCACTATGTCACCAGGGAACCGCGACAAAAACTATTCAGCCGACCGGAACCCTTCAGAACTATGCCGCGACTATTCACTGTAGATACAGAAAAATATACAAGAGTAGGGATGTACCTGTGTAGTTCAGGTAAAAAAAAAAAAGAATTCTGGGATTTAACTCTGGACTTTAAAAAAAACGCACTTTATGAAATACCTTCGAACGTACTCTACACGTTAAAAAACCACGCATTCGAATATACCGCGAATTTTTCGAAACGTTGGACTAAAGACGACAATCCAAACCTTGGCGAGGGCTCACGGTGAACTGCAGGTGCCCGCAAAATATTCTCCCTTTCTAATCAAATGGAGCGTCAGGTCGAGAATCAGAACACCGAAGCGGATCCAGCAGAAATCCATGCAGGATACACAGGATTTTTTGGAATGACCCATGCGCACAAGATACAGTCCGAAATTCATTTTGAATCATTGGAAAACGAGGAAGCCTGGAAGGGGATTCCCTTTTTTTTCACACCAAAGAAGAAAAGTGAGAAATTTTCATATCGCGCTTTATATGCCCTTGATAAATTTTTAATATTTCACTTAACCCAAAATAAAGGGCGAACGCTATAGAGGGCGATTTACTGTAATAAACAGTTTATAAATCGTTGGTGCTCTTATTGCTTTTATTTTTCGTTTTGGCGTTTTTTCCCAAACCCCTTAATGCTGTTGCTAACGCTTTAATGTGGAGCTCCAGTGCTCCGGAGGAAAATTGCTTTCAAAAAATTTTCTCGTTTACAATACTCAAATTTCCTTTTCCTATTAAGAAATCATCGATAAATGAACAATTTCAGACATCGAGCCTACCACCCACCTTCACCCACCAGACTGAGTCGCGTTTTTATGCTTGTGCACACGTATCTTGGAATTTGAAAATGCATTCTCGTCAGATCGGTGGGTCAATGTTGCACTTGTTGATTCATCGAAACTCGGTGCCTGTGCCTCATCCTTGTGGACTTTTCATGATGCCACAAATAAACAGGTCAACGATGCTTCGATGTACTTCTATGCTTCTTTAAATTTGAAAGCATCTTTACCGAATCGATATTTCTGAAACGGTTGGTAAAAATGATTTAACGATTTCAGTATTTTGTGTCTTCTCAAGGCCTTTTATCATAATTATTATTTACTAATTCCCTCTTCTCTATTGCAGAAAGGTTTCATATTAATTAAAATAAACTGCATAGTTTTCAGCCAAGGTCACGGGGTCGTAAGTCCCTAAGAATTAAAGACAGGACAGACACTAGACATTATGAGGAAATTTGTAACTTAGTTAGTCAGATGAAAACTGGCTGATTTCAAATCACATAAATAATAAACATTTTCGATTAGTTCTGAAACATCTTGTATATTTATTTTTGTTGGTTGCAAAAACTAAACGATGAAATATTGTGAAATTTAATATATGTTTATTTTAATTATTTATGCTGCTATTAGAAAGATTTCTTCTAAAACTCAATTTGATTCATTTTTATTAAAAGCTGTATTTATTCTCGAATACATAGTATGAATTTTCTCTCTACTATTAGGCCATTAAGTATGAAATGTCTGATTTTGGATCAAAAGTTTAGCTTATTACGTCTCAAATAAGGAACAATGCAACTAATCAAAATATGCACCTAAACTGTCCATACAGTTATTCCATCTTAATGGTAGCTTACTTATGTTTGAAGCGAAAAAGCTTGGAGGGCGAGGGGTGATGAATTGAATTTAGTTTCCTTGTAAGGCCTGGAAGAAATGGTAGTCAGTGAGTGCAATGGTGGTCTGGTGAATATGATGGGTGACAGAGAGTTTTCAAATCCAGCTTCTATAAGCTTCTTTAAGCAACTTTCTTTGCACGATATGTGGTCGAGCGTTATCTTGCAAGAGGATTGGCCGGTATCTATTGATCAATTTCGGTTGTTTAATCGCAAGCTTCTTTATCATCTCGTTAAACTGATCAAACTGATCAACTGATCACAGTAGACATCCGCTATTATGAACTAACCAAGTTTCATAAAGTTTTAGTAAGCAATGCCAGCGGTGGATCCCCAAACAGACACCATTAGGTACATTTTTGGTAAATATTTGGTTTCGGAACTTCTATTTATCACATATGGTGTAAAAATGGTTTGCCCTTATAACATAACAGTAAAGAAAGGCAAGCTTTGAAGCGATTTCTTCTCTGATGCTCGTTTAAATCGTGCGAAGCCCATCGATCCAGCTTCTTTGTTTTGCCGATTTGTTTTAAGTGGTCTAATATTATTGGAATAGCAACCAAGCCTTACTGCTAATTCATGAGTAATTTGAGATTCAAAAGGCAATCACGAACTAAACTGTGTGTTTGAAAAGGTGATGATGCACCTTCATACACACAAAAAGAGATATCGACTCTCCAACTCAGTTTTTAAGGATAGGCGATTTCATACTTAAAGAACTGATGCTTCTATGTGATTTTTCCTTAATATAAGCTCAGTAACTCAGTTGCACCCGGTACAGGAGGATTTTGAAATTCAAACTTTCAATTGTAGTTTTGAAATAAACGACTTTGAAAACCTCTATGATAAGGGAGTGCAAATAAATGAATTTAATATGATTTAATTTCTTAAAAATTCATGATTTTACAATGGTTGTTACACTATAAGACTACAATTAAATATTCAGTATAGCTATACTTACTTAATAGTACATTTTTATATTAACAAGTAATTGAGTAATTATTAATTACTTTATATTATTATATCTATTTTAAGTAATTGAAAATTCCAATAGTGGTAATCCTATTTATTCTTTCAAATCCAGCTATATTCTATAAATACATAGAATGAAAAATAAGCATTTGATAGAAAATTTCCATTAAATAGACAAATCACTTTAATTGGGTTTTAAAACTTTAGTTGATTTAATATGAAATTCCATTTCATAAAAATACACGTTGAGCTTCTCTGAAATAACGAAAGATGGATCATATCATTTCACCGAGCGCATATTAATAGATGAATTATCTCAACTGGTTCCTGTGCAAAGGTCATACATAATTTAACAATCGTTTCGTTTTCATTTAAGTGGTATTTTTAAAAGGAAATGAAGCAAATCTCAACCAACCGTACAGATCTCAAAACAAATCAATATGAGGTATGAAGTTTCTCTGTCTGTTAGTAAATATTGGAGCTATACAGCAAATTAACAAAGGCAAAATCATGACAAAAATAACAGCAGCGATGTCTAGATACCCTGGTTTGTACGGTTGACTCTTACAATGATAAACAAAAAAATTATTTAACTCAAAATGATAACAACACGCATTTTCTCCAGATATGAGCGAAACAACGGCTTGCAAAGAGTTAAAATATGCTTGTGTCATAGCCCTGAAAAGGCCCACTGTTTTTCATACAGAACCATCAAATCATTGAAGTTTTAAAGTATTCCAATTCAAAGCTGAAAAACCATTTAGAAGCTTATTGTTTTAATTATATTAAATTATATGAAACCAAAGCTTTAAACCCTGGCAGTTAAAGATTATTTTATCTTTTTATGGTTTTTTTAAGAATTTTACTTACTCTTGGAAAACTACATATAACAGATAAAAAAAGTACTATATTTCAGATTACAGGAATTATAATAGAAATTCAAGTCCTTCCATGGATTTAAAATAGTTTTCTCTTTCCATGTTCGATATTTAAATTTATAAAAACTGAAAATTTATCAAGTAAAATGCTTATTAATAAGTAGATTTTATCTTGTAATTAAAAAACCTTGACACTCAGTTCGATTTGAAAACTATTGGTAAGAAAATCTTAAATAAAACTTGTCTTATGCTTTACATTTAGGTCTTTTATTAAAGTATACAGGTTTCTATTTAAAAAAGGAAATTTCCTGCTTAGAAGAAAATTTATAGTGAAACGAATTTTTCATATTTTCGTAGTATTTATAACTGAAAAAGGTAATTTGTAAACTTTGTGGGAGATAAAGACTGATATAATTTTTTTTATAATTGATTTCACATAAAGTCTTTATGGTATATAATTAATTTAAAATTTCTTACTTTTGGCAGTATATTGGGAACTTTACATTCAAAAAATACTTTAAGTGATAATATGTATATTTTGGTATTTCTGTAAAATATAAGAAAAAAGATATCGTTTTGCCCTCATAAAAATCTATAGAAGTTAAACATTTTTGGGCACAACAATAATTTTTTTGTTTAGAATTCGCAAATTAGAAATCGGAAGCTTTTAGTCCTCATACAAATTTTCACTTATATCTATTGAATTTTGAAATTTTTGGCCTTCGTAGGTCGATTTTTTAAAATTTTAACCAAATTCAGTTGCCATTTAAGATTTTTTCAAATCGGTTTGGTTATTCTTTTAAAGTTTGTACTCATTGGATAGTTTTCAATTCTGTACTATAAAAAAATAACACTTATTAGATGTATACTATAATAAAATTAGGTTTAGCACTATGCACGTATTTTTGTTATAATTGTTTAAATTTTAGTAGGGAAAGAGACTCGAATATCGAATGCTTTTTGAAAATCATAAAATTATTATAATTTTATAATCGAACGGAAAAATATTTACATAATATTGAATTATTTTTAAAATATTGAATATTGTATGTTTTTTATGGGGTAACAGCATTCTAGCAGCCGAAAAAGGCTTAAATTTGACTTATCTTGGGAGTATGTAAAAAGGAATAGAATTTCTTTTCAGAGGGTTTATTTAGAGAACGGAATTTTCAAAAGTATAAGACTTGGAAGAAAAACCAAAAATTTTATAATCTATATGCTTTTGGCTATGAAAGTACGTAGAGTTTTTGTTTTAATTAAATTTTGTACAAATGGCCAAAAAATAAGCAATAAAATCTTTGAAAAAAAATAATTTTACATTACACCAGGAAATGGTTATGTACTTCCATAGAAAATGTAGTTTAAAGTTACTGTTAAAATTTCAAAGCGATACGTGCAACGGTCTTCGAGTAATATGTCCTTCCAGTTTTGAAAAAGTGGTTTCGAGAAAAATCAGTTTAAAGTTTTAGAAATACTTAAATTCTTGAAATTTTTATTTTACCTCTAATCTGCGATACCTGCACCATACATTTGGACAACTTCGTTGTTGCTCGCCTTCTTGTCTTCTTTTCTAGATGATTTTAAAGACCATCGGGCGTTTTTTGTAGCATCGGTAAGAAAACTTGAGTCCATTTCCATGCAGAAATTAAAGAAGTTGGAACCAATTTTTATGCCTAAGTTCTGCATTCTGCCTCATAACATTCGAAAATTGAACCATTTAAAATTATTTTTCCACTATAACACCAACTGGATATGGTTTTTTATGACACTACAGTATTGTTTAAGCCATAAAAAATCAATTTTATTAATAAGACTCATATTGCCGGATATCTGATGTTAGGTTGCTTATTATAGATAGGAAATTAAGATCATAATTTCCCCTATATGTACATCAATTTAAAAAGCTGAAGAGCTAGCGATCCGTTTGACAAAGTTGTTTTTAAAAATTAATATATTTTTGTTACAGCCGAATCAAGCAGATTTTCTTAGTCGTCGTAATCATTGTACACATTTTTAGATTTATTAAAATAACTGTCGAAATGACCGCCGATCGTATCAAAAATCGGTGAATATTGTCATTAGAAAAGTGACATCATGACTATGGAAATTAGGATCATAATTTAAGCTTTTAGATTTAATATTATAACTTTACTTGTGTTTATGTGCCTTACTTGTCTTTAATTTAATATTGTAATTAAAAAGATATGAAAATATATAGTATAAGTTCCTATATTAAGGAATTTGATTGAATTGAATTGTTATTCTCGCCCACAATAACTGAATTGTATTGCAAGCAAATATGAATATAAGCGAAATCCTAACTATAAACGAAACGAATATGGATGTATGTAAATCGGTGAGAATACAACGATAGAACTTTAGCGTTGCTCCGAAAATAAATGAAAGTATTCTTTTGTGTTGCAAAACCAATTTGCGAGCTTTTATGTTCCAATTATCAAGTGATCGAGTTTATTTTTAGTTCTATAAAAAAAATTAACCCTGAAGGGTGAAAACTTTGCAAATTTCCAATAAATTTTTATACAATCCTCCATGATGGAACAGTGGCTTGTATTTTTTCATCTATGATCCGATTTGCTCAATAGAAAATTTTCCTTGCAGAAATTAATTATTTTCTTTAACATTTTCCAACAAAGCAAAAATATTATGTTGTATAAAATGACTATACCTATATAAAATCCTTCCATATTGCCCTCGAACATGCCAGCCTTGTCGACAGGATTTTAACATTAAAGAAAATAATTCAATTAATTAGAAGCCAAAAAGCCGGCGGACTAATTCATCAAAAGCGAATGTGTATGTATGCTCCACTCGGTGGCTTCCACAAATTTCCAATAGACCTAATTTTGCTCCTGGCGTTGTGCCGAACACAGCCTATTTTAATAAAGCGCTGCACCTTTAATTTAAATGGCATTCACCGGCAATCAGGCGAATGTTCATTTCCCTCTTGAAATCGTCTGTATTGTGTGTAACAATTTCGCCGTTTGTCACAAAAATCCCCCATTCTCTGCAAGCAATAGGACTAAAAAAAAAGCAAAAATCACCTCAAGGAAGAAAATGTACTTTAATGACAGGGTGGACGTTATCGTACCACCTAATTGAGGGTATCTGACATTGAAATTATGAACAACTTCCCATAATTTGGCAGTATCATGTTTAACCGCTTCAAAGCGGTCAAGTCCATAATATTGCTTGCAGGACCTATTTCGAGCAGGAGCAGCACTTTAAATTATGGCAGGTTTAGCGCTCTAGGTCTAGTGTCACCAGAGTTCCCTTCTCCCACACTCGGTGCCCGATGTCTCCTGCAGGGAACACCAGTGTTCTCCTTATTTGCCGTGTCATTACACAGCCTGCTGGCTCATGTGTCTGGCCCCAGAGGATGAATCGCAATTGGGATGAAGCAGAAAACGCTTCGCCCAATTGCTAGAAAAGTGAATAATCTTGGGTTACTGATTGCGAGCAAAAGATGTCCGGTATGCGTGCTTGTGTGCGTTAAATTGCGGAAAATAGGAAAAAAAGGGCCCTTAGCATGTTTTATTGTGCTATTTTATGCAAGAAATGGCGCTTTCAGTCCTGAACCACTTCAAGCCTCATTCGAAGGACACTGATGGTCCTTCGGTTGTATTTTCTTTCCCCACAATCACAAGGAGTAGAAAATGAAATCATTGTGTTCATAGGCCTTAAGCAAATTAAACCTCCACAGGGGAGCCGACGTGTCAGCCATTTCAGCTGCAATGTATTGACGGTTATCGCCCTCTTGGCCGATTAAAATATACTTGATCGAATGTCGATTTAGCGTCAATGCAGATGACCTGTTTGCAGGCGACTGACGAGCTCGGTAATTACCTCCATTTCGTCGCAGATTGTATCTACTCAACTGCCTTATATGCTTTGTGCCGCCCTATGAATGTTACGTGAGGCACTCATACTCAATCTAAAAACAGAGTGCGCATAGGAGCCGCATAGCATCTATAGTAAATAAAATTCAAAAATTTCAGATTATACATATCTGCATAATGAATTTTTTATAATTATAGTATAATTTTTTTAAATGATATTTTACTGAAAAATTTATAATTTTCCTAATATGAAACATATTTTTGCTCCTCTTCTATATTTCGATTGAAATAAGCAAAAACAAATTTCCGCTTTCTATTTACATAAATCCTTAAGATGCGAATTATTATAATCTAACTATCTTACCTCATTATGATTACTGAGGTAAGATTAATCTCTAAGGTAAGATAGTTAGATTATAATAATTCGTAACTTAATTATACATTTTTAAACCCTTGAAGGAAAAATTGGGATAGTTGTAAGAATTTTTATAAAAGCTCCAACGATTTCCATTAAATAGTAGAAACTAAAAAAATGGAATAAAGTAGGTACAGGCACTGAATTATACTAAAGTGGCTAAAAATGGTGAAAAAAGGGCGAGGCATATTCCAGCAATTATGTTATAGGGCCTATCATGTCTTTATAAAATAGAGGGCACTCTCTGTTAGATCAGTTGTTAGCGCACTGGATTACCGTCCCAGAGGCTGTGGATTCAAATCCCACGCACAACCATGGTCTTCTGCGCTACATGGTAATATAATCGGTCAAAATTGGCATAAGTGCGCCTTTATAGACAGCGACAGCAATCTAATTTAACCTAGTTAGGAATATTTTGTTATCGTTTATCACCACGATACGAATCACAGGAATAGGCTGAATTTTACAGCGGAATAATGTTGCGTGCCACGCACTCAAATCGATAAAACGAAAACTATCCTTTCGAACAGAAATATCTTTCCTTAGCTAGGCAACTTCCTCCATTTAATACTATACTAGAAAACCTTTGATACATTTTGAAATTTCTAGATTACTTTTCTTTTCTTGTCTTTGTAGACTTTGTTTTTGAAGTGCCACCCTAAATGGGGGTCAGATCCAGGGATCTCGGTAGTCACGTAATGTCCCCAAAGCGGCTGATTAATTATTGCGGAAAATGTTCACGAAGCAAATTCATGGACGTTCTGGCGGTATGCAGCGTGGCACCATCTTCTTGAAATCACGTATGCGATGTGTAAGTAGGATGTGCTCATAAATTCGGGAAAGAATAATTTGTGATCATACATCCATAATTGTCGTTTTTCACATTTATTGCTTGCCCCCTGGGATTACAAAAAAAAATAAGGTTTGATAATTCCGCTCATTGATAATCCTTGTTCTGTTAGGCCCGGGTTAAGGAGTATCCAGTGCTGAAGATGTTTCGAGGAAAATTACACCCAGTCGCCGTATATTGTAACAAGAATAAAGTTGTCATTTACTCACGAAGCGTCACTCTTAAAAACCGTAGAAAGCGTACGCATGGTTCTTTGCAGATCATTGCAGCATTATGACTGATTGTATGATTGGTGCTTTAAAAAGCGTCTCCATGCTCCGTTTATAACTTTTTGAGTTATTGACTTTAAAAAACATAACAAATTTCAGTTACATACTTATTAAAAGAATTTAAAATATTTACAATTTGAGTAATATACATGTATATTTTTAAGTTCTAACTATGGTATATACTATAAAATATTCAAATTAGTAGGCTTTATTGATATTTCAAATTTCTACACCAAATATTCTATGTGAAAAACGATGGAGGCGGATAGAAGACGCAGAGGTAGATGACTGATGAAGAAAAATCATTAAGATTGGACAGTTGGTAAATGGAAAACCATTTGATTCAGTGACAAAAGCAAAATTTAATTTATTTTCTCCTGATGGGAATGGCCTATTTGATTCCTTAGAAGTTGGTTAGGATGCATGGATACAAGGATACAATTGATAAATTTAATTTACTCTATTACTTGCAGATGCCAGGTGATGATTGTATTAGAAAATATTTAAATAAATAAAATTAAGCATAAATACATTGAGCTTATGCCCAAAATGTTCTAAAAAAAAGAGATTAAAGAGCCAGATGCGAATTATTATAATCAAAAAAATTATCTAAGGTAACACAATCCTGATGATAATTTTTGTTTAATATATGTACAAATAATTCTCACATGTTCTTGAGTTTTTTTCAGACTTTCGGAGATAAGGGGACAGTAATTTTTAAGCGATTGTTTTTTTTCAAAAAAGTGTGTATTTATCATACATTTTAAATTCGTGCATCGACTCCCAGCTTACATTTGATCCTTCACATTAAGTCAAAATTGAACTTTTGAAGTTTCTTTTGTATTTTGTCTACTTTACTTGAATTTTTCTAAATTTCAATTCTTTACGTTAAATATTTTGTGAAAGTGTTGAGTACATCTGTTTTTGTGCATGTTTTGTATGCTTTGCATGTTGTTCATGTTTTGTATTATCCCCTCTCGATTGCTAAAACACGCTCCCCGTAATGGGGGGAGTTGATCAAACAGGAAAAAGTCACAAGGAGCTAAATCAAGTGAATTCGGTTGCTGTGGAATTTTATTCGTTACGGTTTTGGTGAGAAATTCGCGAATAATGATAGCATTGTGTGACGGTGCGTTTTCATGGTGCAAAATCCGCTCCATTGAAAAAATCGAAACATGCACAAAAAGAGATGTACTCAACACTAACTTTCACAATTCTCAAACTAGGATGCTGAAATTTGGAGGAAATATTGCTGACAGAGGTGACAACATACAGAAAAATAAGTTAATTCGGGCTGGTTAATTGAGTGCGCCCCACGGTAGTGATTTCGGGTATTTTTTGATCAAAGTTTTATTTACCGAAAACAAAATTCAACATTTAAACAAAAGAAACCTTATAGGATTTTTAACAATTATTAATTATAAAAAAAAATTAACAAAGAAATTAAATGAACTAAGAAAATTTTACTCATTAATAATAATTTTAAATTTCTCGAATTTACAATTACAGTGACGACCTTACAGCCATGATACCTTCTAATGTTAGCAGTATTATTGAGCGTTCGTAAACTGCATTATTAGTTAGTTAGTTAGTTAGTTAGTTAGTTAGTTAATTAGTTAGTTAGTTAGTTAGTTAGTTAGTTAGTTAGTTAGTTAGTTAGTTAGTTAGTTAGTTTAGTATTTGTTTAAGGCTTTTCTCTTTCGATTAATACTGATTGTGACAACGAGGACACTGTTCCCCTATTCATTATGTGAAAGTTTGAAGAAATGTGTGCTTAAGAAAACCACGTTTAAAGATTTAGTTTTAGCATCTGCAACACATCCATACTTGCTCGCTGTGCATTCGTCTGTAAATATCAATACTTTTTAACGATTTTTCAAAATTTTCAAAACACCTTTCAAGGACTTGTTCTTGAAAGACTATGGAAAAGCTGAAAAAGAAATCAATTTTTTGGTTTGTAAAAAGGACTATAATCATCCCCTAACTTGCACCCTTGAGCATCTCTGTTCATCTACATACCTCTCGGAGCAAATGCATAATATTAAACCCCATCTCTGAGAATTGTTGTAATATGTAAAGTGGAATCCGCAGTTGGAACGCAGAGATCGTTCGCATATAAACAGTACCGCCCGCAGAGATAACACGAATAACAGACCAATCAGCCCTAATTAAATGCACCTGAAAATAGAGGCGTTGAGAAATTCCATCGAAGACGGAAGTAATTTGGCTTATTTCATGCAAAACAGCGGGGGTAAGCTAACAATCGATGGATTTGTCTGGATAAACACTGAGATAACTTATAATTTCAACAGCGTTCCGAAGCTCCCAAAATCAATAGCATCCTTAAATAGGGTCCCATCACTGTTCACCTCGTTTCGGTCTGGCTTATGTATCCCAATTTAATGGCCTTTCCTGCGCCTTTTATTACACATTCCGACGTTGCTCAGCATAAACTCCTTTGGCGCCTCGGAGTACTTCAGTAATTAAACATTTTATTTTCGAATTTATGGAACCCTTGGGTGGTCCGCAATGCTTCAGGTTAATCTTTTACCTCGAATTGCTTTAAAACAATTAACATTACATTCCTGAAAATTTCTTATAGACCTGACCGGAACATGCTTAAAACTTTTACGAGCGCAGCGCAGAAGCAGTAAAACAATTCATATTTACTTTGTACGTTTCGGAGTCATAAATTTTACACCCTCTAGGAAAATAAAAAATTAGCTAAAACTAAAATTCAGATATCCAAAGTTGCCCGGCCCAGAACATCCGTACAGATACTGAAAACTTATAAAAGGCACTCTACTAAACGGCGGTGCGGAGCGCACTTTGGGGCCCGCTAACTTTATGAAGTAAAAAGGAGCCCTAAGCAGAGGGGTCCTGTAGTTAGTTGTTGTAAAAGGCCGTAATTGAGCGCAGTTTCGGCTCCTGCCAGTGATGAGAACGACTAAAGTTTTTTAATACAAATGATTTCGCCATAATTGCCCTTACTTAAATAGTGGTGATCCCTGCCACAGAGCAACTAAATTAAAAAAAAAAAAAATGTATGTATAGGAAAAAAACAGGAGCGCACAAGAAGTCTTCTAGGAAGTTTGATTACATGCCACTTCGTGAATAATTTAGCGTTTAATTATGAACTCGCGTATATGGGAAAAGTTTTTGTAAGCCCGAGACCCGTAGACACGAAATTGGGACTTTCTCATAAACTTTGCCTTACTCAGCGGGGCTCAGACAGTAGTAAAATTAATTCAAATGCGCGGAGTCTCACGAATTTTGCGAAGGTTGCCCGGTGTAAATTAAAAATCACTCAGATTCTTGGAAAAAGTGGACTATTTATGGTCATGCAATCGGCCTTGTCTCATGCTAGTTATAACTTTGAATCTTGGACAAATGGGGTCTTTACGAAAGTTTAGTTTTTAGGACTCATTTTTCCTTACGAAACGTGCTCTCCCTTAATTTTGTTAGAAAGAACAGGGAAAAACGATGAGAAGAAATTTTACAAATTTTGGGGAATTTCCATTTTAAATTTTCTGTACGGTAAGGAAAATTTATCTTCATGACTACCACGACGACTCTTTTATTGCCCTAGCGATTTCTTAACATGAGTAATATACCACGTCTTCCAGCCGCAAAGGTTATGGCCCTTATATTCGACTTAAATATATTTTTTAATAAAGATACTGAATATCCTGCTAATGCGAACCGCTTAGGCTTCATTAAATATGAAATGAGAAATTAAAACCAAATTGAAAGAGGATGAAGATGAAATTGGCTTGAAGATTATAATCCAATCACTAAACCGAAAATAGTAATTTAAAATAATATAATCTAATATAGCCGCTTTATGAATACAATTTGTATGTGTGTCACATTATGCGACAATGGGCATTTTAAAACAATACTAATAGCTTCTAAGCCGTAAGAAATAATAATTAGTCTCAAACAAAAATTTGAGATTATACAGTGGGGGAAATTCATATAAGGGCACCTAAATTTTGAACTTGTTGAAAGAACAGATAAGAAGATAAGATAAGATTAAGATGGGATTAAAATAAGATAAGACTCAAATAAGATTAATCAAGATATCGGATGCTCTATTAAAAAAGAATAGCAACATAGAAATAAAAGAACATAAATAAAAGTGCCAACATTTAAAAAAAGGCGCTATAAAGAGAAAATTCATTTAAACGCACAACTAAAATTCTAAAAAGTTCATTTTAAAAAGAATTAATTAATACTTGGTGTGGGCTCCCTTCTTTTGAATTGTTGTAAAAATCCTACTTGGCATAGATTGCAATAGACCTTGAATGATATTCATTCCATTTCCTTCTCAGCAGTGTTTTTGTTCCGCTTTTAAGTTTCTTACGTTTGTCGTCTATTTCGGTAAATTTCTTTGGGGTTAAGGTCGGAACTACAGGTGGACCACTTCATTACACGAATGTTTCGAGCCTGAAATTAATCCATAGTTTCTTTGGAAACATGCACAGATGCGTTGTCCTGCCGAAATATAAAATCCCTTTCAGCGACTACGTCTTGCAAATACGAAATCGCAAGTTAAGCTCCGAAGTAATGAAGCATTATTTTAATTTTCCGTATGTGGAAAAAGTTCGCCATATTATTATGCTACCTCCTTCATAGGTCCTACTCAATCTCGGTGGATTATTGCGACGTAGGTCATGCCAATAATAGGTCAGCCCATCTGGACCATCCAACTTAAACATTTTCTCGTCGAAGAAAATAACTGTTTTTCATTTGTTGTTCTAATCTAAGTATTTTGCAAAAAGGACTAATTTCTCCTGCAATTTTACACTAAAACTCACTTGCGCTTAAATGAATTTCATTTTGAAGTGGATCGTGCTAAACTCTTGAAAATTCAAACTCAAAATGCATCGATTGTCGACAAAGAATCATAAGAGCGATGAATAACACACAGAGAAGTAAAATATATTACAGTTAAAGTGATAGGGTTTTAAAGTTATTATTGAGTGGTTTTCTATAAAATTCTTAAAAATTGAGTTGCCCTTAAATGAATTTCCTCCAATGCTATTTGCTATTTATAACAATACAAAGTAATTTTTAACTATAAAACCTGATATGGTAGTTGAAAGTACATTCTTTCCGTTAAAAACCCACTTTGAATTATACCGATATCTTTTTTTCTGCAAAATATCATAAACTGAAATTTATTACACAGGTCTACGCTAATTTTCTACAGTTCTAAAAGATTATGCCAAACTAATAAATTTCAATTCAAACCTGATAGATTTTATAGTTAAAACTTGCCTTCCTTTGTTATATAACCTCAAAAATTATGAAAAACCGTGTTTTTTGCACTTTTAGGTTAGAATACTTACCTCGAAATCCTGACGTGATCGAAGAATTCTGCGGCTAGATTTAGGTTCAGCATCGAAAAATACGTCGGAAAAGACTATTGCAGTTTTTGTTTGCTGACCCTTGTTGGGCTGTGTAATTTTAAAAATGTGAGAAATTTTAGTTATATCACAGTTTATCCCTGCAATATTTGGTGGTAAATTCACTAGTTGATGGATGAGATGAGATGATGCCCATTATTAGATATAGATTAAGATTTATTTTAAATTTATCATCAATTGGAAAAAATATGAGACAATATTAATTTATTTCCTAAATTTACCGCCAATATTCGTCTCCAGATTTAAGCCCTTTGGAACGTTTTTAAAATATTTCAATAGAAGTAAAGTCAATAAAAGTATTAATAATTTCCTACATATTTTATTATTATAGATTTTACTTTCGCTTAATTATCCGAAATTGTTTTTCTTAAAGCCGATATTTCTTCAGTTTGTATCAACGTAATAACGTCATAGCGTAAAGTAGATTTAGAATTACGAGCGAATTCAATTTCACAATTATTACATTGTCTTGAAATTAAAATCTAATGTATGTCAAAATTGGTTTTGTGTTTTATATTTGATAATACGCATTATCTATTTGAAAAAATTCCAAATTTTATTATGCATTATGGTTATCTTTACCTTGTTGTACCTTCAGATTTATTAAATTAGTTTTGTAGATGATTTGTTGATTTTTATGACTTAAATTAATATATTATTATTATCGAAAATAATATCCTCTGATTGAAAAATTAGGATAACCCTTATTATTCGAAAATCGTACGGTTCATTTGGTTTCTTAGTATCTATGTGTGTAAAATATTGAAAAAAATAAATTAACGAAGATATTTTGCGTGTTAAGGAATAGCGCTGACATACGGAACGTGATGAAAGGGGGCTTACTCCCAATCAACAGTTTAGGAAAATTCGTCAGCACTTTTTTTTCTCTATATGAGGATGGACATTTGGACAGGAATAGAGGGGAAGTCCAAGACTAATAAAACTTTCAGACTTAAACGTCTTTGTCATTTTTTAGCACACAACGAAAACATTAAATCAAAGTGTGGCACGGAGAAAAAGGAATAAATTTCTTTTCTTCCCGAACCCAAAAACCCTGAAAGCATGCAGGATAACCGGGGAGAGGTCTGCTGCTTCCTTGGGAATGTAAGTGAAACTTTTCGAAACAGCTGCGCTTTTTCTTTTCTTCGTGTCTTTAACAGGAGTTTACTTGGTGGTAGCATGCTGGTTAAACAACTTTATATGCAGAAGTTTCGAACTCTCGAGCATTTAGTTGGGCACTTGAAATCACTGGAAGGGTTTTAGCGCTAAATAAAACTACCACTCCAAACGGATTAAAATGTACATGTATTGCAAAAGGGATTTTTTGAATGAGCTTAGAACTTTAATATCAATAAGTGGGTAAAGGAGGGGCGAGGCTAATAAATCCGATTTCAATCTGCAAATGAATAGTGCAAAATTCTAGAGTCAGCGCCAAGAAGACTTTGAAAAGTTAATGGAAAACATTAAGTTCATGAATACCATTTTTCAAGATTGCACTAATGAGTCCGTCAGAATGATTGATATTGAAAAGGGCCATTTCACGTTTTAAACAACAATACATTTTCTCACAGAACCTCCAAAATACATAAGTTTTGAAGGGTTATTAATTATTTATTTAAAAAGGATTTACAAACCATAATACAAAGAAGAACAGCAGTCAGCTGTGAAAGTAAGGTAGGCATTTTTATTTATTATAGTTTGCCATTTTATCATTTATTTTAGATTCAGGCATTAGCAATGTTTTTAAATGATGAAAATTTATTTCGAAGGTCAGTGTTCAATTCATGATATGTGTAGAAAATTATGTGAATTATGGTCGAAGTAATCGTCGAGTAAGCAATTCGTTTTACAGTTGATAAATTTCGTACCACATTTACTCTTCTTGATGCTAAGATAGGTTTTGGAGTCTAATCCAGAAAAGGTATTGGAAACACCATATCAAGAAAAAGGAAGTTTTTAGTGTAATTTGCATGCTGGCGTGACGGTATCATCGGCCCTTACTTCTTCAGAAATGCTACTAGAGCCAATTGACTACGTTGTCGTTATCGAACAATGATCAACGAGTTTTTGTTTGAAAACATGGAAAACATCGATCCACACGTGGGTCATCTATCCAAATGTGGTTCCAAAAGAATGGCGCTACTGCCCATATATCTTGTGAATTCATCGATTTGAAAACAAAGTTTAATGATAATATTATTTCACGATTTAGATCTGTTAATTCGCCTCCAAATTCGTGCGGTTTAACACTTCTTGATTATTTTTGGTGGGGGTAGTCATTGGTGTACGCTAATAAACCAGCAATAATTGACGATCTGGAAGCCAATATTGAACGAGTTATAACAGAGTTTTGCTCGAAAAAGTTGTGAAAAATTGAACTAATGGGTTGCAGGCTATATGCCGGTCCGGGCTACCCGACTGATTTGATTGATTGTTATCAAAACGTTTATCGCCTACATTTTGAGATGGTTACCATTTTTTAGAATAGGACGGAAATTCCAAACTACATAAAAATCATTCATTTTTCATTTTGACTATCATCTTATTTCCATTTTTCATATCCTTTGATTTTTAATAAATGCTTTCCAAGATAGATCGTTTTATCATATTTTAATTTCTAAGTAAAGGAGAAGGGATTCCGATCCCCGGCCACCTTCTCCTGAGTACGTGCCTATCACTAATGAACTCAAGAAAATGTTGATGAATTCATTAATTTTTCATTCTACAGTGCTCCCTCGCTAATGTGAACTAATTAAAACAGATCCTGGCTTACATCTTGGGAGGTTCACGTTACTGAAGTATTTTTTAAAAGTAAAAGATGTGTTGTATTAAAATGTATGAATAAAACATGTAGAAATAAAGAACATTACAGTTCTCAAAGATAAAATAAATAAATTTAAAAAAAAAATTAAATGAAATGCTTACATTAGTGTGGGAGTACATTACATTCTAAATAATTTTAAATTTTGATTAGAATGACATAGCCAGGAATTTTATTAAAAAATTTAGTAAAATTAAAATTATTAGAAATATATTGAAGTCAAATAAGGTTTGTGTAAAATGTCCTTATTTTATAGTTTAATTTACTGAAAATCTATAAGGACAAAAACGTATTTTTACTAGATACGAGTAATATTTACGTAAAGTCCAGTTAAGGCTACTGTTTTACTGATTATTTTTACTAGCTAGGATTATTAGAATTTTATGAAGATCAAATAATGTTTTATTAGTTATTTTTACTGAAAATAAAAGCGGTTCATTAGTTTCTCGAAAAATACACTAAATTTTCATTCAAGTATATTTTATTATAAATAAAAGCAGCCTTCTTTATGTAGTTCATATATTTATGTAACCATCTTAAGATTTAAAAATAAGCTTTAATAATGGTACCACACCACAGCTCGCAGCACATACCTACATATTATAAACTGACTGATATTGAACGCGGAGCATATTCAATTCCTGCGATGCACTGTTGTTATGAAATACATGTACGGTTCCTTCGGATCAGTTTTTCCAGCGAATTTTTATAGATACTACCAATTTTTATTCGCTTTTAGTAAACTTTTGCTGGACTAACAATTATAATTTTCTAAACACAATTTCTCATCATTCTAAAACCAAAAAAGAAATATGTATATATGTATTATACTTAGAATTAAAATTTCATGCAGCATCACTCGAAGCGGAAAGATAGGGTAAGTAGACGTCTTTATTTACTTACCTTCTAACCCTAACTTAATTCATATTTTTATATGTTATTTGTATGGCATATGAAATTAATGTAATTTCTCACAAAAACTCCTTACTTTAATAAGTAATAATACTACGAATTCAAAGCCAAATTTAGATCAAATCAAATTAGATCAGAGTATAAAAGGTTTTATGTCGTGGATCTATAAAACCTCTTACTTCGATATTATTCACAACATTAATAGGATCGGATTGGCAGCTTATAATATTTATAAATATACTATTCATTCCGTAATTCTTTTAGTTTAGGAAATTTTAAGGATACCTGACCTTACCCCACTGTCTTCTTCTTTTCCACAAAATTGTAGAATATCCTTCTCTCTTATAGTGCATTGTTTTTTATAGTTAGAAATATTACGTTCAAAAAAGTTCGTAATTTCTTTAATCCTTTAATATAATATAATTTTTCTCTTTTTTATGAAATTTGTTCTTAATCTGCCTTTAAAATTTACCAATCGTTTCCACAATTTGGTCTGTACTCGTACGAATAGAAGCCTATTGATTTTGAATATTATTAGTCATATACTTTAATTATTATACCAAAACCATCTATTCACGTGCTCGCTCATGACCTGGTCTTGGGATTGAATAATACCCTTGATATCAACTTCTGCGAGTCCACAAAATCCGAGGGTGAAAAATTGCCGGAAATAATGGGATTCGATATGAATGATAACGTGGTAGTGAGGTATTGAAAAGATGTAATGAACACACCATAGTAGGCCCTCATATTTTTTACCATATGTGTGTGAGCAAAATTTAGGCTATATGTTACACGTACCATCGTGTTCCGGTAGGTGGGGGAAGTCAATATCGTTCCGTGTAATGAAAAAATGTCTCACGCAAATAACTTTATGTAATAAAGATGCAAATCAACTGGTATGACTGGTGACGCACGCTTTTATCGCTAACATTGGTAATTGAAATTTGAACTGAGGCCTAGGCACCATGTTGCCTATACAAAAATTGCATTAACTCGTCCCGCCAATGCCATACATAGCGGCGTAGAGGGTCGTGTTCGGAAGAATCCTCCGTTTATGATGAACCAGCAAGAATATGTTCCGCTCCCCTCCGGAAGGCATTTGTAACGTCTTCTATTGAGTTTAAATAGAAAATTCAGAATTTAATTAAAATGTCTCAATCGGTAGATGCCATCTTCAATTTCCTTGGATCTCTGCGAAGGATGGAAGCTCTTTATTATTCCCTTTGTTTTACAAATGGATAAGCTCTTTTATCTCATGCGTCCACAGTTCTTCTTTGTTCGGATTTTACATAATGTCCGCTACCTCTTATGAATGTTTTTAGATGGTATCGATTGAGACTTATCAATTTATTTCCTTATTTGAAAGAACTTTGGACGGTAGTAATTTGGCATTGACTATACCTTTAATTAAAACATATTGGTGCCAGGTGTGTCGAAGGTGTCTCTACCTCGTTTACGACCGAATTTATCGCCTTGTAGGTGACACGGCCACCACAGCGTGAAGCCGTGTATCATGCAATTTGTTCATGTTGTTAGCTGGGTTTCAAAAGAAAAAAAAAGATTTTCACAGCGGTATATATTAAAGAGAACATTGAAAATGCGATCTACAGCGATAATCCTGTCGTGTAATATAAACGAATTACTCAATCAATTAAAGAGTCTATTGGATCTGAATTAAAACTCTAAATTAACCGTGCAAATATTAGGGCAAGCTCTTTTCTTGAGGCTGGCAGTACTGCAAAAAACGACGTAAACGTATATGCGGGATTGCAATCAATTATTGATGAAGATACAAGCACACATGTGTTATTCATAGGCCAAATCGATTAACTCAACTTTTGACTATTTCTGAATAAGTAAATAAAGTTAATACACCTGATATATATATGCTTAACGTTTAATTATGGAACTTAATAATCGAAGTAATTTTACGTAAAAATAATATACCTTTATTAAAGTTAAATTATTCATTTAACCATTCATGGTCAATTTTTAAAGATTACCTTTGTCATTCCTTAAATACTTTTAAGATTTCAAACCAAATCAATTAAAATCAATCATCAAAATAAATTACCAGTAGTTTTAGGTCCATAAATTCTAAGTGTATACAAATAAATAGTCTTTCATTAAGCACTTCCTATCCTTAAATTTAAATAAAACAAAGTGTGTGTGAGATATCATCGAAATTTTTTATTTGTTTGAAAGGCCTATCGATGCTATTAGGTACAGAATATTCAAATGTCCGCTACGGTTTCTTTACGTGGCGCAAATCTGAAATGTTCCATTGTCCATGACTCTGGCGCATAAATCAGGATGAAATTTACCAATTGGACGGGTTATGTTGGCTTTGAGGGCCGCTCTGATTTCTGGCTTTTTCGCATAGACCTACGACTTAAGAAAGCCCTACAAGAAAAAGTATAACGGGGTTAAATCGCACGATCTCGATGACCAGTTCACATCTCCTCCACGTGAGATGACCATGCTCTCAAATCGGTCCTGCAGAATGTCCAATGTGGTATGAGCTGTGTAGCACGTAACGCTGTCCTGTTGAAACCACGTGTTGTTGGTGTCCATATCATCCAATTCAGGCCAAAAGAAGTTGGTAATCATTTACCTATAGCGCTCGCTGTTGATGATCCTGGCGACCGTAAAATGGGCGAAGCGCGCGGAACGCTGCCCGAACAGAACACGCATTTTGATAAAACAGTTTTATCATTTGCACGTGTTGTTATATATCTATCCATGGTGATTTGGCAAGACAGACTGAGTAAATGACTGCCAATTTGACATACATAGCTTCAACAATATGGCCGCTATCAACTGTAAAAGTTCGGAAGTCCCTATTGGAAGACCCTTTATTATACTTTTTGAAATATAATTATTTAAATTTATTCGATTCTTCTACATAAGGATAATCTTTGAAAAGCAAAAAATTATTTCGAAAATGAAATATTAGAAAACAAATATATACTTTGAATTTAAATATATGAATAATAGAATCTTAAATGCTCAAATTTAGGTTTAATTTTTTAAGATGGTTTTACCTTTGTATTTAAGGAGTTACATGATTTTTTAAAACTGAATAAATTATTTTATATTAACTTCGAAAGCATTCGAAAGAGTAACATTTAAACAATATTTCATAAATTTTGCAATGAAAAATGACCCGATGAAAGCTGATCTGCGGAAACTCCTTCAAAAATGTATCGTTACGGTAGGTGAGATAGGTCGTGAAGGACTAATCTGAAACAAAACCCTGAACGTTTTCTTTTAGTAGATAATAATACATCGCGATTAAACGAAGTATGGTATATTTTGAAAAATAATAAATTTTGAATTATTAGCATAGTTTCGTTCAAAAGTTTGGCTATGTATTGACTTGTAAAATGAGTTCTGTTCAACAGAAATAAAAATGTTTTATTCAATCAATGATAAATTGATTTATTTTTGTAATGCCTTGCGAAAAACGAGTTCAAAGTTTTACAATTTTACGTGGTCGAGCCACGGAAGAGTTTTAAAAGTCTCTCACTCCTACAGTTTTGCTCGGATTAACTTGAAACTTTCTCGGAAATGCCGATTTATTGAAGTTTTAAGACCCATGTTAATCCCTTAAAAAAAGCAAGTCAAATGCAGGAGCACTGTACTCAACAAATGCTCGATACTTAGTTATTTATTTGCAAAGAAAAGTACTGCTAATAACAATAGTTTAATGTAGGGCGCATGGATTTTTGTTGGTATTGATAGTATGGCTCATGAATTTGTTGTGCATTTTTGAAAAGATTTGTTGAATACATTTTCTAATGTACTCGTATGTAAATAAATATATTTTTGAAGTCTTTTATTAGTGGCCATTTTTCTGCTTTTGGCACAAAATACTTGCTCTTTTCAGTCTGTCACAGTAATGTGCAATAAATAAAGGTCCTGGTTATTAAGTGTCGATGAGATTATACATATAGTATATGAAGAAGAGCTTTATTTAAACAGCCTATGTAAAAATGCATATGAAATTCTGTCAGTTGCTTTTGGATATCCTTAAGCTATTTGCATAGTTTACTAATTTTCAATATGCAGTGCGAACATCAGAGCAGTACATAACAACAACTGCCAGCTTCTGGGTTATGAATGATTCAAGCATATTTCTTTGGCAGGTCCTCTGGGAATTTAAGGAGCTTGTGTTTCGGAAGTTCCCAGCCGAGCGACGGAAGGATACCAGCAGACAGTATTTCCCGAGAAATGCTACCGAACTGCCGTTGCCGACCAAAAATTTTGATATAATTTATACCTTCGTCGAGTTAATGAGACACTGTCCCCGCTCTCTCCGAAAACTAGTTGCATCCACCATTTAATCATAATTAAATACGAAAAACTGAAGAGGCGTTCGAGAGTTAATGTTTCTATTGAATTTAAGTTCTGTAAGCCGTATACTCGCAACTTGGTTAATAGAGCTACCCAGCAAAGTAATGTTTCCTTGCAAATTTTATAGTTTTATAGCATTACGTAAAGCCAGAAACTTTTGCGGCACTTATATTGTACTTATGTACGTGCTCCGGAAGAAGACAGTTCTATATTGTTGGAAAGTTTCAAACTTGATGAAACTTAGTTGCACCATCTCCTTTGAAGGGATTTTTAGATTTATTGTTAGAATGTTTTAAGCCCTCCGAAAACCTCTCGTTTTTGTTGTAGGCTGTTGTCATTTTCGTAGGGCGATGGGCTCCGGGGATATAAGACGATATATCTCTCTTCAAGTTTTTAGTACAATTTTTCATTTGTCCTTAAATAAAAACCCGAGTAAGAGGGGCTGTAAAACCTCAAGTGGTGTTTAACTACGTTTCTGAAGTTCAAGTGTTTGGAATTTTTTTTTTTTTATCCCGAGTGTATGTAGCCATTTGGGGATACTGTTGGTAACATCCTTTTAATAGGCTCATGAAAGCTACAGCGACCGTCGTCGTATGGTTTAGCAACAAAATTCTTAATAATACCAAAAGGGCAGAGACACGTTGCTTAAAATACAATTTTGAGCAAACATGGGCATTCTCAACTTTATAAAGAAACATCGGTCAAAGTAATTTTAATTCCATGAAAATCAGATGGGAGCATAAAATAAATGGAATATTTTTTTTTCACCCTTATTGGAAAAAGTCCTGTAAGCGCTATTACATACCCTTTCCCTTTGCAAAATGTCTCTGAAAGGAGCTGCATGAAATATCGTTAAAATGGAACTTACAAAATCCACTTGCTATAAAACCGACGTCGTTTTGCTTTGAGAATATCTAACTTAAATGCTTTAAAACAGAAAATGTAGGAAGTACTTTGGGTCTTTCAGTGAGTCCTATTCAAAGGTATACCTACAGGTTTCCTTTTTTCAAATACTAAATTAAAGCACTTTGCGCTCTCTTGAAAATTCTTTTCAAAAAATGACAATTTTATTAAAATACTCGTACGTGCAGCGGAATATACACCACCACCAGAATTAAGGAGATGTGAATTTCAATGGAGTCCACATACGTTTAGCCGCTACATATGACGCCTTAATTTTGTGCAATTTTCGTATGAGAAATTGTGAAAATAAAATCTCTAATTGCTTTCGCTGATGGAATTTTAGAAGGGAAACAAACAACAGATTCAAGTTGCTCTGGCAATTTTAACCGATTCAGAGACTGCTAATTTTTAATTTAGATACCTAACGCAGGTGGTCTACTCAAATTAAAATACCTATGCTATTGTTTGTTTTGACTATTGTTTTAAAATCATTTCTTTTAAAAGCTTAATAAAATTCCATTTTTCCTTAAATATGAACAAAATTTGATAAATTGGTCCATTTTTGAAAATTTCCATAGTCTGCGACTGAAAATATTTTATATGAATTTATCCTAATGCAAATAGAAGGATCACTAAACCAATTTTTTTATGTGCGTAGTGTTTTGTGCGACGAAATGTAAATATTCTTTTAGGTATTATAGATATTATCAATTTTAATAAAATTAAAAGCTTAAAGTGAAATGTAAGGAAAACACAATATTTGTTTAAAGTTAATAGTCATAGTTAAAGTCATAGTTCTGGTAATCCTGAGCTAAATGTTTATTTAGATTTCTTCAAAATCAGTCTTATATACAATCTTTTTTTTTTCTTAGATCTCTCTCTCTCTTGATCTTTACTTTGATAAGCAGTATTATTGATTTTGTTAACAATTTTTATCCAATACCTACATATAAGTACCTAATTTGTATAATTTTAATTGGAGTTTATGATAGTTTTATAATAATTCTGCATTAAAGCATGTTTTATATGTTAAAGCATACCTGTTTGGTAGAAATATATTAACATATTGAAAAGTTTAATCTTAACACGTTCAACCCGCCGGTGGTCCACGCCGCCAGAGGGAGTAAACTAGGCTGACATATATATGTAGGAATCCATAGTATCGGTGGCACACTAACCGTGGAACAGTTGCGGCCAGAATTGGCAACAAGAATCCTAGAGACCACAGGATTAAAAGCAGCATTGATAGCCAGGTTAAGCAAACAAGGAAACTCCGAATCAAGTGATGAAAAGGAAGGTGCGGGTATGTCTATTAATAATAATAACGAGTAGAGCAGCAGCTCCACATCACGAGCATTAAATGTTACGCTACAAGGTAATAATCCTCGAAATTTAAAATTAAAGACATTGAGTAATTAATACCGCAGTTTAGTGGAAAAGAAAACATGAATATTAAAGATTGGGTCAAAGATTTTGAGGGAATCACAAAAATGGCAGAATGGAATGAAATCAGAAAGTTCGTGGTAATGAAGAAACAGTTAACGGGTATTGCTAAGTCATTTGCGAGAACACTGACATGCAAATCGTTTAAAGATTTAAAAGAAAAACTTATAAAAGTATTCGATATAAAAATATGCAAAAATTTATCTAAAGTTACAAAACCTAAGGAAAAACACATTGAAAGCTTTTGTGAAATTTTGTTATATAAGGTCTTTCATCCTTTCAGACCTATCGATGCCATTAGGTACGGAATAATACATCGATCAAATATCCACTGCGGCTTCACTGGGTGACGCGAATCCGAAATGTCCAATTTTCTATGGCTCTGGCGCATAAATCAGGTTGAATTTGACCAATGGCATGGGTTAGGTTGGCTTTGAGAGCCGCTCTGGTTTCTGGCTTATTCGTATAGACCTGCGACTTAAGAAAACCCCACATGAGCTGTGTAGCACGTAGCGCCGTCCTATTAAAACCAATGTTATTAGTGTCCATATCATCCAATGCAGGCCAAAAGAAGTTGGTAATCATTGACCTATAGCGCTTGCCGTTGACGATTATGGCGACCGTAAAACGGGCGAAGAGCGCGGAACGTTGCTCGAACAGAACACCCATTTTTATAAAACAATTTTATCATTTTCACCTGTTGTTGAACGCTATATCCGTCCATGGTGATTTGGCAAAATAGACTGAATAAATGACTGCCAATTCGACAGATATAGCTTCAACAATATGGCGGCTATCAACTGTCAAAGTTCGGAATTCCCTATTGGAAGACCCTTTTCGAATGATAGAAATTAGAAAGTTGACAGGGGTAGACGATCAATCTGTAATACATTTTATAATTAACGGTATTTAAGATAAAGAAGAGTCTAAACAAAACGTATATAACGCAAACATTCTAGAAGAACTCAAAACAAAAGTAGATGTTTTTCGAGAATTCAAGGACACACATTTAACAAGACACCAAATAAATCTAATAGGCTTAGGGCTAGGCTAGGAAAATGTCGAATTACATTTTTCACGTTGTTCCAAAACATGCGACAAGGTTCTAATGTATGAGTATCCAAAAGACACGATCACTAAAGTAAAAGTCGTTGTTGATAATAACCAAATTAATTTCTATGATAATTTTGTGAGTGGGTATGATTGATTTCAGCTTGAAAGATAGGATAATTTTGTATAAGGTAGGTGGTGCTGGTGTCGAGATCTAAAATTGCATTGTCCTGATGGAAGGGAATTTTTGGTGTTTTTTGTTTTTTGATTATTATGTAAAGCGAACCTTTTTCGGTACTATGGGTGCTATCCATCTCTTAAATTTTCTAAAGTCTTATTGAACGATCATCGTATTAAGATTATACATATATTTGAAATTTTATTTTTGTAAATCCTATTAGATCTGCAGCTTTTTTGGCTCACCTATGTAAAAAACGATGGACCTTGTCAATTCCAAACTCTTGTATAAACATGTTTGTACATATATAGTTATTTTGAAGAAATATAAAATGCATATACGAGTATAGTCTAATTGATAGCAACACCGATATATGTTCAGATCAAAACAGTTACGTATGTTTTTCTTTGATATATGATAAAGAAAGTTCGAAACTTACGACGCAATTTATATTTATAAAGAAAATGTTGAGGGAGAAAGACTGACTTGTTTACCTCCAATAAAAGCGAAATCCAGTAAAACTTTGTAAAACTATGAAAATTATTAATGAAAGAAGTAGAAGTAATTAACTACGAAGACGACAAGAACGAAATACTCTTCGCAGTACTAATTAGTTGTTCGTTTGATTTCGACCCTAACATCTTATTGGGCGCCCCCGCTTTTTCTATCTTGAGTGAATGGTCGGTGCGGGTGAGGTAAATCCACTTTAATTCCGCAAAATAAATTGTTGCATGCGATTTGGGAGGAAAATCCTCGCGCATTTACTTGCCGGAAACAGGCAGAAGCAATTAAGAAGAAAAAGTCAAATAAATCGTTTTTCCACATTCCGCCCAGTCAAACAAACTGAACTTGTGACCTAAATGAGCTTTCCCGATCTATCAATCACCTTTACGAACATGTCATTGGATTAATTCTGATGCTCTTAATGGCGTTCGGCCCTGTAAGTTTATTTGTTAGCGGTACGAAAGGTAAATGCCTTTCGGTTTTGCAGGTGAGCTCGGACAAAAGAGATTAACTTGTAGCTAGGGCAGTAAATTGATTGATTCATTGACAATCTGCGCTATGACAAACCTTTTATTTGCACAATGAACGTTTGCCAACCTGTGTTATATATTTCGGCTAAATGTGTTAAACATGTGTGCGACGGGTGCCGTATTTATATTGATTTATTTAATAAGGATTCGGTGAATTATTTATTACCACTCACATCAAGTACAAACGATATAATCTCGACCTTTAGGCCTACTTCACGAGAACATTTATTAGATAATGCTTTTATCTTGTGGGCATTTAGTTTAATTGATTTTATTACAACCATCAAGCATTTTCATGGGCGATAAAATTTATTTATTAGCTCAAATAATAAAATTTAGGCTGAAAAGAGAAATTCATAGTATAATTTTGAATATCTCAACAATCGTAATGTTGCATTTAAGCGTATTATAGTAAATAGACCAGTATTTACATCAAATTAGGAAGCCTTACACTGTATATAAATACAAAATAAATCAAAACTTGAAGAGGAAAAAAAGTTTGTATGCCTTATTCATTACAGCATAACTTATTAATTATTACCCGACCGTAAAAGAAACTGACTGATATGAAGTTCCAGAAAACGAAAACATTACCAAATCAAAATCACTCCACCTCATGAAGGTCCTGTGACTTATGATGTTTGCCAGACAACATACATAAATCTGATCTTCGATAAATTAATCAAACTAAATAGAGCTATAAAATCCATTAATCTCAACTTCATATTATACTTAGTTAAGAATTTAAGAATCATTCGGATGGTATCAGTGTTAGTAATGTGTCTTAACATAATTATTGACTTTAGGTAGGAGGTCAGTTAAGTCTTAATTTATCTCTCTTAATATTCTGTCTGCATTGAAATTCAAATTAGTTACAGTATTCGAATATTCTACAATTAATTTTGTATAAATTAAAATTATTCTAACTGGAAATATCTTTGTAGGGGCATCAATGTATTTTATAGGTAGTTTTTAAGGAGACACCAAATTTTCGCATAACACATTAAAATTACGATATACTCGTAAATACCGCTTTAATTCTTTAATAAAGGGTCTACCAATAGGGATTTCCGAAATTTGAAAGTTGATAGCGGCCATATTGTTGAAGTTAAATCTGTCAAATTGGCTGTCATTTATTCAGTCTGTTTTGCCAAATTACCATGGATAGATATAGCGTTCAACAACACGTGCAAATGTTAAAATTGTTTTATCAAAATGGGTATTCAGTTTGGGCAAAGTTCCGTACGCTTCGCCCATTTTACGATCGCTATAATTAAGTCTAAATTTGAGTCCACCGGTTCAGTAAACAATCAACCAACACCCCCACGTCAACGAAACCCAAGATATGCTGAAAACATCGCCGCTGTATGCAGGAGAATCCGAGGCAGTCAATTTCGCGTCGCTCACAAGAACTTGGCCTTTCGACCACAACTTGGCGAATTTTGCGTCGTGACTTAGGTCTGCACCCGTACAAAATTCAACTGACCCAGGAGCTGAAGGTAAACGACCATAGACAACGATGTGTGTTCGCTGAATGGGCTCTGGAGCAATTGGAAGCTGACCGTAATTTTCATCGAAAAAAACATCTTTAGCGATGAGGCCCATCTCTGAATGAATGGGTATGTCAACAAACAAAATTGACGAATGCATACGGAAAAAGTAACTGTTTTGTGCAGGCTGGCGGTGTCATCGGTTCATATTTCTTTGAGAACGACGTTGGCCAGGTCAACGGCGAGCGCTATAGGTCAATGATTACCAACTTCTTTTGATCTAAATTGGATGATATGGACACCAACAACATGTGGTTTTAACAGTATGCTGCTACGTGTCACACACCTCATGCCACATTGGACATTCTGCACGAGCGATTTGAGTCCATGGTCATCTCACGTGGAGGTGATGTGAACTGGCCACCGAGATCGTGCAATTTGACCCCGTTAGACTTTTTCTTGTGGCGTTTTTTTAAGACGCAGGTCTATACGAATAAGCCAGAAACCAGAGCGGCCCTCAAAGCTAACTTAAACTGTGACATTAGTAAATTTCATCCTAATTTATGTGCCAGAGTCATGGAAAATTGGACATTTGTTTTTTTAGTATTATGATTTGAAGCGATGTCTTGCTAGAAAAGATATTGACCTTCGGGAAATTCCAACAAAGAAATCGAAGGTAAAAGTTGTTCATTTGCATGTGTTGTTGAACGCTATACCCGTCCATGGTGATTTGTCAAAACAGACTAAATAAATGACAGCCAATTTGACAGATATAGCTTCAACAATATGGCCGCTACCAACTGTCAAAGTTCAGAAGTCCCGATTGGAAGACCCTTTAGAATGACTATCAATTAGCACAGATCTACAATTCCTTAATTAAGTTCTTGTGGGGACTTAACAAAAAGTTTACAACAACAACTTATCATTAAAATGGAAGAATTGTACTATACAAAATATTTGGAACGTAATAGAGCCAGAAAATTCTCAAACAAAATAAAGTTTACGCTACAAAGTTGAGGTGACTCAATCTATAATAATAAAACTAAACCCAATTAGTCAACTTTATGTGCACGTTACGAAGCCGGATAAATCAGCTAGTTTCCAATATGGCTGAACTAATTTTATTTCGTTTATTTGTTTTTCATTATCGCAGAAAATACAACATTTTGCGGATGGGCGAACTACATATTTTGTTTTGGGGTAGTATGGTATTTAGGTTACATTACAAACTTAAATTATATTTTAACATTATTAGCTATTGTTTTTAAATGATTAATTATTATAAATTAATTTTTAAATATCGATATTTATTATGTTTATGTTTGTGAAAATTTATAATTACATTAGCTTTCATCTGCTAGGACAAAAGTTACCAATTTCCTTCGTTAGCTTTTTAAGTTACTACTATTCTACTATTAATCAAAAGAACTAATTTACCAATAATCAAAATTTCTTCACCACAATTAAAACTTCAGCAGTAGTCAATCTTTGCCATAAATGATCGTTGTGGATTTATTCACAGGAAAATAATTTATGGTACTATCATGAACATGAACGATTGTGCAGTTCGCGGCTGGCTGAACTTCTAAACTTCATGAGAACTTTCTTCCATTGGTGGGCTCATAAGTTACGAGTTGTGTGTCTCTCCTGAACAATGAAATTATCAATTTACCAAAACGATTGCAATGAAATAGAACAGCAGGTAATAGTTCTTCACTTTAGTATCGAAATTTAAATTTTCACCCTGCCTCTGGAAACTAGTTACTGAACATTGAAATTTATTTTTAGAGAATGAATGGATTACAACCCCTAGTTCTAGGGATTGATTTTGAAAATATGTGAACATGTGCTACAAAGCCATTCCGAATAGGAGCCGTGTAGAAGCTATTCCGGAGATTCCTTGCAGGAGCTGTATGTTTTTTTTCCTATACACAACTTCGAAAAGTAAATAAATTTCCCATAAAGATTTTCCTTAAGTGCTAACGTTATTTTTCTAGGTGACATCAATGACCGTATCGTTCTACATGCTAAGAGGAAGCATGAGAAATATCCGCTGGATCCAATATCCAATTTGTAAGTGCCCCAAGAAGTTTTTTGCTGGACCGTTCGTTGTAAAGAGGTTAGATGTTGCTAGGTTTTTTAAAGTATACTCCTATAATATTCCCTGAAAATTTCAAACTAATCCGCTAAAATTTTTTGGATATACAACCAAAAGTCGAAAAGTTTATGCGCCTAACGCTATGACTAAATGTGATTAAATTTCAATTCAATTATTGGATATACAACCAAAAGTCGACGGGCTTATGCGCCTACCGCTTTAATAAATGTGGACCGCTGAATCTGTTCTAAACCAAACCTTCTCTCCTTTTTTGCACTATTTGCAATTTATTTCTGTTTTGTAAATATGTATAATGAACATTGGAATAATTTGAATAAAATTCATTCATTTTGGTCAGATAATGAATAGAATGTTATAGAATTACCTGTTTTTTGTCGTGTATATATAAATTTAAAAAATACTAGTTATATGGGTATATCATCTTAAAATAGGGAAATAAGATGGCTTAACTTAATCAAAATAAAGAAAACTCTTTCTGGTTCTCATTGTTCAGATTCACAAAGGTGTGCGTAATGTTCTTCGATTTTTCTCTTAATCCTGACAAGTGCTTAGCACAGCTTTGTTCGATTTGCTAGACCATTTGAAACCTTTTTAAAGTAAAATGTAACCCATTAAGTAGCAGTAGCAACAATTGCCACCCGCTAGAGTGGAATTGTTACCAGCACAAAAGGCTGTTTCAATTTTGTTTTAAAAAGGTTTCGATTTGCACTCGGTCTTGATCTACACTTCGTAACGTAAAAGCTCTGAGGGCAGGTCAATTACTTAAGTCGCCCTTAAAAGCCTCGTCATAAACTGCAGGTAGCTAGCCTGGCACTTCCGAGTTCCGTCTAGGGGTATACTTCAAATGTCGCCTACATTTCTGTCACAAATAGAGGCCCCTTTCCTGTTGAACAGCATTTAATTTATTTAAATAGGTTGCGATAAAAATGGCCCATAAGACAAAGAGTGCCTCCGAACAATAAATTTCGCTTAAGTGCGAGTTAGACAGTGCTGACTTAACTTCTTCAAAAATAAATTCCCATCGTAAAAGCGTTTCAAAAGAGAGTTATTCCGACAGGGTGAAATATTAGGACAACCATTTTTGTGTTGCTACAATGTTCTAAAGACCCCCGCCAGCATATAAACGCCATGCACACCTGATCCGTCTTTTTAAATGTTCCTCAACTTATTTTAAGTATGAACTACCTGCAACGTAAGGACAAAGCAATCATGTGCTTATCGTTTCAACACCAGCATTGATATGCCCCCTTCATATGTGTCCTTCATGTGAGGCTATGGGACCCCAACTTGCGTGTATTTTCACCATATAAGTTACACCATCACCTAAATTTATGGGGCGTAAAAAATTGTCGAGGGAAATATCAGAAGAAAAGTGACAAGGGTCGTAAAAGATTGCCGAAAGGTTCTAGCATTCTTGCAAGTGGATTTATTTATGCCCCAAACATTTTTACAACATAATTTTGCACACAACATTAGCATTTTATTGAAGAGTTTTTCAAATATCACCACATATTGCTATGATTCACATGACCACACATGCCCTATTTATTTCATTACGTGCATCTGGCTTAGGTCGGAGTAGACATTTATGGGACCCCCACCCTTAACTTGGAAGATCTCTGCTCACTAGCTCCGAAAAACATGCAAGGAGTCTTCATCCGCCTTTCAAAATTCGACTACAAAATCTATAACTGCCTAAATTGCGCTTTGCTTCTCGAAAGAGCCCATACACATGTACCTCGCTTCATCCGTTGAGGTACGAGTAAATATCTCGAATTTCACTTATGTGTAGCAATTAAACATTTTATAGATGAACTTCCACTGAAGATGCTTTCAGGAGTCAATTAATATATGAGTATACTATTTGCTTTCTCAGAAGAGGAACGTAAATTTAAATTTTGAGCATCCATTTAGCCATATAATATTTATTATTCGCTCTTGTAGTTATTATTATCCTTATATTTAAAATATTCAAGGAAGATGGTAGGGAGATGGTTACCCAATCAACAGTCTTCCTTTAAGGAACGCATTTTCTAGCCATAGAATATTGATGAAAATTGCTATACGGGGCGTTTTCAGGTCACTGATTATGAATTTACTATTAGATTTTTAAAATTCAAAATTTCGGACCCAATATTAGGGACAAAAATGACAAAAGTTCAAAACTTCTTAACTTCTTAGATCTGCCACTTCGAATTTAAAGCTCCTAATCTGAACTGGATATTCATAATCAGCGACCTCAAAAACTTTTTGATATTGAATTTTAAGTAATACTATTGTAAGGATCATGGGAAAATAAATATTTGTTATATAGAAAAAAAATATATTTTATATTTAATATGTACTCTCATGACCATTAATATAAAAAAAAAGTTTAGCTAAAATGGTAACTAAAATAGAAACCAATCAACGCAAATAACTGGTAACATTTCAACAAAAAGGATAAATGAATAAAAAAAAATTACAGAGTAATTTATGAAAACATAGGTACCCTAATGACCATGTTCAAAACTTCAAAATATTATTTTCGAAAATCCGTTTGAATTTGGTACTTCTGTATATTTTTAATAATTTCTAATCGTTAAAACAAAAGTTGTTCTACTTTTAGGGCTCCTTACCTCAAAAGGAAAAAAGGATCCTTTATGGTATCACTTCCTTGTCCGTCTGTCTGTTTTCTTCTCAGGAACGCGTAGAGGTAACAGCAAATTAATTAAACTTAAGTGGAAATTCCAAAATCAAACTTCTAAGTCAACGCAATCAAAAAATATGGCCATTTATGCCGCATATTTCTGACACTCGGAAAATAAAGCAAAACCTTTAGGCTACTTCCCGTTGACATAGAATTATAAAATTTGGCAAGAAGCAAGGACTCACAGTACAAATAAAGGAAAAAATCGTTAATTTGTAATTATATGATATAAAAAAATGCTTTTTTCGATTACAAATTCAGTTGACTGTGACGTATATCGACGTATAGGAGAACTTTTTTTATATAAATAAATGAAAATGATAAACTTATTATGTGATAAATGATGTTAGAGGAATGAAAAATTAGTTCAAAATTTGTTTAAAATTAATATTTATAGGTATTCAAAACCAAAACATTTTTGAAAATTCAGATACAGATAAAGAGTACGAGGATGAGATATGAGAAAAATTGCAGATTTTCAGAGCAAGCTATTAGATGACTATAATTTTCAATATATTTTTAAGGTAATATAAATGATTATTTCAATAATACAATAATTATATAAAATGAAATAAAATACATTTCTTCTTTTAGTTAAAATAAAAACGCAATTATTTTTTCATTACATTTAAACTTTCGCTTAGAGCAGTAAAACTCGATCCTTCAAGAATTTATTTTTTGAAAACCTTCTAATCATTAAATTGTGATATTTTTAAAACATTCAAAAAATTCCATAAGATATATTTTAATAATCAGCGAGGGCAAAACATAATTAGGGTTCGTCATGGAAAGAAGAAAAAGAAAAAAAAAAGGAATAAAATAAGGACAAAAGGAAGAATGGGCGACAGGCGAATGTGTCCCATTTGTTTCTTGTCAAAAATTAAATTGAGCCGGGGAAAGGCTTGTGTCCCTCATGATACATTTTTTCGATGTAGCCAGCCGCCAGAAGAAAATGTTGACGTTTTTCTTGGTGAATGACGAGGGTAGCAATTACTCGTTATACAACGAAAAATAAACCCTTCAAAATAATGAATATGAAAATGTGCCATCCTACTCGGAATTTTTATTAAGCGGCATATGATAACCATGGGAATCCTTGTCCAGTTGGGATGTGTATACGTTAGTTGGTTAATTCTCTTAATCCCTTTTGGGAGAGACAAGCTTTAATTTGTTTTTTATGTATGCTCCTTGCGTTTTTGAAATAATGTCTCCGCTAGTAGTAAACCGTAAAAGGATACGATAAAAAACATTTTATAGCCGTCCCAACCATAATTGAAAATAATGTTTATCTGAAATAATTATTAAATTAAAAGAACAAACAATTATACTCAGTGGCGCCCAGCAGTAATGCAGCAAGTATCTGAGTATAAAATAATAACATGATTGCTTTCCGGCATATTCTCGAAGGATCAAGCGAGTTTCATTTACATCTTTTAACTCTTTTCGGGTCTGACAACATATTTTTCGGGGGGTTAAAGGTTGGCTTAATTCATTTCAAATTATTAGGGGTGATCACACTTTGATGCAAATGATGATGTTGCCTGATGTGTGATGAGCGGTTAGACACGTTTCCGATCGGTCTAAGGGTTTGCCGCAATTTTTCTGGGTATTATGGCTTTCTATAGTGCATATTTTGTCATTGATGTCATTCTTCTCGGGATTGCGACTTTGATCTTTGATTTTCATCCCGAAGTAGTTTCTATAAGTCCTTCCTACCAGATATTTTGTATACTTTGTTCGGCGGCTATTGAAATTTCTGTAGTACTAGCAATTGATCTGTGTGCTTGGATAACATTGCAACATCACATCTTCCACTCTTCACCTATTACGCAGCTGCTAGCAGTTTCCCTTTAGTAACCGATAACCCGGAGTAAATCTGCTGTTGCTAAAAGCTAGTCTGTTAGTTGTGACTATAACATCAGAACAGTCATAATCACACCGGATGAAATATCTTCTCTGTCTGAGCCGACCGTACTGGGTCCATCCAGTGCTAAATCCAAAGCAGCTGTCGCTAAACACCTACCTAGCAGTAGTGGAGTGACTGTAAAAACACCTTAGAGCGCGGATAACGCAGTAATATCTGCTATATTAATTACAACAAAAGTAATTTAAGCGAACTGACTGCAATTAGAAGATACCTGGAAACGATCAACGCTATTTAAGCGCTGATTTAAAGTGCCAGTTTGATGAAATATACAAAGATCTACAGCAACAATTCGATGATGGCAACGATGATCTCCAGAAGCAAATCAATGAAATCAGAGATGTTTCCGCATTCAAGCAATTCACTTATCCAAAAAAATCATGAAGTTTGATTCACGTCTTGATTCCATCGACGGAAAATTTCTAATGATCTTGTTATTAAACAGTCTCCTCAGACGTTAGAACGACGATTTAAACCTTATTTTCAAAATCTTATGCTCCAACCTTGGCATCATACCTGCGGCTCCGTCCCGTATTTTTCAAATTAGCAGAGCGACTAGTAGCAATTCTAATAATTCTAATGATTGTGCCATAATTATCAAGTTCTTGAATATCGAGTATAAAAACAATCTGTTGCAAGCAGTTCGAGTATTTCATAAAACAAGAAAAATATGACGAAAAAGAAGAAGTTAACCCTACGTGCAGCTGGCATTGATTCCAAGTCAAAATTGTTCATCCATGAAAGCTTAACTAAGAATAACTATGGACTCTTTCGTCATGCTTTACATCTGAAATCCAGAGGGGCTGTGTTTACTCGCAATAGAACAATTTATGTTTATGCTGGTTCTGATAACAACCCGAAGTCGTTATTTAATTTCTATGATCTCCAAGAACTTGAGCTCATGGATCAACATAATAATGATAAAAGTGATAATACCCCTAATTATGAGTAAAATAGTTGATTTCAGTAGGTTTAAGACTTTGTACTTTAAAGCTTCTTTAATTTTACATAATGAATTCTATTTGCATTTAAACTTAGCTAAAGCTTGTTTCTCAGCTAGTTTGTATTTCACAGCATTTTCTGTTTCTTCTATTGCCTGATTGAAGGACACATTCACTTCTATTTTTATAAGCCTTGTGACGCATTTCCTGCATTTGCCTATTTTGCGATTGTAACAATCCCTATTCCCTCTGGTTCCCATAAAAAATGAGTCATAATAATTGCTAATAGATCAGTGATAGTGCAATTGAATTCATTATCACTGATTGTTATAAATTCACAATAATATTCAATTGTTCTCATTGTTACTGTCTTGGTTTTTTCAGTATTTCCTCAACTGTCGAATTTTGAAAAAACTTTTACTGAAAAATTGTAAAAGAACTAGAATTAAAGCTATTTGTTATTTGAATATTATTTAAACGCATTTTAAAGAGGACGCTTTCAACTTTTTAATAGTGCCGGACCAATTGCTGTGTGATCAGTACTTCCGAAATTAGGATTAATGGCACATGGAATTTAAAATCTTGTTTTTACTTCAAAAGTAACTTTACCTGGTAAACAAAAATCGTTGGAAAATAAAAAAAAAAACTACTTTGTCGAGGAAAATGTCGAATTTGAAATGTTCTAATCGGATTTACTTGATAATTTGTTTTGGCGCCTATATTTAGAAATTATTAAATTTACTGACAAAATATGGGATTATTTCTCTTTTTATTTCTTTCACTATTTACGATGCGGTGACTGTTTCTAAAGTTCAAAGTAACAAAATTTTACCATTTAAAACGATTATGCGAAAATGGAGCAGTTGTTTTTATGAAAATTTATATTTTTTCCTTTATTTAAAATAAAAGACATCATTTATACAAAAAGAGTCTTTTGTCCACGATCTTTCGTTTTGTCCAGAACTTCTTTTTAAATTCATTTCATTACTTTTTATCTAATTCTCTGATTCACTTGAATCTTTCAATACCTTCCAGGAAATATTACCAAAATTGTTGTATACACTTTATATGGATTATATGAAGTAAGAGGGGATATAGAAAAATAGATATTATCAAAAATATTCTTTTAAGTCGTGTAAAATGTTTCTTAATTTAATGAAAAATACCAAGTTTTTACACTATAGGCATTTTAACTAATTTCTACGAAAATTTCAAATAAAAATATTAATTCTAGACCAAGTTAATAACTCAGTTCATACCTCTCTCACAAATAGTATCTCACCGTAATCATCAATCAATGTAACGAAAAATAAAAAAATGTCGTTTATTTAGTGCTTAGTTGAAGTCTTTGTTTTTTAATTTAGCATAGGGCGGACTCTGAAAATATAGTTATGGATTTTGAGGCAAAAAAGAGCTTGTTAAATATTTATAAAAAAATAGTTTTGGTAACAAACAAATCCTTTGAGTTAATGCTATACGAGTATAAATATAATTTAAATCCATTAAATAGTTTTCAAAATATATTGGTTATCGTCTTTGAAAATGTAGTTTTGATAAAAACTAACTAACTAACTAACATGATACGCTAATACGCTATACCTACAAATAGTAAAAGGACTCTACAGTTATTGTGGGACAATTCGTCGAATCGACTTAAATTTTCAACAAGTATTTTTGAAATACGAGTATTATACTATAAGAAAATGTAATTGAATTATTTCCACTGCCGATTTCGTTGCTAGGGTAATATAAAAATGGCTTTTGATAGAAAATAGAATGCCGATTATCCGAACAGTCCAATAATACGGTTTCGATTTGGTCATATAATCGATCATCCAGATTTCCGATTATTCAGACTACCCTTGGTACAAATTGATCGGTATTGTTGGGATTCTACTGTAAAAATTAAGTTGCATCATAGAGAGTTAGTTTAAAAAAAACTTTTGCCTAGCACATAAGTTATGCGTCATTTTAGTTATATAGCACATCACCCTGAGCTCTAAAAATGGACTATCTACGGGTACTATCATATATATAGAGTTAATTAAGATAATAATAAATAAATAAAAAAATTAAGTTGCATACCCTTCTCATCTAATATAAATAATTTCAACTAAAAATTAAGCGATTCAAGTAAATCCTCATTATTTACCTGACCCCAAAAATTTACAGAAAAATGTATCTTCCTATTAAGCATCTTCATTAGCTGTATTTCTAATAGTCCTCGATTACTTGGTCATTTCTCGGGTACCCTTGTCAAAAGCGGTTCTTTTTACAATTTTCTGGCAGGTTTTCTATCTCCGCCCTGCCATTTTGTCACGGTTAAAAATGTCGAGATAAGTCCCTTATTTATTATCATGCAATAACTCATGTCCTTCCTTCAAATGACAAAATTTTCTTCAAGATTGAGGTAATCTTTCTGTACGACTGTAGTGGACTAAAAGCGAGTACCCTTTCATTTTGTGAAACAATCCTTTCGAGGGAGATCTACAATATTTCGAGATAATGATGGCGAAAAAAAAGGAAGAACATTGTTAATGCCCATCCGAGTTGGGAGAAAAACGAGCCAGCTAACGAAGAAGGGTCGGAGAGCATATCGGGGGTAATCAAGTCGGAAAATATAATTAAGTGAGTTAATTGGATAATGTAGGGCTTGTCGGGGGCGGTATGGTGGTATACAAGGAATCAGGTCCCGATGGCGGCCCAAATTTAATTCCATAAAACTCCCGTCGAATAGGGTTGTAAAAAAGAACGCTCCTTCATTCAAACTTATTTAAATATTCATTTACATTTGATATTATTGCATTTGGCCTTGCAAATACCCCCGGGAAATCTTAAGGCTCGAGATGTGGTCGTCAGACCGAGAGTCGTTTCTTTTTTTTTTTTTTTTTGGAGTAACCATGTAGATGTGCCCTTATAATTGTGGCAAATGGAGAACAATTTGAGAGCACAAAAATAAATTGGCAGTAAAAACACCACAGGGAATGCTTTTATTCAAATTTTCAGCTTATTTTTGGGAATGAGGAACGTTATATTATTATTTTGTCTCTATTAAGACGGATTTGAAAGATTAGCCAAATCTCTAGTACCAATGAATTTCTCTCTTTTATGATCTGGAACTGTAGCCAAAATAGAATTAAGACTCGATGCTCAATAGTCCAATATTTGATAAACCAAAACGAATGATTAATTAGTTCTATTTTGGGCCCGGTTGATAAAGGGACTAATGAGTTTTCTTTCTCAATTTATTTACCTCAGCCTTCTGTTTTTCACTAGATTTTATAACATCGATATTTAGCTGCCAAAGCTCAATAAATCACTAGAGAAAAAGATAGTGGAGTCAGCGGTGCAATCAGGAAAATCCCTATTGCAGAATATTTCAAGCGCGAAATAATATTCTACATAAATCCAGCATTTTCGGGGGTGGTTAGAAGCACGTAACCGATATTGATTTCGCATTGCTGGAGCAATAAAAGCGCTCCCCTTCTCATTCCCGTCCATAATCTAAAATTTACTCATCAAGGGATATTTCCCAGCTCATAAACGCAATATGCAAACTAGTTGCAAAATAACGCTTAATTTGGGCGAGTGGGTTTTTCGATTGTACAGTATGTGGCCCACAAAACTTTCGAACTCACTGAGCACGAGGTTTCATTGAAACCCAGTGGGGATATCAAGGACGAAAGCTTAAAAGTTAATTACCTGTTATGTCAACGTTATGGTCTAATCTACGAAAATAATAACATGCGGAACGTTAAATTACGGATATAATGTTAGGTTTTGGGTATATTTGACAATCTCGAACCATTCCAACATCCATTGCAAAAGTTTTGCCTTCAGATTGAAATTGTGGGTACCATTCTAATAAATTGTTAAATTTTTGAAACTTTATGTGGAATTCACAAAACTAAGCATAGTATCAAAAATTTCACGTGAAACCCGTAGCTATTTAAAATGTTTAATATCATTACTTCATACATAGTGCTAGCTCAAAATTTTAGCGCCAAAATGGTCAGAAATCATTAAAAAAAAATGAAGGCCTATTTTTGAATTTTGGACTTAAAACTTTTAATTTGTGTTAATATTGTAAAATAGTCGAATTAACAATGACTGAGTTGCGAAATCACTGGATATTGATATTACAAAATATTTAATTATTATTAAAATCTTTCACTTTTGCTGAAAAAGAAACTTCCGGTGATAACTGTTCGCTTTCCTGTCGAATATTCTCTTTAAAGGTTGCGATTGTCTGAGGCTTCGTGGCATAAACCCGCGACTTCAAGTAGCCCCAAAAAAGAAGTCTGGGGCGGTTAAATCGGGCGATCTGGCTGGCCATGCCAAATCGCCAAAACGGAAAATTACGCGACCAGGAAACGCTTCCTTCACAACATCCATCGTGGCTCGTGCTGTGTGTGCGGTTGCACTGTCTTGTTGAAATCACATGTTCACCAAGCCCCGGTCCTCCAATTCCGGCAGTAAGATATCGTTTATCCTGGCCCTATGGCATTCGCCAGTAACAGTTTCCGTATTGCCAATGACGCCCTCAAAAAAATGCCGCTCAATCACCGCACCACACAGTGGCTTTGAGTGGATGTAACGGCTCTTTGTGCATGACACGTGCCCCAGAAATGGAGGTTTTGTTTATTGACGTAACCGCTTAAATGGAAATGCGCCTCGTCGCTCATGACGATTTTTGACTCAAAACTGTCCTCTTGGTTGTTGAGATTGAGGATGGCTTGACAGTAATTCACAGCGCTTCATTGCTTGTCTGTTTGTATTCTGCAGCTGTGTAGTTCACAAATGCCAAATATAATTGATGTACGACGCTATTTGCAATAATTATAACATCTTCCGATAGAGTGATTAATTTTGCGCCACCTTGTATTTATCAATTCTCAGCTTCTTCCTCAAACTTGCTTAGCAGGAGTTCAAAAGACTTTTAATTTGAAACTCACATTATGTGATCAAAAAGTTGAATCACTGTATTTCGCTTGACACACAGAATGAAGTGTTCACTTCTAGGAAAAAAAACACACGCCGCGCGAGTTGACAATGAACATACTATATGTATACTTCAGTGACGCCATCTGTTAACAAAATCCACAGGAATTAAGTTCTACACCGGGGCCTACGGTAGATCATTTGTTAACGCGCTGGCCTACCGTCCTAGATTCCTATTCTACTCTACGAATACAATGGGTCAATGAGTGCAATGGACAAAATGTCTGAGCGCTCGAGGCTACACGTCTCGCCCACTCCAATAATAATAATAATAATAAAAGTTCTACACCTGGTACATCACACCTAAACCGCTCAGCCAGCTATACGAGCACCACTAATTTGTAGAACATTGTGTAAAAGTATAATAAGTAATCAACTTCTGGCTCACAAAAAATTAATATATATTTTTATTAGCATTGATTATTGTTCAGCCACAATATTAAAAATTAAATTACCACTTAAAATTTTCCTCTATATTAAAAATGTTTTCTTTTACATTTAAAGACTTAATAAATTTAGTTTAGGCTGAAACATTTTTATTGCAAGTCAATCGAAACATACTTTTACATCTTAAGAACCTTGAAATTTAGCTGAAGTGAATATGAATGAATACTTAGCCCAGCCTTAAAATAAAAACGAATCATAAAATTCGATTCAATACTTGAAAAGTTATAACCGCTAAAAGTGAATTTTCTGTAGGCGTAGGAGAGGGTGAAAATACATGGAATATTCCCCTTTCGCGTGTAATAGGCACGTATGTGGGCTATCAATTTTCAACCCTTACAATTCAGATCAGGGATATCGGATCTTTATAAAATTGAAGTCAAAGGAAAGCACGTTTCCGTCACTTTAAGATATATTAGGACCCATAAGATATCAAAGATAATTGCTGAATAGCCGATTTTTGTAGCGTTTTGAAGCATAAACGAAATTATTTACATTTTCCGCGTTTAAAATTAAATTTTCATTAACCAATTTATTTTTATTTTATAAATCTTAAGATGGGTCAACTAACTTCACATTTCAGGAATTTATTAATTTTTTTCAATATATTATGCATATGCACCTTTTTATACACTGGCTCCAAATGCACATCATGCGTAACAAACTATGCAATGGTTCAGAACAAAGGAAGTGTTCAGGAATTACCCCTCTAAATGTATGTTAAATAAAAATACCACCCAGTTAAATATCCTCGTCGGTCGGCAAAATATTTAGAAAAGGGTTGATGGGTGGAAACCACGTGAAGAGATGCTCAGAATGATATTTACCATGCAAATATGAAATCATGCAAATTTGCAATATGAACACTCCCCAGCACCACTCAGTGAGTTTTCTAATATGTTGATGATGGTAGCTAATTGTCTAGATTATTTTTCATGCTAATGCTACTGCTCACACATAATGAGTTTTATAATTAAAATCTATTACGGTGGCTTGTTGCGACCTAGCGCTCACTTGTGGTATAAAATAATGTGATATTGTTTTGCGGAAAAAGCATTCATTTGTTATCGCCAACAATAACAGCAGCGCAAATTAAAGCAATGAATATGAAATTTTCTTTCAGATAATCTGACGAAGCACATTGCAAAAATTCTTTCATTGTTTCAAATTTCTTAGACTATTTGTAAATATAAAGGATTTTTGCTCCTTTGACTTGTGGGAAAACGATTTCGCTTTTTAGATTCATTCCCATATTTAGTTCAAATAAGAGTTTAGATAATATGCCCGATTAAAAGAAGTTTCTTTATTTTTTTAGGATTGCTCTTCAAAAATTTTAAGATCACAATTTTACTACATTTTTTAGGTCAAATAATTTTATTTGATATTACCAATATTAAAACGTGAGAAAATTCTTCAATCTGAATTTGTAATCTTCAAATGTAATTTAAAGCCTTTATTTTTTTAATTAAAGGTAAATCATATTTAGAGAATTATTATTAAATAAAATAATAACTTATTGGAAAATTTGCTTTTTTTATAAGCATATTTAGACAAGTAAAAAATTAATAATTCTAAACTATTGAAGTTGGAAACTATTTGGCTCTCATAACTAAACTTAAACTCCAAGTAAACAGTGCTAAGATGAAAAGATACAAGTCGAAAAGCAACATCAGTTTTTGTTGCTCAAAAGTTTGTTTTGTTATTCGCCTGATTTCGTGCAATTGTCTTCAAAACTTGTGTAGTTTATTAGATCAGCGTCCCCATATGATAGCACCTGTGCGCTTTATTTAGAGATTTTTATGGTACAACTTCGACGTTTGAATACCTCAAAATTGCAAATTTTTCCGGTTTACTCGTGCTCCCTACAACATTTTCAGCGATGCATCAATAGATAGTCCCATATTTGTATTTATAAAAGAGAACCAAATTCGATTTATGCATACATTACTTGTGTGGCTTCTAAATCAAATTTATTCCCCTATAAATCAACTGGGAATAAATTTATATTTATTGTTGTCTTTGGTTTGTTTTTCATAAATTTTTGCTTATTTAGTAATGCATACTTTTCGAGAATTTTTAGCTCTATTGATAATGATTTCTTTATAATGAATTTTTCTGTACGACACTTATCAAGTGCGAATCTATCCTAGATCTAAATGAAGAAAATAAAAACTATTTGTTTTATATAGTAGTTATAGAACAAACAAGTTTTATTATTATACCAAATAATAAAATTAAAAATAAAGAAAAACATTTAAAAGTTCGATTATTTTACTAACATTATAATTTGGTCCTACATGATATTGTAATTGTAGAAATATTTATATGCTAAAATTAAAAATATAACAATTCAGGCGATCTTAGTGATCGAATGTTCTTAATAAATTCATGGTTATTATGTTAAAATTGTACTTTTTTCTCATTCGACTTACAAAATAATTAATTACTTTTGTTAGAACCTATAAAAAGCAACGTTAAATTTGATACTAATTCACAGAAAATAAGGAAGGGAGGTTGGGTAAAAAAATAACAAGATTTTTGTCCTAAAAAATACTCGTTTATTAAATTTAAATAAAATATATTCATAAATATAAAAATAAAGTAACAAAAGACGCTAAAGTTACAAAATAATAATTCAAAGGAAATTATTAAAAGAAACAATAATTGATGAAGAAATGAATAAAAAAACAATAATTCTAAAAGGAAATCCAAATGAAATAACTAAAAATTCAAATTTGAATGACTAGTTGATGACTGTAATGGTAAAAGAAATGAAATTTAATTAGAATCTTGATATAGATAATCTCGAATGTGTCTGCAATGTGTACGGTGAATGCGATAGATGAAGCACGCAAGGAACTTTAAATATCTCTCTGCCATGATAGCTTCGTGAGTAGGGTGTTGTGTTATGATGACAACAGCTTTTAAAATCATTGATATCATCATTAGCATTATCCATTACAATTGTAATACATGAGCTTCAAAAATTTGTACAATTTAAATAAAGCAAAACTTATGAGGATTTTACATGATTAAATGAATTACAATTTTTATTGCAATTACAATTAGGGGAAAGTAGATTAAGATGGGGTACACCTAAAACTTCTTAAATCAAAAGTATTACAAAATCGATAATATATTTATTATAATGTTGTGAATGACATCAAAGTAAGAGATCTCAAAGATCCAGCCATGAGTTATAAAACATTTTTTGATCGATTCTAATTTTATTTGATATAAATTTGGGGTTGAATTCATAGCACGATTACTTTATGAAATAAGACATTTTAGTGACATTTTCATAGGCCCTAAAAATAAAATATTAAAATAACATTCGACTCATCTTGTCCCACCTACTTGTTAATGTTCATTTGTTCTCAAACTACTTAAAATACTATCTGTTTTTATTATAGCAATTAATAAAGAACTGTTAATCAATAGTTTCATCAGTAAGATATTAGCTGGGGCCTCTGATAGTTCAGTTGTTAGCGCGCTGTCCTACCGTCCCAGAGGCTGTGGGTTCGAATCCCACGAATAACCATGGTCTCCTGCGCTACGTGGTAACACAATGGGCTAAAATTGGCCTAAGTGTGCCTTTCTAGGCAGCCACAGCAACCTAACCTAACCTAACCTAAGGTATTAGCTCCCCTATTAATTATGAAAATTTAAGTATCTCACCTTGAGCCACCATCCCCTACTTCATCGATTTTAATTTTAAATTCAATAAATAATGGGAATTAAAATGCAATCAAAAACCTTCAAACATTTCTAACCGAATAATTTGGATAACAAATGAAAATTTACCAAGTTTAAATATCACAATTATTTCTCTCCATTTTTCATCAATTTAAAAATTTTCCCTGAAATGATTCATATTGTTTAATACTCGGAAAATGTGTATTTTTATTCTTAAAGGTCTTGAGTTGATTTTCACTTAAATTTAAGAAGAAATACATTAGATAACATTTAATTGAGTAGCATTAAATGTATACAAACATTATGCCCAATCTTTTGACCCTTCGCCTTACAAAGATCATAAAAATGAATTTATAAAAATCAACGGATCTATCTAGCAGACGAGCTTAAAAGGATGGCGCCGCGCCGCCGCCTTTATTAGCAAAAGTAGGCAATATATTTTTCTTCCAAAGACCTATGAATATTCTGTTTCCTCTTTGAATGCTATGCTTATTTCAGTATTTCAGTATTTCATGTTGACCTGGTGAATAAGAATGAACAACAGGAACATCTCATTCATTTAATAGTGGGAAATATGACCGCGAGTCATAACCGACTGCAGTACAGAGTACATTTACCAGCCCAACGAGCAGTAAGTTTTATGCGGTGAATGTCCGAAAATTTCACAAATCAAAAAGAAATGGTGGCAATAACCTTTAATGTTTCTCACTTTATGGCCCCAGATGTTCCACAAGTCATAACCCACTACATAAATCACCGAGCATAAAAACAAGATCAAACAAAGATTTACGCCAGATGGTTTCGGTTGATTTGTACAAGGCTCCTTGGACGACATACAAATTTACTACTTTATTGATGCGATACCTCTGCAACCCCCGTCTACCCCAATTTTCTATACCAAATGATATATCGTTTGCGTTAAGATTTATTTTGGAGCCTCCGTTCCCGGTAAAAAAAAGGTTCATTACCATTGCAGGACTTAAGATTTGGACACGGTTGCCGGTAAGGTCCGCATAGGAAATATCTCAGAGGAAAAACTAACTGAAGCAAAATAAGTGATGTATGGGCTCTTTTGCTTCGGATTGCATGGAATGGAAAACTGCTTTCTAAGCTCAAGGGCCCTTTGGGGGTCCGGTCCATTCCTCCTTTTTAAGTCCACGTCCTGAGGAAAAGTACGCTCATTGTGGACTCGAATGCAAAGTTCACTGGGCGAAAATACTGTCTGCAAACAAACACATGCGCTGAAAGCTAGTGACTAAGAGGATTAAGGCAGCTCAGGCGAAAAGGATTTCCCACGGTCCCTAATTGTCCAATTCTAAAGCAGGGGCTCGTCGCTCAATATAAATTGCGCAGTACGTCTTATTTAGGAAGGGTCTGTCCTGTGAATGATAGAGTGGTGACTACTGAAATAATCTCGGGCTTCCCGTAAGCCATTAGCTGCAATTTTTGAACACATACGTGGGCTCCCCAGGCAGCGAGATAAAAGTGTCAAATAAATTCGCAGAGAAAATTAATGGTTAACCTGAATTTCTCCAAACTCGTTGCAGCAGTCGTTCTGAGGTTGGGATTTTCTTAATTCTTGCGTTCGGTCTCTGTTCCAAAAATTTCCTAAGAGAACCCCAGTTTTAGATTTGCTGCGAAAATGTTCGCTTTAATGAGATGGTGGTCTCTGATGCTATTATGAGATTGTCTGTCTTTCGGATCCTCATATCATTTGTTATTCCTCCTAATTACCCCCGTCGCATATGTGTGCCAGTGGTGTGATTCCTCCGATTTTAATCCTTCAAAAGTCATGAAAATGGGAGAAACGAAACCAACCTCTTTTAGGCTTTAAGCTCTGGCCGGAAATTGAATTCGTTAAGCAGGCTTCGCGTAAGCGGATAATAAAAATTCATTAATGATGGACACCAGGCGCTGTTACGTTGAAAATTTATTTCATTTACCCTCCGGAGATGTAAAAAATCTGAAAATGTTGGCAATTTTTATCCCTCGAATAGCACTTTTGCTATAATGCGATATGAAGATTGCTTTTAATTAAGATAATAAGGAGGGCTCAATTAAAGCTCATTTCGAATTATATATTCCACAAATTAGATAGAAAAAAAAAGAATGTAGTTAAGAACGAGTCGCAACTTTCACAATAATTGTTCTTGTACATTTATAGACTTTTCTTATTTATGGTATTTTCTGATAAATTTTTAAATATACATACAATATCTTCGTTATTATTATTTATTTTGAATTAGATACATAAATCAGACTGACTAAACGACAGCCAATTTGACAGATATAGCTTACACAATATGGCCACTATTAACTGACAAAGTTTAAAAGTCCCTATTGAAAGACCGTTTACATCTCGCTGCCTGGGCATAAGTCCATTTAGGTCCTTTCGGATGAAGGCAGAGAAACACAAATTCAAAACATTTATAAAATAAGGCACTTATGTTGAAAATCGATCTTAACAGTAGAAAGTTCAACGAGAAATGAGACTTTAAGTATGACGCGCATATATATAGGTAATACTCATCCCCTCCACTTCAAATAATTCTTTTTCTTTCTCTTTCTCTTTCTTTTTGAGAAATCGTCGATACGCTCTTACCAAACAAACAGTAATTACACAAAACTTGGAACTCACAATCAACTCATTACACAAATATTTAAGAAACTCAGTTTTAGCAAAAAAAAAAGTATATTATTCTTTTTAGTGAAATTTTAATAAAGCTATGTTTCCTTTTTAATTTGAACTCACATTCAATTTCTGTAACGATCGAGAAGGACTTGTAAATTTAGTTTTTTTAATCCATATCTAATCTTATTGGTAACAAAAATAACAATTTCAACCTGAACGTTGGCATATCTACTGTTTTTGATACACTGAGTACGAAAAATAGAGTACCACGTATATTCAAGGTGAATTCAAGCACAAAAATTGAAGTTAGTTGCTAGCTAGTTTACTAATTTTTTTGCAAAGGTGCAGATTGCTATTTTTCATTTATAATATATTACTGACTCTTATACAGACAGAAAAAACATTGTACTTGCAATGCTAAACATTGGCATATCCAATACTTCACTAAAAGTGTAAAATACCGCCTTTTTTAAATAAATATATGTATATAACAATTGTAATAAATGAATATTTCTATATTGACTTAGCTTGTAATTTTACGTAATTTTAATTAAAATTTATTGAAATATGTTAATTAAAAATGATGCTACGTTTCAAATGTTGAAGTTTATAAATCGGATTAATTACTACTTCCTCGAGACGGAAAATTATAGAATTGTGGCTAAGTGTTTTATTATTAAATTAGAGTTGAAAAGTATAAACAATTATTTATTTATTCCCCTCGGGGGACCTGTTTCATTGCTACAACAGCTACACCCTGGCGTTAAGATTACGACTATTACTTGAATACCTACCTACCTTAAGGTACCTGAAAAGCATTCTTGAAACTCTTGCAGAAGTTTTAATAATTGTCAATTAGTCAAAGTCAGTATCCATCTCAATTTGCCCAATTTGAATAATCAAAGAAATGAATTCTCACCATATAGTTAAAGGAATTTAAATGTAATTCTAAGCATTTCCTAAATTTTTCAATTCCACCCGATTTTAATTTACAAATGCCTAACTTAAAACCGCCCAGAATATACAGCTCGCCCGGGCAATAATTAAGGCATGAAACCATCCCTCCCTCGTTTGCGAACTCGATTTCCTTAGTTTTTCCCAAAAACAAATGTTCCTGCGGATGTGCATGTACGAGAAAATCTTCCGTTCGACATTTCGAGTGTTATTTACTTCGTTTTATGCCAAGTATAAAATCCTGCGAAAACAGAAGATACCCGCGGATTTGGGCTAGTCCCTTGTGGAAGCTTTAAGCACCTTTTATTGTTTCCGTTTCCCTTTTGTTTGAATTCCCTTAAATGCAGACAAATGGAAAAGAACGTCTCAAAGGCCCTTAGATAAGCGGTCTAAATTGACTCTTAATAGAATTTGTTTACACGCGTTATCCTCGGAATATCCTCGGAAAACACCCATTTGTCAGGAGTATTTGTTTAAATGGATCTGATTTGATGGGCCGGGCTTACCTACTTCAAGTTAATCATATTTCGTAGCTTGCCACTCTACGTGAAGTATAAGTGGGCTTATATATGCTGGGGCGCTTCTGTTGTTTGCACAGTTCAAGCATTAAGGGACTATTACATTATAAATGAGCATAATAAAAATATAACGCACCTGAAATATTTTATATTTTATTGTAACCTCTGATGGAGTCTCTCTCTTCAGTCTCCTCTTCAGAGAATGGAAAAATTGATTATTTCAAACTAAGTTTAGGTTATTTTTTCTAGTTTTTTATTATTTTGTCTTTTTTAAAAACCAGTTAAGACGCAAGTTAAAAGGTAGGGCAGTTATAAATCTAAACAATTTTATAAAAATTTTAATCTGTGCTCTGTCCAAATGCTGTTTAAAGAAGTTATGAGAAAAAGCATAAAAAGATGCAGATTGACATTGATTTAGCGTTATGATATTGTCTATTTGTGAAATCTTTCATCCTAACTAGACTTGTATAATCACCATGTTCATTACCACAGGACCCAAAAGTAATGGAAACTTAAATATCATTGCGCAATTGCAAATTTTTCATTACAATTTAAATTGTAGTGTGCAATGATATTGAAAGCTTAACTAGTAATTAATTACCATAAAGTATTTGTGCCGCAATTACTATTGCAGTAATAGTAATGGTAAAGCTAATGGTGGGAATAATCATCGTTCATAATTCAATATTTTAAAAGTCTAATTCCAATCTAAATGGCATTAGAAATTGTATAAAAAGCTAATGTCCCTTAACTAAACCAAATATTCTGAGTGAATTTACTTTTAGGAAGGTAAACATTTCGAAACTGTAATATAAATGTCTACTTACTTAATTAAGAGATACAAAAAATGTTATTAAGAAAGTAAATTATCTAAAATAGGCCTGTGAAATGGAGATACCTTTTAAAAATCTTTATAAATATAAAGTCCAACGATTTCACAAATATTTTGAAAAATGGCAGAACAGAGTATAGAGATAATAATGAATAAATTAAGAAAACATTATTTACATAAAATTATTTAAAAAAATCGCGATTTCGAAATACATATATATATACAATGGCATGCAAAACATATCCAACTACAATCGTAATTTTCTTCAACTGAACACAAAAAGTTGTAAACTGCTAAGACTACAAGAAGTTTATTTTCAAATTATGCACAATAAGAATTAAAATACTGCATCCGCATATTTTTATTAGCTTGCAGGCTCTTGTAATAAGCCGAAGAAAATATAGGTTTAGTTGGAAATGTTTTTTACGCCACTGTCTATAAATTTTTAAAAGCCTCTTAATTTGTAAACCTATGTCTGTAGTCAAAATGAAATTATCGTCTGTTTAAGTTTCTCAAATATATGTATAAGTGATTCTAAAATGGCAATCATTGTGCATATTTTAGTGATATTTCGAAGAATTATTTTGTGATTTGATTTCATTTCAAGCGATATTTCACACATGCACTGTAGTTGTGCATCACTAGCACATTTTTCTAGTAAGTAGTTCGAGTTTCGACGTGAAAAATAGCGTAGAAAAGTATTATTTCTAATAATACCGTGACTCCATTAGTTTAAAAATCTTTTATTAAAATTATTATTGAGCAGCAGCTACAAGTATAAAGGGTTTTAGCGAAAATCAAATATAATTTACGACGCCATAATTACTGTATCGTCAATGATATTATATAGCAATTTATTAAGTAAGCAAAAATAACAATTTTATCTTATATTCAAAGTTATTCATATACCCCTTGCCGATGTTGTATTACTCAGGGTACTGTAATAATAATAATCTAATAGATACGTACATCTTACGAACGATTCCTCCTATATTATGTGGTTCTCCCAATGTGTATTGCGGAAATCTATAAAATGTTCTACGTATAATTCACACTTTTAATAAATCATCTATAAATATTACTTTATTGTAAGTGTGTATGGCCATAGAAGCCATACATTCATCATTTTTCCTTAACTCGTTTACTTTAGTAGCGAGCGCCACAAATTTAATTTTGAGGCGAAAGGATTAATTCAAAACCAGGGGAAGGTACACACCATATAAAATGATTAATATGGGCTTGGATATTATCCCTTAAAATATAACGAACAGCACAAATAGCATATATAACATTATTTGTATAGCACTCTACCCTACACAAATTTACGTATATAAATTTCTTTTAATTTCTATATATAGTATGGCTTTGAGAACAATAACCGTGGGTGCCATGCATTATGGTTTTTCTTACCATAAAATATTGTTATTCTAAAATCGCTGATATTATATACCTGCATATACATATGTGTAGGATTGAATCTATATAAACTGTGGTTACTCGGACTAAAATTTCTTCCAGTGTTTATTATCCCTTATTTTTATACTAAAAAAAATTGGACAAGTAAATATAATATTATCAAAGGGTACCCAATTTTCCTGGAATTACCTATATATCTTTGTTGGATAAATTTTTTAATATGCGCATGATACACCTGTATAATGGCGTAAGCAAAGTATAAAAAGCAATTTTTTTCAAAATGTTATTATACAATTAATTCTTAAAGCCTTCACGGCCCTGGAGCCTTGAAGACCCATCTGTTCAGAATGTTTCAACTCTGTAATGGAGCACAAACCATCTTTATTAAAAGTGATGAGCTTCACGCTGCGCGCAATGCAAATTTCACTGAATAACAATTAATCATAATAAGCAAACAACTTGTCTGCATGAGACCCAATTGGAAAAGATCCCTTTTTTGTTTGTTGTTGTTGTTTTTATATTCCTGAATATAAATTTGCTTCCAGGGTGGCCAGGACACATTACGTGTACCATGCTGCGTTGCTGATATGATAAGCAACGTGTCGTAAAGCAATTGAAATATTGCCGATGTGTGCCCTTTGCGCACTGCTTTGATAGAGGAGGAGACTTTTTAATAAAATCGGAAGCATACATTTTAAATAATTCTGCACGTATAAGTGTGGCGTATATTTGTTTTTCTTAAAAGATTTTGCACGCCCAGATTGATGGAAAAGTGAAAAAGGGAAACATAAAGAAATCAAATGAATTAGGCCTTATTAGAGGCAGGAAAGAGGGTGGCTATACCCCAAGAATTAAGGGTGTTTGTCAATTTGAAATCTAGTCGGAGTTTCGGAGAAAAGAATTAATAATTCAATGATTTATTATCATCTCTCCTGATTCGAAGCGAAGTGCGATGAGGGTCTTGTTTTATTACTCCCATTGGGTGTTTGACGAAACTTTTTGGTCGCCCTGTTTTCGGAACGTTGTTAAGACTTTTGCTTCCGTTAATTACCATCATTTTTAGGGCATATAAAGGGGTAACGTTACGCTTTAATGACAGCTGAATTAATTTTTTTTTGGGGTCTCATCGCATCAGTCATACATTTTATCCGGCTTAGTTTACTTCATTATCCCGCGGTTTAATTATTTTACTAACGAGCAGCGTGCGAGCTTCCGGCCCCCAGAGGTATGTCAGCCCCAGAAAATCAAGATAAATTGATACAATACAAAGTAAGAACATGTTAATTAAGCGCCATGTCAAAGTCCAAATAGGTTTGTGAATCACAAAAACACTCTGACTGAGAGATCACCGGGGAAAGAGGACGACCGGCTTGTTTTCCTCGTTTCATATTCAAATTAATCCTTCCGGCGAGATTCCGTCCTACCTTCCCCTCATTCCCTCCCTTCGCATTTCAATGAGTAATTGTATTTAATTACTTTAGAAGTACTTCGCGAGTGATAGAGTCACTCAATCATTTATATCGTTCAGACCACTCGCCGTGACAGTGTGCATGAAATTTTGTCAGACGGTGGAAACATCAATAACTTTGCCATTATAAACGGGCGACTTGCGCGCCCTCTGTATACCGTCTGTACAATTACATTGCACCGGAGTGGGGGAAAAACATGCTCGTATCAGTGTTGTATTTTGTGTTATAAAAACTTTATGATTGATGGTGGCCTTCCTCATCTGATGAAAAATTATTCAAATTGCAGACATGGAAAATAGAGAATGATGACAAGCTAATAACTTGACTACGGTGCCAGACATATCCGTTCAATGCGACACCTCACCTGAGCACCTGAAAATGAAGCATTTGAAACCGCCATTGCTACGTGCTCGACAGTCCATATGAGAGTCCACAAAATATTTGAACATTATACGCGTCAAATATTGTTGAATTTTCCTCCTTTTTTGCCTCTTTTTAAACTCCCTTATTCATATGGATTTGAATTAAATTGGAGAGTTTTCTTTTACTTGTGTTCTGACTTTGGATTTAAATTTGTGCTAGTCTGCCATTTTCGATTTTTGGAAATTGATTTTTTTTTGTCTGCAGTATTGAGAGTTCTTCATGTGATATTTGTGCTATTAAGAAAAAAATACTTAACTCCACAATTGTGATTTTTACAGCCATAACTCCATTTTTATTTTCGGTTTTTGGTAAAATGAAATCTTCTGCTTACAACCGTGAAGCGAAAAATGTAGTTGTCGCTGTAGGTTAGGTTGTCTATTGGGTATGAGAAAAAGAAATGATATGTAGATATGTATTACGTGCGAACCAGTATTTGATAGGTTTTAAAGTCAATCTCAGAAGTAACTATCTGCCAGTTAGTTAAAGTTAAAGTGTTTACAACATTTGTTTACGGATAGTTTTCTGCCAAGTAATCGACATTTGCCTACGGGGGCCTACGGGGTAGATCAGTTGTTAACGCGCTGGCCTATCGTCCTAGAGGCTGTGAGTTCGAATCCCACGATAACCATGGTATTCTACTCTACGAACAAAATGGGTCAATGAGTGCAATGGACAAAATGTCTGAGCGCTCGAGGCTACACATCTCGCCCACTCCAATAATAATAATAATAATAATCGACATTTGTAGGGAGTTTTGTTATACTTTTATAATTTAAAGAAATTTGCTACTGAAACTCATCATTTATTTGTGGCGAACGTGCTTTTCCTGATAGTATATACAGAAAATGGTTCAGACAATTTAAAGAATGTACCTTTTGATATTGAAGACGTTGAATGTGAAGGTAGGCACAAAAAAGATTAAAGATGAACAATTGGAAGCATTACTCGATGAAGATCCATTACAAACTCAAGCAGAATTGGCAGCAACATTAAATGTTGAATGATCAATTGTTGAGAAACGGTTACAAACAATGCGATTTCTTTAAAAACAAGGAAATTGAATCCCACATGAGTTAACCGAAGACAACAAGAAAAGCGAAAGACCATTTGTGGAATGCTGCGACACAGCAAACAAAAAAACGGTTTTTTACAAAGAATTTCTATGAGATGAAAAGTGGATTTACTATAAGAATCTTAAACGTAAAAAAGCATGGGTAAAGCATGATGAACCTGGTCCATTGCAGATATAATGAATATCCCACAATGGGCATTCGGAACTTTGGACCAAAAATATCATCGAATGAACGTTTCCAACGCTCTGTTTAAACAGGTTGAAGAGATGGTAGCAGAGCTGGGAGAAGTGCATAGACGTATAAGGAAACTATGTAGAGAAAACTTTCGCATGTACCTAAGAATTTATTTTTTTCAAAACAAGTAAATGATTAGTGAATGTTCCATTTACTGAAATTTGAGCAAGCAACAGTTAAACACTAATTTTCTCGAAATACCTAATATTACAATGTTTACCATAAGTTGAAAATCAAATTTATTAGTACTTAACCATTCTTATAATTTAAAAATAGAGTATATTTGTTTTGTACAAACTATTAATTAAATATTATACAAATTAATGAAAATAAGATTAAAAAGGAAAAACAGAAAGATAAAGTTTGATGCCTCCCATTTTTACTTATAATTATCTGAATTAGCATATTTATCCATATCTACCATATATGAAATATAAAATATATCAAAGTTTTAGTTGATACGATTGGTCAAAACAAATAAATTTCCCTCACAATTTTCAACAAGAAAGATCCTCTATTTTTGACAAATGAAAGCTTTAAATGTTCACTATTTTAATTAATTTTTTGATAAACGTTTGTCTCTAAGTAAATCTCGTATCACAAAGCTACCACTTTGCCTTTTATTGTACCTTTGAAAATAACCAAATCTTCGTAATAGCCTTGAATTTTTCGATCGCTTGTCTTCATTTAATTTATCTTTGAATAAGGTTTCTTACACCATGTTCATTAATGCAGATTTGAAATCGATTAATCTCTAACCATTTGCTCTCTCAATCAGCGAATAAAGAAAAGTGCTGCGCTTTATTGCACTTTGCACGAGAATTCAAACTCTTTAGAAGCTATTTCAGCTGCATAGTTATTCTCCCTTCACAGATGATAAAATCGTTTCGGGAAAAGTTCAATTAAAATCATTGATTTTAGTCTCAAATCTTTACGTCTTACATGTCTTTTATAAAATCTTGAGTTTTAATGATTTGTTATTAGATTTTAGCTAAATGAAGTAGGTATTTTCTGAGTTAACTATTTCAGAAAACAATAAGTCACTAATAAAAATCAATTATAAGTCCAAAAAGGGTTAGCAAACAAAAACTATAATAGTTATTTCCTTATTTTTTGATGCTGAATACGAATCCGGTGAAAAAATTGCTCTATATTGTCAGGATTTCGAGATATCCTAATCTAAAAGTGCAATGAACACGATTTTTCGTTATTTTAGAGGTAATAAAGATGCATAAAACTTTAAATTGAAATAAAAAACTGAAAAATGTTGTGGTCGCCGTGGCTGGTGCATACATGGTACATGGTGCGTAATCTGGAGTTGTATTTCGGTAATAACGCGTCGAATGTTGACCAAGTGCTCAATTGTTTCCGGTTTATCGGCATATTTATGCAACTTTACATATACCCAGAGAACTCAATTCAATTCTGGAATTTAGTTTTATTTTTAGAGAGATATTTAAAAAAGAAAAGCGAAACTATATCTTGGAAAGGGGGTTACTAAATAATGTTTATTAATAATATTTCTATTAAAGAAAAATGTTTTATTTAAAATGAACTCCTGGAAGGTGGATCGAACAGTGATTTTATAGGATGTTCTCTCTAAGAGAATCTATAAAAGACTAACTTAAAAAAAACATCTTAGAGTACTTATCCTAACTAAGTATGTAGCTAAAAATATGAAGAGTGGGCCACAGATGTCCAGCAGGACTTTTTTTTATGAATTTATTATCCTTAGTGCATTCCTTTATTTTACTACTCTTTGGATTTTCCCTGGGATAATAATTTTATTATCCCTTTTACGTATTTTCTAAAATCAAACATGTGTAGACCACTCATCGTATTTCAACAGATTAATTTTTGTCAATTTAATAAACATTCCAACACTATAATATTTTTAATTTTTGTTTTAAACAACAATTTGCAAATATGGAGATTTTCCAACCAAAACACTTCATATTTACATCTTGCAAATTAAATAAAACTTTCTAAGAAAATTTCTAAATAAAATACACATTTCTACCAAAACGGACGACATTTTGAAATTGGAAAAGGTTTTTAAATGTTGGAATATAATAATGTTGTCCAATATTTTTGTGAACAAGAGTACTTTTATTGCAAATCTTAATAACACGACATTTTAAAAGCACCTGAAGCTGAAACTCTGGAATTATCTGAGAGTATCCCCCTCATTTACTGCCTGAATTTCAGAATCCGACTTTGAAAAGGAACTAAAATTAGTACAAAAGAAAACAGGTGTCCCATTTCAACCTTGTTAAGGCCTTAATTTCCGTCCCTTTGATATCCGATCCCAGTAGGGTTTCTGGATCTCGTATTCAAAAGTTAAACGAAATGAGGATTGTGGCCAGGAGTCACTTAAGGAAATGACTGGCACGTGAACCTGAGCTAAAGGGGTTCTGTAACCCATTTCTCATTCCTTATGGAACATTGTTGAATGCAGTGCAACCAGGCCCGAAGGACTCAACTAATCGGAAGGAACCCTTTAGCACCCCTGAGTTGTACAAATGCATGTCGTATATCAAAGTTTTATCTAATCTCAGAGGAAGAACACGTCGGAACAATTAAGAGTGACTTGCATGTGTCCACCAATTTCTGTAATGCGAAGCAGAATGCAATTTTATGCACATTGCTGCCAGTGTACGAGACATTGAAAGTGTTTCTGCTTCTTCCCCCAAAATCCCGGATATTATCCTGAAATTTTCATGGTACAAATGAAATGTGAAGTTTTGCATCCGACGCGTTTTGCGCAGAAGATAAGGAACTCTCCTGAAAAGTTACTTCTCCAGGGATATCTGACCTGATGTAACTGGCGGGAAATGGGCGTGTTTAGCATGTTAAAAAATTTCTTCTTTTGAAGCGTTCAACATCCGTTCCACATCCGAAAGTTAAGCGCCCTCGTCAGGTACCTCAGGGCAAAGTACTCAAGAAGTACCCTCGAGAGTTTAAGTGATTCTTTCTGCCATAATTTATCTACGGCTTCAATATACTTTATATACTTTAACTCTTCCGTTTAAGGCGGGGATTTTCTTAAAAGGAAAATAGAACCCTAATGAAATGTCCAATGCACATCGTGTTAAAATTTTTTACAGAACTGAGAAGAGCTCTAGTGCCGTCCTGCAATAATAGGGTCGCACGTGCACAAAATGCTGCAACGAAAATAAAATTTATTATACCTCAAATGAATATAAAAGGCTTAGGACCTCCAACCCCAAACCGGAAAAATTCGTATTGTTGTGCATTTGACACAGAGCGATAATTCTTTGAAATGTTTGTGCCATGCGACCTTCGCTTTTCCCAGTGGAAATTCTGCAATATTTTATGGGCGGTTAAACTATGAAATCCCATTTCGGGAAAGAAACTTGATGTTTTCAATGTTTAACGATCTATTTGCTCTATGAAAGTCTCTTTTCCCAGCATCGGATTGTGGCCGCAACTACGGAAAAGGTATACGAGTATCACACAAAATATTCAAATTGAAAAATCGCGTTATTTGAATTTATGGTTCCCCGGAAAATTTTATTATACATATTTCGAAATAGCCACTAGTAAAATATTGTTACCAAGTTTCTCATTATATTTTAAACTGAGAACTCAAAGGATGCCTCAGACAGTTGTAATGTGACCCATCTGACAATAACTATAAGAAACATATGTCTAAAATCTGAGAGACCAAAATCGAGAAAGGTGCACATTTTATTGATTGAACAAACAAGGGTGAGGGAGTGGGAATCCCTTTCTTTACTGACCTATTCCTCCCGATTTTGCCTTGCTTCGAAAGGGGTTTCAGCGTAATTTCCATAATTTGTCTGTACCAACTTTTATAGTTCTTTTGGAATATGATCGAAATAGAGCTCTCAACGAGAAAGGAAAGTATCTTAAAGAAAGCACAGCATGTATTATTCAAAATATGGAAAATTGAAGTCGTAAAACTCAATTTATTTGTAAGCCGAAAGTTGAATCATATGTACATTTAGCTTTATAGTACTAATACTAACTTCCAAAACAATAAGTACATATTACATAAAATCGTTTTCAAAGGGTTAAGTGCGTCCGGCATTTGCTTTTACTAGTAGATATAAAATTCACAATTTATTTAAGAATATCGGAAAAAGCTTTAATTTCAGGAAATGTGGTTCTCTGAATGAACTATCATAACTGTTAAGTTTCATTTAAATAAAACCAACAGTTTGATTGGATGCACAACATTTATTTATTTATTTATCCATTGCGCTTAATGCAAGCTACAAAACAATTAATATAATAATTAAATTAAACTAAGATAATAAATTGAGATTTAAAGGGGACAGGGACTAATTGTATAGGGTTAATGAAGGCGATAAGAAGGAGAACAAAAGAAGCTCAGGAGAAGAAAGATGATTTAGACAGGTGAAAGACAAAGGAAGTAGTGCAGTTTGCTTTCCGAAGTATTCGGGTAAGGTTGGTAAGGTGGTAAGCGGTGCAGAAGAGATTTCGGTGTTTGGTATAGAGAGAAATTCGCTGAAACAGTAATCAATATCGCCTGAAAGCAGCTGATGAAGTCGGGGCGCTTCCGAAAGGGTTGCAAGTCAATCAGCAACAGGCGGTTATCGTAGGGGAAGATTCAGACGATCAGATCAGTGAAGCTCTCGCAAAGCAAAGCGGAGGAACTTACGTTGGACTGCTTCAATTCGAATGATGGTTGTGGTTTGAGAGGGAGATCAAAACAGAAAATTAAGTTCACTGTCACAGATGACACCAAGATCACGAAGAGAGGAGATACTTGGGAAAAGTTCACCAGAAAATAGACAGACTCTTGAGGGAGAAGAAGGATTTATGCAGAAGTAAGTTATGGATTGGCATTTAGGGCATCAAGGGAGTTTTTTTAGCACTAGGAACTAAAATTATCTAGGTCGCCTTGTAAGCATCCAGGTAGCAGAGGCGAAGGATATTAGTTTGAAGATTTTCATTGGCATAGATAGAATGATCCGCGTGCATAATAATACACTCACTATCATTAATGGCCAAAATGAAAAGCAATGGTACTAAGTGACTACCCTGAGGAATTTCTAAATTAGCCACGAAAGAGTTGGACGACGCAGAACGGAAAAGGACCTTATACTGTCGATGAGCAAGCTAAGACTCCATCCAAAAGAAAAAACTAATTGAGGCCAAGGGAACGGAGTTTGAAAAGAATTAATTTATGCGAGATTTTTTCGAACGTTTACTGAAGTCAACAGCGATGACGTTATTACTTCATCACCATTTTCCAAGGCATACAGTATTCTGAAGATGAAGTCAGTTAGGTTAGTAGATCTATCTTTAAGGAAACCATGCTGGGATGGGGAAAATAAGGATTTAAAGTGAAAACATATAAGCGATGCTCTCAAAGTTTGAGTATACAGGAGAGTTTGGCTATAGGACAGTAGTTGGAGACTCTTACAGCCCTCTTTATGAGTGGGGATGATAAATGAGTCTTTTCACCTAGTAAGAAAAATACCTTGCGTTATAGAAAGTTGAAAAATAAAGGTAAGATGATCGGCCAATTGCGGAAGATGAACAATTTATAATACGTAAAAAACGATATTTTGTTGTAAGTGATTATATGATACTTCCGACTGAAAAGCTAATATTGATACAAGTATATCTGAAATATGATAAAATGCCGTTCAAATGTGTACTGTTTTGTGGGGCTAATAGAATTTGATACATATTTTCAAAATTCAAAGTGACGTATGATACGATACATATTTTCTAAAAGTTTTAATTAATCTTGAAATGATTTTTATCCATGCGGTATCCAACGTACAAACGAAAACGGATGAATTAACTTAAATTAAAATCTTCTAGTTTTCGAGAAAATGAAACCTTTTGAAATTTAGGAATGTCGTTAACTTCGAAAAATTTGTTCGGTTTCAAGGCTACAATGTTTGATTTATCTTTATTCTGTGTTTTCAATTTTTAAAATTATATCGACAAAAAAGACTATTTATCGCAAACATACCTATTGTGATGAATCTACGAGTTCTTTTAAGTTTTTAGAACCCTTGCAAATGCATTCTTGAAGCGCCTCAAAAAAACGGCCAAAGATGGTGTAGAGGGCGCTAATAGATTAATTCTATTCTCTTTATAGTTATAATGCATCTGAATATCTTATAACGTTTAAGTAAAGATACGAATTTTCCTGTTTAAAATTTAACAGCTTCTGTATTAATTCCCATTTTTATTCCTGCAAAACTGCAGGAGAGCATTAAGAAAATTTTGTGAGACGGAAGCTTATAATAAATCGCAAAATGTTGGCTGCTGAATGTTACAAAGTTCCGTGCACACTACACTTCCATTTCCGAAATTAAGAGAAATGCACTGTTAATTATTTAAGTGGCAACAAAATAAATAAATGCTGGAAGAAGGATGCCCCATTGTCATGCAAAATGCATGGATATTTTGCAACGAGGAAAGCATTACAGCAGACCAACTTTAGTAGAGACAATCTATCCCAGGACGGGGCAAATCTTTGAACCAATTGAAAAATATACCCTTTTTATGCTTTTCCCGTCGTTGTTTCCTCGATGTATCCTGGCATATATAAAGGCGCTATCAAGAAGGAGATGTTTTCCGTGTCGCTGGTCAGCCCAGGTTTATATTACAGTTTTTGAATATTGCATGGCGTTACTCATACATTTATAATTCATAGATGTTCGCCACTTCCAGCTTTATGCCTTGATTCCAGGGACTTTGAGAAGATATTTCTGGTCATTATTGGCGTTCGCTCTGAAGCGCAATGAATAATTTACGTGCATAATTGAGCGGCCCGCCGCAAATCGATAAAGCAACAAATTTCCTTGTAATGTACTCTCTGTCGCCACAAAACAGTATACACCTGTATACTGTACCTATAATTGGTCTCATGACATGCTGATAAATGGGGCGTGCAGTAAATTGCCGGTATCACCGTTTGTTCCTATGATTATTTAAAGGAGCACAAACATTTTCTCACGCTTTTAAGGGCTTATCTTGGGAGAATTCTTTCGTGGGTAATCCTACTACTGCCACCAATGGCTACAAAACCAGATCCGTGCCATGCCGTTCGCGTTATTATTATTATTATTTCACAGCCAATAATAGCTCTACGCGAACAGTTTGCTCAGCGCCAGATTACCGGGCTTCCGCCTGATTTCCCTCACAATTAAGGACTTAATGAACCCATTCAGCCCGTGAAGGCATTGTCTGCGCGATGTAGCACGACTTGGGGCCACCTTAGCCCATATCGTGTAAGCATAGTCCTCATCCTTGAGCACTTCCGGAATTTGAATCTCCTTCCTTTAATTGCCGCGGGCCGCATATCGTGCTCAAATTGGGCCGCTCCGCACACCGATGAGAGGCACAAATGCACAAATTAGGCTATAGTCGCATTTCAGAGCATAATGATTTGCTGGCAGTAATCTCTATTAGCGGACTTTATTCTTCTTTCGTTCATTAGACCAAATCAGAAATTTCAATCGTTAGTAACTTGATGGAAAAGAAAATATGTACTTCGGAAATTCAACTTTATTTCGCATGTTTCTTAACATAAAGGAAGAACTTAATTCGTCGTGTCTTATCTACATCTTGTCTTGAAAACGACGTTAGTCTTTGTTGCAACAAAGAAAATCGTTGTTACATTTTTTTTTATACTTTTGTTTTTTTTTTATTAAATTTAATCTTATGCGTAAACAAAGTAAGGAGAGTAAAAATAAATTTTGTGCTTGTTTTTGGCACATTGTGTTTGCTTTTGGCGGTAACGAAAATAAGAATTTGATCCAAGACAAACAGAAAAACCCTTGGTAACATTCTTAAACTGTAGGAAAGTATAGTAACCCTTCGTTAATCAGTTTCGTGTGAGTTTCATTAATATATAGAGCTTAAGAGGAAAATTTAATATTATACTGTAGTCTTCTATCCAATTCTTTATTCAAATTCACGTTTGTATAGATAAAGAAAATTCGAAAAACTTAAAATCTTGCCTAAAGCTAAAAGGAGAAGGATAAAGGCTTTTAATTTTGAAAAACGATTGTGAAAATTTAAAAGAGAAAATCTAGAATATTTTTAATATTTAAAACATTTTTTTGTTATTGAATTGCTATACGATGCGGTTCCATATTTAGCGCTGAGCTAAAAAAAATTTAATAATGATTCAAAATGGGGTGTACTATGAGAAATTAACTTTGCGATTTTTGTGATAAAAATATCGAATTCATAGCTTTTCCTTAAAAAAGGTATGTAAGGCAGACAATTGGTTACACAATTCAATAAATTTAGGATTTCGAAACTAAATAATTTATTATGAATCGTACCTAAAATTGTTCGGTAAAGTTTAGTAGACCAAATTTTAACTTCGTATACTAAAAGATCTCTGAGAAAAACGGTAGACATAGGTACAGGAGGAGATCGTTAGATCTTTTGCATTGTTTTTTGAGGTAAGTTTTTTGGCACACATATTTTTTAATTTATTTTGATTCTTCATATCTTTTAATAAAAATAATCGTAGAGAAAGGTTATTTGTTGAATTCTTCAAAAATGAATCTTTCAATATTTTATATTTATTTTATTTTTATTAGTTTTCTAAAATATGATGTTTATGTTTGCATGTCTGTTTGAAATTAACATCTGGTGTTAAACGGAAAAGTTTTTACATGCTTTATGAGATTTAAGGAAAAAGGATTCTAATCCTAGTTTATGACCAACAACACTTAGGTCATGAAAGGAGTCCTTTCATTTTATAGTTTTATCACTGTCTATACGTAGGTGCCATATGTCAGTTATTTAATATTTTTCTTAGACCATCTGTTGATTTGTTTAAACTTTTAAAGAAAGGGTCTAGGATCTCACGGTTTAAAAATTGTTTTAGTCAGGATAAGAGTTTAATTGAGAGACGACTCTCTGAGCAGTAAGAACGATTTCTCTTAGTGCAATTCTTTTAAATAAAGAATAACAGTTTAATGATAAATTAAATTAAAGCATTTATTTATGATTACATACCCTTAACCTCCAACATCATTAATATTGAATAAAAATTTGTTATATCTCTGGTAGGTTTACATATTTAGAGTATTAAACAATGTGTAACTAATTCAAAACAATAATCAAATGAAGAAAAATTGTCATGTATAATTTTTCACATTTTTTCTTTAAGCAGTTATCAAGAATCAAAGTTAAAAATAAGTTTAGTAAATATCGTTTCTAAGCTAAAGTTTGTGTTAAAAAACGTATTGTAATTTAAGATAAAATAGAGATAAAAAAACAAACATATATACCCATTTTCTACGATTTTTTGCAATGTTTCGTTCAGCTAGCAATAATCGATAGTAAAAATTAGTTTTGTAAATATTGCTTTTTGACCTAATTTTGTGTTAAATAAATTAATTTTTGTATCTTCGTTTTTCGCTAATTAGGTCAACAAGTAAAGTCAATAAGTAAAGTAAAATTGATGGCAATGTATTTATTGATACAAAGAATTTTTTTAAATTTTTATTAATCCCTTTATGAGAAAAGCAATCGAGACTAGAGACAGAATGGACTCGATTGCATTAGGAGTTACGATGAGGCCCAAAAAAAGTGTTGAATCAGCAGATATACAATACGATACAAGTTAGCTATGAGCGAGAACAATTCAGATTTTAGGACCCACATCGTTCGATATCTCTGTGACAATCTTCTCCTTCTGTTTCCATTCGAAATCGCTTAGAGTTTTTGCTTCTCTTTAATTTTTCTATTGTAGCAGATCCTCCAGTTGAGTGGCAGGTAGTTAACTCGAATATTTATTTGATTTTATCCAACGATATAGGAATTAGGTGCAGGTTCATCCAACAATTCGGGGTGCGGTGATAGGAAGAAAGTCCTCGGAAATCCCCTAGTGCTGCTATTTTAAGATATTCCAGGGGTGAAAATTCACATGAAAATCTTCAATGCTAGCAAACTGCTATCTTATGGCCTTGAGCTTGTTTTAGTGCTACTGTGCGTAAAAGGTGCTGCAGCGCAGTAGATGCATCCGGGGAGCAAAAGCAGGTGCTGTTGCATCATAGGGAAATTGCATTGTGATGCATTAAGCAAAACAAGCTCTTTGTGTACTCATCCTTTTTATGCGGAAGGAAAAGGAAGCTAGATGTGGATTCTTGTATCATAACTATTCAAAAACGGAATCGTGGATATAGCTTTAAGGACAATTTCCCACTCGATAACATCGTGCGACCCAGAAGCACACTTACCCATTCATCGCCGCGACATTATTTAGTTTAAGAGCTGAGTCTGACGCTAAGCTCAACAGATTTCCATTTGCTTGGAAGCGGCACCAATTTATTTTTGCTTTAAGGTAAATGCTTTATGAAAAAAGAACACGGCTGTGTGCTCTACATCTGGCGAACGGGGTATAATTCTTTTGGGAAATTCTGAAATGAATTTTCGGAATACGATTATCGCGCATGTCACGATCACCCTGTACACAGAGGAGAATCCTTTTCTGCTCCGTATAATAAATATATCGCTCCAGGAGTTCCCCACGACCATCCGAAGGGATTACATTATATTGCACAGCGTGCGGTAAAAATTATGCCCAAAAAGCAATTTCACAGCCCCAAATAATTCTGTGTAATTCTACACACATTAGCGCATTAACCACATGCGTGAATGGGAAGCGAAATTAAGTTCCTCAATATTTGCGAAAGGATCATTATGACAACGCATCAGCGCCTCAAAAACTATCAAGGAGCACGCCGTGCTGCTTGTTAGACCTCCTCAAACTTATGAATTTTGAATTCAGCCATTGAAATTATACTTTTAAGGTTACACAGTTTCCCTCCGGCTGGCATCTTACTGAATGAAAATATTCTTAGGGTAGCTTCGTAAGGGGGACAAATTTAAATTGCTTCTCGTTAAGCTTTAAAGATTACTTATTTAGTGGCACTTGGTTGCACATTTTCATAAAATCCGTAATCACATAAAGGCCCAGCTCAACTAACCGTGAAACGTGCCTGCTATTGAAAGAAAATCTGTTGAAAATCTTCAAAGCCACCAGGCTGGACTATGTAAAAGGCTTTTGTTGGATTGACTTTGAGCTCTCGGCATTCGTTTCGCTGTGCTGTTCTTAAAAAAAAAAAACAATATTTTCACACAAAAATTCAAAACGAAACAGACAAAATTGAATGATAAATATTTCACAGAAATTATGAACGATGCAAAGCAATTTCTATTATTTATCTTTCTATCTATCGAGATACTCTGCGGATGAAATGCGGGGGTTTTGTATAAGTGCTTCTCTATCCTCTTGATGAAGTACGGTTGGGCATGAGCACATTTTTATTTTCTAACGGAGAGATGTAGTGTAAACTCACGAAATAATTATGAGTGTGGTATTTTAAGATCCTGTGCAACCTTTGTTGAATGATTGATTACCTGACGAAAAGGTACCTTCAACTATATTTAGCTCACTCTTGTTGTGGTCATTAATAATGATTAACAAAGTGCTTTTTGCTCTTAGAGCACATCTCTATGAGGCACGCTATTTTCTTCTTTTCGAAAAGGACAGAGATTTGCATTAATTTCCCCAAAAGGAAAGAACTAGTGCACACGAATAATGCCTCTCTCACTGTTTTCTAAATTAAGTTAAATGTTAGAGTGCAAATGAAGCTAAAAATCTTAGATTAAAACCATATAAACTTAACTTTGGAAGACAGTTTACTACACCCTAAAGCGGGATTAATAATAACGTTCTTATAATAGGCTTGGATAATCTAAATAACGAGTAAAAAGATATATTTTATCATACACGTTTAAAAATATTCTTAGAATTTTAGGATTCTAATGTTAATAAAACACAGGAAAATAATATCATACATAGTTAAAATTAAAACTGTTTGAAATTTTTTATCCAATATATGACAATTTTCAAATATAATGCTGGTAAGGATGTGTGTAACTCTCAGACAATCTTAATCTAGGAGATATAAGTAGGAGATAATGTAACTAACGATTTAAATATATAATTCAAGCAAATTTAATGGTGTGAGGATTCGTTCAACATCAAGTAATAATATCTATCCTGACAAGATTTGTTTATATATAAAAAATAAAATATATATGATTTATGTATCTTGTAAATCAGGTAAATAAAATGTTAAGTTTTAAATATTTGCTAAGCAAAATGTCTTACCAAAGTATTTAAAACGTAATGAAAATCATATAAAGTATATTTTAACACTATTTCATTCTTTTATTGCTATTATTAGTTTTGAAAAAAAATATCTGCTTTATAGCACTAATAGTCTCCGAGTAAAACGGCTATGATATATAGACGGTAATGGTAAAACTATAAGGGTTCCCTAGTCAAGCTGCGAAAACCTAAAAAAAATTATAAATTAAAACTTAATTATGGATTCAGACATGAGGTGTCAAATTGCGAAGTTTAACCATAGTCTACCTCTAGCCATAATATAGCTTAATACTATCAGTAATTTAGAAGAATAGAAGCCTACTCCAAATTATCATCATTAGAGTAATGAAACTAGTCAAACTATCCCGAGTGAGTAAATAAGACAGAAATCAGTCGGAAGTTATTATTCGTACTGAAAACTGACACAAATCAGAGGGACTTAATTTGAAACTACCTACCAAAAGACGGAAATTTTTAAAATTTTGGACTTAGTAAGAAAGTACAGATACAAAAATCACCGAACTAGTTTTGGGCTCGTCTGCCTCGGCGGATGATTGTATGTAAATGTTTTGTATATAATGCGTTCTGGAATAAATAAATAAAATTATAAAAGTTTCCCTATGTGGAGTTTTACCAGCCAACCACTCGATGGTTCATACTATAACAATATTTTGCGTTCATGAGCTATGGAAATGATCTAATTTCCGTCAATTTTCTATCTGGTTTTTATTTATAAATTTCCATCTCTATTTCACTTACTTCTACTTTCCAAACGCGTTCGCACTGCCCTTTAAAACCCCTATATTTTTATTTTTTTACCCAGGAAATCCTTAGTTGTATGGAAACTTTTTTAAAAATTTTAATTGTGCAAATACAAAGTTCACCATAGTTTTTGTGTGGGCATATTATGATTATCCAAAAATTCTACCAACCCTTCCAGCTTCTAATGGCCTAGATATGTATTATAGATTATATACATAGATTATATATATAGATTATATATAGTATTTAATTAAATGACGAAATATGTAGAAGTTTAAATTAAATTAAAACCTCTTTGACTAAACATGAAATATTAAATAAACTATAACTTTTGATTTTAAATATTCACTTTTCTCTATTTGGAGTATCAAAAATAAATATAAATTAAAAGCTCATAACGTAAACAAAGTAAATTACGAATATAAATTGGTTTTGAAAATGTGGGTACCAATATAACATAAATACGCATAGAAAAGGATGAAAGAAATGTTGATAAAGATCGATTATAATTCATGTAGTAAAATTAATACCTTGTCCCCGGTATATTGTTGTTTTTTGTTTTGGTTGCTTCTATTTTTTCCCGAAATGGTTCCAATAACATGCCGTGTTCCTCTGAACCATTTGAAGATGCTATAAAATAATAATTTACTCAGCGTCGAGACATTCGCCGTGCCCTTTACATGCCGCTTAACAATTCAAAAGCAGAACAAACAAACATTAGTTTTATATGGCTAAATCTTATTGGAGGAAGGAACCCTATTTTTCGTATATCGTACGCAAGAATTCCGCGACAACCTTTCAAAATTGTTCGTTTGTAAATCCCATTCATTATCTAGAGTGGCGTGGCTTGATAATAAATAAGATCAAAGTCTTCACAAGTTCAGGGTGGAAAGCCACAGAATGTGAATATCATGAAATCGATGATTTAGAGGCATGTTTCTTAGATTTATAAGTTTTTTCATATTGCTTTTAAATTTTCCCCCTTTTTTTTTAACGAAAGTTAAAATCAATAAGGAAAAGAGCGCATTTTAAATGTATCTTCGTACTTCAGCAAATGTAACATAAACAGGGAATGTTAATTTAATTCCTTTTAGATGTTCTCATGTTGATGTTTTTTGTTCTCATTCACCGGGGGCTTGCGAGCCTTTTTCCGACTTTTCTCAGACGTTGCTCTTTATGATAATTGCCGGAAAGTTGAATGAGCAAAAATTGTTTAATTACTGAATCTCACATTCCATACATTGAACTGAATATTTGCATTCCGTTGGAGCCCAACACCAACGACAACACTCCTTTTCATCCCTCCTAATGGATGTTTCGTTTGGAGAACTTATTTTTGGCAAACTCATGTGATTTTAATTATTTTGTAGCCCAAGGTGAAACAACATTAAGCGAGACTTGGATAACGAATTAAAAATTTCCTCGAGAATAAACAATAAAAAACAAAAAAGATAACAGACAGAAATTTTTGTTTTCGGGCAGAAAGAGACCCAACGCAGCAAAATCCAGATGGGAGAGGAAGAACTTTTAAATGTGTTTCTGGAATTGGGTTACTTTCCGTTCCCGACTTTTTGTTCTCTCTTTTGATTAAGAGCCAGTTTATCCATTTCAAGTGATGCCAATCCTTTCCCTTCGTCGCTAAATCATTTTTATGCCCTGCTAATTTAGGCAATTTATTTTTATTTAATTCTCCCTCTAATGGAATCATTTCGGAATCGCCTCCTCAATTTAAAGTTTGAAATTTCATTCCATTAAAATTAAGTTTTCCCAACTCCAGTCCCTTTCCCAAGGTTCACAAAGTGTTTTATTAAGGTTGGTTTTGTTCAATTTATGTTTTTGCTATTCTTAAATAAATTGAGGTGTTGTTTTTTGTAACAAACTCACACTATCCAAGAAAAATTTTTATTACAAGGAATATAATCAAATGCTTGCCATTTATTCTTACCCACAAAACCTCCTGCTATTACATATTTTTTATATTATACGTATTATGTTGTTTGTATTAAATAAAGACCCATCTAAATTTCTCTGTCATGGAACATTTAATCCATGGATATATCTAAAATATTTACTTAAAATTTTCAGAGCCATTTTATCCACCTCATTAGTCTTCCGTTTACACCTCCTTTCATGCCAACTTCCTGGTCATTGTCAATTTTTGCTCAACATTTTTTTTTCATATAATGCGTAAGAGAAAATGTGAATGTAACACGATTTTTTTTTTACCCATCATAATAATAATACTTGGGTATTCTTTTCATTCATACATATTTCTCTGTTTTGTTGTCATGACATAAAAAATTGCTTTGGGAAGCACTTTTATTTCAATTGATGTTTCCACCCCACCTAACGATAACAATTTTTTGTGGAAAAATAATAACATTTGTAAATTTATTTTGAGACAACCATTTCTCTTATCCTACCGGGTTGTGGAGTATTATTTTTTTAGTAATTGAATTGCTTGAGTTTTCAAGACAAATTCATTTGATAAAAAAGAAGCTAAGTATTTCTATTGATTACCTATAAAACTGTTGAAATAAATTGTTTCTTATTTATCTCTAATAATGTACTAAGGAATTTTAAAAATATTCCAGTATTTTATATTTCGCTAATATTAGTTAAACTAATTAAATCTAAGTAGAAGTAAAGTTGAGTAGTTCATACAATAATTTTTTAAAATAAATTATTTAATTGTTCTTCCTACCCGTATTTGTTCAAAAATGTTAGAACTCGAAACGAAATTTAAATGAAAACGTATACCTTCAACTATGATTATAAAATATAATTAACATGTAATGTGTAATTTAGGAGAATATTTTAGGAGTTTTAGAGCCTTTAATATTTTAATTTACAAGTAATACTTAGCTACGAACCTTAACCCTTTGACCCATACATTTCTGTAATGTATCATTTTGCACTAAAATTCGTATATGAGGGTTTTTATGGTCGCTGAATACGAATCTGAAATCAGATTTTCAAAATTCAAAATGGCGGCCAAGATGGCGGACCAAAATCCAAAAAATGAACTGTTTTCTGTGAAACTTTGTATATAAGGGTTTTTTGACTCGCAAATCACGAATTTGACATTAGATTTTTAAAATTCAATATGGCGGATTAAAATAAAAAAAAAACTGTTTTCTATGAAACTTGAATTTTGAAAATATGATGTCAGTTTTGTATTCAGCGATTCAAAAAACCCCCTTATATGACTTTTTGCCATAAAGTGATGAAAATAAAATCATTTCGAAAAAAGAGTAACTTTCGATCCGCCGTATTGCATCCGCCATTTTTTATTTTGGAAATCTGACTTCACATTAGTGCTCAGCGACCCCAAAAACCCTAGAGTATCTTTTAGTAGTAACTTTTATCGAAAATATTTCATTTTTCAATGAAAAAAACGAGTTTGAGTAAGGTGGGACGTTTTACGTCCCACCATGGTTCAAAGGGTTAAGGAACAGAAAATATTCCTATTAAATTCCGGTATTTGTAAGAAGCATAAAAACCCGATATAGTGGGCCAAGTGTTTAAAAGCCAGAAAATACTAAATACGAATACTTGATATACTTGGCTATTTATGTGAATAACAATTTTTACAAGTTTTTACTTAAAAATCTAGAAATACTTTTATTCGAAGTATTTACTAATTTTCCTGAAATGTCTACTAAATACTTAAATTTTAGTGAATAAACAGAATTTACTATCAAATTTTTCAAGTTGCTTTCGAGTAATCTTAAAAACAATTTTTCGTAATCTCTAAGAAGTATTGGCTGAATTTATGCGTTGTCGGAAGTGTATAGAATTAGTCGCTACGGATTTTGAGGATTATTTTGCCCTATACAAGTTCCGCAAAGAATGTGTGAAGTGGATTTCTGAGCATTTCTTAGGAAATCACAATGAAAGTATAGGCAGAGTTTTTATCAAGGAAACGGATGGAAATATTCTTATTGCCTTCTTGACCCTGGTCACCAGATTGAGTATTTATTTTAGAAAAGTTATATTTTTAAAAAAATACGTACTAATTTAAGTCCAACATATTATTTTTTCAAAATTTTTCAAAATAAAAGTTCCCAAAAACCGGTTTTTTGCTTCGATTAGCATACCGCCCTGTACTCTGTGTATAAGGAAATCACTTCAAATTAATTATCAAATAAACAAATTTTATAATTACAATTTTGGAACAATGTTTTGTGTACAAATAGCTTTAAATTTGGCTTATTTATTATTTTTAATATTACAGAAGGCATTTGATGATATTTTCTGAAATTGCACATATAAGATTTTTTCAGGCTTTGTGTATTATGGTCCAAGTAACGATTTTAAAACGTATTTATATTTTAATAATTTTGCTATTTGAAAAAGATTTTTAAATTTTTGGGGGCGTTCACTGATATAAAACGCTTATTTCGAAACATTAGAAATTTATACAACTTGTATTGAATTCGACAATTAGTTTTTTTATTAGCAATATCACATTCCAAAATAAAACTTAGTACCCAAAATAAATATGCAAACAACGATGCGACAGCCCGTAAGTTTGTAATTGAAAAAATACATTTTGTTCATGATCCTAGGTCAACGGAAATTACCGTGAGGGATAAATTCCCTAGTTTACTCGTTAATTCAGTCCTTGCTTACATATATAGAAATATCCGCTTAGCAATTACTTATTTCTGTAGATAGTGAACACTTATTTTCTCAACAAATACTAACAAGTCAAAGTAAAAGTTTATTCATATAATTTGTAGCATTTACAGAATATACAGAATGCTTTTACTCTTTAAGCAAATGCTTTTACTTAAAGTATTTACTTTTAGTAAATGTTTGAATTTTATTCCATTGGCCTAAAAAGTAAGAGTAAGTTATTTTTCGTAAATTTACATTTTTACTGTAGACAGGAAGGTAGCATTCGAAATTATATTTTTATATTATTATTATATATACTTATAGTTTAAATTGGTTTTATAAAACTAAAAATAATATACTTTGCATAACAAAACTAAAAAAAATTAATAAAATTATTTTATTTTCATTTCTTTTACTCAAAAGGAAACTGTAATACATTTTAAAACTTTCTTTCCTTACTAAGAAATAAACTATAATACATTTTAACCCAACCCAAAATCCCCAAATAATTTTAATTTTTAGGCACGCTGCATAAAATACAAATTTTACAAAATCAAACCTGCTTATTTTTATAAATTTTATAAATTTTATAAATTTACTACACTTGAATTTTCTCTTTTTCTTCATTACTTGTCTTTTTACTTTTACTATCTTACCATATAAAAGGAGTGATGTTTTATGGAACTCTTTATTCTCAAATCAACTACTCAAGGGAAGAGCCACAAGGTGGTATACTTGGTTCGCTCCTTTATACTATGTATGTATGTAAATGGCATTCCTTTGCTTTGGTCTACACTAGAAATTTCTGTTCTCCTTACGATATTTCGTTGCTTTACTTGCGAGACTGATTGCATTCTTTTTCACACTGACTTATTTAGTTTGAATGCCGACAAATGTGGAAGAATGCTGCTTTCGCCATTCTTTTCATATTAATTAATCTCTGAGTGCAGGAAGCTCATTATCTTCGACACGAAAAAGAGTGTAATCTTTAACTCCAAATTCTTTAAAATACATATTACACTAAATGGCTAATCCAATTTGACCTAAAAAATTTATATTAAATTCTTTTAACTTAGAACACTCTGTTTCTTTTATATAAATGCAGAGCTGAATTTACTCCAGAGTAGTATGAGTGCGAGACATATACCTTCCACAAATCCATATGCGAAAATTATACACATATTTTTGTTTTTTCATTTATGAAAGTAATAAAAAACATTGAATTGAAGGGTATTTTCATTTATGTTAAATATCATCAGGTCATAATCACTTCATTAATATACAGTGGAAGTCAAAAGTTTGTATACTCGTACACTTAATACTTACTACTTTTAATGTGAAATATCCCCAAGTAACTAATATAAACTGAAATATTTTGAAGCAAAAGTGTATCTTATAGTCAAGTGTTTTATTAGACAAATAGAAAATAAGCAATTATCGATCTACGTAGATTTGAAAAAACAAAGGCATCAGTATTTTGTGAGACCTCTTTGTACTTTTATAGCGGCATCTAATCTTTGTTGAATGGAGTTGACGAGGTTCCGTATAATATCTGGTGAGGTTTTCTCATATTATAAAAACAATTGTTTGCAGTTGATATACAAGTTTAAATTATTTCGCATTAATTAATCAATTTATTTTAGAGTGGATATAAGTAACACTACTTTTGAGACTTTTTCTTGAAATGCATCATAAAGTACACATCAGATTTACTGATTTAGAGGATAAAATAAGCATAAGATCAACTTTATATAAACAGCAGATTACGAAGTATCATTTTTCAAGTTGATCAATCGCCTTGCGGTTACTTATTTACATATTTTTATTCTTATTCTGAATTAATGCCCACTTAGAGGATAACTACCTTTAGAATTTTGAAAAATCCAAATTATTTTTTTTTTACCTTTATAAAATGCTAGTTTGATATCTTAAAAATGTTATGGTAAAATATTAAAAAGTAAAGTTTACTTACACTTGACTAGGTACTCGTACATTTCTTGAAACTTTAAGAAACTTTCACACATTTAAATATTCATATTTAGTATAAACGAAAATTCAAAACGTATTTGACCGCTTTTGTTGAAACTCTGCACATTTCGCTGCACTTTTATCTATCAGGGTAGAAATAAAAATTTTTAGATTTCTTAAAAATGCTGAAAAAATACAATCTGACAAAGAAACGGATAAATGTAATTTATAATATAAATAATAAAAACTCTAAACGGATTAAACTTTATAAAAGGAAATATTTATGTGGGCATAGAGAAAAAAAGAAATATTCTTGAATTTTTACCTTTGAGAAAATCCAATGTAACATAAATAAATTGTCAAAGTTTTTAATTTTAAAGAGGAAATCTTTTTATTACCTCCAAAAGGACACTCGTACTTCAAGTTCAGATGATATTGGCACTCAAATATTATTTTAACTTCTTAGGAAATTTCATTCTTGGATCGTAAAAGAATTTTACAAGGAGTTTTGTCTAACAACTATGTTACTATAAATCGCATTGTTCTGGATTTCGGAGAGCTTTTTAAATTCTCCTGATAGTTTGAAAAATGCAAGAGGGCTGTCTTGAAGAGCCCTACCTTCTAGATGTGTTTGAAGGAGTCGGTTGAGTGAAGGAGCTTTCCAGTATTTTCATTTTCTAGTAGTAACTTACCTAGTACCTATTAAAGTTTGCATTTTTTCCTCAAAAGCCTCTTATAGTTCCTTTGAGAACATCAGCAGCTCATTGGCATCTTATTCATCTTTCTTTTTCGGTAAGTGCTAGTCTCGACTATAACAGTATCGGACAAGAAAAGCCCTTTTGTTTCCGCTCTTTCTTATCCCTTCAAATTAAGAATTCGAGGAGTATAGTACCAAATTAATTTCGACTTTTTACTTCTTAAGCTCTTAGAGCAACCACCTTCCGCCTTTGTATTGTGCTCCATGGTAAATCCTCTGAATGATTTCTTGATGAAAAAGTTTCTTGCAACTACGAGTAGCATTGTCTTCCTTCTTTTTTAACGTGCGTTTTCCTTTTATTTGTTTTTTTTTTTAGGAAAACTTTCACGTTCAATGAGTTTCAGATTCCGAGGATTCGTATTCATTTGTTACAAAAATTCTTGTCGAGGTGTCGAGTCGACGGATTTAATGCATGTTACGAAAAGTTTTCTCCTTTCCTATTGTGATCACCTTGAGGTGGAACATCTTCAGAAAATATTTCATGTGTCGTGAATAACAAATTTGTATGCAAAAGGGCTCTACTGCAACGTTATCGTTTGCTATCTTCCCAGGGATTAAATAAAGTGCATTCAATCTTAAGCCACTTTATGCAGCAAACATTGCACCCGTTGTACTCTTCCAGAGAGGGGCGTCACACTAGAAGGCTCCATCATAATTCTTATTACCGGCTACATTGCACTATGATAGTGTCAATCAGGTACAAAATGCGATTATTGGGGCGAGATGTGGTCAATGTTTTTTACGTTAATTTCATTGGCACATGCTTTTGAACGGTGAGGCGTTTTTAATTAAGCACCGAACAATTCCTTTTGCAGCCGGACAAATTAAAAGCGGGAGGCAATTAGTGTTGCGAAAGTTTACAATAAATTTACATTTTTAATTAGTAGGACACCACTTGATGAAAATAAGTTTTAAACTTTGCAAAGTTTCAATGAAACTTTGGTGGAACTTATAATCAATTTAGGATGTAAGAAGAAGAGGTTTTTCTTGCAACGGTCGAGATTTTCGGCCAACGATATTGTGTTTCCTCTTTTGTTTAAAAATTTAAATTCGTTGTATGCGCCAGGAGTGCTCAACAGGAATTATATTTTCGGTAGAGGACCAGAAGAGTATCCAGTCCTGTGGCTAGTGCGGAGACTCGTTATTGGAGCGACTTCTATGTAATATTCATGAAATCTGACACCGGTTTATCACCCAAAATCTCAAAATCTGAATAGCGAAAACAGCAAAATATGCAAATTGCGTAGAAAGTTCATTATGGCTTATGAAATACACGAGAATTCCCTTCTCCGAGTAAAAGAGAAAAGGAGCTGATAAGAGTTCTGAAGTTTTCGAAACAAAATATCTAGACAGCCATCGAGTAATACTAGAGGCAAGAATTTAACGTCTGACCATGGCGAAACCATCGGAACGCCACTGAATTCGACAAGGAGAACATTGAACGAATCCGACATTAGCATTCTGTCAACATGCATGCGCCTTTTTAGATTTAATTGAGTTTTCTTTGGTCTAAAGGTAAGCAGTACTCTGAATATCCAGGTATGTCATTTAATCCTCATGAAATATTGAAAAATCGGAGGTAACAGAAATCAGCTGGACAGTAGTCCAGACAGTAATAATGCATAAGATGACTACATTTTTTGGTCGAATTCAATGAGAAGTACAAATAGTATCTGAAAAAAAAATTTCATAGAACATTACAACTCCTTGTTTGTCTGTCGGTTTTTAGCTGAGCTATTTTCTTCAGAACCCGCTTGAACTTTTGCATAGTTATAAGCTTATTTAACTCTTATACATAATTTAAGAGTACGAATAAAAAAAAAATATGGTTTTCTTCTTTTTGTGTTTAAAAACTGGATGTTTGGAATATTTTTCAATACTTTCGCGTAGTCAAGCTGGATATCATATAAAGAGAAACTTATACACCTTTCACTTTAATTATAAATATTTAAATATTTTATATATTGCTTGTAGACTCTAAAGTTCTGCTGCATTATCGCCGAAGTCTGTAACCCAAACAATTATTAAATTATTTAATCTAATAGACAATTTTATTAATCCAAAATCCATTCTCATTTATTCAGATCTTTAAAGATAATTTCAATACTTTAATCAGTCGCAAAAATCTAATTTTCACTCTTCACTGTCAACAGTATGTCTGTTCAAAAAGTATCGCAAATTATGAATTTCCGTGGGCTACGTACATTCCATTTTCGATTTTTTTATGGTATTATGTTGGTACTCATGTCCCTCACTTATGCTGATAAGCTCGGCTATTTTGAACGTTCAGTTAATTTTTAACAGCTATTTTGCTTGAACGCATTTAAAATTGTCTTCGATTTTTGTCTATTCGAAAAAATGGATCAAAGAATGCATCTAAATGCAATCTGGCGTATATGACGTATAGGGTATAACTTCCCAGTCTAATCCTTCTAAGTAATTTTTCACAATGAGAGCTCGTTTTGACCCTTTACACCCGAAGAGCGCCTCACAGGCGCCATCATTAGTTATGGTCCTATATATGTATCGCATTTTGCGCACGTACTTATAATTTTCGTTTCACTTATATAAATATTCAATATTTTTTTATTTATTATTTATTTTTTATTAAAACTACTGTCGGGTAGCCCAAATTAAAAAAAAAAAGTTCGGGTAAACATAGCTGTCAAGTTGGCTGTCATTTATTCAGTCTGTTTTTCCAAATCACCATGAACGGATATAGCGTTCAATAACACGTGCAAATGATAAAATTGTTTTATCAAAATGGGTTTTCTATTCGGGCAACGTTCCGCGCGCTTCACCCATTTTACGGTCGCCATAATCATCAACGGCGAGCGCTATAGGTCAATGATTACCAACTTCCTTTGGCCTGAATTGGATGATATGGACACCAGCAACATGTGGTTTGAACAGGACAGCGCTACGTGCCACACAGCTCATGCCACATGGGACATTCTGCATGAGCAATTTGAGGGCATGGTCATTTCACATGGAGGTGATGTGAACTGGCCACCGAGATCGTGCGATTTGACCCCGTAAAACGTTTTCTTGTGTGGTTTTCTTAAGTCGCAGGTCTATGCGAATAACCCAGAAACCAGAGCGGCCCTCAAAGCCAACATAACCCGTGCCATCGGTCAAATACGGCCTGATTTATGAGCCAGAGTCATGGAAAATTGAAAGAAGCCGTGGCGGACATTTGAGGGTTGTAATATTCCGTACCTAATGCCATCAATAGGTCTTTTAAACAAATAAAAAATTTCCATATTTCACACACACTGTTTTATTTAAATTTAAAGATAGGAAATGCTTAATAAAAGACACTTTATATGAAGAGTCGTGCCAGAGGTGACTTCAAAGTTCTAAGGAAAAATAGTTTTGTCATGCCAGAGGCAAAGGGTTAAAATTCACTAAAATCAATTTAAAATATCTTCAGTAAACGCATCAGGTATAAAGCTATTTAGGTGTGTATTTAAGAAACTTTAAGATTCCTCGAATTTTTAAACATTCTTTTCAAAGTTAATAAAATTGAATCTCAGTTAAAAATAACAAAACATTAAACAAGTCAGCCTGATTGAAGTTATCCATGAAGATGCATGAAGAATTTCTAATTTTTTAAGTACTTATATATTATTCTTTGAAAATTAAATGTTATAGTCCCATGATTTGCTATATATTTATTATTTCGTAAAATTTATGCGATATTAGTGAAGTTGTTTGAATAATTTTTGATATAAGAGTTGATAAATCACTGTAATATGGGCAAAACATCGTATGTGCGTATTTTATATATTAAGTCTTTTGATAGCACGAGCGTAAACCTATAACAGAAAAAAAAAATAATAAATTAAAAAGCAAAAAAAAAAATTATTTTCCATTAGTATTCGAACCTTCGAAAAAATCATTTCCTGCGGTAATTTAAGAAGGGAATTTTCATTCACCATAAATCAAATGATCCCTTTCACCGGTATTTTGCTGGACTTACCCCCATTCGCAAAATAAGACCGAAAGCAGCTAATCAATATCAGAAATACATCGTTTAACTGATTTTATCACGTAAATCATTTGAGATTTTTTTTTTTTTCAAATCAGAACCAAACGTGACATAAATATCACAGCTCTATCAAATAAACGTAATTTTGTCAAGAACTTTCTTATGTTGGGTCATTTCAATTCAATTACACACCCACCTTTTGGAAAGGAACAAAAAATTATGTCTCATTTCTCTCATTGATATAAATTTATAGCTACGACGTGTTCTCAGATTGAGGCAAAGCGCAATTTCTGCCAATTGAAATTCCGTGTGAAGTTCATTCTATACGGATTGCTGTCGTTGGTAAAATATTATCATTAACCACGTGAAAATTGCCAAAAGTATCCTTGATATTAATAGTTAAAGACAATGTTTCCAACCGAAACTTTAGGAGCTTGTGTATCTTAGAGACATGTACCATACACCTATTGCGAATGGAGTATGTAAAAAAAAAAGAAGAAAAGTGGTTCGAACTATTGGGCTCTCAGAAATTCGAAATATCAGCAATTGATAAATGAAAGAGGCTGACTGTATTTGTTTCTATTCTCTAAATTGGCACGTGCTACATACACTTTTTAATAGAAAATAGCAGTTATTAGATAGAAGAAACGTGTGCAGACAGATAAAAAATCCTGATTTTCAGTTTTATTTGTTAAAGTTATTGAAAATCAGCAAACGTTAATATTATGAGCGAACCTTTGATTATACCAGTTCAATGGTTTTTGTCATTCGAAAGCATCGTGTTAATCCAATGCTAACCAAGGTGGATAAATAGAATCCAATGAAGCAGAATTGAGTCCACAAATATTGGCAACTTGAAGGCGGTAAGAGCGGATAGAGAGATAATACCCACAAGGTGGAATATTCTCTATATTATTAAGGAACTTGTTCGTAAGGTTCACTTTTCAGTCTCCTATCCAGATAATACTACAATATTTACTCTTAGAAAATTTATTAACACGTTTTGTAAACTTCAGGAACTTCTGTCTTCAGTGGAATAATGGTGCAAAATTCAGGAACTTGTCTATCTGCCCATCCATAGAAAACTTCTAAACTACTTTATTTGGAAATGAAAGAAAGTTTGAAGAACAAGTTTCTTTGCATCTTTAAAAACGAATAAAATTACGCCAATATTGCAAAATACCTTTGCAAAATTGTCCAAATCGAAACTAAACTAAAAGTTGGATTTGAAAAGTGCAAAAGACTATTCAAACAGTATAGGAAAGTTTTTATCCGACAATTAAAAAGTAAAAACGTTTTTCGTCCAATGTAATTCCCATGTAAATAAATTCTACATTAAAGCAATTCGAGCGATTCAATAGAACCGAATAAAAGTTTCATGTTCACAGCAATCATAATTTAATATTCAGCCTAATAAATGCAGTCATCTCATCCAAAAGGCGGTCATGACGATGATGAAGAAAGATTTAAATGAAAAGTTCAACGGCTAAAAAAATTTCATAATGCAACAAAGTTTCCGTTTCCACGAAAATGATGTCGCATCCCATTAAAATTTTTACAAGTAAATATTTTAATAATATTTTTATCCTTATAAGCCAGACGGAAATGCCTCTTTCCAAACTACAAAGTTGAAGTACACTGAAGAAATTCTTTTGCTGTAGCACCACTAGGCAAAAAAAAGATCGATTTATGTATTCAGCATATCAGCGCAGTCCTCAGGTACAATTAGTCTGAAAAATGAGGACTAGGTCAAGTTTCTCGACTGCCTACATCCTACGGTCGATGCATTTCATATATTATATTTATTTTCTTTTTTTGCCGCAACAATCTCACTAAAAGAAGCAGTTTTCCTTTCATCCAGTGGTAAACATTTGTCGCAAAATGCTGAAAGAGCGGAATTTTTTTTTTTAACAATTAATTTCGGGTTCCTTTTTTCCGCATAGCAGACTCTCAGCATCATGAAATTGCTTTCTGATGGATGATTCAAAGTCAGGACAAAGCTTTATGAGTCCTTAAGAAATAGTTGAAACCACAAAGTTTTATTTTTTATTACCCTAATTTGGTTTTCTTGTTTAGTGCTCTTTCATAAACAATGTCATTTAAAACAACACGATGTTCTATTGTAAATTTAAAGAAAAAATAACAGCATACTACCAATTTCAAATTCAAATTCCATGCTAAATATAAATAATGTTTTATAAAGTTTCAAATTAGTTAAAACAGACACTATTATGTTTTTTTTTATCCAAAACTACAGACTAAATTAAAGCAAATGAATAAAATTCATTTCTTCCCATGTTCTTGTGTTTTATCCTTTCACGAAAAAAATTAGTTGATTGATATTATTTATATACCTTTTCTGAAGCTTTCGATAAAGTTCATACAAAACCGCCTTTTTCGGAAGTTGAAATATCTTGTGGGATTCACTCAGTTATGATATTCTTAGTTGGCTTCTTTCAAAAGTGAAAAAATACTTGAAACTTTGTGCCTAGGGAAATTTTTATCTCTTCAAATATGCCACAATGTAATCGTTTTGGTCCTATATTATTTTGTTTTATTAGGTTTTATTATTAATGTTACTTATTTTGTTAATTTTAATTGCCAGATTTATGCTAACTACATATCTACTAATTGACTTATGTGCTAAAATAAATACGATCTGATGAGCTTTGAAGGGATGGATATTTAAGGGTCCAAAATGATGAATATGCAAAGCGAAGTATTTCGCCTTAAAATTTTAAAAATTAACAAGAAAACTTATGTTTTCAATTTTAAAAATTTACAAGACAAATTAACATAATAATAATTCAGTCGTTTCAAAGATTCTTAAAATATTTTTTGCAGAAAAAGTTTGAAGCATCATTAGCTTAAGGCATTTACACATTGTGTAATGAAACTTTAGTAGAAATATGTCCAAAACTCATGAACATGTTGCTATTTGAAATTTTAAGGAGGGTATAGGCGACCGACAATTACTTTTTGTCATTCAAATGAATGTTTTTACAAAGTTTGTTAAGATGAACCAAATCATGTATATGTATGACTCTATAAAATTCTAAAAAATCTGAATATGACAAAAACATCGTTTAACTAATTGTTCTCTAGAAAATTATCAGTTAAAATTTTAAATAAACAAACAAGCCTAAAAAGGTTTTTCCATTCCGAAACATCTAACACAATATTTATTTAATTGTAACGTTAATAAGGGTCACAAGGCTATCTGCAAAGTTTTCGCAAAAATTATAAAATGATTAAATATTTTGGTATTGCTCTTATACAAATATCAAAAATGAAAATACGAATTGAGTAAAATTGCCCATACCTTGACCTTTGTGTAACGATATGACATTGAATGGTACGCCATAAGTTAAAAACCAAACATTATTTTTATTTAGGCGTTTTCCTATATTTTACCTATCTTAGCAAATTTAACACATTTTAGAAGAGAAATCGTTTAAGAGACTGGCATTATCGCGTACCCCCTTAAACTTAGCGCTTACTTCATCATGTTTCTTATCAATTATTTTTAATTGTCCTGAGCCCGAAAAATTCATTTTAGAAATAAAAACCTATTGCTGATAACCTGATTAACAAAATAATGAAAGAGCTTTGTACATAATATTTAAATATTCATGTAAACTTTATCTATCGACCAGAGGTGGGAAAATATTAACTTTGCTATAAATATAAGTTTACAGCAAGAATATTTACAGTCTGTGGAAATTAATTAAACTTTGAGTATTTAAAAGAGATCAATTAATCAAAGTAAGTTTATTGATTTAAAGCAAAAAATGCACGAGGCGACGGTTGTATGGATTTGTGTTGTGATATCGGTTCAACAGCTATTTAAACAATCTTCGTGGATTTTTTTTTATTAAGAATAATTAGTCCTGTAAACAGATTCTGCCCATTATTTGAATTAATTCCTGCGCGGACCAATATAGAAAAAGTCTTCATAATAAAGCCAAAATATAATTCTTTCGAGGGATAGACTTTACTTAATTGAATTACGCGGCTTTATAATCGATATCTTATTTTATTTACGGAGAATTTGTAAAATTTTATTCGTAATAAAACGCAAGTACAACATTTTGATATGTGATTTGTGGAAGACAGTGGACAGTATTATCAACTTAAATATATGGGATGCTGAGCAGAAACTTTTTATTTAAGCTAGTTACAATAACTCGGATAATATAAACAGCATTTTGTATAATTTACCTTCAATCAATCGCAAACCATAAATATCGGTTAAATATGTACGATCATTTAAACTCGCAGATTGAAATGGTGTGATTAAAGAGTATATGGCTAATTCGGGGCTAAAATTGCATTAAGATGACTTTATCACTTATTCAGCAATATTGTATCATTCGTATTTGATCTCGTAATATCGCCTAAATTAAGTTTTCATAAATCAGTTGAATTGTGTATTTTCGGCTGAAGTATATTGCTAGCTTGTGATTAATAACATATTTATTTCAGATGAAATTCTTATCAATTTTTGTGTTTTTATTTGCCCTCTGCATGGCCTATGCAACAGACGTAGCCTGCCCCACTGGATTCAACAAAGAAGGAACTCTTTGCACTGCTAACCGGCCAATTCATGGAACTTGTCCCGAATTATCGCAATATAGAGCTAATATAAATAAATGTGTATATACCGCCCGCGGATAAATCAACTGTTTTATTTATTTTTGTATAAATTTTCTTCTGTGAAAATTTATCAATAGATTTAGATTTGTTTTTTAATACATGGTTAATTTTGCTTTTGCATGTACAATAGATCATGGAACCCACTGTTCCGAGATTAATAGACCTATATGGCTGAATTGCCTACTCATTTTTTAAACATTTTTATACGTAATTCAGCCATGAGAAAAATCAGATTTGAAAAATATCTTTCATGTTTTGATTTCGTATTTTGAATATTTTTGAATTGCTTTCCTATAAAGCGCCACTATTTGAACACTTACCTCCCAAAGAAATTTCAAAATATAGGTATTATCCGGACTCATTTATATATCTACGTATCCAAAATTGTGTTTACTTTGTTCTTTCCAACACAACTCATTTCATAGAATCGTTTCCTTCGCCCAGTTTAAATATGGTCCCACCAACAGCATAAAGTCCCCAAAGTGTTTGCATTGAAAGATGTTTTACATACAGCTGCAAGCATTATTGGCCCAGCTTCCAAATGTTTTATTGCTTTCAAACTTGAACAAATAAAACGGCAGTGCTTTAAATCGAAGAATACCTACTTAAAGAACAAAAGTCTCAAATTAAGTTTTAGCGGGTTTAGTGTTATAGTCTCATTGAAAACATTAAATAACTTAAAGTAGTTTATTTATCTTAGAGACTAAAGATTTCTTCTTCCTTTTGAAGGTTGAAATTAATTCCGTGAACTAAACATTGCAGTCAAAGATTTCTTTTCATATTATCTGTATTTACAATTAGTATATTTTCTTAACTAATTAGCACATAACATAAACGCGTTGTTTACTAACCCCAGAAGGGTGCAGTCATACCTACGACTAACTGAACTTCTTACAGATTTTCTGGCTAACTGAACAAATATTAGTAATTAATGCCGTAAAATGAAAATGTTCGTTTGTTGTATCTAAGAAATTAACTCAGGTACCAACTACCAATCAGAAGTTGATATGAATGCTGCCTCAAGATTGTCCTGCTTTAAAATATAGTGGACAACATTGCAATCTCTTACATGTGAAAAAATAAATAAAATATTTTTAAAATACCGTAATTAAGATTGTTTTCAATAATTCAGAATTTTCAGTCGTTAAAAACATTTGCTGAATTTCACAGCCGGCTGCACAAACTGAATTTTTGGAAACAACCCACACCTTGCCAAGTAGCCAAAACAACTTGGAGCGGCAGAGTTTAGTTGTCTTTGGCTTTTCTATAGCTAGTTCAACTGATTCAATTACGTTCGGGTAAAAGTATCAATGCCATTGGAACGTTGCAAAGTTGTCAAACCAAAATTATAGTCTGGTGCCTGTCCAAATTGATCACAAATTTTATATACGAATGAATCTAGTCCAAACTACTCTCACTAGAAACACTTTTAATATAAAATAAATTACTGCCATGGGCCATGGGGTCGTAGTCACTGGAAGAAGGCTCCTTTTTAATAGAACGCACATGGCCGTCTTCTAGCAACTCATTACCGAAAGGATTTTCATAGCTACCGGCCTCACTTTTTATAAAAACATCATCATAGGAGCCGTATTCGCTATTGTTTCGTATGAATTTTCGCGCAAATGATTCTGGATCGTCCATAGACGAGTCGTAAGCCTCTTGCTTGATTATTCCTGAGGAAGAAGCCTCATCGCTCATGTATTCAGCGCAGAAGGCAGTCATTGAAAAATCATCAGGATCTTCCATTCGCACCCGCGAGTACGCCTTTTTATTTTTATACAACGGCAGTAAGAATTCCATTTCATCCTTAAATTTCCATTTTCGACCCAAGGGGCTTTCACCCGGTACTGGTCGCTGAATTGAATTAACGTAGAACTTTTTTAGATTCCGCCAAGTGGTGCTGCACTCTTGACCTGTAACAAAAGAAAAAGGTTTTCAAACAATTTGTTTAGAAGATTGGTTATTTGTTTCGATTTGGAACTTTCATGTGTACAAATAAAATATATACCATAAAGTTTAAAATTATCCAAAACACCTAGGGTTCTTTATGGGCTCTTAAAAATAAATTTTTTGTTTTGGAATGTATTTCTGCACCTTTTAAAATAAGTAAGACGACTATCCCATAAAAAATGTCATCAACCACATTAAATCGATTCTTAAGTTTCCTGTTAAAATTCATACAAGAAAATGTACAATGAATTCAGTCATTAAAGTGAAAAACAATGCGATTTGAATCGACATATCTTGTGAATGATTTTCCTTTTTCCCCGGATATTCCGGATATTTCCGCTAAGTTATTCTTAAAATACCTTCTACTATCTTTAAAACCTACAGAATGTTTTCCGTAAGGAGTCTGTCTGATTATCTTATTAATCGAATTTTTGTAGATGTTCACCAAATTTGTTTTTAATGAATCCAAACGAATTTAATGTAATTTCATAGTTTTTCGTACAATTTAAAAATGATGGCTCACTTTCTGAGTTTCCTACTTAATTTAAAAGTAACTTTACAGATTTAGGGCCTGTTTCACCGGTTGCTGGTATAGTTTTAAATTGTAATATATATACTATATATAATTGATATATATGCTTCAAGCCATCAAACCCGTAGAAGATATTTTCTAAATTAATAATTTGCTCCTTGTTTTTCTCCTCCAGATGTTTTGCTCTCCGATTTATTACAATATATAATAATATACATATTTTTATGCGTTGTTAAAAAATATGACTTTACTCACCAGACGCATTAAGCTGCTTTCCTATTTCCGACCAAAGATGTTTCCTCTGAGTAATATCTGTTGTAACGACATAGTCTTCTCTCGTATAATCATACAATTGTGGGCAATTCCTTACTAATTCTATTAATTGGCGCTCAAAATCGCGCTTATCATCTCTATAAATAAGTTCGCCCCTTTTTATATCATACTTTCGAGCAATTTTCCCATTTTGACCTATTAGCAAATCATAGAAGCTCATTGCATCTGAAAATTTCCAAGGGGAAACATTCGATCCAGCAAGTTTCCTTTTCTCATAGCTGATATACGCTTTCCGCAGCTCATTCCAAACGTTTCGAGCATCTTCCGCTAAAATTAAAAGTAAAGGTAATCCACAAATCGAAAGCCTAAAATCTCATTTGGGATATAACACACAAATGTGCTTACTTTATATCTTGTAATCGAATTGTATATGATACTTAAGAAGCAAAACATTCGAACTCCAAGATAATAAAATAAAACGAGTTTGTATGATATTCTTAAATAAGCTACCATATGCTAATTACCTGATAAACTAACTTCCTTCGCAATCGATTGCCAGATATGCATATTTTTACAGCGAATACTGGTGAACTCAGGATGTTTAATATCGTACAAAATAGGAAATTTCTTAACAGCATCAATAATTTTGTATTTTAACTTATCTGCTTCAGTTAGTGGTTCATTTGGTTCGGCTTGCTTCAAAGCGTTTTGTTCCGAGTCTAAAATTGGCTCTAAAAAGGACATTTCCTCTTTCAGCCGCCAACTACTCGAATGCAAGCCGGAGTTATGAAGTTGTATAAGTTGCCTGTAACAGTTGTACAAATTTTGCCAAACTCTTTTGCATTCTTCAACTGCAAGTGAGTATATGTTCGTAATAAATTTAGAATAACAAGCGTTTCCTACTTACGAGAACAATGGGTTTCTTCAGCAATTCTTTCCCAACATTGCCGCAAAGCTCGGCCATTGTTATGTTCTATATACCGGGAATCATAAATTGCAGGATACTTTTTTACAGCCAGAACGACTTGCCGTTCTTGCTCGATTGAGGTCTGTTTGGGCAAATATATCGGCTTTAGAAAGGACATTTCGTGTTTAAATTTCCAATAGCTATATACGTGAGAGCCCACTTCCCGCGCAAGTTCTTCGATGTAGATCTTTTTTAGGCTAGCCCAACACTTGCGGATTTCTGTAGCTGTAATCAGAAAGAGACAAAGTTTTATTTATTTATCTAAGCGATACAAGCTACAATAAATTTAAGAACTAATTAACAAAAAAGATTAAAATTAAAGTAAAAAATAATAAAATAAAATTAAATTACGGGAATGTTAATGGGAGAGAGCACATGACAAAAGAGAAAGGAGAGAAAAGAGAAAACAGGCAACATTAGGAGGAATTAAGGTCATTCCTGGGAGAAGATTTACTCAGGTGGTAGTCAAAAATGGGGTGGGAGTTGGCTTTCCGAAGCATACGGATGTAATGGATTTATTAATTATTTATTAACCTCAAGAGAGTTTTTATTGCACTAAATACTAAAATTGTCGAGGTCAACCTGAAGCAGTCGGGAGTCAGAGGTAGAGAATATCCGTTTGGAGATTTTCATATCGTCGGCGTATATAGAAATGTCTGAGTGCTGAATAACACATTCGACATCATTGATGGCCAGAATGAAAAGCAACGGCCCTAAGTGGCTATCCTGGGGAACCCCCGAGTTGGCCACAAAAGAGTTGGAGGAAGAGGAGCAGAAAAGGACCCTGTATTGGCGTTGTTCAAGATAAGACTTTATCCAAGAAATAAAGAGCTGATTGTAGCCAAGGGAGTGTAGTTTGAAGAGTAGTTTATGAGAGATTTTATCAAACGCCTTGCTGAAGTCAGTAGCAATGACGTCAACTTCGTCACCATTCTGCAGAGCACACAGTGTTCTAGAGACCAAGTCGGTAAGGTTGGTGGTAGTCGATCTGCCCTTTAGGAAACCATGATGGAACGGGGAAAAAATCGATTTACAGTGAAAGAAAAAGCAGTCGTAAACGATACTTTCAAAGAGTTTAGATATGCAATTACATTACATTTCTTGCCAAATGCGTCCCCCAAAAATGCAACACCACGTTTAGTTCGAAAGGATATTTTGAAAGAAGCGCGAAACCTAAACTTCGAATAAGACTAGAACGCTTTGTAATAATAATGTTAGGAAATCCTGTACAAAAATGGTGCACTGCTTCAATTTTTTTAGAGTTGTTTTTAAATAGACATCTAATACTATTAGGTTTTAACAAAATACAAGTTGTTTGGGGCTAGTTTGGAAGAATATTTTAAAAATTGTAGTAAGAATTCCTTAAAATAAGTTTAAAGCATTCCTAAATTATCTTTTCCCAAAATAACTTCTAAGCGCGCCTAATTATGAGGTAAACCTTTAGGTGTGCACCTTATTCCAATAATTTTTAACAACCCTTGAAACTACTCCTTTTAAATACTTAAATACGACTTACAGCTGCATCTCATGATCCTAGCGATTCTCTTCCACAGCGCGGTCTTCTTCCCGGGAAAGCTGTAGAAATCAGGTCTTCGGATATCGTACAAAAAAGGCTCCTTCTCGACCATAGAGATCATTTTCTTAATATCAATGTTCTTATACTTAGCCTGGATATCGTTCGGATCCCTCCGTGTTGACTGGATCACTCTCGCCTGATCCTTAGGATGAGTGGAATGCGATCCACTAGCTTCGTCCTCGCTAAAGTCGTCATTATCACTTAAGGAATCGTCCGAGTCTCGTATTTCAGAAACACTGCCGGTTTCGCTCTCGTCGTCACAGAAAATAACGTCGTCGTCCTCCTCCTCTTCCTCCACATCCGAGCACTCCGGGAAGACTCCTTGAGCGAAGCTGAAAGGTAAATAGCTTTAAAATGGATACTACTGAGATGATAAGAGCACCCACCTGTCCTCGTAGAAGGGCCAGAGGAATTCCATCTTATCCTCGTGCTCGAATGACCCAAATTGGCCATAGTTCTGATGTTTAAGGCTCTCAAGGTAACTTCTCTTTAGGCGTTTCCAGACCGTCTGGCACTCATCGCCTAAAAGAGATAACGTCGTGTTTTGTTGCAGCAGTGATTTTCTACTCTATTCCACCAACAGTATTGGAAATAGCTGAGACCTAATTACCTGGCAGAGACATCTCCCGACCCACTTCATCCCACAGAGCCTTGCTCACTTTTAACTGCTGATAATTCGAGTGTTCCCGATCGTAAAGCTCTGGATACTTTTTCACCACTGAGATAAGCTTCGCCTCCATTTATAAAACGCTTTCTTCGCGATTTCACTCCAGAGTTTTGCTTGTTTATGCTTCCTAAAAACTTGGCAGAACGTACAGCCAATTGGTTTCGAGTTTTCTGTCAGATCACAAGCCCATGCAGGCTTTAATCATTTTAGATTTTTTACAAAACGAGCAACAATTTACCCGTTAAGAATATATTTCCATTGCACTGATAAATTAGTTAAAACTTTGCTAAAACCTTGGAGACGTATACTTCTTTTGGAGCAACTCCCAAAAATCTACGTGAAAAACAGCACTGAAGTTAAGAGCAGTTTTGGAAAGCTTTGACATTCCGTTTTAGTTGACATTTCGTTTACATGACTTCGTCTTATAAACCGAATGGCTAGGTGTACATGAAAACAGAAATGACAAATCAAAAAAAAAAAACTGTTGAAGACTGCCGCTACAATTTTTAAAAACTGTGGATGTTAAAAATGAATTCTCTACGATTCTGCTGTCAACATATTTTTAAAACAAACATGAATGTTTACAGTATCACGAATAATGTTAGTTTATAATAATTTATACAGAAAGGACAAATTGTATGCACAATTTAATAAAAAGAAATATTGAACTTGCAAGAAACAATGAGCTGCACAACTGTAACAACACGAGAAAGAGCGAATTTTAAGATTGGATAAGGTAAGAACGGAAAGGAACTCGTACAGGACTCATCAACAGCGCAAGTGATATTTATAATAAACTTCCGGAAGAAATATAATATATAATATTAATGATTAGATGCTAATAACAAGTTAGATTAACTAATTATTTAAGTAAATTAATTTTTTTTTGCGTTTTTATGTGCAAACTGCTCTTATACCTGCGCCCAGCTGTTTGAGCGGTTTTAGTGATAAAACTTTTTTAAATCGATGTGATATATTTTTAGGAAAGGGTCCACAGCACCTAAATTCTAAAAACGGAGAGGTATAGAATTTGGTAAGTGTTTCCAGCAACATGCAACAATGCGTCACACAATCTATTAAATATATAAGTAAAATAAAAACTTCTTACTTAATTTTAGAAGGAAAAAATCGATAAAGCTGGTACAAATCAGCAATATTTTTCCTTAAAAAAATTATCGCTAATTTAAAAACGATTGTTTAATTTGCGCAGGAAATGAGAGGAACATCTTTTGATCTATTTACGATTTCTCTACAACATTTTATGGAACTTTTGCAGTGCATAGTGAATCCGAAAAAAATCAATTTAAAATTCAAATAAGACCGTCGTTTAAGTACTTTAAAAAATAAAAATAAATAAATAAACAGTAAACTGTCGACGCTCGAATTATAACAAAACTAAAAAATTCTTAATACTTTATCTACGAGATCATAACATAGCGGAGATTCTGACTGCTAAGACCAGTTAATTTCATAGTTAAAATTTATTGAAGCCCTATTTGACGTAAAATAAATATTAACTTTATTTAACCACACTAAGGCCCATCAAAGATGCATTTGTTTTGCAAAAAAATTGCCCCAAAAAGGGTTAACACTTAATTTTCATTTTGAAATTACTGATAGGAAAAAAGTACTAAACGATTTCAAAATAGAATTTAATTGGGTGATCGTTTACAATTTTGTAGAATTGCTTTGAGACTGTAAAATTAAATTCTCAATCTCAAAATAAAATTTTACAACTCCATTTGCGATTTTCTTTATTATAAACTTACACATTTCAATTAATTTTATTACAATTTGAAACATTCATTTCCAATTGCAAGTCAAAAAACGAAAGTACATTTGGATTCTAACCAAAGAACAAAATCATCATCATATTTGAAATTTATGTGTTTCAAATTCTTAAAATATTACAAATTTTTACAATTTGTTGTATTTCTTATTAAATCGTTGTGCTCAGCAATCTATTTTGGCACTTTTATAGTTTAATGATCAATTCCTCTATTAGTTTTTAAATATGTATAACTAATAACATTGAGAAAGTTTTGAACATTTAAAAAATAATAGTTTTAATGCATTCAAATCAGAATTAATATTATATTAAAAATTATTTTTCGTAAACAACTTTTATTTTCATATTTTCCCTCAACCCGTTAAGGGTTAAAATTATTCCGTGAACAAGAGGATAATCCAAGTTTAAGTAACACGGCTCACTTGTTACATTTACGCAGTACAGAAGAGTAATTGTAATAATAATTTTCAATTTCCTAGCAGTCAGGAAAAAATTACAAACTGCACTATTAATCTTAAATCATTCAAAGTATTACTTAAAATATAAGCAGCACTTTTATTTAAAAACAGAGCTATCAATAGCACACTATCATATTATATTTATCTTATTATCACAATTATCCCATTTAACCCTACATACCATTATATAAAAAAACATTAAATTGACTCATTAGATTAAATATTAAGCAAACTCTTTTCTTAAACTACATATTTTCCCGATATGGAAGTCTAACAAATTAAATGGTCATTATAATTTTTTTGATATATTTGATATTGGCTCACAAGGCTCATAATTATTTCTGCGGTGAGAATATCACTTTTCATATAATTCTCAATAAAGTCTCAATAGAGGATTACGTTGAAGAGTACTCGGTAGAACCGACAGAGGGTCAGAAAAGGTAATAGAAAATTTAATTCTAAAAGAGTAAGTTATAGAAATGACTTTACCCAATAAAGTTGCATCAAATCAGCTTATATAAAATTTCCTAAATTTGCCATTAGGGGATTTAAAGAGAGACTATAATTAATTTTTAAATAATCGGAACAACCTTTTATTTGAATTATAACAAAATAAAAGATCGCACTCCTTAAAAAATTCTCACATATTAAAAAACAAAAATTGGATCGAGTGGAAAACTGATTTTTTTTTAAAACTTATTTACTTTATTTTCAAGCTCTTTAGGTCTAGATGTAGTCTTTAAAAATTGAAGCATGCAAAAAGTCGTTTGCTATTATGGTTTGTTATTGTCTAAAAACTTTTCTAAAATTTGGTTATGTATTAAACACTTCCTGTCCGTCTAAAAATCCCTACATTTTTTATAGTCATATGTTATAGACTATCTATGTATATATAGTCCATGCGATTTTACAAATGATTGTTTTAGTTAATTTCTTCTAAAGTACAGAAATGAAAATTGCTTAAATTTATGAATGAGCTTTTCAAATGTTAGGCATTCGCGTCTTCTACTAGAACTAAATTATACGGTTTAAATTACTTTACGTTTTTAATACGAACTAACTTACTTCGCACACGTTTTTCTTCATATAGTAACACATGAAGTAATCGTGTAATGATGTTGCGACATAAAATTTCTTCTCTTTGCTCTTTTCGAATATATTCGTTTTCTTTTTTAAATTTAAAGTTAAATGAAACAGAGAGTGGTTAATTAGCTAAAAATGTAAATTGTTTAAATTATAATATTGCAAAATCGTTTAATCGTAAACCTAATAGAATAAACGTGATAATCTGCAAGTGTGCCGCCTGATTTTGCAGCGCGTAGTGCAGTGAATCACTGCTGCAAACCTGTTTAAATCATCCATGTCCATTTACTTATTTGGCAGAACACGATCTAACCGTACCTGGCGGTGATATAATGAAGAGATTTCTGTTTTGGTGGAAAACTAAAACCCATATGGCAAGTTACACGATTGTCCAAATTTGGTCAAACGAATAATTACGGCTATCTACTGACCACCAAAAGTACATTCACGATGTTAAAAGCTAACAAGCGTGATCTATGAGAAATTATTACGGCGCCAGGAGAATTCGATGAACGTATATGTTGACCTCAATATAGCAGGGATTTAATAATTGTAGCACAGCAATAACACTCCAACTCCAATCGAGTTACTCTCAAATAGGGTTAATGTAGGCTAGTGAAAATTCAGCATGCCTACTGCTTTTAAGATCATCTCAGAGATGGACTAGAACTTGATTACAGGTGCCCTAGGGTCGTCTTAATTGCTTACTTCATAGATGCAATTCAGTGTAAAATCACATAAAATATCAACAGAAATATATCCCATACTTCGCGCTACCCCCACACGTCTACTTCAGTAAAGAAATGAGGTAATGAAACCCAAGAGGTTCCCCTGAGTTCCACAACCCAATCAGAATAAATGCCTTCCCTAGCTTCGCTCGAGACTAAATTAGAATATTGATCAGTGGGAATACTAAAATACTAGTCCGCACCAGAGCAAGGTAAGACCTCAAATAAATTTTAAAATAGGAATGCATGCTATTCTGAATATGTCTCGAGGACAAATATGTCGTTGATAAATCAACACCATTTATTATGTGGAAATTCTGCATCTTAGATATGTACAACAGGAAAAAAGAGTTGAAATGATCCTTACTACACTTTGTTAACCCTTTTTTTTTAGATTCAGTGTGTGTGTATGAGCTTAGTGATTAAATTTTTAGAATCCTACAGGCGATCGAGAGTGTGCGCATTTTAATTTATTGGAAGCACCCATGCAACTCAATCTCTCTGTAAAAGTGCAGACTTCTTGACAGGCTATATATTCTCATCTTCAATTATTCCATTATCTAAAAAGTAAAATATATATGGGATTTTCCTTATTAAACAAAATCTTTGATCGTTTGGCAATTTCTTAAAGGTACTCGTTAAAGTTGCGTGATCTTTTAAATATATTAAAACAAAAAAACAATTTTGTTAACTAATAAAGTTACAGATACTAAATTAATGACTAAATTATTATTTGATTACGAGAGTGAGAAGTTTTAACATTATATAATTTAATTTGAATGAGAATCAGCATAACGGAAAATTATGATTAAAATTTAAGTTATGCAGTAGTTACAAAGTAGCATATGATGAAAAAAAATAATGTTGTACAAACGGGAGCTACATGAAAACAATTATTGGACTTTCAGTTAAAAAATAATTTAAGAAATCATAAAAAGCAATAAAAATATCAACTAATGTGATAATATTACGAAAAATAATAATAAAATTGGTCAAATAGTTTTCGAGATAATGTCGATTAGTTTCGAGACAGTTTTTTCTAGAATAATGAAATCATTTTCTTATAAGTTTAAGCGTGATATTTTCCAACTAAACTGAATTGAATAATTTCAATTAATAATATTTGTTATCTATATTGACATTACAAAAAGTATTGACCGTAAAATTAGCCTTTTCGCGGATGAGATATTGCGTTATACCACTCTGTGCTGGAACCCGAAAAATCATCAACTTTATATCCATTTATTAAACGTCATTCACCCCTAAACACCGATAACAGGTTACTAATTTATGAAACGATATTTTAACCTATCTTTACGTATCCTTCTTCGGTATAGTCAAACTGTGTAAAAGCCCACCTAAAAACCTGCAAGTACAACAGAATAAAATATTAAAAATGGTTACAAATCACCCCTTGTATTATTACAAGATAATCAGACTTAAAATTAAACCCTTACAATATGTAAGCATCCACTGTAACGGCTAAGTCCTATTGTATTTTGAAAATGTTAGCCTAAGTTTTACTCTTTCCTAGCCCCTGAGGTTTTTAAATTTTTTCTCTATAAAATGCCCAATTTATACACTAATAATTCTACTGTAAAAACTAAGGAATTTATTTAGTGCGGTAAGAAATAAAACTTTATTTTTTTTTTTGACTTCCATTCTGTTAGTAGAAGACTAGAATAGCAAAACCTACCGAAAATGTATTCTATGCTAAAGAAATAAATTTAATTGTATGGTTAATCCACACCTACACTGGTGATAATCATAGCTGCCACACTAAGTTGTGATCTTTATAACTCAGGTAACTTTTTAAATATTTAAATTTTATATGTATGATCGACCATGCTACATTTTTATAAAAGTATGTATTTTATTTCTTATATGCTACTGCACAATTTAACTCGCTAACGCCAATTGTTGAACTGCATTTTTGCCTACAGAAACTGACTTTTTGAATGACAGTAACTATGAAACTTAAATTATTTCTTGAATTACTAAAAACTATTGGTTTTCTTCAACTTTTCAAATAAAATATCAAAATAAATGCTACTTTTTGTATGATAAATACAAAATTTACTAAAAGTTATCAATGAGATATCATGTCCTGAATACATACTATATCTCCACATTAAACTCTAAATAATTAGTATTAGCACAGCGCATAGCCATAATATATAAAAAACGATATACCTACCTATAAAATTTTACCAAGATTTAAATATATCGATAAAAATACAACTTATTATTTTCTTATACTTTGTTAATAATTCACGTATTGAAAATTCAGCGACGATAAAGCGCTAATTGTTGCATACATCCGGTAAAGATTTGAAAGTTTTCGATGCTGCTTATTAAAGAAGATGAGGAAGCTGGTTTTCAAAAAATTTTTTATAACTAGTAGAACTATGACAAAGTTAGGTGAATCATATATCGCTTATTCACCGAAAGCACACTGTGTACATAATTTCTGGAATCGTTTACTTACGTAATAACGAATTTAGTTCTGCAAATCGCCCACCTGAAAACTTTTTTCCACGGCAGTATATCTTAAAATTTCCTTCAGTAAATTGAAGACTCTTCGATACCCCAAAGTTTGAATTAGTATTGCACTTCGCTGTTCCGACCCATGAATGAAATGTTCGCCTGTTATTGTCGATTCAACAGCGTTTCCTATTAACCTTTAGCGTAATAACAGTAAGATTTCACTTTGCTGAATGAAAACACGTTCATAGGTGGTTTCATGCAAGGTAAACTACACCGACTTTATCGATGGCTTGATATGAAGATTTTAAGTTTTAAATTTTTGTGATCTCGCCTTTGGACGCCAGGCCGACACCTACGTAATGCATTCTGGCACGTGGGTCGTAGTAAGGGAAAGAAATAAACGAAACGAATTAAAAAAAAAAAAAATAACCAGTGTTCGATGATAAATTACGAATTTAAATATCTACTGAATGTTGCGTAAACTGGTTCGTCCATTCATAAAACGAGTCTGATTTTGCTTACTGGTCACGAATTGAAAGCTTTGAAGTATCAATGCAAGATAAACATTTTAATCTACAGCGCTAATTGTTTAAAAGGTTTTCTGCTCAATTATTCATTAGTAGAACACAAGTTGTTTAGTATTACTTGAAAAGTGCAATAAAGTTGTAAACAATATTACTGCCAGTACTTTCTAAATATGCATAGACCGCAATATAATGCAAGAATTCATTTCAAAAAGATAAACTTTTATTCAATCTGGTTTCATTAATTAAAATTTTAATAGACTTACTTTTCTGGTAACTAAAAGAGATTGTTCCTCCCTGGCGCCAAAAGTTTATTCTATTATAATATATAACAATTGTACTTCGGACAAACTACTGAAGGAATAAGAATATGAATGGTTTTGGATAACAAAATAACTTTTAATCTTCGCAGCTACACAAATTCCATTGGCTGGATCTTTAGCTTATTATTGACATTATTTTCTTATTTTTGCTCCAATATTTAAAACTTAAAAATTTGGAATTTCTCAATTGTTCGCTTAAAAATGTATAGTTACCATTATAGTTATAAAATGAGCATTTTCATTTAAAATTGATTTAGTTATACGATGCGTTGGAGTTAGTGAAAGTTCAGAGCTTCAAGAGTTTAAGTATAATTTTAGACTGTATGTAAGCATCATGGAAAACCAAAAAAAGAAAACGATATTTTTAAAAATATTTTTATTTATTTAAATTAGACAACAGTTAAGGTGGAGCTTTTTTGTCGTTTTATTTACAATACATAGTAATGTAATATACCTATTCAAGTCATAATTTTTAATTTCAAATTGTTTAATGTCTTACTAAAATTATTTACCTATTATCTATCGATATAAATCGATTCGAACCACTTCCATAAACATTTTTGCGATCCGGATCAAGACTCTTTTCGACCCATATCGAAAAGTGCCATAAACATCCACTCATTTCTCAAACCGGATTGATTTTTGGCTATCAATGTTATTATGACGTATTCGACGTTCTTTTTAACATAGTACCTAAGTACCATATAACCAAAGTATTTGGAAAAGATCAAACATCAAATGGCAACACAGAACTTTCTCTTTCTCTGAGCCGACATTTCGCCTGGCTTGAAAAATGTCATAAATACTATTGAAATAGACTTAATTCAAGACAGTTTTCAATTCGGATCAAATTTTAATCGAAATGTAAAAGGTCATAAACGAGGTATAGGAGTATAATGCTAAATGAAATATAATAATTATAATAATAATATATTTATTGACATTAACTTTAGTAAACATTTTTATGTCAAAAGTACATCGATCTTACATTTTGCTTTATTATTTATTATGTTACATTATAATTTGTTCAATTATAATAATTATATAATAGTTATAATATTAAAAGCTATTCCAACTATTCTTGTTTATGTTATTGCTGGGTATAATAAGATGATCTTATAATCCTCCTTCTTTCTTTTCAACCGTTTCAAAAATCGTAATTCTTAGAACGTTTCCATATATTACCTTAGCTATCGACCTTGATTGAATCGAATATGGTTAAGTGCTCGACTACGTTTCCAAGACGCAAATAGATCAAATACAGATCTTTCCCGACTTTTTATTTAACTTCAATTTAAACTTTTTAGAAATAAATTTCAAAACCCTGAACCTAAGCCATTACCAAAAAAAAAAACATTAAGGAGTAAGTAAACTAGATGAATTTAAAAAATGTTAAATCCCTAAATAAGGCATTATTAAAGAAGTTAACGAAAACGAGACTAGTAATAATTATGCCATTCATAAGCTTGATCTCTGTGAAACATAAAAAGCACTCTGGGATTAGATCAGAAGAAACTCATTCCACGGAGCCTCCTACTCCACTGGGGCAATAAGTGTGTGGTAAATATTTTTGAGCGAGATCCCAAGTAGAACCCAGAGGCAGTTTTTGCGTAGGCTTTGCTGGGGTACCAAACTAAAACGAGTTGCTGAGCCGATCTCAGGGCTTCTGAAGTTGAAGTTGGGCGCTGATGCACCCACGTCCAGTTCAGTTGACGATCAAACGAAGGTAACCTCGCGTTCGGAGTCAGTCATTCGATGGGTTTCGCGAGTGAGGTTCTGCAGTAAGGGTATTAACGGGTTAGCTAATTTAAGGAATATATCACAAAAAGAAATACCTTCTAAAACTCTTCGATCAAGTGTAAAGTGAATCACGGTCGTACCTGTGACGATCACATTTGATAGTGATCATTAAGGGACTTTTGTGAACTTTGTGTTGTAAAATAATATTCACGCCATAATTCAGCTTCTTTTAAGTAACTTAGTAACTGCAGATCGCCGAATAACGTCTGTATAATGACTGTATAAGAAAAAAAAACTTGTCTTCAAACATCTTTCCGTAATAGGATTTGGTGCCAACGCCAACGTAAAAGTTGCTGGATCCATTTGCGTTGTTCTTAAAGGTAGGCGAAACGTCTTTTGAGCATATAAAGATTTTTCGAGCATATCTTTAAACAAAAGTGAAACCAGGAATGAATAAATTCAGAGAAAATTAAGTTGAGCACATGCGCGGTACTGTATGGCTTTTTAAGATTTTTTCTTTAGTTTCTTTGATTTATTTTTTTTACCATCATGCAATTGTTGTTTTTTTTATAAAATTAGACTTTGATTTCACTTTGAATCTTTTCATAATTGCAGCCTTTTTCTTCAGATTATCCACGTTATAGGTTGATACATTTAAATTATAATAGTTACTGTCTACCTATTAAACTTTAGTTATTTGTCATTCTGCAGGGTTTACTGAGGAAATGTTAATTTTTGTAAAAGTTTCGAATTACTTAAATTATTCTTTACGGTTTAAATATTTCCGTATTTTATCTTCCTTAAATTGTTTACTCATAAATTCTTAAAGATCACCACAATTAATCGTTAGTTCAATTAAATAAAACACAAAAAAAAAAAAACTTTAAATCGATCATTGCACCCGTCTCCGTAGACTCCCAATTTTTTTTAACCGCGATTACTTCCTGGGCCTTCCCTCCCATTCTCTTTGATTAATCGAGTGCAACGATCAAATTGCTAAATTAGTTTCCTTTCGTCGATAAAGTTTTGTGGCCCGTTATATGTTTGTGGCAAGGCCAATCTATCAATTAATGATTTTAATTAGGCAGAACATCTACTTCTTAATGTCGTGGTCCGAAGAAATACTCAACATTTTGAAGAAGTCTTGCACAGTCTAACATGAGAGAAACAATGAACTATAAATTTTATTTAAATGTTATACTGTGTCTTTTTTGTACATACATATGTATATTTAATAGATATTTACTTTAACAATAACTATATGAAGATTATGGAGGCACTCTAAAGATCATTTTTCAAAAATTTAATACCTTAACATATTATAAAACAGCAACAAAAGGAAAATCAAATTATCTGCTTTATCAGCAATTTTTATTATACGTGTATATGCATAAAGTCGAAATGAATTAATACATTTTGTTTTTCGTAACCGTTTAATTTCCCAAAGTTTCATTTTATTAAGTATTTTTGGCATGCTACTTATATTTAAGGAAATTGTTTATTATTTTTTATTTTTGAAATTTGGAGTATTTATCTGTTAAAATTCTTTGCTCTTTACCCTTTAACATTTGCTTGATGTCAATGAGTTTCGCGCGAAAAAAAAGTAATTCAATAAAAATATTTAAGGAATATCTCCTTGAAAGAAAAATTATTAAGAGTAAACATTTGAAGCGAAAATAATTTCTTAATTGAATTTCACAGTCGCTACGCACTTCCATTTCAAATAAATAAATCGTTTTAAAAATCATAATGAAACTAAATAGATTTTAATTTAAATAATTTATTCCCTTTTCAGAAACTAATAGAAACAAATATGAGAGACATTATGGAAGAAATATTGCCAGAAAAAGATGCTAATAACAACACCAGCGATGAAAGTATTCCATTGAAAAGGGGCTCTGAGAAATACTCTCTTCGACAAAGGAAAAGAAAAGCTACTTCCCTCAGGGATACTTCTGATTTAAAACCTTCTTTGGCTGAATTTGAAACTAGTAAAGAAAAATGCAAAACAAAATCCGCACCACTCAGCAAATATAGGCGAAAAACAGCGAATGCACGCGAACGCACACGAATGCGTGAAATAAATTCCGCATTTGAAAATCTAAGACGTTGCGTACCTCTGGCATTTGTTAACGACGAGCAATGTTTGATCAATGAGAAACTAACAAAAATTACAACACTTCGGCTGGCTATGAAATATATAAGAACCTTATCTGAGGCTTTGGCGGACCCCGAAAACGATGTGAGTCACTTGCTTAATTGGAAAGAGCTTAATTATTGCCCCGACGAAACTAGTAGTAATAGTAGCAATAATTACTGCGAAATTCCTGAAGCATCCGTGGCGGTAAACAATGGTAGTAAATCGAAGTACGCCAGTAAGTGCCAGAACAGAAATAAAGACAATCAACGGGTTAAAAAAGAAACGGATTTAAGCTATACCACCACAACCATGGATTTTGAATCGGATGTAGGGCTTCTTCTAGAATCAGATGGAGAATCTCTGCACCTATCTGAACCATGCCTTAGTCCAATAAGACAGTCCAGCGAACTTTTTGGTAAAAGTCTACCAGGAAATGGTCACTTGGAACTCAAACTACTCTTTGAGTCTGATAATGATTCTTCAGCTTACTCCGAACCGTCATGTTTCAGTCCCTTAGGAACTTTTGAAAATTTGAACCCTTTCCCAGATTTGTTACAGTATGAGTTGCCAACACAACACACCTTCGATCTATTCTTGACTTGACCCTCACCCACCTAAATGTTAATTTTATACCATAAGAGATTTAATTAACAATTTATAATAGCTCCATTTCATTCTGAATGTGTCATTTAGAATATAGTTTTAATTTAATATCGAATATATTTATTTACACTTTTATAATTTTCATAATTTGCATTAAACTAAAATAATATATTTGCTATATTATTCGAGAATAAAAGATTTAGACATTTTAGTTTATATGAATTGAGTCGTTTTACATTAAAAAATATTTAATTCCTCACCTAATTATTGGATGTTCCCCCAAAAACCGATGTCTTACGGATGATTATAACCGACCACATTAACTAAATTTGACGTTGAATTACACTTTTTTGATAAATTGGATAAAATTCACACTGATCTTACATAATGGCAATTTGCTTTAAAAATTTATTATTTAGTACAGATTTTAAAACAGATGAATATTATATGTACATTTTAAATAATCTATCAATGTACTAATGAAAATTAATACTAGGTTAACAAACCGAACAAAATTTAGAATTTCGAAACAACTGTTTTTTTTTTACAATCGAGGGTAGTATTTTGGATATTGTGAATAACTATACCCTGGTTTTAGAAAATGATAACTTTTAATGATTGATTGATTTTAATGATTGTCAACATAACTACCTGCTATTTCTCCTACGAAGCACTAGAGATCTGCAAAGGTCTCTCCTGCAAATGTACTGGGCTAAGCAGGACACGGAATGACCTACCTAAGAGAAGTTCCACTACCAGCATTGGTCAAGAACACTAGTCCCAAGAATTTATCAGTGTCATTAGAGTCCTTGGCCTAGGATTTAAGAATATACCTCTACTGCTATTGCTTTTTGACCTATAGTATATCTGATCTCATTTTATTTAAGTTAATGAAGCGGTGGATGGCGTATGACTTACCAAAGCGAGGATTGCACAGACAAAAGTATAGGACAAAGTTGTTTGATAATTTTATATTTCTTACCCAATCAATCTAAATAGTTTTTATTTTAAATATTACCTATTTAAAGAAACTGTAGTCTTTTAAATAAGAATTTAAGGAATAAAATATGCAAATATTAACAAATGTATCAACAACCTTTAAAATTTAATATGGTTCTACGAGTATTAGTAAACATATCAGTAACATATCAATTCTTTCATTCCTCTACTTATTTTTTTCGTTTCGTCATCGTAGATCTAAGCAAAATGCAAGTGCTATTAGTAGTCTCTACATAATAATATTTTTCCTGATTCAATTTTTGTCTGTTTTTACTGGTCATTGTCAATTTAACACCAGGACAAATATTTATACATATACGAGGTCTGTTTAAAAAGTATCGCGAATTTTGAATTTCCGCGGGCTACGTAAATTCGATTTTCGATTTTTTTGTGGCGTTATGTTGGTACTCATGTACCTCACTTATGATGACAAGCTCGGCTATTTTGAATGTTCAGTTAATTTTTGACAGCTATTTTGCTTGGATATGTTTTGGCTCGTCTTCGATTTTTGTCTATTCCAAAATATGGACATAAGTACCGACATACCGCCACAAAAAAATCAAATATACGTAGCCCGCGGATATTCAAAATTCGCGATACTTTTTGAACAGACCTCGTAAAAGAATATGTCCTAAATGATCATCAATGACGAGCTAAAACGACTCAAACTAACTACATGAAATTTGAACGGTAGGTTTCATTTTTGGCGTAAGCAATTTACAAAATTCTTCATAAAGAATGTAACATTGCATGAAAATTACTATTTTATTGTATTTCGAGCATATGTACTGCATTTTTGTAGCCGCGGTCGAGGTCGCGGGAATAAAGCTAGTTAACTAATAAAAGGGTATTTTGAATTCAGTCTTCAATCTCCAGTATTTTAAATTTCATCTTAAACTTGGAACATATATAAAATTTTGAATATACCAGTTTTGTATTTATATAAATATTTATTTAATATATATTCGCCTAAAGATATTGAAATATAAATCTATTCATTGGAATTTTAGTGTGGGTGCACCACGGAGCTGATATTTTTACATTTAAATATGTTTATCAGTTCTTGAAATTATTTGGCTTGGTGCATATTGTATGATGAGTTCGATTTCGTAAAATATTTGTTCCTCGGAGATTGTGGCGCTTAGTGCTAATATCAAGCGAAGATAGCAATTCAATTCTGGCATGATACAAGAGTCCATTTCTTTCTTTAATAAAATCATTTTAAAATTGTATGTATTTTATAAACTTAACGATTTTCGTATGCTTTTACACGTAACAAAATACAGCACTCGAAATATCGAATCAAATGTTCTAAAATAGTTTGCAAAACTAATCACAAATTAAATCAATCGCCAGAGAAATTGCTAAACAATTCACTTAAAAATAAAAATTAAAAATTTTGTCCTTCGCTTTCAGTCAAGTGAATAAACAAGTCTTGAAAGTTTTAAAATTTGGTGGACTAATTACACAAATTTGGATTAAAAAGTTTGCTTTTAATTCTTTAATTAAAACACAATAATTATTCAATCAATCACATTTATTTATTAGTAGTAGTTTACTTTAAGATCATTTTTATGGCATTTATAATAATTTTTATTAACATTCATTGAATTTAAAGCAACAATTTTATAAATTTTTGTTTCACAAATATTTAAATTCAAATATTTTTATTCAGCAATCGTGCATTCAAAAAATTTGCGGAGCCAACCCCAAAAATCATGAATTACTAAATGGGACACTCGTGACGTATTCCCTTATCTTCTTTCGACCTTGGTCCCCTTAATCCACCGACCTTGCAGATTTTGCTAAAAGTGGATAGTAATAAAGGGCTCACGCGTGAGAGAAAGACAAAAATTTAGGGGGAGGCGGAACGAAAATTAAAATCACGTTTCACCACCCAAAGCAGCGCACACGTTCGAATACGTTTGGCTCGCCTTTAAAAATGCACAGTGAAAAAATGTAAGCAGCCCCCATCCGTATACATGCTCTAAGTGTGCTACCTGTCTGTTCGCCATTCTCAATTCAGGATTTCCCTATGCTGGAACATTGCCTGGGGACGGCACTAACACCATACATGCAGAAGCACACAGCGAGCCCGACAGATTGGCCCGCCTTTAAAAATGCATGGTAAAAAAACGCTGCATTTTATTGCCTACACTGTGTAAGTGCTGTAGATGAGAATTTTTGGCTGCCTATTCTTATCTCTTTCGTTCTTATTGGAATGTAGATAAGGCATAGGAAGCAGTAGTTCTTTGCTACTTTCTCTAATGGAAAAATTTACCCCAGGCAGTTTTAGAAGTTGCATATGGGTTAGAGCTTTAAGCTTGTATAGAGAGTGTCCCATCTAGTAATTCATGATCTTTGGTCAACCCATACATGCAATGTGATAAAAATAGACTGGTATATAAATTTCTATATATCTTCTCTCGTCTATTTCAGGCAAAAGGTTGTCAAATTGGTGAACGCTTGAGATAGGAGATTGAGCGGTCCATTATATATGTATGCTGTGGGTTTTAGACAGGTACATGTCCGATTGGGGGCTTGACTTAATATTGAACGGACCTACTTAAGAGCCATTTTAACAAATTTAAGAACGCAACACACGACTGACAACTAATGTTAAAATTCAAGCGCTCATGCTTTTGTTCAAGTCGATCTGACAAATTTTTCGCTTCAAGGCTGTATGTAACCGTGATTAATGTTGATTTGTTTGTTTTCTGGACGATCAACGAAAAATGATTCCACCCCTACCAGAAGCTATAAATCCATACACAAGTTCAAATGAGAAAAAGAGTCAATTAATTGCATATAATTCGTACACAAAATACTTGCGGTTATTACTTACCAACTGAAATAACTTCTATCCGTCTTATAACAGAATTTGCGTACTTTCATTGCGTAATTCAGCTGAACACTGGCAAAACAACACTTTTAAAGCACGAGCTCAGCGAGTTTAGCGGAATTCAACCGAAAACGTCTCTTAGACACCCCTAGGGCTTGTTTTTTTCTATTTCATGGGTTGGTATTTCTTGAAGCAAACTTCACGAACATATGTTCCTTATCAGCATGCTGAAGAAGAAGATAATCGGGGTGGAGGAAAGTTCGTTGTTAAATTTTATAGTCGGCGAATCGCGTAGCATGGAAAAAATATCAGAAAATCAGAAATATCTCAAGGTGGCGAATGGAGATGTCGACGAAGTTAAGACACCTTTTCTTATCGGAGTGGCGGGCGGTACTGCCAGCGGAAAGGTTTGTTTTGCAGTGTGATTCCCCATTTAGGGATTTTTGGGATTTGTTTTGTACCTAAAGCGTTTACTCCAAAATTAGTCGACAGTATGCAAGCGGATTATGGAGCAATTGGGCCAAGCGGACATGGATCACACCCAAAGACAGGTAAGATTTAGTTAGATGATTTAAATAGTTATTAAGAAAAGAGAATAAGGTGCTGGCGGCAGGAACAGCTGAGTTGTTTTATTCTATTCTATTTTTCTCTCTCTAATTACTTATTTTTATTTAATCCACTCTATGTAAAATATTTCCGACAGAAGGTGGAGTCGCTCGAGCTACAAAAAACCTTAATAGGCAACAAGAGCTTTAAATTTAATAAGTTGGCGCCACAAATTTAATAATGAGGGACGAGGTAGACTTAGGTTCATCGACGAGCGGCTTCATTCCGTAATTTTGGAGCAGAGGTCGATTGTAAAATGTTATTAAATACCGGCTCAACACTAAACAATAGTGGGGTCACGTGTGATTCAGTATATTATTGTATAATAATTTTTTTAAGGAATATATTTTTCGAAAGCTATCTAATTTTTTCCCAAATGTTGCCCCAAGCATACTTGGCTGAACTTGTTGGAAAATTTCCGTAGAGATGTTCTACTTCACGACTATTTGCAGAGATTGTTTAAGTCCAGCCGCTGCACCAGACTCCAATTGAATCTTGGCACGAATAGGAATGATCTGGCTTACGAGAATCACCAAAGTCTGAAGTAACATAATTTTTATTAATTTGGCTTCTCGTTATACTTGACTTTCAATTCTATTTGTGAGTTTTTCTTCCACCAAGTATATAATTTTGATTTCTTTCATTGAAAATTGTAATCTAATTGTAGTCTAAAAAATGTGAAAATTGTTTTTTTGATTGAGAGTTTGCTTTAGCGATCATATGCTGGAATCTCTTCCTAAATAAATAATTGCGTTTCATCTAAATATCGGTTTTGTAAAATATAACTTTGGGAAAATTACTTAAAATTTTAGCAACCATGAAGCATGTATAGTTTTTTACATCCTCGAATATCGACTACATATACCCGCCAATAACTTCGAGGATTTTTCGATATCATTCAAAATTACTTCAAAGACTTAGAAAGACAATTAAAAAAAATATTTGAGCTTTTAGTTCCGAAAAAGGAAAATATTCCCTTAAACGATTTGGGTCGAGTTATGCAATGTATTTCTTAAGCGTTACAATGTAATTATGAAATATACAATCATTCGTACGTCGGTGCGAGATTTAAATATTTAGATGGCCCTTTAATCTTATAATCTGAGAAACTCTAATTTCCTGCAAAATGATGATAATCGAACCAATTATAGAATACACTTGTGATTATATATAACAAAAATTACCATCACAAACCCACCATCATGTAAGAAATTTTATTTTAAAAATATTTCTTAAAATTTGTGTACTCTTAATTTTATAATTAAATATGTCTATATGCTCAGTGCAATATAATTGGCTAAAATAAATAAATAAACATTTTATATTTATTTATTTATTTATTTATTTATTTATTTATTTATTTCACTTAATACAAGCTACATAGATAAATAACAAAAAAAAAAATAACAATTAAAATAGAAAAGAACTAATTAACTAAATTAAATTAACCTACTTATGAAGAAATCAGGGGGGTCATGGAGACAGAATGGATCATTGGAGAGTTGAGTTGGGCAAGAATAGGGCAAGCTTAAGGTTTTGGGAGGTTTTGTTTATAATGTTTATTAAACAGAATGAGTTTAGGGACTGGGTAGGCTAGGCCAGGGGCAATAAAGAACTCGCTTGAGAGAGAGCTTACTTAAATGGAAGTCGAAGGTGGAGGAGTTGTTGGCCTTACGCAGCATTCGGGTAAAAGGTTCGAAGTGGCCATAGTTTGTACGGTGGGTTTCAAGGCGAAAAGTTGGGAAAGATCTGACGTTACGGGGGTTGGTATTGAAGGATATTCTATGGAGGAGGTCTGGGCAGTCAATAGCGCCAACAAGGACTTGGTGGACAAAGACAATATCGGCTACATCGCGACGGAGGGAAAGGGGCTGGGGGATTAATTTTAGGCGGTTTTCATAGGGAGGAAGGTTAAGGTGGTTGGACCATGGAAGATTACGCATGGCAAAGCGGATAAATCTTCGTTGGACAGATTCAATTCCGTTGATAGCTGTGGAGTATGATGGTGATTAGCGATATTGTCACCACTTTTAAATTAGGGAAAACCTTTACTTCAGGTCAATGTTTTTGGTGTCAAATATTTTTGGAATAAATGAATAGAAATTTTCAAATAAATAAAATGATCTTTTTATTTTTTGATTATTAATACTTTATTATAGTTATATTTTTGTAAGTCATGTTTTTCATTTGAATGATTATAAATATGTTGAATGGCAAGAAAATGATGATAATATCAAAAGACACGAAAGAGGCTTTAGGAATTTTAAGATTCAAGATAACAATTAAACTTTAAAGGGCGATATTTGGCACAATTTTCTCGGCATTATTACTCTTTTATTAAAGAACATTTCCCGCTTTACTTTAGCCTAATATATGATTTTTCTAAGACTGAATCTATTATTTGTAATGCAAATGATGTAAAATTTTAGGTGGTCTGCATAGGCCAAGATAGCTTCTATAGAGAACTAACTCCTGCAGAGAAGCTAAAAGCGCAAAAAGGACTCTTCAACTTTGATCATCCTGACGCCTTTGATGAGGTGTTGATGTACGACACCTTACAACTGATTCTTGAGGGGAAGAAAGTCGAAATTCCTACTTATGATTATCGTACAAATTCTTTGTAAGTAGCTCTTTTTCTTAACATCTTTATAACAATAATATAATTTAAAAATATTCGAATAATCTCTCAGGGATTTCAAGAACAAGCTTACAATTTACCCAGCAGATGTTGTACTTTTTGAGGGCATCCTTGTATTTTATTTTCCTGCTATAAGAGAACTCTTTCACATGAAATTGTTTGTTGATACCGATTCAGATACAAGATTAGCCAGGAGGGGTATTGATAAGATTTTGTTTTTAAACAAAAAATTTAATGATTTAAAAACTTTTCATGTAGTTCCCAGAGATATTAAAGAGAGAGGTCGTGATCTTGATCAGGTTTTAACTCAATACATGACTTTTGTAAAGCCCGCTTTTGAGGAATTTTGCTCCCCGGTAAGAAAAACTTTGTAATGCCATTTCTCATTAATTGTATGTTTCATAAACACATCTCATTATATTTCATATTCCCATTTCGTTAATTGTTTTAGACTAAAAAATTTGCGGACGTAATTATTCCTAGAGGAGCTGACAACACAGGTACGTGCACAGTCTCTTGATTCTTGCGTAATTCCAATTAGAGCTTTTAATTTAATTAATATTGGTTTTTATAACATTCCCCCAGGGGTAATAAAGTCATTAGTTTATGTTTATTATATCTCACTCAACTTACATTTAGTATCAACTATTTGTGTGGTGATAATTGGGAGTATTTAAGTTGTATTTTTCTTTTTAAGTAAGACGTTTAGTGTGCAGACGTTGCTAGTTTATTATTTTTACAGTTGCAATTGATCTTATTGTTCACCACATCGGAGAAATTCTTAGGCCTGGTGGATGCACCGCTAATGCTGCACCTATATTATCACTAAAACGACGGGATCGCGAACATTAACTTTTAATATTATTTTACCAGTGCAGCTTAATATAACTACTGAATTATGTTTTCGGGTTATTTTAAAATTTTATCTTTAAATAATATCATGCTCGTTTGGAAATCTGCTGATCACTGAACAATGCTAATGGTATGACAGAGGCAATTGATTTACCTTAACGTATTCAAAAGAGTAAAAACATAAGTTGCAAATATAAAAACGATGGAAAAGGAAATTTTAGGACCTTTAGTGTACAATGTTAATTATTTTATTTTGCGCTCAAATTGACTGATCTCTAAACTTTTTTGCGCTATTTGCAGATATGTAACAACTTTTATAGGATTTCTGTTAAATTTTGAAAATTTATGTCTCAAATATTAACTGATTATTCATGCAGTATTCCTGTTATATTCCCTTAATTTACAGATTTTATCTTGCGGAAAAATCTCATATATATTACATTTTATACAATTTAACATAATTTTATTTTAAGTCCACCTATTTTAATTTCTCCTCATACACTAGATACTGTACTTTTAAAAAAACATGTATTTTTCCATATGCATTTACTGTAATATTTTTGAGTGGATATAGTATAACAATTGGGTATAAGTATTTATCAGGCTACAGAGTGAATAGATTTTAAGTAAATGTTTAATGTCATTTCGTAACCAATTAACATTAAAAACATATTTATTATTTTAGTAGTTTTTAATGTGTAATACCCTAACACAGTAAAAAAAAGGTGCACTTTAGATCAACTTTAGTATTTTCCTGAACTGTATCATTTGTTATTTCGCTTTTCAACTTAACGACGATAGATGATTCATCAAGGGAGAAATCAACTGTACGTTTTTTTTAAAAGGACAACATATTTTTAGTATTAGTTCTCAGAATGTATTTCATATTATTCGTTAATTAACTCAAAAAGACCCATTCAGCCATTAAATAGAATTTTTATGATTGAATATTATCTTTTAAGCTATATTCGTGTTCTTATTTTAATTAATGGAAATATAGGGTAACGCCAGCTTAGTTATTCAACTGCTATTTAAAGAAAGCTTAGTTAGCCTCCTTTTATTGATTACCTAATTCTTTTTGCTGGTTTTTACGAACAAATTTTAAGACATTCTGGAATTGAACCTTGATTTCGAACCGCTTCTCATACAACAGAAGTCAACATGAGATATTGAGCAAGAGTTGGATAATTTAATTTTAAATTCTAGGTATTTATTTCATTCACGCTAGAAATTAAAGCCTGAAGGGATTTCAGAAAATTACGCCTAAAAATTAATCGATATTCAGGTTACGCGGCATGGAATGTATTATGTGAAAATGAATTTTTATTCATTTATCAGGTATTAACTCTTGTCTTAAATAAAATCCATCATTTTCAAGTGGGTTGGATAGAGAATTGAAAAAGTTATATATTTTCTTCAAGAAATTGTATTAAAGATTATTTTAAGTAAAACGCTTGGAGAAATTTAGTCCGAATCTGAAATTTCGTCCGACAAATTTTAAGTTATCGTGTCCAAGTGAACTTTTCCATAGTTCATTGTAATCAAATAATCGATAGCGTATTTCATATTAGAGTACCAAAAACGCTCAAGTGAAAACCAATCCATATTATCTTCAGTACTTAATGGGTAACACCACTTTAATATTATTAAAAAAGGGATCATTTTATATGAGACACTGTTGGCATATATGTGACGCTGGTAGCGAAAGGGTTAATATAAATTTTACATTATCAATTATTAAAAATAAGGCTCGTGATATTTTTGTATTAAAAAAATCCGTCCGCTATAGTTTACATATATCAACTAAATCATTAAGAACAAAAACGCCCAAGAAAATAAAATAAGCTTTGACTTATGCCCATCTTTTAAGTATATACGCATTCAATGTAGAATTTTTAATTTTATTTCCTTGATTTGATTAGATCATAATTATGGCCTTCGGCACAAATGAAAAAAAAACAACAGACGACTTTTCTACAAAAAAAAAAAAAACGCACAAGCCCCTGTACTGTACAGATATAATTTCATGTGAACGCCTAACCATTTTATTTAAAATTAGAAGCTTTCATTAGTGTTTTGTTGTTATTTATTAATTGGCTGAAAACTGCAAAATTTCCCATTTCTTGTCTATAAAACAGACAAAAATAGTTCCCGTTCCAAAATATTCTTTCTTTCTTTTTCTACTTGTAGTTGCCATCGATTTAATCGTACAACACATTCGTGATTTTTTAAATAATCGATCAAGGCAAGATTCCGCCGAGGCATGTGGTAGTTATTTGTCAGTGGCCCAAGGTAAGACAAGATGCAGTTCAAAATCTTTTCTTCGACCTCACTAACTACGGAATGAATTTTGTAAAGTAACTCATTTTATGCTCTTTAACGTTTTTCATCTCAAAAGAGGATTAGCTTGAAAAACATTGGACTTTCATTTACATAAGGAAAAAAATTTTTTTCTTAAGCATTATGCATTATTTTTTTTTATAGCGCTTTTCCTGAGTTTTTTATGTTTAAATCTGTGATTTGTGTAATTTAAATGTGATATTTGAAGAAGAGCACATCAACGCACTTTTAGCTTCTTCGCCATTGGATTACAAAAGCCTTCAAAGATGCTAAAATAAAATGTTAGGAAACGAGTTGAAGAATGCTTCTTTTAAGCGTAAAAATACACATGACAAAAAAAAAAACTAATTTATCATCTAAGAGTACTATTAACAAAGCAAAGGACGTTTTAAGTTGTGTAATCACATTTTTTTAACAATGTTTTTGCGATAATTTCATCTACTAGAAGGTTTTGTTCATCGAATTAATAATAGTTGACATTAAGTAAAATACTTACTAGAACATCAATTGGACCATTTAAAACTGTTCAAAGTCGTTAATTGAGAAACTTATTAAATACTGACAAGATGCATGCTGAGTTTGGCGTGCTGTGCCTACCTACAAAAGATAACGATTTCTAAATTTGCGTATTCTCTTTTTTTTGAATGTTTTTGTTCGAAATGTGATTAAAAAACAACAGGAGAAGCCAATACAACACTTGCAGCCATCAGACGCTTTTCGACATTAAACAAAGAAGTTACCACAAATGGAAATATATTTTTCGATAGGAATAAAATTCTTACAAATCCGCACTGAAAAAAGTTATTATGTTATTTTTAACAATTGTTATTTACGATTCGTTACATAATTTTTGATGTTAGAAAATATATTAAGAAAATTTGATTAGCCTAAAAATGTTTCTTTTTATTCTTCCAATCCTATCCTAGCAGACTCAATTTTTAACAACTTTACTAGCACTTTTATTATAAAAGTCAAACTTAATATAATTATTATGCCTTTTAAATTCTTTCAATCCAAAGTACTAGTTAAAATTAATTAGGTCATTAAAGACACTTATTTTTATTCTTTATTCTCTCAAGACAACAAGAAAAGAATCGCATTTTTTTAGTTACATAGGAAATATTTATTTCTAATTTTTTTCGACGAGTTTTTCCGCGTATTCAATCGTCAGCAAAAACCAAATCTTCCGATTCACCCATGTTAGCTGTTTGAAATTGTACGCAGACCATCTAGCGATTTGGTTCTTCATTATACCCCACTCAACCTCATTTGGATTGTGATGGCCAATCCAATGTTATGTTATTTTCTGTTTTCCAGATCCTGCATAGTTGACTCCGGTGTTTGAGATCGTCATCCTCTTGTTCGATCCAATCATCATAGTTGGCTCACACCTTTCTGTAAGTAATCTTTGGTCCAGGCTCTTCGTTTTTTTATATGGGCTTCGGAGGGAGGCGTTTTGATATCGCGACATTCTACGTTTGCTTCACGTAAACGCTCTCTGATTGTATTGATGCTGACGTGAATTCTCTTTTTTTGCCACTTGAACCCAAACATCATGAATTACTAGATGTGACACTCGTGACGTAGTCCCTTATCTTTTTTCGACCTTGGTACCGTTGGCCCACCGGCCTTGCAGATTTTGCTAATAGTGGATAGTAATAAAGGGCTCACGTATGAGAGAAAGACAAAAATTTAGGGGGAGGCGGAACAAAAATTAAAATCACGTTTCACCACCCAAAACAGCGCACACGTTCGAATACGTTTAGCTCGCCTTTAAAAAAGCACAATGAAAAAACGTAAGCAGCCCGCATCCGTGTACATGCTCTGAGTGTGCTACCTGCCTTTTGCCCATTCTCAATTCAGGATTTCCCTATGCTGGAACATTGCCTGGGGACGGCACTAACACCATACAGGCAGAGGCACACAGCGAGCCCCACAGATTGGCCCGCCTTTAAAAATGCGTGATAAAAAAACCCTGCATTTTATTGCCTACACTGTAAGTGCTGTAGATGAGAATTTTTGGCTGCTTATTCTGATCTCTTTCGTTCTTATTGGAATTTAGATAAGGCATAGAAAGCAGTAGTTCTTTGCTACTTTCTCTAATGGAAAAATTTACCGCAGGACTTTTAGAAGTTGCATATGGGTTAGAGCTTTAAGCTTGTATAGAGAGTGTCCCATCTAGTAATTCATGATCTTTGGCTCTGGGTGGCGAAACGTGGTTTAAATTTTCGTTCCGCCTCCCCCTAAATTTTTATCTTTCTCTCACACGTGAGCCCTTTATTACTATCTAAATCTGCAAGGCCGATGGGCTAACGGAACCAAGGTCGACATTATGAGTGTCACATCTTGTATTAGATGATATGTGTGAATTTCAGTATCACTCTATCCTCCTACTACGAAATAGTTTTCTTCAGTTCCCGTCTAGGAAAGTCGAGGACAGTTTTCGACTCCAAATACCGATTTACGCCTTCACAACGAACTTAGATTTCTTAATTACCTTTGCATTAGGGGCATACGACAACTTGGGTCCTTTTGGGTGTGTGTGCAGAAAAACTGCTTCATACCGTTTCGCGTATTTTGATCTCATTTTGAATAAGTTGCGCGCACTATGACGTTTCAAACAACATAGGATAGTTTAGACAATTAAGGATAATATGTATTATGATAGTTTTTATAGTGTGATTTCCTAATAATGATGGTTATTTTGTTTTCTACAAAAGACATTTAATTTTAATCTTTAACAGACTTTCTATCTTGAATAGAAAAAAATAAAGGTAATTTTTAACAGTTATTTTTGATTTTAGAAACAAAAGTCCATTGTAAATTATTATTTTTAATAAAACACAAAACAAAATTATCTTTCATAACAGTTATAAAAGATAGAATAGCAGGCAAAGGTTATAATTAAAAATAACTAAACATAATTTTTGTGAAAATTAATCGTTAATTTTTGTCTTAAGACATGAGTTTCAAAATAATGATGAATTTCTGATTTTTTTAATATAATTTATAACAGTTACGATCCTTTCAATTAGTTAAAAAGCAATAAAAAATATTATAATAATAGTGAGCATTTATTAATTTTTTAATGAATTTCAAACAAGCTGGACTAAATTAGCAAACATTTAAATGTCCGATCGGTGAAAATTTAGATTTTTTTCAAATTTTGTTGGAATTAGGGACAGATGATTTTATTTATTTCGCTTAATACAAGCTACAAGAAAAGAAAACAAGCTTAAATTAAGTTAGTAAATGTAACTTAAAAACTAAGATTCAAGAATATCACTAAGGCTAAAAAAATAAGGAATAGAGAATACGACAAGAACAGGAGTGAAACGAGAATGAAAGCAAAGGAAGGGGAAAGGATAGAGAAAACGGCTAATAGATAGAAACAGAAATAAGAGGGGGGGCAAGCAGGTAAAGAAATGCTTGAGGGAGGCTTTATCGAAATAAAAATCAAAGAAGGTAGAATCGCTAGCTTTGCGGAGCATTCTGGTGTCAAGGACTCGAAATGTCCGTAGTTGGTGCGGTGAGTATCAAGGCGAAAGAGCCGACAGGATCTAACGTTACGAGGGTTGGTATTGATGGAGATGTGGTGTAGGAAATCGGGACAGTCAGTGGTTCCGGTAAGAACTTGGTGGACGAAAAGTCATTTGACTTATGTAAATACTTTTAATTTTATTCATAATACTTCGTTGTACTCGTAAAACGCATCTTCGAAATTTCGGTTTCTTTACCTTTTCTTTACCCTTTTCTTGAGAACTGCTAATGAACTAAGAACTAGACAAATTGTGTCTTCATATGATAATAAAATTGGTTCGTCGATTACTTTCCGTTCTTATTTTTAAATTAAAACAAATCGAAAATATATGTGTTTAAAGAAATTACGAAAGATTAAAAATGTTGGATAACATTTTGTACCGTTTATCATTGAGTTTTTATACATATATTTTAAGTAATATTCCTATATAAAATTGTAATTATTGCTTTCGAAATGAAGACGTACGCGCTCCGAGAAAATTAGAAAAGAAATAAAACTCAAAAATTGTAACTGGTAAAATTCAAATTTAATATCGCCCAAAACGTTTATTTTGTGATCTTCACATTGAATAGATTCAAAATTATTTTTAAAATCCTTGTTGGTCAATTTTCATAGAAATCGCTTAAAGTTGAAAACCGCTATCTTCTTTATAAGCTCCAGGCTGTTCCAGCGATCGGAAATATCTTCACCGCGATCGGAGCAGTGGTGTAAATTTAAACAATATTTTTTTAAAAGTAAATTTAAATTATGCCCGACACAAACTTCTACCCTCTAGTGAATGCAGCATCGAAATAGGTTCAATCAGCTTCGAAATTCGCACGGACAGATTGCAACACAATTATAGAGAATTTTTCTTTATATAATATAAATAACCATAGGAGCTAAAAAGACAGTTATTATGAAATCACAGATAGATACTTAAATTTTATTAATATGTATAAGATAATACAATTAAAAAATAATAAAAAAACCTCTGCATCCACTAATTTAATAAGTAACACATTATTGTTGGTGGTTGGAGGTAAATCATTTTATCTACACAAACCTTCAATATTTTGGCCTCCGTAAAACATCAGTAGCGAATATATGGAATTTTCATTAAATTAGTAAATAATAAATGAATTCATCTCTTTTCTCAGTAAGGTTAAAAATGATTTCCTTTAAATATATCAATGAATTAAGCAAGGCAACAAATTGACATCTTATTTTGTTTAGTAAATATTTTGGGGAAATATTTTATGCAATATGTCAAATATAATTTGTGTAATTAAGCTATAAACCTCGAAAAATGAAAAACAAACCTTTTTTCTTCCCATATATGCAATGTTGAGGGGTATGTATAAACTAAATATTTTAGTTATCTATATTTTCTACACATGCAAATTAGAAACGACGTGTTATTTTTTTTATATAGGTTTACTAGTTTATTTATAGTTTTCTTTTGGTTTCTACTATGATAGAGGCTAATATTTAAAACTTAACTGAAAGAAATGAGGGCCATTTCAACCGATAACAAATGCACAGCGAATATTAAAACTGTCCAAACCCCTGGGATGAGCACTGTGACACGAATCTACTATTAAAGCTCTCACTATAACATTCCTTACTTTTTACTCACTTAACGACAATAATAATGAAAAACAGTAAAAAATTTGTATAACAAGTAGAAAACAGTCAATTCAGATACTCGGTAGAAAACACATTAATGTAAGAGTTGTTCACCTTTTTAGAAAAGACCATACACGATATTTTGTTTTTTTTTTCGAATTTACACATGTCAATATAAACTTAAATTTAAATCTATTCCTTGTATAAATTCTTACGCTCGGTTAAATTTTAGATAATTTGCTTTGGCTTTTGTCCGTGTTGTTCGCTGCTTCTAGAATCAATTTCTGAATTCTAGAACGAGACTTAAAACTCAGGATTTCCACGCTTTTAGCTTTTTGATGGACATCTTCTTGAGGCGGGAGACAGTTGAGAGGAGATCATTCCGGTCCTCTTCATCCGTAAGGGTCTCGCCCTCCGAGTGGACCTCCCTCTGCTTCTGTCGAGGGCTGCATGTGGGAGTTTCCTTTTCGGAGTTGCCTTTGGCACGAAATATGCCCCGCCCCATTTGGATTCCCACATCCTCAGATCTACACTTTGTTCTTGAAGTTGTAGGGTCGCTGAGGGCGATTTGAATTGGAGGCTTGGATGAACTCGGGAGCATTGCAGCTCGACTAATACTAAAACCACGGCTTATCTTATCTATAGCCAAGCGATGACGGCGCATAGAAGGCGTTACGCTAGACCGATCCTGCAAAATAAATCGCCCAATAGTTTTCCAATTAGCCTGGGTCAGGTACACATTTTCATCATCTGCAAGAGGCCTTTGTTGGGTGTTAGCCGCCACGTTGCTACTGCTTCCGAATTCGAGTTCTTCAACAAGGATAAAATTGGTGGGATCTTCCATTCGCCTGGCTTTAATTAAAGATTGAGCGAGTACATCTTGAGCAGTTGAACTTATCGGAACTTTAAGAATCGCGTAGGGAATATCTGGACTTACGTTGTATATACAAACAAGAAAACTGTCGGTATCTTCAAGAGAAGGTGGTCCGTCATCATTCATTCCAATGCAGATTGATCGTCTTTCGGAAACACTCCGAATCGATGTAAGCCATGCCCTACTGCTGGGATCGTCACCGATTCTTTTCAGAATAAATTTCCCTTCACCTCTCCAAAGAGCCTGTGCTTGTAAAGGTTTTTCATTGGGATCTAGTACCCTTTGAGTGGCCGGAAGGTCACGGTCTCTTTTTTCCCACCCCCGCCTTACTTCTTCGACTAGAATATAATCGCCTACACTCTGAGCCCCCTTACCTGCCTTCTGTAGAGCTTGAGATATAACCTCTTGGGTGGTGCTTTCTTGAGTTATTTTAAGAATTGTATAGGGCTCTTCGGAGATAACTCCGAAAACCATTAGGAAAAACATTCTTCTTTTGAAAGGGATTGTTTGCCCTAGTGAGACCTCTTTGCAGGTATAGTCGGATCCTCCGATTTTAGATGGGAACGTATCCTCTCTTCGACCGATTAATATTTCATCTTCTTCCTCACAAGATCGCTCTAAGCTCTCCTCCTCCACCCTTGAGTAAACAAACAATGAGGCCATACTTAAGGGCTGATTTAAAGGCGTTCTGAGACGTACGTGCCTGTAGCCAGGCCTTAGGCACTTGAGGGGTATAACTCGCTGAGACACCATATGATTAGAGTCTGAGTCGTACACTGTGAACCGTAGAAATGCCAAATCATGAAACATAACTTTGAAGAAAAAGGTATCATTCCAGATTGGATTTAGTCCATTCTTCTTTATAATCTTTGTCTTTTTTTTAGCACAATCAACTGGAATGCCCATCATCTCAACCTCAACATAAGTGCTACATAGCAAATGATTTTGGCATACGTACTGACCTGAAACAACATTAATTACAATCTGAGATGAATGTAACCCATCAAATTCCTTTTCAAGGGGGTTGAACCTTCGATACATTAAGTGGGTTGGATTCCACAAAACCTCTGGTTTACAAACAAATCCACAAGTTCCATTTTCTTCGAACATAGCCGTGTTTATGTGCATAGGAGGATCATCTGTTTGATAGTTCAGTGCCACCATTTGAATTCCAAAAGCCCAAAAAAATACCGGATTGAAATTTGAGGAGTCTATTCTTAATCCCGCCGGATAAGTTCGCATCAACTGTGTCTGAGTATGGGCAATAAGGGCTAAGGGATGTTTTCGGCACAGCTTTTTAGCACTAGCCTCATTTATAGACGAACACTGATAACAGGGATGGTTAACATTCGGATGAAGAAGTTTCCTTTGCGAACTTAGCTGCGCTTCAGGTTCAGAACATGCCGAAGTTGAATCTAAAGAATTCGTCGGACCTCCGCTCGATGGACAGGAGCTGCTTTTTAATATACTTCCAACAGTAACAATACTACCACTTGAACTTGCTGTACTTGGAGGTTGATGTATTCTTACTGAGCTATGGGGGCTAAGAGGGTTCAGGCCGCGAAATTTAATCGCTTGGATATAAATAACAATATCGGAAAGTTCTCTAGAAATTTGACTACTTCTTTTCTTCGGTTTATCGTCGGCTAGGTCCAGTTTTTTCGAAGGTGTTGTGCTCGAATAGGACGAAAGACTATACCTCGTTTGTTTTTCATCTATTGATCCGAAGATAGAATGGAAAGCCTTTTCTGAAATTTAGGAGCATTAGAAATACTATTTATAGATGGAACACGTCTTAATACCATCAATATTGTCGTAGTCATCGTCGTCTTCGTACTCGTCGTCGCTGAACTCTTCTGTTACAGATCCACTGCTGGCATTGGATATAATTGAGCTTGTTCTTCCTTGTTGAACTGTGGATTGCCTTTGTGGGGTTCCTCTAAGAATTTTAAAAAAATTTGGTGTCCATTAGTTGTTTCACAAGCTTAACAAGAAAATCTATTATATGTAGAGAAAAAATTACATAAGAATGAAAATCATAGGGATTTTCTATTAATTTTTTTCCAAAAAGGAGACTTGGTTGAAACTACGATATAGAGAAAATTTGTTTTAAAATTTAACGATTTGTCTTTAATATATTTCTTCTTATATTTTACTTTGCTAATGGCATTCATGCTTAGAAATATTCGGTTAGAATTGGCGATCGAACATGCTTTGTGATCCTATGTGAGCATGCTCTTTGTTCAGCCAGAGAATTTCTTTAAAACCTTTTTATTTTGTGTTAATTACGTGCTCTACTCATTGGCACATATAAAATTTCATTGTGCTGTTTTACTTGTATTCTTTTTCAATTTAAATAGCTTTATATTAGATTCTAATAGGTAAAAATATTGTGTTATGCCTTTGATACACTACCCGTAATTATGAGGTTGCCGTCAATAAACCATCATAATCATACCAAAAAGCGTCATAATGATGGTTTCAAAATTACAGCAAAGGATCATCATCATTACAGATCAGCGCCATCTTCGCTCGAATAATTCGAATAGAACAAGCTCTTCGAACGTTTTCCACAGATTTTTAATACAAAAAAGTCTGATTTCAACCACTTAAATGTTCATAAACTCTTACAACACGAAAAATGGCTTATTGAAAACTTTGTTTATAACATCACAGGGAAAATGTCATCCAAAATTACACCTTGAAACGAAAAATTGGATCCTTTATAGGATCACTTTCGTAAATCGTTCCGGAAAAAATTTTAATTGATTTGATTAATCGAGACGGGAAAGAATAATCTATTAATATGCGATATGAATAATCGTGAGCGCAATTTTTTAATATAATTCATTCCATATTTCTTAAATTAATGGAATAATTTCCGATTAAAAGGGAAAACAATTATTGCTTTCATTTCATTAATCAATCGTTGCTATCTCTAATCAATACTCTTTTTGTAAAGAATGGCTAGAGGTATCAAACTGAAATTAATATCAAATATTCAAATGCGAAAATTTCAAGTTTCTAACTGAATGCAATAAAAAGATTCTTTTGACCTTTCAAAGTGTATTTTCATACTGACCAACATCAAAATTTAGGGTTCTCTCCGTTGATTTGAAATTTGTGCGTACGTTTATTAGTTTCAAAAATACTATTACGTATATCCTGTCTTTTTCTGAGAATTGCTGAGTTATTGCTGTAGGCTTTTTATATTACTAATGAATTACGAGCGAAATGAGGGAAATATTACGAAAAAATCAATTTTTGTGGCACATACTTTTTTTAGAATGGGTTTTTATTTTTGATATTTATAACTTCAGCATTTATCCTTTTAAATATATATTAATATGTGAAATATTTCGTAATAATAATAATAATAATAAGTGAATTAAAATGAAATACATAAGTAGTAAGGCACAATTATTAAAAATTCAAATAAATGAATATGTACAAGTCAACAAACAATTAAACTTACTTCGCATAGGTGCTGGATATTGATGCAGGAATATCAGAAATCAATTTCTTGTTTTTAATAAGAATTTTATGCTTGAGTTGAGCTGGTGACGGCAGCATTGGCTCATCGGAATAGTCACTGTCGAAAATAAATTTTGTGATGAGTTTCTCGCCGAACACCGATTGGAATATTTGTGCCATTCGCGCCTGCTGTTGCAAGGAACAGTGATTTTCAATAGACAAGATGACAGGATAGGGTGAAGCCACGAACGCTGACTTGTTGATAGCTTCGACAACAGACCTAAAGGAAATTTTCGTTGTGAAAGTATGACCGTGATAAATTACAGGTGTCCCATCATCGCCATCCCAGCAGTCCAGCTCAACACAGCGGCATCCCGTAAGAAGAACCTGTGGAAAACAATTCCTTTTTTATAACTATTCCTATTGAATGTTTTATTAAGGGCGCTTGTCCATTAAGTAAAACTTCTCAAGAGGAGGAAAAAAATCATGACTATATCAAAAACATTTTTTTATATAAGCGTTAAGGGGGCCGCAATGATAAAACATTTATAGCTTCGTACTCATATATAACTAGTAATAGATAACTCTCAATTACTATACAAATTCCAATTATTATGGTGTTTATCATTTTCGTTAAATTTTAATACAACCACTATGTTCCTATTATGGGTCTATATTACGGGGTAGTGCGATATAAGAAGGATAGATTTAGGATCAGGATTGTGGTTGGGGCTGGGAAAACCTTCAAAAGTAAGATTAAAGTTCAAGGGATTTCTGTATTATTATGCTTCTTTATCTATTAGTGGATTCCAAAGAATAATTCTCAACCTTATCTTATCTCAAAGAAAACAAAGCGTAAAACTTGAAAATGTTACGAATTATTTGACTACTTTTTTCCTCTCAGAGAAATCTTTTTAGTTGAAATTTATGAGTTTTACATATTAGGGTATTTTACCAAATAAAACCGTACAAAAATCAGTTTAATTGTGCATTTTAATTAAAATTTATATCATGTATGCGAAGAAAGTATTAACTTGACTTATCGTGCACTTTTCCGTGTGGTAAATGGCAAATAAAACACTGAACTTTCACTGGTTGAATTGGAAATTAATTGATTTAATAATTTAATTGAAATCAAAGGTATTTTGAATTTTACGAAATTTTTATTCAAGAAATCTTTATGCGAAAAGTGCTTTTGTAAACTACTTTCAGACAGGTAATTGATATTTCTTTTTTAGTTGTGTATTTTCCGCACTCCGTAATATGTAATAATATACGATGCTCGGACAGTATCGTAATAAGGTATTAAAATTGAATTTTTATCTAAATAATAAAGTTATAAATCTATTGGAAAATTTGTTCTAATACTTTAATTTAAACTAATGATACCTTGTAAAGGAAAAAATGTATTAAACATTAAAAAGTAAGGCTTTCAGATGCCTTAACGAATATTGAGGAGAAAAATGTGGGTTGAATTATTATCATTTGAAAATTGTAATTCTTTATACGCAGCTCATCGAACAAATTATAGATTCATGGTTCTACTAATCCCGTTTTGATGTCATCTAAGATATTTTTTAATATATGTGATTTTAATTCTAGTATATCTCCCGGTGATTTACGTAATATTTTAGGGTAATTAATCGTTCGAAATGATAGGATATGCGCCGTTTTGGATTTAACCGGTTTATGGATGCCTTTGGTTGAGAGACTCACCTGACTATAAAGCTCTACGGAACTTTCGCCCTTCAGCTGGTGACCTGTGAGGTAAGTGTTGTGCGACGATGCTATGTAGTATTGAGAAAGTGGACGGTCCATGTTAGCTGATGATTGAATAACGCGTTCATTTACGAAGGCATAATTATCCTTGTCCATCATGTACCTAGCGAAACCCTCAAAACTCAAGCAATTCTCAACACGAAGTGTTTGATCAGGCTCATGTCTCATAATGATATCTTTAACTTCGTCTTCGGTTTTGATTTCCATTTGTCTGGCCTCTAAAAATTTTTTTAATGTAGAAACCGTTATCACCTGATTGCTGGCTGTATTAATTCCAGCACAATTATTTAATATGCTTGAAGCAGCAATGGCATCAAAGATTTTCTTTTGTGCGCTTTTCGCTTCCGTCAGTTCTAAGTCCAAGGAGCTATTGCGCGTTAAGAGACCTGCAAATTGAGGAACTCGCTTGACTACAAGACTATCTGTGGGTTTCGGTGGTAAGTTTCTTTCCAGGACCCCTTCGTTACCTATTTTGCGTTGACCCGTCACTGCACACAGCTCTGGGGCACTTTTACTCTTCTCTGAATATAAACGTGTTTTACTTTTCCTTGTTACTGAGAGTTGATCAAAAAGATCTCGAAGATCCTTACGCGCAAGTAAACTAAGAAAACGTAGAAAGTTTATTAAGCCATAATATTCAGCATATTTGTAATTTTAATGAATTTTATAAATTAAATCGTGTATGATGAGTGTCGATTTTCAGGCGAATTTAAGACCTTACATTTCGTCTTTAACCCGTTTTGGATCTGGTGTACTCTTTCCTGGGGATGGCTTTCTGATTTTATATATAAATTTAGAATAGTTCTGTAGTTTCTTATCTCACATATTGATGTTTTAGTTTAAACGAATATTCTATATGAAAATTTGTAACACCTATGAAATTTATAATAAATTATAATATTCTTCTAATATTAATTGTATAAACAAGTAAACTTGTATTATTATTGAAGATAATATCAGTGAGTTAAATTTAAATTTAGTACTTAATGAAGAACTGGAGTTAGTAGGTGAAAACTTGTTTTTGCAATATTATTATATTATTAAGAATATACTGTCAATATATAAAAATATAGCCTTGAAAATAAGTACTATGTAATAAGTACTGTCTGGACTTAATCGAGCACAAATTAAATAAAAACAGCGAAAAAATATTGTAAGTTTGAACTAAAAATTGACACTCCTAAATATGAAAGTAAAAACGACATGACGACATCGAATAAAAAGCTGACATATTTTTGACTTACCTAAATGACCTGAAGAGTGCTATAAAATCCAAAAAATCGAGCTGGGTTTCATAAGTAATCGATCCAGCCCGAAGATTTCTGCTTGCAGGACTAACTAACTGATCAGAGGATTCAGCTCTTTCTTTTCGCCTATCGAGTTTGGCCCTGTTTTCTTTAGCTAAATTTGAAATATCCGAATTGGCTGAATATGTCGTAGAAACGCCATAGTTGCTATTACTACTGGTACTAGTATTAATATTACTTGTCGTTTGGCTAAGCAAATTTACCACAGATCTTTTCTTTTTAAATTTCACTGACTGTTCACGCCACAGTGTTTCAGTGTTCTCAACATGTTGAGGTGTTTGTGAAGCAGCTCCTGTAAGACCCCAGTCACGACCTCCAAACATTCGAATTGCATCCGCAGCTAAGGGCTCACAACAGATGCCATCTTCATAAAATAGCTGAATATATTGCTCTTTTAGCCAGGTCATTGAACGGTCGGCTAACCTTTGTTGCTGCTTTATTCCACGAATCATCCAATTTAATCCAACGAACCATAATCTGTTGAATTAATAATTAATTAATAAAAGCAATTTCTTTTAATGTTACTTTAAAGATTTTTTAACTTTACACAAAACACAAGCGCAAAACACTATGAGATGCAGGACTACTAACATAAATTCTAAAAGGATACTTTTAAATTTAAAACTTATGTACTTAATTTAAAAAATTAAATCAAAGACATTTTTGTTGATATACATTTTGTAAAAAGAATATGTTCAGTCAATTGGGAATTTAGTATAAGGAACATCTCAATTAACGGATATTTGTAAAGTGTAAGCTATCAATTTTAAAGTTCAAATTGTCTTTTCGTATGTTTACGAAGTTAAAGTTAACACTAATCATTTTAAAGTGCTACCAATGTTATAGTTTTCATGGTGAAATAACTTCTTTTAAAGTGGATTTTTATATTTCTAATATTTAAGTTTTCTAAAATCTCTTGAAGTTTAGATATTTTGGTTACAACAAGGAATTTGTGAAATTTCTATATCATCGACATCGAAGTTTCTTAATAGCACATTTTCATATCTTCATTTAATCTATATCTATCAGAATACTACGAGAAATATTATTTAAAAATTAGTAATATTGCATGAACAAATTTATAATATCAATCCAACCAAATTTTGTATAGATAAGTAATTTAATTTGCTAGTGTGTACATCAAAAATTGGTGATTTTAAAAATCTCGAAGGTAAAGTATGATATAAATGATAAATTACGATTTAAACAATCAATGCGTACTTATCTGCGAATATATTTTGTTTTCCAAAACTACTATTACATACCTGCAAAGCATCGGTGGGCAGAGTAAGCAAAGAATACGATTATCGCTTAAGGAGTTGCCATATAAAATAGAAACGCAACACTCCACATGTGTTAGACCGAATCTCTTTCCAGCTGTTAATAATTCCGTATCATATTCATGATTTCGTGAGCCCATCGTAATTTCTTTTACTGTTGTTAAATCAAGGACACCCTCATCAATTATGAGATTTATTGATTCAGAATCAGGTCTTTCATTAATTTGTGGTCGTGCCGTCAGTCTATTTGCAACGAGCTCTTCAGGATTGATAGATACATTAAATTCCTGTTGAGTTTTTAACCGTCTCCACGCTGGACGATGCCAGCTTACAGTTGAACATGATCGTTCCAAACGAAAAAATTTATAACATGAACGATCCGAAGGAGTCTCTGGTTCCCATAGTACCACAGTTGTACCATGATGCATAATCTGTAAGATATGTTGGTCTACCTTGTGACGGGGTGATGATATCGGTATCATTCCGACGCCATGATCATTATAAAGTGGCTGCACTGGATTGTAATTACCAATTTCTACTTCGTAATCCTCCTCTTGCTCATCTTCAGATAAGTGATAAGTTGCACTCGGCGTTAACAGACGTGGACTGAATGCGGCTGTTCGAAGGAAGTCTAACAAACTAGTTGATGTTTCCTTACTTAAGGCATGATGATGTTGATGACATTGATCTATATGATCCATCACAGCTTGTATTCGATAGATCTGATCTTGATTGATCAGACCCAATGATCCCATTTTTGTAACATAATGATCTTCGCCATTATAATCGGATATGTACTGAAATATGTAGTTCTATTTTGTATACAAAAATATTTTTATTCTATGGTCTTACCAATTGTCTACTATTCCATTTAGTCGAACTCGGACTGAAGGTTTGAACTTCTCTTCTATAATCGTAAGATTTCAAATTCGTTTGAATACCCCGGCTAACTGATTCGACGTTACTGGTTTTACTGCATACAACTGGTTCAACATCGAATAAAGTTGTATCAATCATTGTATTTGGTGAGTGCTGTCTAGGAAGGTTTCCCATATTTCCTCCACTTCCAGGTACAGGTACAGATTGAGAAAGCAGATCCTTTAGTTCCTTCAAAAATATTTTATGACATGGTATAACGCGGCACTCTGGAATTGCCAATCCTCGTGCTAAAGCTTTTTCATACTCCACCGATTCTAAAGCGGCTGACAAATAGTCTAAGGCTGGTATTTTACCCTTTTCGGCAAATGTTGTTATAAGTGATTTCAAAGTTGGCGACCTAAAAATATGAGAAAATTTAAAAGTTTTATAACAGTAGCAATTATAAAATTATTACATAAACAAATTTCATTAATTATAACATATTTCTTCATTTGAGCGTAATGGTGTGCAATTACGACTGATCTTCTCTTCCATTTTTATTGATTTGTATTAATAATTGTATGCATAAAAATAGTTTCTTTTGGGGAAAAATAGAAAGGATAAGTGGAAAACTATAATTATATATTATTAAAATTTAGTTTTTGTATTATTAGAAATTAGGACAATTTAAGTTTTGCCTGGTTTTATCTTATAGCTAGAATTTGAAGCGTCATGCATTCAAAAATATTAAAAATTGAATTATTTTCATTTTTTTCCGCTTTTCAAAATGTACCTAGAAAATCATAAATTAAATTACAATTGAAAAACTCTTCTTAGATTTAAAATTAAATTAATGTTAACTGATAAAATCATAAAGGGATCAATTTTACTGGGAATGGTGTCAGCTGAAACTTCCATTTTTTATTATGTGTGTTCTTGTTGCTTTTTATATAATATTTTATAAGTCTAGTAAAATCGCGTATTTTTAAAATCAATGCACTTTTATATTATCTGGAATAATATAGTTAAGTGTACTGTGATCATAATAACATAAGACATTGGATAAAAATTTATTATTATCTCATTTAATAGCAAATGAGTTTTGCAGAAATGCACTGCTTTAACAGTTTTGGTTCCGTGAAATAGTTTATGATTTCATAGCTAGCGGGTATTACATTTAAATAAATAATAAAAATGCACTCTATGGAGCGACATAAAATGGTGTAATCTACGACAAAAGGTTCAACTTTTACGACTATATGATGTCATAATATAGTTGGACAGTGTCGTAGTGTTCTTTAAACTTCTTTATGATAGACTATAAATGTGCGTACGTGAATAAATTTAATTTTATATGTATGAGAAACCTTAATTGTTCAATTTTCATATTCATACCATTAAAAAATTAAATGTAAAAATAATATATTTTCCAAAAACCTGCAAGTGCTGATTCTTTAACACGTTCGCGGACGGTATAAATTCACATGGGGTGTTAATATGATCACTCTCCAGAAGCTTTCCTTCAATGTTTGTTGGATCAAATCAAGAAAAGAGAATTATGATGCATTTTATATGAAGACATAAAATATATAAAAAAAATCCTGCATTGCTGTCTAGTTGTAAACTTTCCCATTGAAAAAATAAACTTCTGCTACTGTTTTTTCATCGTTTTGATTATTCAAATTAATAAAACAAATGTACTGTATATGCAGTGGTGACCCAGCAGGGTAAAACCAAAATACTGCATATGCAGTAACCGTCCGCGAACGTGTTAAACTTAAACCCAACAAAAACTTTAATTAATTTTAAGGGTATGAATTTGTAGATTGTACCACTTATAATTACAGTGTAATTGTTAACATTCTTCCGGTTGCAATTAATTAAAACAAAAACTTGCTTATTTTAAACTAGGCCAATCTTCAAAAAATAAATTTCTACTTATTTAACGCAAGTTCCAGACTTTTTGGTTCTGTATGGATCTTTCTCCAAGCGCAACATGAATCAACATCTACTTCTAGTTGTCCAGAAATGTACTAACTCTTAAAATGTAAGCAATTAACTAATTTTTAAATTTAAAGATTCCATAATTGAATTTTTAGTTTTTAGGGTTCTCTTTCTCATATTGGGTCTTCTATAAGTACTTTATAACATTTTACAATATTTTGCGACGAAATTTGCAATTACATAATAAAACAAAATCAATATGAATGGGAATTTAACAAAATTTTGCTTTAAATAGCACTAAATTGTACAATGTTAGAGTTAATTTGATTGCAATTAAGCTAATTTGTTAATTAAGGATAGTATCTGTAAAATTATGCTATGGTAGCAGAACATATATTTGAGATATTTATGGAAAAAAAACTGAAATTTTGTTAAACAATTTATTTTTGGGGCTAAAGGGCTAGATATTTACGTCTTTTTTGTTTAAAAACCCGTGGCGTATTTTGTTTTTGTTAAACTGTCCATAGTGGAAAAATTTTAAATAACTGAAAAATGAAGCTCCGATATCTTTATAATTTACTAGCAGATCATTTAATGCGGACTAACACAAGTGTCCGTTTTTTAAATGTTGTTTTAAATAATTCTACAGTGTTTTCGGAAAAAATTGTAACGATTTTTATAAGTCCACCTCTATTCAAGAGAGTACAATTTTCAATTGCGCGTTTGAGATTGAAGCGTTAATTTGAAAGGGGGATAGGAGATGTTTTTTTAATTTATTTATATTAGGTCTGTTCAATGAGAAAGTCGTTAAATAAATCCGTCGCTCCCTGTAGCGTACTGAGAATTTTCAAAACAAAAACCCAGGGCACCTTGAGTTTTTGTATCTCATCGGAAGCTTCTAAAAGAGCAAAGAACAAGAAGAAAAGTAGAGCTATCAAGTGTGTGGTTGTTTTGACGAGAAATGAGTTTTTAAAATTAAAGTGTTTGTAGAATTTCTGAGTACTTAAACTAAATATATAATTCACTTCAACATTTCTCAATAAGCAATCAATATTCTTCAAATTTTTAATTATTTCTTGGACGTCGTTTATTTTCAAAATTCTTTTCGAAAGCTTTCAGTGTGCCCCGCTATGTTCTGTGGTACAAAATTAAACCATTATATCTTCAAAATTTAATTGCAGAAAATTGCATTACCTCTATAAAAATGATTTTATCTTATTTTTGAATATTTTACCAAAAATTGCTTCGATATTATTTTAATGCATGTTTTTCAAACTTATTGACCATTTTCAACCATAAAATGCTTCGTAATTACGGATCTCTACTTAAATCTAAATTCTCCAGGGTTTTACGAATTTTATTTATTTTTCCATATATATATTGTTTACATAATTTACACTTTGGCTGTATGCAGAATAGGAAATCGTTGATTAATGAGGAGTGAGGCAAGTAGTTTCCGCCGGCCTACAACATTAATTTCCGCTGGAGGCCGAAAGAAACCCCTCGCTCACAAGTGTCCCCATATAATATTTCTGCTGGCACTTAAACGTAATATCTTCAAAGCGAGTTCAAAGCATCTTATGAGTTGTTACTTCTTTTGAAATTAGGTAAAATTCCAAAATCGGGAATTTTTCTCTTTTACAAAGTGAAATTTTCAAAGAGGAGCAATAAAAAAAATGTTAGGGAATATTTGAGAAAGGTTTTACCAGAGCGCGGTGGTAATCCTATTCTCGCTTTTTAAGAACCATTGTTACAACTATTCAATGCACAAAGAAATCAGATACTTTTTATTAAGTGTACCTATCAAATCTTTTATATACATAAATTAAGAAATATCAAACAGAATCTTCAAAGTCCTCCACCTGAGCCGTTTCCGTCCTCCTGATGGTATCAATGGCAGAGTTGCTATAGAAAAGTGATACCATTGAATGGAAGGAGATAAAAAGGGTATACAAGGGGGAGGAGTATCGTTAAATAATCCCAATCGAGAAAGGAATCAAAAGAAAAAGGGTCAAGCTTATAAACAATTTCCTCGACGGACATTCTCTTAAAAACACATGTATAACGTTTAGATGTGACAACGTCTTATTGATTTCTTGGAATCTCGGCGAACAAAATATAATATAATTTCGTTTACTTACTTCAGTCCCGTTGTGATTTCCATAGCACCATTAAAATTTCCAATATTCCAACAAGTAATTGCGGCACGAAGAAGGCATGCAAAGGCTGCTTTTCGGTCCTCATGTGTTTGCTGAGAGATAATTAAGTGAAAAACCCAAAAGACGACCTGTATGTGAAGAAAAAACAATCGAAAATAATGACTATTTTGTCGTAATTAAGTCATCAATAAAACTTATTGATTATGCAATTATTGCTTATTCATAACGATTATTAAAATATTAGAATTTTACTTTTTTGCTTACATATTAATTTAAATTTGGGCTTTTGTAATTAAAATCCTTCCGATTTGCAAGATGCAAATATTTTAGGACCTTTTGACTCTTTAGTCACAAAGTGTTTACTTTCGTAGTAGCGATCAAAGTATTTCTTTCCCTCTCTAAATTCTAAATTATTGAAGCAAAATATCTGAAAAAATTCCTCGATGTAGTCTGTAGTTAATGCATTCAGCAACAAATGTTGGAACCAAAGTCGTTTCGGATTTTCGTCTATAAGTACTATTTTGTGAGAATGAGTTAGTTAACTTTGAATGCCAAAATCTACATGAATTTTACGATGAATTCCCATAATATAAATTCGGATGATTTTTCCTCCAGCCGCTTATAGGAATCCATAGGATTCAATTTCAAAGAAATTATATGCAATTTTTGCTTCCTAGAGTAAGAGAAATTATAAAACATCGGTTGATCATATCATTTGTTGTTTTATTTTTTGAATATATGTTTTATTGATTTCAAATTTAAATGGATACATAATGACGGATTTGATGACTACAAAAATAAGCTTTAGTAAAAGTTTTGACATTAACTGATTTTATATAGATAGTACCTTCTGCTCATTAATTACACGGACTTTGTCAATAAAATATATATTTAATCAAAATTTATTTTATCGCCTTCAAAGTAAGCTCCATCCGAAGGGATAAGAATTTTTCGTCATAAAACCGAAATAAATTAAATTGGCCTATATTTAGATGAAAATAAATAAAACGATGAACAAAGGGGAGTAGAACTCGCGTCTTGAGGTTTCTTACTTATAGTAGTTACTATTTAAATCGAATCATTTATCATTATCATTATTTATAGGCTCTCATAAGAGGCGTTTGTTTCAATGATGACCTCTTCATTCGATCTAAATCTCTTACCGTCCGTCCAGCCATTTCTTCAGGTTTGGAAACAGGAAATAATCGTAGGAGGCTAAATCTGAAGAATAAGTTAAATGGAGTAGCAGTTCGTTGACCATTTTATGGATTTTTGGCATGGTGACTACACATAATGCTTAATTATCACAGAAAATTCATTTTTTCCATTTCCATTAAAATTCAAAATGAAGCAGCTTGCTCAAAATTTGGCTGTAGTCTTTTAATAAATGACAGCTGACGGGAGTAGTGCTGCATTTAAAATTACTGCGCAGGAAATTCAAAAAGTCACTGACTTATCAAACTGTCCCCGTATAAGTAAAGAAATATAACTATTTCCTGTATTTTTTCAAAATTGTAGTCTCAATATTTTCGGTTGATATGTCACATGGTTTTTTTTTAATTGCCCCAAAAAAGTGACTCCCATATCCAAAATTCTTTAAATACGTTACACGCCCGAGTTTGAGTCACAGAAGTTCATATGTGTACTAAATTTCAATTTAATCGGTCCAATAGATTCGAAGCAAATTGATTGTGACAATCGAACAGACAGACACACGAACGATCCCACTTTTAGTTATAACAAATTCGGTTAATTACATACAGGGTGGTAATTGATGGCTTAAATAAAGCGAAATTAAATCACACAGTAAAAAACGAATAAACAGAAGGCCCTTTGTAACCTCTTTATTACCCCTTAGTTTTTGGAGATCCGACAATAAAGAAATTAAAAAAAAAATTAAAAGTTTTAATATATAATTAAGAATAAAAATAAAACTTGTACAATCATTTTTGGACTGGACACCAAATAATATTTAAATCAATCAGGTATTATTATGAGCGAATTAATAAATTGACCACCATTAATAATTGTAAAAAAGAAATTTTAATATTCATTGGGCAAATATTTTTTAATTTGTTATGAGTGTGTAAAAATTTATATTCACTCTATAACGAATTAAATAGGATATAAAAAATAATTGCTCTTATATTTTTGTCTATCACTATCCAACTTCAAACTTTAAATCCATTTCCTTCAAGACTATTTTCCTGCACACATGCTTATTATATCTAAGGAATGTTGTCTGCATTTTAGCCCTCAAAATAAATATAAAAAAATCATTAAAAATATTATTTTGCTTTAACAAGCCCTGGTAAGATTAAATTTCGGATTTCCCATAATCTTTCGTTATAGATCGGTATTTTCCAAAATTAAAAGATATCTATTTTAAAAAAAAAACATATTTAAGAATATATTTTTTAACAGAGGACTCAAAAAGCTTGAAGCCTTTCTCTGTCTGTTTATCTGTTTGTATGGATAAACCAATTGCAATGATTTTGAAAGGATTTGTAAAATAGTGGTATTTTTGCCACTAGCATTATTACATATATTATTATATAAATTCGGTTAATAATAAAACAAACCAAAAACAAAAAAAGTTCATGTTCAACTTTAACATATCTCAGCAGTTCTCGTTGTTCTTTTGAGCCAGATATAGCAGAAGAAAAATCTAAATTCATTTATACCTTGGAAAAATTTTACAACATTACGGTCGAAATCTGTTTATTCAGCACTGGAAATTTTTCTCGCTTTATTTAAGTATTTGAATTATGGTCGTTTCCATGAGAATGCCATTCTCGACTGTGGCCGCCCACAAGGCTGCTCTTAGCGGAGCCTCACTAAAGTTACCCGCATGATCTTGGTGCCCTTTTGAAATTGTTCCAAGTTACTTTTTAAGGTCAGAGGGTATTTGAGCGGTGCATATCACCGTTAAAATTGCATTTTCTTGCTCAATCACGTCGGTAGTCCGGAGCTAATCATTTAAAAGGCCATTTGATATAAACTTCTATGAGTTCAGGTATCATGAAAAGACACTAAATCTCCGTTTTACACGGTCGTTTCTGTAAAGCTCATAGTATTTAACAATTAGGAAACGAGCTACAAAGTTCTCCTCACCTTGTGGGTTTTAGAAACGCCCGAAATTTCCACGATTGAAACTTTTGTTATCTGAGAACCTTTTAATAGCTGAATACGTGTATACTATAGCAAAGCAAGAAAAAAGTAAATAAATAAATCCCCGAGGCTCTCAAAGGGTTACTTCACCGCACTTAAAAGAGTTTAATTCTCCAAGTGTTTGAGATCAAGAGCAATTTCTCGTAGTAGAAGTCCTTCGAAAGAACGGGAAAACAATTTTCCAAGGAAGTTTTATATGCATCGCTCTAATGAGCCCTGTAAAATGGAATGCTATTAACATGTCTCTCCTAAAATTTAAAATATACGCGATGTAGGGAAGGAAAATACTCTATTACGCTACATAGATAGCCGCAAAGTCATTATTAACATTTACCCTCCCAAGAGAATTCTTAATATCTGTAGTTCCTCCTGTTGGGAGGCGGAGGACAAGCCATTCTCCATCTAATGAGAATAATTGCGGCTGAAATTTCAGTTCATTAATGCGATAAGGTGAAACATGATTTCGGGATTCATTAGCGACCGACTCAGTTTACATGCTTACTACTTATGTACTTCCCCAACTTATTTGTTCTACTTGCCTCAACTTTAAGAAATTAAGTGAACTCGCTTAAAACCTTCCTAAATTCCTCCTTCTTAATTTTACGTCGTTTTGCGTCGGGACATTTTCAAGATGAAAACAAGAAAATTATGCCTTCGTACACAGATAAAATTAAGATTATTTGTCATGTTAGCGTGAAATTCTTAATTAGTTCAAAATAATCGTGTCTTTTTCATATATTAAATTTTTCGAGTTTACGAATGAAAGATTTAAAAAGAATTAATTAATTAATAATTACCTCATCAAACCTTTTCTGTAGACTCTTAATAGACATTTTCGATGTTGTTGCATTTGGCGGGCTTTGTAAAGTTCCACTTTCATTTTGAAGCTCTAATATCACATGATTAAAATATTCAACGGGAGGCACCTGTAAATTATAAAAGACAGGGAGTTTAATTTTGTTTATTTTAAATCAGTTGAAAAGATATTAATTGGGTTAAACAGAAAACTTTACAGGTGAAAAATTTTGGCAATTAAAAAACAGAATAGATTTATTACGTTCAGGTATTTGAAGACGAATTCGCAATAAATTTTTATTTTTATCTTTTTGCTAATAAAATACATACATACCCTGTGCAATAGATTAAATGAAATAATTACATGGATCGATTTGTTACGTTGCTAATAATTTTAGAATGAAAATGAAAACCAGATGTGCTTTATACAAAATTGTTTCGAAAAATCAGTCATACAAATTGTAAATTTGAGGAAATTGTTAAACATCGATGTAGCTTTCTCCAGAAGTTAAACAAAATACGTAATATAGTTTTTTAATAGATTAAAAATTATTTTCAAAAGGTGAATTTAAAAACCTGGAAAAGGCTGATTTTGTCATCCAAACCCCATATTTACGAACTGCTTTAGTTCATTATTTAAACGAAACATTTTAAATAGTTTTTTTTTCATTGTGTCTTTGTAAGCTAGACTAAAAAGATAATTTTAATTGATATGAGTAATAATAACCAATATTAAGGAGTATTAGAAAAACGTAAATTATTAAAATTTCAATGGATTTAAAAAAAATCGTTTTGTAATAATAATTTGAATTCCGAAATGGTTTAACCCATTTATATAAACACTGCATTAAACCGGGTTAAAATTTCAATCCACATTTTTTCATTTCTGTTTTTTGAAATTGTTAATACATTAAAAACTACTAAATTTTCACATTTTAAAATATATTAAAACTTTCAAAGTGTATTGGCTTTTTGAGGAAATAAAAAACTTCACATAGGTACCTCCGAGCAAAACATTTAGTACATCTATTTAGTACAAGTAAATTTATAATGTATTTTTAAATGCAGAACGTTCCATCCGAATTCGTTGTTCAACGGAATGAAAGTAAAAATATAAACCTGTAGATATAAGAAAAAATTAAAAATACATGATTAAGTTTGTCCTCTAATGTTTCTGCCCGACCCATTTTTTCGAGGATGATCATATGAATATAACAAAAATCAATTGAGAACACTAAATTTATAAAATATCCCTGTGTATTTAGTGGCTTTTGTAGAGCTCTCGTGGACACTTAATGAAAAGGCTTACGTATGCGCTTGCCATAGTATCTGGCTCCATTTATATCAGCGTAATGAAATTTCATTAAAATAAATTGGACAAAGCGAGCTATTACGCTGTCACTTAATTTAATTTAAGCGTAATGAATTAAGCAGCTTTTAATAAGTACGATACAAATATTCTAAAATTTATCCGTAAGTAGCTGTGATTAATTTGAACGAGATATTTGGAAAATGTTATTTATGTTATATTAAGAAAATAAGGGCAAATTAAAGGTATTTTATTTAGTTTTATTAATTGCTTTCAAATACCTGATAAAATAATTGATATTCTGCGTCTGTTAAACGGAGGGCTACTTCTTCGGGAAAGTGGAGGATACTTTGCAGCTCCTCCAAATCCCCTGGATGTGAGGGCGCGGGATTAGTGGCCGTGGCACTAACTGATGTTGACTTGAAATTAACTGGAAGTAAAAAAATAAAATTATTATACAATATTAGTTAATGTATATATTTTTTTTAAATATGCACTCAGCAAAAAATTAAGGGATCATTATTGTTTAACTTTAAATTTCCATTTTCGTTTTCAGAAAAAATTCTAAACTTTTCTGTAATAAATTAAACTAAAAACAGATTTTCCTGCAGACTCATTTCCTATTTTCTTTTATAAATAAGTTATTTTCTTATGCAACTTCATTAAAAGCACATTTTTGCAATAGTAAAGCAAAAATGAATCTTATGAAATTATAGGGATTTTTAACAGTATTTATCAGTTTTTACAGAAAAAAACTATAATAATAGGCTACTAACATTCATCTAAAAACGTCCAGTGCGTTGGAGTTCGCTGATTTTGGCACAAATTCCACCAACTAACAAAAAAATGCTTCCTATTACCTACTCCTAAAATCTGCAACAAAATTGTTAAAATAAAATACCCCATCAAACAAATAACGTATTTTGTAACTCGAAGTACTATAAACCACTTGTATTTGACCCACTCTTTTATATTTGATCCATTTGACCTAGTAAAGGAAATTATTTTTATCATCTTAGAGAGATTAAAACGCTTGTTATATTTCAAACTCATTAACATATCAAAAGTCAGACCAAAATATAATTCAGAAGTAACCCAGCTTAAAACATTTATTTAGCCACGCTATCAAAATTTCGAAAGAATATGGGCCAAACTACCCAACGCGAGATCATCTCTTTCTTTAAAGACTTTAGTACTGAAGTGTAAGTAATTTTTTCCAAGGCATTTTTGAATATCAGTTCCTTTAATAAATTGAAACGCCTTTGCTAAGTCATAAACAATAATCAATTAATAGCATTAAATAGAATTGATTTTAGTTTGTCAACTCGAACTGAAGGAAACAGATTATACACATCAAAGGAGACTAATTTAGCAATATATGAAATTGTCAGGTCTTTAATTTTACTAATTAGTTCAATCGAAGTCTTAATGGTATAAGGCGAATCAAAATTAATCATGTTGGGTATCAAAAGAGCCTTTTAAAATGGAATTGAACACAATTTTTAACAAATAGGCACCAATAATTGTCACAAAAAACAACACATCTATAAAATCTCGAAAAATAAGTCTTTTAGGAAGGCGATTCTATTTGATTGGGCAAAATAAAAAGACAATTAAAGACCAAATCCCTGGAACGGACAGGGGATTTGGAAATGACAAACTTAATTCAGGTCTATCGAACAATTTTATTTCCTTAAACAAAGTGAAATTACTACAATACTTTACCTGAATGGAGGGGAGATATTGAATAAGATCTGCATTTTTGAGATTAGAAAAGCTTTATGTTTTAATAAAAATATCGTAAATGTCAAAATAGATTTCTTTATAATAGTACTTATTAGTTTACAATGTCTTAAGCTAAAGCTTTTTAATATTTCCAAGACGGACACGAATTTATTTTTGACCCACCAAATTTAAATATAATGCTTTATGTTTTTATTTCGCGTTTCTTTTGAACCTGTTTTTTAGCATCATACGGAGTGGTTAAAAATCCAAAATACTTTAAAATATTTTATAAATATCAATGATCCTTTAATATTTTGATGAATGTAATACAATTGATCTCAACAATATAAAACTCACTTACAAAATTAACTTACCTTCAGAGCTATCCAACGATACGCCACTATCCCGTTCCCGTTCAATTACTCTTGAGGCGTCTTCGCGATATTGATCTGCCGTTGAACTAGATCCAAGACCTCCGCCTGGACCACTTCCTGCTCCCGATGACGGTGTATGGTGGTACAATAAGGACTGCTGGTGCTGTAGTGTATATGGTAAAGATTTCCCAATGTTTCCTTCGCGATTATTGTCTCGTCCTGTATCTTCGTACGGGGCACCAAACGGGAGGCTAGGGAAAGCCTCACGCATGGCCCCCTTGCCTTTTTTATCGTTCTCAAAATTTGTTTTACGGTGCGACCCGATATTTGGGCTAACACAGGGCGATACGCGATTGTTATAGCGCTGTGTAGCGGCTGATTTGCCGCAATGTTCATCCGCACATAAACTCTATATAGAAAAAAATAATAATAATATGGTCAAAGTTATTATTATAATTATTAACAAACTATAAAAAAATTTAAACTTTTCGTATGTCTCAAAAACATAATAAAATTTTATTTAAAATCTATTTTTATTTTATTCTTTATCACCCTATACTAGCCACAATAAATTATTTGCACTGCTTTAAAGTTTTTCTGCAATCTAAGATATAAAGAAAAATACATAATTTCAAATTAATCTTCCTACATATAGTAAATTTCGACGTTAAAAACAGGGAAACAACTTTTGAGAACACTTTTTATTAATATACATCAAAAACTATAAACGAAAATAGGATAGTCATAGTTTCTTATTTTGGTTGCCTTTGCTACAAAACAAAAACAATTCAAATTGTTGGTTGCATTATTGAACACTAGGTATGCATTTAAAAGACAAACCATGAATCTCAAAACACCTTAATTTTAAAAAATTATTGAAAATTCATTATAAAGTTGTTAAAGAGCTTTAATAAAAATAAAGCTCTAAAAGAACAACTTCCAAATCGATATTCAATTCGTGAAAAGCATAGAAAATGACGTGAATTTTATGGTGAATATAATCGTCTATCTGAGCAAACAATTCGTCGTACAGTTGATAAAATTCTTGCCACATTTATCCTTTTTGATGCTAAGTCAACAACACATCAAAGAAATGTTAGTTCCAAAGAAGCAATAGCCGCTGCAAGTGAAATTATAAATGAAGATCCAGAGTTGTCTATTAGACGTCGTTCGCAATAATTAGGTTTTTATCCGTCAACTACCTACATGGACAATTTTGTATAAAGATCTTGGCCTACGTCCATACAAGATCTAGCTGGTGATGGAATTAAAGCCTCGTGATCATAGAATGTGTCGTACACTCGCAAATTGGCATCTGGAAAACTTGAAGCAAAATCCATTTGTTTTATTTAATTTGTGTTTAGGGATCAGGCTCCTTTCTGGCTGAATGTATTTTATAAACATGCAAAATTTTAGGTTTCGAAGTGAGTTTAATCCAGCACATGTATTGAAAATTTCATTACAACCAGAAAAAGTAACTTTTTGGTCTTATTTACATGCTGGTGATATCATCGACCCTTACTTCTTCCGAAATGCTGTTGGAGCCAATGTTACAGTCAATGGACTACGTTAAAGAAAATTGATCAACGAGTTTTTCTCTGAAAACATGGAAAACATCGAGACACACGAATAGGATGGCACTACTGCCCATAGATCTAATGAATCTATTGAATTGTTGAAAAAAAAAATTTAATGAAAAATTATTTCACGATTTAGACCTGTTTATTGGCCTCCAAGATCGTGTGATTTAACACCGCTTGATTATTTTTTGTGAGGGTTTAAGTCATTGGTGTACGCTAACAAATCAGCAACAATTAGCGATCTGGAAGACAAATATTTAACAATTTATAACAGAAATAACACCTGATTTGCTCGAAAAGATTGTTAAAAATTGGTTGGCCCGGCATTGCAATCTACATCCGGAACAGCCGAGGTGTCCATGGGTCCGAAATAATATTCAAACATTAATGGCACAAAATAAACTTCTATACTATAGCAGTTTAGTCCAGTCTTATTAAAGTGTGTTTTTTGGAGTATTTTCACTTTAAGGACCTCAGTTTTTGATGTCATTTTTAGAAAACCTCCCTGTTAGATTGTTATGAATATAAAGTCACATACGTTGCTTTTAACAAAAATTTACAATATTTAAAAGACATTAGTAAATTGAAAATATTGCTGAAAACAGAAGTGGTCTAAAACTTTTGCGCACAATTGTAAATAAAAACAATTTGCAACAAAAATCTTTCTCGTATGATAATTCAAATCCAATAAGTTTGTTATGTTGTAATATTGATATATCGACATTTAAGTATACCAATAAAAGGAGCTATGCTTTTGTGTCTATCTAAGTAACGTAGCATAACGAACTATCGTCTCCACATTGTGGCATATAATATTTTGCAATTTGCATCCATCTGTTGGCATTCTAAGCGAGAATAATAGGAGCATTAGTCACATAATGTAATTCATGCAAAAACAAGAAAACGAAAAATAACGAAGGCTCCATAGGTTCACAGTAGGTCTCGACGATGACGCTCCCAACGGATTCAGAGATGATGAATTAAATATGACGAATGTTCTTGAGCCGCGAAAGGCATCAATCACTGGTTGTCATAGAATTTATTATATGTAAACAAGACGCTCCGATGTGCGCTTATCGATTTATAATTTAGTCCCTAAGAGGGGGAAATATTCATCACCAGAAAAATTGTGTAGAATCAGAGGGTGTGAGTTTGAGCCTTTGTTTTGTCAAGTTGTTTTAATGTAGTGCTTTTCCTTGGTGCAAACCACAAAAACCACTTTTCACAGGTTTAAATTACATTACCTTTTCCCTCCTACTCCTAACAATCCTGCGGTAGGAAAATATCTGAGCATTTTCCTTTTCTCTGGTGAAACGAGAATGTTTTGAGCTCATTCGATCTCTTCCAAGCGTTTGTGCATTTAATTATAAGCTGGTAGACGACAGTATAATTAGGTCCATTAATCCTTTTGCTTGTAATATGTGCATACTTAAATGCAACAACTTATCTAAGCTTTCGATTTTAGAGCCGAGTGAGCTACTACAAAATGCAATATCCTGTATGACCCTTAAATTTCTAAACCATACGACAAATTGAATTCTTATGTAAATTTAGTTCCACTAAAGTTTGGAAAAGTCTACATTGTTCACTATTATGACTTTAAATTGTCAACTGTGGAGTAGGATGGCCATTCATTAAAACACGACAAAGAATTCGTAATTTGTTTCGCCAAAAATAGAAAAGTTTTCAAAAAGCAACAGATGGAATGAACACCATGGCACTTGTTTTTTTATTTTTATTTTCGACTTTTTTGTGGTATGCATGTCTAAGCTCAATAGCGAATATTTTGTACGACTGGGACATTTGCTTGAAGATTCAAGTCACGCAAAAAGGTAATTTAACGCTTAATATCTGAAGTAGTTTTCGTAACTCTCCTCTACTCAGACATAGACTCTGGCTCCTTCATGATCCGTTCTCGGTGGTGATGTCAACACTTAATGCATATACCTAAAAACATTGAATTTTTTCTTTTGCTGGACAATTATACCTTTTAGCATTTTCCTTCTTTAGAGCATTGAACTCCCGAGGACAACTTATCACATAAACAATTTATCGCAGTTTTACTTATTGATATTGGGAATTAAATTTTTTTTCCATAATAAACAAGACTTGTGCAAGTGTTTTTTGACAACGATTTTCCAAACTTTTTTGACTTCAAGTAGTAGAACTTATAAATTTTAAGTTTCCTAGACATTGAAGTATTGAAATAAAAAGATATTTCGTTGCCAGGATGGTAAACTCGTGGGAGCTCTTCTTATTTTTGAAGAAAATCTTTGGATGCGAAAAACTACAGCAGCACTATTGTAAACGTAAACGTTTTATTTATTTTTTAATTCTTTCCTCATCAAATAATTTTATAAAGAAAGGAATAGGTGAAAATCTGATGGTTAAGGTCTGGGGAGTGAGGTCGATGCGAACGAATTTCCCATCCTAGCTCTGAGATTTTCTGGCGAGTCGTCAAAGCAACATGTGGTCTGGCATTATCGTGATGCAGTATGATTTCCTTCCTATTGAATATTGTCAGCCTTTTTTCTTGGAGTACTTTGTTAACTCGTCCATTTGTTGACTGTATTTCTCCGATTTCAATCTAATTGCATTGATTTTCTTCTGATTCAAAGACTAGATGCAGAGAAACAAGCTAAATATGCCAAATTTCAAATCGATGCTCAACTTAAGTTAAAACATACAGCCAGAAAACGAAAACATTAAAGGAAAATAATATGGTTATAGATTGAAGTTTTAGTTTAGGCTTTAGTTTGTAAAAAAACATTTAAAAAAGCAAAATATTCTGAATTCGTTTTTTTCTTACATATGAAACAACCATTTCTTAAGTGGGGCTGGATCGATTTTTATAAAATTATTTTATTCGATGAAAGAATAGATAAAAGAAATACAATAGATAAAAATATTATCCACAATTTCAATAAAAATGAAATAGGTACTTAATTGCTTTTAGAATCCGCTGATACAAAAAATACCATTGTTAAAAAAATATAGGTACTGTGCTTGCTTGCTTTTTTACATAACAACAAAAGAAATATAAACAATTTTGTATTGAAACGATTGCTCATATTATACAAAACAATTAAAATGATATGATACATCTCTTATAGTACATAAGGAAGTCTTAAATCTAGAGTACACAAACCAATTTCCTTATTGATTTATAGTGCTGTGTGGAAATATTCAATATTGTCCAAGTTAAGTACTGTTTGAATTTTTCAACAACAAACAAGATCCCAGCCCATCATTCCCCAAAAAATGTTATACCCAAGCAATTTATCCATACAATTTACAAATTTTTATTTATTGTGGAATCCATTAGAAAATCAATACGGGACGACGTTTTTACAGCCAAACTGCTATCGGCCAAACACATTCGCTAGAGGAATATTCTCCTTCAAAGTACACAGTTTCTGAGCACTCTGTTGAACATTTCGCATTTTACGATTCATAAACATTCAAATGTGGCATTCACCTTAGCATGGGTCCGCCCCCGCGTATGCGGGAGCCCATTGCGGCTTCGCTGTTTCAACCTGATACAGTCTTAGGGCGTCAGGATCATAATTACAATGATGGGGACCACCTGTGCATAATATGACTGACGTCAGAAGAAAGACAACATTCAAATTCTGAGAAAAGATGTATGATTTTTATATTTGTATATGTTTTTACCCTTGAAGAGCATCAGGAAATCGTTTCGCGTTCTCGGTTTATTATGTTTTTGTGGCCAAATTAGTACATAAAATTGTCTATCTCTGTATCCATTAAGGAAATCGCAAAAGTTATTGTCCATAAAATGACTATTAACGTAAAATCAACAGAACGTTGCAAATTTCCGGATACAGAAGTTTCATGAAGTAAAAAATAAATAAATAAATATAATTAAATAAATAAAAGTTTTCAAGATCAAAGGCAGAGTTTACATTTTTTTGTTTTGTAAAATTATCCTTTTTGTGAGTGGTCAGAAGGCAATTCTACTTAATTAATTTTTATGAAACGTTTTGCCGAGTTTTTCAAAAATTACAGATTGAACTATTTATTGGGAGAAAATGCAACTTCAGTTTTGTATGTTTTACGATCGCATTATTATTAAATTATTTAACAGTTATTGGAAAAAATACACATTTTGCAAAAATCCTCCGAAAACATTTTAAGCGCATTATAACAATTTAAGAGGCATATAATACAGGCATCCGTCGAATAGGAAGCATGATATTTAAATTATACGAAAATCGCCGCAAAGTATGGCTAAAAATTGCAACAATCCCTGAGTAACACGTAACACAGCATCGCATAACATGGTTTTGAATTAAACGTGTTAGTCGAGGGATGCCTGTAATTCCTAATTTCTAAGGTTTCAGAATCAACTTCTCTATAAATAAAAATTAAAAATTTTTAATATTTTAAAACCTATCATTTTCCACTTTTATTATTTTTATCCCTTCTCGTTATTTCATTTCATTATACCAAATGCTGAAGTAGTGTTGTCGGAAAGTCATGACGCATTTTGTCTATACTTTCCAAAGGTTATTTATGTATTTATATAAAAAACAGAGATCAATGAATAATATATTGCCAGTTTTGTTTGATATTATTTTGCCATCTTTTAGCAAGTTTAATAACTCCTTGATCTGAAGCTTCAATAATTTTTGGCGGGGTGTCACACTTGTGTGTAATCTCTTTTACGATTAACTAATTCTATACGTTTCCGGATGATGGATTCGTTTAAACTTTCCAATACCGATCAGAATTGAATATTTGTTTCCTTAATAGGAGCTGAAAAATACGACAGCTTTAAAATGTCATCACACTATCATAAGAGCATAACCTTTCTCTGATGAATGCCTACTTTAATATCGTATGAGGCGCATTATCACGTTGCGACCAAAACGCAACACATTGTTATAAACAATCCACTTTTCACTACCAGTTACTAGTCGCTTCAAAACAAGATTGTCTTCCTCACGTTTGATGAGCACATCATAGATGTTTACACGCTGTCAAATGAATCGTCTTGAATGCATGAGGAACCCAAATATAGAGGTTGCTCTTTAAATAATGGATGTCGTATAACGTGGATTTGATTCGATCAACGCCTTTATTTTGTGATGGGCTTGCCTGACCAAGGTGTGTCATTGAAATTAAAATCATCTGCACGGAATTTTGTTAACCATCGTTGGTAGTTTCCTGTACAGTATCATCATCGTAAAGTCAATCGTGCTCAGTTTTTCTAGATTGAAGCTGTTAACCCATTCGCTGCCGAGATCATATTCAGCCACACATTCAGCTATAGGCAACTACGAGATATCTCATCGTTGGCAATGAATGGGTTAAAATACCTAAAAATAACATAGACGCGTATGCTCTAATATTTTTATAAGTAAACTAACGCCACTTATTGCAAAACTTGTTATGACCACTCTGACAACGCAATAGAGAAGATTAACTCAAATTATTGAATTTAAATCTTTCTCAGTTGTGTCATTTCTTCCAAAAATTGCAAAACCCTTACAGCCTTCAACATAGTTCTTTAACATCAATTAGCAATTTTAAGATATTTAAAATTATTTTGGGGGATCATCAAAGAGTTTCCACATACCTTGAACCGAGGAAAAAATATTAGAGGGCTAATTCAACATATGTTAATTAAGAAATTTACATAAAACATACATTTTTCACACTGTAAAATAAAACAAATTGCTGAGATTCATACAGATTAAAAGAGAAATGACGAGATGATTTAAAATGGATTAAAGTGTATTATAATTTTGTAGCTCAGTCTGTACGAGCTTAAAATATTTCAAATGTTGAGCTCCTTAACTAATCCTAGTTAATCTAGACAACTCATCCTTTATAAGTATAACGAAGAGTAAATAATTTTAAGGTCGTGCAGAAAAGCTCAATTGACACCCATTCGTCTAATCAACTCTTTATAAATGACTAATTGAAGTAGGCCAATTAAAAGGCGGTGGTTCCAGAAAGAACATGGATATGTACAATTAAATGAGCCACACCGAATGACCCCTGCCCTACCCTGCCAATGGAAACGTTTGGAAAAATTGTTGCGTGCAATAAAAATTCGCCTCGACAGCACGAAAGTCGGAGAGTCCAATAATTACTATTATACCCCCACCCCTATCCCTTAGTTAAAAGGATGAAAAGACGACTATAGGGAATTTGTTGTCATATTATGACGAACTAACATAAAACTGCTTTTTAAAACAAAACCCGATGACATGGTTGAGTATTCCATAAAGAAATATGTTATAAATTTGATGATTAATTAAAATTTGATTCCTAAAGGTTCTTAAAGGACTCGACCATACTGTCCAACTATGCGGGAAATGAGATAGGGGAGAGCATCTTGAAGTCAAGTACTGAAAATGACAGATACACTGGCTTAGCCTAACAGATAAGAAAATTGAAAATTTCTTTGTCTCAGACGTATGTAGGAAAACTAGATAAATCGCATCCTCAGTGGCTTCGAAATTTCATTTCATTTTAATGCTTACTCTCTGCTTTTGATAAATTGGTTAATCGTTCAGACAAGCATTCATACGCACTGTTGTTTAAATCAATTTTAAAATATTTTGACTTTTACGACAAATATAATAAAAACTTGATTTTAACTTCTCTTCGAAAGGTTTGTTAATGGTAGAGAAATTTATATTGCAAATAAAGTCCATTATCTTAAGGTTATTACCTGAAAATCATCAGTCATAAATTAAGTTAAATTAAATTAGTATGTACATTTCTGCAATATTTTAGAAGAAAAGTCTTAAGATAGTGAATTAATTTAATTACTTCAAAATCAAATTGACTTTTATTGCGGTATGAGAATTTTAGTATGCGTGAGTCAAAATTAAAATTTGTTCATGCATATCCAGAGATACATCGATTACTTAAGGCATGTAGTAAAAAATCGTTGGTTGATTAAATGAAAATTACACCAATGCATACATATAACATTGATTTCTAAAAATCTGAAAATATCCGAAAACATACATATGATCGAAATTTCGCAGCAGCAAATTACAAAAAAGTAAATAAAAGAGATGGCGTTTTGAATGGAGTTCAAATGCGGAAAATTTAATGTGCAAATTTACCTCGCACTAAATCGTTTTTTTTAAATTAAACTATGTAGAATTATGCAAAATTTTATGATAGATTGCAAATCAAATAAAATGGGATAATCTATAAAAGTATACATAAAATTGTTTTGTTAAGCCTTTTTCATTTTTGTTGTCGAAGAAATTTTGCCTCTGATGCAATATTAAATGTATATTCGTTTCTTAAAATAATAAAAATGAAGTTCAAAGAGGAATTACCTTATTGCAGATATTGGAACATTAAATATTTTATTTTCTTGTGTTTGTATATTGTTTTGATTTAGTCATCATTTTTTTACTAATCGCATTCGGAAAGAAAAATAAATTGAAAAATGAACGGGTGAATATGAAAGGCAGGAAATATACAAAATAAAAGTAGAGATTCCAGGAATATTAAAACAATTTGAATCATTTTAATTATGTATTCGGATAAAATATCTTTTCGAGAACACGTCCTTATTGAGTTTCAGGAGAAAGCATTATTCAATTTAAGACGAAAATTTAAATATCAACTTTTATCTCGCAGAAAAGCATCAATTTTTTAAGTTTTATTTCACCTTCCCTTAAGTAAATCATTAAAATCATGTCGTTATGAACTTCTTGATATAAGTTTATATATCCTAGACTCTAGGTCCTTGAGAATGCTAAAACTTTAAAGTAGAACCAATTAAAATTGCAATGAACAAAACTTTGTAAAATTTAATACGAAGATTATCAAAATTTTTAGATATATAGTAGCGGGAAGTTGGCTGTGCATTTACTGAAATGTATTCATTTACTGGGTTTTTGAAAAAGGTGATATAGATAGTGACAGTGGCGTTTTAGAAAACTAATTAAAAGTATTGTCTTGACTTTAATCTTTCATGTATTTACACATTTTAAAATCAGATATAAATTTATTTAGATTGCGTAATATATTTAAAACAACTTTTATATATTAAAATAAACCTACACTATAGTCGTTTTTAGTTAAAAAAAAAAATAAGATGTTTATTGTATACTCCTAGCCAGGATACACCATTTAAGATTTAAATAAATGATGTACATTTTAATTTCATCATAATCATAATTTACTTTCATTTATTATAACTAATTATTTCATAGGAATAAATAAATAAAATATAACATCTTATGCCCAATATCTACTATAGTGCACAAAAAACAAATATACCAACCATGTCTTTAATACACATAAGCCTCCTTAAATGTAAACTTTTTGTGGTAATTACAAAAAAGTTGTAAACTAACGAGAAACTTGCTTACCTTGCTCTGAAAAGAAAAAGAAACAATTATTAATAAGTATATAGATTTATGATGAATTTTTTTTGAGGAAAAAAAAATAAATAAATTGTGCAAAAGTTTTATTTATTCAATTTCAAAAAATTCCACCTAATAAATGAACATTTTAAAGCAGTCGAGTTTATCCTAAAGTTGGCAAACAACTGATAATTTAATAAGTGAATTGTACATAAATAGCACAATTAATAATTAAAAGTATTTTTGAATTGAGGGGGTTTCGTCGACAAGTTCTAATAAATTATTGCTTAAAATAGTATTTAAAGTCCCCCCCCGTTGCTAAACCTAACAGCTGAGAAGAGACTTTGTAAAGTTTGACAAATATAATTTTATAGGTATTAATTAAATGGAAATGAAATCCACAGTATTTTAGATGTATTTATGGCTGCACAAATTAAAGGATGATAGAATCCAGTAATAATTTTAATAAGTCTTCGATTTTTCTTGGCAGGTACTTAATACGAATTTTGAAATAAAAATTTAAGACATATTTAATTAATGAAATTTATGAAAAAATCGTGCTACTTTAAATCAACTTGAGAACAAATGAAGAAGATTCCTGAACGGTTTAACCAAATTAAAAGAGCTTTAAAATCATACATATAACATATAACATTTTCGAAGCTTAAAATCAATTTCCGAATTACTCGCTTTTTTAATTTTGTTAAAAATATTACTCTTTAAATGGAGAGCCAAAATCAAACAATTTTTAATAATAATAGATTAGCATTTAAGCATTTATTTCTGTCAAGTTTCTGTGACACCCAAAATATTTCATAAATTCATTCATTCACAATCTATAGAAATGACTTGCTACTTTTGCGAAGAGTAAAAGTCAGTGGCCTGTGTATTATTCATTGAATTGGAATTTATCAGAAATGAAAGAGGAATTAAAGGAATAAACATTATTTTATGTAACGTTGTTTATTATAAAAGTTCTATACTAATATCATCCGGAAATTGTAACAAAGCAATAGTGATACTTTTCTTATTACATTGAGTGAAGTGTTTTCTAAATTCATAGAATACCGGGAAAAAATCCAACTGAAAATGCACACCGCACTGTCAATCGTTGTATAAAAATATAACTTTTTGTTAAGACCAGCTAGACAACTCCTCCATAGGACTAAAAATAAAATTCTCGACCGATTGGATCTAAACATCACCAGAATGTTTGATATGTAAACGAGCCCATAACGAAAAGGTTGTGAAGTTCATCGGCGATTTAGCATAGTTCTATTTAAAGACTCTCATCATTAAGTCGAACTAGAAAATGTTTTGTTAAACTCTTCCCTTTTACGTTTTGGCACAGTGGCCAGCATCCCCCAGGTGAAATTTCTCAGAAAATTTTACTGAACTATGAATTGATTTTTGAGGAAAGAATTATCTTATGAAAATTTGAGGCTGTGGCAAAAGTTGTTTGCTTGTACCCCCCGTTGATTTTGTTTACCAGACGGCTAGAACCGCAGGAAATTAGAGGCTCTTGCCTTTTATGTGGGAGATCCCTTAATAGGGATGAAATTAAAAACACGTAAATCTCAATTTCCCACGATAGGTGTTAAAGTGACGAAAATCGTTTACAAATTATGAAAATAACGTTTTGAAGGCATTAAATGTTAGTAGATAAGTTCCGTCTATGAAGACGGTATTTTAACCGTGAAAATGCCTATTTTATTATTCAAGCGGTGATTGTACGCGATATAGTCGTAAAATAATAAAATTCCAAACTTCATGGAAATGCTATTACGTGACATGAAATACAAATGAAGTGCTCAAGTGCAAGGAGTAATCCTTCAAAGTACCACCAAGAAATCGATACATGAGATATTTCTTCTTCTTTTTCTGGTAAAAATTGATTTATGTACGTCAAATGAACACTTTAATTAAGTGTTATCTCGTTTTTTTCTCAATTTTTACACAATTAGTTTAATTCTTAAGTAGCATGACAAGGTCAATGCGAATCTATTCAGTGAGTAAATGTTAAAATTTCATACTAAGTTCGTTGTTATCTTAAATCTTTCAATTTTTTTAAATCTACATTCATACGCTTTAATATTCTTTGGAATTATATAAATTTTGATAATAGTGGGTAAAACCTATCGTTAAATGTTTACCAATTTATTAAAAGATGCAAACTATGATTTGAACTTTAATATTCATAATGGTTTTAACAAAATTACAAAATATGTTACAAAGGCGCAGATTATCTGTTTAAAAGCAATTCTAAAAATCAAATAATATTAAACTTTAATGAAGTAAGTTTAGTTTTCTTTGAGTACTTAAAATACATAAGAAAACGTATTTTAACAATATGTGAAAATTAAAAAAAAACCCGGATCAAATCATAGTTTGAACCTTTAGCAATTTCACAAAATACGTTCTTTTGTATGTTCCATTTTTCAAGAAAAGGGGAACTGATTCAGCATTTTTATTTACACGTTCTTAATCTATAGAAAAAATACAATAGAATTTAATAGAAATAAAAAGAAGTGCCACTTGTTCGATACCAAAATTATTAAATTCATTCACCACTGTAAGATATGAAAACGTTGTATATCTAAAACTTATTTAATTAATTTTTCGAGTATTTCGATTTTGTAATAAATAAACAAATAATATATGAGCCATAATGCCTTTTATTCTATTTGAACTAAATTCCTGGTTAACAGTACAACTGATAGTGGTTTAGTATGTGGCAGGGGTAGTAAATAATAAACCAAATCTGATCTTTTAAAATGTCTGCATTTTCTTTCGTGAAAGGTTTAGGTTCATTTCCTAATTAAAATAAATTACCAACAAAATGGCAAAATTCTGAAGCTATTACGCCTAATATTTGATAGTAAGAGGTCTAATATAACTGGTGATTCATTTTTCAATAATCCCATAATGTTATTACGACGTAAATAGAAAAATCATTATATTATCTTTTACTCGTTTTACCTTACAATTTTATAGTTCTCATAGATCTTAAAGTAAATGTTTGCACTTATTACGAGTACTTTTATTACTTGTCATAATTTAGTGTATTTTCGATGTTATTTCACCTATTTTTAACTTAGGCAATTGAAAAGAAATGTTGCTTTAAAAACAATTTTCTCAATTGACATCTTTCTAAACTGAATTAAAGATATTTTAGGAGTATTCATACAAACGTGATATTCTACCTTTTGACTCAATTGCGAAAGTGGAGTTATTTTAAAAATGAATTAAATGCATAAATATCCGAGGGCGTATATATTTTTAAGTATTTTATTTCATATTAAGGCATATATTTACGGAATTCTCCATTTAGGTACCGTATTCTAAACATTTAGATAATAAGTTTTTAATACTCGTACCAAATTATTTGGGAGCTTGTAAATGTATATGAATTGAAAATGATAAAAATAGAAATAGAAATACACCAAATTTAAACAGAAAAACGTTATAATTTGCTTTCCGTTACCAAATTCAATGTTTATTTTCAGTTTTTTAGGAAAATATCCCTTTGAAAACTTTCCAAATAGTAATTAACACTAGAACTACCAAAACCAGTCAATTTAACTGGTACTCAATTCCTTCATTCATTAAATTGCATATTTTTAATATTCTCTTGTGATTTATGCCAAAGTTTAATAGAACTGAAAATTACGACATATTCAAAAACCTTTTTCCATTAATAATTATTTATTTAAATTTGAAATCTTATTAAATTAAGAGTGCAGAAAGTTATTAAAATTACAAACTTACGCGCCGGTAGTTCTAGTGTAAAATTTGGATAATTTTGTTTATGTAATATTAATGCGGCTCTCATATTTATGCGACATTTTAACAAGTATACATAGAATTGGAGGATAATTCCTCTATTTCTAAGTACTAGACTAGAAAACATGTTTAAAAGAGTACAAACAAAAATTCAACTGAAAACCCTTAAGCTTAAGTTTTCAACCCCCAAGGGTTATCAGTACGATTTTAAAATCGATTTGGTTGACTTTTAGATATAAAGTTCCAATTTACTTTATCCAACTAACACTTTTCTCGAGAATCTTTTATTTATTTGCATTCAAACGAAAAAGATTTTTTAGTATACGAATGCGTTATATAACAAACTTGCAAGCAAAAGCAATTTAATTTTTTCAATTATCAGCCACATTTTAATAGAGTCTTAATATTTACTGTAGTTACTCTCCAGCACTTATGTATGTAAGGATGTAAAAACCAGGGTATCTAGTACTGTCGGTGCAATTATTAAAACTCTTTATTTATAAAGGTTTTAAACTAAAAAGTGGTTTTATTCCAAATGAAGACTACAGCAAAAAATTCAATTTAAGTAAAACCCATAGCCTAGCAAACATTTCCAGTACCCTTCTTTGCATTATTGAAATCAGTCGTACAATTTTTGCAGGATTTGTATCCAAAATTCTTCGGTCGTTGAAATAAATCGGGTATATTCTTATTCCTGCCAAATTATAAGCACCGTTTGCGACCTTTAGATGTTAAAAAAAAAGTCTGGTCAAATCCTTAGAAGCGGAAAAAAATTGGTTCTATTAAATTTCACTCAAGCATCTGATTTATGTTGGTTCCGACATTTTGAAATTTTTTGTCCTCTTCATTTTTCTCCTATTTGATTTTTATATTCCTTTTATTAACTTCTCTGATTAAACACATTAAAGGGTTCCGCTTCAACTTCAAAGGATGATTTTGCTGAATTTCCTTAAAGCACATTAAAAATTTCACTCTGTTTGTGGCTTTTTGGTAGGATTCTTCATAAAGAAGAGGAAGTTTAGAGGTAGTTATTATTTTTGTTTTTTTTACATATTTATAATAAATTTCATATTGTTACGAAGTTATGTTAGGATGAAAATGGTTCATATTGTAGTTAAAAATTTTAAATACTGTTTTCTTTCTATTTTTCGATGTGATCAGCACACGACAACTCGAACAGTATTCAATATTTCCTTTGTATCTTAATATGTTTTTAAATTTTTAATATTTAGCTTGATAGTTTATAGCACTAACTTTGCTATGCAATAATTTTATCGAATTATTTGGATCTATCCAATGCCGACCATGGGATACGATTTTTTCAGTAGCCCTTTTTAAAATTAAAATTTTCCTGCCTAATTTGTTTTAAAAGTATTAAGTAAACATTAACAATGTAGAGTTTAGTTTATGTTTTATTTTTTTAATATATCCTCAACACTTTCCAAAACCAATAATATTAGCACTAGTTGAAGGTATTTACCCCGTTCTGCTTTCTGGAGAGAATAAACCCGAAAAAAGAATTTTTAACCCTCAGGTTGCCCCATGCATTCGTTTCTACCTCAGTGATTTTCATCAATTTAATTATTTTTGCCTTGGGCATCCACCTCTCACGCATTTTTTTTTAAAATCAATTAAAAATGAAAAATCAATGAAAGAACTGCAAAAAGTGGTTGTATACTTTTTATCGATAAAATCATTAATTATAAAGTTACAGCGAATTGAAAATGCTGGAGGTGAAATCAAACCACATACAGTTCTATATTCGCCGAGGAGGAGCGTATAATTAAAATTGCATGATAAATTTAATTCTACCGCTTTTTTAACTCTTTCAGTAATTACATATGCATATGATAAATAACAGGACAATTTTTGATTCCAGCCATCAGGAAAAATAATTTAAATATTATAAGAATTGTAATGGTCCATTTAAATTCATTTTTAAAGTAAGGGAGGGATTGAGAATATAAAAAATTTAAGGTTTTTGAAAAACGCACCCTATAAATATTGATGAAATATTATTCTGTTATTTATCTTGCAAGACAGTTCAAGTAAAGGGATATTGAATCATTTTTATACTCTTTCGAATTTGGAATTAGGTGTATCTTTACTAAAAAACAGATAAGTTCAACATTAATTAAAAAATTGGAGCTACTACGATCTGTCACTAAAATATTCTAAAATCATTTTCACGCATCTTGTTAACACGAATTTGATCCCTTATATTTTTCAATTTTTCAGTTTTCAAAACTAATTAAGTTATCAACTGTTCTTTAAAGTAAAATTAAACTTTAGATTTCAACTTAGAGATTTCTCCCTATAGTTTTTTAGTAATTAACTGTGATGCAATGTTCAAAAAATTATCTATTAAATATAATTTACTCTATTTTTTTACTTACAAATTTGCAACTTTAAAAATCAAGGAGTTGCAAAAATTAAGTACAATTAAAAATTGTGTAATACGCATGGAAACTTTGCTTAAATTGAAGCAAAACCATTATCAAAGGCGAACCCATTTAATTTTTAAGTTCAATCATATTGAAATTATGAGCTGCCAATTACATATATTTTTTGATTTTAAAATGTTATTTTGATCTCACTATCATAATGAAAACGCTTTGATTTTAAACTGTTTTCTTCAATTCTAATTTGTTTATTGTGTCAGTATATTAATCACTAGTAAATACCTCTCATAATTTCGTCATAATTCTTCTGCATCCGTTTAAAAGCTTTTGCGACGAAAACCCTTTAGATTTTGCAAAGGAAAGGAAATCATGAAAAGAAAATTTTGTTTGCATATTTCATTAATTCGTCTATTCAATGTTGCTTTCATCTGTAAATTTTTAGCTGACACACTAACAAAACTTGGAAATACATAATGTGAAATAAATGTTTTACTGAACACTTTGAATTTAAACTATTTCGGGTAGTAGCAGTTTTTGAGAATTGCATAGGGGAATCAAGTTACCTTTCATGTACTTCGTAATAATAAATTTTAGGAATTATTGTTTTAAATAGAATTTGGAATCTTTATATATTATATATTATATAATATTAACTTAAACTTGTGATCATTGCAATAGATTGAATCATAAAATAGTCTAACAAAGACGGTGCTTTATGCGATGAAAAAGTAAAAATAAAAAGTAGTTTTTGAACACAATTTAAAAATTAACTAAACATTGTAGAAAGTCATAACGTATTATAAATACAAGCTTAAATTGTAAAGAGAATTGGAAAATATACCATAAAACTAGAAACAAGTTTCAAATTGAAAGTCCATTCAAAAGCGAGTTTTATTGAATTTTGTGAGAAAAGTGTAAGGTAAAATTCAAATAATTTTTTAAATAAATTAAAAGCATAGAATAAAATAAAATAAAATAATTCTCAAAGGAATTGATAATTTGGAAATTTTGAAAAATACTAAACTAAAATTGATTTGTTGGCAACAAACCCAAGAATTATTCGCAAAAATGAAGAAAATTCATTTTTTCTTAAGTTGGAAAATCGATTGTATTGTAGCATATGGTACTGATAAATCGAATGATTTATGTACCTGTTAGAAATCAAATAAATAGGTCTAGGTATAAAAGACTAAATAGTTAACTCGACTTCACCCTTATTTATAGACCTCGATTTTCTTATCATTGTGTAACATGGGGAGATATTCTAATGTAAATAATTCATCGGTGCTCGAACAATCGATTTCGTTCAATATTCTTCTACACCTGAAAAGCATTGTCGGAAATAAATATACAACTTTAGCTCAGTTCAAAAGTCAATAAGCAATATCGAGGGGAGGCTAGGTTTTCTTACTTTTTTTTATTTCTATTTTACTTTTGTTTTCCTGAGAGAAAGGAGGAAAGTTTTTTTCGCTTTTACTCTTTTCCCGCAATGATAGGTGTTTCATATGCCAGAAATATTGAAGTTTTTTTCGTACGCATAGTAGTCATATGTTTTGTATATCTAGAGTACCGCGATAGAAACATATAACATTATAGAAATAAGTAGAAATCGTAAAGTAATAGGCATATAATCAAATTTACGCCCAGCCAATTGGCTTCGTCCTTGCTCTATGTAAACTACGTATCAGGGGACACCTGAGGATACAAGTTTGATATGTTCTCCCCCGTTTCATAGACTTCCACCTGGGAATTATGTCTTTCGTTTTTTCTCGTAAAAATATGCTCCCTGGCATACCAAAAGCCCTTGGTGAAAATAATTTACTAACTAAGCATAAGAGACAAAACGCAGATGGAGCATGTGTAGTACTATATGCATGATAGACATGTAATCATGTAAAAAGCTTCAAGAGGTTTTCGCGCATTAAAAGGAGTATTTCGACAAATTCATTCGCCCCTAGTGATTGGGATAAAAAAATATCGTATTTGTTTTTTTGAATTCTATTTTCTTTTATATTAAGAAAGAGGATACAGTCGTCACAATTTCACAAAATTACCTAAAAATCTGATCCTAGAAGATTTATTTTAAAATGATTTCAACTTCAGGCCCTTCGCTCTAAATGAGGGTAATTGCATTTTTCATTACCTGAAAACCTAAATTACAATTTATATAACTCAAAAACTTATTAAGGAAACGTAGGCGTAATCCAATGATGATAAATCATTCCACAAAAATAAACAAAATTGCAGCCGACCCCAAAATTCTGTTTACACTCCACAAAGACTTTCCTATCAAACCTACCGATTAATATTTAATAAAGACCCGAATGTACACTATATTGGATATATTAGATCTCGTGTTCGATTTAAAATCATTTTCCAATTTATCCGTGTAGGTCAGGCCGAACGAGGTAATTTCGAGGACGATGGTTAGTGAAAGTATCCACCCCCAAAAGTATATTCTGGAGCTATCGAATCGTTCAAGGTACAGGGGAGGACTTTTGTCCATTTTTAAATAGTTAAGGGATCAACTGCGTCGACGTCCGAGAACATCAGGCAGCAGACGGAAATATTCGGTAGCTGTTGTTATATTACGTAGGCGTATAAATTATGAAATTACCTGGCGTTGGAGAATTGTTAATTTTTTTAAGTATTTTCAATGAATCCTCTTGTGCAAACGTGTGGGGGTTCAGGTGGGTGTGTTCCTAGTTGAGCTTAGAGCTGTAATCGTGTTTCATAATCATACGATGAATTATATCCGACTTGAATTCTCTAACTGAAAGGAAGTTACTATGCACAATTCCACTGTATGACACTCGGAAGGAGACTGCTTTTTGTACTATTGGTAAATGTTATCAAAACAAAGCCTGCACTGGCACAATGTTCCTTCTATTCAACAAATGACATTCGTATCCGTGATGCACTTATGAGAAACTATTCCGACATTTTCACATACTCCCGTCACATACTTTTTTTTTTCTTTTGTACCAACACTTCCTCTACTAGGCTAAGGTATAATAGGGCTAGAAACCGAAGGTGCTTTATTTTTATCTCCCTTTTTCTCCACAAGTAATCCTGTTTGGCTGTTAGTTTAAAATCACTTATTCAGAGGAAATTCTCTGAAAAGGATTAGTAGATTTTATTTTGAAAAATGTTAACAATGTTTTTATGTATTTATTGTATATTATTTTATATTTATATTTTTCTTTAATTCGTATTACTCTTTTATAATTATTTAATTTACTATTTTTTTATTTATATATATATATATATTATATATATATTTAAATTATGCGAAAAAGCCAAGTGCAGGCTGCAAGTTAAATCAACAAACATCAAGCAAATCTCGCGAGCAACTGAATACTTGCGTCTGACTTTTCACTGAGGTGGAAATAAATGTAGCTCGGTCAAGAGATACATATTCGTGAAAAAAATAAAATAAAATTATTTTTACAATGCGCCGACGTGCACGATATTCCCCAACTTTGTTCAACAAAAGAGAAACTTGGAAAATTTAAAGACAGTGTGCTTTAAAGTTTTCCTTAGCTTTCACAATGAATTTTATATGATTTTTGCTTTTTATAAGACTAAGAGAAATATGATCAATTTATAAGAATGTCGCAAGAGAAGAAACTTTTGTTTTGGTTAAATGTCGCCAAACTGAATGGTTTTTTTTTAAAACAAATTTGAAAGATAAAACATACACAACATTTATATAAATCAGCTTGTTTATGATATACAGAGACACTGCATATACGAATATGCTACAATAAAACTAAATAAAAGGTTATCTACAATTTCATATATTTATTAAAATTATTGCTCAGAGTAATAACATTAAATATGTACTCTACAATCACAACTTACCGACGTATAATATAAAAAAAAGTAGAGCATAAAACAGCATCAAACTTATGAATAATTTTAATTTATTTATTCTATCGCTTAATACAAGCTACAGTATGTGATTAAAAACTAAAACTTAAACTAGACTAAACTAAACAACGAAAACAGACAAATATTAGGGGGGATGCAGGAAGGGTTAGTTTGGGAGTGGGTTCGGCAAATAAAGAGCTTGCTTGAGGGATGTTTTCTCAATATGAAAAAACTAAACTAAAGTTTAGAAATAATATACATACATACTTATACTTAAAATATATATTACTAAAGAGAAAAATATATAAAAAATAACAATTTTAAGCATATCCATACATATACCTAAAACAAAGCAACAGTTAATAATTTCAATTACACATATTTCTGATAGCGTGATCAAAAGGTGAGGTTTGTGGCCCTTTTGTTATTGATTGTAAGTTTTTTAGTATGAGAATGGCTATTTTTGGATTTTGATATAAATAGATATCTCTGTATATTAATGCTAAAAGCTAAAAAGGGGAAAATTTTTGTTCATTGTAAATATTTCGAAGTGCAAGGACCAAGGCACTTATTTGGTAATTTTCTAGTAAACCGATAGAAAAATTGGAACCCTTATAGGATCACTCGTGTGTCTGCCTGTCCGTCTGTTACAGCCAATTTACTCTGAATATACTGGACCGATTAAGTTGAAATTTGCTATACTTATGAATTACTCTCTGACCCAATCACCGACGTGTAACGTTGAATATAAGGGTCACTTTTGAAGGCCAAATTAGAAAATTAAAAAAAAACATTTGTGCAAACTGTAACTATGTGTGAAATGAAAGAGATTGTTAGTTTCAAATATTATATATTATTTTATATATTATTATATATTTTATATAATTTTAAAATAAATAGTTTTCAAAGTTATTTAAGAAAATACATTAAAATTGGACTTTCCTCCACGCAAGTTCAACTCGCACTAGTCCGGTTTTTGTTATATGTAAACTCTTATTTATAAGTACCCTTGGGTAAGTAATATGAAGAGTCCTTTTAAAGATAAAACATTTTTTTCAAATAATTCACAGCTTCCACCGAGCTTCAAATATTTATGTAAACTTTAACTATGTTCCTTGGTCATAACATTTATTTAAGAAAAATGTTCATTTGATTGTGAAAATTCCAATTTACTTCAAAGTTTTTATAAAACGTAAAATGATCAAATTTTTAAATTGTCTTCAAGGTTTTGATGGAAATAATAAAATCTTTTTTAAATTATAAAATATGGGTCAAATCAATAAATATGATAATTCCTTTTAACAAATGGTAGGACAATTCCTAAAGGAAAATAATATCTTTTTCGTAAAATGTTTAATGTGAATGAATATTTGAATAAAGCCAACGACATTTGAGCAAGGGTCGTACAAATAACATTTCAAGTAGCCAACAAAGCGATTCTATAGAATAATAAAAAATAAAGCAAAACAATATTGACCTCAAAGGAATATATCTTTTATCCGTATTTGCATTTCTTGAAAACAAGTCCCTTACTCAATAACAAATTATTTTTCAAAAAAGGCATTTTTAATTATAAAATCTTTAAAAATTCCTTATTTTAATTTGTACTATTTTTTAATTGTTTCTAGATTTATTTTAAGTGAAAATTATTTTCAATGTAATTGGCCAAATTTTAATGCTTTATCGACCATATTGAATTTTATTAATTTCACATTATGTACAGGGAGTAAAAGCAGTACATCTTTTGAAACTCGATTTGTAGAGTTGAAAATAATTAGCCAATGATCAAATTTTATTCCCACAGGCCCTTAATAGATTTAAAGCATTAAAGCATTTAATGCGTGAACTCAAATTGACATTGTAAAATTGTGTACTATAACACCACTATCTTAAACCTATTCAACATTTGTTAGAGTTTCAAATACAAGATGTTATCAACAAAATATGACTATTTTAAAAGAGGCTGTGTATTGTTTACAAACAACCCGATTAAATCAAAGGAAGTTTCAATTTTTTCGAAGCATAATTTTCGAGTAGTATCGTAAATTTTGGTATATGATAGAAAAAGAACTGTAATTTAAAAGAACTTAAATTATTATAACCCAAGCAATTACATTTCTTTTTCCATCAAATAAATATAATTAATTGCAATTTATTCGCCGGGAAAGGTTCAAATAAATAAATGATTAATTAAGTAATTTAGGTGTTAGATACGTTAGTTTCTTTTTTAAATATATATTAAATTCTTCCACTTTAACAAAATAATACTGTGGTACATACCACAAAGGAAACCAATTAAATTTTATTTAATTAAATTTAAATTTCAAATGCTCTACTTTATCTTTTGCCAACTTTTTCCTTTACTAAACATTTTTAAGAAAGTTAAAAGGGTTCAGAATCAAATCCACTTACCGCAATTTCTTAGTATTGAGCGTAGCGTAGCTTATTAAACTTTCACAGGACTTAAGAAATGTAGCACCTTGAATAATGGAATAGTTTCACTAGGGTTCAGCTATCTGTTCGGTGTAGATGCAAATTTAAATGAAATCCTGCTGTTACTTGTGAACGAAATAAAAACTTGAATTTTTCTACAGACACTCTCTTTAGAAATGGTTTAAGAGTGCCAGGGAACATTCTCATCCCTACGTCACGTGTAAAACTGTTTGAGAAAAATAGGCGGCTAGGGATTTTGACATGTTCTCCCCACCAGATGAATGCCTAAAACTGCGCAGGTTTCCCTTTTGCATCCCACAGTATTTGTACCTTCGCTGGTTTTAATCCATCCAGTGAACTGGAAGTGACGAACAGTGTACAGGGTGCCCAGTACCAGTGCCACCGCCGAGGCTACTCTTAACCCACATTTTCCGGCCCAATGACCCTGGAATGCTTTGAATGGAAAAGTGCGTCGGATCAATAGCATTAGCCGGGTAAATGATCCAAGAATGAGGCACACGCTACTCGGAAACTTGACTTGGGTGTCCCAAAGTGGGACCGGGTAGAAGTTACCGTATTTGCTACTTGATTGACCGTAAAGACGTCCTCGACTTTGATCCGTTCCGAACCAGCAGTCTGTCGACAAACATGGCTTTATTTACTCCGGTGGCACGGCGGTAGGTACTCAGTGTTCGGAAGGCGCTAATGCACGCACGGCATAAGGGCATAATTAGGGGACGGGAAAGGCGGGTGCCGGACAGAATTGAATGCTTTCCGCTATCCCTTCTGTTTGTTTCATTTGACCAATTGAGTGAATATAATAGAGATAATTTGCGGTTCGAAACGTGTCTACAACATGGTCCCTAAAGTGGTAAAAATAACTTCTGGGCCGAACAGTTACCGATAATTTAAGGAGGGGTTATCTCTAATGCGAATTTGATCAGTGAAGATGTTTACGCTCTCTAGTTTACCTTGGTGACAAGTCTGCTAATTCTTTTATTTGCCAATTTTCCTTTAGTAGTAGAATGTTAGCTCATTTTTTTAAACTTAAAATTAATACCAGCGACCAATATCATAACTAGGGCACTGTGTCACTAGCACAAAGATGATGAGTTATAAATTTAAAATTAGTAATTAGTAAATGTTATCAAAATGCATAAAATAGTTTGAGAAGGTTTTTATGAAAATTCGAACTCCGTACATCCATACAAAAATTATCTGCTTTTCTGCTTGGTATGCCTAAGATAAAATTAAATCTCTTATATTAGAAACGTGTCTCACTCTAAATCTGGCGAATCATTTGGCCGAGATAGCTGAAGTATGTTTTTGAAAAACAAAATTCTGAATTGAATCATAATCAAGTAAATACCGTAATTAACTGCAATATAACCATTAATAATATTGCATGTACCTGTTATATAACACTGTGATATAGTAATATAACATATACTATTCATATAGCATATAGATAACTAGTCAATATAATAATGAATAGTATTATTAAAAATACATTGTCAAAAACACCACTGTATTGTTACATGCACTATACCAATCCGGGTAAGCTACTTAACTGTTATATTCCATACAATGTTATTGTATAACAGTGTTTATTGGGTCAGCTTAATCAACATTTTGAAAGGGTGTTTTACTTTCATAAGCCTAAGCTTGGGACATGGGGGACAATGGATGCCATGCCAATCATTATTGGCGAAAGCTCGCGAATTAACTGATATCTTCCTTTACTCAAACATTTTTTCTTCTAAAATTTTTCTTTAATGGATACTTATGAACTTTTTGTGAATAAAAACATACATAGAACAAGCTTTTGTCATTATGCAATTTCTATACTTAACAAATTCTAATTTAGAATGCAGAACAAAGCTTAAATAATGAACAGAATTTTGAGTAAAGTTCGGAAAATGTATAATTAAATCACAGAGGATTGCAGGCTCTACAGAAAGATACGACTTTTATTAATATTAAGCTCTAAATCATTTTGAACATACATATCTTGAATAGAATGTGGCAGTGGTTAATGTCTCTGGTATGATAGAATAATTTAATGTGATCAGCATAAATTAAAATTGCAAATTTTTAGTAATTATATCGTAAATACACTCTAGAAGATAAATTGAAATTTTCTTCAATCCTTGAAGTAAATCTAATACCATTTAACTTTCATCTGTTAAAGATGATTTCAATTACTTTTATAAAGTCATCAATCATTATTTTATTAAAATTTAAACAATAATTCGTTGAAAAATTTAGAAATTGTTTAATAAATAACAGAAAATATTTAAGTGTTTGCTCCATATGAAATTTCAAAACAATTCTAAATCAAATCTGTTTAAAGTGAAAATTCTGTTTAAATTCATACAAATATTTCTGGTTATTCGTAATCAAAAATCAAATGAAGCAGCGTTAAAATATAATTCTTATTGCCATATGACATAAATGTAGTCCTGTAAAATAACATAATAAAAGAAAATTCGAATACTTTTTTACTGAGTATTAGGGCTAGTATAGCTTCTTCAAAGTTCAATCTATTTTATTTTAAAGGTAATAACATTTTTCTGTATTAAATTTAAATTCTCGTTTATTACACATTAAACATTGCGAAACATTCATGTCAAATTGGTCGATCACACTTCTCATCAGAACAAAAATTTCTCGGAAAGGTATCGACACTAAGGGCTCGTAGTAGTTCAGTTGGTTAGAGAAGCGAAACGCCAGTTCGAATCATGTCTATTACTACTAAATATTAACCTTTTAAGAGAGTTTAAATTTAAACGACAAAGTATTGTCATAAGCAACCTATGTAATCTTAATATTGCCTGTTGAAATTTACTACAATAGTTCTAACTTGTGGCCTCCAATTATTAAAGTAATATGCAACATAATTTTTTTTAGAATGTAGGTAAAGTGAAAAGAAGTTGATCCAGTCCTGCTTAGTTGATAAATAATATAGAGAAAATTTATCAAAATTCTTACTAAATATATGTATTATATATACCCTTCTGAAATATGATATAATTAATGTGTAAACCTACAAATTTCGGAATGGATGGTATGAGTCTGGATGTGAATGGTTTTATGCTCCTATTTTACTTTTAGAGTTTTCTTATTATTATACAAAAACACATTCAGCAGATCTTGGGAGAGCAATTAAAAAATTCCTAAATCTCATGATATTTCACTGTTCAGCGAACTGAAATTAAACGATTTATTTTAACAACAGTCAGAGAATATTATTCTGGTGTAAGCCCAATTACCACTGGCTTTCCAGGAACAAACATTTTCTGACGGACGATTAAAATTATATAGTACGTGGTTACGTAAGTTGGTGCTCACGTAAATTATGAACGTATGTAACTTTATTTATTTATACGTTCATGTCTATTTTTAAGCCGACAGAAAGGAAAAACATAACGTGAGGACAGTTTTCCTGAAAATTTGTAACAATCGACAATCGTTGAAAACTTTCACCACGACTCTAATGATACTCATAGTTTCCATCGATAGGTAAAAAAATATCAATTTCGATTGATCAGATGAAAATAGAAAGGTCGTATTTTATATAGTAAAACCTTTTTTTATTTTCTTCCTATGATACCGAGTATAAATAAAGGTCTCCTTTTACCTCCCATCTTTACACCGAGGATTGATGCTACTGAATTAGATTAGTCGCTTTGTGAAAGCAAATTGGCCCATGTGGTTCACTTTCGGTAACAAGCCTGTCAAACTTCATTATCCGGTATTATTCCCGATTGTGCGCTATATAAAATAGTAATTCGGTTGTTGGAGTGAGTATGGCTGGCGTAGGATAAAGCGTACAGAGAGCTGCACCACACAATGAAAATCTGAGCTTGTCTCCCACGCAAATTCATTATTCATGCTTTTGAAGTAATTACTGGTTGCTTTGCGTGCCCTAAACATTTTTGATTTCTCCTTTTTTCGCCATAAACAGAGATGGATACAAAAAGCGGTTTTCACTTGTAGGCCCTCCATAAAAAGGACCGAAGGTGCATTGTGTTCCAAATACTAATTATTTTTCGCTCCCTCAGGGATCAAAAAGATGATTATCTCGTGTCGGAACATATGAGATAAATTTAATTTGATGCTGCCCAGGATGGGCGCAGGGTCACAGTGGGCCTACATAAAACAGAAAAGGATTTCTGGCATTTTTTAATGCTTTAAAACATAAATTTAATTATGTTAAGGCTGTAGGGAATTTTTGCTTTCGAAGTACTTTTATATAATATTTACTCTGTTGAGTATCAACTGGTGTAGAAAAAATTGCTGAAAATTAAATTTATACTTTCATTGTAAAACTAATTTTATTATGAATACACAAAAAGGGTACTTTACTTTCTTTACTCCACTTAATATTAATAACAATTCTATTTACTTTAAAATCAATCCATTGCAAATTATAACAAATTAGAATAAAACAATAAATCATATTTTAAGCACAAACATTGACACTATTACAACTTATTTTTACAGCAGTTTATTAATACAACAGTAAAGAATTCCAAAATTCTAGTAGCTTCTTCCATACCCTTTACTACAACAATACAAAGCAATACAGGTAAAAATTGAAAAACCAGTAACATCTGTTGTATAAGCATACAACTTTTGAGTTGATTTTGATATTTGATGTATCAAAACAATATCATTTTCCTTTATCTTTAAGAGGTATCATGAAATGTATAAATGATGAGGAAGCTCAAAAGCTATTGTATGTATATTGAGCTATTAAAACGATTGTTAAAAAAAAACGTGATTAAAAGGTTTTATTCTAGCTTATCAGCAGAATATATTTTTACTGAATAGTAATGAGTTTTTAGAAGATGTGATTAAATTAATATTTAATAATTTACAGAATATAAACACCAGTTTTTCATTGGGTTATAACCTTTAACAAATATAACAAGAGCATACATTTTGGTGGTAGAAAATAATTGTACTTTATTTTAAGTAGCTTAATAAATTGTAAGGGTATCAAAGACATGTTATTACTCAGGCACAATTTTACAAAATATACAATGTTATACAAGTTACTTATTTTAATTACTCTACATTTAAGTTGTTCGTTGAAAATTACGTTTCGTTGTGTTATGACTTTTTAAGCAAAATATATTAAAATTTTATTATAAAAGTTATGTAGAGATTCATTCAATACTTAAGAATTTAAATAATTACTTTTTTAAGATTACTATTATAATTTTTTAATAGTGATTACATGAATAGTGAAACAAATTTCATCAAAACCCATTATATGAGGTGTTTTTTATTGGGCATGCCAAAATGAGTGGGATGAAAGATCCGACCTAGACAAACAAAATTATATGACGCGGGGGAGGGGAATATTAACCATTTGGAGGTTACTGGTTAATTCGTAAATTCCAATTTTTCATGGGTATGCACATTACTATTTTATTTTTCAACTCAACGCAACCACATCCAAATCGCGCCACAAATCTGCTATACCAATGTCCTTTCCAAAGATGTTAGCACCACCCATTGCAGGTACATTCACTACTGAAATTGAATAATATGTTTCTCATTTTCCTAAAATTCAGCTCTTCCTCATATTTTCTCCGAAATTCATGTGAATAATATATCTACATACTTATTACTTTTATCGAATTGCTCATCTTATTACCTTTCCGACAAGGTACAGTATGTGCAAGTACAGAAAAAACATGGATATTTATTCATGGAAAACGTTATCAGGTAAATTTAAAAAAAAAACGAATTTTAAAGAAATTAAACTAAAATTGACCCCAAAATATTTTTTTTATTGAAAAACCGATTTAAGTTAATGAAAATAGCTCGCAAACACTGCTCAAAATGTCCTCCGCAACTTGCCAATAACTTCCTTCGAACTCTCTATTTAACGTGTATTGTAGCTAGCTTCTCCAGTATTTTTGTCGCTGCAGGTTCAATTCTGCTAACCTTTCCGGTATCAATAGAACTTGAGTAAACTTCATCCTTCATCCTTCCACATAAGAAAAAGTCCAATGGAGTAAGGTCTGCAGATCTACAGACCAAGGAATCGGTCCACCCCGTCCAATCCATCGTTCAAGAAATTGTTCATTTAATTTTATCTTTAAAATGTTACCAATATGCGTTCATACTCCATGGTGTTGTAAAACCTTGGATTATCCAGAGAAATGTCTTCAAGTAGTTTTGAGAGTGTATTCTTCAAAAAGTCAGCATAAATTTGGCTATTAAGTACTTGCGGCAACATGAATGGTCCTATTAAATGATTTCCGATGATACCGGTCTAAACATTAACACTGAATTTATGCTTAAATGATGTCGCCTTTGTCCTCTATGGGCTAGTATCTGAATATATGAAGGTTGAGGAAGTTACCACCACTACCACCAAGTGCAAAACTCCAAACTTCCCTCGGAGTCTTCTTGCAGAAGTACTTGTACTAGCATATATTATGACATCGATGAAAAACCTTCCAAACTGTATTCTGAAGACACTCCTAATCGTTTTGCTACTCGTCTCATGCTCGTTGCAGAGTTTTGCCTGACGATAATGATTATTTGCTGTTCGACGTCAACAGCCACTCTTTCGTTTCCGTCTAGTACACCGCAAATGTAAATTATATCGGCATATTCCTCAAAAATGAATTCGGTCATTTTTTAATTATTTCAGCTTAGAACAACAAGAATAAATGTAAATTTTATCAGCATATTCCCCAAAAAATGAATTCGGCCAGTTTTTAATTATTTCACCTTATAACAACAAGAATAACCGCTTGGATTTTCAACTATGATCGATGTTCTTTCTGACTGACTGACTGACTTTTATTAACAAAATTTCCTTCAGGTATTAGTAATAGAGCTTCGGGATATTCCAATTATGGCTGGGTAACACACGCTAATAATATAGCAATAAAATAAAAGCTATTAACCATTATATAATTGTTCAGCAGCAATAATTAACAATAATTACCTGTGTATACTAAACAATCATTTACCATAATTTTTGGAGACAATTTGGTTGTTTTTCAACTTTTGTAATTACAGTAGTAAGATACCAGTTAAGTTTTTTTTAGAAACAGATTTTTCTACCTAAACCTAGACATATTTCACCTTGTTGGAAAGGTAATAAGATGAGCAATTTGATAAAAATAGTTAATACATAGGTAAATTAATTACATGAATTTCGGAAAAAATTTGAGGAAATGCTGAATTTTAGAAAGTGAGTGTACCTGTAGTGGGTGGCAGTAGGTAAAAATTGTTGATATCTTTGGAAAGAACATTCGCATAGTCGATTTTTGGCGTGAGTTGGATGTCGCTGCGTTAAGTTGATCAAAAGATACCTTGGAATATTTGAATTTACAAATCACTCTGTAACTCCCAAACGGTTAAGACTTCCCCCCCCCCCCCTCCTCCTCCCCGGCTCCCTGCCATACAATTTTTATTTGTCTAGATCAGATCTTTGATTCCACTTATTACTAAACAACACGTACTTTTTGAGAGGATTTTAATGTTTTGTACTTTGGACTGTATGTATATGTATAAAGCAAATTTGAATTTTTGATTTTTTAGAATGTACCAAGTTAGTTATTTATTTCTTTTTATATTTACTAATATTATAAAGTTAAAATATTTAGTACTCAACAGTTGCAGAAGACTTTCATATTTGTTTAATTCCATTCTAAAATTAACTTACTTTTTATTTTTTCCTCTAACTGCGATTCAAGAAAATGAGAAATTATAAAGTTCTTCAAAAAACTGTTCAAACACAAGGTCTACAGGTTAAAGGTTTATGTAACAATGCTTTGCTCTCGACTCAGTCGTATTGCTGAATTGCGAATATTTTAAAAATTGCACAAAGATATTCTGTCAAGTCAAAGCCCCAAAAATTACCCACTAACAAATCTCAATTGTAAAATTCTTTTTTAAAATAATGAATAACGGCGATTGAGCAATAAAATCAATAAAAACATGTAATTACTATAAAATTATTATTATAATTATAAGTTATAAAATTTACAATAAACTTTGATTAGGAGGTATACGCTTTTAAAACAATCTTAGAGGGACAGTGATTTTAGACGACGGAAAATTTATCTCAATGTAAAATGTGGCTGTATCAATTCGTAAAATTTTAATTGGGCATAGCGTGCTAGGAATTGGACATTAAAGTTTCATATTACCGCAGTTATTTGAAAATGACTGCTGAAATTTAACTCTATCAATTTCGTATCGGTTTCACCTGTTTCAATCTGCACTTGCTTAGAATGCAACGAGGCGACCAGCTTTAATTGATCGAATCTGTAAACAATCGGCTGTCGGCTGCGCTAATTTATCGTGTATATCTGCGAACAACATTCCTTTTGGGGCAAAATACGACCGTGTAATCAGCCCGCTCATTGAAACTAATCACCTCTTTTGTGATTTTGATTTAGCACTAGTCAGCTAGCATATTTGGCTGCTTCATGTTATATTTCGAATGGTAATGTTGACTAAAATTAAAATTTTTCCATTGAAATTATTGTGGATAGTGGAAAATTTTATAAATGAATAGTCGGTGGCAGGTTTCCGCGTTCTGGGCATTGTGGTCAGGGGAAAATTACCAAAAAGCAAAAGAGGAAATTACTCGAAAAATTGAATAATTCAAAATTGTGCGGACGAGGACAATGTTGCTCATTTCAGTGCAATTCTAATTCTCATTGGTATTCGGTTGCTGGAAAACTTGATACTTCAATATTTTTAAAGTTAAAATCGGATCAATTTGGCTATAGTAAATAAAAACATAATTTAAAAAAATTCTTTATTTTAACAAAATGAGAATCTAGGGTATCTAAAGGAAAACCTCATTTATTTCTTTTAATTCAATTTATTATTAATAAATACTTTTCATCTAGAAACTTTACATAAAATACTCGAACAAGTTCGTTTTGGTAATAAGCAATTTCCTTCGGATTAATCTATAAAAATGTAGCTAATTCATTTTAAAACTTTAAAACCTTTAACTTTTGAAGTCGAGCAATGGAAAACAAGTAAGATTAAGATTAATAAATGTCTACTTATTTGATTAACTATTAATATTAAATCTTAATAATTAAGAGAAAGGTCGATCCAATCGTCGATATACATTTTAGAAACATTTAAAATGTTTCCATTTTAAAAATGGGATCATGAACAAGTTTTTGGAAAATGTATTCAAAATAATTTTGTTCGAACTATAAGCATACACTAAATAAACTATTCGACAAAATATTTATTTTTTCTCATGTTGCTAGTATAAGTGTATTTTAGAAAATTGCTACGAAAAATTCAAATATTTTCGTATAATGGACGAACTATTTCTATTCAAAACCTAATTTTAAAATTATACAACAGAGTTTTATATTTGTTGTGTTGAAACTAAAGGATAACTATGTGCTGACAGTAAAAAACAATTCTTCTATTTCTTGATTTTCGAATATATTAAGACCATTTCTTAATATAATTTTTACTAAATAAAAATATATTTATAATACAAAGTCGTTAGATTTATGTACGATTTAAATCTTTTTAATCATAATATAAAAAGCAATTTAGGTTTAGCCATAGTAGTTTTTAATTTAAGTAATATCTGTTTATTGTGAAAATATGGAAAATATTTAAGTTATACAAATATTTTAAGTTAGAACCCTTGAGAAATGAGAAATTATGAAAAGCAATAAAGTTAAATATCTCCTAAATAGGAATTATTCTAGTCTACCAGATGCTTTCCAGTGTACATTGGAATTAACTTTAATTAGATTATAAAATACAAAGAAAAGAAATTAGATTCATATCTGAACACCGCGTTATACCTAACTACCAACCACTCGGACTCCTCTGGGAGAAAAGCATTAAATGTTAATCCCTAATTCATTAATTAATGAAATTATTTCACTTACAAAACCAGCATGGGGGCTATCGGGGACAACTGGAGCTCGCGCTTTTGAAGGCCGCATTATTCAATTAGAAGTTAGCGAAAAGGATTAGTATTCATTCTTGGGTGTAATTAAGAGCCACTAGGCGCCCTGATTAACTTGCATTATTTTCATACTAAAGACATTGTCCAACAAATTTCCAGCATCTTCATTTTTCTTAAACCTGCCTTTATATTCAGTTGATAGTGTTGTTTCTTAGTTAACCTTTAAGCTGAGTGTGAAGTGCAGGCATAAATTAAGTTTTAATTAATAACAAGGATTTTTGGAAGTCTTAAAGTTCTCACCACACTCTCGGAGCAGATTAGGAGATTAAGAAGAAACAACATAATTAATATGTGTATTTATATTGTAAATGAGTAACTTGATTTCAATGAATCCTCCATTTAGCACAAAATTTTTAATAAATATTAATATAATATAAGCGCTATGCACACTTTGTTGTATTTCCTATTATATCGTTAATATAAAAAATTGTAGAAAATTGTGACAGACTGAATTGAGCTTCCATTAAATCGCTGCACCATAATTGCGCGTTTTTTACAAAAATTTCATATTAATACAAGCGGAAAGAGTAAGTTGACTTTAGCGGTTGACATCATTCCGAATAATTGAAACAATTTAAAATTGCGAAATACATCCTGCCGGAAAAGAGAGCGGTTGATGATAAAAGCATTTTTCGGTAATTTTATACTTTCGCGGTCCCCTCGTTTTTTGGCTCTAGAAAATCGAAAAATCATCCGATTTCGATGAATTTTTTTTTTAAAATCTTCGTTTTTACGGCGGATCTACACAAAAAAACGAAAATTTTGAAAAAAAAAAAAATTTTTAAAATGTTTGTTTATTCATTTTTTTATTACATTTAAAGATTTCATATGGTTTTCTGATTTTCAATGTTATCATAAATGCTCTAGAAAATCGAAAAATCATCCGATTTTGATGATTTTTTTTTTAAACTCTTCGTTTCTACGATGAATTTATGTGAGAAAATATAAAAAATATCTTACTAGAAGATTTTATATGGTTTTATGACTTTAAATGTGGTCATAAATGCACTTCTTGAGATATAATCGTTCATAACATTTGTGCTAAGCATCAAACAAAGTTCATATGTTTTTGTTGTTAATCTAAAAAAAAAAAACGAATATTTTGAAAAAAAAAAATTCACAATAATGTTTATTTATCAATTTTTTACAAAATCAACTTTTATCGTTAATAAGGGTACATAAAATCTATGTACATAATCAAATTATACTTATTTCTTTGGTCTATACAAAAAAAATTAATATTTACAAAAAAAAAATTATGTACAACTGATAATACTTGAATGTTAAGTAACTTAAAATAATATTTATGACTTCAAAATTTGATATTTTCATGTTTAATGGCAAAAAAATATAATTTATTTGTTTTTTCAACAAAAAAAAGATAAAATTTTTAATGAATGATCTCAAAATGACAAAAATAAAGGAGATTAACTGTGTATTATATTCAAAAAAAAAAAATTAATCAATTACTCATATTATCTTCAAAAAAATCTTGTAAAAAAATAAAAAAATTATGCAATCTGTGACAGTGATTGCTATATCTTAATCTAAACATAAATTCTGCAATATATCCTAGCATATTCTCCTCCTTGCATCCGAATCTTGGAATACTGGCTCGTGCTGTTCTCCAAATTCTCTCAATATGTTGAGTATGAGTAGCTCCACTATCCGGGTCAACAAAATTATAAGTGTGGTTCACTGTTAAATGTTTGAACCCTGAAATATTTATAAACAAGTTGATAAATTGTACAGAACAGTTAGTATAATCGTATCAATAAATTTTTGTTCCAAAAAATCCAGAAAATATACTTAAAATAAAAAATTGATAATTACCTTCATCATTTAAGCAATCATAAGCCCTCCAGCAATCCGATATTATCGTAGTCCCAGGCTTAATTCTTCTTGTTGATCACTTCCAACAATGTCTTTTTACTCCGATCCATTACTGGTTCCATAAAAAATAAATTTGACTTCCTCTCGATACCTCCAAAAATCCATTTTCCCTCAATAACTCTTCCTCTATTATACTTCCTATGTCCGAATTTAGCCTCATCGATCTCAACAATTTGGCGCCGACCACCAATTTTTTCACTACAGTTTTTAAAAACCCAATATTCACATATTTCCCTAATGTAAGATGCCCAATCATTGTATGTATTAGGTGATATCTTAAACTCATTTTGTAAATAATGTGCGTGAGGTGGGTTTAAGAGTAAATATTGGGTAATTATTGAACAAACTTTCTCAAAACTCAACGAAGAATTATGGAACCAAGTATTAGTACGAACTGACAACTTAAAATTACATCGTTCGAGTTTTGCACGTTTATTTACAGTCACTTTTTTCTTTCTGCGGCACTGCCAAAACATAGTTGTAGAGTTTAATTCACATAATTTACCACAATTCCCACAAAATACCTTTGACTTTATCGCACCATGATTTATAAGAAATTGTATTGTTTGTTTAAAGTCATTGAACATTGAAAGTGCCTCAAAAAGGGTCATTTCACAATTAGAACACACCATTGTTAATTATTACACTAATAGATAAATTTTTAATCATGAAACTAATAGATATAGTTGCTTAATATATTTTCACAACTTAAAAAACAAAGTAATTTCAATTTATAACAAAAACAGTAAGTTTATCACAGCGAAACATGGACGTACTTATTTGTGAACCTTCCTTTGTCTAGTATATTTTCTTGTGATCTAATTAGATGCCCTACGCAAACCAATTTTCACATTTGGTCTGCTTTTTAAACACCCCCCCCCCCCCCCCCCCCCGCCCCACTCCCAATTCTCTTTAACAGTCAACCTTACACTGTAAATCCCAATTTTCCAAAATGCATTATTTTAATGCGGAGAAGTGTGTAAGCATAAAAATGCGTAAAAAGTGACTACAATGTTAATCAAATAGCTGACTTACGTATAACATTAATGATTACTTAATAAAAAAGGTACACACGATTATATGTGAGAAAAGGTAAATTTTAAGAGAAATTGTTATTATGTTTGATTGTAAAAACATGATAAATCAACATTTTTGTATAAATTTTTTTTTCAATTTGTTCGTTTTTCTGTGTAGATTATGAAAAAAAAATATAACAACTTCATTTGATTACTTGAAAAAAAGTTATCAACAAGTATACGTGAATGAGTGCATTTTCATGAACATTTAAAGCCCTGAAACTAATATAAGTTTTCATTTTTTTTTATTCTTATAATTTTTTTCATAAATCCGCCGTAAAAACGAAGATTTTAAAAAAAAAATTCATCGAAATCGGATGATTTTTCGATTTTCTAGAGCCAAAAAACGAGGGGACCGCGAAAGTATAAAATTACCCATTTTTCTTGTAGGCAGTTTCTTCAACAACAAAGGAAATGAAGAATAGAAAATGGAAAAAATTAAATGATAATATTTGAATTTTCTATCTTTCTATAAAAAAGCCCTTCTATAGTACAATCACTCATTATAATTTATAATAAACATTATACCATTTCTTTCAAAATAGACAGCTTGGTAATTTAAAACACAAAAATTATTTCCGAATAGTCAGTATTGACTGAAGTTTTAATAAAAATTTTCTTAACTGTTCGGACACTTTTTAATCTACTATCTATCGCTGTATTTTTGTATTTATATAACTTATCTATACAAAGAGTATTTCGTAACTTTTATATGTTTACGAGTATATCACCTCTCTTCAAAATCACAATTAAAAATTATTTTCAAAAGACTCATCATAATTGCTAATAATTTTTGTTTTTTAAGGAAAAGTTTTGAAAAGTATACACTGCGCTTTTTAACGATTAAAGATATAAAGATATACATATATACCATAAATGGTTCGAGATATCGGTGGCATCTTTAAATTTTAAGTAAATTTACGCATCACTAAGTTGATTCATTGGAATCGGTGAGTATCCAACGTATTCATGGAAAGTTTCCTGTCGGATTAATGAATTAATTGTGTTCATAGAGTATGCTATTGCTGAAATATAGGGTGAATAATTAACTCTCACAAGAAAACTTTTAAATCCGGTTATATTGAAAGCAAAAGTGGTAGGAAGAAACAAAGCTTAAACTTTTAATTAGTCTCCCAAATATTATGTTTTGACATATTTTTTCTCAAATTCTGCAAAGGGAACTTGTCCATGCAATCTACCCAATTTCATGTTTTTGTGATACTACAAATTAATAATACAATGTCTTACTTAAGAAAAGCTTTAGATACCCTGAAACTAACAACTTACAGGAACATTTTTCAAGGTTATGTTTTGGAACATAGAGTTACAAAATACCCCTGTATAAAGTTGTGAAACTGTACGTTCAACTCATAATTCTTAGATTACTTTTGATAAATTATACTGATTTAAAAAATGCTCAAATTATGCCATTTGGCATAAACTTGAAAGAAGGTATGGCGGTATATGTTAAAATGGAGTTTTTCAATTATAAATAATTCAGTATTAGATTTTCTTAATTGAAGCTCTCCAAAGAAACAAAACTTTAAAAAATGTAAAAAAAACAACGTTATTCTTAAACATCTCTTTCCCATTTCGTCGCCTATGTTTCTTAACGTCCCGTCAAGGCTGCAATAACAAACAATTGAAAAACTTTAGTAACTTTGCACATGTCGCATGCTATCAAAATATCATCACGAAACTCGTTATGGAAGAAACTACGACTTGATCCAGGATAAGTTCAGATTCTAAGGGCGAGACGTGAACAATTCACCAGAAGCCAAATTAGGGCACAAGGGATGATGAGCTGGGTAAGCGTTTATTAGAACAAAGTTTTGACTATTGCGTCCGTCGTTGGTGCGGGTGAAACACCAGCAAAAAAAAACAACAAAAAAATTATTTTCCACGAGCATGCGAGAAAAGCGGCCATGATTCAGGTCATTTGTTCCCAGAGCTGTTAACGAAATAGCATTTTACGAGGTGTTCATGCGAAAACTTTTCACTCGGAGATTCTCACATAATCCCGGCCTAAAGGTGATGGGCAGAGTGACATGTTGGTTAATTACGAGCCAGCAGTAATGTCCTTCAAATCATTTTACACACTTCTCTAAAATCTCCGGTGTTGTATTGCATTAGTTTTATAAAGGCTGAGGAAATTTGTTTTGGGTTTTTGCTGCAAATGTGAAAAATAATTTATCTCAAAGTTATATACTTTTGGTGTTCTTGGAAAAGTTTCCGTTCGGATGTATCTTAAATTCTATTTAGTTAAAGACTATTATGGGAACACATCCGCTAATTTAAATTTCGATTTTTCATTTTTTTATTATCTAAAATCAAGAAGTACTCACGTAGGATCACTGAATTAGTAGTATACTAACTACAAAAGAGTCATTGGGTCTGCCATATCAAATATCTAAATTTTGATGAAAGATCTGAAATAACTACCCTCAAAATATATTTCATATATTAATCAAATTTGTTTAAATTAATTAATTTAATTTTGACCCCCGGCGATTTTAAGTTTTGCTTGTTTTGAACTTGGATTCGCAATCAGCATCTCAAAATATCCTCAAATAGCAATTCTCATAGCAATCCCTTAAAATGAACAATTATTGGCAGCTATTTTAAAACCTTGTATTTTTCTAAACATCGAAAAATAGAATATGTTAAGTTGGAATCAATCGTAGTATCAGAACGGAGCAATTTAAGTATGACTAACTAGCAGCTAGTAATGCTGCCACCATAACTTATCCTAACTAGGAATATGCAACATTTAATCAAAATCCAAATTCATGCGTTTAGGCGTGATCGTACAACTAACATCCAATAAAAACAAATAAACTTTCAATTTTTTTTACAGTTTATAGGTATACGGATTCGAAATCAATGGCCATAATGGATCCTATATTTTGAATTTTCAAATTAGAATAATATATTCGAAATTCATGTTAGCGATTCACCTTTACGCTCATTTACAATAAAATTAAACCAAAAACCGGTCGCCATATTGAATCGGCCATTTTTAATTTCTAATTTTTGATATTAGATTCGAAATTAGTGTTCTTAAAATACACTTTCTACTAATTTTTACACAAAATCAGGCGAAATTGAAAAAAAATTTTGAGTCTGCTATTTTGAATTTCGAAATTTAGAAAGTGGATTCGAAATCAGGATCTCCAAAGACCCCCAAATACCTATTTTCATAGTTATTGCTGAAAATTTGAAATTGTTAGCTGCCATCTTAGATACGCCGTTTTGAATCCCGCGATTAAAATGTAGTTTATTTCTTATTTTAACCCTTAAAAGGCATCATCCAAATAAATTACATTAATACACCAAAGTGATGAATTTCACTCCACTGTATGTTTATATATCATTTAAGTATAAGAAAAGCATTAAATGCAATTAATACATTATTTTATTAAATGTTATATTTCATGAGAATCTTATTTTTATACTTTTACCTTATAAATGTATGTAGAAAAAATCACTTAATAACTATTAGGGCTTTTATTTCAGAAGAACAACTTGTCTGGGGAGAAATTTCACCCGTGATACCCTTTAAGGGTTTAGATATACTCTACCTATGTGCAAAAATTCATTCAAATCCATCTATTTGGCGTGATTAAATGACAAATACCCAAGCATACAAAATTTTCGCATTTATAATATTACTTATTAAGATTAAGATTAACAATAATAAATTCTTCTTAAGAAAAATTCTGTAAAATAAATTTACGAAAAAAAAACCTTCTATCCATGAAAAATCGCAAAAAGATTGATTGGTTGGTATGCAAAATTATTTCATATATAAACTTTCTTTATAATATTCCTCTATTACCTTTTTCAAACCAAACAAATGATTTTTTTTAGCAATTATATTGTATATTTAATTTATAGTTTTCATGGAATAAATTTTTAAAATAATTTTTAAAAAATTTTGAAACGTTCGAGGTCTCATTCTTTTCAGCATTGTATTACTATGCTAGTCTTATAAATTTTAATATTTGTATTTCGAGGCATGTTTTTTTCAAATAATTAAATTTCAGAGGATATCCTACACACTGTGGAGGAGTATAAATATTTCATGGCGGCATACCGAAAAGCATAACTTCCATATTATTATATTATGTATTTTTTAAAAGATAATGTCCATAAAGTTTCATTAGATAAACAAATATTGTATTATTCCTGCAATAATGTTTGTTTTGGTATACTTTTTATTATAACAGATGCTTAATACAATACGATCTATTTACATACATATTTACATTGAAGTACATCTCTATGTAAAGAGTGAATTATTTCAATTATTATAAATATTTATTTATTTTTTACAGCATCTACGAAACTGAAATTGCATCATAAATATTTTCCAGATAATTGATACTTTTCGTCCTTGCACGATAACTATAATACAACATATTTCATTGAATCTCGTGTTTGTTTAATGAAAATAAAGGTGTTAGCAAGCTTATAATTACATGACAATACTTATTAATTGCAATGAATATCTAGACCGTTGTTGAAATCCATAGACCATAAGTTTAGGTAAATCAGAATAACATATAATTTTATATTTTGTAGCAGTTTGTTCATGTCGTGCAGCTTTCCCATTTTCATAATGCATACATATGCGAGTAATCAGAATAGATAAAGTGAGCTTTAATGTTGAAGTAGTTGCTTTTATTTAAGGAAAAACATGTACTCAAAAGTATTTCACAGCAATGTAATCTTCCGTCTTTGATCCGTGGAAGATTTTCAATGCCACTTCACCTTGAAAAGGAAAGAAGCACACGCATTGCAAATTTTATGAGCTCCAACTGCATACATATGTAAATATTTGAATGAATCCATCCTAGAAAGGATGGCTGGACCAGGGAAAATGAAAAACTCAATGAATAATGAGCACATTTCATTTACACATGAGTTTTTCACGCCAAAGGGGTTTCATTTTATATTTTGCACATACATATGTGAACCACAAAGAACTTTATTTAAATATAAACCTCAAAAAGTGAAAAACGGAGCCAAAGACAATTTTCCAGTCAATCGGTTGTGAACCACACACAAGTAGCCGCTTTTCGAAGGGACGAGTCCAGCGATTATTAAGGTTCTATCCAAGTCAATAGATGTAGTTGAAAAGGGGCAGGTTTTTGGCCATTGAATTGGAAAATGCGAATTAAGCTAAACAACTAAGGGTGCTGGATACATTTAAACTGTGGATATACGAGATACAAACGAATGTGCCAAACAGAGCGGTTATTAATTATCACAAAGGAGAGTAATAATGCGGAAGATTTTAGAATTCTTCAAAAGATACAGTGTTAACGACCAAATACCTCATTAGAGACAGTATTTGCACGGTACATCCATTTTGCTAGTTCCAGACAAATATTTCACTGATCCGGAAAGTCTTTAATTTAATTTTAAGCGCATTACTACTAAAAATGGCAATTTGTCATCCATACTCACATTTTCATATTCTTCTAAGCCAAACATTTAAAAACAATTTTCTGATTTTAACAAAGCTATTACCAGGTAACCTTCGCTTTGAAAGGGCAAGATATTAAGAGCGAAATTCCCTTGTTCATTTACCTTTACCAGCAATTGAGAGCTTTATAGAAAACATCTTAAATGTCTGTAATGAAAACGGACGGCTAATCCTTTTGCAGAATTCTAGGGTTTCACATCAACCGAAGGATCCACATGGAGTCCTATTAGTCTCGCCACAATGTCTGTCCGTTCATCCGTCAGAAATGGGCCTATACAAGATAATTTGAGTTTTTCAAGTTATGTGAATTATTGTAATAAATATATATAAAGCCTTAATTGGATATTAATTGAGAATAGAAGGAATTATGGAATACGAATTTCATTCAGGTGGCATATTGGGATTGAAATGTATACAAATAAAATTATTTTTGTACTTTTGTGTATCAATGATTTTTAATCTTTCTAAACTCGAATAGTACAGGTTTATATACAACTTAAACTGTTAAAAGATTAAGCCTAAAGACGTTTTGTGCATAAATCATAATTACATACAAACATATATTGTTCTAATGAGATTAGTCGGAATATTGACTCAGTTAGTTAGAGCATTGCAGCTTCTAGGCCAAAGAACACAGGTTCAAGCTCTGCCCGTGACTAATTCAAGGCGTTTGAGAGTTCTCTGACGCTACAAAGGAAATATTGTAAAAGATTTCAATTTAATGCGTTGAGAAAAACATGAATGAAAAGCAATACAATTTTGAATGTTTTTTTCTTTTTTTCAATCGTTGCTACGAGTATATTTTAATGGCATCTCTTTTTCATTGGTGAAAAATATCAAAATATCAGAAATTTAGCAGACAATAGAGTACCTACTTTATATGATATATGATATTGAGTATACAATTAAATTACTAGCTATAAAGAAAAAGTGCTTACGAAATCACGAAAGAGAAGAAACCGGATTACGTAAAAAATTGTCGTCGCTGCTGATACATTAAATTGGATTATAATTAAACATTTCAAAGATGATAGGCTGTATAAATAAAGGGAAAAGTTTTCAATTTATAGTTTTTATGCAATTTCCAAAAAAAAATTTTAGGGAATATAAATGTTGTACCTAGCCTGTAAGAGGCGCCATATGGGCTGCGTCGCCGAGTGCGCTAGAATCCTTAAGTAGGGCCCAATTTAATTGTGATTCTACTTGCAAATAAATAAATAAATAAATAAATACAAAAATCTCCATAGTTCGAACATATCGTATAATTAAGTAAGACATTACTTGGAAAACACTGACAATTATTTGTAAATATTCACAAATTCAATATGACCAAAAGTTAGGTTGCCATGTTTGCTAGTTTATCATATTTGAAAAGGTGCAAACATTCAAATTCAAAATCACATGTATCAACTTTCTTTCAACCTTAAATGAGTTTTTATTTCTGTTTAATTTGCTCAATTTAATTTGTTTCTTAACATTTTGTTTTCATTTAAATTCAAGGCTATATTTTCAGTAAAATGAATGCAGATCGAAACGACATATGAAGAGTAAAATAAATCCTTATGGTCAAATTAATTACTTTACTCGCTTTTTGCACAGGTTTGCAAATTTGCATACAATGTTAAAGGATTCATCAAATTAAAGTCCTCTCTGTAAAACAAATATGTACTCAATTAAAACACCATCTACAAAGAGGTAGAAAAGTTCGTAATTTTTGCATTGAATTCAATTTTCACCGGACGTAGTCACAAGGAAATACAATTTACCTTTGCCTCTTAGTGGAAGCTTGGCCAAGCTCAATAAAGAAAGAAGAAACCCCCGAGGTGGGTAATATAAAACTGGAAAAGATTTTGCTCGAAGATGCTATTTCACCGTCTTTTGCCATCATAATTACAACAGGGGGAATTATTTTCCCTCCATAAAGTTTTGTAAAGGGAATCCCAAAATGTTGTTCAAAGCTAAAGAGACTCCTACTCCTTCCATCTGTCTTTTTTTTTATAATTAGCGACCACTGCTCTCTTTATCCCTGTGAGAAAGCTTAAAGGAACATTTTTAATTAAAACCGCTCAACAGTTATTGCCGTTTACGAAGGCGTTTACCTAGAATCGTGTAAATCTAAATTTTCTTAAAGAAAAGCAAAAACGTTTTTAAGATATCTTAGTGACCGCTGAGGTGGAGCTTTTGAATTTCTCATTTGAAATCTTGGCAGCCTCCTCAAATATCATTCCGTCATTTCCCCTACGACCTTGCTGATTAGGTTTGTCCTTCATAGCTAAATTGGATTAAAGATGGAAATATGATATAGGCCGGGGAGAGCGTGATCCAGATTTTATGCTGAATGAAGAAGATGTCCTTGCTCAAAAGGTCTTTGTCTTCCCCGCAGAATTAAGATTTTCTCGGGACTATCTTTATAATTGCCCAGGATATTTTCGCTGCTATTTGCCTGAATCATCGACCAAACATAATTCTCCAAATGACAACGATGGTTAAGCTTAAACCTAATTCAGTCTTTCCATCTGAATTGTATTTAGGAGTTATGAATTAATAAAAATGTTTACGGTGAGTAAAATTATGCAAATAGGATGTTCCCATCACCCGCACAATTCGTGGGAAAATGAACCGAAAACTGAGGCTAGTCCATCCCCCCGTTTGCCTCTGTGGCGCAGAATTTGAACAATGTCAAGTATGCGCTCGTATCGTTATAAACATTGATACAAAGGGGATTCCGAACATGCTGCTTGCAAATATAATTTAAATTACGAAATTCAATATGGAACTAATCAGAATCTAGTATAGCCAAAGCTATTTGTCTTTAAGAGATTCCTATCAAAATTACAGTCGTTGCTGAATCAGAATCATATTGAATTCACTATCAGTATAAAATTCTTAGTATTGATAAAAAATTTAATATCAACGATGCTGAAAACCTCGTTATACTCGGTTTCAAATATTTCTGAAGGCGCTTAAAATTTTCCATGTTTTTTTAGGGATTTCATTTTATCACTCGTATGAGTCAGCCAAACCTCATTTTATCTTCACATCTTTGAATTGTATTTAAGAGTTATGCATTTATAAAAATGTTTAAGGTGAAAGAAATTATGCAAATACTTTCCCTCCTGTCGCAATTTATGGTAAAGCGAATTGTACGGAAGCCGGGGCCAGCTTCGACTTAGCTCATCTCTGACGTGCGTCTTTATGTCGGCGAATTTAAACAATATGTATGCGCTCATATCCAGAACCCTCCTTGGAATTTGATTATTTTAATTTTCCTGAATGGCCCTTGAAATATCTTTTGGGGTATTTCCTTCTAAATGGGGCACATATATGCATATGTAAGTACGCAAGCTTACTTCGGCCTGAATACTTCATTCGCTGACTATGAGGAGATTATGTTGACATTATTTATAATGAAGGGGATATTACATAGCGGATACGAAGGAGATAGGATTAGCAAAATGCCTCGCATTATCCTTAACGCAACCGTTTTTGTAATTATGAAATTTATGATCTCGTAAAGTTGTTAGGAATTCGGTACATCACTTTTAAACTTTTCCTTCTGTTGATTGACTCTGGTGGAAAAGGATTTTCAATAAAACTTAAGACACTGTCAGTTAATAAATCTTTACTTGAGTATAAGCTTGGAAGGAAAGGTTAAATGCTTTTAAATTATGTTGGTGTCCTTCAATATACGAAGTTCAGACTTCCATGAGATCCGGAAATCGAGAGAAGTTATAATAAATGAGTGCCAGATATGAGTATGTATAAAATCTTGAAGCTAATTTCCAAAAGTTAGAAAGGCAGTAATTATTTTAATATTTATTATAAATTTCTAGATAAAATTTTAATATAGATTATATAACTTAAACTTAAAATATGTGTTAAATTCATGTATGAAGGAAATAATTTACTACGGTCTTTGCGGCGACATTCGACCTAGTGAATAGAAATGTGATGTCGCTCGTACGGCAACATTCGTCCGTATAGGGATGAAAATAGGGGTGATGATATTTGGTAGTTTTTTTTTTTTTTAACTGTGGCTGCCTAGAAAGGCACACTTAGGCCAATTTTGGCCCATTGTGTTACCACGTAGCGCAGGAGACCATGGTTATTCGTGGGATTCGAACCCACAGCCTCTGGGACGGTAGGACAGCGCGCTAACAACTGAACTACCAGAGGTAGTGCACCTAGAATGAAATTCGCTTGCTGAGAATTGGTTTTAAGGTGTTCTTGGGCTCGCAGATTTTATATTACGATTCTCTACGATCACATCAGATGTGCGAGGGAATAAAAATAGGAGTTAATCGCGATTAAAAGTAATTTCTAATGGGTATGTACACATTTCGACTTGATAAACTTTCCCCTTTCAGCCGCTATTGTCATCCCCAATTTGTGTTATATGGTTATAGAAACCCCAAAAAACGGAATCACTGCCTCAAAAACTTCCTGATCATTATGTTTTCATTGAAGTTACCATTGAATTGCTGCTTCGAACTACCTACATATATATGAATATACAATTTTTATTGAAAAATATTCTATTAAAAAATGGCAATATATCATGTCGAGATCTATAAAAACATTATTTAATTATGATACATTCAACTTCTTAGTGATGGATGGAAGAGGAAAATATATTTTCTTAATCTGTGTTGAATATTGTTGTTATTAAGAGTTTCTACTTTTTTTTAAAATTAATTTTTGGCCAAATGGCAGAACACTTTTTTTTTGTTTTTTATAAATTTTGTTTGTATTCAAAATACATCGATATGTATCAATTACAAAATTAAAAATCGGACTATTCGTGAAAAAAGTGTTTTCGAGAAAAACGCAATTGAAATTTTAACTCTCCATATACCATATGCCAACTTCTACCATTCAAGTGCCACAGCTTCGTAATCTTTATGAATAAGATTACAAAAACTTGTTCTGATTCATATGTATGTGCTTTTGAAGCATTCCTCTAAAAAATGCAAACACAGATTATTTGTTATGAATCGTCACAGTTGTGTTCCTACCTTAATCAATAGTTATTTCGTGTTAAAACTTTTAACAAAAAATTTACCTTCTATATTAGTCTCATGACAAAATTACAAGTTTCTGCGTTTATATGCCACAAAGGAAGTGCATTAGTTTCACTTAATTTCTTGTAAAAGGAATCGATTAAAATTAGTCACTGATTGATTGGCAAATAGCATCTTCCGCTAGTCACGTTTAATTGCATTATCGTATTTCCTCCAGAACGCAAAGGGCCTTTTAACTGACTTCATAATGAGTTTAGGAAGAAAATTTTCCGATGTTTTTTTTTTCTTCTCTTTGGGTTATCCCGTGGAACGGTCTAAAGCAGATGCCATTTCCCAGGAAACGTGAGGTCTGCATAGTGAGGGAAGATGTTATAAAATTTGAAAAGCGGCTGAAGGAACCGTATCAAATGCAAATATAGTTCTAGTAAAGAGATAACATAATGTGTAGAAGCTCTCCAAACAAACATTGGCAGGTTCTGGATCCCTGGGCGTACCGTCGTCGTTGGCTGGGACGGGAAAACAGGGAAAGAGCTTTCATCCAGAAGTTTGTACACGGACGTGTGCAGAGAATGCATTTCTAGGCTTGGCTCCTGGCTGTTCGAATGAGGGCTATGTCAAGAGAGTTGGGAATACTTCCATCCGCTTCAGGAAACTAGGCCAGCATAAAATCGATTTTGGGGCGTTATGTAAAATCCCAGCTGGCAGAGGAGTATCATGTTTTATAAAAAGAGTAGAGGAAAATAAAATCCACATAGAGTGAGTTCTTGTCGAATGGATCACAATATTGCGTATTTTGAAATTGCTTCTAATGGCACAAAATAAATTTTTTTCTTCCCTTTTATTCATTTCCTGTGAACATATTTACCATATGATGATTCTACCTGTTGCAAATACATTGCAGAAACAAATATGTGATTTTAATTCAGCTTGCTCAAATTACAGAAAACATAAATGTATTAAATTTATAAAGCATTTCAGTCGACACATATTCATTTAACTTTATTATAACTACAAATATTATCATCAACAAAAATATGGTATTGACTGTTTCACCGAAATTAGACTCAAGTTTGCTTCAAATATGTAAGAAGTACCTATCCACTGCTTGACATTATTTGACGATATTTAGTAGTACTTTGTTTGAATTTATTTATTTATTATATAACTAATTCCACATAGTTCCTTACATGCTGATATTCAAAAATATAGTTTTTAAATCTTTAACCTGTTCTTGATAAACATAGAGTAATCACGTCGAACGTATAGATCTTTCTGGAGCATATATAACAAGCAATGATAAGAGCTCTGATGGTTATATGTATATGTATATGCTACAACAAAATATCTTTAAGAAAACCAACACAATATACATCTCATCTAAATTTCATACTGGATAAACTTAGAAGCATACATTGCACATTATCCGATTATATAAAGCCCTGGATAAAGCTATTTTAATACATAACTAATTTCGTATTTCACTTTTGTACAGATTTTAACCGATTAATGTAAGCCTGATAATGTAATATGGACCCCAAATAAATAATTAATGCATATTCTAAAATGGATCTCACGAAATATACAATGATAAAATGTATGTATGTATGGATGTGTGTATGTAGGTGCTTAAAGTTGTTAACATTATGCTTCAAAAATCATAATTGTCGACTCGATATGAGCCACAAATGAGAATACAAACTTAATATAAGCTAAAATACAGAGCTTAAATTAAACTAATCTAACAAAGCAAATAACCTGAATTATACTAAGGTTTAAATAAAAATAATAAAAAAATATAAGGGGAAGTGGAATTGATTAATATAAGGATGGGTTGGACAAATAAAGTGCATGCCTGAGGGAAGCGGCAGAGTTGTTGGCCTTCCGTAGCATTCTAGTGAAGTTTTCGAAGCAACCGTGGTTAATTCGATGGCATACGATGCGAAAAATAGGGAAAGATCTAACGTTGCAAGGATTTGTGCTAAGGGGTCAATAGAGCCAGCTAGGACGTGATGGACGAGGATGACGTCGGCGGCATCTTGACGTAATGCAAAAGGCTGGAGGTTGATTAATTTTAAACAACTTTCGTAAGGGGAAGGTTGAGGTGGTATGTTCGAAGAAGGTCGCGTACCGCGAAGCAGATGGATCTGCGTTCACTGGATTCAGTTCTGTTAATGAACGTAGATTGGGAGGGTGGCCAGACCTGACAGACATACTCGAGCAGTAACCTTACAAAGAAAATGTAGAGTGATTTAGTAACGTAAACATTAGAGAATTCTTTAGACCACCGTTTACCAAAGCCTAAAGCAGAGTTGTAGTGTGATCAATTTGAGAGTGGCAGTTAAACTCACTGACGTAGATAACGTCAAATTCGTGAATTAAATAGATAGACGGTATAAAGAATCAATAAACACAAATACCAAAATACAAATTGATAGACAGTATGGCCGATATGAGTTTATCTGAAAGTATGTAAGATTTAAAAGAGGTGTGGGAACATTTGCCGGAGTAAGAAATACATTAGCATATCTAAATATTGAGATCAAAAAAGTTTTTACACTCTAGGTATAGAGAAATTGTTCAGGTCATTTTGAAAGAGTAATTGAAAGATCTTTAACCTTATACTATCAAGTATGTGTGATACTATTAATCATGTGTTCGAATGAAATCCATATAGATTTGTGATTTCGGTACAATCTGTTATACTTGCACCGTTATTAAATGGTCTTTCTATATCGTTATACAGAAGTTTACAAACAGGAGATATTCAATATTTTTAAAGCAGTCTACAAATAGAAATAAAAAAGAGTGAAGGTCCTAGATGACTTACTAGAGGAACGCCTGCATTTTTCTTGACAGATTATTTTTAATTCTAACGTATTGCACTCAATTTCGCTGATAAGATTGAAACTATAAAATGAAGATTATTCGACCTCTCATATTTGTTCTGTAAAGTTTAAAATCATTGAATCCGTTTTAAAGAAAAAAGTTTATATATGGCAAGTCAATTAACTCCAAGTTCATTTGCCAAATCAATTAATTCCACAAATAAATGTTGTTAAAAGTTTATTACTTTTACATAAAATTATTAGGATAATTCATTTCCACAATTAAATGTTAAGCATATATCACGTGTTTTATTATTAATGCTCAGAATTTTTCAAAAGGGAGTTAATCGATTTGGCCTGTTATATATACATATTTATTAACATACACATATATATATATGCATATATGACAAAAAAAAAATTTTCATATTTTTATTTAGAATTACATAAATATAAATTTTAGTTAAATCTGAAGTTTGAATTTTATATTGATAGTATATATTAATAATATATTAATATACTCGTATTGTGTTAATGTCATTTTACGCTAAATATTAGACTAAATTTCGGTAATGATATGCAATTAGAATCAGGATATTAACTTTATTAATTAACGTGCAACAAAACATTGATATAACTCTAATGTATCCTAGATGGATGGATTGCTTTAATTCTAATGTGTCATGGATATTTTACACAAATTTTATTTCTTTACAGCATAAATTGCACATTATAGAAATTCATTTTTGTTGCTGTTATAAAGGTGTACCTTAAACTTCTAAAATAAAGTGTTAGTTTCTTCAAAAACAAACTAGTTATCTTGGATAAGATTATTCCAACTTTTTCAATGTCATAGACTTCAACCAAATCAAATGTAAAGTTACATGGATTAATATTTTTTTAATTATATTTTATATCGAAGTAAGAATTTCAAAATAATCGTGAACAATAGAACAAGAGTAAGACGTTTATCTAGTCATATGTATCCCTCAAAATCAGCAAGATTGAGAGCAATAAATCATTTTAGCTATTAAATTTTCGAAAAAGAGTAAAAATATAATTTCTGGCTCATATATATAATGTGACGAATGGTTTACACCCTGCGGGCTATATCATGTTATTTTCTTCCATATCCATGACTTGGTAAGAAATGTAATCAAAACCCCCAAGAAGTCGTACCGATCGTCGTAGGTTAGGAGTTAAAAATCAATCAGTCTCCCTCCCAGCTGAGAAACTTTATTGCGGACAAGGTCTGATGCTATCAGTTCCTTCACCAGGAGGATCCAACAATAAACAAAAAGTTGTCGGGGGTGCTGTGATTTGATTCCTATACATTTCCCTGTTATACATATATTCCTAGTGTAAAATATTCGTCATAGGGTAGAATGTTTTTTGGATACTTTATTGATTCGTTGCTTTTCTTTTTTATTTTTCTTCGAAGGTACGACGGCATTTTTTCCTTTATTTTTTATCCCAGCAGGGGATTTGTGTTGAATTAAATGATAACCCCCCCAAGGAACAAAATCATTTTACTGTGGCATAAAGAATTATAACTCTTTTGCTGAAGTCGATAAGCGATGGTATATGTTAATTTTTATTCCTGTTTTGACACATTTAAATGTTTTTATTTGTAATAAAAATACAAATCCAAACAAGGACAATTCCAAAAGGTTATTTGGGCCGGTAAGCAAAGTCCCTTTTTCAAACTGAATTTTTCATTTCCATGGATGCCAGGGTATAAGATATTTACTCGGGATGTATTCAGGTTTTTTTGCGTATTTATTTTCTAAAAGGAAAAACAAATTTTCTCCTTATTTTAGTAAATTAAATCTTGGACAATGTCTTTAAAGGCCTAAAACGAAATAAGATTCAATTTAAAGGTTTTTCGTTTATTGAGGACGATTTTTCAGGTTTCTATTGAAATACTCTTAAGCAACGTAGATAGATAAAGTTCTTGAAAAATGTATTCAGCTTTGAAAGTGAATGTTTGGTTTGGAATAAGTACTGCAGTTATGCTATTTATTCATTGTATTCATCTGCTCCACTTACGTCGTCTAGTTAAGTTTGGCTTGGCCTCGTGATCCTAACATAAATTAATTAATAATAAATATGATTAATTCGAAAATCAAGTGAAATTTATCCCCAATCTCATTAGCTTAGCACACATTCAACATACTTCGAGAAAAAGTGTCAAGCAATAATTCGTTCCGGTGTTTCTTTCCTCCTTTTCTCCTCTATGATGGTCATGGAGCTTTGATAATCAATTGATGATACAGTGAGCACCATTAATATCCCATAAACCGTACGCTAGGTGAGCTTTCAAAGAGCTGCAGGAAAAGTTTCTTAAATTAATTGCTTTTTTCCACCCATTACCTTTTTTATGTGTAACCCCTAGCACTTACAATATTTTAGTGTTATCATTTTCAATTAGGATTGATCTAGGTTCTTGAGATCAAATAGTCTCTTAGGAAATTTTGGAATAAATACTCCTAACATAAACTTATTGCAATTAGTTCCTGTAAGTAATTACATAGATAAAGAAATGTATTTCTATTATTATAGGGAAATTTAATATATTTTGACAAAAACAAACACGTGTCTAGTTACTATACTCGGTTGCATTTAAGGAATTACTACAGTAGGACAGAGAAGCTGTTACCAAAAATCACAAAATTTTCCTTAAAACAAAGATTTTTACTATACTGTTATTAACAGTTACGTTTTTTAAATTATATATTACAAAACCCTTATTATCTGCCAATTTCACAAGGACTGTCTTAGGATGCACTACTTACAATATATAACTTTTTGAAAAGATACTTATTTTTCCTTTATTTATAAGTAGGTACACGAAAGCATCTATTGTAAACGAAAGTGTAGTCTACCACATTACAAAGAAAGAGGATAATTTTACACCGAAGCGTCCTTGTAAAGGAAATTTCAAAAGCATTCTCTCAACCTATTCATCTTAATTACGGAGCCTTTAAGACAAATAACTGAGTCAATCGATTAATACTTCTAAGGAAAATGAACCTAAGCTGGTTCATCGATCTGTCTCTTTACGATGAAATATGTGAACCGCATTGTATTCATTCTGTAGAATAGAAAAATCTTTCATTCAAAGGATGATTTTCTACGACGTTTATTGAATGTATAACCCTTTCGAAAATTTCAAGGTACATTTGAATTACTGAACTTTCCCCATGTTACTAACTGCCAGCTAAAGTAGAAAACTTCGAAAGGCAATTCTCATCATTGCAACGGTGGAGTAAATAAGCAATTCCGGATCATTTCAAATCCGAGTTTAAAAGCCATTAACGAGAAACTTTTTAACGTGCTAAAACCCGTCGAGATAATGTGAAATTACAAAAAAATATTTGTTCGCACGTGTGCTGAATTTTTATGGGTTTTTAAAAAATTTTCGTATAAAATAGGGAGAATTGGTGATTCAATTTAGCTTCATGACTTCTCACGGGGGATGCTGGAGTCTAAAATGGTTTTCATGTTGATGTCACCTTTGAGAGCTCTGTCTCAGTTTGGCGCCCTTCTTATATGTAAAAATTTGGCTTCACGTAAAGCACCGAATGAACTACTTCCATTGGATGTTGTATACACTTGATTTTTAGCGTTTCCTTTTTTCTTTTTCCGAAAACAAATTGAATTATACGAACGAAAGTATACTCCAGTGATCCTCTTAAGTCTATTAAAGGCTCGAACAACTTTGCACCTACGAAAGAAAATTGGATTTCAACTTTAATAATCTCATGGTCCAGGTGAAATTTTTGGGTGTTTCATGAAAAAAGTCGTCAAGGTTTCCTTTTATCTCTAATTCAGTTAGGATAGGTATGAGATCCAAATTGAATAAAGAAGATTTTATCGTCATTTAATGGGAGGTTTCTCTCTCGTATACGCTGTCTGTTGAAGGAGTCTAATATGAGAATGTGTACTTTAAATATACGCATTCTGTAGAAAAATTTGTAACCGTCACATCAACAGCGGTAACAAAATTCTATTCCTTATATGTTTTTGACCGCATTCATATTCAGTGTGGATAAATTATTACTTAATATGTTTAACATTTCATAATACAAGTAAAATATTGAGTTAACATGAGTACATATATAACAAATTCCTATACTACAGAGAATAACAAACATGAATAAAAATATATGTATGTATGTGAAAATCATATAATATAATTCACCGCGTTTTCCTCAAAATTGGACAACAATTTGTTCTCAGTTAGCATACAAAGAGACACAATAAAAAGAAACCAAATTAAATAAAATTTCAAAATTCCATTTTTGCGAAAATATAAAAAACTGTTTTAATATTTTAGTTGCATTCTCAAAAGTATGTATATCTACTCACATCCCTTACTTGTCCGCAACAACATTCTTAACACAATGTGCAATCAAAATATGAACAAAAAAACAAATAAGTTTCCAATTATCCTTAATAATGTTGATGATATTTTCTTTTTCGAAAACATAAGGAATTACAACAAACGTTAATACACACAATAAAAATTTAATAAAGCTAAATAAAATTCTTAAAAATAACTTCTTCAAACGATGGGATCGATATCTGATATCGCTCATATGAAGAAAACAACTTCGAATATTCCAAAGATGTTGCTTTATTTTCATTCAAATGGAGATTAAAATGTATAGTTATTTTCCGAACCATTAGTATTCGAGATATCGATAAAAGAATTTGAGAAAAAGAGGATACAAAAGTCATTAAACGATAAATTTAAATTTAACAGGTGATCCGTAGTCATTTCCTTTTTACGAAAGGTAAAATTAATGAGAAAAATTTATGACATTTCTTCAGAAACATTTTTTGCTATTTATATAGCGACATAATGGCAACATTTTATTTTACCACCCTCTTACTATGCTTTGAACTGGTTAGAAGCAAAAAATATTGATTTGGTAAGCCAAAGCTACAATTTAGGATATCCTCGTTAGCTTTAGCTTCGATAGCTTAGTTGATCAAAGCAAAAATACAAAATTCAAGAGTAATACCAAAAATAAAAAGATGAAGCAGATTAATATACTATGTTTAAAAAATAATGCTAAGTTGAAACTTTAATTAATTTAATTTATTGGCATAGATAAGTATATGACTTATATTTTCAATATATATACGACTTCATATTTTCAATTTTTTTATGAGTAAAATTTTAGTTGTTTAATAAATTTCTAAGATTATGCCCCAATTGAACAATTTTGTTTTAAAATTATATTAATTTTATTAATTTATTATTAACGCGAGTTATTGAAATTTACTGCGAAATAAACGAAATATATGAAACAAGTATAAAAGGAACTAAATAAAACAAAACTAATCCCAAAGTATATAAAAATTGGTTCTTTAAATACGAGATGCTGTTAAATTGATATTTTACACTAATGGCGCCAAATAACATTTAAAAATTGTTATTTCAATATTACTTATATCGATTTTATATTATTTTTCTAAGGGCTTATTCGAATGGAAGATATTATGCGAGCTTACACGAATTTTTCGTAAAGTATTCAAAAATATTCGAGGCAATGCCCATGATACAATTTTTAATAGAAGGCATTTCAAACTTTTGTTTTGTAAATCTTTGATATTTTGTGATACAGCTTTGCTTTTAAGATTGGTTCATTAATTTTTAATGGTATATGAACAAATTTTATTTCAATACATTTGCAATATAAGCTTATTTTGACTCATCATCTAAACTCAATTCAACATCGAAGGAGACTTAAAGAATTGATTAAAACTGATTCATCAGCATTTTAATAGCGACCAACACACACGGACTGTAAAGTGTTCAGTTTTAGTTAATACAGCAGTCAACAACATAAATTGGCCGGAAACGTAAACATATCAACATATGTATCACCATTATCCATCAATCTTCACCTGCAAAAAGTAGAAAAAGAAGGCATATGGAAAGTTTGAGTTCTTTATAAGCCTACTGAATAGAATGACAGAATGACGCCAACAGAAACTTTGCGGTTTTTACCTTACTTTTTCGATACACAAGCGTTTCGATATAATTTTTATAATATGTAGAGAAATATATATCATATGAAAATGTTGTTCAACAAAGGAAATGATAGATTGATGCAATAACCTTCTTGAAAAATAACGCAGCATCTGGACTATGACACCAAAGAAAATAAATACTTAAGAGCAAATGCTAAAGACATCATTCCAGTAAAAGAAATCCACGTTGCTTAGAAGCACAGGACATGAAGTTATATAAAAATATGTAAGTATTTGTAAACCCTTTAAAAACTTATTTTTAAATAAAAGCATATTTTGTATTGTTTAAATATTAATGGTAAAATTTCAGAAAGAACAGTTGTACGAGATCTGTTCGAAAAGTATCGCAAATTTTGAATTTCCGTGTATATTCGATTTTCGATTTTTTTGTAGCGTTATGTTGGTACTCATGTCCCTCACTTATACTGACAATCTCGGCTATTTTGAATATTCCATAAATTTTTGACAGCTATTTTTCTTGGACGTGTTTTGGCTCGTCTTCGATTTCTGCCTATTCCAAAAAATGGATCAAAAAATATGTATCAAATTTTGTTTTCCACGTCATAACCATAAACCCATAATTCGTCACCAGTTATGACTCTTCGTAGTAAATTTGGGTCGCCGCGGACAGAGTCCAACAGCTCCTTAGCAATGTTAATGCGATGCTGTTTTTGGTCGAAATTGAGCAATTTTAGCACGAATTTCGTGGCGACCTGTCTCGTACCCAAATCATTGGTAAGACTCGAAATGGCACGATCCAATCGATAAGTTTAGGACCTCAGTAACTTCTCTAATAGTGATTCGATGATTGGTCAATACTATTTTCTTTCGTTTTTCTTCGACGTTATCCGTTGATGACGTACTCCGCCGTCCGACACGCTCTTCGTCGTTCACATCTTTTCGGCCCTCTGAGAACATTTTGTACCATCGATAAACGTTGCTTTGGTCCAAGGTAGCTTCATCATATGCCACAGTCAACATTCGAAATGCGTCCGCGCGCTTAATTTTGTTTTTCAAACAAAATTTGATACAGATTCTTTGATCCATTTTGTGGAAAAAGTACTCTGCGAATGTCCAGTCTTTTGTCGCCCTAAGCAAGCAAAGCCCTTCAGTGGCTCTATTGTAACCTCGCTAGTTGTATCGAAGGCGGAACCCCAAGACACAATAGCTTCCTACAAAGGTCTCAATCCAAATGAGGAGTAGATCAAGAAGGGTATGCAAAAAGGATCTGCTTACGAGGAGAACAATTTAGGCCCACAAGACCCACTACAATAATAATAATACCAGTGCTTTAAAATTGGTTTAACAGATAGTTCTTTCATGTTTTAATGTACCGTAAATGCGGATTACTTTGGTTACTTTTTTCTTATATTTTTATAAATCACTCTGATTTATAAATTATGATATACTACTAATGTAAGTGTTATAATGTTTTATTTGATATATGAGGATAGTAGCAAATCAGTAATAATCTTTAATATAACAAAAAGTATTTTAAAATATATTTTTAATTTGAGCTAAATTTGTTCTTCGGATCACACATTTTTTGGGGCACAAATTTTATACAAGTATTGAGCCAATTTAAGTCCTTTAAAAAAACGACATAAACAAATATTAACTTACCTTAAAACTCCGTTGCACAAGAAAATTTGCAGGCATAAAATGCGAAAGGTAAGCAGATAAGTTCGAAATCTGACGGCTCTCTAATTCATATTTTTGCCAGCTGCCGGTAGTGTTGTGAATATAATCGCAACCGTTAATTAACTTTAACCGGCGATCTATTCTTTGAATTTAGGAAAACAAATAGTTCTTACTGATAAATCGACTTGAGAGTAGAGTGCTAATATTCGATATTTCGATTCTTAAAAATCTTTCTTGTCCTATTGTGTATGTACCACCTGTGGTATAAGCCGCCTGATGGAACGGTCCTCTATGTACCACTAGTGGTACATACCGGCGGAAAGGTGTTAACTATGCGGTCTGCATGTCCAGTTTTTGATATATTCCATAGTGTTGCCCTTCTTGTCCTCCTTTCCTTTATCTGCAAATTATGTCAAACAATTTTAAATAATTCATGCTTTGGATATTGCAAAGGCCCAAATATCGTCATAAGTTCACACTTGAACGGTTTTTTAAATAATCAAAGTAAGTTACTTACAAAAATATATTTTTGAAAATAACCATTTATACATATATGTGTGTAAGTTATTCTTACATGCGGCTTATAATAAACATATATATCTATAAATATATGCAAGACATTGCAACACCTCAAAATCCGTAGTTTTCTATCTGGAAATTATTCCTTCCTTCGCTTTGACCTGAAAAGTCTCTGAAACGTTTGATCAACTATTAAATCCAGGGGCTTAAATAATTCTATTCCTATCATAACTTATTTTCCCTTTAAAAAGGTCATTGCTAATTGTCACTGTTTAATTGAATTCACGTGGTCAAAAGTAAACTAGCTCTAATAATATAAAATGTTGATATTTGTATAGTTAACCTTCATGTTTTATTAACATAATGAGTTGGGCATCCCCTTATCTATGCTGTAATTTCTTTGAATTTATCCCTTTTCAGTGGAAACTGCAAGACTGTGATTAAAATTACATTTTTCCCACTGCTGATGAAATAAGCCTTTTAGAGCTTTTTTTTTGCAAATACTGCAAATTAGATTTTCGCATAACAGACTTTGTAAGAACTATTTTGTCTAAGAAAATCTTAAGTTCTCGCACATCGTACTTACTCCAACTACTTTATAATTTCAAAATCCTGAATAAGCAGTTTGCATCAAATAGCGCTAATCTCCTAATACTTTCCTTCCCATACATATGCAAAACTAGCTTATTGAAATTCATAAACTATGAATGAAGCTATTTAAAGGAAAAGCAATCTTCAAGGTACGCAGAAGATATGAAAACTACAGACATGTACCAGCATGGCTGATTATCAAAAGCCCAAATTATCACGCAGGTGAAAATGTGAAAAGAAAATGTTGTGTGGGTAGATAGTCTGAGCGGACCCCAGAAAAAGAGAAATTTCAAGCTTTACAAAGGATATCTTTTAGCACTCTTTACAAACATAGGCCTAGAACTCTTAGCAATCCTAAACTTAAGATGGAGAAGATTGTCTCCTTCGAGGGTTTTTTAATCTCTTTAACTAAAAGAAAAGAGACACATTTCAGTGTAAGATGGGAGAATATAAATATTTAAGAACAGATGTTCTAGGCCACGTCAGATTTACGCAACATGAATTTACTATAATATTCGTGTTGCGAGAATAGGCTGCAGATACAAAACGTAATTTCATGTTTGTTACATTTTAAAGTAATTTTACTACTTCAAATAAAAAGTCGGTCAATTTTGCAATTTGAAACAATTTAACATCTCAAGAACTTACTTTTTATAATTGCAACCGTGTGCAACCCATGCAAGCTTCCTGAGTGCATAATTGCAGGGAAAATTAGTAATTAAAAGTAGTACATGTACAGAATAACTCTGAATATCTGAATAATTATAGTCTATCATTTCAAATTTCAATAAGTAGTTATTGTACAATATTAGGGAACACTTGACTAACTTTATTAAAACCATGCGATAAATTTTATTAATTATTATAGTTTCTTAAATTTGTGTCTTTTACTTCTTCCAAACATTTAAAATCTTAGCTAGGAAAACAATACAAACGCGATTATACTTAGTAGGTACTTTAGCCTACTGTTACTTGGTATATGTAGCCAGTTTTGCTATTTTGCTAAATTGCTTGTTTTAATTTGCTATTTTGATTTTATAAAATTTTCACCAATAAACAGAAGCCTTAAAGTACCTACACAAAGGAAAATTTTTTATTATTCAATTTTAAAAATTGTAATAGTTTAATTAATAAGTCGGAATAGTCGAAAATAAATTAATATAGTGAAAACACTGTAAACCTGTACTGTATAAATTCAGTGGATATTTGAAACATTACAATTATCTTTAAATAATTTATTTGTAATGCTCTCCATTTCTGTGTCTGTTTTTTTGTTTACTATTATAATTATGGATTATTCTGCCTTACTTTTATTTTACAAACACATAATCACATTTTCCCAGCAAAGATTATTCCAATAGACTTAAATCTTGGCTTGTTTTTACGTTTTTCGTTGTTTCTTTTTTAAATTTAAATTTAATAACTCCTTAAATTTTTCTAATGTGGTAAAATGCAGTAAAATTGTTTTTATTTTGAAATTTAATTAAAAATGTTCTTTTAAGCTTATTTATTACGTCGTATTCAGTACTAAAACTGTGTATTATAATATACCTCCGATGGAAACGTTTTATTACTCGGTCATACGACCAACGATGTTTTGCGCCGCTTGCAATTATACTGAAAAGGAAGTTCAAGAGATATATTCCAACATAAGTTGATACACCCGCCTTCTTTTCTCAGATAAATTTGCTATTTCTTTAACAAGAAAACTCATTTGGAATACTAATGTACTAGGCGGACGCGAAATATGCCCTATCTTTCCGCATTCCACACGTACACCATTAACCTGACCATAAAGTTCTTACATCAAGAGGAGGCTTAGATCGAAGAATCGTTACGTCTTATTCAATTTCCATAATGTCTCAATCAAATCAAAGAAGCCCATATATATCTTTTGGTTCCAAGTTGACCGCAATTTTCTGATTTTCTTCATATATACTATTTATGAGTTATTATGATATTTATGTTTCTTGATCAAATACTAACGGACGTGAAGAGTTTTCGAAGAGACAGTAAGTTATAAGCAAAGTTTATACATATTTTAAGAACAATACGAACATATAATCCCCTTGCTCCAGTTCATTTTTAGAACAAACAAATCTTTTGAATATTTTCGAAATATATTTTCGTAAACTTTACATATTAATAAATTTAGGAAATTAAGAATTTGATTTTGTGGCAATATCGCGGACATCAAGTTAGTCTTAAAGTTCAGAAGTAATACCGATGATGAAATATTATACTACGCAAGATTCGGTTTAGGATTCCATACTCTTTAGTTTTTTAACCGATTTACATCACTCTTATTATCTATTGATTAATTAATTAGATACGTATATACTATCGATATCCAATAAACTGACTTCAGCCTGATAGTTATTTTACCTGGTCTAAATCGAAGTGCAACTAAATTTTATCAAAGCTGATTAATTTTATATCTATTGTGCTCAATAATCTAAATTTAAATTATGTTTCCACAGCATTTATTTTAGACTGGCTACTTGGAAAAAATATATTATTACTAGCCAATGCCCAGTACGCTCTGGGGGACCAAACAAAATGTGTTTTCAAATTTTATTTTAAAGACTTAGAATTTGAACGTTTTGTTTTCAAATTTGAATTTGAACACCACAATTATAGTTTGTTGCTGCAATAAATAAAATGTTTGTGTTTATTTAGTAAATTTTTTGTTGTAAAAAGGTCAAAATGAAACTTATTCGAACGCACATGGATAGACAACGTTCTTTGTAGTACCGCCTGGAACTAGAGAGAATGCCACATACCAAAATGCCCATGCGCAAAACACGAATTTTCTAAGTTTATTCCATAAACTTGTAGCGATTGGCCTTGCACTTTATTTATTGTCATTGCAAATGCTAAACGTATGGGAAACTGCAATCGTTTGAATTGAAACGGAAATTATCGGTATTTTCGGTACAGTATCTCCTTTGAACTTTCCAGTCATAATTGTACCTCGATTATGTTCGGGAATAAACGTTTAACTACCAATTTGGTTTCGTTGCAAAGTCGCGGTTGTTGGAAGTTACGTAATAATATAATAACTACACCAACTTTAAGCTTCAGTCCGTTTGAATTTATTAAAATTTATATGGCAGATCTGTTATAGCGGCGAATTTTTTAACTTCAAGGAATTAAAAATGCTAAACATTTTGCCATGTCATTATTCATATCATGAGTCATGTAATGTGCCAATATTCACTTCAAAAAATGCAATAATTGCGTACTTAGTTACAGTGAATAACAAAAAATATTGGAGGGCGTTCAAACGTTTTATTAACCCTCCTAACCATCTCATACTCGAAACATATACATTGGAAAAATTTTACCTCAATCGGCCCAGTAGTTTCGGAGCCCTATACAATTCGGACAAACGTTTGCTCTTTATATACATACATATATAAATTATGTTTTTGAGGTAATATTTTTATTACATTATTATATTTACTTTTTGATCCACACAAATTACAATTCGCAAAGAAATCTTACCTTTATCTACATTTTATTCGCTTGTGAAATAATCATCTATTTGATTTACACCGAATATGATTGCTCCTATTCAATAATTCTTTTGCAATATACGTTTATACATTAGAAAGTAATATATATATATATATTTTTACTATAATATTATAATTTTCGTAAATATGAAATGAAATGAAAATATATATTGAAATTACAAGAAAATCATTAACTCATTCAAAATTTATTCGACCGTATTTAATTTCAAAACTACATAAGAAACATAAAACTATTTACTTTATTCAAACATGTTCAAGAAACCTCCGCGAATCCAACACGATCATTGCCCATATCAAATTCCGTGTAAAACCTTCCAATGAAAACATCACCCAGAATCCACAATGGACCATTCGGAGGTGGAATGTCCATGCCCATAAAGCCAGAAAGACAGATTGTTTTACCCATTTGGTTAATCTGAAAACAATATATATATACATATTTAGCACCATCAGGGTCTAGATAGATTTTAATTTTTTCGATATACTTTTAAAATGTAATCCCTTCCTTCAAGGGTAAATGGTCGTCCGCCCAGAACGAAAGTTATTTTAGGAAGACGCGGAATATTGTTGCAATTGACCATATATTGACCGTTGAGGATTGGCGTCGCACCGATGGCCTTGTTGATCGCTTTCGTTTCTTCCACAGGGCCAGCAATTAAACTGGTACCTGTGTCAGCGATAGCTTGACATCCTCCAGCGCAGAATGGAGTGTCTCCAATTGAACCAGAGTCCATTTTAAATTGCCAATATGTTTTCTTTGTTAGAGGGACATAGGTGAAATCACCTGCAAAAAATATTATTATTCTATTACCAACGACTAATCGCTTAAGCTAATATATTTTGAAATATATTTTATAAGTTTGATGGAATAACTATACTAATTATATAATAAATAAAATAATACAATAAAATTTCCTTATAACGAAAAGATCGAAAAAGCGGGAATCCTTTCTTTTAAATTTTGCGCTTGAATTTCACTCTCGTTGTAGGAAATACAAGGCACATTTTTGGCTGAACGACTGTGTTAATAAGCAAAATTGTCGTTATGAATGTGAGTCAAACCCTCAAGTGGTTCATGAATCTACATTACATCCGGAGAAACTCTGTTTGGTGCGGTTTATGGTATGGTGGCATTATGAAAAATGAAGGACAAGCCGTACCTGTGAATGGAAAGCGCTATCGTTCAATGTTGACGATTTTTGTTCCGGAATTTGATTATATTGACGTGGACGACATTTATTTTCAACATGACGACACAACTTGCCACACAGCGGTTGTTAAAGGAATTTATGAAAATTCGGTGAAAATTCGATGAATCATTAATTTCGAGAAATGGCCCTCACAATTGACCGTAAAGATCGTGTGATTTAATTTTATTAGACTATTTTCTGTGAAGCGCCATACCACCCGAAATGGTACACCGAGCCAACGAAAATTGGTGTGTTCGGATCAACAAGTAGAGCCGAGGTGGTCATTTGAACGATACACTATTTAAATCATAAATGGCATGGAATATACCACCTAATAAAAATAACACAAACCATGATTAGCAAAATTACTGTGTTTAATTTATATTTAAAATCCTATCGTTGTTATTGCTAAACCCTTTATAAGTAGAAAATAAAATTTTTACAAAATCGAATTTTGATTGTATGTAATCGTTTGACATACATTGGTTAATTAATAACACTAACCCTACATAATTTGTCCATGTTTCCTATTAATCTCTATTTATTATCTTAGTTTAGTTTAATTCAATTATTCTAATAATTATTTTGTAGCTTGCACTAAACAAAATAAATAAATGAATCTTGCTGTCTACCTGCCCAAACTCCCTACAAACTAGCCCGTCCCATCATCCCTTTATTTGCTTTGGTAGACGAGCACAACAAATTCCTTTTCGAGGAGTGAAGAGGATTCCGTACGATGAATATGTTATCTACCATGTTTTTTTTTAAATCCGATTTTAACACCACAAACTTCTCGTAGGTTTTTCTGTTATCAATAAATAAATAACTAATTTCTGTATTTTTTTCAAAGCATTGATACACGGTACAGTTTTTAAAACTTTTTTGTTTTTTTAATTTTCTAATTTGCCTCCCAAAACTGATCCCCATATTCATTAATTTATTTACGTTACATATCCGTGTTTCGGCCACAAAAATTTATATGTGTACCAAATTCAAACTTAATCGGTACAGTAGATTCGGAGCAAATTGGCGGCAGACGGACAGACAAAAACACGAGTGATCCTACAAAGTTCGGTTTTTTCAAAAACAAGCATGTACAAATTATCGGTTATCATTTAATGAAGCAGTCAATAACTTCGGCCAGGCAGTGACTGAGAGTTGATAGAAAGTACCCTGTGTTCTCTAAAATGCATGTTATCAAAGGATAATACGCCGATTAATCGAACATTCCATTGTATTGCGATTAAATCGGTCAGAAATAATCGATTAATATCTGTATTATATGTTTAATGGCCGCAGCGGTACTGCAGCACTGAACAAACATTTCAAAAATTTATCGCATTTTTTTCGTTCACATTATTTCTTACCTTTGTAGTGGTTAGGATCAGAACCGCCGAAAATGATTTCACCGCCTTCTGGAGCGGCAGGATCACGGTTCAAATAAAATGAAAAGATCGGTTGCGCGATCAATTTTTGGTCGTATAAATTATAGAATGGCGGCATAACTCCATCAACAGATATTGAACTGAAGCCCAATCCTAAGATACCATCAAATTTAGCTGCAACAAACACAAGGCCGGGTTCACTCATAGCTTCGGCAAATGTTTGACCTTTGATGTCGAGACCGCCAATCTAAAAAGAAACAAAAGTCAGCCCTGTTTACAGTTTCCGCAATATTTACTTACATTCACCGTATCAGTTGAAAGATAACCCGAGAGACTTCCCGAACCATAGTGTATGTCGAATTTAGTGCCATTTTTCTGGTATGTAGATGATTTTTCCGCATTGTATTTGTTGTGAAGAACTAAAAAAGTTTTAAAGATTATGAAATTAAAGGTATTTTTAAATGGTCAAGAATTCTATTCTTACGACAAGCTATATTCGTAAAGTAGCACTTCTTTGATGGAACCCATAAGTTTGAAGATCCCGTATCGAATACTACTTTAAAAGCTTGCGGTGGACTACCGATGGATATGGCCCCGTAGTATTGGGCGTCCAAATAATTTGAAAGAGGTTCTGGTGTCGGGCCCCCATATCTTAAACGTAATTGCTCTACATTTGTGTCTACACTTGAAAAATGATTTCTAGCTGATTCAAACTTCTCAACTTTTACCCTGAAAAATTATAATAATTATTAAATATTTTTACTTCAGTTTGAATAATTCATTTCAGTAAGCATCAATTGAGGAGTGAGTGTTTAAAGGAAAATAAATACACCAAACTTGTTAAATTTTTTTGTTTTTTGTCGTACTATCTACAATCGAAAAGCACAGATTTGTTCCAGATGGTAGGATTTTTAAAAGTTACAGTTTAACCTTAAAATTATATTCTAACATAAGGCTTAAGGTTCGGTACGGCTAATTTTATATCTAATATTTTTTAGAAAAACTTCGGATTTCATTCAATTAATTTTTGCACGCCGATAGAAGAGACAGTCTATCGTAAAAATTCGCATTTAATCTCCGAAATTAAACAATTTTTTAAGATTGAATAAATTTCTTTTGTAAAACTCTATATTTTTCTTTAATACTAACAAGAAAAGAAATTCAAAAACTACAATCCGACTATGATTAAAAATATCTTTTAAAAGGAAACCAGTTCAGTCAAGAGTCGTTTAAATATTATGGAAGCACCAAAATCGGTTTTTCTATTTACTTATTTTTGATGGCAAAGGGGATGGAAGGATTTGAATGGTGATTACATTAACTTCACTTTTTTAAATTTTTCCAATCATGTACTGCTACAAAACTATCAAATCTAACACTGGCCAATAGCAACTTTGTCTCCAAAGAATTGGTATATTATTTCTATAGTAGTTTTTCTGTAGATTACGAATACATAAATGAAAATGCTCCATTACATTACAATTTCGAAAAGAGAAAAAAAGAGTAAAAAGTACAGAGGCCGTATTTTGACCATTATTGGAAAATCATTTAAAATTAACGGATTGATCCAGGAGCTTATAATGTTGCTTAAATGACAGTTGAAAATTTGAGTTAATACATAAAAATACAAAAAAAAAAAAATCATAAATAAATAAATAAAAAATAAGACAGAACATTTTGAAGTGATCCGTCTGTTTTACTTTGTACGAAAAACTGATTATTTCATGCAATATATGGCGAATAAAACACATGGCAAACGAGAAAAATTTGTTCGTCATATACATCTTGAAAGGTCTATAAATATAAGTTGTATTCGATATACCTAGACTAGGACTCAGGCTTTCATTTAAGCCAAGTTGTGAACATTTATTTTTTAATGATTTTTCAATATTTAAAAAAAAACACTAATAATACGCAATAACATTAATACTAAGCAAACAAAGCTTAATAACTAAATAGAATGCGAAAAAGGGGAACCAATTTGAGGTTGCAGGGGATGGTGTAAAGAGAAATGCGCTGTAGCAATGTAGGACATTTAATGTCGCCGTATAGCAACTGATGAAGGAAGGTAATATCAAAGTGCCACGACACTTCCACAAAGGTTGGAAATCTATCAACTTCAGGCGTTTTTCATAAGAAGAGAGATTCGGACGATAAGGCCACGGAAGATTGCGTAAGGCGGAGGAGACACATATGGGATATGTTCTTGGACTTGGAGGATACCTGTCTATGACTACCCTGAGGGGTTCCGGAATTTGCTATGAAAGCATTAAAGGTCGGCGAACAGAAGAGGACTTTGTATTGGCAAGATAAGATTTCATCTTTGTCCTAATGGTTATTATAAACAAACAAAATTGTCTGGCATTAATATTTGAACAATTTGAAAAACTCTAAAATTATTAATTGATATTATTTCAGCATGCTTTTTTGTGCTTAAATTCCTCTTCCGTAAAATGTATTTGAACAGTTTTCAAATTGATATCAAACATGATAATTTCGTTTTCCTTGTTTGCCTAAAAGTTTAATTGCTTTAGAAGTCTGCAAAACACCTGCGTAAAATAATATTACTGTATTAATTACTTAATTTCGGCTTAATAATGCTCTATAATTTCTCTATTGGATTTAAATCTGGTGACTGTAACGACCAGTCGACGACATGATCAGCTTTTTGTTCAAACCTATCATTCACCACCTCATAGTATGTTTCGGGTCGTTACCATTTTAAACGCTTAAATAACTAGCATGACTCTTCTACATATTGACGACATACCTGTCTGCAATATATCCCTATATGAATTTAAAATTAACGGTCTTAAACGTCCCATATATGTATAGTGCTTATTTTAACGAGATTTCGATGAAGTTTAGTAGAGATCGTCATCAAAGAGGGTGCCAGGAACAAAATTTTATCGGATTAAGTTTGAAATAAATTATGTTTCACAGATTTTAATAAGATTCCAATCATCGCCTATACTATCAGTGGAGGTCAAATAAATTCTAGGATATAAACTAGAAATAGTATTCGTGTTATATTCGTTAAATAATGTATTTATATATATATATATTACAACAAACGCAAATAAGTTGCTTTGGTAGTGAAATGCTTTCCTCAACACCAACCTCGAAAAGAACCTCAATTTTGTTGCGTCAGGGATCGAAAATAATCCCCAAACCGACTCCACTGTTAATTTCCTTTACACCCTAATCGAATTAAGATAATGTTTTCGATTGGGACTTAAAAATCTAGGTACTATCTACAATTGGTAAATAAGCTGCGCACTATTGTAAAAAAAAAATACTTCTAAAAGTGAAATGATAAACAAAGATTTAGTGATGCATGTGTCAGGAAAACAGTCAATTTTATTGAGTCATTCTGACCAAAAGTACTCTAATGCGTTTTATTAAGAATTAGTCAGAAACAGCTTACCTAATTAAATCACTGGCAGACCCCAAAACGCAGAAAATTGCGAGGAAAACCAATAAATTAATCGATTTCCACATTTTTTAATCGGAGAAAATTGAACGCACCGGCACCAAACTTTACGACACCAACAACCTCAGCAGAATGGCCGCTGCTGCGCTGATTTCCAAGAACAGCTGACACCAGCGGTACAGTCACTTACAAAGTGCAAATATGACGTATGCACAATAGACCGCCCACAGATATGTTTTTCCATTGATGCGGAGTGCGATTTTTGTTCTCTCTCTTATCCTGGCAATGCGAAAAAAATTGACAGCGATAACGGTAATCAGATACATCTCTCAGACAGTAATTTGTCCCAATAAAAAAGTAGATAATTTAAAAATATCAAATACAGGATGTCCAGATTTCTGATTTTAAAAATGAATAAAAGTTATAAATGGAGCAGGGAGAGTGTGACGCCATTCGAAACTCCTGAGAGTGCGGATTTGTCGGTCACAATGCTGCAGTGGTTGGGAGAGTACTGTGCGCACGCTATCTAGGCGTTTTTTACGTGCGTGCGCACCGTCAATGCTGCTCTCATTGGAATATACGGCGACTGATCGATGGATCAAGTTTAAATTTGATTCATTCGCAGGTGCAAAGATTCCGTAAAGCATCTTTAGCACTGAATACCCCTCAGCCCGAGCCTAGCAGGACACTAAAGACCAACGAAAACATTCAAGAGGTGCAAAGAAGCTTGTGTGAAAATCCGCGTCTCTCAGTGCAAAAAAGAGCGTGCGCTTTGGCACTCCAAAGAGTAGTGTCCATGAAATTTTGAAGAACTTAAAATTCCATCCTTTTAAGATCCAATTAGTGCAAGAACTTAAAGAAAACGATTTTAATTTAAGAAAAACCTTTGGTGAAATAATGTTGGAAAATTGTCGCACACCCACTTCCATCTGAATGATAACGTCAATAAATAAAACTCGCTACTGGGCTCCACAGAGATGAAATCCGCGATTGAAAATCTAACGACCATTTCCCACGAGTTACAGTTTGATTCGCATTATCGACGAGAGGAATTATTAGGCCCTTGACTGATAATTTTTTCCCGAATTTACGAGCATATTCTTCTTACTCGTACCATTCGTGGTTTCAACAAGATGAGGCTACGCCGCACACGGGCAGAACGTCTTTGTGAACATATCCTGCAAAAATTAATCACCCGCTTTGGGGACATCCCGTGGCCACCGAGATCCCCGGATCTGACCCTATGGCCTTTTTTTATGGAATTACCTCAAAAACAAGGTTTACGCTACTAATCTCCGGTCTGTCTCGCAGTTGAAAGAAAATATCCGCCATAAAATTCACAAGATCATGCTGTAGCGCATGGTGCCAAACACGTTAGCCCGGTTCAAAAAGAGTGAGCGTCTAAACGATGCTTTTAAAGCATAAAATCCGCAACCTTTCTGTTTATGTTAAACTCATCCATTAATACCTTTGATACCTAGTTAAAAACAATAAAAAATATTATACAGGGGTTCAAATTAAAAAAGTTGTGATCTTCTCCATAGAAGAACTCTAAGAAACAAACAAAAAAAAAATCATTTTTTAACGATAATTTCGATTAATCCTATCAAGTTGAAAAGTACTTTTATCCTCTTTTGAATGTGCTCTCGTGCGATATCCTTGCAAGGATCTATAAGAACCCCCTAAAAATGCTATCTTCTTTGATTTTTATTTTGAGGGAAAGGGATGATTTTAGGGGGGTTAAGTAAAAAAAAGAAGCTCGGGACACCCCAAGGAGTCGATTGGTATAGCGTTTCGTATGAAGAATCCGAACATCCTCTATGTAAATAAAACTTGAATGTTAAATGTCACTTATTAAAATTCATCAAGCCGTTTGGGATACAAAATGCGATAAAGAAACTGTCATACCCCGGAAAACATTACCCTGCTTCTGGGGCATCCGAGTTAAAAGCCGAAAAAACTAATTTTATGGATTGCAAATGCAATATTTGTTGTAAATCAAGTTTGTATTGTACATAATTTATAAAATCATATCATAAAATCGATTTAGTTGTTCATAAGGCCACTAAACCTTAAATTTTTTATGCTTGACAATTTTGTGACTTGAAAGTACCTGATTTAATTTAAATTTTACAAAAAGGAAAAGCGAATCATTAACTAACAATTTATTTTAATATACCTTTATTTAAATTATGAAAAACCAATTTCCTGGCTTAATTTCGAACATAATAAACTCATGATTTTCCAAAGCCACCCATTAAATTACTTAAACCACCAGCGGCACCTTGCTGCAACTGTCGCATCATATTTTGTAGACCAGACATACCTCCCATCTATGAATGAAATAAATAATAATAATAAATTAAGTATTTATTACAGATTTTAAGGAGAAATCATAGCGTACCTGTTGCAGCATCCGTGGATCTATCATTTTTGCCATTTGTTGATTTAATTTTGCCATTTGTGTGGGATTAACATTCTTCGCCATATCGCCAGCCTTAAAGAGCCCCTTAACACCTCCCATCTTTTTAACAACAGCTGCAAATTTTGTGTAGTGTGAGATTAGTTCTTTCACTTCCCTTTCTGTAACACCCGATCCTTGAGCTACTCGAATACTTCGTGTGGGTTGTTTACTAAACAGTTTTGCTCCGTCCCGGTTATCCAATTCTCCGTCAGACATACTGTCCATCATGGTCATCATACGGATAATTCTAGCCATTGATTCTTGCTCCCCACCTTTTGTCATGAAGTCTTGTGAAAAGCCAGGAATCATTCCCTTAAGGGAGTAAAATTTTTTATAAATACAAATCAGTCCACGACACAATGTTATAAATCGCTAAAAAGTGGGCCAAAAGTCGAAAGTTAACGAAAAAAACAAATATATATTTTAGGATGGCTAAATAGAATACACTTTTTTCGCCTTACTCTATAAATTAGAAATATAAATTTACAAATAATGATTTTATAAAAGTTTTATGTTCACTTTTAAGTCTCACAATTCAGCTCTTGCAATCCTAAAAGCCCTCTTTAAATAAAATTTTGATTGTTATTGATTTCCGTGAATGTTCGTTTTAAATAATAATTTTTATTCTTGCTGAGTTACTGATTTTGCTCTTCAGATTTATTTAAAAGCTTATTATTTTACAAAAATGATTTACTTGGTTATTTACCGGATTACAGATTTGGGGTTTAAGAAGCTGACATTCCTTTTTTTATATATTCTCGTATTCATCAAACAACTTGACTACAAAATTAATATTTTAAATATTTTTTACATTTAATAAATCAATTAAATTATTTACAAAATACTACAGAAGAACGTCTACAGAATATTTTCGGCATACTAGAATAAATATCTAAGGTGCTATTTTTGAGGTCTTAATAAAAGAAAAATCCACCCCTAAGCTAGTAAAAATATTTTTCAGGCTTATAACATTCGAAATTTTCAAATAGCTATTCTAGTTCCTGATTTATAAAGTAGTGTATAATAAACACTGCCCTTTTTTTAAATATAAAAATCCAAAAGCACGTCATAAAAACTAATATTTTCTTACGTTATGTTTCTGGATGCTGCACCGGAGCAGTCCAATAGATTCTATACACCAACTTTTATATGAATCCGATTAATATAAATATGTTTAGTTTGAACTTCTCTATTGATACGAGATGTAAAATCAACTGTACTAAAAGTTTTTTAAATGTTGTGTAACTTTTTAGCGATTTAGAACTAGTTGCGGCGGACTATATTCTTACCATAATTTGTGAAAACGGTCCCATTTTCATGATGTTCTGGAACTGTTCGTACATGTCCCGGATTGTGAATTGACCGTGCTTAATTTTCTCAAGAAGTTCTTCGTTGTCATCTAATTTCAGCTCGTTGACTTTGTCAATCAGTCCTTCGATATCACCCATACCCAAAAGTTTGCTCACAAAAGGCTTCGTTTTGAATGGTTCGAGGTCATCGATGTGTTCACCTGTTCCAATAAAGATAATCGGAGACTGTGTGGCTGCAACGCTAGAATAAATATTTCGGTTACATTGGAACTTTTGGAGACCACATTCTACTTACGCTGACAGAGCTCCTCCACCCTTAGCATGACCATCCAATTTTGTGATTATCACCGAACCGATATCGACTTTCTCCTTAAAGGCTTTAGCCTGTGCTTCACAGGCCTGTCCAATTGTGGCGTCCATCACGAAAATGATGTTGTCCGGTTTCTAGCAATATATAAACTTTATTGAATGAAACTGCTGTTTGGAAAACAATCTTACAATTGTGTTGGCAACCGCCAACATCTCCTCAAAGAGAGATTCTTCCTGCTTGTGCCGCCCACTCGTGTCCACAATGATCATTTCGAAACCTTCCTTTTTGAACATTTCAACACCGTCCTGGGCAATGACCACGGGATCGACTTCCGTGTAGCTACCATAAAACGGTATTCTGGCTTTGGTTGCGTTCTGTTTAATCTGATCGTACGCACCAGCTCGAAATGTGTCAGCACAAACAAGGCAAGATTTCCAGTTTTTCTTTTGATAGTGATACGCTAGCTTCGTGCAAGTCGTTGTTTTACCGGACCCTTGCAGTCCAACGAACATTATTATATTTGGACGTCCCTTGATTGGCTGGTAGGGCTTCACGCCGGGATCTACAAGCTGTTATGATTCTAGGCTAAGTATTGATGCTAGAGAAAGGTCGCTGTATTACCTTAATTAGCTCTTTAAAAACAGCAGACTGTATCATTCGCCTCTTGTTGAGGCCCCCAGCCATCTCTTCGAAGTCGATAACCGCGCGAACATTCTCCCTTAATTTCTTCACTAATCGAATATTCACATCTGCTTCCAGTAATGCTGCGCATATTTCTTTTAACATGGAATTCAAAACCTGAAAATATCCGATTAAACATATTTTCTCTATGTGCTAGGTTACATTTACCTCCTCATTTATCACTGTCGCTTTGCTCAGTGACTGCAAGGCCGTTGTGATTTTACGGCCCAAATCTGCTAAAACCATTTTATTTTATTTTGTGGAAAATACCAAAGTGAAATTTGTTGTAAATATATGATAATATTGAACACGTCGCGGATTTACTGTCAACTGAGTGCTTTCCACTTACAAAAAGTGACAGTTCGATGACATCCGTCTTGGCAGGAAGATGTCAAGCCACCGCCCTCTATGGCCTCAGAGGTAAATTTTTCTGGGATTCAAACTGACGCTGAATTAATATATAGTGAGCGTCGAAAAAACAAGACGGAGACGACTGAGTGCAAATTTTTGAAATGAATTGATTTTCAATCGATTTATTGTAATCAAATTTTCCATTAAAGGGGTTTAACAAAAATCGACATTTTTACAAAACTATGCCACATTTTAACATCGCGCAAGTCGATTAATCAAAACCACCAAAATAATCAATCCATTATAATTGCTTAATGAATCAATTAGTTTTATTTTTTAAAATAAGAAACCTAATAATTTAGCCTGCCTACAACATATTAATTTTGAATTTATCGATTTAATCATGGTGCAATTCTGATGAGCTTCGAACCACACAATAAACTACAGTAAGTGACCAGCTCATTACAACCATGTGGAAAATTTCGTTGTGGCGTTTTTAAAATTGTCATTTCTAAAGAAATAATTTACCGTTAGGTAAGTATATGTATGATTTATAGATTTATGGAAAAAAATACCGGTGATTCCTTCACAATCACGTCGGTTGACGATCTCTGGGCGTCAAGGAACCAAGAACAGATCGGGCAATAATTAGTACAATTTCCGCGAATCGCTCTCTACCATTAAGGGAAATCCGCAATATTCTAAGAATCAAAGAAATCAAATTTTCAGAGTGTATACTCAAACGTTGTTGCAATGAGGTGAATTTAAAATGCCCGGTGACCTACAAAAAAGCCTAGATTTACTTTAAAAATGAAAAAAAGGGCGACTATCCTTCGAAAAAACTTATCGGCACTTCAGAGCAGATGAATGGAACAAAGTAAGTCCTTTAAATATAAGCTCCCCTTTTTTGAAACGGCGTATTAATTTAAATATCGAAATTTTTAATTGTTTCCCAGATTGTTTTCAGCGATGAAACGATACTCCATGTCCTCACTACCTCAAAAATTTTGTGCAGAGGAAGCTCGAAAAGAAGCTTCAACCTTCTTGTGTCCAAGAAAGGTTGAAGTATCACCCTGGTTCATTTTTGGGAATGCAGAAACAGGAGAGGACCAGGCCCTCTCTATAAAGTAGATGGTGCAATGCTCCAGGACCAGTATATAAAGGTGCTAAAGAATATCTTATATTGTCTCGAAATATGCTACAGTGCAGAAGAAATAAACATAGAGAACTGTATCAGAATTATGCCCTACAGAATAGTTGCCGTTATAAAAAAAACCATTATACATCAAATTTTAATTTTTTTTAAATAATAAAAAATTTTTAAAGTAGACTTTTTCGGCATTTCAGTAATATTCATATGTACTATAGCAATCCTATTTAAACAATAATAAAGTTACCCCCAATTTATGAAATGTTAAAATATCAATCAAAGTGGTTATAATGAGCTGACCATATAATATATGTATTTCGTCTGTTACGCTAAACTCAAACACTACATACATTTGTACATCTTTTTCCTGAACTCCACATAGCTTAAAAAAAGAAATGAACTCATAAGTAAAATGTGTAAAAGTCCGTTAAAAAGCACTTTTGCGCTAAACTGGAAATTTCCAAGTCAAAATTACTTTTTTTTGGCTAATTCTAGTCTAAAAATTAGTTACAGTTTACTATGCATTGCCATGAATAATGCTTGTTTAGAATGATATTTGGAGTTATTGGCGGCACAAATAAGTTTTCAGGTTTTGTTTTTTGTAACTTTGAAGCTTTATTTAGAGAAATTGGTACAATTTTATTCAAAATATTGCTCATCTTCATCCATCAGCAATATGATATAATATTGTATTATATAGGGATCGAATTCTAATTAAATCAATAATGGAAGCAGGCAAACCCAATAGTCATATATCTGGGAATTTACTCGAAAATGCATCGACTTTGATCATGAGGGAGGGGTCGAAGTTGCGACCTTCGAGTTGTCGGGGGGATGCTCTAACCAACGGAGCTATCCATAGCCACTTGCAGCCGATTCCTTTCGGGAATTTTCTTTCTACTAATAAGCGAGCCCGACCGACCGACCGACCGACCGACTAACTAATTATACGTAGGTAAACTAACTTTACATAGGTTGAGTTGTACTTTTAGATACAAAACATAAATATTACTTCGTTTACAAAGTTATTTTGTGGCAAGTTTTATAGTAAAATTAAATTTTTTGCAGAGTATCGGAGTCTACAATTAGAAACACTAACAAAGTTATAAATTATTAATTTAACCCAAAATGAAGGTTTAAAATTACTTATTTTTTTAAATATTCTTTGATATTAAAACCTCAGATGGGTTTTTATAAAAATTCAAAATGCATATTACCATTTGTGTCGAAATTAATTGAAATGATGTCGCCGGATTTACCAAAACAAATCAACATGAGGTGATGCACCAAGGCCCGTCCGACTGTCTAAATATAGCTCAACGGTAGTAAAATATTCGTGAGAATCTAGGGGTTTTCCCTTCAATTTAATTCAAGACGTGGGCAAACGCCGAATTGGGCTAGAGCATTGCGCGCACGGTAAAACCATTCATTTCCCCAGAATGTCTACTTTTAAAACTTTTAGGCCAAATTGAATGATTTTCGGATAATGCATGGATTAAGTCTCAAGTTTCCATTTATGCTATCTCGCAATTGTCTATGACGATCACGTTAAAAATAACAATAAAGCAAGTTTGCCGACCGGGCTTTTATAACTATGAATCATAACGAGTAACCGGTTATAGTAAAAACAAAAAAAAATAATTCACAACACTTTCATGCAATATCAAAGTCATCTGTATATTTTTTGATACTCACACTTCCACCGAATTATTTCAATTCTGTACAAACATAATTTCAAAAATTTAAAAAATAAATAAAATAAAATAATATGACTAGGTTAATCCACTTAAACCAAGCAGACCAATTTATTACATTTATGTATGACATGCTATATCACAAAGAATATCGATAATGTTTAAAAAAATGTATTTTACTAATTCGGTGATTAATTTAGCATACCTGTGCTGCGCTCAAACAATGAGCGATTTGAATTTATTTCGTTATTTGCTTTTTTCATGTTTGTAAAGTAGTTTGAAATATTGCTACTATTATTGCGTTTTCTGTTATTGTATATGTCGTACTTGTTAATTTTTTACTTTTTGAATTATTGTTATGAACGCAATAGCAGGGGGGAACAGGAAAATTAACTTATTACTACATAACAGAGTGGCTAAAAAAGTTGATTATTTTTCAACTTTCTTAATTTTAGTTTTAAAATTATCAGGTTTTAGGGCGATGAGCTTTTCAATATATAATAATTTTTAGGGAATAAAATTGAAAAAATGTATATATGACGTACATGCTGTCGTCCCCTTCACTCAAATTGGAAAATTAGGTAAATTCTTCAAATTACGTTTAGAAAGTTGAAACTATTGTTTTTGAAATTATTTTAATATAACATACATTCCTTGATATGCAGAAAGTGATATTTGTGAAAGTGACGCAGTGTTGAGTACATCTATTTTTGTGCATGTTTCGATTTTTACAATAAAATGGTTCTTGCACCATGATAACGCACCGTCGCACAATGGTATCATTATACGCGAGTTTCTCACCAAAAACGTAACGAATACCATACCGCAGTAACTGAATTCATCTGATTCCCTGCGACATTTTTCTGTTTGATCGACTCAAAAAACCATTAGGGTAAATACGTTTTAGCATCCGAGAGGACGTAAAAGAAAAATCGAAACAAGCACCAAAACAGGAGTACTCAACAATGCGTAACTTTTACAAATGATAAGCTAGGATGCTGAAATTTGGAGAGAATATTGCTGACAGGTTGTGGCAATTTACAAAAGAAAAAATCAAATCAGGTGACTGAAAGCGCCTGTGTCTAATATGTAATACAGATGGTATAAAAGGTACTAATATTAACCCTTATCACTCCAACCAGCAGTAATACTGCCAAGATTTAGTCAGTGTACTACTCCAACTTGTAACTGGTTTAGTTTATTGAAAGCCAGCATGTAGTAATCGTACCTGCTGCAATTTTCAGATATAAAATTTAATTTAATTTTATTATTTTTATCGGTTTTTCATAAAACGTATGCAACGTACTTTTTCGGAATGAACAAAATTTGCCAAAAAAAAAACATATCTAAATAAAATATATACGCCAAAATATTCCAATGTCTCATTCTCCTTTTATAGTGAGAAAAATCCCCTTCCATTAAAGAACTTGAAAATTATTATGTGTGCTACTTATAACTAGAATCAAGCGATTTATTTAATCGCAAAGCCAAAAAATAGCACCAAAATCAACGACTAAGGTTCAATGAAATTAAAATAGATTGAAGTTCGTGAATGATAGGGGAAAGGTGGCTTGATACTGTTAAGAAGGCAAATTAAGTGTTATATTCTACTGAAAGCCGTTAAGTTTAAGAGATTCTATAGAACGTTTGACTATGATTAATATTGCAAAATTTCTCATATGCAGATATAATAAGAACTGTAGAACAATAGTTAAAATCGTTAAAAGCGGCAACCAGGCGGAACATTTAAAACAAGTTACTCTCAGCAAATACTCTTCTCACCTTAGTAATTTAGTAATCTTGAACGGGTTTTTGTACGAAAGTTAATTTTTATGAAATTATAACTTAACTTCCCAGAATTTCTCTATAGTACTAATAAGTTTTGAATTGTCTTTGCTATAAATATACATACAAAGATACCAAGAATCGTTTATTAACTTGCTCCAATGCAGCGGAGCCCGGGTATAGTTTAGATGAAACACGCAACCAGTTTTAGTAAGTGCCAATCTTTTCAGGAAATCACTTCAGACTGGGACGAGTCTTTCCAGTTTTAAATAAAAACTAAACGCCTCGGTGTTATTGCGAAGATGCAAAAGGTATCAACGGTGCTAATACTGATCAGTTGTGGAGCTCTTACCTTTGGACAATTGCCCGCAGGTCAGATTATTAAATTATTTGAACTAAATATTTTTCAAAAATAAAAACAAAAAGAAAATCCACAATTATTTAGAATATCTAAAAATTAAAAATAAAAACAATTGCATGATATTTTATACTGTCTATCTCAAGTGCAAAGTTAAGGTCTCCTAAGCTTGCGTTTTTGTTTTGGCAATGATCTGTGATCTTTATGACTGTGCTTATTTTTGTGTTTTTATTAAAAAGCCTGTAGTTTAAAAAGAAAAACTTAATTTTTAGGTTCTAAGTGCTCAGTTAAAAATTCGCAAGGAATTTGCAAATTAACTCCCGACTGTCCAGAAGTGATCGATGATTTACAGAATGGAAGACCTTATGTAAGATGCGGATTTGAAGGGCGAACAGAGATTGTATGTTGCCCTGAAAATTCTCCTACGAAGGATGTTGCTCCCGAGAAAGCATCTTCTACTTTCTCCAGAATTAGTGAACAAAGTATTTTTTTTTTAAAGTAAAAGAAGTCTTATAGGTAACTCAATATTCAATTCAAACTTCTAGAGTGTGATGAGTATAAAGCGGCTGTATATGAAGCTCTAATATTTGTTGGTTTTACGTCTAATGCAAAGCCCAGGGAGAAATTAATTGATAAATGTGGCAAAGTTCAATTTATTGTTGGCGGAACTCCAGCTAGACCGAGGGAATTTCCTCACATGGCGCTGATAGGATTTGATGATGGAGAAGCAGAGCCTAAATGGGGTTGTGGTGGAACTTTGATTAGCGAAGAATATGTGCTAACAGCCGGACATTGCTTGAACACGAAACTTTAGTAAGTACAATATTTATTTTAAATCTGCGCGCAAAAAAGGTTTCCACAAACCTAACAACTTTTTGTTAGATAAGTTTCTAAAATACGGTAATACGAAAATAGTATTTGTGCACCATAGGTGCTCATAATTAAAGGTATCTTAGGGGATAAAACCAAAATATGATTGGATTTTTCTATCGAATTATTTTAACCACTTTAAACGCAAAAATTAGTTTGAAGTCAAAGATAGCTGAAATGAGTTTGTAACAAATTTAGGAATTTTAGTATAAATTTCAATCTTTTTAGATGCTTCTATAACAGGTGTTTTCTCTTAAATTTTATAAAACAAAAGTGAAAAGCTCTGAGTTCTATTCTTGAATTCATTCGGATCGAATTGAAAAAAGGTTACTAAAACTCCTTTTGAATTGAAATTATATAGTAAAATCCATAAATTTTTTTCAGTTACCTTTGACTTCAATTTTTTTTTTGTTCCAAGTAATTAAAATAAAAAAAGTAGAAAATATTTCAACCGGATTATTTTAAAGTTTATTTACAGACAAGCTAATTAAAATGAATTTTTTAGAATTTAAGAAACTTTATTAAGGAATTTTTGTTCAAAAAGGTCTTTTGTAAGATTCTTTCGATTCGATCCAAACGGATTCAAGAATAGGTCCCATTATTTAATTGTCTAAAATATATACTAATGGATTACCAAATAGGGCACTGACTTTTACAACCAGGTGCTAAATGTGAAAGTATAGGCATTCAGGAGTATATCGTACCTATTATTGACCTTAATTGTTTCAAACAATTTTATTTCAAGAAGATTATGAGTGAATATGATCGCCAACTGTTCTTAATAGTCCTAAACATGTTACTGCATTTAAAACATATAAAATAATAATTATTTGAAAAAAGCAGCATACACTACATACAATAGATTCCTTTATTTTGTTTACATAAATTTTTTGTTTAACTAAGCCTAATGGTGATATATTTTTTCTTTAATTTTATACTTGTGTGAATATTTTTTCTTTAAGTTTATACTTGTGTTTTTAGTTAAAATTAGTGAAAATAGTCTGTATTATGACTAGCGTTATGACTGCTAAAAACAAATTTGAAAAAAATGATATAGTGCGTTTAAGGCCCGCTATAATTGGGTACCTCTGTCTTATGGTTTTAAGGCAACACATCTTTATACCCGCCTGGTACCGTAGTTAAAAATGAAAGAGTACAATTGCATTTTTTTTGTGATTGATCTTAACAATTTAATTTTTTCTTTCTATAGAAAAGTCTGGAATTTCATATCTTATCTGTCTTTCGTTATATTAAACTTGAATACGAAATATGTATGACGAATTTTCTCGCACGGCTAAACATTTGACGATCTTCAATTTAATGTTATATTAAATTATTTATTTTAAAAGTAGATTGACTAGAAAATATATGTATTATTTTGCATAAAAATATAATGAAATGATGATACTCGTATGTATATGAAGCGCATCATCATGTTGAAAGAGCAATCCCAAAAATTTCCATAAACTAAGTAAGATATTAATGAAATATGGACTTTTGCTACTAATTGGAAGTTTGCTAAAATAAAGTTATTGTGGTGGCATCGAATACGATCTAAAAACTTATCTTATATCAATATTTTTAGTCAATAATGATTAGGCGGTAAGTAGGACTTTTAGAGGTTTGACTACTAGAATAACGAGCAGCAATTATTTGAGTAAAATTATAGAGTTAGAAAAAAATCATTCAAATAGTTGGGAACGAACAATCGTTGAATTAAGAAAAACAGCGCGGAATGTCGCAGTCAAAGAAAGACGATTTTCTAATCTAGCCGAAATTCAAATTATGTCTTTTCGAAAGTCACAACGCGGAACTAGAGTGATGCTAATGTTGAGTCTAAATATCAAAAACTTAAAAGTGAAAGTGAAACAATTCTAATACATTAAATTATGCACGAACCGTTCGAAAAACCTGGAAAATTTTTTTAATAAAATACCCACTATCAATTAAGTTATCTAAAGGCGTATTCCAAACGTGTTGTTTAAAAACTCTAGTAAAATAAGGATTAATCTATAAAATATTGTAAATTATAGTGATTATTATTATTTATTTATTTTTTGTATATGTAAAGCTTTTTTCAATAAGGACATAATAATTTTGTATTTAAACAAAACAGAATAATTAAGATATACAGCTGAAATTTATTCCAGGTGCAGGTGATCATCGCGAGCACGCGATCGGTTTGGAGCCAATTTTCCACCACTCTTTCATTCATTTCGGCCGTAACGTTGACAATTTCGCGATCGATATTATCCCAGAGCTCTACTAAAGTTGTTGGCTTCATGGCATAAACTAACGACTTAACATACCCCAATAAAAAGAAATCTAAAGGCGTTAAATCGCATTAGCAAGATGGCTATCAATTGTTTGACCAGCTGTGTGGCATGTGGCACCATATTGTTGGAGTCTCATATAACTGATTTCAAATCCATCCAATTCTGGCTACATATAGTCTACGATAGTAAAGTTCGGTAACATGGCGATAATTTTCATCGACGAAAAAATGTGGTCCAATTACACTTCGGGCATGAAATCCGCACCACTTTTTGTGGTTGTAATGGAATCTCTTGAAGCACATGTGGGTTTATTGCTGTCCAATAATGCATATTTTGCTTATTGACAAAGCCATTAGCCAAGAATTAGCTTCATTGCTGAAAGTGATTTGTAATGAAATTAAGAATTTTCTTCAAACAGCAGCAGAGCCCAATCGGAGAAGTTTCGGCGATTTAAATGATCAAGAGCTTTCAGTTCTTAAGTTAATTTTATCTTGTAAGTCAAGATTTTTACGCAAAATTTGCGATAACGTAGTTTGAGAGATTCCCAATTCCTGTGAACGGCGTGAAATTGACTGGCTCTTTCAAACTGGGGCACTTACGGCTGCAATATTTTCAGTACTTCGACCGGTACATTTTCTCACTGGAACAGGAGTATCCAATAGTGAATATTTTGAATCGAATTTATTTGCTATAGCACGTACAGCCTATCTGGTGGGACGATTATTAAGACCGAAAATTGGAGTAAGTGCTCTTAAAGTTGCGAACACCGGATTCAGAATTGCAGTAGTAATTTTTAGTAATTACCAAACCCATTCACCAACATAAAACGTTAACCTTGTCTGATGCTTTAACGTTGAGAGATCATGAAAAACGTTCAGCGGTGCGTTCGGATTAAAATATAAAATTGTTATGTCCTTATTGAACAACCCTTTATGTATTTATCGCGAATTTTTTTGCTTAATACGTTTGCGAGATTTATAAACACAAAGTCACATAGAAACACAGAAACACATAGAAACAGAAGTCACGTAAGCAATAAGAGTATTGAATTTCATTTATATCGTTTTCAAAGTATTGAAAGGCGGTGCTGGATTACGGATTACGTGTTACGCGAATTATTAATAAAATACAATAAATACGTAAAAAATATTACCCTCAATTTAGAATTGTTCAAAATTTAATTGTTTATATTAAAGTTAAATTTAAGTGTTTGTATTAAAGCTTCTCTCAAAATCACGTTAATTATTGCAACCATTTAAAAGAATAGTCAGCTCTTTAAAACTAAGTCAAAAAATCGGCTTAAGTAGTTTTTTCACTTAATATGAGAAGTCAATCTCAATGTACATATAGTGTGAGTAATTCCAATTCTAAAAAGAACGAGCCCGATAACCGGAATGAAATAAAATGTATGCCCCATGCTAATAAAATAGATACTCGGTTAAGTTTTCGCGACGCATCCACAAATCAAGTTTATCCTATAATAAAAAATATAAATAATTCATTTCTGTATGTATGTATGTGTGGTCGGTAAATCGCGCTTCTCATCGGATTGATGGCAAGTAATCATGGTTAGTTCAGTTGGCTAGAACAGTGAAATGCCAATTTGAATGTCGTAGGCTTGATTCCTGTCCACTGGTCAATGTCGTTGCTTCATATTGCCTTACAAAAAAAAAAATTTAAAACTAAATTGTTAGTATAACTCATACTAAAAATAATTGGGCCTCCATAACCCTTAATTCCTTGCTGTTGAAAGGATTTAGATTTGGGGTTTAACTATTGTGCTACTTACTTAATAGAGTAAAGAGTAATCGCGATATAATCTCAGGAACCTGAAGAAAAACGTAAGTATAGTAGAATATAATAATTTAGAAGTTAAATAGGTATTTTAAGAGCTAAGTTTGCTTATAAAAACCCAACACGTAACTAACTATTAATTTTCTTCTACAGTGGAAATCCAAAATTTGTTCGTCTTGGCGAATTAATTCTTAACACTACAGATGATGATGCGAAAGAAGAAAATTATAATATATCCGCTATAATCCCTCACCCTGAATATAATCCACCATCACGATATAATGATATTGCTTTACTTAAACTGCACCGAAAAGTAAAAATTAATCCATGGATAAGACCGGCTTGTTTGCCAACAACATTTGATAGCGGCGAACCTACCGCAATTGCTACAGGATGGGGTCACACAAAATTTAATGGTGAACCCTCGGCCGAACTTCGAAAAGTTACTTTGAACGAATTCCAGCAAGATGAGTGTAAAGCAGCTTATAAATATGAAATTGATCGAAAACTAAGATTTGGAATAGTTCCCGAAACACAACTATGTGCTGGATCACAAAATCAAGCAAGGGATACATGCCAAGGGGATTCTGGGGGTCCATTGCAAGTAGCTCATAAGCAACATTACTGCATGTACAGCATAATTGGTGTGACCTCATTTGGAGTACCTTGCGCAACAATTGGAGTTCCTGGAATTTACACCCGAGTCTATTCCTATGTTGACTGGATTGAAGGAGTCGTGTGGGGGAAAAGTACTTAATCGTGAATACAAAAATACACATATTTATTAGCTATAATTTTAAAACTGGGTTATAGAATGAATAATCAAACAAGGGAAGATTAATTTGCAATTACTCGTTTCAAGAGTGAGATTTGTATAAATGTATTTTCCCAGTATTAAATTAGAATTTCAAATAAAAAGATTAAATGATATATATGTATATGCTTAATTTTAATAAAAAGCACGTGATTGCATTGTGCTGACCTTCCCCGGCCGTAATTAAAACGATTTCCTAATTAATTGCATTTAATAATTTATAAGAAACAAGTTTTTCAAAAGCCCATAAGATTTGATTTTTATAAATCGCCTTCTTTTGACCGGAGTCACTTCAAACGCGAACAGTCTCTTTGACTATCAATATTGTAATTTTCTAATTGCGCCGGTGCTAGACAACAATGAAAAAAGTGTTTGTAATCTGCATTCACATAAGCTTAGCACTTTGTATTTATGGGCAACTTAATCCAGGTAAGTATTAATTTCAAATTTTTATTGATAAAAGCAGTGTTAAGAGGTTAGTGTAGGGTAACCCGAGGAGTTTTTTTGTGTTTTGTGCAAAATTCTAATTGAATGTTATATTTTCGTTTGCGTGAAAAAGGTGAATGATTCAAACTATGAGAACCAATTAGAAAAACGTAGTTCCAGAAGAATTCGTTTAGAATTATGGAATTCACGTCTTAAGTGCTGTGAGTGTTATTCAAATTGCAAGCCATCAGTCCAGAATTTATTTTGTTTCAATATTTATCACTGTGGATTATGCTTTGCTTTGTGTGATTTTATAATTGTGTTTATTTTTATGTATCTAAGTAAATCTCACTAATTATCGTGATTTCTTTAAAACATTTAATTTTAAGGGTCTCAATGTAAAGTTCAAAATGCACGTGGAATTTGTAAATTAGTCGAACAGTGTCCATCACTACATGATGATTTAAGGAATGGCAGAAGTTATGTAAGATGTGGATTTCAAGGAAAAACAGAAATTGTATGTTGTCCGGAAAATGATTCTCCTACTTTTTCCAGAATTAGTGAGCAAAGTATGAGTACATTTGCAATTCAAAGTAGTTTTATAAATAAGTATTTTAATTTTAGAGTGCAATGAGTACAAGTCGGCAGTTTTCGAAATTATTTCATTTATTGATTTGAAATCTACATCAAAGCCATTAGTGAAAGAAATTGATAAATGTGGCAAAATTCAATTTATTGTTGGCGGTACTCCCGCTCGAGCGAGGGAGTTTCCACACATGGCGCTGATAGGATTTGATGCTAGAGAAGCTGAGCCCAAATGGTTATGTGGCGGTACTTTGATAAGCGAAGAATATGTGCTAACAGCCGGACATTGCTTGAAATCTGGGCTTTAGTAAGTACAACTTTATTTTAATAGTTGAAAAGATGTAGTGTAGGAAAAGGATTCCAAAATAAATAGAGTGTTGCCGAAAATTTTAGGACTAATCGTTGATTTTGGGCATATATTCTATTCCATAGCCCATTACTTATTGATAAGGAGAAGAGGGCTGGTGACAACAAGTATACATAAAATCTTTGTCTATCCTTAATTATTTTAAAAAATTTTGTTTTAATTTGTGTACTAATTTTAACAAAAACAGCATTTGGTCATAAGATTTGTAGCATCACTGTACAATATATAAGCTTTTAAAATTCAGTTATTATTTATACCAGTGTATAGACTGCGTGTGGTGTGCCAATCACAAAAAACTAACTTATACTCGTAAATATTAATTGTTAATTTTCTTCTTCAGCGGTGAGGCAAAATATGTTCGACTTGGTGAACTAATTCTCAACACAACGGATGACGACGCAAAAGAGGAAGATTACAATATATCCGCCATAATCCCTCATCCTGAGTATAAACCACCATCTCGATACAATGATATTGCTTTACTGAAATTACATAAGAAAGTTAAAATTAATCCATGGATAAGACCGGCTTGTTTGCCAACAACCTATGAGAGCGACGAACCCTCCGCAATTGCCACAGGATGGGGTAAAACTGAAATAAATGGTGAACTTTCGCCCAGTCTTCAAAAAGTAACATTAGACAAATTCGAGCCAAATGAGTGTAAAACAGCTTATATATTTGAAATGGATCGAAAACTAAAATTTGGAATAGTTCCCGAAACACAATTATGTGCTGGATCACGTAATCAGAGGAAGGACACGTGTCAAGGTGACTCTGGGGGTCCTCTGCAAGTATATCATCCGAAACATTACTGCATGTACACTATAATCGGAGTGACCTCATTTGGAATTTCTTGCGCAATTGAGATTCCTGGGATTTACACCAGGGTCTACTCTTACGTTGATTGGATTGAAGAAATTGTGTGGGGGAATAAAATTTAATTACAGACTATAAATACATTTACAATTATCTATAAGAGAACTGGTAAGAGTATGCGAGTTTAAAATCAGTTTGAGTTACTGAAATGCAATAAAATAGAATAAAAATAATGGCAAAAAAATAGGTAAGTAAAATTCATAATTCCACATGTGGTATCCAAATCCACGCTATTCTTCTTCCTGTGTGGGTTACACCACTCAAAAACCATCAAAATAAATACATGATTTTTGGCTTAACTTTACATCCTAGACTTAAAACAAAACAAAAAAAACTTTAGCATAGACGATGTATAATGCTACAAAATTTCTCCGCCTGAAAGAAAAAAATATTATGTTAATTTGTATTATAATATCATAGCGTGTGTCGAGAAAATTCTTGCCGAATGGGTGTTTTATTAAGCTAGTAAATGACTAACATTCATTTATAGTTCATATGTATTATACCATTAACAATGATATAGTGTGATTAGTACAATTTTGTCGTAAAGCCTAGATATACCACCCTGAAGGTGGGTAAATTTCTATAACAAACTTCTCTTAAATAATATTTCCAGTTTTAAAGTTCCATATGGAAATCTTTATAAGATAGACACGCCTACGGTCTGTCAATCACAGACATTTTTCTAGAAAACAAAATCATATAGGAATTTGAAATTTTACAGAATTTTAGGTATTTGTGACATGCACATATTTTGGTATTAAATGATTATGAAATATTTTTTTTTATTATTTAATGGAGATGAATTGCAATATAGTAGTAGTAGTTTTTGAAAGGGCTTCTTTCAAGAATTCCAAAATATTTGGACGCATTCCCTTTGAAGTTTCAAGGTTTCTAAATCTAAATTTATAATATTATCAGGGTAAGTAGGTGTAGAGGTAGGTGCCATTTTATTGTTTTTTGCAAGTAGGAAAAGTGCGAACGTTTTAGTCACTGTTATTTCTAAGTCATAATATGTATTCGTAATAATAAAATTGTTGAAATTGTTGAATTAATTATTTATGTTTTTTTAATAGGCTCATCCAATTGTTATTTTCGAAATAGTTTTGCTCAATGATACCTTTCGAACTATTAGAATTGCATCAAATTGTGGAGGCTTTCCTCACCTGTAATTTAAATTTTTTCCTATATAAAATTTGATATAGTAATGTATGTATAAGAAAAACAAGTTTTACAAATGCAGTAGAATAATTTCAGGAGCCTTGGATTGATCGCAACTTTAAGATTTTATTTTATAAATTACCATCTGTCCTGATTTACTTACTTCAGACGTAACCAGTATATTTGACTAATAATATTGCAACTTTCTAATTACGCCCATGCTACTACAATGAAATAGGTGTTTACAATCTATTCGTACATTCTCATAAGCTTATCACTTTGTAATTTTGGGCAACCTAATCCATGTAAGAACTAAATTCGAATTTTCAATGGTACTCCAATGATTACACTTTATATCAGCTTAGCGAGTAGTAGGGAGCGAAGTTCTGAGTAATCTTTGGTTCAAAATTCCCAAGGTATTTGCAAACTAATTGAAAAGTGTCCATCACTGCACAATGATTTAAGAAATGACAAATATTATGTGAGATGTGGATTTCAAAAACAGAGATTGTATGTTGTCCTGAAAATGGTTCTCCTACTTTCTCCATAAACTGAAAAAGATTGATAAATGTGGCAAAGTTCAATTTAGAAGAGAAGCTAACCCGAAATGGCTATGTGCTTACAGGTGGACATATTTTAATTGGTTGCAGTACAAGATGGGCAAATTTTGGGTCTAGGAACTAAACTGGCTTAAAAACATACTCTTTTTTCAACAAATTCAGTTTAAAGTAAAGTAGAAATATGGGAATTAATAATGGAATATGATGTCGGGCAAATGTCCACCTCTAGAACGTCGGTAGACGTTCGCTCTTTTCGTAAAATTTTGAACCACATTTTGCAACAAAGCTTCGCTTATCTTATCGCCGAATTTCATCTTTCAGAGCGTTAGTTGTTTGTGGTTTGTTCACGTAAACCCGGTCTTTTAAATGGCTCCAGAGGAAATAGTCCAGTGGCATCAAATTACAACAGTGGTGTCAGAAGGAGCCTGATTACAAGGAAAAGCTACTCGAATTGTACGTAATTTTCACCATTTTGATAGTAAATTTTTACAATTAGAATTGGTTTTTCAAGAGTGTAGCGTTCCATGGTTAAAATTCCCCTAGTTTTACTAAATAAATGTCAAAGGATGACAGCTCAATTGTCAGCCTATTTACTTTCTAACCTCAAATTTGCCCACCCTGTACTGTGTCCAGTTTTAAAATAATTAGATGAGCTTTTAAAATTTAGTTATAATTTATAGTAATGTATAGAGTGCAGTTTGCTAGTTACTTTTTCCGGTTTGCAAATCAAATTATTAGGTACTTTTTATGAGAAATCTAAAAACAAATTGCATTTGTCACTCGTTTTTATCTGTGCTATATGTATACACGAAAGTATAAATATTCACATAACAAGTTATTTTATGAGATGTAATGTTAAATCGATATATAATTAGGGCTGATTTTAGCACTACAGTAACCTCGGCAACCCCTAAAATTATTTGGAAAGAGAACACAGGGTAATTGAAAAGTTAAATAGTATGGATCGTTTTTGGAATTACGTTTCTTTTATTTGTTGTAATTTTTGTTTTCATCTTTTATTTTTTAACTAAAGAGTCTTTTTATTGCTAAACTAATTTTCAAATGAAATCTTAACTAAATTTTGGAATACTGATTATAAATGAATATAATAACAGGCAGTCAATGAGTTTGGTTATTTTTAAAAAATGGCCAAAATACGATTTTTTATACTTTACTCCTTTTGTTTTAAAAAAACACCTTTTCACCCAGTAGTTTTATTTACGAATACATATCTGCTACTTGTTAAATAGTAAGGAAAGTTATTAATGTTACCACATATTTTATCAAAATTTTATTTATCGCCCTACTGTGTTTCGTACAGAAGTTATGATGTTTTATATGAACTCACCTCCCTGTACACACGATAATATTTCAGCCATTAAAAATGGATGAAGGAAGAATTTTATCATCATCATTTTTATCATCGTGAACGCTGATCACAACACTGGAATCGATTGGCACATGTTAGAAACTTCTTTACGAATCACCCTGTAGCAAGGAGCAATAATGCACACTTTAAATCTAAAAAGTTGTTTATTAATCATTAATTTTTGGAATTATCTATTCTCTTTCTTGCCTTGGTTCTTCGACCTTTTCAGAAGCATTTCCGACTATTTAAAGGAAAATATCGGAAAGTCTAAAATGTCGAACATTTAAGGTTGAAGAAAAGCAGTATATAACCATTATTTTTAAATGTAAAACCTCGATTTGATTATAAAACAAATTCATTCACTTTTGGAAATCTAAATGACCCAGAATTTTAAAGTTAAAATTAATGTAACTTTATTTTGTAAAACAACGATGAAAAAATACATGACTAACAAAGATGAAAGTCGAGAGAAAGCATTAAGGATAGAAGTATATATGTAATGTTAGTAAATTTAATTTTTTCCGTCAAACTTTACCTCTATGATTTTGATTAATAGAATTCTGTAGGACAAAAATTAAGAATCCATTTTAGTAAACAAGGTTAACGGGTATAGTCCCCGGTGAAAAGACGGAAACTATCGGAAAACAGACGGACAGTTTTTAAATGTTGAACTTAGTACGGAACTGCAAACGAATGGAAATTATATTCCTGTAGATATATCTTTCGCATACATTTCACACAAATTTTTTAAAGTAAGCGTATACTCGTATAAATGTTACTTGTCGTGCTTATAATTAGTTGGTGTTTGATTCGTGAGGTCGTGGCGTTTGTCGTAGAGGCACCAGACTATTGAGGAAACCGACTGGTGTCGGTCGAAACGCCAATTAATATTTCAGGGGTATACAATCAAAGTTGGTAAAGTCCAAAAAATTTTAAAAGTGAGATTTAAATTGCAACACATTTTTTTCCGTATCTATATTTACCCCGTAGAATAATTTTATACAAATTCTAGTAATCTCGACTGTTATTTCAAATTGAAAATTGACTTTACAAACAAACCTAGCAAAGTCCAAGTGAGTTGAGTTCAAATTGCGTAAAGTCCTTTTCGACCAAGAAGGTCGAAGGAAGGCTCCATTGCCTCCATTTCACTGACGCCTGAATCTAACCCTGTCCAGAAAGTTGGTAACAAATATAGGAAAGTCCTAAACATTCAGTTACAAACTTAGTAAAGTCCAAAACTTGGTAACAAAACTGGGAAAATCCATCTTATACTTAAGGTTTTACCCAAAACTATTGAACTGAGCGTGATGAACACTTGTATTTCTATAATGTATTACATTCTGCATATAAATAATGTTTAACATTAGAATAGTTACCTGTAATTATTAAAATAATCATTTTTATCGTTTACTGAACATTTTGGCATTGTGGACTTTACCAACTTTGATTGTATACCCCTGATTTGGACTCGTAAAATATATAATTTGTTCTATATTGTTTCCCTCACTTTTACGTCTGATTTTCGAATATAAATATTCGTTTCTTGTTAACTGTACTTTCCAATTATTTTCCGACTACCTTTAAAATCTTTTAGTTTAATTTTTTTTACTCCAGGTACGTATTATAATTACTCGTTAGAAATGTAGAACTTGTACCTGTTTTCCCAGTATTAAATTCTAATTTCAAATAAAACAATGAAAAAGTATGATATACTTTTCCCACGCGTAATTTAACTCATTTTCTATGCATTTGGATTTAATATAAACAAAACAAGTTTTTTTTTAAAGCCAGCGTAAAGATTTAAGAAGCTTCAGATTCATATAAATTGCCTTTTGATCGAAATTATTTCAGATGTACACAAGCTTTTCACTAATAATATTGCAACATTATTAATTTTATTAATCTTAAAAAATGAATAGTGAGTTGTTAATCTGCATATTCATAAGCTTAGGGACTTGCATCTACGGGCAGAATTTTACAGGTAAGTATCAATTTTAAATTACAACTAATCGATACAGTTGTAATTTCGTTGAATCAACAAATGTACACTCATATTTTCTATAAAGATTAAGAGAGTATAACAAAACTCTATTACTCGGAGTTGAAACTCAGAGATTCTACCATAATTGATTTTGTTTATTATTAAGTTTTATCATCTACATTTTTATTATGGGATATTGTAGTCGATTTTGTTTTTATGCTCTTTATAGTAATTATTATACATTTAATATTTAGGCTCACAGTGCACAGTGAAAAATTTACAAGGAGTGTGTAAATTAATTCAAGAGTGCTCATCAGTGGCCGGTGATATAAAAAATGGGGTCCCTTATGTAAAATGCGGAATTGAAGGAGACAATTTAATCGTGTGCTGCATTGAGGATGGTCTTTGCAAACATGATTCTTCTATAGAGGCTTTAGACACAGAAGCTCCACTCAGTTCACCGAAACCAAGTACATAATATATACTCGTATATATTGAACATTTAAAAGTTTCATTAGTAACAGATAATTTAACAAAACATTTTAAAATGTTATAAGTATAAGAATTCGTCGGTCGCATTTCTTGATTAGAACAAAAATTGCTCCTGAAGGTGTCGGCGGCAAGGCGGCGGGTAGCTCAGTTAGTTAGAGCAGCGAAGCACAAATTCAAAAATCACAGTAGCCCTGTCCGCTGATCATAGTCTTTGCTTTTTCGAGTAATTTCCACATAAAAAAAAACCCCAGTGGCATATTACCTAATTAATTAATTGTTATCATGTAGGTTTATAATAATTTTTTATAGTTGACGTTTCAGAGAATGAGTTTCCTCACATGGCTGTGATAGGATTTGATGCCGGAGAAGCTGAACCCAAATGGTTATGTGGCGGAACTTTGATAAGTGAAGAATATGTGCTAACAGCCGGACATTGCACGAACGCGAAGTTTTAGTAAGTACACCTATTTTAAAATTGCAAATTGCGAATACAGTGTAAAGGAAGGATTTAAACTCTCCGCCTAAAATCAACCTCAGGAAAAATCTTGGATTATATTAAGACCTATTATAGCATTTATAACACATGTCACTAAACGTATACCTTCTCAGGATCAAGTCAAGTCACGACTATGATATTCTCTTCTTATATAACGGGTGACAACTAAAATTTGAGACAAAGTTTAATTCATTTTTTCACAAAGATCCGTCCGATTTTAAAATCTTTTGTTTATTTAGCCAACTACTTGAATCCTCTCTATTATGCTAAAGAGTTGTCAGACTTCTGTGCATAAAGCTAGTAATTAAAATGGCATCAAAGCCAGAGCATCTCCGTGAGCGCATTGTACAATTTTACAAAATTAATGAAAGCCGTGGTAAAGTGTTTACCGTTACACATTTTAAAACAGAAGGAGTATCTAAAAGTACTGTATACCGTGTTCTAAAGAATCTAATGAGTGAAAGGAAAAAAGGATCTGGCAGGAAAGCCGTTATTATGACAAAAAACAAAGTTGAAAATTTAAAGCGTAAATTTAACAACAAGAGTGGCGTGAGTCAAAGAGATGCAGCTCGAGAGTTCAATTGTAGTCAGCAATATATAGAAAAAGTGTTAAAAAAGCTCAACATCAAAGTGAGGAAGAAGCAGAGGTCGCCCGAAGGTTGCCAGGAGCAACTGCCGATGGATGTTAAAAAATTAGGGAAAAATTAATTTTGTTTTGGATGATGAGAGTTATTTTAGTTACCGTATTACGCGGTAAAAACTCAAAACTACCTTACACTTAAAAATATACCATTTGTTCCAAAGGAGAAAAATCCATCTATTCTTCCACGGTGCCGCCCAATTGAAGATTGTTTTGGTGCACTTGCTTCAAAAGTTTACAAAAATGGATGGAGAGTTAAAAATATAAAGCAGTTGAAAACATGTATTAGAAAATGTATAAAAGAAATTGATCCCAATGGCGTACAAACGGTTTGTGAACATATTCTCAGAAAGTTGCGAATTGTCGCCGATAATGGACCTTTTTCTACAATCCATTAAGGAAAGTGGATGGTATTTCGTGTGTCTTCATACAACCATTTATTTAAATAAATTTTATTAACAAAATCTTAGCATTTACTCAAAGTCATTCCCAAATTTTAGTTGTCACCCGTTATATAAGGGTTTTCTACTTAGATACAAGTATGAATTAAAATAGAATATCCATACCCTTAAAAATTTCAAATAGCACCCGGTTTTCTTAATTAACATTAAAATGTAACTATGGACAATTAAAAATACTAAGTAGTATCAGGTTTTCCCGATGCCAACAACATATTTAAATACAAAATATAGTAGCTAGAATTTTCAAAATACTATTTGTCAGTTAACGAATCTGGCAAACAGGCTGACTGTATCTTCACTGTATTCTTGTCTACAAGTTGTTTATCCTGGAATTTCCTGCTGATTTTGTTGACTGGATCACATCTTATATATCTATCTGTACTTAGCGCGTTCTTTTTCGCGGTTCATTTTCCCAACCAATATACAAGACGTCTGGCGTAGTTTAAGGTAGCCCTCTTGGTCCTATATTATTTATTATTTATATTATTTATATTTATATATTAATGACTGCTCTTTCATCAGTGGGTAGTACTCGAGAATTCTTTGCTATCTATGCTAACGATGTGAAAATATTTGGAATAATTCTGACTTAGACGTCTTTCATAAATGTTGTTCTGTTAATTGTCTTCCACTTAATGTAACTGCCTTGCCTCAATATGTCGATAGTTTTTAACTAATTTCTCTCGATACGCTAAAGAATAGACGTAATATCTCCAGTGCTGTTTGCAGAGTGCTAGTAATTCTTCTGAGATACTGTTTCTTTTCAATATCTCGATTCCGGCACGTATCTTAAGAAATTATGACTTCTTTCATCTTCTATATCATCGTACTAACTATGATTTTAATAAGCCTGTGACCTCGGTGTCGCGCTCTTTCAATTCTAATTTCTCCAATATTAAGTTCCATTTATCTATGTAAAAGCCTTATTAAAGGTGGACATCGTTAATTTGTTTATCAATATTTTGAGTAATCATATTGTTTGATGAAACTGTTAAATATATAAATAAAATTTAATCTATTAAAGATAGTACTAATATATATATATATATATAAATTATATTAATTTGCTCTTACAGTGGAAATCCAAAATATGTTCGGTTGGGTGCGTGTCGTCTCATCACTACTGATCCAAGAGTGAAAAATTACAACATAACCGCCATAATCCTTCATCCTGAATATAAGCCACCATCTCGTTACAACGATATTGCACTACTCAAATTGAATAAAAAAGTGGAATATAATTCGTACATAAACCGGGCTTGTTTGCCAGCATTCGATCAATTTGAATCGACCGCAGTTGCTACAGGATGGGGTCTCACGGAATTTTATGGCGAACCTTCGGCCGAACTTCAAAAAGTTACATTGGAGATTTTTTCGATAAATGAATGTATTGCAGCATATAACAATAAAATTGATAGAAATCTGAAATTTGGAATATTACCCGAAACACAACTTTGCGCTGGATCTCGTTCCGAGGTAAAAGATACGTGTGATGGTGATTCTGGGGGTCCATTGATAACTAGCGGTGGATTAAATTGCAAATATACTGTGATTGGTGTGACATCATTTGGAATAAGATGCGGAACGATTGGAGTTCCAGGAGTTTACACGAAGGTGTATTTTTATGTCGACTGGATTAAAGGAATTTTATCGCAGAATAGTACTGTTTCAAATTTAATTTTAAAAAGGAAAATTGTTTAGGCTATTTTCATTTTAGCTTCAGATAAAAATTATTTGCCTCCTATTCCTCTTTTGATGCGGACTACTCCTGAGAAGTAACGTGATCACCACTAGGTGCGGTACAAAAAAATTAGTATGTAAACTTGAAATAAAATCGAATTAAAGGAGATTAAATGTGTTAATTTTTTGTTTGCCTAGGTTCCCTGTGTCGTCTGCAAACATTGTTAGTTTACATGCATGGGTATACCTGTTGTGTAAATGTTGCATAGAGTGGGCTAAGGCACGAACCTAGTGGGACACCAGAAGGCTAATTTTTTTTAAATCGCTAGTCACTCTATATAGCTAATGAGTTGTAAAACCGCAATGTCTAAATCTAAGTTGAAAGTCAGAAATGAGTTTCGCTTCATTTGTGTAGTGCTGGATTATTTTCAGGATATTCTTTTCGAATAATTTCCCTATTGAAGATAACAAACTGATAGGTCTGGAGTTCTGTGCTAGTGATGAGTCCTTGCCAGGTTGTGGTAATGGAATTATAATTACTTCTTTTTATTTATTTATTATTTAAGGTTTTTTGATTTGTTACTGTTTTCCTAAGGTATTCTGTTAGTTGGTGGAAAAAAAGGAAATTTTCTGCTTTTACCTTGTTGCTGAATATATATTCTCTATTACTGTTGCGCAAGGATGTCGTTTTAGTACTTCGTTGTTTAAAAACTTTGTTTAGTCTCCACACTTCCTTTACTCCCTTGCTTAGATTTTGCAGTATTGCTTTTCATCTATTGTTTTTTAGCTGACTCTTTGTTTGAACTTAATTAAATTAAAATTTTTAAATTAGAGGAGTCAATAGATTTAACAAACCGGTCCATGGTTAGAAGTATGTGTTAGATTTTTTCAGCCGAAAACAGTGTCAATTGTAGCTCGCTTGCCAGCGAGCGACCAAGATCAAATTCAATGAGGTAAAGGCTATTAAAAGAAGAGATTCTCCAATTCTCTTCCAGTTTCTAGCTGGGCGGCCACTCGGCTTAATTGGTGACTAGTCCGTTAAATTCTTTAGTGTTTTACACTGCTCAAGTTAAAAAGTCGGAGATAAAGACATTATCGTTCACACTATGAATAATTTAAACCTCTGAAAGTATGCATTTATGCAGCCTCTGACGATCGTTGCTGTTGTAGACCGAAAAAATATCAATTTCAATTAATAATGTATACATTGCTTCTATCTGTAAGTTCGCAATTTACAAAATTTGGTTTTCTGAGTTTATAAATTAACTTGTTTTCTAAATATAAAGCTCGCAAAGTACAAGTGTTTAACAAAAATTGTTTTGTATTCTTTTACCTTTTGACCTTAAATGAACGTTTCATAACATTTCTATAAAGGAACTTTAAACACGATCAGGTCTCATTTGCTTTTCCATTATTAATTGTATATTCGATGTTAGTAAAAAACTCGTGATAGCATTGCGTTGAACTTCCCCGCCCGTAATTCGATATATAAGAAACCAGTTTTATAAAAGGTTGAGTGTGATCACAAAAGCTACGGAATAATTGCAAGTTTAATATAGTCAAAATCTCTTCAGGAGCGACTAACTCTTATGAACAGGCTTAAGAATTTCTTAATTGTATCAGTGCTACAGAAATGAAAATAAAATCTATAATCGGGATATTCATCAGTTTAGGGTTGTGCGTTTATGGACAGAACGATCCACGTATTCGTAAGTACCTACTTCAAATTTTCATTACTAAGAAAACCTCTCGATTGGTGGTTGCTTATTTGATCTTAATTAATTAATAAATTAAGACTACAATAAATTTAATCCTTAGAACATGAACGTAACGAAGTACGATAAGGCTTGTCAAGCATACCTAAACTTTTTATATATGATACTTTAGTAGATCAGTGCAGTCGTCGAAGTGTAATTAATTTGAAGATTGGCTTTAAAGATTTAAAATCTATTTAAATTTTATAATCAACAAACCGGCTTGTATTATAATTCAAATTTATTCGATATTTTTAAAAAACTAAAATATATTTCATGAAGTATCAAAGACAATAGTGCACCCTTTTACCCGGGTGCCCTCAGGTATATCGATGTACTACTATTAATTGTTTATTAATTATTATTGTGACAACGTAATATTCGTTATATTTCACTTTCAAATTACTTAGCTCTGGCGAGAATTTCAGTCACCACTTTGTTGTATACACAACCTTAGGGTATAAGCTTACACCTAAAAGACACCTGGGATCCAACGATTTTGAAATATGACTCCTAGATTAATACATGTCATTGGAGTTGCTATATAAAGTAACAAAAGGACCAAGTCTCAGTGATAACACATGGTTTTTGACAGGACGGTTAAAATCATTTAGAAAAGCGCAACTGTTATTCTCATTAACGCGGTCAGGTAAGGTAACATCCGCTTCTTTCTAAATTTTTACAGACAATTCAATTAAATTGTCTCATACTCCATATGTAAAGCATTGTAGGTATACATGATATAGTGAGAATCAAAAGTGATGGCACATTTAGAAATTTTATCTTTGATCTGACATATTTTTATAACTGCAAGTTACAGAAGATAGTTGGGTATCTCAAATTACAGCTTTATTCTGAAAATAAGCAAAACAACTCTTGAGCATACTACTCAGTGAGTATAGGAATATACAACTACACACAATCAGATGATATTCAAATCAAAGATCATCAAATAAAATATGTGACACTCTCGACGTATTTCCCTATATTTTTAAGATCTTGGCCCAGGTAAGTCCACCAGCTTTGCAGATTTTGGTAAAAGTAGATAGTAATAAAGGGCTCACGTGTGCGAGAAAGACAAAAATTTAGGGGGAGGTGGAACGAAAATTGAAATCATGTTTCACCACCCAGAGCAGCGCACACGTTCGAATACTTCGGCTCGCTTTTAAAAATGCTCAGTGAAAAAATGTAAACAGCCCGCATTCGAACACTTGCTTTAAATATGCTACCTGCCTCATTCAGAGGCACAAAGTGAGCCCGAGACTTTGGCCCGCCTTTAGAAATCCGTGGTAAAAAACCGCTGCACATTGTAAATGAGAATATTTGGCTACTTATTCTTATTTCTTTTTCTTCGTTATTGGCATTATTGATAAGGCATGGGGAGCAGTAGTTCTTTGCTGCTTTATCTAATTTTTCTCAGGCTGTTTTAGAAATTTCATATGGCTTAAAGCTTTGAGCTTGTAAAAAGAATGTCACAAATTGTACTTCATGATCTTTCATTAAAACTTCCCAAACAAAGTCCTCAACTTTGGACTGGGAAACACGTCTTATATCTGATAGGCGACACTCACCTAGGAGACATGCTTTATTACCCTTTGTCTCATTCCAGAAGGATCCGATCCGCCGACGGAAACAACTGCATAAAAATACCTTAAGCAAAGCTATGCGCGCCCAGTTTTAGCAATTTGTCCGAGATTCGCACTATCCTCTAAATATTTTTCATTTTTCTTGATTTACCTTCTTCTATCACCTATCATTTAAAAAATAACAGGTTAACTTAAAACTAATATTTTATTTCGGCTCTTCTCACATATTTAGTGAGTTTAGTTTAGTTTTAAGTTAAACTATTATTTTTAATTATGAAATTACTCCTGACTAATAAAAATATCACTGTGATATTTTTACACGTAAAATGAAGCAATTTATGCATGAATTTTATTTTCTAATGTTCTTACAGTATATATGTATGTATACACTAAAAATATTTAATGATTAGATTCCCAGTGTTCAGTTCAAAATATACCAGGAGTTTGCAAATTAGCTCACGAGTGTCCAACGGTACTCAATGAATTGCAGAATGGTAAACCTTACGTAAGATGCGGATTTGAAGGACAAACAGAGATCGTATGGTGCCCCGGAGATGCTTCTCCTTCCAAGGATACCACTCACAAAGATGCATCTTCTACTTACTCTAGGATTAGCGAACAAAGTACTATATAATACTAAAAATAGCAGTTTTATTAATAATTTAATTTACAGAATGTAATGAATACAAATCAGCAGTGTACGAAGTTATTACGACTAATGGGGAAAAACGGATTGATCAATGCATTAAAGCAGACTTACATTCTACGGACGAAAACGCTTCACCGGGAGAGTTTCCTCACATGGCGCTGTTAGGATTTGATGTTGGAGAAGCTGAACCCAAATGGTTATGTGGCGGAACTTTGATAAGTGATGAATATGTGCTTACAGCCGCACATTGCGCGATAACAACGCATTAGTAAGTATTTACTTTACACGAATATTTGCAATAACAGAAGAAGGAACTCCAACAAACTTATCAGTTTTGTTATATAAGCTACTAAAATTATTGTTATCTACTTTTTAAGTACATATATGAATGTGCATTTAAAATATCTTCGAAGCATTTCTCAAAGACTTCCTTGAATTTAATTTGATATTTGAGATTAATTTGAAAGATACCAAAAGCTTAATATATTTAAATGCAGTTTTAATAGATAGACCATTCAAAAACTATTCTATTTTAAGTTATTTAGTGATTATTTATCAATGGAGATCAGCTTTTGATTTACTATAATCTTATGTGTAGTTTGCACATTTTTTGGTTGTCTAATATCCCTTTTTTTGTACGTCTCAGGTGTACCGGAAAGTCCTTACCGGTTTTTCTAACAGATATAAAAATAAAATGATTTGACATATACGTCATTTTATTCTACTGTCATTAAGCTTAAAAAACAACAGAAGTTTAATTCCGCCTAAATAATAGCGTCACAGTGTTATAGGTCTTCCTGCCTGAAAAAAAGCATTTGCGGCATGTATTGCTTTCCTTATTTCATCAAAAGAAAAATGCTGTTAAAAGTTATCATTTGCTGGTAGAAAATTACGGAGAGCATGCTCCAAGCAAATATTTGAGACGTGGATTCGAAAATTTAAGTGGTAAGTTTAATTGGAAAGGCAGTAAATGTTCGGGTAAACGAAAAACATTTTTGAATGCGGAATTGCAGGAGTAATTGGACGAAGATCCAAAACAAACTAAAAAACAATTGGCAGAAACATTAAATGTGCCACAAGAAACGATTGGAGACCGCTACGAGCAATGGGATAGATCCAAAAGCTGGGAAGATGGGTGACACATAAACTGAATGATACTCTAATAGAAAATCGAAAAATCATTTGTGAAATGCTGTTCCAACAGTACGAAAGGAAGGATTTATTTCGAAAATCCAAACCATAAAAAATCGTGGTTGTCGCTTGGCCCAATTGCTTTGGAAAGAAGATAGACAGAAGAAATGCTCTGTGTTTGGTGGGACTAAGGTGGTGTGGTGTACTATCAACTTCTGAAACCTGGTGAAACAGTTAATACTGATCGCTACAAATAATAAAAAATAAATAAAAAAAATAAAAAAAATAAATAAGCCATGCGTTGATGGAAAAACGTTCAGCATGGGCCCGAAGAAGACACAATAAAATGATTTTATTGCATGACAATTCACCATCATACACAGCAAAACCTAGCCCCGTCCGATTATCACCTTTTCACGTCAATAGAACATGAGCTGGCTGAGCAACACTTTGAAAATTTCGAAGAAGTGGAAAAATGGCTCCACGAATGGTTTGGCTCAAAGAACAAATGGTTTTTTTGGAATGGCATTCATAAATTGCAAGAAAGATGGACAAAGTGCCCTGAATCGAATGGCAAATACTTTGAATAAATAACTTTTTCCATTTTCTTAAAAATTATATGTACTCTCATTCGTCTTATAGATCAAAAATCATTTAACATTTCTGAGAGTTTGCTATAAACATATGTATATCATTTATTTGAGTCAGTTTATTCGGATAAAAAAAATATTTGCTACTATATTTGGAATCTCTTCTTTGCTTAAAACTGATTTTGAGCAATACAAACAGCAATAATAAAATGACAACAATAATAATAATAATACAAGAACAATAATAAAAACTTAACTTATTACTTATTTAAAGACGGTATACTCGTAGATCTATCCTGAGAGAGGATTTGTTCAGGTGAAAGTTAGAAGAGCAAAAGAAGTTGCTGAATGCAAGGTGAGATGTTCAGAAAAGCCATACTTAATAAGGTGGTAGACTGTGCGAAAGAGGGGAATCGTTCTGAGGTTGCGAGGGTTGGTGAAAAGAGAAGTCCGTTGCAGTAATGAAAGACAATCAATGTTATCGGATAGCAACTGATGGATAACGGTAATACCATATCATCACAGTTTCGTTGCTTTCATAAGGGCTGCAAGTCCATCAGCATCAGGCGGTTTTCGTAAGAGTAAAGATTCGGATGATCAGACCGAAGAAGATCGCCTAAGCGAGGTAGTTTTCACTGGACTGCTTCAATAACATTGATGTAGGTGGATTAAAAGGGAGACCAAACTTGATCGACAATTGAATATTGGACTCTTATTACCAAGTACAAAAATAAACGGAATAAAATACAACTCTATAAATTCGTTTACTGCGTTCTGGTTAAAAACAATTTACAGTGATATAGTGACGGACAATAATTTAATATCCACTAAATACTGAAATTTATCAATAGAAAAGCAATAAGCTTTGTTTAAATTTTAGTTATTATAAATACGGCACACACTGTTTTGAAATTCCTTTATATCTGATTTAGACGCAACATAACATTTATTTTTTCATATTGAATTGTAATAAGAATAAAATCAGTAGATTTTCGACTGACTGGAGATCCTGGTTATTTAAAAAATCCGCCTTTTTAACTTCAAAATGGATATTTTAAAGGCAAATAAATCAAATATGTAAATAACTTTAAATAACATAAATTGAAAATTGCGCTAAATAAGCAGGATAAATTGAATACTACTCTAAAAGCCCTACATAAGCTATTAGGTATACAGGTTGGATAATATGTAATACGGTTTAGAGTAATGCTTGTTTTTAATTGACTTACTAAATAAATATATACTTTTCTCCTACAGCGGAAGTCCAAAATATGTTCGGCTTGGCCTTCATATTATTAATGATAATAATGATGAATCATTGGAAATATCTAACGTAATCGCTCATCCTGACTCTAGACCATCATCTCGATACAACGATATTGCCTTACTCAAATTGAATCAAAAAATTAAATTCACTCCGCGCGTACGACCGGCTTGTTTACCAACAAAATACAAAACACATAGCACCGCCGTAATCGGATCAGCTTGGGGCGCAACTGAATTCAATGGCAATTTGTCGAAAACACTTCAAAAAATTAAATTGGACATTTTTGGGGACGAAGAGTGTCAGAAATTTTATAAACTTCAAATAGATCGAAAATTTTACTTTGGTATAACGTCTTTAACACAAATTTGTGCTGTACCACATTCTCCAGAAAGAGACTTATGTCAAGGCACTGCTGGTAGTCCATTGCAAGAATATCATGAAAAGCACTATTGCATGTATACTATCATTGGCATTGTATCATTTGGAATAGGTTGCGGATCGATTGGGGTTCCTGGAGTTTCCACGAGGGTCTATTCCTATGTTGGTTGGATTGAAGGAATTGTATGGGGGAACAATTCTTAAGCGCAAAAAGTAGGTTACATATATTAGCTTTGAATTAAAAATAGAATAGTCTGTTTTAAACTAATAAAAAAAAACGAGGAAGGATCAGAGAGAATAATGTTTTTTTACTATTTAATTTATAATTTTAGATAATAAAATGAAAATAAACTGCACATAAATACATAACTTTTGATAACAATCATGTGATCTCAATTGAATTGATCAGAGGCATACATACAATATATTTTGTTTTTATTTTAATAATGCTTTTAAATTATTTTCAATTTCAATTGCCAGGAATCGTTTTGATTAAAAAGAAGAAGGGATGACATATAGAACGTAAGATCAGTTTATTACAAGTAAATTTTCTAAAGTTGAATTTTAATAAAATGGAGCTAATTCACTGATCTGATATACTACCCGATCTACTTTTTGAAATCATTGGGATATAAATGTTAATAGATACCTTGCTAAGTGGATTTCAGTTAAATTGAGAGTGTTAACCAGCCTTCTTCCCTTAGAAAATGAGTATTTTCTGAAATATTTGCTTTGCACCAGTTAAGAGTGATATTTGGGATAGAATAAATTTTATCGAAAAATTTGGATTATGACGAGTTACTTAATCGCTTTCTTAAACTTTTATATATAGAACATCAAAACGTTTTTTTTTCTATATTTTTTCTAACGTAAGACAAGTTGCAGAAAATACGTACGAAAAGTATTTTTTATTGTAATTAGATTTTAAATTTTGATGTAAACTGACTTCTGATTTTTTCATTTAGATTCAGGAGACAAATTTTTAGATAAAAAAGTAAATACTGGCAAATTCAATTCGGTTTTTGTTCGTCTTATGTCTAATCTTTCAAAAAAAAAAATTTTAAATTACAAATAATTGGTATAAATCCCAAAGTATTACTTAAATATTGGAGGTTGCATTTGAAGATGAAAGTCATAAGACGCACTAATATCTACTATTTCAAGTTTTGAATTTAATTAATATCAATAAAACTACTGCATTTCGAAATTTTATATGGAGAGTAAGAGCAATAAAAATGCCATCTTATAATTACTATATTTTCCTAGTATTTTATTATAATTATAAATAAAGCTATTAAGTCGTATTTAATTTTAGTAGCCCTTTGCGTTCGGTGTCCCCGTAGCGGGGACATTTTTAAATCGTCTTAGAAGTCGGTGTCCCCGTAGCGGGGACATTTTTAAATCGTCGTAGAAGCCGATGTCCCCGCAGCGGGAACATTCGAAAATCGCAAAAATGACAAAACACTATGGTCCCCTGTGCCTCGTGATTCAAATATTTTGGTTGACTAGCGAGATAACAATGTATGATTGTTCAGAGAAATTACCAGGCAGTCAGTTTCGACTGAGCTATCGAGAAACGTTAAGATTGCTAAAAAGCCAGTCACTGTGTACATCACACACCTTACTTTATAAAAGTATCAATTTTATCAAAAAGTACCGCGAACATAATAAAATTTGTGTTCAAAATTTTAAAAATACAGTGTTATTTCCAAAAATGAAAGGGTTTAGAAATGATTTGCAAGATAGTGAGAATAGTGATGATGGGTTGGAACTTGAAGCATATAATGGAAATATGAACAATGGACAATGGATCGGTAATTGTTTCGCAAAATACCATTCTTTGGAACATTACAGAGATTAAAAGTTTTGTATTCTTACGTATTATAAGTAGTATTAAACACAAAAAATCCGTTTCAACAAATTCTGTGTGTTTAAATATCCATATATTGACTTTAAATCCTGTACGGAAAAGTAACTGCGAAAAGCTAGATTTGCTCCGACCTTCTGGTACTCCTAAAAGCGAAATCTGCCGACCGCAAAGGGTTAATAGTTTTATTTTTTAATACAATAAAACTCAATTACAATTATCGACACCACAATTACGATAAACTTGAATTTTAATCATTTGAATTCAAGAGCTGCGGTAAGAACGAAACATTAGACACGTTTTTCTCAACACAAAAACTCTTTTTGGAAGTAAAAAGAAGAGATTGAAAGAAAATTATCCTACGATCCATCTCGAATTTTTACACTATTACCTCCTGCCGTATTTTTGTTTACATTTTATTATTACACTATTACCCCTACCTCATTTATTTGTTGTTTACTAATTATCTAATTATCTAATTCAGCAACTCCTAATTAATTAAATTAAAAATCTCAAAAAGAAGCAAAATCTTCGAGTCCTCTCCCAACTTCGAAACAGAAACTGAATGTTATTAAAATGGATTCGACATATTTATGCAGTACAATTACAAATACAAGAAATCAATATTTTTAAATTAGATAAGTCAATTGGTTTAACAAAGAGGCCCGTGGTTAGGAGTATGTCTTAGTTAAAATAGGTGCCAAATTGTAGCAAAATTTTCCAATAGCAAAACGGTGGAAGCTCGTGTTTCAAACCTTTGGAATACATTGGATATTTTGTTTACAAAACAATGATGTTTTCGCAGTAAGAGCAAAATCCAAAGAAAGGTGGATTTATATTTAAATTTTTCAAGTTTCTAGACTGCAGCACCGTCTTGGTATTGATCTTATTCTTGCAAAACCACTTTTGATTTTGGTCGCTTGATAGCGAGCAAACAACTGCAAATTCAATGAGTTAAAGGGGCTATTAAAAGAAGAGATTCTCCGGTTCTCTTCCAGTTTCTAACTGGGCGGCCACTTGTCTTAATTGGTTATATAAATAGTCCGTTAAAACACTGCTCAAGTTAAAAAGTTAGATATAGATAGATTACCATTCAAACTGCGATTAATTTAAACCTCCGAAAGTATGTGTTAAGCAGCCTTTGAAGATTGTTGCTGTTTTAGACCGAAAATAAAAGATTTTCAATTGAGAATGTGCACATTGTTTCTATCTTTTAAGTTTGAAGTTTACAAAATCGGGTTTTTTGATATATTGCTCGCAAAGTACAAGTGATTAACAAAAATTGTTTTGTATATTGTTTTCCGTTTTCACCTTAAATGAATGTTTCTATAACATTTATTTAATAAAAGAATCTCATACCCATTTTTTTCTCATTTACTTCCCCATTATTAATTTTATATTCCATTAATTTTAACAATAAACACGTGATAGCATTGCGTTGACCTTCCTCGCCCGTAATTCGATACTTCGATATAAAAGAAACCAGTTTTACAAAAGGTGGAGCATGATCTCAAAAACTACGGAATGATTACAAGTTTTATATAATCAAACTCTCTTCAAGAGCGACTAATTCCCTCCCTAACAGGCTTAAGAATTTCCTAATTTTATCAGTACTACAGAAATGAAAATAAAATCTATAATCGGGATATTCATCAGTTTAGGAGTGTGCGTTTATGGACAGAACGATCCACGTATTCGTAAGTACCTACTTCATATTTTCATTACTAAGAAAACCTCTCGATTGATGGTTGCTTATTTGATCTTAATTAATTAATAAATTAAGACTACAATAAATTTAATCCTTAGAACATGAACGTAACGAAGTACGATAAGGCTTGTCAAGCATACCTAAACTTTTTATATATGATACTTTAGTATTAGAGAGATCAGTGCAGTCGTCAAAGTGTAATTAATTTGAAGATTGGCTTTAAAGATTTAGATCTATTTAAATTTTATTATCAACGAACAGCTTTATATTAAAGTTCAAATTTATTCGATATTTTTAGGAAATTTAAATTAATAATAAATTGATTTACTATTTAATATATGTATAAATCAGCTTTAATTTTTTTTAACGCCGTCCCTGATCAAGAGTACCTACAAATTTATTGCATTACATAAACAATTGAATGAAATGTATACACATTTTATACACAGAATTTTAAAAAGAGAACAGATAAAACACTTTTTCCGAGCTATAAATTTAATACAGGAATAGAATAAATAAAATACCTCAAACCAAAAATATATTTGAGAGACCCTCTTTGACTTTTGCAGAAGCTGCAATAACGAAAAGTAGTAGGAAAGTATTACTTGCTTCCTTTGCCACTGCACGGCTCTTGCTGCAAGAAAAAAAGGCAATCTAGACTCCCCTCTATGTACGCACATGTACACTACTTTTACACTTTCAGCACTTCTTTATGATCATGTTCTAAAACTTAACCCTAACTTTACTTGTACAGGGTGTTTTTTAGTGGGTATGCCAATAAGAGTAGGATGAAAGTTCTGGTATGGCATGGGGGGCCATCTCAACCGTTTGATCTACTCAACCCAGCGAAATCTAACTCACGCCAAAAGTCTATTACTCCAATGTCCTTTCTAAAAATGTCAACAATGTTAACACTGCAACTCATTGCAGGTATACGCATTGTCGAAACTGGAAAATATGTTTCTGAATTTCCTTAAATTCAGCTTTTCCTTATATTTTGTCAGAAATTCATGAATTTATGCTGAAATGATGTCGCCTTTATCCTAGGTAAGTATCCGACAAGGTATGAAGGTTTTGGAAGTTGGTGATACCATCTTTAGTGAATTGTGATTTATCCCTCCAAAGAATTTGGCCGAACAAAAGTTATTACATTATATATGAGCTTACTTCCCTGAACACGCGAAAATATTTAAGCCATTAAAAAATAGGTGATGGAGGGATTTTTAATAATTTAAACTAATTACCTGTGTATGCTAAACAAATATTTCCGATAATTTTGAAATGTGCAATTACGGGGCAATGAAACAATAAAATACCAATCAAAGGTTTTCTAAAGTACAGATTTTTCTATCTCTATTTAACCTGGATATTGTACTTTATTGGAAAGGTAAATATAAGAAAAAATGAAAAAAAATTTTCCAATTACCACAGCGAGTGTACCTGCAGCGGGTGGAGGTGGGTTAGCGTTGTTGACATTTTTAGGAAGGACATTAGGATAGTGGATTTTTGGCGTGAATTGAATGTCGCTGTGTTGAATAAATCAAAAGATAAAAATAAAATAGTAATGTGCGTACCATGAAAAATCGTAATTTACGAATCATTCTGCATCTCCCAAATGGTTGAGATAGCCCCCCCCCCTGCCATATAATTTTTATTGGTCTAAGTCAGATTTTTCACCCCACTCAATTTTGGCCTACCAACTAAAAAACAACCTCTAGAATAGTTAATAAGAGTTATCATGAACAATTTGGACAATAAAATAAATATATTTTAAATGTAATAGATTAAAACATAGATAATAGCTAAATTAAGTTCATTGATTTTACTTTCATTTATCCTCCTTTAATTAATCATAATGACTTTTAATTTAATAAGTAAATCAATAACAATTGGTAGTTGAAACAAATAATTTGCACTTTTTCATCTGTTAGTCTTAACGCTTGTCAAATTGGGAGGAAACGTTTTAGTTGAGCAGTTGATTAATTGTTCAGTCAAGCAAATTAATCAAAAATAGTTATTATTAGCCGTCTATCAGTAACTGGGTACACGGGTTGAGACTAATTTTACAAAAATTTCCAGTTGTGAATTATTAAAGCAATTTTTTCGTTACAAGATCATCGTTCTGTAATGTAATTTAAAGTAGATTCACGATTTTGTATATTTTTTTCATAAAACTAAAATATATTTAATAAACGATCAAAGACAACAGTGCGGTTGTTCGATATCCCGGTACCCGGGTACTCTCAGGTATATGCTATACTTTTAGTAATTGTTTATTAATTACTAACGTAACAACGAGTATTCCTTATATTTCAATTCAAATTGCTTAGCTCTGGCGAGAATAACTGCTACAACGTTGTTGTATACACAATCTGAGGGTATATATGGTAAGATTACGACTAAAAGATATCAGAGATGTACCGATTTTAGAATATGGCTCCTCGACTATGGTACTTATTTATTTATTTATTTCGCTTAGTACAAGCTACAAACATAAAAATAAAAAGGTAATTAACTAAATTAATTAACCTACTTATAACTAGATCAGGGGGCGTGTAGACAGGATGGCTCATAGAAAGGTTGGGTTGGTCAAGTATAGGGTATGCTTAAGGGAGTTTTAGTGAACGAAACTGAAGGGACAGAGTTGTTAACTCTCCGCAGCATTCTGGTAAAGAGTTCCAAGTGACCATAGTTAGTACGATAACTTTCAAGGTGAAAGGTAGGGAAAGATCTTACTTTGAGGGTAAAGCAACATTGCAGTTGCTATTATTATAAAGTTACAAAAGGAACGAATTTCAGCGACATGCCTGGATTTTAACTATGAGGACACACGGGCATTCCGGTTATTGAACGACTTTGAAAATTCTGTTTATTAAGAAGGGTTAAAATTATTTTTAAAAAGCACAAGTGTTAACTATTATTATTTTCATTAATGTGGTAAGGTGTGGTAACTTCTGCTTCTTTTAAAACACAATACCTATGTCAAGTCATAAATAAAGTTGTTAAGTGTGCCTCCAGTTTTGATTATCATAGTATATATATAGAATATCTGGCTGAGTGGTTTGCCTGTGATGTAAATATGCCATTCCGAGGTTGTGGGTTGGATTCCCATATGAAAACCCTGGTTAAAAAGTAATAATAAAAAGAAAACAAAAATAAATAAATAAATAAATAAATAATAAATAATAACGCACAGAAAGTGCCATATGGGCTTAATTCCCGAGTGCACGAAAATAAGAGAGGAAATTAAGAATTAAAAAAATCTAAATAATAAAAAAAAAAAAAAAGAAATGTAGCATTATTAAAAATATTTAATGTTAGATTCTCAGTGCTCAGTTCAAAATATACCAGGAGCTTGCAAATTAGCTCAGGAGTGTCCAACGGTGCTCAATGAATTGCAAAATGGTAAGCCTTACGTAAGATGCGGATTTGCAGGACAAACAGAGATCGTATGGTGCCCCGGAGATGCTTCTCCTTCCAAGGATACCACTCACAAAGATGCATCTTCTACTTACTCTAGGATTAGCGAACAAAGTACTATATAATACTAAAAATAGCAGTTTTATTAATAATTTAATTACAGAATGTAATGAATACAAATCGGCAGTGTACGATGTTATTACGATTGATGGGGAAAAACGAATTGATCGATGTGTCAATCCAGGCTCATTATATTTTACGGAAAACGCTTCACCGGGAGAGCTTCCCCATATGGCGCTGTTAGGATTTGATGCTAAAAAAGATGGACCCAAATGGTTATGTAATGGAATTTTAATAAGCGATGAATATGTGCTAACAGTCGCACATTGCGCGAAAATACGACTTTAGTAAGTAACACATTTATTTTAAACGAATATTTGCAAAAGGAGAATAAGGGACTCCATCAAACATATCATTTTTGTTAGATAAGCTACTAAAATTGTTAATATCTACATACTATCAAAGCTTTTCTAGAAGACTCGTCTATTCTATTTAATTTGCCATTTTACCATTTTATTTTGAGGTAGTTAGTAATTAGTGATCAATGGACCCCCGTTTTTTATATACATACTATGTTATAATCTTATGTGTAGCTTGCAATAACATTTTTAGGTGGTTTAAAAGCCTTTTTTCGTACGTATTTTGTATATACTCTGGTGAAAATAAAGTTAGACGCAGCCACATGTTTCAAAATAATTCTTAAGAATGAAAAGATTTCGATGAGTGTTTTTCTTTGATTTTATAAAAGACTTTACAAATAAATAATAAAAGAATTTTATAGACGTTATAATTTTTTTGGTAATTTTAATTTTTTACAAGCTTAAACTGAAAAATAACTTTAGACGCACTTAATGCTTTTAAGATAAAAATCAATTATGATTCGTATGAGCAAAATTAACAAATTTTTAAAAGAAGTTCATTTCTGTCTTCGAGATTAATTATTTATTTGTTTATTTATCTTTAATACAAGCAACAATAATAAAATAATAATAAAGATAGAACAACAATGATAAAATTTTAACAATTAATCAGAGAAATAACAAGGAGAGCCAGTGAAGAGCATAGTCTAAAATGAACGGTGTATGTCACACAGAAATAAAATACAGACATTTTATGAAGAAGCTACATTTATTTAATCATAAACGTTGACATTCGAAAAATGCTGGAACGAAGATTCTATTTACCAAGTATGTATGTAGTGAATTCGAAATTTTTTCAATTGGATTTTAATAAATTTTCAATCTATAAGACTTTTAATTGGATAAGCTAGAAACTTAACTCTACAGTTGCACTTAGTTCTGTTCTAGTTGAAAACAGTTTACAGAGGTATAGTGACAGACAATAATTTAACATCTACTGAATACAGACATTCATTAAAATAATGTTTGTTTTAATATTAATACTACGCTCGTACCAAATTATATTCTATAATACTGGTATCCAATAGCCCACACATGGTACATTCTTATATTAAAGTATCTACATAAGCTATATGGGTATATGAGTTTGATACTATGTATGTGAATCACTTTAAAGTAATATTTCCTCTTAATTGGCTAACTAAATACATATTCACTTTTCTTCCGCAGCGGAAGTCCAAAATACGTTCGGCTTGGCCTTAATGTTATTAACGATAATTATGATGAATCATTGGAAGTATCCAGCATAATCGCTCATCCTGAATATAAACCAACAACTCGATATAACGATATTGCTTTACTCAAATTGCAACGAAGAATTAAATTCAATCCGCGCATACGGCCGGCTTGTCTACCAACTAAATACGAAATACGTAACACTACAGTAATCGCATCGGCATGGGGCGCAATTGCATTCGCTGGCCAAAATTTGGACAATCTTCAAAAAGTTAAAATGGATATTTTTGGAGACGAAGAGTGCCATGAATTTTATAAGTCTCATAAAACCCAAGAGCTAAAATTTGGAATATCGTCTTTAACGCAAATTTGCGCTGTACCTCATTCTTCGGAAAGAGATTTATGTCGAGGTACTACTGGTAGCCCATTGCAAGAATATCATGAAGAACATTATTGTATGTACACTATCATTGGAATTACATCATTTGGATTAAGTTGCGGATCGATTGACGTTCCTGCAGCTTTTACGAGAGTACATTCCTATCTTGGTTGGATTGAAGGAGTTGTGTGGAGAAACAATTCTTAAGTCCGAAAAATAAGGTTTATGTACCTATATTATATTATACTAGTTATGAATTAAAAGTATATAAAGTAGCCTGTTTTAAATTATTAAAGGTACAAGAAAGAATCAGAGAGAATAATATTTGTATACTTAACTAATTAATAATTAAATAAATTTTGGAAATCAACTCCAACCATATGCATGAGCTTGAGTGATACATCGCAAGGGGGAATTGGGAACGAAATTTTCTTGAAAATGTAGGATTTTTAACCCTGCAAAGGGTTATGCAAAAGATCATCTAATACAAGATGTAACACTAGTGATGCTTTTCCTTAACATCGACTAGATTTTGGTAAAAGTAGATAGTAACAAAGGGCTTACGTGTAAGAGAAAGACAAAAATTTAGGAGGAGGCGGAACGAAAATTGAAACCAGGTTTCACTACCCAACGCACTTTGTCCCGCCTTTAAAAATTCACAGTGAAAAAATGTAAACAGCTCGCATACATATATATGCCCTGTGTTTACTGCCTGCCTCTTCCCCATTCTCGATTCAGAATTTTCCTTTGCCTGAGTATTGCGCGGGACGGTACTAACACGATGCATGCAAAGGCACACAGCGTGCTTGAGAGTTTGTCGCGCCTTTAAAAATGCGTGGTAAAAAAACGCTACACATTATTCTTACACTGTTAATGCTGTAGATGAGAATATTAGGCTGCATATTCTTGTGTCTTTCATTCTTATTAGAATTAAGACAAGGCATAGAAAGCAGTAGTTCTTTGCTTCTTTATCTAATGGGAAGCTTTTTACCAGGCTATTTTAGAAATTTCATATGAATTAGAGCTATGGACTTGTATAGAGAGTGTCTCATCTTGTACTTGATAATCTTTCTATCTTTCTAAACACCAAAAACGTGTACAAATTTTAAATCATGATACATAAACATGTAATAGTAACGCGGAAAAAAATGTGAGAAGGCGACTACACTAGAATAATACATATATGTGAAATAACGCATTTGGACTTGGAGTGTCAACAAACAAAATCTCGGTTTGCGGACAGGATTATTCAGGTAAATATTTATATCAAATAAATAAATATAAATTTTTGGCTTTTTAATAAACTCAGTACTATAATATATACAAGCTTTTTAATCGTATAATGTCCCGAAAACCCTATTAGAACTTCAACGTCTTCAGTGAAAAATTTCAGATTAAGTGAATAAAGCATGTATTGCTAAAAATTTTCATAGAGTTTAATGAGTATAAATCGGCTGGATTCAAAAATATCGAAAGCAAGTCAGTTGAAACTGTACCAACACAAATTCACACATGGCGTTGATAGGATTTTATTATTATATATTATAAAAGACTTTTATGATATTGTAATGGAATTTTAATCATCGATGAATACATTCGTACTGCTGCACATTGTTTAAATAAAGAAAGTATATAAGTGATTTGAACATCAATAGTGGTTTAATTTTAGAGTATTACAAAGTATTCACCTTCATTTCAGACCCTTATAACAATCCGGAATTGATTTCCAATGACATTGGTCTAATAAAACTTGAACATAAAGTGAAACTAACTCCCCCTAGAAGATCAGATTGCTTACCTGCAACATTTGATCACATCGGAAATAAAGTAATTTTTACTGAATGAATGTTAGACTTGCAATTACTGGCGTAACCAAGAGTATGTACCATATATGCGCCCTCCGCAGATTTCTGAAAGATCTCCATATTTTTGCACCCATCTTGATCCTTGGTATTTACATTTTGGAGAAATTTGTTTTTGTAAAGTGTAGCGATTGTATTGTATAAATTTTTTGTTGTAAAAATAACAACATTTTAAGATAATGTACTGTAATTTAAAAAAATATATATATTTCAGTTATTAAAGCCCACATTTTAGCTGTATTCGCTGAGGTAAAAATGAGTCCGTAAGAAAATGAAGGGTTAATATGTGTATGCAGGATGATTGGGATTAGGTGAATGCGATTGGGACATTGCACTACGTTAATATGTAAGTTATTTATCAATTTGAGCTGTGAAAATGAACGCTCTGATGAAGCAAAGGTAACAGGTAACTTCAAATACAAAACAAGCGTGGTACATGTATTCGGTAAATTCGAAGGCAATATTTTATAGCCTATTAATAAAAATTGGTTAAGATACGGATAGTTTTGAAATTTAAACTTTTTATCTCTTTCGAAACAGTACATTTTAAACTTCATTTAAACAAGGAAATAGCCTTTCAAATCATATTGATAAATATATTACGGTATAACAATAATTTAATATTGTTAGTTAAAGTTAAGTATATTAATTCAATTCTTTTTTTGAGCATATACAGGGAAGACCATTTATAATTTTGAATTGGACCTACTGGTTATTTATATCGGTAGAAAAAAAAGCGCCTTTTATGCAATTTGTGGATCAATTTGTGAAACATGTGCTTGAAACTGGATATTTATTTTATAAAACAACTCGACGTCGTACAGTGCGCCCAACTTAAAGCATTCTATTACTCACAGTAAGAAAGAGCAACAAGCAAACCAACTCATTATCATTCTCAGGAATTGAACATTTGGCACATTTTGATGAGAATTTTGCATAAAAACCTCGGAATGACGCTGTACAAATTTTAATTGATATAGGAGCTGAAGACACATGGCCATCTGTAACGTTTCCGGTTCACTAATTGTGGTTTGTAACGCGAAGATGAAAATCAATCGAATATACGGAAATGGGTCAAAATCAATTAGCAAAGATTTGTAAAGCTTTGTAAAACAAACAAAATATTAGTTTTATTTGAAATAATGTTTTTAAATTATTTTCAAATTTAATTATCAGGAATGGTTTTAGTTGAAAAGAAGAGAATATGAAATATAGGCCATAAGATCAGTTTATTTCGGAACACAATAAATCATGAAAAATGGAATTTTAATAAAATGTAGCTAACCCACTGACCTGATAGACAACTCGGTCTATTGTCTGAAATTATTGGAATTATGAAATAACCAAATGCGCTGCAATTTTTAAGTCGCATTCATAGTAAAAAGGTCATCTTACTAGTATTTAATTATAATTGTAAATAAAGCTACTAAATTGTAGAATTAATAAACACATGATTACGTTATGCTGCACGTTTTAAAAGCGTCTTTCTATGTAAATGAATTTAATAGAAACTGAACAAGTCTTGCAAAAGTGGCAGTGACCTTAAGATTTTTGGATTGAATGCAAGTGCAATAAAGCGTCTCTCGGCCGGAATGAATTCATATCACAGGCAAGTACAGCAACAACTTTACTGCATTAATTACATCGATGCTGCGATAGTGAAAAATCAATTGGTTTGAATACAAAACCTGCGATAACAACAAAACTTTGGACGCGTTTTTTTCAAAACTTTTTCAGTTGACGGAAATTAACAGAAGAGATTAGATAAGAAAACTATACTACCGATCCGTCTATTACCTCCTATTGCCCTTGCCGTATTTATTGATTATTCAAAGTTTAGAGATAATTATAAATACAGTAATCTAAATCAAAAACTTTTAATCATTTAAAGTAAAAATTTCAAAGAGAAGCAGAAATCCTGAGTGTTCTCTCAACCCCCGAGCAGAAATTGAATCCATGTTATTAAAATGGGTTTTTTGATTTTTGTGTAATACAATGGAAAATGCAAGAAATGAATTGTTTGCGAATAGAATTTTTCAAATGAGTGAAGATGATTAATTCTGTGGTCGCGCGGAAAAACCAGGTAACTCCATTTTTTTGGAAAATTGAAAAACCCCCAAAAATGGAATGTTTTTTTGATTCACTATCATTCTATCAGAGCGAAATTTTAATATTGCACATCATTTTCGAGTTATTGAGAAATAAAAAACAGCATTTTGGGCAATAACAAGGCAATCAAAAAAGTTAAACGCGTTTTTCTCCTGTTTTCCGAAAATGGAGTTACCTGATTCTTCCGCGCGACCACAGAATTTAACAATGCGGTGTGGGGTTAGGAGTATATACTTTAATTTTTCAAGCAGCTAGAGTGCAGCACGATCTTGCTCTTGGTTTTCAAAAATAACGAACACCCGTGACTTTTGCACTTTTAGGTGCATCTTGACGTAATAGAGCCATTCTGCAGCATGACTGAGATTCAGCATAGAAAAATACGTGGAAAATGTCTATTATTGGTTTTAATTGTTGTTTTCTTATTCATATTCTGTCACTTTTTGATTTCAAATGAACATTTCTATAACATTTCTTTAAGATAAAGGAGCCTCAAACTCAATCAGTTCCCATTTACTTCTACTACTACTTAAAATGTATATTTGATTTAATAATAAGCACGTGATGGCATTGCATTGCCCGTATTTCAATATAACAGAAACCAGTTTTACAAAAGGTGTAGTGTGATTGCAAAAGCTTCGGAATGATCGCAAGTTTGTATAGTATTAATTTCATCTCGATCGAAATCACTTCAAGTGCGATTACATCTCTCTAACAGTCTTAAGAAATTCTTAATTGCATCACTAGTACAGAAATGAAAATAAAATCTATAATCGCGATATTCATCAATTTAGGTGTTTGCGTTTATGGACAGAATGATCCACATATTCGTAAGTACCTACTTTACATTTTCATTACTAAGGAATCCTTTCAATTGATGTCTATTTATTTATGCTTAATTAATTAATAAAAAAGGGTTTACTTATACAGTATATTTATTATTTAACCCTTAGAGTATGAACTTAACACTTTTGCTACCTCAGAAGAAAATCTTTTTTCATAGCCCACGCAAATTTCTCTTATATTGACTTCAATTGGCATTGGGTTTTATAGCATTGCACTTATAATACTGCAAATAAACAAAATATGCAATTTTCCGTATTGAATATTTACGACGCTGAACTAGGAAGTAAAACTGCATTTAATAGACTGTGAAAAATGTGTGCAAGACATTGTTCTAAACTGATAAAGACGCCGCATATTTGAGGCGTCGGGCTCACATATAAGATATGAGATGTCGCATATATGCAACGCGAACGTGTTAAGGAAGTACGATAAGGCTTGTCAATCATACCCAAATCCGTTGTCTATGAGTTTTCAAACTTATAATATTAGAAACTTAAGTACATACGCCAAAGTAAAGTGAATTTTAAGAGTATCTTTAAAAATTTAAATGTATTTGAATTTTATAAATAACTAATTCGTTTACTCGGCTTCGCACAGCACGCCTAAAGTTCTATAATGCGGTCTAGCTAAATTAAGTAAAATTTGTAGATGCGAAAACAGAAATCTCTTGTATTTGTGGTGTTGGATTTCTTAAAAATCCATAATTTTAATGGCAGATTCGAAATCAGCATCCTTAAAAACTTCCTAGTGTCGATTTTCATGGCATTTGATCAATGGCCCCTTAAATAAATTTCACCATATTGGGTCCACCATTTTAAAGTTATAAACGTTGATAGTAGATTAAAAATGAATTGGCTCAAAATACCCATAGTACTGATTTTCACTTAAATTCGTTCAAGTTCGAAAATTGTTGGTCGCCATATTGTATCCCCCTTCTTGAATTTACCAACTTTAATTGCATATTCGCAATAAGAATTTCTAAAAACCACCAAATATCAATTTTCATGCTAATTCCTTGATATTTACAAATTTTGGCTACCATCTTGGGTCCGCTATTTTGAAATCAACGAATAAAAGTTAGCTTATATGTTTGGCTGGAATATGTAGTGTTTTTCTTAAAAAAATTAAAATGATTGGACCAAGTGTCGAGTGTCAAACTTTCGATTTTATATATAACTACACAGATGAACCATCTTGCATTATTGTTTCAATTTCTTCAAGCTTTTTAGTAAATTTAAATTAATAATTAATTAAATTAGAATTTTAAAACGCCATCTTCTAGTTATTTTTAACGCAATCTGAACAAGAGTAGCCTCATTTGACGCAAATGGTTATAACGGGCCACTGTTTTATCGCAAGTATAAATAATAAATAATTGATAGTCGAAATAATTTGTACGCCACAAGACCCTCGTTCTGTAATGTAATTTAAAATAGATTCACTATTTCGGACATTTTGTTCACAACATAGATATATTTAATAAAGTATAAAAACCAACAGTGCTCTTGTTCAATATCTGGCTAGCCCTCAGGCATATCATTATTCTACTAGTAATTGTTTATTAATTATTAACGTGATAGTTTATAATATTCTTTAGATTTCATTTGAAAATTACTGACGAGAATGTCTGCTACAAGGTTGTTGTATACACAATCGGAGGGTATAGTATTACGCCTAAAAGACATCTGGGTGGATCCCGATTTTGTTTATTTTTATTTATTTATTTTATTTTACAATTGTTTAGAATTGAATTCTCAAATTGCTTTCTTATTTTCGTGCACTTGGGAACTAAGCCCATATGGCTTTTTAACCAGAATTTTCATATGTGAATCGAACACACAACTTCGGAGCGATATTAAAAATTCTAGTTATTGACAGAAAAGTTAAAATCATTTGCAAAAAGTACAATTATGGTAAATCTACTTGGATATAATTAGTAGGAATGAAAAGATTAGATGTACAATAATTAATAATAATAATAATTTATTTTTTTAATCAAATTAATATCTTAGGAATTTTCCACTTCAGTATCTTTGAAGGCTGCTTTCTGCGAATAATAGCCTATTAAGTACTACATTTTTAGTATTATTATGAAAGTTTAAAGTCTAGCGTAGTTTTTATTGTACCCACCCATGAACTATCTATCTTCAATATGAGTGACCTAAATGTTACCTTTGGACGTCACTTCTCCGACCACCCTCTATTACTATTTCGCTTAGAATTTTGACATCATCATCAAGTTTTCATCCCCATTATAAAATGATAAGTACTGTAAAATTGCTATGAATTATTTTTAATTTCTTGGGAACGAATAAAGCTTTAATTTAACACAATACCTATGCCAGATTACAAATAAAATTTTGAAATATGCGAAGTATACTTTTGATTCTCACAGTACATATATAGTTTTATTAAAAATATTTAATATTTAGGTTCTCAGTGCACAGTTAAAAATATACCAGGAGTTTGCAAATTAGCCCACGAGTGTCCAGTGGTGCTCAATGAATTGAAAAATGGTAAGCCTTACGTAAGATGCGGATTTGCAGGACAAACAGAGCTCGTGTGGTGCCCTGGAGATTTTCCTCCTCTCAAAAATACCGTCCAGAAAGAATATCCTACTTTCTCTAGAATCAGCGAACAAAGTATTATTATAATACAGAAAATAACAGCTTCATTAATAACTTAACATTACAGAATGTAATGAGTACAAATCAGCGGTGTATGAAGTTATTACGACTGATGGGGAAAAATGGATTGATCAATGTGTCAATGCAGACTTATTAGGTTCTAGCGACGAAAACGCTTTACCAGGAGAGTTTCCCCACATGGCGCTGTTAGGATTTGATGCTGGAGAAGCTGGACTCAAATGGTTATGTGGCGGAACTTTGATAAGTGATGAATATGTGCTTACAGCCGCACATTGCGTGGAAACAAAAATTTAGTAAGTATTTATTTTAAACGAATATTTTGCAATAACAGAAGAAGAGACTCCAACAAACTTATCATTTTTGTTAGATAAGCTCCTACAATTATTATTATATACTTTTTATGCACATATTTGAATGTGCATCTTAAATATTCAAAGTATTTCTCTAAGATTTCCTTGCAGAATGTTTACGAGAAGAAAACTCGTCTATTCCATTTAATTTACAAGATACCAAAAGCTAAATATATGTAAAAGTAATTTTCATAAGCATACCATTCAAAAACTATTTTATTTTATGGTAGTTAGTGGTTACTGATCAATGGTGTTCAGTTTTTTTTTTTTGTGTGTGGAGTATATTCCTGAGAAATGATTTGCTCAGGTGAAAGTTAGAGCAGGGAAGGCAGTTGGTCCTAGCATTCGGGTGAGATGTTCAGAAAAGTCATAGTTGATGCGATGGAAGACGGTGCGAAAGAGGCAGTTTGATCGGATAGCAATGGTGATGGATGAAGGTAGTATCACCACAGTCTCATCGCTGCCATAATGTCTGCAAATCGGTCAGCATCATCAGAGAGAAGATTTAGACCAGGAAGATCACGTAAGCCAAAGCTAAGGAGATTATACTTAACTAAAAGGACTGGCCTGACATACGAATTTTAGAGAGATTTAGCAACACAGGGATTAAGGAACTTTTTAGACCAACGCTTAACAAAGCCAAGTGCGGAGTTTGCTCCGGCAATATGAAGCCTACGTACCATTAATAGCCAGATTGAAAATCAACAGACCTAAGGGGATATCTAGAGTAACCCCAGAATTTGCTACGAATGAATTTTACTTACCAAACAGAAAGGAAGATTGTGCTAGCGTTGATCGAGAAGACTTCATCAATGAATGAAAATGCTGATTAAAGGAGCTTAATTTGAATAGAATTATTTGATGTGAAATTTTATCGAACGCTTTACTGCAGTCAGTGGCGATGACGTCAACCTCATCACCGTTTCCCAAAGCACACAACGTTCTGAAGACATAGTCAGTAAGATTGGTAGTAGTTCATCTGCCTTTAAGGAATCCGTGCTGGGAAGAGGAAATTATGGATTTAGAATGAAAGAACATCCAATCGCAAAAGATACTTTCAAAAGGTTTAGGTATACAAAGCAGTTTGGATATAGGTCGATAGTTGAATATTGGACTCTTGCAGCCAAGTACCAAAATAAACAAAAATAAAAATATAGATAGTTATTTGCAACCCTAGTTTTGTTTACTGTGTTCAAGTTGATAAACAGTTTACAGTGATATATGACAGACAATAATTTAATATCCACTGAATACTAAAATAGAAAAGCAATAAGCGCTATTTAAATTTTAGTTACTTTTTAAAAAAAACTACTTCAAAATGGGGATTTTAATGATAAATGAATTAAATATGTCAAATCATTTTAAGACACAAATTGAAAATTGCGCTAAATAATTAGGGGAAATTGAATACTACTCTGAAAACCCTAGTAATAATACTAAGTGTGCAATGTACCATGTGTATGATCATGGTAGATTATACTATATTATCTATATAAACTATGTAGGTATATAGGTTAGGTAATATGTAATACTTTTTAGAGTAATGCTTGTTTTTAATTGTCTTACTAAATAGATATATACTTTTCTCCTACAGCGGAGGCCCAAAATATGTTCGGCTTGGCCTTCATATTATTAATGATAATAACGATGAATTATTGGAAATATCTAACGTAATCACTCATCCTGAGTCTAGACCATCATCTCGATACAACGATATTGCTTTACTCAAATTGTATAAAAAAATTAAATTCAGTCCGCGCGTACGACCGGCTTGTTTGCCAACAAAATACACAATACGTAACACCACCGTAGTCGGATCAGCTTGGGGACAAACTAGTTTCCAAGGCAATGTATCCAAAACACTTCAAAAAATTGAAGTGGATATTTTTGGGGACAAAAAGTGTCAGGAAATTTATAACCTTGAAATAAACCGACAACTATACTTTGGTTTAACGTCTTTAACGCAAATTTGCGCTGCACCGCATACTCCGAAAAGAGACTTATGTCAAGGTACTGGTGGCAGTCCATTGCAAGAATATCATGAACAGCATTATTGCATGTATACTATCATTGGCATTACATCATTTGGAACAATTTGCGGATCGATCGACACTCCTGGAGTTTACACAAGAGTCTATTCCTATCTTGGTTGGATTGAAAGTGTTGTGTGGGGGAACAATTCATAAGTACGAAAAGTAGTATACATAAATTAGCTATGAATTAAAAATAGAATATCCTGTTATAAATTAGTAAAAGAATCAGAGAATAATGTTTTTCTACTTTTTAATCATAATTTTAGACAATAAAGTAAAAGTAAACTACAAAAATATCCCTAACAATCAATTATCAAAATAACAAACATGTGATTTCAATTGAATTGGTCACAGGTATATATTAAATAATTTATGGATTTATAATTTAAATTTTTAATATGGTTTGGTTTAGAATGATTTAAAATTAAGATAAAAGGGGACTAAAATAATGCAGAAATGAACTGGAGAAGGACAGATTTCACCAATTCACTTCAGTGAAGAATACAGTGATCGACTTATTAAATATTGATGTATCTATCAATTCGCATAAGATAAGAATTTGGATTTACAGACAAAGAAATGCCCGAAGATATTGTAGAAGCAAACCAAATTTCTCTCATTGGCACTTAACTCAAGCACTTCTCTCCGTTCGTCCTCTTCCTCAAAAAACCTCTCCAAGGAGCACATCATATATTTGTTAAATTTAAATTTTCAATATTCAGACAATGAGACCAAGGAAGCACTCGAAGGTAGGTAGCTACGTAATAAAACGCAACTATACCCTAATTCATAATTCTAGCTTTGCAGCACTGTGTTTACTCAGAATTCACATTCCTAAAACTAAACAGAAATAAAACGAGTTTTTTAAGAGTAGGAAAGTGGACCTAAGTACTTCAAATTGATGACAACTAAGTTTATCTTAACTCGCTTTCCGACCAGTATCACTTCAGACCGTGAAGCTCGCTAAGTAACCCTCTTACAATTTCAATATTGCATCGGTGCTAAAATGAGAAGTGAATCTATAATTGGCTTACTTATTGGTTTAGCGATTTTCACTTACGGACAGCATGATCCAGGTAAGAATCTACTAAAGCCTAGTTGATTGTATTTCAGTACTTAATAATAAACTAATCTTAATCTTACTAATTTAGTCCGAAGATTAACAGATTTATTTCAGATGTAAAATGTGTCGTCGAGAAAACACAGTCCGATGGAATTTGCAAACTTATTGTTGATTGTCCTTCAGTTATTGAGGATATAAAACGAAACGTATCTTTGCATACAAGATGTAGTCCTGCAGGTAAAATGGAAATCGTATGCTGTCCGGAAAACTCTATTGGAACTTTACCGTCTTCAGTAAAAAATTCCAGATTAAGTGAACAAAGTATTTAGTGCATCTATAGTGATAATTTACTTTTTAACCATAAATGCTTGTAGAATGTGATCAGTATAAATCAGCTGAATTGAAAAATAAGGAAGGCAAATTAGTTGAAAATTGTACCAACACAATTCCACACATGGCGTTGATAGGATATCAATCTAATGATAAAAGAATTTTGTGGTATTGTAGTGGAATTTTAATCAGCGATGAGTACGTTCTTACTGCTGCACATTGTTTAAATGAGGAAAGTATGTAAGTCAAAAATCTACTATAAAAACGTGAATATCTGAGAACATTGAAAATTTATTCTTTTTATAGCGGAGAACCAAAATATGTTCGTCTCGGTGACTTTAACATCAATAGTGGTTTAATTCCAGATCATTATAAAGTGTCCACCTTCATTTCACACCCTGATTACAATTCCGAAGTGATTTATAATGACATTGGTATGATAAAACTCGAACGTAAAGTGAAACTAACGCCCTACATAAGACCAGCTTGCTTACCTACAACATTTGATAACGTCGAAAATAAAATGATCTTTACTGGATGGGTGTTAGACTTGCAATATAATGTATCACGTATAAAACAATATATGTTTGAAGAATTTACGACACAGGAATGTAATGAAATTTATGCGCCATATATTGCGCCAGGGAATGAGATTTCAAATGGGATAGTACCCGACATCCAGATTTGTGCTGGGTTAAAAGGTGAAAATAGTGTTGATGATGTTGGGCCAGGCACTTCAGGTGGTCCATTGCAGATAGGTCATCCAAATTACGACTGTATGTACACAGTAATTGGTGTCATTTCATTTAGTATATCTCGTGATCCAACTATTCCTATAATCCACACAAGAATATATCATTACATAGATTGGATTGAAAACATTGTGTGGAATAATAATTCTTAAAGGTTAATAACGTTAAATGTTGAAATTAACAGCTATTTTTTTTTATTTTAATTAATATTTTTAAATTATATTCAATTTTAAATATTTTTTTTAATTGAAAATAAGAGGAGATGAAATATATAGCGTAAGATCGGTTTATTTTCGAACATTTAGAACTATATTTTGAAAAGGCGAAAAATAAAAACATGGGGCTACTGATGGGATTACTGATCCGACGCATTAATTCGATCTGTCTGTAATTATTGGGGTACTAATATTAATAGATTTCCTGCTAAACCAGCTTTTTTTCCCATAGAAAATGAATATTTTCTGAAATGTTCGCTTTGCACTACTTAAAAGCGATATTTGAAGTACAATAATTTTATGGAAAACTTTTTATTTATGACTAGTTGCTTAGTCGCTTTCTAAAATTTGTTGTATATAGAACATCAATCCATTTTGATTCTATTTATTCTGAGACATATCACAGAAATTAGGTAGTAGGAAAAAATATTGTTTTTTGTTGTAACATTTTTATTTGGACTTAAAAATTTTTATATATATAAAAGAAATAAGTGAATTGAGCTCAGAATTTTCATTTAGATAGATCCTGAGAAAAAAATTCGATTTGTTTTTCCTTATGTGTGATTTATGAATATATGTTTAAATTGTGAAAGACTCGTGTATATCCCAAAGTATTAATTAAATATTGTCGGTTACTTTTGAGGATCCATGTTTTAAGATTCATTTATTATCTGTTACTTTTAAGTATAAATTTAATTAATGTTTGCTACTACATTTCGAAATTTTATATAGAGTGTGCCATAAGAAACTTAAAAAGTATAAAAAAAACCAGAAATGCGTCGGTTGCATCTATTAAATAAAAAAACGAAGCCAGAAGCATTATAATTACAAATACGTAGTAAAATTTCCATCTTTCAAATAAGTGAAAAAAATTTAACTAGTAATTTCTTACTCGTTACTAGAACGAAATTGATGTTAACCTATTTTCTTAGTAATTTATTATAATTGCAAATAAAGCAATTAAGTTGTACACTTGTTGAATTTTATTAATAAACACACGATTACGTTACGCTGCACGTTTTTAAACCGTCTTTCTATGTAAATGTATTTTATGGAAACTAAACAAGTTTTGCAAAATCGGCACTGACCTTAAGATCTTTGGATTGATTACATCAAAGCTTTTCCCGGCCGGAATGTTTTCAGATGACGAACAAGTACTATAAGTAACAATCATACTTCATTAATTACGTTGATGTTGTGAAAGTGAAAAATGAATTGATAACTTATTTTATTCGCGATTTACATTTTTTCGAAAGATGTTTGTTGGCCATAATTCACCTTATTGTAATATCTACATATTATCATCTTTCACGCTATTATTTTTTTAGGACCATATTTTAGATTTAGTCTATGATTTTATGTCTAATTTTTTAATACAATAAAATTTAATTACAATTATCTACACCAATTACGATAAACGGTCTTCAATTTCAGTGATTTGAATACAAAAGCTGAGATGACAATGAAACTTTAGACACGTTTTACTCAAAACAAAAATTGTTCAGTTGTCGGAAGTTAAAGAGAAAATAAGAAAACTATCCTATTGATCGATTTAACACTAGAACTACCAAAACCAGTCAATTTGACTCGTACCCAATTCCTTCCTTCATTTAATTGTATATTTTTGTAATTCTCTTCTGATTTATGCCAAAGTTTAATAGAATTGAGAATTACAACATATTCAAAAACCTTTTTCCATTAATAATTATTATTCAAATTTGAAAGCGTATTAAATTAAAGGTACAGAAAGTTGTTAAAATTACAGACTTGCGCTCCGGTAGTTCTAGTGTTAAAACTTTTACACTATTACCTTCTGCCGTATTTTTTTATATATTTTATTATTACATGACTTCTCCTGTCGTATTTATTAATTATTTAAAATAAAATTTTATTTTTTAAGGTGATGAAATGTAGAATAATAAATTACAAATCAAGTCAAAGTTATTATTTTTCTTAAAAAAGCAAAATGACAAATTACTTGCTTTTTTTATCAAAATAATAATAATTACGAGCAATCTATTGACTAATTCAATAACCCGTTGTCCATTAATGTAAAAATCTCAGAAAGAAGCAAAAATCCTGAATCCTGTCCTTACTAAAGAACAGAAACTCAGTCCATATTAATATGAGTATAATGGATTTTATACTTTTGTTTAATACAATGGCAAATGCAAGAAATAAATTATGTAAGATTTAAATTTTTGAAATTACTGAAGACAATTGACTTAACAAAACGGTTTGTGGCTAGGAGTATTAGTGTCTTATGTTTTTCATCAGCCCAAAAACAAAATACAATTTAACTTTGTTCACTTCACGTAATCCATTGTTGAAAATATTAACTTTTCAATAAATTAAGACATTTACCTCTTCAGTTCCATTGTTCAGCTCTCTGAGCAATGTTTATCACCATAGTAGGAAATGTGAATAATATTGAACTTTTTATATCTGTACAGCACAAAGAGCATCTGTAGCATAAAATAACATAAGCAACATTGCATGCATGTATGTAGATAGTGTTTTACATTTCAACAATAATACATTGTTAGATACTACTGAGAACTAAAAATGGTGCTCGTAAACTGAAAGTCCAGTGTACCTTTTCCAATAAAACCAGTTATCACATATTTGTTCAACGTTCTTTTAACTTACTTTTTCTCCCTAAACTAAACAAATATGTCATTAAAGAACCAACTATACCTAGAGCAATTTGCAAATATTTGCTTTCAAATCTCTAATTTAAAAATTTACATCTTAAACATCTCAAACTTTAAAAAACACAAAGTCTAAACATAAATTCATTGTAAATTTCTAATCCTTTTGTATTACGGATGATATATCCGAAAAAAACCGAAATTAGCACATTCCCTCGAGATTGAGAAAGTAAGAAAATAAATTACTTTGTTATTCATTTAACTTACAGTGATCGAAAACTGACTGAAAGCAAAGATTTAGATACAGGTTTGAGATATAATTTGCACTGAATTCCGTACACAACAAAAGAATATGAGGAAGATTTGGTCGAATGGTAAAATATGTTGATGTTTAAAATATGTAAGTAGAATGTATTATAAATATATCTATGAATATTTACGCAAATTCTGTAAAAACGTATAATTATATAAGAAGAATTAGTAGAAAAGGTCACAATTTATAATACATTAATTTTAAATTTATAGTAAAAGGTATCAAAATATTGGTTGATTAAAAAGAACAATAGAATTGAAAATATTAAAAAAACCTATGTATTTACCTATTGTCTTCCTTCGATAGGATCTTAACCCTAATTTTACACACTTCAAAAAAATTACGTAACTTACACATGGGGTCAATTTGACCCCAGCATATAAAAATGTTAATAACTTTTTAATTTGTTGATAAAAAGGTTTCTAAAAAATTACACATATAATTGAAACCTCCTTGAAGATTACTATATGATTCTTGAAGTGGATCGTCATTGTTTAACCCTTAAAAAAAATTGTCAAAAAAAAAGCGGAAAAGTGCATTTTTTTCAAAAACATTCGTATCTTTTTCAATTTTTATTATTTTTTCATAAAAATTTAATGGTAAACATAGTAAAGGCTACTCTTTAAGGTAAAAATAAATTTGGAATCGGTTCTTCAAAAAAAGGTATTTATTTTGCAATCTGATTGCATAAAAATGAAGGTACAATAGAAACATTATTTTCCTATAATTATTCCACTTAACTCGCTTCTCCGCGCGCGTTGGCAGTAGAACGACCACTGACTAACTTTCTCCGCATAGAATGTCAGTTTGAACCCTCCCCTAAATGTGTGTGGCCCTACAGGCCCTAATTCCAACAATTCGTTGGAGAAAAATCGGTTGGAAATAACCGTGGGGTCGTTTTGACCCCAAGTGTAAAATTAGGGTTAAGGTTTTATATAAAAAACAAAATCTTTTAAGATTAATTCTAAATAAATTGATTTAATAAAATCAACCAACAATTAATTATACTCACTACAAATACAGAGTGAGAGCAAATAATAAACTTTAATTTCAAATAAAATAATTAACTTAAAAATTCTCTCATTAAACGATAAGATAATACTGCAAATTGCTCATCTTATTACACAGTTAAGGAAACGAGTTTTTGATAGTTAGTTACTAAGCTTTCCATTTAGAAATTGAAATAAAATTAGTTTATATTAATTGACTCCCGGTCGAATCACTTCCAATCTTTAACGAAAGTGCAACTTTCCTAATTCCACCGGTGCAATTAAAATGAGAAGCGCTACGATAATATGCATATTCATCAGCTTAGGGTTTTCCTCCTACGGACAAAATGCTCCCGGTAAGTATCTCGTGCGTAATATTCATTAAAAAGAGTGTGCTTAATTGATTATTTTGAAATGTTATTAATGCATTCGATTTGAATGTGTCTTTTATTTAAAAATAAAATAAATAATATTTGTCTACTTCCAGATTCAACATGTATTGTAAATGATGCACAGTCCATTGGAATTTGTAAGCCACTTAATGAATGCCCTTCTGTGATAGACGACATAAGACAAAACAATGTCTCACCAACAAGATGTAGTTTTGCAGGTATAAAAGAAATTGTATGCTGTCCAGAAAGTCCATCAAGAAATGTACGATCTCTAGTTCCCCTAGCGATAAATTCAGTATCTAGAATTAGTGAACAAAGTATTTATAGTGAATCTACAAAAATAAATTTTTATTTAATTTAACATTTTTACATTAGGTTACAATTAAAGAAACTAAATAGTTTTGTCTCAGTTGTAGCTGAGATATTTTATGCAATAGTCTCTAATGTTTTTAACATCTATTTAAGGGATGATTTTAAAAGATCCCTTAAATAGATGTTAAAAACATTAGAGACTATTGCATAAAATATCTCACCTACACTGAGACAAAACTAATATTAATAATCAAGAAACAAAAAAAACACATATAACCCAACATATATGTATATGTTAAAAAATTTCAATCCCGGAGGAATTCCCGGAATATTAGCAATAAGTGGAAATGCATTTAATTAATAGAAACCGGCGTTATTATCTCCATGCAATAAATATTCATAGTTAAAGGAAATCAACTATTATAATCTATGGTGGCCTCGTGTCTATTAAAATCTTTTCTGGGAACTTTGGCAGAAAAATTTATGCTTATTAAATGCTGTATTTAGGAATTTTGAATAGTAAACAAAATATATATATAATATGTAGCAGTAATTAGTACCTATTTGTAATTCTAATTAAATTATAATAACCAGAGGGGTTGTGTCAAGCGATTGAATACCTACCCTGAAGAACTTTACATTCATCGCATCTTAGTCAGTTCAAATTAATCGCCTCACAGAAACACTTCATATTGGGAGGATATTTTTATTTTTGTTTATATCTAATCGTCTTAATTATAATTGCATTGTTTCAATTAATATGAGAAAAAATTTAATAATCTTTGTTCTGATCAATACCGCTTTTTACACGTACGGGCAACAAGATCGTGGTGAGTATTTTTAATTTATGATAATTAGCAAAATCAAACTCCCCAACTTTGGAGATAGAAACACATATAAAAACGATGTGTAAAAGGATATTGTGAAATAAATACAATTTAATATACTTGCAAATTTTGTTTGATAACTTCTTATTTTATATCCATAGTAAAAATCATGGTAGAATTAGTAAATTCCGACAATGGGGTTATTGTGGAAAACGTTGGCGGGAATACGAATACGAATTTTGTACAATGACCACAGATTTCAGAATCAAAACGTGTGAAATTTACATTCTCATTCCCGCCGACGAATTCCACAATAAGCACAAATGTACGTAAATGTGAGATATTAGAAAAGTTCAATTCATTTTCATCGAGTCTGAAATTCTCAAACGAAACAATTTAAGCTTCAAATAAATACAATTTTTTCCTAATACTTCAAATTTTTAAAATTATAGTGGTGGGAATACAAAAAATACAAGTAAAAAATACAAAAGTTGTTATATCTGAAATAAATTTTCAGATTTGAGTAATATAAAATTTTTTCATCACCAGATTCAACATGCATTGTAGAACATACAAAGTCCAGTGGAATTTGCAAGCATCTTGAGGAGTGTTCTTCTGTTATTCGGGACATAAGACACAACGTATCTTACACAAGGTGTGGTTTTATAGGGGAAATAGAAATTGTATGCTGTCCAGAAGTAAACTTAAATCTCCCTCAGGAAAATTCTCCTTTAAGAATTAGTGAAAAAAGTAGTAGTCCATTAGGAGTGTCTGAATGAGAAATTTTATTTGACTTAAAATCTCTTTTCTAGAATGCGATGAATATAAATCGTCTGTATTTAAAGAAGTTTTATCGAGTTTGGATATACAAGGGGAGCATCCCAAAACGATGCTTGTTGATGCATGTCCTGAAAAACCTAAAATTCTTATTCCTATATTAGTTCCCAATGAATTTCCCCACATGGCATTAATAGGATTTGCTTCTTTTAATGAAAATGTTGAATGGTTATGTAGTGGAACCTTAATAAGCGAGGAATATGTGTTAACTGCGGCCCATTGTACAAATACACGCCTTTAGTAAGTAATTCTTGTCAGAAGTGCATATATCTATAAATATAGAATTTTATAAATTTACAGTGGAAATCCCAAAGTTGTTCGGCTTGGTGAACACAATTTTAATAGTGAAGACGATACACATCCAGAAAATTACAATATATCTGAAATCATTACGCATCCAGATTATAAGAATAAGTTAAATTATAACGATATTGCTTTACTGAAGTTGGATCGGAAAGTGAAACTAAGTCCAGATAAAAGGCCAGCTTGCTTGCCTACAGAATTAGAAAGCAACGAAAAGAATATAATTTCTTCCGGATGGTGTAAAAATTTACGATTTACTACAGACTCGTTACTTCAATTAGGAAAAACGAATTTGATTCAAATTCCTCTTAATGAGTGTAACGAAACTTATGCGTCAAGTATAGAACTACAGATGAGCCACGGAATAATTTCAACTCAACTTTGTGCTACATTAAGTAATCCAAAAGATATCTGTCCAGATGACTCGGGCGGTCCATTGCAGATACCTCACCCAAATCATTATTGCATGTACACAGTGATCGGCGTTCGATCATTTAGAATTAATTCTGCAGGAGGTCTAAAGACAGCTGAGATTTATACAAGAATACTTCCTTATTTAGACTGGATCGAAAGCATCGTCTGGAAAAATAATTTTTAAAATTTTGAGATTTTAGCGAAGGTCTAATGGAAATAATAAATAATATTCAATACAATATTAAATTTAAAACCATGATTGTAAATATATTTAGTGAATTAAATTAGAAAAACCTCTCAAAAATTCTATTAGTAATATTAAATTAATTAAAAATAGTTACAAAAGAAAGTAACGTTTAAAAGTAGAAAACAATTTTAAAATTCTTTTCAAAATGCCCAAGCGATTTACCAGCATGAATTTATGCTGGAGACCCACCTATTAAGAGTTTTGGTATTAAAAGATTTAGTGCCTGCATGAATAATACAAATAATTTGGATTCTCTTAAATTTTTATTGTTTTTTGGCCTTGAATTATTAAATCACAATGTTTTTTAAATAAATCACTCTTTTACTTGGTAAATAAATAATAAAACATTGTTTTTGAAATGTCTTTTTGTTACATAGTACGTAAAAAAAACAAAACTTTTCATGCTAACTATTGAGCCTACGATGAACTATGGTATGGATTAAATAACTTCAGCAAAATCACTACAAAAGGGTTTTTGGATTGAAAATTTCATATTTCAAGCTAAGTTTTAAAAATTCAATGTTAAATCTAAAATAACACATTATTATAAATGTAAATCCTGAACCATTTAAAAGCTTATAATAATTTATAAAATTTGTCTGAAATTATTTTTTTTATAGAAAATTCATTAACTTTTCAATTTGGTTTTCAAGCTGCAAAATATGTAATAGTAAAATTTTAAGATGTTAAATTGTAAGCAGCAACAAAAAACTCCAAATGCAATAAACTATTTTATTTTTAGAATATTATCTGTAATGAATGATATACATTTATAGAAACTATAAGTGCATTAATATTGCAATTGAGACTCATTATAAAATTCTCTGGAGGCCTTAGCCTGTGCATTAGTGGCATTTTTCAAAATCCGTTAAAAGTTCATCGTCTGATAAGGTTTTTATTTTAATATAAAAAATAAACATAACTTAAATTCTATAATTATTTTTTTAGTATTTACTGAGTTTACGATGTTGCTAGTTTTTGTGAGACTTTTACGTTCATCACACCGTAAAATCATGTTTTTGGTTTTGCACTTTTTGTGTATAATAAATTTTGTTGAATTTTATTTTGTTGCGGTTGTTACATTTTAGTTGGACGTGATACAGAAATTTATATATTCTGGACATGTATTCGTTGCCAACAAGTTTAGGAATCATTAACGCATTAAGAATCTTGAATACGTAGTTTAAAAATCAGGTTTCATAAAAATGCATTCAACTTTGCACATTCCGTGCCTTTCTTATGTACCTTTAAAGATGGAGCGATGTACCTATTTATCAATTGATGCACAAAACCCCAGAACCAATAAATGAAAAAGAATAAACCAAATGCTACCCATATAAGTTTATTCTCATTTGAAGGCTACGGACTTTTACGTTACATTGCTTAAACAAAACATTTCTTTAAAGAATGGAAAATAAACAGCAATTCTTTTAATAATTATAGACCAGAAACCTTGTCTTGAAACAAGCATATAGAAATAGAGAGAAAATATCATACGATATATTTTACTTCAACTGAACGAATTTTATTCAAATTTGTTCTAAGAGCTAGACTCAAGTAAACAAAAAAGATTTTTAATAAATACCATCAAATGTTGTCCCGGTCTTTGCAAATAGTAAAAGCGTCGCCACATATGTAGAATTATATTTGAGTGAAACCAAACAAGTTTTACGAAGCGACTTAACATTGACGAGACTCGGTTTCATCGCAACTCTTAGTTTACTCTAATCATTTCCGGAAAACACCTCAGATTAGGGTACTCTCTCTCAATAGAAAATTTATATGTTATATCTTATTAGTTAGTAATTTTATTAGTGCCGCAAATATGAAACTTCAATTGATAATCTTTCTCCTCATAAGCTTTTGGGAACAAGGTAAGTTTTTTAAAAAATACTTTTCGATAAACAAATGGGTACCATAGAACATGTTAACTTGCAGAAAGGGGAATCGGGGAATCCCGCCAAAACAGTAGAGGTTTTTAATAAACTGCTTTTATGTAGCGACACGCGTTATTTTATATTATCTGCTTAAGTTACTAAATATCATGATGAACTTGTCTGATGACCGAAAACATTTAAAAGCTAAGCTATAGAAAATTTATCTTGAAATTTTGTGGTTTTATTATACTTTAAACCTCATTCGTTATTAAGTTAAGTTGTATTGTATCTTTTGTCTGATATGATCTAAACATTTTATGATTCTAATATTCGTCATGTTTTATAGTTATTGACTGTTAATTCGAGGGCACATCACAAAAATATTCTATGTATATGTTAAATGTTATCATTGGAATTTCCATGAATCGAATGTTCTGGCTTGTAATTTATCTTCTTTAATCGTAAATTAATTGCGAGGATAGAAAATTTATCGCGTTTATTACACGCTTCGATTTCCATGAATTGCGTTATAATCTTACACAGATTTACAACAACTCTAAGTCGTTGAATGCTTGAACAAAATTTTAGTTTACTTTTAAAAAATTTATATGTTGTTTGATGCGAGTAAAATTACAAAAATTAATAAAGGCGAATATTATAGCTCTCTTCTAAGAGTTTCGACAAATAAGTTCTCTATTCATAAATATGGTAGTTCATTTCTAATTTTTAAATTAACCCTTTGCCTTAAAACAACGTCTGGGAGACGTGATCCCCTTTCTGTGCCTAAAATGAGAAGCTCGTATCACATACGTGATGTTTTGTTCTGGCTAAAAGTGAAAAGCTCATATCAAATAATGTTGTTTTTCCACGATAATGTTTATTGTTATTGTTTGTTATAATTGCAATATAAAAATGTGGTTTTAGTAAATAGTAAATGGCAAACCAGTGGATTGCGCAAAATTTGGCCTGTGATAAAACTGCTTGTGGTCACGGCGAATGACAGAAACTCTCATCGAAAGTGGCACTAATAATCATCGCTCAATAAGGCAAAGGTTTAAAAATATATTCAATTTTGAAAATTATTAAATTTGTTTCTATTCATCTATATTATAAAGAGGATTTCTATAACACATATAATACGTCTCTAGACCAATGGCACTAGCTGTAAGATGGTCATTTTTCTAATGGCAAGTGACAATTTTTGTAAAAATCTCTAAATATTTAGATAATAATAATAGAAATTATATTATCGTTATTTTCTTTAACTTATTAATTTTGTTTAAATGCCTCGTAACGATTAGCTAAGTCTTATTCTTGAGCCCTATTCGATAATGCAATTATGAAGAGAATTTTAAGTCGAAGAATTTTACATATAAAATTCCATTTCTATTACAAATTTGCTTTCACTTTAATAATGGTATCCTTTATTTATCTTGTGAATATTTTTATATTCAGGTTTACCATGCATTGTTGAGAGTACACAGGCCAGTGGAATTTGTAAACTTTTAGATGCATGTCCTCAAGTAATGCAAGACATAAACAATCGCATATATTCACATACGAGATGTGATCCGTTTGCAGGAAATGGAACAGAAATTGTATGCTGTCCAGAACGGAAATATACAACAACTTCAGCGCCTTTTTATCCAGGAATAAGTGAAAAAAGTATTTTATCAAACTTCCGAAGTAAAATGGATTATCACTAAATATAACATAAAATTTTGTTGCAGAATGTCATGAATATAAAACGATTGTATTACAAAATACAACTCCACGGACTGGACCACCCAATAAATTAATTGTAGATAAATGTGCACGCAGATCAAATCGTTTAGTTCCAAGCGCAGCTGTAAGACGAAAAGAGTACCCATATTTAGCAATGATAGGATATGATTCTAGCAAAGGTGGTGCTGTATGGCTCTGTAGTGGATCCTTAATTAGTGACGAATTTGTCCTAACTGCTGCTCAATGCTCAGGTTTTGGAAGTAATTTGTAAGTGTGTCTTAAAATAAAGTAGTTAAATATAAATACAAAAAAAAAACATAATTTATTCTTTTTTCAGTGGAAAAGCGAAATATGTTCGACTGAGTGATTTAAATTTTCACAGTGGTATCAAGCCTTTAAATGAAAATGATTACAATATAGCCGATTTTATCTCGCATCCAAAATACAAATCATCATCTGATTATAATGACATTGCTCTAGTTAAGCTTGATCGAAAAGTGGAATTTACTTTCTCCATAAGACCCGCTTGTTTGCCTTCGTCATTTGAAAGTGTCGAAAAAAAAGCAATAGCTGCTGGATGGACCAGAGATGAACCACATGATGTACCACGATTCAAACATAACATTTTGGATCAATTTGATGCACGTGAATGCAATCAAACATTTTCGTCACATGTAGTACAACGGCTTAAACGTATAGTAATATCCGATAGCCAAATTTGTGCTGGCGCAAGAGATAATAAAATTAAAAATATTGGGCCAGATGACTTCGGTAGTCCACTGCAAATATCTCATCCAGACGAGTATTGTATGCAAATAATAATTGGAATTAGGTCGCTACAATTAGACTCCTACCTCAGTTTTCCAGACATTTATACGCGAGTATATAGCTACTTAGATTGGATTGAAAGCACTGTTTGGAGAAAATGATATGTTCTATCTGTTTAAGACTAAATTATGTCTTACAAATATTATATACCTTTATTATTACCAATAGTTTTTAATTATTTTACTAAATTACCAGAAAGCAAGATAATGGAAATGTTACAGTAAATTATATTATTATAAAAGAATATTGATTAAAAAACATGAGCCAAACTTAAACCCGACTTGACAAAATTTTAGCTAAGCTTAGCATTGAAAATTGCAAATTTGATAGGATAAACCAAACTGTCTGATTTGGAATATCATAACTAACGAAAACATTTCTTTTATTTTTACAAACAATTGATTTTTTAACCGAAATTTGAGTTTAGGTACTCTAAACTTTTCCAAACGTTTCCAAAAATGTCGCGTTCATTGATCTGCAGAATTTGACAATTTATCAGTTTGTAGCATGTTAAGTGCTTCAAAGTGATTTGAAGTGTTTTAAACACTTTTTCTTTTTTTTTTAAAGTTAGTTTTTAAGTAGCAAAGCAAAAATTTATTACTTTATGCAAAACTAATAAGTTTACTTTTTATTTTAGATAAGAAAAATCGAATTAGTTATACCTATCACGATTTATTCTATTAAAATTACTTTTATTTTTACCATAATTTCCTTCAATAAAACTTAAAATTTCTTTTTCTTCCAAATATAATTGATGATGTTAGCTTATCGCTTTGCGTTCCTTGATACTTGTGACAAGTTATTTAAGTTGATCTACTTGGTTCTAATCTGATCGAGATCTATGTAAGTTCAACGAATTGACTTTATGTTAGTAAATTTTTTCTGGCAATGTAAAAATCGGCTAGTGATATGTTAGAGATATTATAAAGTAGTAATAAAATATCAATTAGAATGTCCTTGGAAGTAGAACAATGTTGGTAGTCTTAATCGTATATACCCCATATATGAAAATGTCCTAGCAAGAAATTATAGAATGGTATAGTAAAAGATTTTAGTCTCGTATTCATTTCAACAATTAGGAACATATTAAATTTTTTAATTTATAAAAAACAACCTTAATAACAGCCTTGCCATGTTTCGTACATAATTAGTAATGTTAATCATTTGCACATTCAATTAAAAGAATTTATTGCAAATTTCTGTACAAATTATAATTCATTCGAGCAGTAAATTTAAACGTAAAGGTTCGTATACCTACAATTGATCAAACATAATTCCTTTTACCTTTCTTTTACTACATTTACGTATTACGAGTATTTATTTCATTCTTGGTTTCTGTTTAACTTTTATATTAGGTACAATATTGGTTATTTATTAATAATTACTTGATTCTTATTGGTCTGTTATAAGCTGTAAACTAAATGAATAAATACAAAAACAACAACAAGGACAGAGCTCGAAACTGATGTCTTTGAATTGGCGCTTGGATGGTTTCTAGCCAACCGTGGTCCTTGCTACCGATGCCTTCTCGAGCATTTATTGTTTTGATAAAAAATGCGATTGAACGATCCCGCATATATTATATAAATTATATACATATAAACGTACAAGCAGACTCTAAATCGACACCCTTGATCAATATTTTTAGAACACTATAAAGTGATATTTTAAATACAAAGGTAACGCTTTGCACTCCAACTACCAGCCTTACTGGTTGAATCACACATTTTTTTCAAAGCATTGTGATTTAGAAAATGTTACCTAAAATTCTAAAGCGCAAAAAAATATATGGATCACAAAATGTTAAAAAATCAAAATCGAAGAAATCACTCTAAAAGAATCTTCATATAGAGAAAATTGTTATTACAACAAATAACATGAATAATTGAGTTAATAATCATAAGACTGGAAAAAGTTCTCAGAAGACTAAGTACAATTGATATAAAATTATACCCTGATCAAGTCTTTTTTAGTTATTATTAGAAATAAAAATAATATAATTCGCATTAATTGTTTTGGTCATTAGCTTCCTAATTATATAATTAGTATAATTAAGCGTAGTTGTAAAGTATTTATTATTACATGACATTTTTAGAATGATTCAAAAAAATATTTTGCTGTTGAAACCTGAGCAATCTACCTCTGTTCCGCCAACGTGCTGAGTGCTGATCATTTTCATATCATATACATTCGGTTTAAAATAACAACAAAATGTAAATAAGTGTTTTTATGGCTATTTATAACATTAATAAGTGAAACACGTAAAGTGCTCAATTTTATAAATTGATATTCCGTAATCTCTTGGGCATAGGATGTTGATCTTAGGTTTATTTTCTTCTCTAAATGATTATTATGATTCATAGCTTATGACATATTTTAAAACAAAGTTACAATCGTGGCGTTCACTCTACTAAATATGGTAAATTTAAAAAACTAGTAGACATTCTTTAAACTTGTTTGATGAGTACAATAAAGTGTTTAAATAAGAATTTTTAAGTTGATTAAGTATTTAAATTTTGAAGCAACATTCTTCATTTATTAAGTAATTATACATATATGATATATAAAACAGTTTTAAATGTTTAGCATGCATATTAACTATAAATATTCACTTTTCTCCTTTTTCTAGAGCTTCCGTAAATAAATATTAATTATGCGAGTTCATATAGGGTAAAAATTTCCTTCAGCTTAATATATGTACATGGTATATTTAAAAAATTGTGTAAGCCCTTAATTTAGGGGCTCGGAGCTGCCTGCCCGAGTTGTCCCGCCGTAAATCCGGCTCTGATAAAGAACTTTGCTTCCTCACGTAAAACCAGAATTAGTCGGCAAAATCTTAAGCAAAACAAGTTTTATAAAACGAACAAAATTGTCTGAAAAAGCTTAGGATTGATCGAAGAAATTTAAGTTTATTTTAGTTACTTCCTAGAATCACTTCAGCTGAGTTTAGTTAGAGTTCTCCGAGTAAAGAACATTTGCCCCACAAAAATGAGAAGTGAATTGATAATTTTTATCATTATTAATTTAGGGAATTGTATTTATGGACAGAATTTAGGTTTAGATTTAGGTTTGTGTGTTTAATAAATTTTTTTAAAAAATAATTTTATCAAATGTGCGATTTACACCCCTTATACTCACCGTGATTTTGTGATTCGATTATTATTATTATTATCACCAATTACTGTGAATTACCATAATAAGGCAGTTGGTTTCACGACAATATCTCCGTGGAGTGGGGAATTCATTTGAGTTTAATTTATTTTGTGTAAATGTATAAAAAATGTGTTGTAATTCAATTTTCAGGTTCAGCATGCATTGCCGAGGCTACAAAATCTAGCGGAGTTTGTAAGCATCTTGAAGAATGTCCTTCAATATTTGATGATGTAAAACGCCATGTATTTGCACATACTAGATGTGTTCCTTTTGCAGCAAATGGAACGGAAATCGTATGCTGTCCAGAACTGAAATCTATAACCACAAAGCCTCCAAATAGTTTTTTTTCCAGAAAAAGTGAAAGAAGTATTTTAATTAAATTATAATTTAAAAAAAGTTCATTTAATAAAAATTATTTTAGTGTGTTACGGATACAAATCCGGATCATTCGAAGAACCACTTACGAAAATACAAGAAGATAAATGTACAAATAATCCTATTGCATCGATTCCTAATTCTGAAACAAACCGCATGGAATATCCACATATGGCGCTATTGGGATACATATTGAAAACTGGAGAATATTTGTGGCTATGTGGCGGTGCCTTAGTTAGTGATGAATGGGTGTTAGCTCCCGCACATTGCTCAAATACAGAACAGTAAGTGATTACTGTTTTAAAGCATCAACAAAAATTTGTTTCGTTTTATAGCGGAGGACCAAAACGAATTCGTCTTGGTGAGTTACATGCCAACGTTGAGGATGATTCATATAAAGATAATTATCTCGTATCTTACGTTTATTTGCACCCTGAATACGACCGATCTTCTGGATATAACGATATTGGAATGTATAAAATAAGTCCTATTGTGACACTTAGTCCTTTAAAACGGCCAGCTTGTTTACCTACTGGAATATTTGATAGTGAAGGAAGTAAAGTCATCTACACTGGATGGCATCAAGATAATGAAACCGGAAGAGTCATATCTCGTTTACGACAATCAACTGTGACAATCGATTCTACAAAAGATTGTAACAATTTGTATGCTAATCGAACAGATCCACAACTGCTGAAACAAGGAATAAAATCTGAAGCTCAAGTTTGTGTTTCCTCGATAGATTCTGAAACAGATTTCAAGCATTTTGGAGGAGTGTTACAGGTGTATCATCCAGAACGAAAATGCATGTATATGGTAATTGGAATTGGATCATATGGAATAGTACAACCTTCGGAAAATCCTGAAATTCCCGAAGTTTACACAAGACTATTTCCTTTACTTGATTGGTTGGAAACCAATGTTTGGTTTCACAATCCTTAGATGATAATACTTGATATTTTATTGCCTATATTTTATGCATGCCAAAATTGGTAAAGAATTGCACTGAACTGTAACAGATATTTTCACAAAAACAATGCTTTATTATACTTCAATAAATACTAAAACTTTATTGATCTAATATTAAGTATTTTAAAATAATGAAATTTATTAGTTTTCCCTTAAAAAGTTATTCCCTGCAATCTATCACAATATCGAACATCGTCAATGATAGTGTCAGAACACAATAAAAATGTAGTTTTCAGGAATATGAATCTTTTTATATTTGCTATTAGAAAGTTACTAAAAATCGAATTTAAAATTTACTAAGATGACATATTACAAAAGTAAAGATATATTTAATTAGACTATGCAATATTTTTACAGGCATCTACAGGTAATGTTTCTTTCTTGTCAGTTTAGTACATTTTTGTCTTGTGACACTATCGTTGCCGATGTGCGATAGTAAATAAATGTTATACAATACTACTGATAAAGAAAACTTTGTCATCTTCTGTGTTACTAATTCTTAAAAAACAAAAAAACAAGTTCATCAACTCATATACCTTGCAAAATTTGCTCACATGAATTATTATTAAAAAATTTATGCAATTTATTTAAATTTAATTATTCTTCATACTACTTAAACTAATTAAATAGGTTGCCTAGTAAATTATTTGTTTGGTTAATTTTTGGTAATAGAAAGTTTAAAATTTAAAATTTTCTGGTAGTATCGGTATCGAGAAAAGTCACGGCAACATGCGAGGAAATCTATCTTTTTAATAACGTTTTCTCATGTAATGCGAAAAGCTGGGTGAATCGTAAATTTTTTGTTCATGGTATGCACATCATCTTTTGATCTATTCAACACATCGACATAAGTCAAAACCCTGAGTACAATAACTTCTCGAAGGGGATTCCGAGAAAAGTATGGAGTTTTGCACTTGACTTCTGTAATGCAACATAGAGAACAGAGCGTTTCTAAAACTAATTCTGTGGACGGACAATTCACTAAGGAAGGTATTATAAACTTCCAAAACCTTCTTACCTGGTCAGATACTAACCCACATAGGACATAGGACATATGGATGATATCATTTCAGATTAAATTCAGTGTCAATGTTTGGGTTGACATCAGCGGCAATCATTTAATAAGACCATTCATTTTGGAGAGTACACTGCCAGGACTACTTGAAGACATCTCTCTGGATAATTTAAAGCCAATGTTTTACCAACACGATGGAGCACCAGCGCATACTGGTAACATTGTGAAGGTAAAATTAAATGAACAACCTGCTGACTAGTATTGGACGAGGTCCTTGGCCTGCCAGATTTCCAGATCCTAGTCAATTGGAATTTTTACTATGGGAAACGATAAAGAATGTAGATTACTTAAGTCCTGTTAACACCAAAAAGAAATTAATTAGTAGAATTTGCCCTGCAGCTACGAAAATACGAGAGAGGCTGGCTGCAATACACTTTAAACAGCAATTTAAAAGAAGGAAAGAAGAATTTATTACTTGAATATGCTATGCCTTGTTAAAAAGATAAAAAGATGGGCAATTAATTATAATTGATAAATAGGTGTATTAATTATATGAATTTCGCAGTAAATGTGAGAAAAAGCTGAATTTTAGGAAAATGAGAAACATATTTTCCACTTTCCGAAATAAGTGCAGTGGGTGATGGTAGGTAAACATCGTTGACATTTTTGGAAAGTACATAAATTAGGATAGTAAATTTTTGGCGTGAATTGGATATAGCTGCGTTGAGTTGATCAAAAGATAGAAATAAAATAGTAGTATGGATACCATAGAAAATTGATCACTTAATTTTAACCCCGATATTCAGATTCAAGTGGTAAAAATATATATAAAAATTTCGAGTTATTGGGATATTGAGAGCTTGAACCTATTGCCCCATCTTTGAATTCGCCCCTTTGTCAGGCAACCCCCGTAAGTGTTGCGTAAAATGAGCAAGAAATTTTGCTTTTTCGCAGCTTGTGAATTAAAATATTGTTCCAATATTATGGTATAAGTACTTGCGGTTTTATATTTTTATTTTTACGGAACTAATGACATCCCTCACGAAAGATTTGTTAAAAATTCTGCCAGACGACGTGTTAAATAAAAAAAAAAAAAAGTAATTGTCAACCAAAAGCAAAAAACCGAGCTGGCTTTTCCTAAAACACAAAGCTTCGAAAATCAGGTAAAAAGATCAAAGGAAGTATGCCGTACAAATATACTTTTAAAAAGTTGAATCGGCATACACTTTTCTTACTTCCATACAAAAGTAAACTTCTTTATGCATTATCAGAATGAGTTGTTAAATTATAAGGAAAACGAGTTTTACAAAGAAATATATTATCTCCGAAAATTTTAAATTGATCGAAAATTCAATCCGGATTTGCTGTTGATTTCGATTTTTTTAGAATTCATTAACAGAAATTCTAATAACATTTCGATTGATATATGGTAGATAACTCGTTATAATTATATTATATTTCCAGTAGAAAGTTGAAGCATCACGACAATGGATCAATTCATATAAAATGTAATATGGACAAAATGGAACTAATAGCGACACACACTAGATGTTGATCAATCGATTGCTAGTAACTATGAGAAACACTATTCTTTTAATATGTTATTTTCCATCAAAATTTTGCCGACACACATTTGATATCTTATAAGGTATGGGCGATTACTTCAAGAAATTTTTAGATCATTTAGAAATTCGTACTTTTGTTCTTAAATTAACTTCAATGATGTAATGAATGACTTAGGAGTAAAACATGACAGACAAGTGTGAATATAACTTGTGACTTGAGGGTTCCGTGCCATTATATTAACTTATCCAACCTAGTAATTAAGTAGTTACTTATCTAGTTAATTAGTAGTTACTATTTAAATTGAATCGTTTATCATGTAATAAATCTATTATTTTGACTTATTATAATGATATACGTAACGGTGAATTCTCCAACTACAAATGTAATTCTGTAATCGAAAAAGAAAATATTTCTGAATGTAGGCCTTAGTATTTGATATTAATTTCAGCTTGATACCTTCACTCATTTTTGAGGAAAATGCTCTTGACAGACAGACAGACAGACAGACGGACAACGAAGTGATCCTATAAAGGTTCCTTTTTTCCTTTTGAGATACGAAACCCTAAAGAGTAATACATACATTTTCAATGACATCTTCATACTAAAAATTCTTGTTTCTGTTGCACATATATACATTACTTAATTGATGGAGTAATGCTTCGATTTCTTAGTAGATTAGTTAGCCCATATTTTCAGATAGATATAAAATTAAGAAAGTCCAACATAAGCTTTTGCGACAGCTAGTTTATAGGGCAGGTTGACTGTTAATATTATTAAAAATGTATTCTTATGATTCGGATATTTTAACAAACAACAAATTTTTTTGATTTATTGGTTTATGATTAGCATTAGCAACATACATATAACAAAAATGTGTTATTATTATTCAACTTACTGGGATAATTTTGAAAAATATAAATTGATTTATTTGTTAAAAACAATAAATAAAATAAATACTTACAATATGAAGAGGCGAAAGAAATTCAAATTACGAAATACAATAAGTATTTAAGAAAACAAAAAAGAAAAACTAGTCGAAGAATCGTGACAATTCACTGAAAGAGGGTAAAAAGGTCATTCTTTAAAATCTAAAATTTTAAAGGCGTAGAAAACCAGAAAGAAAAAAAATCTATAATAATAAATCACTATAATTTTTGTTGAATTCTTGAGGAGAGAAAGATTGTGAAATCCATGATCTATCGACGAAAAAATTTATATTGAATATAGCAGTATAATGCTATAAATTGTTAGCTTGCGTACGGCAATAATACCATTTTTACAATTTAATTACTGGATTTTAAAGGAATAAAGGTACACGATTAATTCTGATTTTTATAATGAGATGAATTCTTCACGAAGTAAACATTTCTTTATATATATATTTTTTTTAATAATTTAAAATTGGGTGTATTATTTTTAAATAATATATTTAAAGAGTATTTAAAATATCTAAAATGATTTTTTCAGAATAAATAATAAAAATTTTAATTTTCTCTAAAGTCTTTATTTTCAAAACAAATTTTTTGCAACAGAAAACTGCAAAATATATGAAAAATTTCAATAAAAATCGCATTCTCCCCTTGCTATAAAACAGCTTGTTCATGCATAATAACCAGAAAATGTTGTACGTATTCAGCGAAACGAGTTTTATACAGTGAATTCTACCTTTAACAGCTTCAGATGGGTAGAAATTTAGTTTATTTTTTTTTTCTCTCAGAAAATACCTCAGTAAAGTGTAAAGCTCTGTTAATAAAACCATACTGATACAAATATGAGAAGTGAATGGATAATATTTATCCTTATTAGTTCGACAATTTGTATTTATGGACAAATTGATTTGGGTTAGTACCTACAATAATTTTTCATTAAATACTTTTACAATAATGACTTATGCTGTAGTTTGAAAATTAAGTATATCTATATGTTCATATATATGTCGGACCTTTATCTTAAGGTTCACCATGCACTGTCGAAGCTACAAAAAATAATGGAACTTGTAGACTTCTTGAGAATTGTCCTTCGGTATTTGATGACGTTAAGAGTCATATCTTTTTACATACAAGGTGCGTACCATTCGCAGCAAATGGAACGGAAATCGTATGCTGTCCAGAAGTGAAATCGACAACTCCGAGAAATGCTCCAATAAAATATTCTTTCTCAACAAAAAGTGAAAATAGTATTCACTTAAACTTATATTTTCCAAGGACTATTTGTATTAAAAAATATATTTTCAGTGTGTTATGTACATAAATCTATTACACTAGAAGAGCAAGAAAAAATACAATCAGATAAATGTGAAAACAAATCTGTTCAATTAATTCCTAATTCTTCAATAAGTCATGAGATATATCCACATATGGCCTATCTAGGATAAATTACAGATACTGGAGAACTTTTCTGGCTTTGTAGTGGTGTTTTAATAAGTGTAAGGTATGTGCTTGCTCCAGCACATTGCGACGATACTAAATAGTAAGTAATCTTTGAAAGCCATTGTAAAATATATAACAAAATTGTTAATCGTCTTACAGTGGAAGGGTAAGACGTATTCCTGTTGGAGAATTACATGAAAATAGTGAAGACAATCAGTGGTGGATTTACCAGGAAGCAAAGGAAGCAATTGCTTGGGGCCCTGCTTGGACAGGGGCCCCAAAAATTGAAAAATGTTGAAAATACATTCGGAAATTAAAAAAAAAAAATAAATAAAAAATGCAAAATGAAAAAATCCATGTAAACAATATCGATTATTCATTGTCCTCAAACGAATTTAAATTAGTTCAAAACTGTATTTCGCGCGTATAGTGGGCGTTTCGGTCGCTCGTATTTCGTGTCTTTCGTTACTTTTTATCGAAAAAGACAAGCTTCAAAAACTTGACTTTGATGATTGATTCATCAATTTGCGACTGCGAAAAGTAGGAAAAAGTTGTAATTTAGTTCGTAAATTATAAGTAAACTGTATAATATATTGATTTTGCAAAATTAACTGGTTATTTATTATTTTAAAATATTTGGGGGGGGGGGTTAATTTTAGAATGAGGGCCCCGAAAACCTGAGGTTGCTTGGGGCCCCGTCTTAGGTAAATCCGGCACTGAAGACAATTCATATGAAGATAACCATTTTGTAGCCCCAAGTAAAACGCACCTAAGTATAATACATCAGCTGTTGTAAGTTGTAAACATTATCATGCAATCTTTATTCATTTAAAATTTCGTGCTAGAGTTATAAATATATGTATAAAATAAATACACCATGTATTTTCTTTATCTTATACTTTATAGCTAATACAAATACAAATTTGTGATAGAATTCTCACGACAGTTAAGTAACTTTTATATCGTTAAAATTTTTCAATATGAATTCTATATTAAATATATTTGTATAATGAAAACAAAGCAACTCAATTAACTTTACTAGGAATTTTGAGCATATCACTTTTTCCTACAAATACTTTTTTCGCTTAAAATTTGGAAAAATTCAATGGAAAAATTCAAATGTTGGTAATAATTAATATAAACTAATTTTATTTGTTCAGAAATAAGCGACTTTACCTAATTCCAAACAATACTTTCGATCCAGTCCATGTAGGGATATATTTTAGAAAAAATGCTAGGAACTTCTGGATCTTCAGGAGGTTGCGTTATTCCAAATGATGCAATTCCAATTAATACAAACATGCATTTCTGTTCCGGATGAAACACTTGCAGTACACCGTCTGAATCTAACGAATCTTTTTCTGAATTTGTAGTATCAGCGCAAATTTGAGATTCAGACTTAATTCCATGGTCCAGGAATTTAAGGGTAGTCTGATTACTATATAAATCGTTACATTCTTTTACAGAACTGATCTCTACTGTTGAATGTCGTAGACGATGTATAACCTTTCCGGTTTCATTATCTTGCCGCAATCCAGTAAAAATGACTTTGCCTCTTTCACTATCAAATGCTGCAGAAGGCAAACAAATTGGTCGCTTTAAAGGACCTAGTTTCACATGAGGGGCTAATAGGAACAAAACAATATCGTTGTATGCAGATGAATGACTGTACTGGGGATGCACTCTAGTAAAGGCTATAAGATAATTATCTTCATATGAATCGTCTTCTTTATTTTCATGTAAAACACCAACACGTATCCGTGCTGCTCCTCCACTGTAACAAACTTATTTTATTACTTGTGCAATACTACAATGTCTTTAAAAGATTACTTACTATTCTGAATTGCCGCAATGCGCTGGAGCTAGCACATACTTAACACTTATTAAGACACCACTGCAAAGCCACAAAATTTCTCCAGTTTTCGTAAAATATCCTACATACGCCATGTGTGGATAGATCTCGCGATTTGTTAAAGAAGTAGGAATTTGTGAAATCGATTTGCTTTCACATTTATTCCCTTGTATTTTCGTGGCATCCTCCTCAAATGTGATGGATTTATGTTCGTAGCACACTGTAACGATTTTTAGTAAAATAAATAGTCGCTTTAATATTAAGATTTAAATGACTACTCTTTTCACTTATTGTTGAAAAAGTATATTTTGTTTGAGGATTTTCAGTTGTTGTTGGTTGTTCTGGACAGCATACAATTTCTGTTCCATTCGCTGCGAAAGGAACACATCTTGTATGTAAAAAGACATGACGCTTTACATCATCAAACACTGAGGGACACTTCTCAAGAAGTTTGCAAGTTCCACTAGATTTTGTAACTTCTACAATGCATGGTGAATCTAAAGGAAGATGGGAAAATATCTATTTAATTTTTAACTTGCAGATACTTCAAACTCCATTGTGCAATGTGTTAAAATTGAAATTATAAAAGTATATTGAATATACTAACCCAAATCATGCTGACCGGTGCATATTTTCAAACTAATAAGGATAAAGATTATCGATTCACTTTTCATATTCGTTGCATCAATATAAATTATAAATGATTTTTCTAAACAGAACTTCACACTTTATCGAAGCAATTTTTGGAAACAATTAATATAAACTAAATTTCTATCAATCTGAAACTCTTTAGAACAGTGTGCTTACTGTCGAAAACCCGTTTCTCTTTAATTTCAACAACCTTTGTTAATTTGTGCTTGAGAAAGCTTTTTTATAGCACGAGTAAAGCAATGTGTTTTTTATTAAGATTCGTCGAATAAAGTTATGTATTGTATTACAATACAACAAAGTTCTATCAAGCTTTTGAGAAATGTTAACTATTATTATTATTTGTAATATTATTACTTATTCAAAAAAAAACCACTCAGTCGTTTCAATTTCAAATTGTAAGATCATATTAAAAATCGTAGTAGCGTAGCGTAACAGAAGAAGGGAAAGCTCTTTGAAATTAATTGTAAAATTTCATAAAACTTACTTACAATAAGATTCAATAGAAAAGGTTTATAAACAATCAATTTATCCTCCTTTATCCTTTGTGATACCAGAAATGTTAAAATATTTTTTTAATATGTGTTATGTGTATATAGTACGATGTTGTAGAAATGTAGCAAAACTTTTATACTTATGTACATTTTTTTATAAAAGTTATTCTTAAAACCTAATAAGCATTTAAACAAAAAACAATTATTCTTCCTTCCTTCCTTTACCACTTACCAAAAATACCGGGTATAAATTAAACATATTGCGAACATATAGCCAAATAAGAATTTACTTTTATTTATTTATTTATAGATAGATAACTCAATCATATTAAACAGCTTGTTTTCTCTTCAGGTTTATATTTGCCTCATTCTATACAACAAAAATGTAGTTATACCGCTCAAAGTCATATAACACGTTTTGCTGTGCTCGCCTCAGAAGATAGAAATTTGAATTGCGAAAGAAGGCAGGTGAAAAGCTATTGAACGATTGACTGCGGTTTATGTTAGTAAGAATTAAAAACGATAAAGGAATACGTAGAAATGGCAGGAAAATTTCAAGGATAATAACAATTTAATTTAATAATCACCGCGAATAATAATATAACAAAGTGATAGGCTCCAAATTAAATTTATTATAATATTTAATAATTTTTTAACTCACTTCAGAAGGATGTGCGATTTCATCATTTTCATCCTACCATTTTTAATGCTACAATCAAACTCATAAGCTTTTTTTATGCACCGGCATCAATAATAATGCAACTTCGAAAAATAGTCTGAGTTATGGTTATGGTCTAACGAGATCTTTGCATAATGTGGTGAAGCAGCGGGTTCTATTGTCCAGGGCGCGATTTATTAGCATTTAAGTTAAAACCAAATAGAAAACAAAAGTGGCTTCAGTGAAAATTATCAAAAGAAAACAGAACTCTATACTTTGTACAGCACTAGTTACAACCACTGCGGAACAGCTATTTTTATGTTTATTTCGTCTAGGTCTCCAAATATATTAAACATCTTCAAATTTTCAGATAGTCGGTGACTTTTTTAGTTTTCATTAAAAATGCAGTTCAATTAGTAAATGGTAAGTACTTTTTATGCAAGATGAAAATGTTCGTTATAATTTATAATACAGATTACAAAATACTGATATGTGGTTACTAAAGAGGCATATAAATAAATAAATAAGGACGCATTCATTTAACTAAGTTAATATTAATAAGGATTCTTATAAAATTACTATCTTAAATCGTAAACTGAGTATACCATACTTATAATCAGTAAATATAGAGAAATAAAAGTCAATTTCAAACCGATACATTCATATAGTATATAGGTTTGAATAGAATTGAACAACAACGATAAACTCTTTCTTGCTGAAGAGAAGGAAATACTTTTATTAATTAGAGTTTTTAAACTGCATTAATATGCTAAATGAAGATGACAAATATAAAGAACAAAATATTTCTAGTTTAATTTTATTTTATAAAATCATGAAATTAAGTCATATATTAAAAAATCACACTTTTTTAAATAATGTTAATTGTAAATTCTATTTTCACATTATTTGCTTTATCACACCGGTTCTATCATAAAAGCAATTACCTTAAACATGAAGTAAAGAATCGGGGAATTTAAAAAAAACTAAAAAAATTGCGTTCCGGTCCCCGTACAATAAAATCTTCTTCATAATTTTAACTAGTATTGGTTGTAGGAAATTTTTGTATGAAACAAGTTTTGGTAACGTCGTAGAGAGTCTAAGAGAGCTTCTTTGGATTGATCACACCTTAGTTTATAGTAATCAGCTCTTAGAATCACTTCAGATATAGCAGAACACATTTCAGTAATAAGCTGAATAATTACAACTGTGATATAAATATGAGATATGAATTGCCAATCATTGTTCTCATCAGTTTGGGGCCTTACATGCTCGTGTATGGACAGCAACGTGAACTGGGTTAGTGTCTCAAAATTTCTTATCAAACGTGCACAACATGACTGATTATATTTCTGTTTACTTCTTACCCTTCCCGAATGACGCATTCAAATTTAATTTATAGTATAATATTGCCACCAATTATTTTTCTAATTGTTACGATATATTTAAAAGTGTTCATCGTGTAAATGTGCGAACATTATTTTAAAATTTGTAATTTCGGATGGTGAAATGTGAAGCGGGTTTTTTTACTAGTTTGTGATGAATGGGGAATTACCTCCAGGGCGAATTAATTTTGTTGTGAGTCTATAAATTCGTTACGACTGACAAAAATCACTTATAGAACTCATTTATTATATTTTTTCTACATGGTTTTAAAGAACAATAGAACCAAATTCAATCAAACCAAATTCTTTAGGTGCATGAAAAAATACTACTATATGTAGCACAGCAAATACTTAATAATTTATACTTGTTTTTACTTGAGATGTATAAACTAATAAAAAGTGGGTAACATCGTTAAAGACTTTATTAAAAATTATCTCTCCGAAGCAAATCTGTTTTAAAACATTTGAGACGGTACAGTATGAAGTTTGCCTCATTATGGACAAAATTAAAGACATTTGAAACTAACGAAATTCGGTAGATCCTAACATGAAAAGAGTTCAATAAAACTATCATGCATTAATTTAGAAAGCATAAGAAAACTTGCATGAACTTTTATAGAAAATAACATTATAGTAATATTTCAATAATGCAATTTTCTTATGTATATAAAACTTTATAGAGCTATTTTAAATAAATTTATTTTCTTATTCTAAAAATATTCAAATTTTAACATTAATAAAACTCTACGAGATTTTGCAGGGTAACTAATATCAAAATATGTTATTGCATTTCTTTCAAATATACCGTCCTATATTACATTGTAATAAAAACATATTTAGTACAATTTTAACACTCAAATATTTATATGTACATTCAGAGTTAGATAGTTCACTTTCCTACTCTGAACACAAATTTTTTTAAAAATATAAAACGATATTCACGTAAATTGATATTAAAATATTGTACTAATAAAATTTAATGTTCATAGGTATTATCAATTAATTAAGAGGTGTACTGAATTTATACCTTCAGGTTCAGCATGCATTATAGAGAATACAGGTTTTGGTGGAACTTGTAAAGTGCTTGAGGAATGCGTACCAGTTATTAATGATATAAAAAACAATATATTTGAGCATACAAGATGCATTCCTTTTGCAACGAATGGAACAGAAATCATATGCTGTCCAGAAGAGAAAAAAATTATTCCCGGAATGAGAAGTGAAAAAAGTATTTATTCATTTAGCAAGACGAAAAGAGAATCTGTTTTAATAAAACATACATTTACAGAGTGCAGTGACTACAAATCTACTGTATTTGAAGAAGTTTTATCTCCAGCTTCACTTGGAGAACCACCGACAAGTATTCTTGTAAATAGGTGTACACCAAAATCACCTGTTATTCCTAATTCTTCATCAAATAGGGTGAATTACCCCCATATGGCATTGATAGGATTTAATATAGATTATGAGGAAATTGGATGGCTGTGCGGCGGAACCCTAATTAGCGACTTATTTGTGTTAATTGGTGCACATTGTTCAAATTCAGCAGACTAGTAAGTAGATCTTTTTATATAATTATTATGTATTTTAGAAAAACAAAAAATTTATCTTTTTACAGTGGACCACCTCTATATGTTCGACTTGGTGAACTAAATATCAACAGAAAGATCGATGAATATACAGAAAACTTCTATATATCCGCCATTATTCCCCACCCTGAGTACGATCCTTTGTCCATATATAATGATATTGCTTTAGTTAGACTAAACCGAAAAGTGGACTTAAGTCCGCATAAGCGACCAGCCTGTTTGCCAACAGCACCTTTTGATAATGTGGGAAATAAAGCAATTTTTACTGGATGGGGTCAAGATATTCAAACTGGAAGATCCTTATCTCGTATAAGACAGTTAATTGTTGAGATACTCCCTACCAGTGTGTGTAACGTTACATATGCAGGAAATGTAGGCGAAATAATGCCAGAAACTCAAATATGTTCCGGCTCAAGAGAAACTTTAAAAGATTTCAACGACTCAGGTGGACCTATGCAAATATATCATCCGCATCAGTATTGTATGTACATGCTTATTGGAGTCGCATCATTTGGAAGTCGACAACCCTCTGAAAATTACGAGGTACCTGATGTTTTTACAAGAATATTTCCCTACATTGAATGGATTGAAAATATAATTTGGGAGAATGAAACCTTTAATAGTTTACGCTAGAATCGCAAAGGTTTTTAATGTATTTAATAGGAATAAACACATGCATGTCAGCAATCTAATTATACAAAATCATGGTATTTATTTCAAGCAAACCAGAGTTTTTACAATCGCTGAACTCTATTATATTATACATCTGTTATTCAATTTGGAAATTCCAATATATGTATATATATGTCATCTTTTATTTTTGAAAACGTTATAAATTATTTTTTTTTTTTGTAAAAATGTATAAAGTCTATCCAAACAATAAAATTTATCTGGAGCACTCTCAAGTTTTTAAATATTGTGAAATTTTCATTCTAAAATGTAAGTACTGGACAAATTTCGGTAGTGCTAATACATATTTTCAATTTCGCATTAGAATTTGATTTTTGTTATTTTTAAGATTTTCTTGGACGTTGTTCAACAATTGAAGACTTTTTCTCCGAAATTTATTTAATGTTTATAACAATTAATTGTTTGTAGTAATGTAGTAGTGTAATTAGTAGTTTATGTTGTCTAAAAATATTTAATCACCTTAACGGAAGATTATTTCTCATTTATTACTTTATGAACTCGAGGGCAGTTCGATAAGTCAGTGGCTTTTGAATAAGAAATATTTTTTTTCGGCAAATTAGGTTTTATTTCTCAACATAGTCTCCTTTTAGCTCTATACATTTATTTCAAAGTTTTTTCCTTTCAAATAATGGCTTTTCTTGAGGCCCTCAAAATAGGCGTTTGTTTCAGTGATGACCTCTTCATTCAATCCAAATCTTTTACCGCCCAACCATTTCTTCAGCTTTGGAAACAGAAAATAATCGCAGGAAGCTAAATCTAGAGAATATCCTGGATGGGGTAGCAGTTCGTAGCCAAATTTATGGATTTTTGCCATGGTGACTATACATAATGCTTAATCAGCACACGAAATTAACTTTTTTCCATTTTTGTTAAAATTCACGAATTTGTCTACTATCAAGGCTGTAAAACACAAACTAAATAACGCAGCTTACTCAAAAGTAGTCTATTAATAGATGATAGGTTACGGGAGCAGTGTTCCAGCTTTACAGTATTTTTGTAAATGTAAAATTAAATTTGTTTATCGACAATTTAAATTAAATTTTGTTGTTTCTTCCATTTGTTAAAAGATTTCACGTAAAAATCAATATTTCATTTCTATATACCGATACCTCACTTCCTAATAACAAGATATAAATAATTATTATATTACACAAAAACAAAAATTCTAAAACGTTTAGAAAATTATTTATAACAAAAAGAGTATGGGTACACCATAATATTTAATTTACAATCGAAGCCTAACGAGATGATGACACATTAACTATTTTAGAATCGCCTCATCTAAACTCTTTAAAATGTTTATTATATATCAATAATAACAACAAATTACATATTTGTGTGATTTTAGTTGATACCACGAAGTTTAAGTCCAGTCGCCTCACGCTTAAGCCGTCTTTAGATTGGTACTACTGTGTTCAAAAAGTAAGGGTTGCAAATTTACAAAAACGGATTATTAAAGTCTACAGATTTTTGGTTTGGAACAGGAAACCGATCGTGGATTTTGCAAGAAGACAAAAATCCAAATCACAGAATTCGTCTTTGTACCGAATGGTAAATTCAAGAGGATATCAGTTAGTGTCCTTCACAAAGTCCTGAAGCTAATCCAATTGAAATTGTATGGGCTCTTATGAAGACAAAGCTGCAGCGGAAAAATGCTTTCACTTTGCAACAACTTAAATCATCGGTAAAGAAATCCTGGAAGGATCTACCACTAAAATATGCTAAAAACTTAGTTGAAAATATGAATAATAGATGTATAGCTATAGTAGAAAATAACAGTGACTTCACCAAATATTAAATATATTTGTGTAAAAGAAAATAGAGTAAATAATAAGGAAGAAATAATATTTTGTTAATTTTTTATCATATTATTGAATTTTGAGCTATACGCTCTTATCAAATAGACTACACGAGTATGTTTCACACCTAAGTTGTGCCTTACTAGCTAAATTTTATGATAATAGTAATTTTACTTCTCATATTATTAGTTTCGAGGAAATCGCACAAAAACAATACATTCTCCAGTACAAAATTTTGCATTCCCTCTCGAAAAATCTTTAATTCTTACGTCTGCAACGAATGCGAATGCAGCGCCTTCGTCATAAAATAGAACTACTATTCAAATTTTGTATTTCTAAATTTAGCGATTTAAGCTTGTTTTTGGACGTATATCATGCATATTTCTTATGAATTCTTTCGAATACTTAAAATTTCCCATTATTAAAATAAAATATGTATTAACAATTCTACGAAAACTACAATAACAGTTCAATAAATTGTTATCTTTTAACTCCAATATTTTACCACTTAAAATTATATTTACAACAATTTACTTCAAGCTTATCTGCATTTTGAAAAATAAAATGTTTATTCTGAGAATTAAAATTTAATAAACAAATAATAACAATATGCTATCCAAATTTAACTATTTAAGGACTTAGGTGATAATGATAAGCGTTAAAATATATTTGTTAGTGTGTTGCATGCATCAATTAAAATTAATCGCCCATATAAAACGTAAAATCATTTTCCATTATTCTTCCTAATTTAGGATATGAACTAAATAAACAATTTCTTAGTTATCTAACAGCATTTTACGACTGCTTTTTAATAATAATAAGTACTTAAAAACTTTAAAAAAATGTTTTTCGACTGCTAAATTGTTTTTCCTTTAGAAAAATATTACGAACACTCTTTAAGGTAACATTCATACGATTCAATCTCAAACTTATAAACATATTTCTTATTTTGATGGAGAATTTCAACGAATGATTAATATTTAAGTGATCTTCTATATTATGAGATTTTACGGGATCGATGAGTTTATCGGAATACGTTCAAAGGAGTATTACAATTGAAGCACGGCACTTAAAGTGAGTGACCTCTTGATTAAATTTTATGGTTAATATAGGTCAGCATTTTGGTTCCCATCCTATAATAAGATTTTATTCCATGTTGTGATTTGGAAGATGGTCAAAAAAGTATTGTGATCACAGTAGAAACGAGTTTTGCAAAAGGGGCAAAGCACTCAGAAGAGGTAAGATTTTCAGACTGCAATCTACTTTTAGTCTGAATCAATCTGTGACGGCAATCACTTCAGACCGTCTGCGTTTCTGCTTTAATAACGTTAACAGTTATAATCCTTTCAAAAAAAAAATAAGATGAGGGATATAAAATATATGAAAATTAATATCTTGTTGATTCTAATCAGTTTTAGTGTTTTCATCTCTGGACAGCGATTTTCAGGTTTGATCTTTCTTAGTTTGGTTTGTTTTTTCTTTCTACCTATTTCCGAAAAAAATGCTTACATCTTTATAGCTTTTTTAATTTTTTACCCCATAACTTTTGAGTTTTACTTTAAATTCAGAATAATATTTCCAATGTTGAAAATTTAAAACCTGCATTCAAATTTGGTGAAAGCGAATTTTATAATCAAGCTTCACAAGAGAAATTCGAAAAACGCATCATAGCGAAGCCAATGTGATCAACGAATTCAAGGACCCTTTTAGTTACATCATATCCTAGGCTAGGTATTCAGAAAGAATTTTGATCGCATCTAAATGTAAATAAAAATGAATTCTGGCATTGATATAGCGTTTGCTACGTGGAATCCAGGCACCCTATATATAATACATACAGCTATGGACTTATAAATAGCACAAATTTAAAACAAAAATAAACGGACCAATATTTCAACATTTAATTACAAATATTTCATCTTTTATAGGAAGTAATTTTTACCCTGTACATTACAATTTTCAGAAAATAATTTACCATTGCCATTGAAACGTTTTTAAGTAGTTAAGTTTTAGTTTAAAAGGAGAGCGTTTTAGATGGACATTAAAATAGCACAAATTGTAATAAGCAGTAGTCGTTTGAATTTATTTAGTATTCTGGTCTGTTATAATTTTCTGATCATACAGCAAGCAATATCGTCATGGGTAGAGGAAAGCAATGTACGGCGAAAAAAGAAAACTATATAAAATATAACATAAAAGTAGTAAGAAAACAATAGAAATAGCTGAAATATTGAAGTATTCTAGGAAAATGGTGTACAATGCAATTAATTTAGCAAATGAAAATTCTTTTTACTTAACTAAAACTAAAAACAAGTTCCAAGAGCATGGAAAAGTACGCCTTTTTAAATAATAAAATAAATAATAAAGCAATAATTCGAAAGAGCAAAAAGAAGGCAGATTACAAAAAAAAAAATAAATAAAGAATATGAGTTAAAAGTAGCGGACAGACTAGTACGGCGGCGATTAAATCAGGCCAAACTCTTTGGACGCATAAGAAAACAACAGCTCCTATCGAAAAGGAACATAAAAAAATTGTTGGAACTTTGCTAAAAATCATAAGAATAAGGATCTCCAATTTATAAAATAACATGGAACCATATGCATTTGAATTTATACCAGTAAACTGTACGTATATGCCCGATATTCGCCATTCTCGAAGTGGCTAACTGGATAATTGTTCATAGGTGGCATAATAAGAGGCATCTTCAGCGACAGTAAGGCTGCTCTTATCACCCTATTTAATCCCACCATCAGATCAAAGTTTGTCCAGAAATGTGAGAAAATACTTAATTCAGGATATCCATGGATACAATACATGGTCAGAGATGGTCCAGTATATCAACCTGTAAATTCACCAAATGGTTCATTGGTCGTCCAGACAGTAACAATGCAAAACTTCTACTTGGCTTAGACAGGAAAGATTGCAGAAAGCTTGTAAGGATGGTCACAGGACATAACACATGCGGCAAGCATTTGAACACCCTAGGGATCATCAGCGATTCAGCGTGTCTTTCATGTGGGGAGGACGAGGACAGTACGAAGCACTTCCTCTGTAACTGTCCGGCCTTCTCCCGTGCGTCCATGGCGTCGTTTAGCGCTGATATAATGAGAATGGAAGACTTTTCAATTCTCAATCTCTAACTGATGTTCTTAGGTTCGTCAAGATGACTAAAAGATTCAGATAGGGTAAGGGACGAGTGCAATGGACCGTGGCCGAGCGCTTGAGGTTCACGTCTCTCCCTTTCTTTCTAATAATAAATAATAAAAATAAAATGCCCGATAACGATCCAAAATATTCAGTGAGACTAATAAAAAATGGTTATCAAAAGAAAAAATCAGTGTCTTGAATTGGCCATCTCAAAATCCTGATCTTAATCCAATAAGCCTTATATGAAAATTCTAGCTACAGTACGAATTTGTTTTCTCAAATTGTAACGATTTTTTTGCTTAATTTCAGGATGTCTCTTTTCGTTTATTATTTATTTATATATCCAATGCATCTTCGTTGATTTTATCATTTTCAAGTTCTTATGGTATTTCTATAAATTCATTGTAAACTTTCTTTTTGGATTTAATTAATTAATAATTATATTGTCAAATATAAAAAACGGTATAAAAAAAAAACCTAGAATAGGAACAGAAAATTTCAAAAAATTTAAATCTAAACAATTCCTTTTTACAGACTCAACTTGCACAATTGAACATGCTCAGTCACCTGGAACATGTAAAGCGATTAGCGATTGTCCTTCAGTTATTAAAGATATAAAGAACCGGCGAAATCACACAAGATGCAGATTTGAAGGGCAAAAAGAGATCGTATGCTGTCCAATAGAAAATCATGCAACAACGACACCTCGTCCTACTTTAAATTCAAATTCCAGGATTAGCGAGAAAAGTATGTTATCACTTAAATACACATTATGGATTCATTATTAATATATTTTCAGAATGTGATGAATATACATCGGCTGTGTACGAATACCATACATCCTTGGCCTTAAGCGTAGGATCGGAGATCCATAAAATACCTGTAGATAAATGCGGTCACAAAAGTACTGCTTTAATTGTGGGAGGTGAATTTTCGAAGCCCAGAGAATTTCCACACATGGCTTTGATAGGATTTATGCAAGGAAATGAAGATCCCAAGTGGGTGTGTGGAGGAACTTTAATAAGTGATGAATACGTGCTAACTGCTGGTCATTGCTTAAACAAAGGACTTTGGTAAATATGCATTTACTCTGAGCACACAATAATAAATAATTTAATATATTTTGCAGTGGTAAACCCGCTGTTGTTCGCCTCGGAGAACTTAATATTAGCACTGAAACCGATGATGCGTTCCCAGAAGATTACGTTATATCTAATATAATCCTACATCCTGAATACACAAATAAATCAAAATACAACGATATTGCTCTAATAAAATTAAATCGAAAAGTGAAATTAAATCCATACAAAAGGCCAGCGTGCTTACCAACAACGTTTGATAATACCGAAAGAAATGTTATAGCTACTGGATGGGGACACACTGCTTGGTCCGGCAATACTTCAAATCATCTACAAAAAGTTACATTAGAAAAGTTTAATCATAGGGATTGTAACACTTCGTATATATCAGAAATTAGCCGACAACTCAGATACGGAATAGTGCCGAATACGCAAATTTGCGCTGGTTCGAAAAACGAGCAAAAGGACACTTGCCAAGGTGACTCCGGTGGTCCTTTACAAATTTACCACCCTTACCAGTATTGTATGTATACAATCATTGGAGTAACCTCTTTTGGAATAACTTGCGGCAAAATCGGAGTTCCTGGAGTTTATACTCGCGTTTTTCCCTACTTGGATTGGATTGAAAGCGTCGTTTGGGGGAATGTTAATTAGCATTTAAAATTCAAGTCAGTAATGCATTTCACAATAATTTTTAATGAATAAAAATAACTATATAATAAAGAATGTCAGTATCAATTGTCAAGCTCTCGTTGAGCTTTTTTCCAGTTAGCTACCATTGTCGAAACATCTTTCATTTTAAGGCTCATGCCATGCACCTTTACTTTTTTACGTTTTTTCCTCGTTGCCATGTCGTCTATGGCTCGCTTTTTTCCATTCTCATCCAAATTTTGCAATAAATTCAAACTCTCATCCTGGACTCCGGATGATCCTGACTCCAGTGTGGCAATATCGGAATAAAATGACGCTAATTCACCGCATAGTTTTGGTGATGGGGCCTAACGGAAAAGAAAAAAATATTAATGAACGCATTAAATTTACTGGAAATTTCAACATTAATGTTTAGTCTGAAAATTTTTTGAAAGTGTCGTTTCTTTAAAATTGTTGATATACCCAGAAATATTTCATTATACTAAAAGGGGTACATCAAAAATCGTAAAAAATATATCCTTAAAGGTAAAATGAAGTTAAAAAATTTTACCGATATAATTGGAGGTGGAGGTGGATTAGATTCATCCCAAGTAGGTACTTCGTTCTCAACTGAAAAAAGCGATTACCTCACATATCTAATACATAACATAAATAGTGGCAAATATTACTTTTCAACTGCTCATTTTCATTTGGTGGTGGCGTTGTGCTAATATCCATTTCATCCTCTCCTCCTGTAACTCCATCCTTGCTCACTGGTGAATCTTTCTTTGTTTTGTCTTCAGGGAACTCCCACTGAATTTCTCCAGTCGAAAGATTTTCGTAGCAGTATTGTAAGTTATCTCTACAATTAGGGAAAAATAAAAAAAATGCAGTACATGGACATGATAAGGTGGTTCTGTTTTTTTTTCTGATAGCAAGGCAGAACTAGAATTCTTTTTGTGAAGTTTTATCGCCATAAGAATTCTGCAAATGCGGGCATCCCTTCTCGTCTCCTAAGGAGGCATAATATCAAAGTGTAGAGAATTATCTCATATACACGATTGAAATTATATTAATAGGAATCATTACTTACCCGTAGCGCTTTCACGAATATTAATTTTATATTAATTGATTTCGGCATCTCCTTTCATCGCTCCATTCAGCAGCCATGAAATATTACTAACTAAAACCTGAAAAGCAATCTCACAAGAGAACCAAAAAGGTCGATCCAATTTTCTATGCAAAAGGAGCGTCCTTTTTGTTTAATTGTTATATATCAGAATGCAGAAATTATCCATACCCAAAAGAAGGAAAATATTACAACACGAGAGTATATACCATGGCTAAATCGAAATTTATTCACATGAATCAAAAGTATCGGTGGCACATGACTTAAGTTAATATCACATACATAGAACGCTACATTTCGAGGCCACGAAACGCTCTCAATTTCTACAGCATGGGAATAAAAATAAAGATGCAATTCGTACCTATCCCATCTGCATTTCCAGCCATCGGGGCAGGCGTTTTGCTCTAAATTACTGAGGTCATCTGATGTCGTCTTCAGCCACTTAAAGAAATATTCCGAATCCAGTGATGAGGCACGAAAAGCTGCTAGCAACGTCTAAAATTGGATCATCGCAGCAATATATTTAAATTTAATTAATAATGAAATTAGATTAAAGATCAAGTAAATAGTAGAAACCATTCTGCGCTGACTTAAATTTTACTGAACTGAAGAACATTTTACTTTTCCTTTTACGAGAATAATGAAATTGAAATACGTCCAAAAAAAACGCAAGAAGTAACCTGAAGTAAGTACGAGGGCAGTTTGATAAGTCAGTGACTTATTGAATAAAAGACATTTTTTGTCGGCAAATAAGCGTTTTATATCTCAACATAGTCTTCTTTTAGCTCTACACATTTAGTCCAACGTTTTCCCAATCTTTTTATTCCTTTTAAATAATAGATTTTCTCAAGGCCCTCAAAATAGACGTTTGTTTCAGTGATGACTTCTTCATTCGACCCAAATTTCTTATCGTCCAGCCATTTATTCAGGTTTAGAAATAGAAAATAGTCGCTAACCCCCTGCAATCTGAAGAATAACCAGGATGGGGTAGCAGTTTGTAGCCCAATTTATAGATTTTTCCATGTGTGTAGTCACCATACTTAATCAGCACACGAAATTCACTTTTTTCCATTTTCGTTAAAATTCACGAGGTTGTCTGCTTTCAATGGCTGTCAAACACAAACTAAATTACGCAGCTTGCTCAAAATTTGACAATAGCCTATTAATAGATAGCAGCGTTGCATTTAAAATTTCAGTGCTGGAAATTAAAAAAGTCACTGACCTTTCAAACTGCCCTTGTATATAGAATCAAAAATTATGTAATAACAAGATATGACACTCTCTATACAAGCCTAAAGTTGTAACTCATATGCAATTTTTAAAACGGCGTGGGAAAAATCTTCCCATTAGATAAAGCAGCAAAGAACTACTGCTTCCCATACCTTATCTAAATTCCAATAAGAACGAAAGAGAAGAATAGGCATCCAAATATTTTCATCTACAGCACTTACAGTGTAGAAAATAATGTGCAGCGCTTTCTTACCACGCCTTTTTAATGCATGGTGTTAGTGCCGACTCCGCGTAATGTTATCAAAATAAAGATATCATTATGCTTTAAATCTTAAACAATTCTTAATATTTGAAAGCAAAATCTTCCAGTTCTAAAATTTCATTTAACTTAATAGACAATATATAATTTAACATATATCCAGCGGGCATTATTTGCACGGCCATCAGAAAAATGCCGGCATTTTTTGACACAATTCAATTATTGACTACAATACACAAAGACGAATTTTCGTCATTGGGGCACTGGTGGTTGACAGTAAAATAACAAATTTTCGTCATCTGGACGGATGTGTTAATAGGGACCTTAAAATCTATCTGCGTCAAAATGGTCGTCTCAAGAAAGGTGCAATGAACTTTTCTTTATACTTAAATCACTTACCTCCAACTGAATATTCATAGACTGTACTGCAGACACGTCAGGATGGCCAACAGCTAAGAATTTAACCTTTCCCGCTATCAAATCACTAAGAATTGATATATCATCATTTGATTTGGTGCACTCGTTTGAACCTTTTGAATTTTCTTCACCAGATCCTTGTGCTACCTCTGCATCAGATTCTTTTTGGTTCGCGAATTCAACATGACTTCGCTGGAAATACTTATACAAGTTACTTTTATCTCTTTCTTGAGTCCCATTGTTCCCATTTGATCCCAATTTAGGTGAGTTATTGTCTGTTGTTCGGCATGACTCTTTCCTGTCGCCACTAGTTTTGAACTGAATGCGTTTTTTTCTTTGGAATGTCTTTTCATCGAAACTGCATTCGTTATCAGGTGATTTAGTTGGTTGGCTTGCATTATCGAAGGATTGCAGATCTTGCTCCAGTTCTTGTTTAAGACGCATAATTTCCTCGTCTATCTTAGATACACCTCCCACAATAATATCTGAGAAGGTATTTCCTTGTGTAGCTGAATTTGTCGCTTGCTTACTCGAGCTTTTCGAATTATCATCGTCCTCCTCTGTTGGGTCCGCCACTTTTTCGTTTTTTACATTCTCCGAACCAGAACTCTTAGAGTTGTCCTCCTGTTCTGAGTCGCTAACATCATATGCAGCAACAAGATTACGACTTGTAGCTAAATTCTCCTCCTATAGAAAAAACGGTATTTTACAGTAAAATAAGTAGGTAATTTCTTAATTCAAAAAATTTAACTGAAAAAATCAGATATCTGCGAATCTTCCGTTCTAAGTCGTTGCTAATAACAGCTCCGACCGAAGGACTCTAGCAAATTCTTTCATCATAAACTAAATTTGGCCTCAGATTGAAAACTTAGTCATCATTGAGCACAGCCTTCTGCCTGAATTAACAATCCAAGCGAAAGGTCTATACAATTATCAGGAAAGGTGTATACTTCACTGGCCAAAATTAGTATATTAAATTCCAAAACTACAATGCTTTTTTTCTCTATTGAAACGCTTGTAAGTTTTGATAGAATAGCGCTAGGTAAAATATTTTCTTTAACATACATTACAAGTAGTGAGATATGTTTTATCGTTTCGCGGAAACAATTTGTAAATAATAATATTACTATAGCAACATATGCAACATTGATTGGATCAATCGTCTTCGAGGAAACATTTCAAAATATTGGAACAAAATGCTAAAAGAAAAACAATTTCTTTTCTTTTATGGTTGAAAGACTTTAGAAACATAAAATTGCAAACGTATTCTCTTTTTAAACATCTATAATCAATACCATTTTTAAATTTTAATACTATACAAACAGCATGTTCAAGGCAAAAAACAACAGTCACTACGTCTCCTTCACATGAAAAAATAAATTTGTTAAGGTTATAAGTAGTTAGCAAAAATATTTAATCGTAAAAGTGTTCACAATATCCTGTGCAATTCACTTTTATTCATAAATCGATTATTTCATATAATAATCAAATACAAGACAAACTTAGAATACCAAAAACAATGTCTTTTATGAAAATTAATTAAGACAATAGAATTTCCTTTTTTTAAGAATCTGTACGGAAAAATAATGTTCTACAAAAGAAGCTTAATTTTATTTATATGAGTATATTTAAAAAATAATTAAGTAATACTAAGACAGTGGATTTGGTTGGCTTAGTAGGTATTAAATTATTTTGCGAATATGAGAAAATCGTATGACCATAATAGACTATCAAGAAATTATGTACAAAGGATTTAAGCTTAAATAAAACCAAACCTTCTTTTTGGGAGATTTTCCGCCTTCGTCTGAACTTGATTCCGATGACTTGCTGTAAGATGTAATCAATTCCAGTTTCCTGCGAAGAACTTAAGCATGAACAAGATTTTCGATCTTAAATAATTCTCCTACTCATCGTCAATGGTCTGCGTTAGGTGTGGGGGCAGTCGCTTCAGTTTCTCTTTAGCCTTTTTATAACGTTTACTTTGCAACACCTCCTTTGATGTGGAGCTCTTTTCAGCTTTGTCATCGGCTGACAATTCTGGTTCGTATTGCTTATAATTTTTAGGCTTATCCCATGATACAATTCGCGTGTACTCATTCACGTAATAAGGCGCGTGCATGGCTTGCGAGTATCCCCGTATCCAGCAATCGTCGGGAATGATTGTGAATAACTTGGACAATTCGCAGAGGTACTGCTCGTATTCAAAGGGGATTTCCCACGTGACCTCTTTGGTCTCAACATTCCAGTAATAGGGATGGCCTGTCTTTGGGTCATTGCATTGGGTCCAATCTAAATTAAATATGTTAAAAATGGAACGCTAATCATTAAGTATTTTACGAGTTGCAGGTAATTGTCCTTTCACTGGAGTTAAGGAAGATGTTGTGGTTGTGTTTTGTGAGCCCAATATTTCCTCATTCTCACTGTCTGAAGAATACTCTCCTATTAATGTCTCCAAACTGTTTTTACCTGCAAAAACAAACATTTTTGTCTGAAGGAAACGAGGCCGAATGTATCCAGAACAAGTAGTTAGCAATGAATAGAACATTTATTTTCAGTTAACATCTAATTCTACCGTTCTCAAGCATTTTCAGTTTTTAATGTGCAACTAATTTTAAAGAGAAGAAATCTATAAATCGAAAAAATAGACAAAACTCGACCTCATAAAAGATTGAGGCCACTAAATCCGTCATTTTTAGAGCTTCTCAGTGAGCACCTGCTAAGAATTCCCTGAATCCTAATTATTTTTTGCTTACTTACTCATATTAATCCTAATGTAAAACCCTTTTCTGGCACTAATTTATGTACAAATGAATCGTAAATCAGATAAAATACGTTTAACAAAATCTTAATGACAACAGCAACATCTTCCTCTTGTTCTTTGAACAGATTTCTCACACTTTTCGAAAAGATAAACTGCATTTAGTTTAGTACAGTACGTTTCAAGAGATAAGAAGGGAAATTTTCAATTTTAAAAATTGGATAAAAACGCACTTTCAAGTTGAAACCATAATCTAACAATTTTCACAAACTTACATTAGTCCCACTTATTAAGAATTATTAAAAAATTTAATTTCTCAAATAAAGTAAAATTTTTAAGGGGTCATACATCGATGGGATCCAACGCGCGCAAAACAAAATAATTAGGGCCATTTTAGGAGCCCCCAAATATGTTCGCAACGACATACTACTAAGAGATATGTGCCTAAATACAGTTGAACAAGAGGCTGTCAAGCTCAGCAGTAAATATGCTAACCGCCTGGGCAATCACCCTAATAAAACAGCCAACAAGTTACTTACCTCAAAAAAATACCGCCGACTAAAGTGAACTGACCCAATTGATCTGGTACAAATAGCCCGATCAATCGAAGCTCCCGGCAGGCAACATGGGGAACACAGAAACGAAGCAGGTGGCTAACACAGGAGAAATCATTAACTCAATCATAGTAAAACCGGTCGATGTAAACCCCGGGAACATCCAGACACTGCTCATCGTTCTCATCTCACTGGTGGCCTTCAACTGTTGAAGGACTTCCGTCGGTCCATCAAAAAGAAGTACTCCTACGCAGTCAACACCATAAAGGCTTAAAGTAGCAGACCTCCACACAACCCCCTCAGCATGGGCAAGGGAGTTGTTAAACCTAGATTTAAGTATTTGATTTGATAAACCTTATGCTAGAGACCTGGTTGGTCTAATACATAAAATACAAATAAAAGTACTTACAAAAAAGAAAAAAAAAATACATCGATGGGAACGCGGTATGCAAATGTAATATAATTAACCAACTTTGAAATAAGATTAGAATTAAACAATTTCTTAATTAAATCTAACTTTTTACGTAATTTTAATGTAGTAATAGCTAAAAACTACTTCAATTACTGCTTTTGTTATGGTAAAGACTTGCAGAGTCATAAAAGACAATATCGAGTTTATTTATTTATTTATCGCTTCTTACAAGCTACAATAAATTTAAGAACTAGTTATAATAAAAGATTAAAATTAAAGTTCAAATTATAAATTAAAATACGGGAATGATAATGGGAAAGCGGACATGTAAGTAAAAGAGATAGTAGGTTAGTACGAAACGGATTAGAGAGACCTTTTAAAGACGTGCTTAGAAAGGTGGAAATCAAAAGAAAGGTGGGTATTAGCTAGACGTTGCATTCGGGTGATGCAATTATTATAGCCTTAAGGCGTTCACTGGTTTTTATGGTAGAAGAGAGGCGACGAACGGAAGGAGTGAGGATTGGTGCAAAGCAAGCTATTCCGAAGGAGGGGAGGATAATCAGTAAGACCAGTAACTAGTTTGTAAAGGAATAGGATATCGGCAACAACGCGACATCTGCCAAGAGTGTAGAGATGAATGAGTTTAAGACGTTGTTCGTAAGGTGGGAGGGAGGTGCAAAGGATCTGACCAGGGAAAAAATCGAAGAGCGTAACTGAGGAAACGATGTTGGATGGCCTCAATTCTGTTAATGTAGAAAGACAGGGAGACCAGACAGGAGAAGCAAATTCCAGAATAGGGCAGACAAAGGTAGTATACGGGGTCAAGTTGACGTAGAAATTCGTAAACTCTGTAGCCCAACTTTTAACCAGGGCAGAATTAGCACGATTTATGTCATCCAGATGTAGGCAGAAGTTGGTAGAAGAAGGTAAAAACGATTGGTAAGAGGTGGACGCTTACGGGAAAAAGTAATTCATTAGCATTTGTAGACATTAAATGAGATAGTTTTTGCTGCATCAGACTGCAAAGTTATCGAGGTCTGACTGAATTAGTTCGGTGTCATGAGGCGAGGAGATATTGAGATTGCTTATTTCTGACAATAAAAAAGTAGAGGACCAAGGTAACTGCCTTGAGGAACGCCAGAGGGGGCTATAAATTGTTCAGAGATGGGAGAGCCAAAAATGACTTTGCACCGACGATTTTTCCACAGCGCCTCGGAACGCACGTACAATGAATCACTGAGCCGGTGTACTTTAAACTCGTTTTTCTCGAAACCACTTTTCACAAACTGGGAGGAGAATTTACCACTTGAACACCGTATAGATCGACTTAAAATTTTGACATATATGATATATTTCGCTCTCATATTTTAGAATTTTATATTATTAATGTATACACCGATTTTTGTATACCTCTCCTGACTATAAATGTTATTTTTCGTTTTAATGGTTTTTTTGTCCAAAATAACCTTTACCAGCTGAAGTAGCCTCCTTCGTATACTCAGTTAATTAATAATGAATTAGAATATACAAAAAGAAGTCCCTAAATAATTTATGGTCGTGTAAACTTATAAAGAAAAGAACATTTTACAATGGTAAATTATTTTTAGTTTAGTTTTTTTGCTACAAAAATATTCTCCCAAATTTTATAACTTCCAAGTTATAACGAACGCTCAGAGGGTTAAACATTTGTTTTATTTTGTTACATATCTTAAGCTAACTACAAATTTATTGAAAAAAATATTCAGTAATGGTAACAAAAACAGAAAAAGGCTAACAAATTAAATTAATTTGAACAGTTCTTCAAGTTCGTAACGAATATAACAGTTATGTAAGATCCAAATGGCACTGGCAGCACTTTAATTTGTTTCCATAAAAACCATTAAAGTCAACCTACTACTGAATGCCATATCCGTTAATAAAACAAGAAGAAGGTGGAATGACTTTCAGATAAATAGCGGCCAGGTAAACAACGGGAACATTTCGGTCGACTTATAAAATAGTTAAAATGACTGATAAGGATAAGCCAAAAATTGATTTGGGTCTTCTGGAAGAGGACGATGAATTTGAGGAATTCCCAGCAGAAGGTAACATTGCATGTTGCGATACCGGAAAGATAAAATTTAACATTTTTATTTCTCGCTGGCGAAGATTTCACACAATCTAAAGATGAGGAGGACGAGGTGAACGTCTGGGAGGACAATTGGGACGATGATAATGTCGAGGATGATTTCAACCAGCAGCTGAAGGCGCATTTAGAAAAGCAGAAAATGGAAACTTGAATAAAAGCACATTACGTTTAAAATGACGTTTGATTTCCTGAATGACCGTTTTTTTTGAGGTTATGTTTACGTAGTTGGGATATATTTCCTTGAATTTAGTTGTGATGGAAAGGGGTCGAATCGAGGTTCTACTTGAGAATCCAAACGAATTATTTGTGAGTTGGGTGGAAAAATGGCTTAGAGAAGCAGAAGCTAAAGATGCAAAATCCAAGTATAAGCTACGGAGCTCTCTCGAGGCCTTGAAATCGTTCCCACTGCCCTTGTCTTCGGGCCGGGAGTGCTCAATTCTACGGGGTTTTGGCCCCAAGCTTTGTAAGCTTATTGACAAGAAACTTGATGCACATAAACGACAGCATCGTGATGAATTTAATAGAAGTCTGAACTATAGTGCCGGAGTAGCCACAATTGCCAAAAAATTGAACAGTGTCAGGAAGCCTAAAAAGAGGCCTCCTCGAGCTAAGCCCACCACTGATAGTTCGAGTGTTACGGCGGGTTTTGCTGCAGAAGAGAGCGCTAAGTTGAGTCTAGAGGAACAGATTATTATGAGTCCTGGATATTATGAAGTAATACTTCTTGTGGATACTCAGGAAACTAGCGGGTAATATTAATGTAGAAGACTAGCACCATATCATAGTTTTTAGATTGATTTTTCTTTAATTTAAAATATAATGCGGAGGCACAAAATGTTGTTGCCCTTGTTGTTATCAGTCAAATTCTCTGCATTCATTACCTCAATCTTAAAGTACTTGTCGGATTTAAAAAAATTAAGTGCTCCACATTAAATTTAACTATCGTATATTGTTTCCACAAGTTGTAATCAACAATTAACAGAATGATAAAACTCCTGCGTAAAATATTAAGACCATTTCATCCTTTAAAGTAGTAACCTTTGGAACGAATACAGTCATTTATTCTCGGTAGCATTGATTGGACTAAATTATTAATTGCTTACTTTAGAATTCTTGCCCATTCCTCTTTTAACATTCTTTTGCAGTTCTTCAATGTCCTTTAGTCGGTTTATAGAGACTCGATCGCCTAACATCTTCCACACATTTTCAATTATGTTCAAATCAGGGCTGTTGGCGAGCTATGGGAGAACGTTGATGTTATTTTCCTCCAGGAATGCTAGGGTACGTCGTACCATATGTGGACGTGCATTATCCTGCTGGAACAATGAACCTATGGCATTTCCTCTTCCATGAAGGGAAGCATTTTCATTTTCCTTCCCAAAATGTGCCTGTAGTTTTATTGGTTAACGGTTTCTATGATAACCTCTAAATTCGTAAGTCGTATATCCGGAAATAACATCCCATACTGTGATCTTCTCTTCACCTGCCTTTATTGAACACATAACGTATGGTAATTTTCTCTAGGAAGCCTTCGTACCTGTACTCCTCAACGTGCCACTTTTTTCTTATGGAGATTTTAGCTTTAGATTTAAAGTATCGAGCATGAATCGATATTTTGTAATTCGATACTAGATACTTTAAATCGATCTTATTTTGATTTATTTATTTATTTATTTCGCTTAATACAAGCTACATAACAATAACACTTAAAGATAAGGATTAAAACTAATTAAAGGCAAATGGGTGGAGGGGTTAAGGGAGCAGGGGATGGAAGAGGGGAAATCACGTGAAACGGTTGAGCTCAGACCTCAGAGATGATTTGCTCACGTGGAAGTCAAAAGAAGTGAGGGAATTGGCAATACGAAGCATATGGGTGAGGGGTTCGGAAAAACCATAGTTGGTGCGGTGGAAAATTGGGTGAAAGAGGGGGACTGCTCTTAGGTTACGGGGGTTGGTGTAAAAAGAATGATGTAATAAATATCATATTAATTTGATTATATTGAGCTTATTTAATTTAAGAGAAAAAATTCCTGGTATCTGTGTCAAGAGCCGTAATACGAATACCTTAAAAAAGGGTTGTTGTATTTATGTGTGATAATTAGTTCAAACATTTTTTGGAAAACAATAAACGATTTCTGCAAAGTAAATAAAATTTGTATGTTCAATATTACAATTCAAATATACTTGACGAAATTCTCGAAAATTCAATTAAATATCTTTATATGTTTGTACCTAATGGAAATATTGTACTGCAATTGCAAAAATAATAACTTATCATTTTGATTTTATTATTCGCTTTTCAATTATTATATTTTTTGTCATGTGCAGTGGGTTCTTATTTTCTTATTTTTCTTGGATTTTATTAACGTTTTTTCACTTTGGACTTATTTATTAATCTTATTTTTGAATCCCATATTGTTTCTAATAAATCTTTACATCTAGACTATGAATTAATAAAGTTTGCCATTATTTTACGTAAGCAACTATGCATCAAAACTTCTTTTTACAGAAAAAATAAAACTACAGTGGACCAGATCCGTAAATATTTGGATGCACAAAAGGTATCATACGAAATTCGTCGTTTGGGAGTTGGGGATTTTGCATGGATTGCTCGAAATTCCACTAACCAGGAACTAGTGCTCCCGTATATAGTTGAAAGAAAAAGAATGGATGACTTCGCATCCAGCATCCGAGATGGAAGGTTTCATGAGCAAAAGTATCGCCTCCGTGAGAGTGGCATTCCAAATCTTATTTACCTAATTGAAAACTATGGAAACAACCAGCACATAGGGCTTCCTCTGCCAACACTGATGCAAGCTGCAACGAACACTCAAATCCACAGCCAGTTTCAAATTAAATTTACTGATAGTCACCGGGATTCTATTCTCTACTTGGGCGTACTAACAAATATTTTAAAAGAAATTTTTAAAGTAAGTAAATCAATATATTTTCTTATTAGTTGCTAATTTTGTTGATGTAGGACAAAGCTTTAATTGGTGTACCAAAGAATGAGCTAAATCCTTCACATATTGAGTCTCCGATAATAGGGCTAATGCGGTTCCAGGAATTTCATGAGTGTTCTTCGAAAAATAAAACGTTCCAAGTCAAGGAAGTTTTTATTAAGCAGTTACTGCAGCTTAAATCGCTGTCAATTGATAAGGCCCTTGCAATCACTGAGCTTTATAATACACCCAGATCTTTGATTTTGGCCTATAAAAATTGTAACAGCGAAGAGGAAGCCGAAAATTTGTTAACGAACATTCCCAGCGGAAAATTAAAACGGCCGGTGGGATGTTTTATAAGCAAAACTTTATATCGTTTTTACAGGACGAGATTTGAGTAATTAAATTAGCATAGAATTTACGAAAACATTTTACAACTATTGCATTTTTAAATATATTTAATAAACAAAGGAGAGTTTTCAATATAATTTATAACAAGTCCTCGCCAAAATTGTTCAATTTTTGTATTATATTTTGAATCCAAATATTCTGGATATTATTAACTTCAGGTTTTCAGTATATGAGATGTCTCTTTATCAGTTGTTATGTACGGTGTGTACCAATTCTGAAAATGTCCAATAAAGCACTATAGTAAAAATTTATGTTTCCAACTTTCTGTGGATTTTCATTTCACAAGATAAATACGTGCTTGTCACTATTGTAAGTCGAAAAATTTAACGCCTTTGACTTACGAATTGTTTTGGAAATATGTTGAAAACTGTGATGCGAAAATTTCAATTTTCAAAACTTCAAAGTTCATGTAAAGTAAAAGTCCAGCGATAATTTCATTTATTCTTTACTTTTAACTCCACATTAAGGTTTTTAAAATGTTTTATTTCTGTGAGAATATCCCAACTAACGTACGAAAACTCAGTATTATTAAAGCTTAATCTTAAATATAAATCGCGTGTCTGTGTTCGTACACGCTAATCTCCGAAACCGCCCAACCGATTTCAATGAAATTTTCTGAGTGGGAATGGTTGATTCCAGCTTGAAAGATAAAATACTTTTGGATCTAATAGGTGATGCTGTTGTCGAAATCGGGTCACCTTGCACTGAAACGTGGGGCTCACATCCCTACAAACGTCTATTAATACTTTGGGAATTGTATTGAAAATAAAAACCGGGGAAAGCCAGACTGGTCTAGACTCACCTGAACCATTTCCTCTGCCGGGATCCACTTTTATCTGAAGTCCGGGAACCGGCAACTCCACGAAATTCTCCAGAAGGGGAGTCCCGGTGTGACTGAGACCCTCCCGCGCCGGTGTGACCTTTTCCCCTCTAGGCTCTGATGACGGACCTTTTATGGCCGGCCTAAAGCGAGATAATCTCTAGCTGACCAGGTCAGCTGCAGCAAGGTTGTCAGCGGAAAGTGGCAACTCTCCCTCAATAGAATGACTCATAGTCTGCAGAGTGGCAGACGATGGTTCAAGCGGGGTCTTCCCCCTAGGCGCAGCCAATTGGGGCCACTCTACGTCCATGTCGTCCTCATAACCCTATTAGCAGCAAACGTTTTGTATTCTTCCATCTTTCTTAACTTGGGGTGTACTACCGCATTTCAGTTCTCCCTTAGAAGGGACCTTAGGCATTAAGGTGCACCCCGAGCGCCTTGAGCGACCAGGGGCTCAATAAAGGCCACTCTCAAGCAGACCACTAGAAAAATGTGTGTCCTACAAACCTCAATTGGAACAATAGTTCGTCTAAAACAGTCTGCAGCAGCATGCAGGTACCTGTTCTCCCCACCAAAAGGGGGGGGACCCAAACAAAATCTTCAAAAACAAATCTTCTGTACTCTGACACTGCTAAAACCAAAGTCTCTAAGTACACAGTACGGAAATTCATTTTAGAATTTCTATCTTTGCTAGCATCGTGTTTCTACTTTTTTCATGAATTTAAAGACAATAACGTAAAATATATCGATAAAATACGTATTAAAAGTTTTCAATGTTGATTTAAACGCGACCTAAATAGAAGGCGGTCTGTGGCAGGACAACGTTTGCCCGGAACCAATAGTACTCTTATAAAATTTGGGAAAATCAAAAATAGAACTAGAATAATTCTTTAATAATATAAAGGAATGGGTACTGAAGAGAAAACTTCATCTTTTGAACTTAGGATAATTTATTTTTTTTCTGAAGGTCTGTAATTATTAAAAACGTTCCTAGTGTTGGTTAATACATCTTATAAGAAGTTTTTAATTCACTATAAATACTCTTGTATAACTCAAATTATTCACTTATTTCCCTTTATATAACTACGTTTACAAGTTTTTTTTTTTTATTGTATTAGTTTTTTTAATAGTATATATATATATATGAATGTATATATATTTACTCATAAAATGGTCAAGTTTTGCTTTCACTAAGCTTAAATGATATGTTTTTCAATGAACATTCCTCCTTACTGCCTATTTTTTTTTTTAAAGTGTTGTCATTTATTTTATATAACTTTCAGGTTTTTTAAAATTAAAATAAAAAAAAATAAGCCAGAACGAAACAGAATTTAATTAAATAATAAATTTATATTAAAGGAACATTTTTAAAGCATTGGACGAAAAGCTCTGCCGCAGTACGCATTGTTTAAGTTTTTGCTTAAATTAGCTCTGGTCTGTGAGAAAATTTACACATCCCTATAAAAAAAAAATGTAGAAGTAATCCAAATAAAACTGTCTTTCTTCTAAAACAAAACGATAGACAAAATTAAATGAATCTTAGATGTATGATAAATACTTGGAGTATGCGCTGAAAATAATTTTACTGTCGTTTTCACTATTTTAATACTATCTATTTTTTTTATTTTATGGACGATGGCGTTTGTAATGTAGTTCATTCAGAAAGAGTCGTTTTCAGGTATAGAACACTGTGTTGAATAGTGGTTCTTATTTGCTTTCAGAAAATATAACTTGTTAGCTGTTTTTCATTTTCATTTATTCAAAGTGTTAATGATAAAATAAAACTGGCCTGAAAAGCTTATTGTCAAAATAACTATTCTTTGATTCTTTATACGTAAAACACAATAAATTTTAGGAGCAGTAAGCTGTGGTAAAAGCAGAATTGCCATAAACCTTCAAAAAGTTCGAAATATACTGCAATTCTTTTGGTATCTTTTTAATATTTGGGGTTCTAAAGGCAGAAAGTAGCAATAGTAGCAAAAACTTAGCAAAGCTCCAGTAAAAGGAAAAGAAAACTTTTTAAGTTTTCTGAAATGCTTTACGACTGTTCTGTTGTTCTACGTTACACATGTTGCTAAAGTCCAGTTTTTCATTTTAGAATAGTTATAAAATTTGGAGATTATTTATAAAATTTTATATATGGCAAAATTTAAATAAATTAATAAAATACTTTAATGTCGGTACATTCCTAAATCTGTGAATGTGTTATTTTGAAATATAATTTCAAAGAAATAAATAAAAATGAAATTAATCGGAAAATGCAACACTTACAAGAGACTCAATTTCTGATACAACGCCACATTAAAAAGCAAAAGTAAAGGAAAGTGATACATTTAGCTTAATATTTTCTAATACTAAAATGTCTTAGACTTGAATGTCTTTTAAAATAATACCTAAATAAGCAACATATAAAAAAATATCACTTTCCAACAACTAAAATATGAATGAGGATCTGGTCTTGCGGCAAAATAAAATTATAATAAAATGAAATTGAATAAATCTGATTGGGTTTACCTGGAGAAGCGCTTGCGTTACTAAATTTATGTAGGCCACTATGCAAGCTACAACTGAAGCTGGCTTATTTTTTTCACCCCCAATAAATCACAAGTTTAAAATTACTTCATTCTAGGCTAATCCTTTTTTTTACTTAATATTTTCAGACCTCTCAGCTGAGGAAATCTGCCTCATAATATTTCTTTTGCTATAATCTAGTTTAAGGACTAAATTTTTTAATTTGCACTTAATGTAAATTATAATTTTTAAAGGTTTTTTGTTTTGTGAAATTCGGATCAGTTTGATTATAGTTATTTACATTGAACAGCTTCTAGCAAGCGCAATTACAAATATTATAAAATTAAAAATTATTTATGTACAAATAACAGCACGTGCCTGCGAGCTGAAAATTGGAAGAAAGTCATTAATTGTCATAATTTAACAATAGCGTAAACAGCTCTTGTGATCAGATCCTAACCACTTTTCAGGTCAGGATGGGTCACGTTTGTTTTTATTATTATTATTATTATTTTATTTATTTATTTATTTTTTTTTTGCAAATATATTCGCTATAAATGCGGAACATAACAATTATTATTTTTCTAAATTAGAGAACAACATCAGCGAAGCATCTTCGTACTTCTACCTCCTAACAACGAAAATAAATAATTGATCTAGTGAAGCATTTTTTTCATGGAACGATATCACTGCATCCAAAGAACCAGGTGAGGCGAATACGTGATCACAGGTGCAAAGCTGTACAACCAATACGTCCGCTACTCTTGTTCACTTATTGCCTTATAAGATTAATTTTATTTTATTTTTTATGTATTAATTTTTGTTTTATTTTTCATTTTTTTTTTTTTTTTGTAAATTACTAGCGGTCTCAGCGTTGCATACATGTATAACTTTGCTCTATAGCGAATTAGCACTTTCATATTACTGGCGTAAGATTTCTGCATAATGCTGGAAATTTTTATTATTTACGTACTTTGCTGAAGCACTCGAATATACAAACATTTCTTTACGATGTCCTCTGTTATAAGAAGATGTTCATATAACAATTCCTTACGGGTTAAAGTGTTCATTTTCTTTAGAATTTATGAATGTGTTTTTCTATAGCCGAAAGTTTTAATATTTAAATATGTCTTTGATTTATATTTTAATAATATTAAATGTAGAAATAGTAGAAAAGCGATTTAAATAATTTATTGTATGTTATGGTCTGAGGAAGGTTTTTGCACGTGATTTTTCTCCTCCTTTTGCTTCATATATTTCTTCTCTTCTCATGTTCACACATTTAGTCACCTTTTCTTGTCATTTACTAATATATTTTTTTTTCTTATTTATTTTCATAGAATCTACAGCAGTCAGATTTACGTTAGCCTTATGTATTATGTAAATAACCGTTTTTTTTTCTTCCCTCCTTCGAATACGGTCTTCTAAAGTAGGCAAATGATACTTAAGTTTCAAGGCTTAATTCCTCTCTTGTGCATAAATATAGACTAACATTAGCAGCTCAATTAACAGAACTGCCTTACTATTGACCTGGTTTGCAGTAGAATTATTCGTGCACGGTCCTGCCTTTGGTGCTATTGATTGTTGCGCTGCAAAAAAAATTTTAATTTTAATAATATTACAGTTTTTAAGATATTAAGAGTTAATATTAATATGTTGTCTATCAAACGTACACTAGAAGTACGAATTATCAATAATTTCTTATTTACTATTAACCGTTTGGAAAATCTATTTGTAATCATCTTAAAAATATGGAATAATTCCTAGTTTTATTTTAATGTATAATTATCAATAGCATTACTCATTAAAAAAAATCATAGAAAGTATTTGTTTATAAAAAATATAGGTATTATCTGTTTTTTAGTTCTAATTTTAACAAAATTTGCATATGTTCTAAAAAACATTGCAAAGAAAAGCATTAACAACATCAAGTAATTGATGACGAAAACAGTGCATAGGTCTGGACATCTCTAATGGAGGTGGTGTGTAATAAACTGAATATTAACAATTTAATAAACCGAATTTGTAGAATCCCTAAATAGGACCGTTGGCACTGAATGGGTTAAAATGATACTATTTTTTAAAAAAGTACAAATTTTCATAGTTTACTTAATAAAGTTAAGGAAAAGTTATGAATAAAACATTTGTTTGAGGTCATGGTGACCGTTTGTAAATGATAACTTTGAAAAGGTACTGCAAAACCGACTTACATGTTGATAAAACTAATTGGGGTAAATATTCCTTCCAAAATGCGCACTGTCTAAGTCGAGGTCCTCTTCCAACATTTGAAGTATTAAGTCCAAGTTCTATATAGTGCCGTCCGTGGGCAGTGTGTTTTGGCCACTCAGGGTAGTTGCTGCTAAGACCCTGATTGGGATCACTATAACAAATATATAAAACAAAAATATTTGAATAAGTTGTAAATTTAAGTGATTTGCTTTTTTTTTTTTTACCCATGTTTTGCAAAATTACTCCAATAGCGCATAATTCTTTTGCTAAACTCTTTTTCTTCATCTGTATAACCGTATTTAGGATTAAGTGGCTCTCCAAAAACATAATTTATTTCATCCCCATGCATAACACCAGTCCAACGGGGCCAAGGATTGGACCTACTTCGGTGCGTGTACAGATACATGTAAACATTATTACCGTCTTTGGCGTACCTGTTGCATTAAATGAATTTAAATACGAAAGTTTTCAGTTATTCAACGTTACCTGTGAGCAAATTCATTAACATTGCACGTGAAATGATAGTCTCCAACCATTTTATCAAGGGCATCTCTGTTGCTGTGTGGATTATCTGGCTCCACCCAGTCAGTGTATTCAAAAACAATTGCTTGCCTTGCTGGGTTGTTAACGTAGGGATTGAGTTCTTTCACAGCCTAACAAAAGTGATTATGGATCGAAAGTGTATTCGAAAAAAAACTAAGGGTTCTACCTGAAGGAATTCCTCCCTTGATACAGTTACATCCTCTTCTTTTCGAAGAAGCTCCGTAAGGTAGTAAATAATGAAGTAGTATCCTTCTTCTGTGTTACTACCCGTTAAAATGTCGGTTTTCTTGAAACGGCCGTGAGCTAATGACTTCTGCGGTGTTTCATCAAGAAAGGCACCATCGACAACAGGGACAAAAGGAAATTCACATATACCTAAAGTACCCCATTCGTTATCAACCAAAACTTTTGGATCTTTAGTTCGTAAGCATTCAACTGTTTCTGACAGTCTATCGCGGTCATGGGGACAGTGAACCGCCTCCGCTAACCGCAGAGCTCTTTTTTTTCGAAAATTGAAATTTGTTTAACATATTTAAAAAATAAAACAAACAAAAAATTATTTAAAAAACTAACCTTAAAATGGCTTCATCTCGAGAGACCAATGCCCAAGGGGCAGTAGGTGAACCACTTTCTAAAATTGCACGTTGGAAGAGATCACGAGATAATGCAGATAATAAATGCAAGGAAACTGAAACCGCTCCAGCACTTTCACCAAAAAGTGTAACTCGATTTGGATCTCCGCCAAAGTGTTGAATATTGTCCCTAACCCACCTTTTTAAGAGATGTATTTATAAAATCAATAGCTGGTTATTTAAAAAAAAATATATATATATATCCACCTAAATAACTAAGCTTACCTTAAAGCTAAGTTTTGGTCAAATAGGCCAGCGTTTCCTGGTGCTTCTGGAGTACCAAGAAACAGAAATCCCAAAGAGGCTACACGGTACTGCATAGAAACAATTATCACGTTTTCTTCTGAAACCAAAGTCCTGAAAATTTACATTTATTCAGAATACAAGCCCGTCAATAATCGTTACAAATCGAACCCTATTCGCGAAATTATCGCAAGCACCCAATACTAAATTCTCTAAATTTTTACATCTTAAATTTACGTAACGATGTAAAGCTCCATAAAAAAACATATTTTCATTTAAGATTATTTAGCGGATTGGGCTCGAAGTGTTGATATGTCGTTCCAATACAATTGGGTAAAAAAAAAAATTAAATATATGAACTCGTTATGCCTCTGAACAGAATGTCTTGAAAAATGTGTTCCAACATAAAAATACTATAATCTTAGGATTGTTAGTAAAAAGCAAGATTTTTATATTTGATTAAATTGAAGCATTCCCCTGGGAATTTAAAATTCAATATAGTGCCTGAAGTAAATAAGGCTTACAGTTTGAAAATAATGCGAATATAGTTTGACGAAATTTTGAAGGTCACATACATTAAGTCGTTGCAAACATAACGACGCAGTGTTGTTTAAACGATTATCGCCATTTTGCCTATAGTGAGCCGAACAGTTATAATTTCCGATCACATCAAAGCATAATTTTTATTTACGATGACTAACATTTATTCTATTAATTAAGGAGTGTTAGGCTTAAGGGCACAAAACTCATTGAAAGGTTTTTTTTTAACCTTAAATATTTTGTGGTAGATTCGTATTCGTTCTAATGTTTTATTTTTAAAATTGCATATTTATAAATAATTTTAATGGAAATTTTATTTTTTATTGCTATATTGTAGAGGAGATGAGCCTCTAAATTTATTTTTAATTTCTTTTACACATTTAAAATTTTTAATAGATAAAAGTACTTTTTGATAAGATAATTTTTTTTAAAATCTTTCAATTCAAAGGTCTACTCAATTTTTAAAAATTTCGCCTTCTTGATTTTTAAAAAATATTTCAAGTCGCCACATTACTTCCCCTCCAGCTTGACGGAAAGTTGAGCTAGAAAAATAAGGTATTCTATTAAATATTTGAAGTGTTGGCTGAAGATATAAAATGATAGAAGTAGCCGGAAGAGAAAGTCGATGAAAATCCTTTTATATTGCTAATAATTCTTGTTTTTTCGTTGTTAAATTAATAGACGCAAGTGGAAAAGGAGGTGGCTGCTGATTCTATTGTAGTTCGTTGACCGATGTACGACCGTTGATTGGCAATCTGCGGCTGTTTTGATTAGTTTATTGGTTGTCGATCTAATACTGATGTTGTTGATGTTGAAAACAGACATAGTAGTTGTTGTGGTTTGAATATTGAAATTTTCTCCATATTACAAGAATCGTCGGGATCGTAGTAGAAGAAGTGTCTTGTTATTTACGTGAACAAATCACAAACAACTAACGCTCTGAAAGATGAAATTCGGGATTGCATTGACGAAATAAGGGAAGCTTTTTTGCCTAATCGTCTGCCGACGTGCTAGAGGTGGACATTTACTCGATATCATATTCCATTATTAATTCCCATATTTCTACTTTACATTGGTATCAATAAAACTGAATTTATCAAAAAAAAAGTGTGCTGTTTTTAAGCCAATTTACTTCCTAACCTCAAATTTGTCCACCCTGTATTTTATACTGTTTTGTGCTACTCATGCTACCATTTTATAAGACGTAAAGTCACAATGTCTCTGTCTAATGAATGTGATGAAAAATGGCGTTAAAGATAAATAGACTCTTTTTTTTCACTTTACTTCTTATAGAATGATAATACATAGAATGAAACAGTGTGTAAAACTGAGGAGTGTCTTTTCAAAAGGGCTTATTTCATCACTAACATATTTTTCAGAAAATCAAAAAAACTTCAAACAATGATTTGATGATTAAATGTATTTTGAATTTTAATACTATGTTTACATAATGTTGACATGATTTTTATAGCACTGTTATTTTTTTACCACTGACCCCACGAAAGTATATATTTAAGGCTGTATCTTAGAAATAAGCACTTTTGACAAAGACTTTTAGAATTAAGTTGTTTTGTTTAGTACCTGTTGGAAATAAGCTGTTTTGATCTGTACTAATAAAACCCTTTCATAATGAATTATTTTTTATTAAGTCTCACAATTAGAAAGAAAAATCAAGTTATTTATTGTAACCTAAATACGCACTTCTCCTACATCATCATCAAGGCAATTACACAAAGATTCATCTGGATTTTCCATGTCTGTATCAGGGGCAGGTCTGCAACTGTTAATAATATCTTTATACCAAGCCAATTCTTGTATATTGATCCACTCTTTCCCAAATTGTTTAGTGAGTAAATTATTTACATCTTTTTTCTTATTTGCTGATAGTTCCTTGTTCTCAAATACAGCAGTACATATTTCTCTAGGTATTCTTTTTCCCCGTTTCAACAGTGTTTGAGCGACTTCATTAGTCTCAAATCTGTAGTTTTCGAAAGCTTTTATTTCACAGCCTACTGTCATTCCTCTTTTGACTTTTTTTTCTATCTTAATCCGTTTCATTTTTTGCAATCCCTCTAAGTTATTAAAATTTTCTTTTAGATCTTTTATCTCGAGTAGTTGCCAATCTTGCCTTAATAATTTCAAAGTTCCGTGCCTTTTCAAAATTTCGTCATAGCCATCCCTTGTATTTATAATAGTTTTTTTGCGGATTTCCTTTTCTAATCGCCCAAACACCCTATCCGCTGGCAAAAAACTATGACCACGAACTGGAAAGTACAGATGGATGGCCTTAAGATGCATAGGAGATTTTGAAAACAGCCATTGGATCAGCGTTTGGAGGACGTAGTTATTTTTATTTTGCCCTCCACAACCATCACAAAATAAACGAATAATTTCTACATTATTTGCTAAATCCATGCAAGTTAAGTAGTGATAAAGTGCAGATGAAATTTCTGTAGACCCTCTGTTACCAACTGTTTCGTCCCATGAGTAAAACCAAGGGCTTTTTGAATCTAAATTTACAATACAAAAATTGTACAAACTTATCTGCCTAGCGTAGAAGGCATCTTGGATGGGGGTTCGCGGCAAGGGCAGAACCTGTTGTAAATCAAAACATAGTGAAACAGAGTTTGGTATGTCCTGCTTCATATGATTATAGAAGGCTTTGCTTCTTAGTTTATGCACTCTAAGTTCAGTTATAAGTAGTTGTTTTCTGCTAGGATCCTTTTCCATTTTTATTTTATTTGACCAAAGTAAACATACACTGCAAGTGTCTGAAGAAGGGCTTGAAAAGCCTATATTATAGTCATGATGGAAAATCTTATAAAACATTGTCTTTTTTACTCGTAACTCTGGTATTACAGAATTATTATATAACTGCAGCAATTTCTTACAGTTCAGTTCGGCACTTAAATACATTCTTTTGGATTTTTGTCTATTATAATGACTCTCTTTGGCGGGAAGGCCGTTTAAAAATTGTCTCAAAGATTCCTTTCTGTTCACAGATTTGTGAGACTTATGATCCCCGCCACGGTTTTCTGCAGGGATATTTCCTTGGATTGTCTGTTTATTAATGTTATTTAACCGTTTTTCAGATACAGAAAAGACTGCAGAAAACATCTTCTTGCATACACACTTCATTTTGTTTTTCTTCACAAACAAATTGTATGAACAGCTCACATTCCGTGACTTCACATTTTTTTTAGGTTTTGTCGTATTTATAGGTTCATAAGAATGGCTTAATCTTGACAAGTAAATATCTTGACTTACTTTGGTTTCTTTGGAGTAAAATGCATTACGGTTCTTCAAAACCATTCGCATGTTAAAAGACGAGCACCGGAACTTGCTATTTTCACTGTGTTTGCATGGCACTTTAAATTTTAATCCAAGAGGATCATCGTCAGTATATCTAAAACAACACAAATAAATAATAAAATCTGGAAAAATATCAAAACTTGTGGCTTAAATTACAAGTAGGACAGTCAATGCAAAAGGCACACTTACGATTTCCTTGTACGACTTTTAAGACGAGACCTAAATTTTCGACCACCTGTATTCAATACCCCGACAGTTTTTTCAGCCATTTCTCAAATTATTACACTTTTTCGAAGGTTTTGTAATAAACAATTTAATAAAAACGTCGATGAAACAAAGAATCAATGACAGCAATGACGTCATCCGCCGGGCCCTTGTGACTGCTAACGTACCCGCCGTTCTAGAGCCTAGTGGCGTGGTGCGTAGCGATGGTAAGAGCATACAAAGAGGACAGATCTTCAGAGGACGTTTTTTATTTGTAGTTTTAATTTATAAATCTAATATTATTTTTAAGTTAGTTTTAGTTTATAAAATTATTATTATTTTCAAGTTATATTTAGATAAAGTTGAGTAGTGTATTATAGCATCTGTTGTTGTAAAATAAAACCATTATGACAGCAAAACAATGCGCCTAAAATCTTCCACCGTTTGACATTTGACAATCGTTTTTTTTTATTAACTTAATATAGAATAAGCAAGAGCCTCATAAGCCATACAGCCAAGTGTGATGTATCTGTTCAAAAACTTAAATGGGGAAAAAGCATCAAAAAGGACAGCGATGTACATATATAAATTATATAAGCCCTTTTGTTCCGTAAATATTAGAAAAAAAACAATTTTCTATTAGAATTAAGCTGTTTTGAAAGAGAATGTTTAAATTGATTAAATGGACTAAAATGCTATGGATATAAGTCTATTTGACGCGTAAGGCTTTTTTTGTAATCGATTTTCTAAAGGAAATAAGCTGTTTAGAATCAAAATATCATTGAAAATCATTGAGAATATAGTGTTAGGATCGAATCGCATCAAAAAAAAGAAATTTTCCAAAATGAGAAATAAACCCTTTTGAAAAGACACTCCTCAACTATAAAACTTTTAAAAATTATTTTATACCTTTTAGTGTAACATTTCAATTACATAAAATTATTTTACTTAACATTTTGTTAATTTAAAGTGGTATAAGTAACCTCGTAAGTTTTTTGTTCGAATATGAATTAATGCATTAGATCGAAGTTTTTGGCTCAATATTTATTTATGGTTAAAAGTGTTTTCTATAGTATAAATATTCATCAGGAATACACCCTTTAAGTTATCGAAGTAGTATGATAAACAATATTATTTAATTCTTTTTGAATTTTCTACAAAAGCAAAGTAGATCACTTTGTCCATACTCCGTGTGAGCATCTGATCCAACATGTAGAAAAGATGCTTTGACTTAATAAAAATAGTTTGGTAAATGTTTAAAATTCATTGAACACATTAAAACACATATTTTCAAGGCACTCTGTAGTCTGGAATCCTTCATAAAGAAAATTAAAGTTTTAATCCAAAAATTCTCACCTATGGTCGTAAACATCGAGTGTAGCAGTTCCTGAATAGAAACCTCCCCCGAAAATCCAAAGCATAACGGGAAGGTTCTTCTGTCTTGGCCTGGGCACAACGATGTTTATATATAAACAGTCCTCCGAAAGTGGTGTATTTGGATTCCACATGGTTGCACCAGGAAAATCACCAAACACTGTGTCAACTATTTGGACACATGAATTAGGGGGTGTCGTGGCATTTATAACGCCCGACCATTTTTCGGCAGGCCGTGGATGCCGAAATCTTAATTGTCCAACCGGAGGTTGAGCATAAGGGATACCGAACCAGGCATCGACTTTTTTACCAGTTGGAGCTGTTAATGTTATGCCACGAACTTTCCCCTTATCTGTTTGAATAATAAGAGGATCATCGTCCGGATCGTTGCTCGATTCCCGCCGACTTACGCCTCTTCGCTTTTGATGCTGCTGCTGATGTTGCTGCTGCTGCTTTTCAGATTGTTCCCGTTCGAGTGTGCCCAATTCAGCATCAACTACCCTAACAATTTCACCATGCCCTAAATAAGGTGTGAAAAAGGCATCTGGAAGGCAACGGTATTCTATGTTTTCATATAAGGCAGGGATACTACGTCCGTTTACCATCATCTTTTGAGGAACCCGATGACAACGAAGACGGGGAAAGTGGTGAAATTTTTTGCGCTATAGAGTGTAATCCGCCACTATCAATGTCATGATGTCTGGCATCTATAAGGCGACCGAGTAAGCCAAATAATCCTAGGGTGCATAGTAGCAGATGACTAACTGTACATGGGCGAATCACGTGGCCCAATGTATAGTTTATCTCCATTGTGGAGAAATCTGAAAATAATTCTACAGTCCCTATTTTAATTGTACTAGCAACATTTTTAAGGTACATTACCTTATGTCAACATTTGCTGAACAATTTTAGCTTCATATTATTGTGCTTTGTGATAGAGAGCCCTTTGATATTTCTCTGTAAAAAATATAAAAAAAAATTTCGGGTTATAAATAATATAAAATTTAAACTCCGTTAGTATATATATCATTATTAATTTTTTTATGTTAACATCTAGACATGCTCATGTAAGACTTGATTTTCGGCAATTATAGTGCCTCCTAAAACGAGTATATCGAGAAGAATTTTTCATGAAAACGATATGATTTTCCTACAGAATCGAAATCTCTAATAATATGTGAGAGTTCTCTTACGACAAAAAACAAATGCTTTACCTCATTTTCATACTCCCGTTTCACTCTTCGTGATTAATAGGAATTATGTATATGGGGTATTTTTCGTAGGATGCTTAATTCTCTACATATTTTGCAGTCTTCAAAAATTTAATAAAAACTAACTTAACTTTGACCTCACACATAGTAGGAGTATGTAGTGAAAACTTGTAACGATAAATTTCGTTTGTTATATTAGCTTTTATTAATATCCCAAATATTTTTACATAAATTGATAAAAACGTCAATTTCCGAAGACAAATAAGTGAATAGTTTCTTTTCTAAGGCATAGCGTAATGAAATACGAGTAGTAATTAAGGTATACCAAATTTGCACGAAATCGATACGGCTTTTGGAAATACCAAGAAATATTATTCGGCGATTGTGGTTATAACAATCTAATTGATTACCCAGTTCATATAGTATAATAGTTCGTAGTATTAAAACTATCATCTATAAACGCTTTTTATTATCTCATTGTTTGATATCGTGTTAGCAACTTTAGAGAATATGTATACTAAAAATTTGGCATTAAACTTTGTAACTTTTTAGAATACCTATTACACGATAACGTTGGTTGGTGGAGTGGACTGAATGTGTTCAAAAGATAACAGTCAATCTCCGAAAGACAGTTCTATCTTCGTTATAATTCCTAGGCTTTAATAGCGTTATTAGTTTAATTTGTAAAAAAGTGGTATCTATAAGCTGAGCAACGTTCATATTCGTTTAGGTCTATAGATCGAATTGAAATAATTTAAATTTTATTATTTGTGTATGTGTACAACACAAAAAAATGTCAATTTATGTAGTTTCTTATTAAGTAAAATATCAAGTTATATCACAAGATTTAAAGAGGTTTTAACATTGTCCACATAACATAGAAAGGCGGTAATTTTAATATTTTCCCAATTATTCCACTGCAGATATAGAAGAGTAATAAGCAATCTTTAACGTTGATTCCTTAAAACAATTCCAGATACAATACATTGAACCCAATTTCGACTCAAAGGTCATAACTATGACTATTTTAAAAGGGTTCAGGAGTTAATCGATATTTACTCATATGCACAATTTAATACTAGATATCCTTAGGAACTCGATATAAAATTTAAAAATTTATAAAAACACTCACATATTTATAAAAAACTCGATTTACTATTATCACTATAAGAACAAAAGAGTTTAAATGAGAAGTAAACTATCAGCAAGAAGGTATATTTTGATTTGTTGACAATAATCTCGATGATGTAAAAGGGTAAATAAGAATTAAGGAGGTATTTAATTTCTAGCGATGGAACAGATAATAAAATATTTTGATATCTTTGGATTCTAAGCGGAACTAAAATTTCGACTTGGAAATATACCTAAAAATCTGGAAGTACGACAGCATGTAGGAAAAATATTTAACTCTTAAAAAGGACATCAAAGCTATTATTTCCGTTAGTAAAAACAATGCCATGTATTTAGTAGGTTTTCCTTAACCTACATAAATCCTTAAACTCTGTTACATTTTGCTAAGATTGCTTTGCTGCGTGTATTTTTCTTTATATAGTCTTGCGATGTTATAATGTTTTATTATCTTCAATCTATTACTAGTAAAAATCATACATGAAGTTTATATTATTTGCAATGATAAACATCAGCAAATCTTTGTTTTCAATTTTGAATAATACGTTTTTTCTAAAAAGTGTTCAAATGTTAAATAGTAATCGAAAAATCACATTTCATTTCGAACAAGAACGAGAAACAAGCAAAAATTGAACTATCCTTCAAATAATTTCTAAAGTACTCTCACTATAAATTAATTATACAACGAGTGCATGGGCGATGTTTTAAGTAGGCCAAATCCTTACAGATTATGGAACAGAGGTTTTCCTGGGAATTGAAAGAAAATACTTTTGGTTTTTTTTAAACGAACCTCACCACTTTGGAATAAATAAAGTACAACCTACATTACCGCCCTAAATTGGAGAAAAGCATTAAGTGAATATAACCGAGTGCCACGAATTTATTGTCCTGGTTTTTGTCCCCATTGTTCAAGAATGATATGATTTCCCTCAATCCATAGTGAACGGGTTTCTGAATGATTCTGTCGAGACGAAAAGAAACCATCCCTTTTAAATTTTTTATAGATCAGGAAGGAAGGAAAGCATAGCCACGGCAAAAAGCTAGCCATTGTTTACGTTTTAAATGGCACTGGGAAGAAACATTAAGGACTGTCAAGGATTGCAAAGAAATGAAATAGGTCTCATTTAAAGAGAAAAGAAGTAATTTTTAAAGAGGTTTCACAAACTCCTCTAATAATTTGTTCTTTTCAAACTTTCTCTTTGCGTTTGAGTTCCTTATTAGAGCGCACTTCAATTCCAAGTCAGTGAATGCATCATGCACCGCGCCGCATAGAGTTGCATAGGAGGGGTTGGAAGGAATGAGAACCGCATGCGAAGAACAGGCTCGGACAAATTAATTATGAAGAGAAGTCGTCTTATGTGCATTCTTACTTTGAGTGGCCTGCATTCAGCCAGAAAGCGATGAGCTGTAAGAACTGTTTTATTCTTAATTCATTTTTTTTTTCACCAGGTTTATTTAAAACAGCAATATTTATCAATTTAGCCATTCCATCAAGCAGCTTTAGAAAGGCTGAAAGGAACGCGAATTTGTAAAGCCTCGCAGCACCTTGCACTTAAGGTATTAGTATCATAGTACTCGCATTTTCCCTTGACGCATTCATTCAGAATAGATGGATTATTTTCCATCTTCTTAGAAATAATGAGGGGCATTGAGGAAAGCGAGGGAAGTTAAGAGATGTATTTAGGTCGCTCTAGCATGCTTCCAAGCAACCCTCCATGGGTTAGGATGAAAAGTTTATAGCAGCTCGTATTGAATGCACCTGCTGAGGAACTAAGTAACATCATCAACCTTGTGTTTTCATTTTCTAATAGCTCTTAATTAGCTTCGGAAACGCCTTCGTCACGCTTCAGGGTATCTTTAATATTTTATACTGTAACACATTTCTTAAGCTTTTTAGAGCACGCTCTTGGTCGTATTCTTATCCTTAGGTTTTTATAATGAAGGTACCTCTTTAACCCCCTCATAGATAAAAATGGCATAATCCCGAGTTTGCAGTACTTATATCTTTTTCAAATAAAAATGTTCAGCTCAGTGAGTAAAATTATCAAATTGAGAAAAATTACTCGTATCGTAGCATCATATTCATTTTTAACTTTGAATTAAAAATCTTAATTTAGCTGGAAATTTTTTAAGGTATTATTTTTTATGTTTTCTTAAGAATGAAATTATCACCCTAGTGATTTCAAAAAGCATCAATCAGTTTTAAAAATCATATTTAAAAAAATATCAATTATAATTCAATTTAAGAAATTAATTTTTAAAACAAATTATATATCAGAATGTAATTCTTTTCAAGAAATATAAATTGAAGTGTAATTCAATTTTGAAATTTTAAAAATATTTATAATACTGCATAACAACTTATGATTTACGGTAACTGAAATATTGATTTTCTGAATTTGAGAATGTAATTGAAGTTTTGAGAATTTTAATAATAAATTATCAGATTAAAGCATACCTTACCTAGCCATTATTTCGTTCCACTTATCGGTTTTAAAGTTAGTTATCTAGAGTTATCTAGAGTTATCTAGAGTTATCTATGAGTTTGCGGAATTAAAATGAGCGCACTAAAAATGTAGGACCTAAAATCTGGCTGAAATATTCGCAGTAATTCAGTAATTGCTGAGCACGCAAAATATTTCCTTCGCTGAATTACTGAGACAAGCCTAATCCCAAATTAATATTGATAATTTTAACTTTACATATTGATGTAAACTTTTTTTTTGTTTTGATTATTAAAAGACACAATTTTTGATACAAAAAGTTAATCTCTCAGAGGTGAAATTTCATAGGAAGTAGGAACGAAGTGAATTGTCAAACAAAATTTTCGCAAATTTTAACTTTGAACCTATCTAATTTTCATAATAGTAGACGGATTGTGTTATACAAAGTATTATTAGAAGGCTCAGAGGGTATACTATACTTTCAAACAATAACGATTTATTTTAAGGCAGCATCTAATAAACTATTGATCAGGACACTTCAGAGAATTGATTGGTATATACGTATGTAAGAACACATGTTTGAGAATCACCCTGTACATTGAGAAAATATGAATCATTAAATATATAAACGAAATTAACAATAAAATATACAACACAAAGCGTGCATATATGTGAAGCGAAGAATCCTTTCCTTAGCGCGTAAATTTATTTCACCTGTTTCCAGTTGCATGTTTAGTGCCGTGTGGAGTACGAGTGGGATATAAATTTGACCTATAAAGGTATTATACTTGCTTACTTGATTTCGATCTAAATCCCTTTCAAGTAGATTTTATATAAAATATTACTACTATCTCACTAAACTAAATTGTTTTCTTATAAGTATACACTAACTAAAATTTAGCACACCACTGAAATACTATAAACGTGTAAACGAGCTTTTTTTTTATCGTTGTTAGTTAATTTATTGCTCAATTACTCGCTTGATATTTATTTCGGAGAGGTTCATAGCAAAGGTCAAAGTGTATCTACAATTTTCAATCACTTCGATAGTACGCTTTTCTCTTCTTATTTTGTACATACATATTTCTATTTTATTTTATTATACATTCCCGTAATATTAATAGCAGTTTTCTCTATTATCGACATAATTAAAGGAAAGGACGTTGGTTTATAAATAAATCTTATTTTTCTAGTCTTGTAGCGTATGTTTCACAAGTTCAACCCTCTTAGTGTCGAGTAAAAACATTGATCTTCTGAAATTGCCAAGTTTATATAGTTAATTTATGGAGTTTTAGGAAAAGGAGCACAAACAAATTATTTTAAAAGATAATTACAATATTTAAAAAAAAATTGATGAGAACTAGAGGGACAACGAATTTGTGATAAGGGAATTATCTTTGAAAAGTTCAAAATTTTGAAGTACAATTTATGAATAAAATGGTGTAATAAATACATGTGTAATATATAATATAAAATATAAACAACGTATGTGTACCATATATCAAAACAAAACGTATGCATATATCAAAATAAAAATATTACAATTACTTAAAATGAAAAACAAATGTTAATTCAATCACCATATTCTTTCACATGTGCAGGGTGTGAAACAAAAAATGTAAGACTACATTTTCCAAAATTCCAGAATTCTTTAGTTGTACAAGCAGGCGAAAGACAGACAGACTAAGCACAAACATAATTGATTTCCGAACTGTCTACGACGATATACGAGTATTGTTGTGCGACCACTAGAACTGTTAGCTAAAATATTAAATATTTCTATAATCCTAATCAACCTAACTTTTGACCTTTTTCTATACAGATTGACGCAAATAGCCCCATATGTTATATATATAGAAACAAATATAAGTTATTTCTCTGTAGAAGAACTGAATTAAAATCACTAAATACTCGATATTTTCTGTATGAAAATACAATAGTATGTTGAAATATAAAAATTTCCACTTTTTTCTAAGAAAATTTACTTGTATATATAGCCGTTGTAACATAGGCTCAAAATGTTTCCTATTGTGTTTATCATTAAATATAGTTTTACCAAAATTAGATATTTGTTTTTACTGATGTTATAATTCAAAATATCTCAAATAATCCTAATCTTACCGTACTTAAAAACAGATTAAAGTTGAATGTCTTTAAAATATGATACTAAAATTGTATACAAAAACTGTTCGAAATTTGGATTAATCAAAAATCTTGAAATAACTTTAAAATAAAATACGATACATTATACAACATAATTGTAGCTATTTAATCCTATAAAAGTCTTTTGGATTTATAGATTTTTAAAATGCTGCCCTCCAGCTACACAAGTCTTACAGCTTTCCCTAAAAAATCCTACAGTATTAAGTATTTATCTGCTCTTAGAGTTAGCTCCTTCCCAAGGGGAAAATTTTCCTTATTTCACTTTGTTATTACTACAAAAATGAAGGTCCTCTAGAGCAAATACCGAATCAATAACTTGTCTCCTTTACGGATGTGTGGAACCATAAAATACTTCCTTCGAAGAGAAAAGCTTGTTTCATCTGTGTGCGCGTCATTGTGTCCTGTTTTTTCCGTTGGTTTTATGGAAAAATACAATGAAAGAAAAGGACGAACAAGAAAAATAATAAGAATTGGACAACAAATTTTAAGAGCGGCATCGGGTAGAAGATATTTGATTTCTATAAATGTGGTTTTACTCCAGTCATCCCCCGTTCCATTGTCTGAGGCAAGGAGGTCTGGCTTGGCCTCAAGTGTTTGCAGGCAGAAAACAATTTTTTTTTAAAGCTTTTTCGCTGGTGTGAACCAAACAATTCGGAGCGCCACCACAATGCAGTGTGGGCAAGGTAAATGCATGAAAGTTTGCTTAGCGGGGTTCTGTGGGCCCCCCATTCAAAGAAAACACGTCTTAGATAGTGTCCTTCTGAGAGAGTCGGAACAATCGAAAGGAGTGGTCAGAGTTTAAACATGCTTCATAAGTTTTTATTGCGGGAAATATCGATTCTGTGTGTGTGTATATATATATTTATATCTGGAGTGGTAAAATCTAGGGTTTTGCACCAGTCGTTCGGGATATATGTAGCTAAACTATGCTACTGTGCCAGAGGCTATTAAATTGTGAAGGGCAGATATGGCACGAATGGGTTTTGGGACGGTTCATATTTGGCGCCTAGAAACGGGAGCATTGGCGGTTTGTCCGTATATTTAAGGCTGAGTTGCTTGTATTGATTATTGCAAGCAAAAAGGACTAAAGCAGAGTGTGGCTAGGAGAAAACTTTTCGGAGATGACATAAATTATTGCCAGCTTAACCGTGACCTCAGGAAGTAAAGCTTTTGCTTCGCACTTGAAGTACCTTTTGCTTTCGCGCAGCAGGGCATACAATCGCATTTGATGATTAGGTTATGCTGACGGTGTAGGTAACAATCTGAAACTATAATATACATATATACGAGTATAATGCGGTGCATCACACCTTCGCACTTAGATGTGCTCTATATTTGCGCAATTTTTATGAGAAACCGCAGAAACATCTAGATGCATTACCAAAATAATTCTTTGCCAAGCATGTCCATTTTTAAGAATGTAATTTATTTACATGGGTTTTGCACGGCAGCGGGAATCGGGGGTTTAGTTTACTTATGGATCACCTCACGGATTTTAATCAAACCTTGTAGAAGCATTAATATCGGCTCAAAACGAAGGAATGTGTAAACAGGAATACTTTTATTTTAAAAATCTTAAAATGCCGCTTTCACCTATCCAAATTTTTGCATATTTTACTCGTGTTTCTGCAAATTTTCATCATTTTACATTGTAAAACTTATTTAGTGATCGACAAGTAAACTTGTTCCACTTTGACACTACCCCACGTCACATAATTTGTAATTTTTAAACTAAAACTCACTTCTGGTCGTCATGCTGAAAAACAAAACATAAAACTGACACCTTCATATTTAACACATGACCTGCTAACTTTTAGGATGAGTTTAGATTAATAATCATTACAAGCATCCCAAAGAGTTCGATAAATTTTATTCTTTGAGCAAAAGACGGAAAGGAAGAATATGTATATTACATACTCCACAAATGCGTGCTTGTCTGTGCGCGAAAAAAATGTTTATTTTAAAACCTCGGTTTGGTTCGTTTTGAGCCAATACTATCAATGTTTTTGCAAATTTTCTGAAAAATCTGTGAGGTGACCTAGAAGTAAACTTGTTTCTTAATCGGTTTAATTTTGATCAAAATTACATTCAAAGCTCAATTGCGTATTAAAATTTGTTGTTGCAGCCAAAACGAAAGCCAAATTTTAAATATCATCAAAATCGATACACTACTTTGTAAATTCTTGCAGATTAATTATCTTGAACGGATAGAAAACTTTCTCGAAAATTTAGTAACTTATAACTTCAAAGTTCATTTGAAAATTTTCAGCAAATGTAATAGACACGAAAAATAATTCTTCATATTCCTATTCATTTTGTTTTAGCATATTTGATCATTATATTCCTAAAAATATTCTTTAAAAAATATCAGTTTCGTATTATTTTTATTATATTTAAAAAATTTGGCGTAAGACGAGTCGTGGCTAACTCTAGGAGGAATGTTCCAAATAAAACCAAGATCTTATATAGCGTTATAAATCCCGCGTATTTTCAAATTTCAATAATGACAAACGTATCTGAGAACGCTCTTTAACTTAGTATTTTAAGTCCTTTAAAAGTTCAAAAGTGTTCTAAATATTTCTCCTTTAATATTGTTGTTGTATGTTTTGCAATTTTACAAGGTCGATTTGCACTAAAGCATGTTTACTCCTACTATTCATAATCGACATTATGGTTTCTTAAATATGAATTAACAACTAAGAAAACTGGCAAATTTGAGATTTTGAAACAATATTGCGAGGGAAAACTTTAAAAATACTAGTACTACACAAAAAGTACGAAAGGTTTTGGGGTAGAGGTGGGAATTAAAAATAACACATACATTTATTTATTTATGGCCATTAGGCAGAATAATTTCGATATAATTCTATATTAATTATAGTTTAGTTGAAAAGCTATAGAACAATAGAAAAATGCTTATAAACAATAGATATAAAAATGTTAATTTATAGTTAATTTCCACTTTATTTAAACAATAGATGCACTGCAACAGTTTTTTTTTAATATCAAGTTTCAAGCTTCAATTTCTTCCTCCTTTATTCCTTCCAATACAGTTTTTATGCCTAACCAAAGTACATCTAAATTCTTTGGGTCAGATGAAAAATTTCCCAGTATTCTCTTCACTAAACCCTAGACATATTCAAAAATAAAATTCGGGGAATACCTGTATTATTTTAAACCCATATTCTTTTGAAATTAAGGTCTAAAACATAACTTTTGATTTAATGAAAATGTGAAGATGTTATGCTGCTTCATTGCTAAGTTGTCTTTTAAATTTAATCAAGTGAGCTTAATTTAATATGTATCTTTATGCTTTAAGTGTTCATAAAAATATGTATATTTTGTATGTAAGATCAGTCGATCTCATCACTTCTCATCAGAACAAAAATTGATCGAGAAGGCATCGGCAGCGAGGTTACGGGTATCTCAGCTTGTTAGAGAGCATGGGAACGCCAATTCGAAAGAAGCCCTATCCTCTGGTCAAAGTCGTAGCTTTTTTCGAGTAATTCCCATATATAGTATATATTTTAAATTCTTGTTTTGGAGATTTTTTATTGCGTTTTCGGAACTCATCCCCATATTTTGTACTGGTTGCTAGTTTTCTATAACACGATTTCCTACAGTACGATATTTTCTAGGAACTAATCTACTCTATTATAGGAGGGTTACCTATATAATATTGACGTATATTTTTACTAAAAACCACAAAGTTCAAAGCTGCATATAATTAATACAATTACTCGTTATTTCGCGCTCTCCTACTCCTAGCAGGAGTAAGAAGTCTTTAATTGAAATCGCTTAAAATCCCTTCGATTACAGCAAGACATATTTTCAATATTTATGCACTAAGCCCCTTGGTATCCTACCTAGTTAATTTTGTTAGAAGCAATCTATTAACAGCTTAACGCTCTATGTTTGAGTAAGCTATGCACATGTGTACATAGCATATGCAACTTATAGTTCCATAGGTATACGAAAAGCTCTAACCTTATATATAATCCCTGAATTGGGATGAAGATAGGAGAGTAAATATATCGAGCTTATGACTCCTTTTGTTACTCTTGCCCTCCGGGTATAATTAGTGTAACCTGTTTTACAACTTCTCTCAAAATGTGTTTGCCGTCTTAAGGCCTCACCCTAATTCTTCTTCTTCTTGTGTAGCTTTAATTCGTTTATTCTAACAAGGTGTATGTAGTCCTGGTTAAATAAAATTTTGTTTGATGATAATTTAGCTAATATAAGAAAGGTATGTTTCTTTACATAGACTAGACTATAGAATCAGAATTTTGTTTTTGGGGATTTTATTCAAGAGATATTTCATATATTCAAGGTATGGAAGAGTATTTAATTCTATTGGGGGCTTTGTATATTTTCCTGAAACCAGATTAATGTATGCATGCTTTCTCGGGAATGAAATGGACGAAAATCAAATTTCATTATACGACCGAGCCAGAAGCCCCATACGACCGCACCACACACTTCCCGCACTGCAGTACAAAATTTAATCACGTTGATTATTCAGCCATGAAGATGACATCTTGAATGGAAACATACCTTGCAGCTTTCGCTGCCTGTAGCATATTTAGCTTTTCACTTCAAAGGAAACGTCGCAAATCCAACGTCAACATGGTAAAATCAGATAAGGGTGAAATATCGATTGAAGTTATTCATTTCACCGTGAGTGACTGACTGCACGTGAAACCCGGGGGCAGGACACGTCGCCTTGTTCACCAATCACTTAATTATTCCGCCCTTTAGACAAATTATAAACATATTCGCTAGGCAGTTATCCGAATAGTGTTATTAAAGTATATTCATGCGTACCTTTGATGAAATTGTGGCTAAACCCATTGACAGCACCTTAAATTAGCTCCTGGCTGGATGCCGTAATTGCTAAACGCCAGTAATTTTGTTGGTGGCTTGCAGTGCGGGAATGGGAGGCTTTTCATGAATTATTCATTCCCTCAATGTACTTAACATTTTTAATGCTACGTCAATATTCCTCGAAGCCTGCGAACGTGCCTTCATATACTAAATTTTTGCAGGAAGCACGTTAGAGGAATGAAAATTGCAACCTTTGGAGCTTTTTCATGTTCTCAATCATACAAAAGGAAAGGAGGGATAACTCTTTGCGACTGAATAAGTAAACAATGATTTTTAGCGGTGTTGCTAAATGAAGGCTCTTTATTTGGCAAAATATGGCAATGAATAGAGTTTGAATTAATATGGTTTAACAAATTTAGCGGTACAAGCTTATGGCGAATTATGGGTATCGTTTAATTAAAAGGAACAAATTTAAAATATATACTTTACTTTTAGGGTTGTGGACTTCCGAAAGGAGAAATAGGACACATAAACTAGAATCACTCGCTCAACCATCTTATACTTCTCTATCATAGCCATTTTTCTAGGAAATTTTTATATTAAAAATTCAAACAAGTATTAAGAGTTACTACCGCACAACTGAATTTAAAAATAAAAAAAAAAATACCAACATTCATCAAAAACATATCTATGACCCTCAATATTTATCTCCAAACCTTTACATATATGCTATATGATGATTCTACATTGTGTTCACAATATTTTATTAAGGTAGGTATGGCAATTAAAGCTAGATGCCTAATAACAGCCCGATGCCAAAAAACAGATTTAAATTGGTGCGGTTTTAGTTGCCTCCCTCTAAAATCCCTCTATCCCTCTCAAAATTGACATCAACGTTTTTTAGAAGTGCTGATAGCTCCTCCTAAATGCGACGCTGGACATTCAGCAGGGGCTCATTAAAAAGACAATAAAAATACCTTTCCCACGATATATGTACTTGTTAGAATTCATTTTTAAATATAGGAGATAAGAGGACTCAAATTTAAAAAAAAAAAAAGATCTTGTCCATAAACGTTTATTAAGAAAACGGGAAAACACCGCCATTTTGTAACGAATATATCGAGGGATTTTGAATATGAACCCCCATAACTCCTTCATTTAAAAACGGATTCTAACAAGTGCAGTAGGAGGAGCCCTACACGATTTTCTGCGATGTCTTTAAAAGGATTTATAATTACTTAAATGTGCGCACCTCTTAAAAAATGAAATTTATTTTGCAGGATAAGGAGTGATATTAGAAGGGGTTACGGTTGGCTCAAGCACAAAACTTTGCTCATGTTACACCAAATAATTCATTGATATAGCATTTCCTACGTAGAATCCGAATACCACCGAAAAAAAAAAATAGTTAGCTTTTTTTGATTTACAAGTACTTCATTTTATACTAACATACTTTTCGGATTATGTCTCATTATGCGTGGTTCTTAACACATCCGAGCCGGCGGCCGTATTTGCAGTTCGCGGCATCTGACGGCTCCCTAATTCATATTTTTTTCCAGCTACCGGCAGTGTCGTGAATATAATCGCATATCGTTCATTAACTGACACATTTTTCTTTGAATTTAGAAAAATAAATAGCTCTCACTGATAAATATGCAGCGATCAACTTAGTAAGAGCGCTAATATTCGATATTTCGAATCTTCAAAACATTTCTTGTTCTGTTGGGTATGTACCACCCGTGGTACAAGCCACCCGATGGGACATTCCTCTATGTACAACTAGTGGTACATGCCGGCGGGAACGTGTTAAACAATTCTTTAATGCTTTGGGTTAATTTCCACGATTTTATGTAAAAAAAAGTTATAATTTGGTAATAAAATCCCTCTGGGCTTCTACACATCTGCACATACACTATTAGCATATCTACATATATACAGAAGGATGTTTTTTAATGAGGGCGAAGTTGCTTGCATGGTTTTGGGTGGGGGCCGGGATGGGCTAATCTTATAAACCTTTGAGGTCAAATTCCAAACTGCAATAAAGGCACTAATGGTATTTGGACGTTATTACTCACCGTCGTTTTATAACCCACCGTCGTTTAATAACGCCCAATAAAAGTTTAAGTAGAATTTATATTTTTTAGAGAAATAGTTTTTATTATGGTAAACTAGAAGTACTCAAATATTCTTATGATTAAAAACGAGTTATATGTTGTTTTATATGTGGTGACGAGTTGGATATTTTTATGTTAAATGTTGATTTATTACTTTTCTGAAGAGATTTTTAGTCAAAATATAGTTCTTAGGATAATTTTTATTTTTTTACATCCAACGCCTAATTAATAAAACTGGCGCCAATAGATACAGTATGTTGAATAACGCCTAAATTTGGGATTATAAAGAAGGAGTATTGACGAATAAGTTTGCTTAGTAGTAGTGTTCAAAAAGTAAGGTGAATTTTTAATTTAAACTTCATGCGTTAACCGAATCATACAAATGATTTTTTTTCAAGTTGGTAGGACTGTTAGTGACATCTGTGATAAAAAACATGTTAATATCATCATTAGTTTTTAGTTTACGCTTGATTTTGTGAACAAAGAAAAGTGAATTTGGCGATTTTTTATGATGTCGAATTTTGTTGAGCAAAGAAGTGCACCGTCGCACACAGCACTGGTTCTTCGTGAGTTTTTCGCCAAAAACTCCACTCATGTCGCTCCACAACCACCGTATTCGCCTGATTTAGCACCGTGTGACTTCTGGCTGTTTCCAAAAGCTTAAGAGACCACTCCGGGGAAATCGTTTTGAGTCGATTGAAGAGATCAAACGTTAATCGCTACGCGCATTGAAGGCTATACCTGAGGACGACTTTTTAGCATGCATATATATGTTAGTATATAATATTTTATAGCCCACATTTTTATTTCATATGAATAGCAAACAACAAAATATCTCATAATTTAGAGTCACATGGTATTGTTTGTATCACTCTATGGTGTCTTGAGCTAGGTATTTTATTTTAAAGAATAATCCGATCTTGTTTCTTAACTTTTTTTTTAAATTTAATATTAACGTTTATGGTATTGATTTGCACCCTTCATTAGGAGACAAATTTAATTGAAATTATTATTAATACAGCTCCTCACATCAAGACCCGAAACGTCGAGATATTAAACAAAAAAAAAATGTTTAAGAAAGAAGATCGGATTATTCCTTAAAATAAAATATCGACCTCAAGAAATCACAATCTATAGTGGTACAAATATAAAATAAATTAGCTCCTTTTTAAATACTAATAAATAAATAATTGTTATATAGTATTAATATTATTTTGGTGTTACTTAATTTTAAAAAGTCAGTTTTTTACATTGTACCGACTGCTATAAAAATTTATATTCAAACAGATATATAGATGTAAAATAAAAGTTGAGGGTAGAATTAAAGAAATTTCATATCTTTGCATCGATTCAACACCATCAAGTGGCTAGAAGTAACTTTTAATTACCAGATTTTTATATTCATATTTTTAATCACCTGCATAACAATAAATATCTACAATAAAAAAGGAAATTATAGATGAAAAATCTCAAATCAAAGCAACCAATTAAAGAGGATATAAAGGTAAACCGATTTTCATAAAAAAATAATAAATAAAATATTCCATATTTCATGTGGAGCCCATATAAGCGAATCCTTTCATCCATGTAAGCTCTGCGCAAACATGTAACAAGAAATTGCTACAGTTCAATTTAATTTTTGTAAAAAGAGCCGTCCATGGGATGATTTCCTATTTTACCGGGTACAAAACGTATCGAGCTGCCTATCCGAGGCACAGTTGTTACATATGGTGAAGGACGACTTATTTATTTCGCAGATATATGAAATTGATTATTTGATGCAATGCAGATAAAACTGCCCCTTCCACACTATGGCTCGGGTTCCATCGCAATCCCCAGGCCCCCGGGAGTGGGCTATAGAATTGTTGGGGCTCCGGCCGAGGTAACAGAGTTCTACCCTACATACTCTGGACACAGCCATTTTAAATAGTCAATTGTGTACAGCAGCAGAGTCCTCTGGTGTATGCAATAGTGCAATATAGTCCAATAATTTCTGTTGCAATGAGTTCAGCTCACAACTTCAAACATGTTTGCTTAATTTTGCAGGTGAAGAGCTTTAATTTCACATGTTGTGACTGATCCTCTCGGGGAAAAATGCTCTATTGGTTGAGGGCGGAGACCATGAGATACCGATGGGGTGCTCATTTTCGATTGTTTATCTTATAGTTCTAATTCAAACATCACATAACGAGGATATCCACGAAACATAATATAAGACTAGATAGAATGAGGTTGCTGACCCATCACCACTTAACGAGTTTCATGTTTTGCTTTGAAGTGCATCGATAATATTTGTTATATCGGAAAACGAACTGATTGTGGATAATTCCTATGGCATAGATTTTATGTCAGTATAGGTTCCTTACCAAGTTAAAAAATGTATTTAAAAATATGTTAGATTTTAGTAAGTAACAATTGAAAATTCTAAACATTTTGCATGTACTTTTTAAGTCTTTAATATTTTTGAAGGCAAGTCTATTAAAAAAAAGTAGTAACAATAATGGGATACCTCTATTTTCTCAGAATCGAAGTATGCATGCGACACATTTTTAAAATCTGTAGTTTGCTTTCCTTGCAACAAATAAAAGTTTTTTTGTCTATAAATCTCAGTAGAACCCTTAGGCAAACAAAGTTAAGAGTAGATTTAGCACGCTTGGGTACATTATTATCATATACATAGGTTCTCCTAAATTTAGTTACGAATCAAGGGTTAGATCTACGTATACGTCTTTTCTAGAAGTCGAATAAATAAGTTAAGCAGTGAACCCTGATCAGTATCATAGTCCAAAAAAATCCTAGAATGAATCAAGTTCAGTTTTCATCATTTCATCCCATTTGCATTCGGAATACGTTTCCACCTATAATTCAACGTACATTTCCTCCTATAATCATTTGGTTTGACTTATTTCCTATTGATAATTCTCATCATGTTGCGCATTTACTAATTAATTTCTAATTTCTAGTATTTTCTCCAAATCACCCTAAACATTTTCTTTTAACTTTAAATTAATTTGTAAATACTTGTTTTATTGCCTTATTGTTTTGTTATAAAGATTTAAAATGTTGTCTCTCAAAGGTGTGTTCGTAAACAAAATGGACTGGCGAACTGAACAATTTTTATTTGTAGTTAAATTTGATTAGCATGACCACAGAAGTAGGAGGATCCAAAATGTTTAATGTAACCTATGCTTGGATTTTCTTTCGTGACTAGAATCAAATATTATTCAATTTGTATTTTCTTACATAATTATTTCTTAAAATCATAACAAATGTGTGCTGTTGTAACACGAAAACTCGTTAGTTTAGAAAAACTTAACTTTCGATAAAATAAATATTTAATAAAGGAAACGATTGCTGATTACAGCGGTCACAATCGTTGGTGATAATACCATAACTTCGATTGCATATTCTTTCGCTTATTGATGGTAACAATGAATACCAAAATTAATATTATCATTAAAACTATTCGAACAAAAAATTAAGTTAAATACAAGCCTCACAGTGACGAGAATAATTTTTCATGCAAACAGAAATTTTAAGGAAATGCTTCCATGTCTATGTTTTGCTTCAAGACTAAATTAAACATAACAAAAACAATAACTTCATAAATTAAATATTAAAGAACATAATGCGAATTTAATTCATCTCTTTTATAAAAATTGTGAGAAAAATAATTCATACAAGAAAACAAAATATTATAAATTTTATTTAATTAATTTGTCTATTACTTCGTATGTCTTTCCTTATATTCAATTATTTCTGTCAATCGCGTTGGTATTGACTCTAAAAACTATTGGATTATTTTTGGATCAATTTTACACCATTCTTCTTGGAGAGCCACTTTTAGTTCACTTGCTTTTTATATTATGGTTTTGTCTAACTTAGCTCTCTAAATGAGGCCAAAGATGCTTAATCGGGTTAATGTCCAGACTTTGGGGAAGATTTTTAATCATATGAGGGCAATTGTAAAGCATCGTAAACTTCATACTTCGGGAGCATTGTCTTGGTAAAAAGAAATTTTTCTCCTACACTTGGATTTGTCAACAGATTCCATTAAATATCTTTTCAAAATGTTTATATAATCCTTATAAATCATTTTTGTTTCAACAAATTTAAAATTTCCTTATCCATGATATATCATTGCATCCCCCACCCTGATATTACCTCCTCCGTGCTTAACCGTTGAACATAAAGTTGAGTTTAAAGCATAGTTCATCTATCTCCATACTTTTTGCTGCTTACTATCGTTTCCAAAAATATCGAACTTACTCTCATCCATAAATAGACCTCATTTGTTTTTTTTTTTTATGTATTCCTTTGCGTCCTTAGCCTCTACTTAATATTAACTGCACTTAAAAAAGATTTACGTCTGGTCACACAGTTCTTAAATTCCGAATAGCTGAGTCTATAACAACTTTTCTACTAAAGAAAATCAATTTTCTATTTCATTCAACAGCTGTTAATTTCGGATTTAATTTTATTTCACTTTGTAAAAATTTCTCATCAGAACTTGTATTTTCCTTTTTTGTCCAGGATCACATTTATGCTCAATTTTTCTTTATAGAAAATATCTATTGCATATACACTGAATAGTGTCATGATTTAAATGATCGAACATTTATCGACGTATTTTTACCTGTTTTAACCATTTCAAAGAAAGGAGTACTAAAATGACACTTATATCTTTAATAATCACTGCACTATATGTGATTGAGTACTAATAACCTGCATAAATATGCTATAACCAAGTAAAATTAATCCCAAGAAATACGGACTTACCAATTTGTATAATTGGTATATAATTGTATAATGGGACAACTTTTTTAATTTTTTATTCATGAAATTACATTTTTAATAAATAGATAATATTAGAAAATTACCAGTTATTAAGTAAGAAGGTTAATTTTTCTATTTAAAAAGATTACCAATTTGAACATTTGAAAAATGAAGAATTATTCTTCTCACTGTAAATTTTATACGAAAAAATCAAAAGGGGATTTCATCAATACAAAAAAATATCGAATAAACCAAAAAGAATATTGTCGATTTTACAAATTTACTTTATATTTAAAACAAGAAGATTTATTGTACCCACAAAAATATTTCTTTTTGATTTTTCTAAAGCAATTCCTAAATCCAAATATAATTTTAAGCGATAGTCTTTTATGCAGTGGTAATATTGCATTACTGAAGTACTTTATTTCGTATAAACGTAAATTCTACAGGGCAGTATGTCTTAACTTTTCATTTTTATGCATATCAACTGTGTTTGCTTTTCTTTTAATTTAAAACCAACTTTTGTTGAATTTTTGCCATTTTTCATAAAATAAAATGAAATTCTTATTTCACCAAAATTAATGGAATTTATAATATTGATTTAAATAATAATTTTTTCGTTGAAATGAGATTTAATTTAAGATTTCGTAGTATTACTCGAAAATTTTGTTATTCAAATATTGATTGAAATTCACGAGTTTTTACATAGTTTTTAGGAACATTACAGTTTCCTTAAAATAACGCATTCCTATTGTTAACTTAATATAGAGGTTGTTTGTTTTTTTGGGTGATATGTAAACACAATGATCCATAATTAATATATATAAACATTTGCTAATTGCTAATGCTGCGATAAAAAAAGAAAAATGAAAAATGATTTTATTATACATCACTGGTGAGAAAATTACTGAAAAGCTCTCTCCAAATACCAAATGCGTACGAAAGCTTTGCTGCAAACCTCAGCATTGAAGATGTTAAAAGCAGAAACAGAAATTTTGTACAAAAAGCAGATTTAGGCATTTTATAACAAACATTTTTGTTCTGTCGCTATCGTTGTAGTTCGCATTAAATATTTTTAAAAAAAATGTCAACTACAAAAGGCCTGTCTCAAGTAGGTTTGGTAGTGTGCCTTACAATGATTTTTATCAGCAAACGATAAGTGCAAATAGTCTTGGCTCTTCAGTCGATAAAGATAACGATTTTGCTTTGTATTATCTGGAAGACCCTTTTCACAGTATATATTATTTTTTACCTTGTAACATGCGATGCTGAAGATACGTTAATCGCATATATTGGTTAATGGAAAATTTTTGTGAAAACCCTCAAAACCATCATCGTCAATAATTGTAGTGTTCACGTCCCTTGTAAGAGTGCACGTTTCTACCAAAGATGATTCAAGAGTTGAGTGGTTTAAGTGCACAGAGAAGAAGAGGTAAGTTCGGTACCTTAGAAAAGCAAAAGCAACAACAACAACAAAAAAAAAACATTTAAGTATTGCGTTCTACTCCAAAGCCATATGCTCTCAAATCCGACGTTGTTGACGATGATGGAGGGGGGGGGGGGGGGGGGGGGGGGGGGCGAGGGAGGAAGATGCCACCGCCGCCGCAACAAGGAGCTCTACCAAGGCTAACAAATGAGCGGCAGCAGCAGCACACACGAAAGACCCCAGATGGGGGGTGAGGGTTCTCCTTTAACTTGTGCACACAGCTAATCTAAGTGCAAAATTGAATTAACTTTTGTTTTTCTTTTCTCAGATGCGACGGTAAACAGTGTGCATTTAAATTATGTTAGAAAATATTTGCAGCCGTAAGGAATGCTGTTGAAGGAGCTATACAATGAGTACGACACACAATGTACGCATAGTGCTCCTTTTACACACAATCAGCCGGAACATCTTACTGGCGAAGAAGTGTGCAAAAATGAAAAATTAAAATAAACAAACAAAAAAAAGAAAAATAGAAGAAAAGAAACACAAAAGGCTTTCCTTTAATATTAACTTAAAGCACCATTAAAGGGGAGGCCTTATCCGGGTGGTTGAAGAAATATATATATGTGTATATTAAAAAACAAAAAAAAAAGAAATATATTGAGGACGAGAAGAAGCTTCCACTCAGTAAGAAGAAGTTCTTCCGCAGCAGGACGTGTTTTCTTACTGTGTGCTTGTTTAGAGTCTCGTACACACACCTCTATAGCTATAGCGTTTTTGTGTCCCATTTATTTTCCTTTTTACATACATGCCCCGTTGTCTTTATACTTAAGCCTGTGTTGCTCTCTATATTTTTCCTCAAAATGGCGGCAGAAGCACATCGTGTGTATTTATTTTCTCCTTTTGCGCAAATGTATGTATGTTTACAAGATGGGACCGTAAAAAGTAACAATAACAAAAAATAAATAAATAAATAAATAAAAAGAATGGGAAAAGTGGTACACTTTGCTTCCCTTTACAAAAATTATCAGCCTTACGCTTTCAGTGCCCTTTCCATTGCCCGCATTGCCATTTTTATTTTTTTTTTTTTAATACTTAAGAAAGCTTTTTATCTTGTGGCTATCCAGCTTTATTGTGCTGGAGATGTCAATCAACACGCCGCGACGATGGAGACGACTACGACGACGGCAACGGCAACGGCAACGGCAACGGCAACGGCAACGGCAACGACGACGACGCGACGACTATGAGTACGACTACGTCGAGGTTGACGTTGACGTCGACAACGGTGGTGATGGCGAAAAACGTGGATCCTTTGCGACAGCTAAATGAGCTGAAAAGGGGAAGTATAAAACCCAAGAGTTGAATTTTGCACGTTACAATTACCCCCGAATACCTGACGGGATCAAGATAAACTTGGGAAACCGAGCTTTGGGGAGCTCTTTTCCCTTTTTTCACATATGCGCGCGCTCTGTCTGCGATTCTCTCCTACAGGGATTACGATTTGATTTTATTTATTTATTTTATTTTTTTTTTTTCGGCGGAGCCTTTTTCTACACCACTGCAGGGCAACGGAGTACACAAGGGGATTAAAACAAAAAAAAGCCAAAGCATTTCACCAAGAATACTTCCGGTGGTGCAGAGCTCCTTCCCTGCAGAAATTCACATTCACTAGACGAACGATAAATAAGTTTTGTTGTTTTTTTTTTGTTTTTGCCTTTTCCTTAATAAGCTCCCGGTTTTTAAGGGACTGGGTAAAGTCGGGTAATTTGACTACATTACTACGGTGGGAGGAGGAACAACTGAGGTGTGAAAAGCGTACACGAATGCATGACCAACTTTAGTAAAACTTTAAATACGTTTTCCTAGACAAAAGATGATTAAAATTCAAATACCATACAAAAATGATTTTAAAATGCATGAAACGGAAATTTGAGAAGATTGCAGCATTCAAGTTTTCAGGCAAGCTGCAAATTTTAGTTTTCGCAAATTCTTATAGAGTTAGATCCACGACTACGTTTTCTGAATGTTTTTAACAAAAGAAAAAATGGTATTTTATCTACCGGATCAATGATCAGGAATGAGAACAAAATTTGAAAAGAATAGTCAAGATTTTATAATACATCTTGTTTCTTATCTTCAATTCAAAACTAGTTTTATTATGGATGAAAATTATTTATATTTTCTATGCCGACAACATTTTATAATATTTGAAAATAAATTTTTTAGAATTACTTCGAATATAAGAACCCTAATAAAATTTTGTTAATTCCATCAAAACGTTTTTTCAAAATGTATCCTCATAATTTCCATAATAAGATCTATTTCGAAAATATTTATATCGTAATTATTTGGATATTAAACAAAACAGTGTGTGAATCAAAAAGTTTTTCTTAAATTAAAAACTCGAAACAAGTATTATTTAAAATATTGAAGAATTTATTTATTAAGTCGGGTAATAATACAGAACTAATTTCATGTTCAATTATAACCCCGTGAATTCATCAAATTCAAAGAAATGATTTTTGTGAAAGAATAAAGTCTTTTAATTAAATAGTCATTACTCTCGCTTCACTTGACTGCATTACGCTTGCTATGCCTTTGTGTTATTTAATTAAATTAACAACAAAATAATTTATTACAAAACTTCACGATAAATCACATTTTTAGTGAAAGTTCTATCATTTCGATCAATTTTCCTTGCTATTGAGAAATATACAAAAATATAAATTTTTATGTTGCTTTTAAATTTTGAATATGATAAAGTGACAAAAATTTGGCCATGAGAAAACACTGGTTCATTGAAAATTAAACCTATAAGAGAAAATTATTGTTCTTGACTTATTTTAAGTACGAAAGGCAAATTGAAATCACTTAGTTTCAAATCGATTCTTAAAATTGTAATAATTTCATTTCAATTTGCCTCATTTATAAATTTTGCTTGAATTATATGTCTATGAGGAAAGCAGTCTCTTGATATTTTCAAAAAATCTATATATCTATAATGAAAGATCCGATTGGTATCGTTTTGGTATCACTTTTTTTTTCTTGATATATCATGTATATCCCTTTAAATTAGAATAATGTGAAGAAGTTTCTGGAACTTAAATGCATTTCAATAGTCCATTTTGGACTAATAATTTTTCAAGCTAGAAATAATGGAATTAAATTTTGTAATTTTAGTCATTGCTTCATTAATATGAATATACGGCAGGTATTTCCTGGAGGGTGTCCCATAGTAAATGCTGCTGAAACAATTTAGTTATATTTTGTAATATACCATATGTAGGAAATTTATGTGAAATGTCGGCAATATGTGCATTTAATATATTACTTTTTAAAATTAAATTCGTAGTTTTAAGCGAATAAAATTTAATGAAAATTTTATAAAATGGTACAACACATCCATATAATATAAATAAAATAACATTATTTTCATTCAATTTTAACCCATTAAAACGGGGTTCCTTTTACAATCGAATACACAATATTTAAAAACTAAAATATAAGGACTGAATTCTGAAACATACAAATTTGTTCATTACGAAAGTTATCATTTGATATATGTATTACTTTCAGCATGTTATATTTTATTTCTCATTTAATATTGAATATTTCATTAGAAAATATATCTTAACTTTATCGCTTTTTAAGATAAAATGAATGGAACTTTTTAAAAGAATAACATCTAGAATCTGTAAAAATAATTGTTTCCCGAATTTGAGATGTATCATATTATCAACTTTTCCTTTTAAATGTAGTATTATAATTGCTTAGAAAAAATACCTCATAAGTAATCATTCTTTCGAGCAACAATACGAGTATGTAAGAGTAGGATTAATCATCCAACAAATTAAATTTGATTTTTTAATGGCAATCTAGCGACCAAAATGGTAATATCACTAATTATTTCCAATATATTTATTAACAAATTAAATTTGTGAAAACAAATATTTAAAGAGTCTTTCATTAAGCACTTCCTATCTTTAAATATTTAAATAAAACAAAGTGTGTGTGAGATATCATCATTTTTTATTTGTTTGAAAGGCCTATGGATGCCATGAGGTACGGAATATTACATCGTTCAAATGTCCGCTGCGTCTTCTCTGGGTGGTGCGAATCCGAAATGTCCAATTTTCCATGACTCTGGCTCATAAATCAGGCTGAATTTGACCGATGGCACGGGTTATGTTGACTTTGAGGGCCGCTCTGGTTTCTGGCTTATTCGCATAGACCTGCGACTTAAGAAAACCCCACAAGAAAAGTTCTAACGGGGTTAAATCGCACGATCTCGGTGGCCAGTTCACATCATCTCCACGTGAGATGACCATGCCCTCAAATCGCTTGTGCAGAATGTTCAATGTGGCATGAGCTGTTGATCCTGTTGAAACTACATGTTGTTGGTGTCCATATCATCCAATTCAGGCCAAAAGAAGTTGATAATCATTGACCTATACTACTCGCCGTTGACGGTGATGGCTGGCCAATATCATTCTCAAAGAAATATGGATCGATGACGCCGCCAGCCCAAAATCCGCACCAAACAGTGACTTTTTCCCGATGCATTGGTCGCTCTTGGATCTCATCGTCCCAAATTCGGCAATTTTGTTTGTTGACATACCCATTTATCCAGAAATGGACCTCATCGCTGAAGATGATTTTTCGATGAAAATTGCGGTCAGTTTCCAACTGCTCCAGAACCCATTCAGCGAACACACGTCGTTGTTTATGGTCGTTTACCTTCAGCTTTTGGGTCAGTTGAATTTTGTACGGTTGCAGGCCCAAGTCACGACGCAAAATTCCCCAAGTTGTGGTCTGCGAAAGGCCGAGTTCTTGTGAACGACGCGAATTCGACTGCCTCGAATTCCTCCTGTACATTCTCACAGACAGCGGCGATGTTTTCGGCAGATCTTGCGTTTCGTTGACGTATGCGTGTTGGTTGATTGTTTACTGAACAAGTGGACTCAAATTTATCTACCACACTGCGAATAGTCCTCTCGGTAAGACGATTATGGCGACCGTAAAATGGGCGAAGCACGCGGAACGTTGCCCGAGCAGAACACCCATGTTGATAAAACAATTTTATCATTTGCACGTGTTGTTGAACGCTATATCCGTCCAAGGTAATTTGGCAAAACAGACTGAATAAATGACAGCCAATTTAACATATATAGTTTTAACAATATGGCCGCTATCAACTGTCAAAGTTCGAAAGTCCCTATTGGAAGACCCTTTATAATACTTGCTAAGAACTCGAGCATTATTTTTTTTGTTCACTACTGAAAATTCTATTTAGTTTTCCTATTTAGAGTAGATATAGTAATGCAGTTTTGTAGTTTCGTCAAGATGACTAAAAAATTCGGATAGGGTAGGGGACGAGTGCAATGGGTCGTGGTCTGAGCGCTCGAGGCTGACGCCTCCCCTTTCTTTCTAAATAATAATAATAATAATAATGCATTTTTGAATATTGTGTCGGGAAATCTAAGAGCCTTCTTCGATAGATTTTAATCAATGCATCAATATTTTCTGGTTATGATAAATCGTAATACATATATATTATACGCAGCAGAAGACACTCTTGTTTCTTTCCAAATGATAACTTAAAATAAAACGGGTGTGAGATTCCTCAGACTGATCCCATAAAATATGTAGTTATCATTTTTTCTAAACATAGATATAGGGTCATAACTAAAACTAACATTCTATATAATCAAACTATTGCTTCCGCCTTAATCTGGAAAAGAAATTATAAATATATAAATATACAAAGCCTCCAAGCCCTAATGTTGTACGGATTTCGAACCATACAACATACAATATGTAAAATTATTTAAGTTTTACGGTGGCAGCTCCCTACATCTGAATTATACGAGAGGCAATTAAGTACGAATACATTTTTTTTATTAAAATGAATTTCTCCTAAATTATTTATATAACTATTGTATTATCTTAAAAAATCTTATAGGTTATGCAACAATAAGGGCCTATGTCATAGTAATTTTGAACATCGTTTAAAAAATCAAGCCTCGCATAAATTCTGATTGTTAGCAAATTCATAGCAGCTTACTCGTAAATAGCTCGTAAATTATGAACATTTCTAATCTTCTGTGCGACATGAAGACCACCTAAATAAACAATGTTTTTTTTTTTATCCTTAACTAACGCAAATTTTAAGGAAATCAATTTTGAGATAAGTTTATGAATACCAAGTTCCAAATTAACTTGGCGTAAATTTCATTTTTGCTTACAGTAACACGTGCACTTGCAAAAGATTCATAATCTTACCAGAATTGGTATCACAATTTATTTATTTACGTGAGAAAAAATATGGTGCCACTGATATCGATGATTTATGGTCCATATTTTAAAGAAAGTCTTCCGTATTTTATTGTTCAAATTTTAATTATATAATTTATACATAAATCAATATTAAGTCTATATTTCTGAATAAATTTTTATAAGCTACTTAGAAATTTTTGCTCTTAGTGTCATGAAAGATTATGTGAAATTTACAAGGCTGTATTAATGAACCTTTTGAGGAAAAAATATAAGCGGAATCCCAAACCATAAAATAAACTCAAAATTTTAATATCTAAAGTCATAATTTTTATTATAAGATATTCGATTTGACTCGTGCGAGTTTATGACTGCATATTTTTTTGTATTAGGATTTAAAAATCGAATTCAAGATATTTTTAGTTCACAATTTCTCGAAAAATATTCACTTACTTTGTATATACAATGTTATTAATTATGCAATTATAATATAATATTAATTATTAATATTTCATATATTCTAAATTTAAAAAAAAGCCTACAACTATCGCCCCAAATAAGAATAGTATGAAACAGAAAAACATATTTATGCCTATTTTCTTCTACAATTTTCAATATGTATGAAAAAAGATTTCCAAAACATAAGTGTTGGTATGTTTTGAACAATTTAATATAAAAATGTACACATATAAAAAATTATAAAAAATGTTGGTATACGCGAAAATTTGAAAAAATTGTAGGATAATTTCCTTTGTCTATTACTTCGAATGAAATTGTAAGAAAACTAAAAGATTATTTTGAAGAAATAATCTTTATTGCAGGCAATATTTTTAATGAAACAAACTGATAACCAAAACGCTTTTTCTTAGGAATAGATAGAGGTATCACGTTGAAATTAATGTGAAATACTAAGGTTTCAAGTTAGAAACTTCTCACTGTAATAAAAAAATAGGACCTTTCAAAACGTATTTTTATACTGAAACTAACTCAATGATCATCAAAACCTATGAATGTAGGTTTCATATTGCAATACAAGTAAAAATAACATCAGAAAATTTTGTTAGAAAATAGAAAGAAGAAGAAGAAGAAGAAAGTTTTTTCTATTGTAGCAAATATATGGGATTAGTGCAATTAGTTATTCTTTATGGAATGTATATTATCCGTATCAAAAAAGCAAATCTTAAAAATATTTACATGCAAATAAAGAATTTTAAATTCTTATACAAAAAGCGCAGAGCATATGTTTAAAATAGACCTAGATAGAATAGATAGTAGACATCAATGCGGCATATCGATAATATGTAAAATGAGAACATCGATCAATGAAAGAACCGAGATGAAAAGGATTTGCCTAATTTAAACAGAAGAATGAAACAATCGAACAAAGTCAAACTAAAATTTGACTCGAAAGTCCAATTACATAAACCAATCAGGAGCAAAACTGCAAAAGCCTATTTGTTGAGTCAACAGAAAAAATCGACACACAAACAGACCCAATTGCGCGCTTCAATGCAGCTCTAACAAAAATGTTCTAAATGCGGTGTATCCTTTGCCGAGGATTTAGCTTCTAAATGTAAATCAACATTTAATTTCAATCAATACAGAAAATTCGGAAAAATAATAGAGGACGAAATCAATTGTGTTATTGTTCGAAAAGCTCCATTGAGCTCAATTGAGTTTGAGCTGGATCCCTTTGGACTGTAGCTAAATGGGTTACAGATACAATTTTTGTATCTTATTTTTTTTTTCTATATTCTGTAAATTCATCAATGTGTTTTCTACTTACGTATTGGCAATCGACTCCTCTCTGTGCAGTTGTCTCTGTGCAGAAATCTCAAAATCGGTGTATATACCAGTTTATGTATATATGATCAATGCATATATACAATTTACCGTGTCCAACAAAATTAATTCAATCCTTAAACAATAAGAAGATGTTCAAATCAAAAAGCAGTTGGACTATGGTACTTTTTATTCTGGAATATTGTCAACGGACTACACCGAAATTTGGATTATATTTATTTATTATTTTGTTTGGCGAGTTTTAAAAATAGGACGTCTGAACTTGTATAAATCCGGACCACTGCAGCACTATCTACAACTAATCACAATTTATCTAAGTTAACTTAAAACAGTGCAATTGGCTCTCTGCAGCAAACCCTATAATATGGGACGAAGTCTAAAAAATTTCGGCTAATTCGGCACTAATTTTACTTATTAATTTCTTTTTTTTTTGGCTGGATTTTGCACTTGATTTTTTATTTTTTTTTGAAAATTGTTTATTATAATATTTCCTTTTCACTCAAGTCCATAATTTGGAAAGAACCAAAAAAAAAAATAAATATTTTAAAACTTTTTCTTTTCCTAAAACATAACCAGGCAAATTAAAACGGATGGTCTGGCTCGGCAAGAAACTGATTCTGGTATCATCATCACCACTAAGGTGAACTTTCTGAACTAAAAGTAAATCTGGAGCTTCTCTTCGCAAGACAAGACACACGACGGCAGCTAGGGCATCCCTCCGATGATAAAAACTTTCGGTCAGAATGCCGGACCTAGGTACACACATATACGTCCGGAGCTTTAGATCCGGAAAATTTATTTTTAAGGGCACTAGATTTGCGCATGTTTCCGGCACAAATGTTGGCCTTTAACCCCGAAGTGGGGGAAAACTTGGGGAAAATTATAGAGAGAAATTTTAGTGACGTCAACGTAAACTGGGTTAATTCTAGACATACGTCTGTGCCAGAGGGGCCCGCCCCGGGGGTATGAACCCCCCGCCCTTAGGGGTATAAAAGGTATATCATATATTTATATATTTTTTTTTTATTTTACCACCGTATCCTTACTCATCATAATACTCTTAAGAGGAGCTCCCCTTCGCGGAGTCCTCGGGAACATCACTGTATTTAATTAGTTTCGTCAAATGCCGGCTTTGAGATATAAGAATACATATAAATACAATATTGTTTTTTTTTACTATATGCTTTAAACTCCAATATTCCGGGGCATTGCACAAAACAGTCATTGCCGGAGCCCCGGGGAGTTGGATTTTTGCGCTTGGATCGAATAAACGGAGTGTATCTGTATATATGACCTATCTATCCATATCTATGACCGTGCCGGGCTCCAAACGACAACTTGCAGCACCGCTAAAGTAGCCAGGAAATATTGGAGCGCCATAAGGAGCTGGATGGCGGTACCGAGTCAGACATCCTCACTATATAAAAGGGATGTTAAAGAAGCTAAAGTAGGACGAAAATGACGTCAAATATTTTGTTAATAGGAGGAGACCGACCAATTCTACATTAGCTCGAAGGGATCTCTCTGCCCGGCATGCATTTTATACCTGCAGAGAAACGGGGAAAAGTCCTCTATTGTTTCTATTTTGTCATTGTTAATTTCAGATCAAATTATGAGCAGTGCATCTAGAAGGAGTGCAAACTCTGACCCCTCCCCCTCACTGCACCCTTTACGACTTCACAACTTTACCTTATTGTGTCCGATTTTGCATATTGCGAAAACCCTTCTAGATTCTGCAGTGTTTATATTTTCTTTTCGTCAAGGCTTTTCCACCTGAAAGAGTCCTCGTTAAGAAAGTAATAGGCTAAACCTGCGGGGCAGGCTATTCATAACCTTTGGGCGAAATTTTTGCTACGCTGTGTCGTTGTACAACATACAAACAATCGGTGTTAGGGGTCCTCTTTTCTCTTTACTTTGAAACAAACAATGGCGCAAAGGAGTTCAATTGATCAACGCCCGATTTGGGTCGTTGTTTGTATAAAGTCTTTTGTAAATTTGGCACAACTTCCGATAGATTGGGAATTTTACAATCAATTTACCAGAAGTACAATATTGACGAAAAAATCAATTGTGATGTCCTCTATTGAGCTGCATCCCTGTTTGTTTAGCGTTAGATTGGATAAATTTTTTCACACCTTTATTTAACTGATGGGATTCAATTTGCTTTACTAGTCCAATAATAGAAATTCGAGGTCATATGTACTCTTTGGTAGATGCTAGTTAAACCAATATACAGTGTCGGATTAAGGGCTATAAGGGCTCCTAGGTAGTTCGAGTAACACGGCTCCGAAAATAAACTTTAAAACGAGTTTAATTTTACTAACCAACTATGTATTATTAAATTTTTTTGACAATGTGTTGATTTCATGTGTAATACATGTGGATATTACTTGAAAAAGCAACAACTTTGACCAGGGGACAGGAATCGAACCTGCTACGTTTGAATTGGCGCTTCACTGCTCTAACTAATTGAGTTACCCGCACCCACAAGATTTATTGTCCCAATATTTCTAGTGTAATAATAACACCAACAGTACATGCAGCTTAGTTTTAAAGATCTGACTAAGCTTCCAAAGGTTCCAATAGTTCATGTAAATTTTCTGATCTAGAGAGAAACTCAAATTTTTTCCTCCAAGCAGTTGCCTACTTTACCTAATGGATAATCTGGCACTGCCGAATTGAAATATTTCTGTCACTGTATCTAAATGCCAATCGTTACTAAAGAAGACCTGAAATTTTTGGTTTGTGAACGTATTTTTAAATATTGCAAAAACTTCAATATTGAATATTGAATAATTTTGAAATTTTAAATTACCTTATTTTAATCATCAACGGTATAGTGCATTTGAGCCCAAACAAATCGTCTTTCGTTCATTTTCTCTGTTAGTTTCAGACTTTTTGCCGGACGAATACATTTTAAAATTTGTAGGATATCCGTCGTCGAAATCTTTTTTCGGATATAATGATTCCTTCTTCCTTAAGGTGGTCTACTATTATTTTAACTGGTGCTCTACGATGTTGTAAAGTCATATTACAGATTTTTCTATCATCCCTTGCTGTGGTTTTTCGAATTTTCATCACTTTTTCCAAGTTTTATAGTTTCCCTATAGAAAGTAGCTGCAGATACATTTTCTTTTGTTGCAATTTCCCTATGGGTAAACTGCTTAGTTTTTAATAAAGCCACAATAGCACTCCTTTTCGTTTCTACTATATCTTTTTTACGCCCTATTGTAAAAAACGTGTCCCATGCTTAAAATATCTAATTAAAAATAAAAACAATATTAAATTTATTTTTTATTGTTTTTATTTTAAAAATATGTGCTACTCATACTTACAATTGTTCATCCAAAACACAAAAGTATTCTATCTTTCGAGCTGGAATTTCATTGAAATCAGTTGGATGATTTCGGAGATTAGGGTGTACGAAGATAGTGACACGTGATTTACTATATATATTTTAAGAAGATAAGGTATTAGCTTCCTTCGAACTCCTGAAAACGATATATTTTTAAAAGAATTTTTATGCTCTCGCAAATCTGGTTTGATTCTTGATAAATTAGGAACAAGTTTAGATCAACGAAACTGGGTAATAAAATCTGTAAATCCCTAGCATTATATTTTTAATCTTTATATTTGGATAATTGCGCAAAAACAAAATCATGTAAATAAAATACCGCGTAGATTGAGGTATAAGTAATTTTAAAATCGCTATAAGAAATGATAATTTTGACTGAATTAACTTAAACTTTCTCCATGAAATTATTTTAAAACTTCTATTTACTATGACAAACCCCTATTAATCAGTTATCAAAAGTCTAGGCTTACTAGCGATTAGGAAAACACTATCATAGTTTTGGTCTTGGGTCTTGCACGACTGCTTTGGTCGCGTTTATTAAATGAGGAAAGGTTTATATTTTCATGTTTTATCCGTTGGTTCTTGTTCAAGTCTCATATCACCTTGATCTTAGTCTTGGTTTTATAAGTTCATATAAATTGATATTTTAGCTCGATTCATCGAATCAATGGCCTTGTCGATTCTTACAAAATAGCAATTAGGCAATACGCTCAAGTCAACAACAAAGTATTAACTTTATATCGACAATAATTGACAAATGCGGACCTTTGTCTTAGTCTTGATCTCGGTTTTGAAATTTCTGCAAGACGTCAGCGCCGATTCTATACATCACTAAGGATTACAAAACTTGCATACATTAATAATCAAAAAAATTAAAAATCAACGTCCCTAACATGCACCCGTTTATCGTACATAGGTTTAGATACATGTAAAATACTATTTTAGAATTACTTTCTACCAAATCGGCATTACAAAAATATAAATTAGCATATTTAGAATTTAGGTTGAGCAAAAATCAAATTATAAATACATCAAATGGTCAAATGTCGAAAACGAACCACCTAATTTCGAAAAATGTTGAAAAATATATTTATCTGAATTAAAAACGCATTTAACGTAGAAAATAGTACAGCACACATTTTATGCCACTTCAAACATAATCCACAATATGATTGTTTACAATTAATCGTTAATAACGCTACTGAGGGATTAAATTCCCATCATCACCATTGATAAAGCGATAAGAACTTAATATACAAAAAAAAAAAAAAGAGAAGTTCATATTAAGCATATCTCACACGTTTTAACGGTGAAGGGGAACTTTATTGGGGTTATTAGTGAGATATCACCTGTACAATTGGTAAGTTAATCTCGAGTATAAAGAAAAAACTTTCTTGTGTTTTTGAGGTTTTTGCACTCACTCAAACCATTCTTCAAGTACCTTATTAATTCCCAGTGTCATCTGTAGGTGACACATATATTAATTTTTTTTTTCAAGGATAAGTTATTTAATTATGTTTTTTTTAAATATATCATTACCACTATAAAATTAATAATTAATTTTCGTCATATTTTTTCTAACAACACTAAGTATGCGTCATCTGTCATATTTATTCAGTTGTTTGTAATGTTAAATACAATGAAATGTTGCTACCTTGCTGCTTTTCCTAACAATAGAAGTTGGATTAATTATGTCCAAACTGTATGTAAACATTTTTTCCTTATTGCATGCGATACATTAATTCAATAGATATAAATGCATTTTATTATTATTTTTTATTTATTTTATTTTAAAATAACATAGGTACAATGGTGACAACGTTCAAAATATACCCCTTTAAAAAAATAATAAGGCTTGACCTAAAGAAAAAATATATCTTTTATATATTTTTTTTTTGTTAAGTACACCATTAAGCAAAAGAGTTAATAATATTTTTTAGTAATGAAGCTATGGGAATTAAATTCCTTCGTCATAAACAGCTCTTGACCAATTTAAAATACCCAGACCAGTTATACATTTGTTTGCGATATTAAAAATAGACTTATCGATCAAAAGCTCATAAATATATTACAATAATAAGATTGTTTGGCTTTTCCGCAACGGGCGACCCCCTAGCTGAAAAGAGAAATGGTAAGATATGCGTAGATAACGATCAAGACAAATTCTATATAATAAAGTTTGAAGCACTTAGGTACGTTAGTTTCATATTCAGTTTAGTAAAATGAATTTCTTATTGTTCGTGACACTTTTAGGTGGAGCTGTAGCAAGCTTTGTTCCGTATAAAGATGGTATGTGTAAACTAAGATTGTAATATTTTTCAATCATTGGGTAATTCATGTAGACCAAATTTATTTAATTTAATATTGTGAATTAGATCCGCAGTTCTCAATACTAAAACAATATTTGCTTATGCAGAAGTTCGTGGACCATCCGATTCTCTTAGAAAGACTCTGGAGAATATAAAAAAACAGATGCCATGCGGATTCCCTGAATATGATTTACCTCCTCTAGCTCCATTTAAGCAAGAAAAGGTTGAATTTGATATCAACGAAGAAATCGCACAGTAAGAATTTGTATTTGTTATTAAAAAAAAAAAAATAAAAAAATAAAACTTTATTTCAGAGCAAGTGGTGAAATTAACAATCTTCGAGTTGATGGCCTCAACGATTTTGATATTGATGATATACAATTCAGTGTGTTAACACTAAAAATAACCTTCAATCTAAATTTTAATAAAATCAGTGCACTAAGTCAATATATTTTGAATGTAGCCCACCCTATACTTCTCAATAGTAAAGGAGATGTGGATTTTAAACTGACTGATATACGTCTTAAAGGTACGATTAAATTAGGAGCTAAACTTAGTGGAGTTCAAATTAAGGATTTTAATATCGTTGTAACACTCGGTGGTGCTGAATCGAACATTTCTGGAATTGTAGATGATGAAAAAACTAACGAATTTATAAATAAAATAATCGAAAAAACAATCGTTGATATTATCAAAGACCAACAGAAGGTTATTAGTACAAAAATACATGATATTGTTGTTCCTGAAGCTAACAAAATATTGAGCCAATACAGTTTAAGTGATATAATTTCGATGATCAGTAAACCTTCCAAACCGTCAACATGTGTACCTCCTCCAGATACCGATTTTAGTTACATTCTTTATTAAATCTCATGTTCGGAACAATAAATCTAAAATATTTACAGTGATGACATTATCTTTTATAAATAAATGCTTTAAAAATAAATTATTTTTTATTTTACTATTACTTCAGAAGTCACAAAATTTATGAAGCAGTTCTGTTTTCAATTTAGGTATTCCATATTTAATCACTTTGTTAAGGCGCTCAATGGTCGCGATACTTTGTCCACAGCCGGCACTTATAGTTTGCACAATATTATTTCTTACATAGATTAAAAGCATACTATAATAACTTCTACTAAGGATTACTACACACAACTTCGGAATGTTTTACAATTGCTTGTCTTGCCATAATATTTTATTTTTCAAATCATACACTGAGAATTTTTGAAATGCCTAAATGTTCTCAGTAAAATTTCATGGTTTTAAAAAATTCAAAAGTGCACATTTTCGATGGAAAATCAGGAATGTTGGGCACAATACTGTGTGTATCATTTTTATTAACTAATCGATAATGAGATTTTAGTTAAAAATTCGATTAGAACTGGATTATAAAATGTTGACCATATATAGTCTGTTTGGTAAGAGCGTATCGCTCCGAATTCAATAATGCCATAAAAAATTAACAAAATATTATTTTTTCCTTATTACTTTATTTCGTTTTACGCATTACATTTAATATTTGGTGAAGTCACTATCTATTTTCTTAACATATTCTAGTGGCAAATCCTTCCAGGCTTTCTTTACCGATGATTTAAGTTGTTGCAAAGTGAAAACATTTTTCCGCTGCAGTTTTGCCTTCATAAGGGCCCACACATATTTTCAATTGGATTAGCATCAGGACTTTGTCAGGGCCACCCCTTTTGATCTTTCGTTATAATCTTTCTGTGGTTTAGATCGTTGCCTTCTTGCAAGACGCACGATCGGTTTCCTGTTCCAAACCCAGAATCTGTAGACTTTAATAATCCGTGTTTGTTAATTTGCAGCATCCTTTCTGCATTCAGATTTCCAGTAAAAGCTATCAATTTTCAGAATCCTTCCGAACAGAAGCATCCCCACACATGAACTTTTGGGTGTTTTATAGCACATATAATTTTATTTTTATATTTTGATCAGTTCAACGCTGCGACATCCAACTCACACTAAAAATCTACTATACTAATGTCCTTTCCAAGGATGTCAACAATGTTGACCTACCACTACCCACTTACGAAAGTGGAAAATATATTTCTCATTTCCCTAAAATTCAGATTTACCTCACATTTTCTCCGAAATTCATGTAATTAATATACCTATTTATTATTTTTATCGCTTTTTCCATGTTATTACCTTTCCAATAAGATGTGAAGGTGAAATACAATGGAATAAGGTCTGGAGATTTAGCAGACCAAGTAATCGGTCATTTTCATTTGTTCATTTAATTTTACCCTCAAAATGTTACCAGTGTATGCTGGTGGCTCCATCGTGTTGGTAAATTATTGACCTTATACTTATTATCCAGAGAGATGTCTTCAAGTAGTTTGGGCAGTCCGCATAAATTTGACTATTAAGCACATGCGACAAAATAAATGAACCTATTAAACGATTGCTGATGATGTCGATGAAAAACCTTCTAAACTATAGGTATATATAAAGACACTCCTAATCATCTTGCGGCTTATCATGTGCTCGTTATAGGGTTTTGTCTGACGATGCGGATTATTTGCTGTCCGACAACGGTAGAATCTTGCGATGTTCCTGATCGTGGATCCGTCGTATTTGAAGTTACACTTCCGGTTTCTCTTAACCTCTGAAAAGTCCGCGAAAATAACCTTCTTTGGGAGCCTCTCTTTCGTTTCCGTGTACTACACCGTCAATGTAAATTATAGCATCGTACTCCTCATAATTGAATTAGACCATTTTTTAATTATTCCAGCTTAGAACACCCGTAGTTATCATTTGGTTTTCAACTATAATCGATGTCGTTGCTGACTGACCCTCTTTTATAGCAATGTTTCGATTACGTATTAATAACAGAGCGTCAGGATACACCCAAGTATGGCTGGCTCAGACAAGCTAATTAAGGGAATAAAATAAATTCCATTACCCTTTTTATGACTTTTCTGTAACAATAATTAAAACTAATTATCTGTTGACGTTAAACAAGCATTCCCGATAATTTTTGAAGACATTTTGCTCGTTTTACTTTTGACTTTTGTAATTACAGCGCAATGAAACAGTAAAATACCCATCAAGGTTTTCTAAGGAACAGATTTTTCGATCTCAATTTAATCTAGATATGTTTTGCCTTTCTGCAGTGGGTGGTGGAGGACCAACATTGTTAACATTTTGGAAAAGGACATTGGTATTCAATTTTGGGCGTGAGTTGGATGTCGCTGCGTTAATCAAAAGATAAAAATAAATTAGTTATGTGCATACCATGGAAATTGAATTTACGAATCACCCTGTAACTCCCAGACGGTTGAGATTGCTCCCGTTGCCATAAAATTTTTTATATGTCTAGGTCAGATCTTTCATTCCACTCATTTTGGCATGCCCACTAAAAACACCCTATATGCATAGATTGAACTGATAAAAATGTCTTAACTAACACTATAAATTGTGTTGTTCGATAAAATAATTATTATAAGTGTTAAAATAAATAAAATTTCATTTACTCCCCGTGTCCCCACTATTTTTCAATTTAAAAATGTGTAAATAATTTGAAATATTTATTTTTGCCCTTAACCCGAAAAAAATAATCATTTTGAAAAGAACACTATAAATACGCTTCAAAGTCAATGAGGATGAAGCTCTAATTTACGATGTGTTACGTCAATGTGTAATACTACTTAACAATAATAGCAACTTAAAAAAATATATTCCTAATATGAAGACTTATGTAGGATTAACTATGACAGCCACTTAATACATTAATCGCATGTGCTTCAATATTTTTATGATAGCTTATGTACATTTATTTTACTTAACTAAAAGAAAATTTCTACAATTTACTTATAAATAGGCCTTTTGAGTTTCTTTATAAGTTCAAACTTGGGCATAAATCGATTAAAATTCAATACTTCATCCGAAATAATATATTTTTCATTATCGTCCTGAAATAGCCGCTATTATATTAATTTTATTTATTTCGAACCAGATTCTTGGAATAAACACGTAAAATGAAACAAATGTTGCCAGGTTGTCCTATGATTAAATTACTTATAATTAAGATATTAAAATGAAATTATAAAGTCCTTCATATTAAATGAACTATTTTCCACTACAGAAACTTATCTTCAGTTATTTGTATTAATGTTATTTATTATCATCACTATCGCACAATAATCATATTCATCAAATCTGTTAACATCATTTGATTTATCCAATTTTACCTATATAAAAGTTAATATTATTTTCCACTTATTTTATTTCCACTCTAATCACGCAATAAACACAAGAAATGTTGGCTATTTGCAAAATTCAGAAATGTATTTAATTATTAAAAAAGTGTAACGAATGCTTTAACTTAAATTACCAAAATCTCTCAAATTGTGAAATTAAATACTGAGAAATAGGCTTCCAAAGCTTTTTCTATTATAATAATTCTAGCTTTCTTGTATCTTCGCTAGTATAAATTTTTAATCTTAACCAGGGCCGGATTAACGCACAGGCACAGCAGGCACTGGCCTGGGGCGGCAAATTTTGAGAGGCGGCAAAAATTTGGAATGAATTTTTTTAGGTGAGTTCGCTCAACAAAAATCTCGTCGTAAACACTTGTAATACAACAAAACTTTTTTCACTGTTTTTCAATCTACTGTCACTCATTAAATTTAACTAATTTGATAAGAAAATGAGTAACCAAAGAATTTGTGATTGTATGTGATATGCGATAATAATAATTTAATATTAAAAATTAATTGCTCAACGAATTGATTTTTTATTGAAATACCAAATTTTTGAACTGGGTAGGGGAAAGTCGGGTGATCTGGGATGTTTGGGTGAATAGGGACATGGCTTTTCAAAGGGTTTATCTTTTTATTAAGTTGGTACTTTTGTGGTTTCCATGTACCCTTTGACCATTTACATTATTTCATTTAAGTTTGAGTTGACTGCGGGTATTATTAACTTAGTGACGAATGTTAATACAAATTACGACGCTTGAAAGTTTTATTTCTGAAGACTTTGGAGATGCCTAAATAAATAATTTTGAAGACTAAATTAAAGGTAAGTTGATAAAATCTATTCGTTAGGAAGTTACCTATTAGGGAGAAAAACGATTTTGTGATTATTGTAAAATTGTAGTTAAACCATGCGTTTGTTTAACAAAAGTGCATTTCGGGTGAATCGGGACACTTTTTCAAGATCAATCTAGAACTTTGCTGATGCGTTATTTAACTTGGTTATTGACCCAAATATGTTAATCGTTAGTAAATATGATAAATATTTATTTTTATTATTAATCTAACCTCTTTTAACCTCTTATTATTTATTATTACAAACAAATATTGTTTTTCAATTTTGTAAACAATAATGTCGTTTAGTATTTTTTAAGTAAAAAAATAAATATTGTTTTAAACTCAATTTTATCAACTCTGAAAGTCGTGTCCCAGTTCACCCGACAATTTTTTGAAAAGGCAAAAAGACACTTTTTTTATAAATCAGCTATAAATTGTTTAAATATAATCGTATAACAAAATGAAGTCACACAGTCAAAGTTAATGAACCAATTAAAGGGAAAATGTATTAACATATTGAAAAAAAATGTTTATTTCTGATTTATAACGTTTTTACAAAACTAGTCCCGAATCGCCCGATTTTCTCCTACTATATTTGAAATTTTATTTTATTAACATTTTTTATCAAATGAAAGTTTCTCAGCGAAAATAGGGCGGCAAATCGAGTTGGCCTAGGGCGGAAAAAAAGTTAATCCGCCCCTGATCTTAACCTTTACACATATTGAAAAACTTCATTAATTATGAGAAGTATTCTTTTTCTATGTTTAAAGAAAAAAAAACTAATTTTTGTCATATTTCTATGATTATAATGCGTTTATTGGATACAAAAGTTATAATTATTGATATTTTCTGTGAATACAACCAACGACATCAATTGATTTAAAGCAAAATAATTGATGTTTTATTGTAATGTAATTAACTTTCGTTCGCTTTATCGCGTATTAGGTACTATGCATTGATATAATTAACTTTTCCATCAACTTTAGAAATTTAGACAAAGCTTGCTATACACTGTTAATATCAATGAAATAATCTTGTCTTGAAATTATTTCATACTTTTAGGCGCTCTGATTTTATTTAAAAACTTTTAATGGTATTAAATCTTGTTTCCAAAATTCAACCTTCATATTTATTTTTAAAAAACAATTGCAACATGTATTTTTATTATTGAAATCAAATCCATTAACTGTTTGAGGTACACAATTTTTTCTTCATTATTTCTGAAGTAAAACTTTTTTTAATTATGGGTTTTTGGGGTCGCAGATTGCGATTCGGATATCATAATTCGCTAAATGAAATGAAAAGGGATGGTTCAGAAATAATAATGTTTCCTTCGTGAAAGACACAACGCCTTAAACGGTTAAAACGAATATTATTAAAAATGTTTAGGCATTTGTCAATGCACTTAACCTAAAGTCCTATTAAATACCAAATAAACTCTACTGAAGATATTTACAAATTTAATTTTGTTTACCAATTGAATTTTAGCAGCTGTTTAACCATAAAATAGTAAACAATTGCACTATAATACGATTATTGTAATTCAAACCCAAAAAACTTGCCTTATAATAGTAGCTGGGCAACCAAGCTCTTCTCAGCACAGATGTAAAACGTTTAGCTAGTTTTATTTCGTAAAAGTTATTGTTTATTAGTTAGTAACCTAAAATTTCTTTTCTACGTTCGAAAATCATTAGACTTCTTCACGCATTAGGTTTTTATATTTCAGGGGTATACAATCAAAGTTGGTAAAGTCCACAGTGCCAAAATGTTCAGTAAACGATAAAAACGATTATTTTAATAATTACAGGTAACTATTCTAATGTTAAACATTATTTATATGCAGAATGTAATACATTATGGAAATACAAGTGTTCATCACGCTCAGTTCAATACTTTTGAGTAAAACCTTAAGTATAAGATGGACTTTCCCCGTTTTGTTACCAAGTTTTGGACTTTACTAAGTTTGTAACTGAATATTTAGGACTTTCCTATATTTGTTACCAACTTTCTGGACAGGGTTGGATTCAGGCGTCAGTGAAATGGAAGCAATGGAGCCTTCCTATTGGTCGAAAAGGACTTTACGCAAATTGAAACTCAACTCACTTGGACTTTGCTAGGTTTGTTTGTAAAGTCAATTTTCAATTTGAAATAACAGTCGAGATTACTAGAATTTGTATAAAATTATTCTACGGGGTAAATATATGTAGATACGGAAAAAAATTTGTTGCAATTTAAATCTCACTTTTAAAATTTTGTGGACTTCACCAACCCCTGATTTGTTCTGCGTATTTGTTTACTCGTCATATATGCTTTGTTTGTTAGACTTCCATCTTATCTACTTATGTATTTGCTTCAGTGTAATTTTTATTATTCCAACAAAATAATAAAAAGTGTAAAATGATTTTTATTTTTCAATAAGTCGGGTTTTTTAAAATATAAATTATAAATAACTAATTAGGTGTAACTTTTGCCTATTTTAGTTATTTTTAATTATTATTTATTATTTAAAATTAAAAAAGTCAACATTAACAATTGAATGATAATTTGCTTTTATATAAATTATAATTTATAAATTTAAACTATAATACGATTCTCCTGAAAGAGAGCTACAGTTTGCTGAAATCGAAAGCAAAATCCGATAAAAATTAGCATCTATTTTTTGATCAAATTTCATGAAAAATAACAGTTACTATTGGTCACAATTTTAAGTATTAGGCACTAATCCAAATTAAAATATTTAGAGTTGCTGGAAAATATGTCTTTAATTCCTTCCCTGCCACGTGTTCCGAAATCAGTACACAAATGATAGCTTACAAAATTCCTTTTGAATTCGAAAAGCTACGGCAAAAGTTGTAACAAATTTATTTCAGTTAACTTTGATTTCAATTAATTTTTCCACAGAAAATTTCAAAATAAATAGATTAAGTTTTTCTATCGAATTATTTCAACTACTTTGAACGAAAAAAAATAATGTCAAAGAAAACGAAATTCCCCAGAAATGAGAAGTAGTTACATCGATTTTTCGCCCCCGTAAACTCCCATATTGTAAATTTCATCGAAATCGTTAACGCCGTTTTCGAGAACATGATTACTAACAAATATACAAATACTGCTCTCATAATAGTAAAAGATTATTACTAATCATTGATCCTTGTTGATCGTGTGAACATCAAGAGTTGGAATTACCCCACAGCTTGTTTTATAATTGTTTACGTTAGTTACCAGTGAATGATTCCGTCACCTTCAAATTAAAATAATTACAAGATATATAAAACACATTTTGATGTTATATATTGTACCATATACAAAATATGTATTGTAATTTCATTTTATTCCAATTTAGTAAGTTCTAACAACTTCAAAAGTATATCCAACTGGTTGACCTGGGTATCCGGTGGAGGAACACAAATGGGAGGTTTCTGTGCTGCAGCAATCATATCTAAAAGATCCTTGATAGTGTAAGCCTGAAGTTTTTCGTTTACTATAGCAACTATCTTTTCACGAAGAGTATCACTAACGAAACGATGCTGAGTTTTAATGAAGAACTTCACAAATCTTTCAATTGCTTTATTCGCTAGTCTTCCAGCGATTCCACCACCAAGAAGATTACTAATATTTGAATTGCAATCACCGAGCACCATAACAATGTTAAAGGACTTCAAAGCGAGCCCTTTATCCTTAATGCCCAGCTGGAAATCACCCTTAATTCTCAAATCCTTTAATTGAAAGTTCAAGTCTCCCTCTCCAGTGATTCTTAGCAAATTAATCGGGAAGAAGTTCATCTTGTACTGGCTCTTAGCGAGGATATTATTAAAATTGATATCGAAGGTACCCTTCATTGTGAGAACACTCATCGCTACTGAGTTCGTTCTGAAGTCATTGAGACCATCCACTCGGAGGTCAAAGAGATTGAGAAGAATGCTGTTCAGAGGAGTTGAATATTTTATTTAAAAAAAAAATATATTAGAATTTCAATTTATTTACCTGTACAGGGTATGCTCATGCTGAATTTCAGTGTAGACTCTTTTAAATGGTGCCAATGGGGGAACTCCATGATCCGGGAGTCCACATGGCATCTGTTTTTTAAAATTTTCTAAGGCTTTCTCCAATTGATCATTCAGACCAAATCCCTCAAAGTTTTCATATTCTGCAATATTCGTCACAAAAGTCTCCTGAGCTAGAGCAATAGCAATAGCAAAACAGGAAAATAGGAGAAACAAACGAGACTTCATTTTTTTAGATGAACTTTATTACGTGTGAGCATGCTAGAAACCCTTGACCACCTTTTATGGGTTTCGTTGAACCTTATCAAAATGTCTTGAGAGATTATAAGACGCCAGGTGTTTTATCATAATAAAATCTAATTTTGCGATATTGCGTATTATCAGCCAGCTGATTGCATTGCAATTTTAATACAATTGCTAAATAATCACGTTAATAAGCGGGAAACTTGAATTTTATATTATCAGTTCGAATAAAGTTTTTTTTATTATGTCTGGTGTAATGTTATGTAAAAAACTTTAAGTTCACATATATATAATAAATTTTATTATAATATTATTAATTATAATAATATGTATATATTATAACAAAAATCTATTTTGGAAACTGAAATTACTATTCTTAATTAGAAATCCAAATGCCAGTTCAATTTCAACAAATGTTTATACTATGGTTATTTGGTATTCTAAAACAAAAGTGTTGCGTGTCGTTCAAAAAGGTTTAATTTTTAGGTAAATGCGTAGTTTTAAAACAAAATTTTTGCACAAATAATGCTTGTAAGTTGCAGTTATAAGATTAGAATACTACCTAAAAAATTGTTCAAATTCTTTACACCGATAGGGAGCACTTTAGATAAAATAGGTCATAAAAACTACAATATAAAGTCATAAGTATTATTAGCAAATCGCGGGTTCTTTTAGTATCAATGGTTTGAGAATTAACTTTGCTCTGATTAGGAAAATCATCTAGTCTGGGAATTATACAAATACTGCAAAGATAATGAAAAAAGTACTTTCCGATAATCTTATAACTGAACCTTGTTTTAATGACAAATTCTATGTATATACGTAAAAGACGATAAACTTATCGAAAAATCAATGCAGCTATATTGCAATTTTAATTGTGAAAAATATAACACTTCAATTAGTAACACACTTAACAGGCTCATCGGCTGAATTGATTATATTCAGAAGATCCAATGTTGTATAATCTTTAAGTTGCTCGTTGACAATTGGAGTGGCAATTTCTTTAACAATCTCAGTTACAAATGTCGAAAAGTACTTGATGAAAAATATAACTGAATCTTCAACAACTCGGTTCGCAAATTTTTGGAATAGGCTTCCTGGAATGAATCCAGTTATGTCCGCTTTAAAATCTCCCAGTACAACTAAAGTTTTCAAGTCCTTCACATAGAGGCCATTATCTTTTGAAGCGAGTTGAAATTCTCCTTGAACCCTTAGATCATCCAAAGAAATGGTGAATTCTCCTAAACGGTTTATCTTCAAAATACGAAGAACAGCCAATTTAATGGAGTGCTTGCCAGTCGCATTTAATCCTTTTAAAGTTATATCAAATGTAGATTTTAACGAGAGAGCACTAAAAGAAACTGAATTTGTAACATAGTTGTTTAAGCCATTGACTCTGATATCACTAATGCTGGATAAAATCCTGTAAAAAATTGTTATTCCTCAATATTTTAAATATACAAATTTTAAAATTAGAAAAAAATGAAATGAAATCTTTTCAATCAAAACTCATTTCAAAAGAATCAGTAAATTTTGCGTGATGCACATTTTGAGTTTTGAATACTCTGAAAAAATAACATTTGGATATTTTATAATCACCATTAGTTTTTCACTCACAAAACTATACATAGAAAAGAGTCCTATGTTATACATATTAACTAGCATTGTAAGTAAGTAAGAACACGTAGAACCAACTTTTTAAAATAAATTCAATTCTCGAATTCTTGATAGACAAAAACTAAAAAATTGCCATAATGTCTGCTATACTTACGAAAAAAGTACATTGTCATGCTTCCACTCGACATATTTATGTTTAAACGGAGTTAAGGGAGGTATGCCTTTTTCGGGAAATCCACAGGGCATTTCAACTTTTATTTTTTCCAGAAGTCTTGCAATTTTTTCATTTAGTCCACCTCCCGCTAAAGTTATTTTGTTTTATTATTTATATTAATTTATGTAACTTAATTCTTACCAAAGGTAACAGCGGGATCAGCTAAGGTAGAAGCTGCCAGAGCCAATAGTACAACTATTAAATATCTTTGCATTTTTTTTTCTCACTATTACTTCTGGTCGGATAGGCTTTATATAGAGAACGTGTTTTTTTATTATCTTTTATTATCACAATTCTTAAATTTATCGGTTAATGATTTCAACAGCAATTTGATCAATTTAGAAGGGCGATTTCCCTTGATCTTGGAATGACTAATAAATTTTAACATTCCAGTTCAGTAGATTAGAAACATTTTTTTCTTATAAAGGTATGATAATGATAAATACATACATATAAGGATTTGATTCAGATCAACAAATACATTTATTCGTTATAATGAGGGCGTAATAACTCCACATCTGTTACGATTTTCAAATTGATGAATTTTTCAATTTTGGTAAAAGTTTCAAAAGAAGCTATTAAAGGGAATGTTGTAAATAGAAAACGTTAAAAGACTAAAGGAATGATCATAAAATTACCACTCAACTTTGTATGAACACTGTTGCTAATTAATAAAAGCATTTTCCTTTTTCTCAATAGAATTTTTAAATTGATCAAATTACTCCAGACTAACTATAATTTAGTTCGCGCTGGTTATTTAAATAGAAATAAATGAAATTATAAGGGATTTTATCTTAACAATCTCTCAAACTGCTATCGTCTAAATTTCATCGTGAAAAATTTAACGACATATTCTTCAGATTGTTCCAATATCCGTTCGGATCATCTTGAACTACAGAGTCTAAATTTATATTTTTCTGATAAAATTATATACATAAAAATATACGTTTGAAAATATCAAGAGAATAATTTTTGTTCAAAATTACTGACCGGGGTATACTAGTCGTAAATGCTGATGATGTCTTCTTAAAATTTAATTTGGTGATTTTTAAACTACTCTGACCACAGACTTTTAAGTAAAAACATAGAAACCGCACTAAATTATATGTTTTTCAAACTATTTCCAAGAAGGTCAAATTTTGATGAAATAATTTATATTCTTCAAAATCAGCCAATCATCAATCAGCCTCTTTAAATTGTTGAACTTGCACATTATCCGCCCAAGCTAGATATGTCCACCGAAGAAATGTATAATAATAAAATATCAGGATTTATTCATGTTTTAAAATCATACTTTATTTACATAAAATTAACAAGCCTAATCCAAAAGTAGTTTGCAGTGCTGGATTACCCATTAGGCCGGACTAGGCCATGGCCTAGGGCCCCCGACGGGCAGGGGCCCCCACGAAAATCTGATATGAATTTTGTTTTAATGCAATTTTTAATTTCAAGTTAATTTTTTTCTTTTTTTTTAAATTTTAATTTTTTTTCCAACCAATTTATTTATCATATTAATATGTATTTTTAAACGCAAAATATTAAAAAATGTTTATTCATTTATTCTTTTGATTGTTATTTCATATGATGATTCGAATTTCAATTCGCGCGCTAAAGACCCGAGAAAACTATTTTGATTGTTTTATTGTGTTTACAACCTTTAAATGATATGAATAAGCTGTTTAAATTCTATAAATGCATAAATAAAGAATAATTTTACAATTATTAAAAAAAAGGGGGCCCCAAAATTTGAATGGCCTAGGGCCCCCATTTGGGTTAATCCGGCACTATTTGCTGGACTATTAGGAAAATAAGAGTAAAATTTGTTCTGTAATTCCATATACGAGTTATATCAGATCTCTTCTGTTTTATTACGTTAAAAACAAATAGTTAAAGGAAATTATTACATTTAATAAACTAAAATCCTTTCAGCGCAAAATTGGAATTTCTTAACCTGGATATTCTGAAATTTTTGAATCTTCAAACTTACAAAATCGAAAGTTATATACACTAAGACCTTGCTTTGCGTCGTTTCACTTTGCGTTTTTTCGAAGTTGCGTTGTTACTGAATTAAGACCTATTTTCGATGTGAGTCGTTGTTTTTTCGAATTGCGTTGTTTTTTTTTATTTTTTTTTTTCGCTAGATATAAGTGAGCGTCAAAATTTAACTTCAAAGCAAATTTCTAAAGCAATGAATCTAATTGACGAAGCAATGGAGATTTTTTCAAAAAATGATCCTGATAGCGAAAGAAGCTCAAAAGTTTCTCGTGCGGTAGCAAATGATATTAATTGTTACAAAGAACTTTACCTCAACATAAAAAAACAAGCTGTTCAGCAAACTTTGGACAAATTTTTTGAAAAAAAAGAGACTTCAATGGCCGCAAGCTCGTCTGCAGAGTCTGAATAATTTTATAATTTCTTTATTTTTTGTATCTATTTTTAATTTTTGTTTGAATTTCTAGTCTTTTTTATGTTTTTAAATGAATTAATAAAGTTTTACTTTTGTTTTGTTATTTAAATATACTTCTTTTTTTAAAATTAAAGGACTGAATGAAAAATATGGTAACCTATCTTTGATGTTTATATGATTTCCAATAGAAAATAGCAATTCACTTTGCGTTGTTTCAAATTGAGTCGTGATATTTTGGAACATATCTACCACGCAAAGCGAGGTCTTAGTGTATACCATAAAATGTATATCTATATATGATAGCTCAAATATTATGTATCTTTAATCCTTAAAAGTAAAGGTTAAAAAATATTCCTAATAATTAAAATTAAAAAAACAAAAACTCCCTTTTCAAAAAGGCGGACGTTAGTGGAAAAATATGAATACACAATCAAATTTTCGTCTTAAACCATTTTAAAGATACATATTTAAAAAATAAAATTTAAAATCCAACATTTTTAATGGTTAACTCATTTTTGAAATGGTTAACTCAAATTCATTTCAATGTTTATTTAGATTGCATCCAGATCCAGAACCGATGTGGAAAAAACAAGCAATCATTGTAAGGATTCAAATATTATTGCATTCAATTTTGCATTCGCACTATAAATAATAGCCGGTAGGCTTTTCTTTCCTTTTAATTGTATCATTCCAAAAAATGATCAATTGTCTGGGTAAATTCAGTAGCTGGTAAAACAAACCGTATCGAAGCCAGAGACCGCAAAATTGTTTAATATTCAGATGCTAAGAGGTGCAAAATCCCCAGACAAAATGCAATGCTTGCTGTCGCATGATGACGCAAGCTGACTTCTTAGGAAACCCTCAATTTAAGGCGTATATCTCGAAACGAGCAATGAAACAGACACGCATGACTGAGTCAATTACTTCGAATTCGCTAATTATGAAGTAGTATTTTAAGAAGCAGTTAAAAAGCAACAAATTAGATAATAAATTAAGCAAATAATAGAAGCAAGATAGGTGCCCTCCATTGGCGCTTCAAATTCAATTCAAATTGCTGAAGTGAAGACTATCGTTCGGGTGGTATAATCTCATGCAGCCTGACTTGCCTTGAATGAATTTCCCTGTGCCGCGTGCGAGGCATTTTTAAATAAACGACTTGCAACAATAGCAATTATTTTTTCACCGATCAGGGGGCCCTCGAGCCTGGCTGGCAAAATAAATAATATTTGCAGCACATACCGAGGAATGAGACTATGCTGGCTGGAAAAACCTTATCAAAAAGACAAATCAAGTTGGTTTAAAACAAATAAAAATAATAAATGCAAAAACAAAAGTGAACTGCCCCCAGTCGACGGGCATAGCTTTGCGCTGTGATGATTGACACCATCATCCATTGATTGTTTTCGCTGGAACTGATTTCGAATTCCGAGCACTTGCGCTGGCCGTGTGTTTAGCGGATGTATGAATTATTGCGCGCGAGTACACTGAACCGACCGCTAACTCTTTAAAGTGTCCACATCCGATCAGGTCTATTTGGGCACAGTTGGCTCTGGTTGCTAATGCCGCATAAGCGGCGGACGCATGCGCATACCCAAAAACCTTACAAATGACCAGAGTACATTTGCGGAGGTCCAATCTCCATTTAGCTGCTTACCTGCCGATTTCCTGCAATTGGTATTCAATCGAAATTCTCTTGCAGAGATTGTCAGGAACTAAAGTAGCCGAACAGACCATCTGCAAGACGCACATCTGGTATATGAGACATACGAAGGAAATCCGATTGCAATGGTCCTATATCTTGATTAGAGAAGTTACTGCTGTTATCTAAAAAATTTCTAAGTATACCACTCCCAGTGGAAGGAAAACTACCTACCTGGACGTAAGCGGTGGGATTCTTTTGTATAATGTCTGCTACTTCTTTTGAAATATAAAATCGTACGACCCTCGATTAGGATTTCTGGAATTTCAAAGAAAACAGGCCCAGGTAAGATGGGTCGCCGCTATCGGCGAAAAGAAAGCAAGTGGACAAACATCTCACTTTTGTCGAATTGTAAACTTGTCCAGTGTCTGTATTTGTTAACATAATTAACACCTCTCTTAAGCACGCTCGGCTCTGTCATGATAAGAAAGAGCAATCTTAATGGGCAATTTTTCTGACGAAGGACAACAAGACAAAGTGAGGTGTGAAGGAGCTCATGTCCCTGATAATCTGAGCTTGTTTTATCACGAAGTGACCGACCATTGGCAATTAAATGTGACTCATTTTATATTCATTCGGTCGACAGACTCAGATACCTGATGATTATATCTCTTTCATCATGGCCAAATCTAATGAGGGTCCGCTGATAGGCTACCAAAATTGGAATGGCATCACCCAAATTTACTGTCTGAATCATTTTGCGATTCTGCTCAAAATCTGCTGGGTGAAATTAGAAGATGTTATAAACCAACCATGATGTCATAAATAAATTTATGTTTAGTATCTTCATATAAAAGAGGGTTACAATCGAAAAATAATAAATACAATTCAAAAAAACTTTTCATTTATTTTTTATTCGTAATCATTAATAGTTCTTATTCTTTAAGAGCTTACGGCTAGTTAAAATTTTTGAAAAAACTGTTTTCTTGCATTATCTTAAATCACAATATTTCAAACATTTCAAGTTGATCCAATAAACAGTTTTACAGATATCCTATAATACTCGTAGGTTCCTCGTTACTATTGACATCAGGAACCGAACATTTAGATGCATTTTTCTGAAAACTTAATTTTCAAAGACGGCGACAACTATGTGTATTTTAAAATTAATCAACCAATTTAAATGAACTTCATACAACATATTTTAGGTATTAAAAACGAGTGCTTAATCGAAGGATTTGCCTTTTTTATCAATACTTTCTTTCATAAACAATGAACAAGCTTTTTTATTATTTATTATATTAGTAATAAACTCGTTGTAGGATTAACAACGATTAACAATTATGAAAATTATGAAATAAACAGCTAGAATCTGAAAAAACACTGTCGGGACAAATTGATCATTGTTGCCCTTGCGCAGATGAAAAAGATCTGTAGTCGGGATTCGACGTCATTGTAAAGCAAAATGCCTCGTGGAAAGGCTTATTGATCTAAGGAAAGCGATTATTGCTAAATCAACTTACATAATTAGTAAAAAATTTAATTTATCGCGTTCAACGGTTCAGGATATCGTAAGTTTAAATAAAAAAAAAAAAACAGAATCAGTAGACAACTTGCGGAGAGCGTCGTATTTTTAAAAAAAATTATTAAAAGTGATAGAAGAGCTACAGCAACCGATAGAACTGTCCGATGGAAGAGTCATATTAAAAAAGATCTTTCTGTGGAGACTTGCAAACGGGCACTAAAAAAACTTGGCTTTGATTTCACAAAGTGAGAAATTAGAGATCAAATGTCTCTTGGGTATATCATGATTAAGTTTCAAATAGGCAAAGAACAATCCACTACTAACAGTAGGTAAACTGTGTTTTCTGGAAGCTACAGTTAATGCTAGTAAATAACAGCAAATTTTATAAAACGAGCTCCTACCTTCCATACCTAAGCTGCAGTCCCCTGAAAAGGAATATTCCATATTTCAGTAGGATAATGCTTCCTGTTACACAGCAAGGTCCACAAAATCCTGGTTGTCGGCAAACAACATTCCTTTGATGGAATGGCCCGCTAATAGCCCAGACTTGTCGCTTTAGGGCAAAATGAAGCAGTCATTAAGGCAAAATCAAGCGAGGACGTTAAAGGAGCTGCGCATAAAACTTCAGGAAATATAGAACTCAATAATTCAAGAAGACTGTCAAAAGTTAGTAATCTCTATGCCTGACCGTATGAAATCCACGATTAAACAAAAAGGAGATGTTAGCTAATGGTAACCTAACATTTTCGATTTTTGACCAGCCGAACTATTATGCTTGAAGAGTTATATTTTGTTTCCTTTACTATTCTCTTAACCTAAGAGCTAAAGTATTAATTTTGTTATGTTTAATTGAGAATTATATTGAATTTTTATAATTGTTAATCGTTATTAAACCTACAATGAGTTCATTACTAATAAAATATTTTTTAATATGAACTCTCTGTAAAAATCCGTGATTACTGAACTATTTTACGTTTGGGTAGTAACTAAAATATTTGTAATAATTATTCAACATTAACTACATTAACCCTTTGACCCATGGTGGGACGTAAAACGTCCCACCTTACTCAAACTCGTTTTTTTCATTGAAAAATGAAATATTTTCGATAAAAGTTGATACTCTAGGGTTTTTGGGGTCGCTGAACACGAATATGAAGTCAGATTTCCAAAATAAAAAATGGCGGATGCAATATGGCGGATCAAAAGTTAGACTTTTTTCGAAATGATTTTATTTTCATTACTTTATGGCAAAAAGTCATATAAGGGGGTTTTTTGAATCGCTGAATACAAATCTGACATCATATTTTCAAAATTCCAAATGGCAAAAAAACAGTTTTTTTTTATTTTAATCCACCATATTGGATCCGCCATCTTGAATTTTGAAAATCTAATGTCAAATTCGTGATTTGCGAGTCATAAAACCCTTATATACCAAGTTTCATAGAAAACAGTTCATTTTTTTGGATTTTGGTCCGCCATCTTGGCCGCCATTTTGAATTTTGATGGGTCAGAGGGTTAAACAGTGAAATCGAGAAAAATATTATTCATATTTAATATTAAATAAAACCTGACACACAAGGTACTGCAAACTAAGTCTTCTTTTTGAAAATCCATTTTTCAATCTATTTCACCGTTCTTATGCGCGGAGACGAGCACGAGCGATGTTTTTTTTTTTAATTACAACGTACTAGAAGACTGGAGATAAAAAGAATTTTTTTTACATTTAATTATTGTTATTTTTCAGGAATTTTTAATGAATTTATTCGGGTATAAAATTCTGCGGTGAAAATGGTAACTTTTAATTTTGATAAGAAATTCCTTCAGATCTTTCCGACATTGGTGAATTTTCCTTATTGCTAATTTAAGTCATTTTTAATACTTTAGAGGGAAAATCCCTACAAATTTAATTTTCGACTGGGATAATTCAAGTTGCAGCAAAAATTACCAAAAAATACGAGTCCGTTTCGAGCATGCAGCAACACTAACCGCTGTAAAACAATGGAGCCACTGGATGAGTCAGTTCGCTCTGAGCACTGCCAACCCAAATTCCCGTTTAAGTTCGATGCAGAATGACCGTAGAACTGGAAATCGAATGGAAGCCGCTTGGAAACGAACTTCGAACACATGTCGGCGCAGGTGTTCAACGCCAAGAAAGCTGTCAAGCGGCCGAGTTGAGAATACATCGGTCGGGGGCTCGTAATTTTAGCACTTTCTTCCGTCTGGTTGTGTTAGTGTTCGATTTGACGAATTCGCTCTGACTGCAACTCGAATTCGATTTATCTCAAACTCAACTTAGATCAGTCGTGAGCGAGCGGTCAACGAAGTGTGTTTTTCCGTTGTTTCGAAAGTTTTTTGGTTCCGCGAGCACGTCGCATGCGAAGATCTTCGTTTGGCATTCTTTACGTTTTATATTTTTTTTTAACAAGTGTTCGTTGTCAGTTGAGGCGATGCTTTTCTTGGAATTACTTGAATGAAACTGAGTGCCAGCGGCGAAGGTGATTTCACAACTTATTGAGTCGTTGCCATTTGTCGGGGAGGATGCAAAGGAACTGTGGTGGCTACTTTAAATCACTCTAATTCCCTTTGATATTTGAGAAAACAAGCCGAAATATTATATTTATTAAATCATGTGTAGGGCCCGTGGCAGTTGTGAAAGAAAGTTTAGTAATATGTCAAAACGGCGGCAAGAGTGGGGTGGTGTGGTACTCGGCGGACTCCTCCTGTTCGCCTGCGTTTCGATATGCTCTGGATCAGACACCACCGTCGAATCTATGGACCACTGCTCCACCCACAAGTTCAGGGAGTCTGCAAACACCACTCACATGCAGTTCACAAAGGAGATCAGCAGCACCGAGTACGCAGTGCTCAAGGATTTTAAAAGTTTGCACTGTTGCGCGAAGGGCTACCGCAGCATCGAGTGGTAAGTGAAAAAGTGACGCCAACTGTAGAGCCAGTTCAGAAATTGCACTATTCTCTTTAATGTTTCCGTTTTTTCCCCCTGAATTCGAAAATAAAAACGAGTTTGAGTTTACAATAGGGAAAACTACCGGATTTCGATGAAAATTTACAGGAACTCTCCATTCTCTAAATCGAAATTTTCTTCTCGAAATATTTCACATTTAATTAAAACAAGATGTCAGCAATTTTTAGCTGCCATTTCCCCCTTAAAAATCCTTCGCACCATTTTATTGACATATGCGAAGTAGTAGTATTTTTCTATCTTTTGGACACATTACTTTCACTTTTTTAAATTTAAAAGCCTGAAAACAAAAACAAAATCTGTCTGCCATCGATGCGATTTAATTGTTTTCTTTGTCTTCATTTGATTGTTGGCTGCAATATAAAGGTGCGTTCGTTAAATTTAAGGCATTATAAATGTAAAAAATTACAATAAGATCAGAAAATTTCTTCATATTTTTAGAAATTAACACGTTCAATCCGGCGCAATTTTTTGAAGTCTATGTGATAAGCGAGCACGAGATGATAAGTTGTTTATTTTTCTGGCAGTACTTGTTTTATATGAACCACCGGTGGTCCGCAACGCCAGACAGAGCAGACTATATGTGGAACACCGGTGGTTCACGTCGCCAGATGAAAGCGATGCCTGTGAACCACTAGTAGTCTACGCCGAGTTGAAAGTGTTAATAATTTAACAAAGAATTCCCCTTAAAGGAAAAATACAAATTTTTATATATATTGTAGTATCCCATTTACAAAAAATTTCGATTTTCGTACGCAGACAAGCACGCATTCATTAAGGAAATTCATATTTTCTCCCAAAGAGAGATTCACCAAGTTATTGGGACCTAAACTAATTTATGCTTTCATCCCAATTTTCATAATTAGTAAATAGAACCCTCGAAAGCTTCGATCGTAAACATTGTCTGATTTCAAAGAAATTATAACTCTTACAATGATAATATTAGCTACTGTTAGTACTTTGCACTGCTAAGATTAGATATGTTACGAATTTCAATCACAAAAGTGTGATATTAAATTGTATAAATTAATATGTATAGGATGTGACTAAATAACAATATCTATTTAACCGTTAGATTGCATATGGAGTACCATAAACCAAAAAATTGAGCCTTTCGCTTATTTTTAGTAAATATTTAGTAAATATTAGTAAACTTGTCATAAATTACGATTATGGATTACATTCCTCGCTTGATCTTCAGCTTATAGTGGACAATTTTAGAGATTAGTCCTAATAGTACATTTGTTATACTTGAATATATATGAAAACATTCAGAAATGACTAACAACAAAACGGAAAAAACAAACTATGGCTGAAAATAAATGAGATCAAAATAAAATATGTATATGAAAATGTGAAGGAATGACTACATGAAAAATCTATTTGTCTATAGATACGAAAATAAAAATTCCATTTATAATCTTTTCCGGAACGAGTTGTTTATTTAAAGGAGGAAAAAATGATTTCATATATTGTTTGATCACATATTTGTTTATTGACGAAAAAAACTTATTAATATATTAATACAAAAAAGCGGTAAAGTGCGAGTCGTGTCTCATGCAACAAGTGTTCTCTACTCACACACTTTGGTATTGAAAATACTCAAAAAATAAGTAAACGAGTTGTTTTTAACTACTGCTAAGATCACTCTGCATGTAAGAAATATTTTATGAAATAAAATCAAGACAACTTATGGTGTGGTATTTATTTCTATACTAGAACAGGAGGGAACATTTAAAATCATATCATGAACAAAAAGTTCTGCAATCTATGCAGCGTACAAAATAAGAGATCCACCTAATCTAAGTTATTTATATCTAGCACATAAATTGAAAGCAACTTTAATTTTGCATCTACAAGATTCATTAAAACAATGCATAAAAGCGAAGATAGACAAATAAAAAAAATTGTATTAAAAATTAATAAGTTGAAAATTAATTTGAATCACTTGCACAACCTGAACTGGGTGGGATGTGGGTAGATAGAAATTATATTGACCTTGCCTTTCTGAGCATAGATTACGTATGCAAGCTAATGTTGGTTCACTAGCCGGATTATACTGGAAAAACATAAATTTACGTCAGAAGAACATAAAAAGATTTTTTTTTTCTTAAATCGTTGAATATCATTCATCATCGCAATTTAATTTCTTTGTGTATTAAAAGCTCTAACCATTTTAAGAATATCCAAATTGCTCAAACGGTTGGAATAACCTAAATCAACGAATGACTAAGCTTCTAGATAACTTTACTATTTTAATAGTGGATGAATCGATAGTTCTGGTGGAATGGTAAAGTTTTACAAAAGAGAAAAATCAGGTTTTAAAGAGCAAAAGATATTGAAGAAAAATCCAAATTATACTTGCACAATTGCCTTGAATCGACTGTTTTAGATATAACGCAATATCTGCTATATAGGTTAGATACGCTAAGCTTTCGCCTAGTAAGCTCCTATACATATGAGAGGATTTGAGGCAAGTGTGAAATTGCTAAGCGGAAACAAAAATTCCCGGAACAGGTGCACATTTTGCAGTATCACAACATTTATAATAACAAAAATGCAAAATATCCCAAGAATTTCCAGGAATTATAAAATTATTTTGCAGGGGATTTCTGGAAAATGCAATTAAGTGGGATTTTTACCTAGTCCCTCATTGGTTAATCAAATTTATCCACTTTGCTGGAATTCCGCACTTGAAAACTAGTTATGAATTTTAATATAAAATATCTCGTTAAGCTGCATTCAGGACTTTTAATATAAATTCCAATTAAGTTGCAATTGAAATTAATTATATTTCGCACTAATTAGGGGTAGAAACAAAGTATAAAGTAAATTAAATTATTATCCAATTAAAATAATTTGTATTTGTTGTTTATAAAATGTTAAACTTTGGATTGAATTTTCTTTTTTGTTCCTTTCTTTTTTCAATTGTTTTAGCAAGTTTAAACTATTGGACATATACTTCATTATTTATATATATCCAATACATTTTCAAAATTATATAAATTAGTTTTTGTTATGATTTTTTAATATGTAATTTCAAAATAGTTAAAAATAGACGTATAGTTTTATTATACAAAAAAATTTTTTTTGAATAGTTCTTTATTTTCTGCGGGCCTCTTCATAAATTTTTAGAAGTTAAAAAAAAAACTAAAGTTATATATTACTGAGATTATATCTTAGATACACATAATAAAGAATTTATATAAAATAAAGCGGAAGAAAATTCTTAAAGCGTATACTTTGAAATATCAAACTATCAGGAAAAAAACATATTAGTAATTACCATTCTTTTGTATTGGATCAGGCTAAATCTAAAATGAAATATTAATTTTATACGAGTATGAATTGTATTTCCAAATTAAAACGATACTATGTAAAAATCACGAAAAAATGATAATTTTATGACGTTTCAGGTGGTCCATAGGAGAACTCCAATTTTGAGTGACATTTTCGAGCTGGTAACCGATAACCATGTGATATTGTCTTCCAGTGATTGCTTGTTTATCGGCATAAACAAGAGATATGTCGTACATCCACAAAAAGTAGTCCACTGATATTAAATCTCATGATCTAGGGGACCAATTTACTAGTCCAAAACAAAAATTTAATTGCTCACCAAATTCATTTCGCAATATGTCCATTGTTTCACGTGCTGTGTGACACGTGGCACCGTCTTGTTGAAACTACATGTCAACAAGATTCAGCTCGGGTATTTTGGGTAATAAAAATTTGGAAATCATTGCACGATAGTAAACACCATTAACGATAACGTTGTTCTCATCGTCATCTTTGAAAACTGATTCCATCAGCCCATAAATCACACTAAATAGTAGATCTTTCAGGATGCATTGATAGCTCTTGTATTGCTTGTGGCTGCTCATCGAACCAAATACGGCAATTTTGCTTATTAACATATCCGTTCAACCAGAAATATTCTTCTTCGCCGAAGACAATTAATTGGTAAAAAAAGGGATCTTCATCCAGCTTTTCCAAGGTGGAATTGGTGCAAAATTTGGTCACTATGGATTGAGTAGCCTGCTCACTAGGACGATTATGACGATTATAAAATGGTCGCAGTGCGCGAAACACATTTTTCATAGAGCACGAATTTTAATAATAAAATTCAATTTGTAAGCGTAGTTCGGGTGCAAGTCCTTCCATGATGAAATGGCAATGCAAACTGAATAACTTTGACTTTGACACATGCCACGCATAACGCGTGAGCTGTCAAAAATACAGCGCTGAAAAATAAAACAGCAAAAAAATCACCCTTTATTACGATAATGTCACTTAATATTAATGTTTACTATAATTTGCATTAGTGTTACTTATGCTTTTTAATCGATGAAATCCAAAATGGCAAAAGTAGGTGTTTAAAATAAAAGGTTGAAGCATCATATTTTAGCTGGTACGGTATATAACAAATAGGTAGCATTTAATTAATTTTCAGTGGTTAATTTAAGTTCCGCCTTTTTAAATAAGTATATATCATAGTTATAGACGCGAATGATAAAATTTCAAGCTACTTATAACGATTATAGTATGCGATTTAAACAGTTAACTGTCTCTGTCTCTTTGAATAATGTTTTTATACCTAAATTGCATTATACAAATTAAGCGACGACATATTCCATCAAAGAATGTATAATATGGAAAATATATTAAAATGAAAGCTCTCATTTTTTACCATGTCGCGTATACTCGTAAAAAGAGCTATCTATTTAAAGCCTTCAGATTTTAAACCCTCAATTATGAAATATTTCATTTTCCAAACGTCCTCTCCCTAAACTGTAAATGCAACAAATTTCTTACAAAAGCTTTTTTTGAATTGAAATTCTATACAAAAATTCCAAAATTTGTAACAAATTCGTTTCAGTTACCTTTGACTTTAATTAATTTGCTCATGAATCGAATTATTTTGATGTTTTATGTAGAAAAGTTAATTTTTAAATTAAAGGTAACTAAAATGAATTTGTAAAAATTATAGGAATTTTATTAAGGAATCTTTATCCCCAAAAAAAAAAACATTTTTTTTAAGCTTCTTTCGATTCCATTCGAAGAAATTCCATAATAGGGCCCTTCATTTACATTTTAAATGAAAATTAGAATGGACATTGCGTTAAAAGTATTACCGCATTTTTTTCCTATGTGGTAATTCCATATTATGTTAAATTCCGGATGATTATTTCGAGGAATATATCCCATGGAAACTCATGCCCTTGGAAATTCGCAGAATTTATTTTTAAATAAATTTTAGGAATGTTACTATAGTCATTGAGTTGGATTCTTTACTTGGAAATTTGTCGGTCTTGTTTTCAACTTTTGGAGACGTTTCAAGTATGTCAAGTGAAGTTTTTTATTCCCTAGAATAAGAACGAATTTGTGGAATTCATATATCAGGTTTTCCATTTCCCCATTATCACACATACAGCCCAAAAGATGTCTCATAAGTTCATCTACGCCTAATTACACCTTCTAAATGCGCATTAGAACGTTATTGTAAATTTATAAGCTCCTTTTAGCCATAGCACAGAGCATCATAACCGTCAGAAATAACAAATTTTATATTTGCCAATAGACGTAAATTATTGCAGAGCGGACGGAGAAAATCCTTAACAACATAATTTGTAAACTATGAACATCAAATGTAAAAAAAATATACATATCCCGATTTTATCAAAAATACTTCCATGAAATTTATATTTATATTACTGTTATACTAAAGACTAATTACAGACAATATTTAAATTTTATTAAAGCTAATATAATACGATTATTGTATACTGAACTATGACTTTTGGGGAATGAATGCAAAATTATGAGTGATCTATAATATCCTAAAGTATCTACTATGTGTTGAGCCATAAAAACCAAACATTTTCAACATATTAGGCTTAAAAATTAAACTTTCTTTAAAATTTCACTTACTATCCAACATATGCTAACTAGTCAATATGGACTTGGTCACAGTTCGTCTGAACTTAATTAAATTAATAATGCATTTTAAATAGAAATGTGTGCTATAGAAATCCATACAAGTTGCAAGACTTTTCTATCTTTTGGATAATATTAAAAATTTGTTTGTTGACTCAAAAGAATAATAAAACTGTTATGTCAGTAGCGCGTTGATTGATTGATGCCCTTGTTATATGTTTTAAAGTGTACCAAACACTACACAATTTTAAAAAAATCAATATTCTGACAAGTTGGAATCCAACCTGCAATATTTGAATTTGCGCTTGATGCTCTAACTGTTGAGCTACTATGGAGATGTCTTTGCTAGTTTTGACGAGAAGTACAACCTACAAATTGCTATTATATGCATAATACATCATTTCATGTATGTTTACATTAATTAAACTTAAATGTTTCGTCAAAGATGGATTCAATATCGGATTTTCTAGACAATATCCAAGTTTATTTGTGGCTTCCGATTTGATTTTGTCTGTAGAGAGTATTCTACAAGGGGTATATTAAAACCTTTGTGTAATACATCCTGACCCTATTAAAAACTTCGAGGTATCCTTTTATGTTATTCCAGGAATTATGTGAGAAAACTTTGCTCGGTGTCGGTCATATTTTCACTCCTTCCAATAACAATCCGGGTGTATTAGAGGCGAGATAACTAAAATATTTATGTAAATCTACGGTATAAGCAGGATGGGTCTTTGCTTGGCGTTCTCGGCTTCCCACAGCCCCAGCAGATGAAATTCGCAATCGCAATTTCACATCAAAATCAATGGTTGGGCTCCCAGCGGACTTGTTCCTTTATTCCGAAAATTTCTCGGAATTGGCTTTATGATGAGGGCCTAAAACTGGACCCGACCTGAGGACAGTGGTTGTGGCAGTGGTGCTGCGATGCGACAAAGCACCGCGTTCGAATTGAAGGGAGTAACCGAGAAGCTACGGGGACCATCGTATCGCCAGTTAACGAACTGAGAAGAATAGCCTGGATAAGGAGGAGTGGGAAATAAGGAAAAAATAAATAAATAAAAAAAAAAAAAAACTGACGGCCTCTTCTGCGAATTTGGTCCCTTCCTGAATACCAGGAATGAACCAAATCAGTCGACCCATCTCGAGTCTCCCGTCCCAGACCAGGGCTGTTATGTTGCTGTGCTGCGGTCTTTAGGCTTAGCTGCCGAGGTGATTCTGGACCCATGTGTTTGTGTTTGTACCCGATGTCCATGTATTTGTTTAACTGCGACTGGGACAGCATGTGACGATCTTTCATGCTCCGGGTGCCGTTGGCATGGGATTTCGGCGCTAGTCAGGCCAAGTTGCATTTGGTGGCTGTTGGCGCAGACCTCCGGCTTTTGATTAAAATTAATTTGTCTGCCCGTCCAAATGGGAAAATGTTCAGGATTTTGAAGCTCTGATTTCGATGGCTTCCCGGACTAAAATTTCGTTCTGACGAAAATTGAAAGGACTCGAAGCGGATTTAATTAACATACTTCAAAACTATTTTCTCGCCTGAAAGGGATTGAATTCTTGTTTGTTTCTCCTCTTTGTACAAAGTTCAAACAAAATTGACTCATATCCCACGTAAAATGTTGTTAAAAACTTCAGCGTTTAGATTGAAAAAAACAAATCTAGTACTCATAAAAAGCGGCATACCTGAAAACAATTGTAAAATTTATACCACACTGCGAATAGTCCTCTCGATTATGGTGACCGTAAAATCGGCGCAGGGCGCGGAACGTTACCCGAACAGAACACATTTTGATAAAACAATTTTATGATTTGCACGTGTTGTTGAACGCTATATCTGTCCAAGATGATTTGGCAAAACAGACAATAAATGGCAGCCAATTTGACAGATATAGCTTCAACAATATGGCCGCTATCAACTGTCAAAGTTCGGCGGAAGTCCCTATTGGAAGACCGTTTACAAAAATGGGAATTCTGATAAAATTTAAATATGACAACCGCTTGGTGGCGACATTTATCTGGTATTTCTATTAATTCTTCAGTTGTTTCAAATTTAACATTAATAAATAAAAAAAAAATATATTTAAGGAGAATATTGCAACTTTTTTTCCTTTGACTCGAATTTTTTGCTCTAAAAAATTGTGTTTAACTTTTTAAAAATCCACCTTTTCTCATTGTACTGGCTAAAGCCCTTTACGAGTCCTACATTATTTCACATTAAGGAAACCATAGACTCGGTCTGCTTTCTCTTGGTTACTTTTTTCCCCATAAATGACTTATTATCCATTAAATTAATTAATTTGATCATTAACAAGCACGGAACTTACCTTTTGCTCAATATGTCAATAAAACATATATTTTTAATTTTTAATCAAAACTCATTTTATCGCCTTCAAAGCGATAAACATATGCCAGCACTTAATTCAATTCTGCAAATACTTTTCGTAGTTCCGTACAGGAATGGCCTTAAATTCCCTCAGCGAAATCATTTTTACTGATTCAATCGACTTAAAACACTTCCCACGAAGCAGTAATTTGAGTTTGAGGAACAAAAAAAGAAAACCACATGGGCCCAAATCTGGCGAATACTGAGCTTGAATAATATAATAAGAGCAGTGTGCGATGGTGCATTGTCGTGGTGGAGAAGCCAATTGTTGGTCTCTTTTTACGGCTATTCTAACTGTCTGACCCTCTGGCAAAAAAGTGAATGTAGGGTTTGCATACTCAAAAATCATTTGTTTGGAGACGTTTTTCCAGTACTCTTTTTGCAAAAAATCGGGATGTTTCAGTATAATTCTAGCAATAATGCGTCTCATGCCCAAAACATCAACAACAGCAGAAGGTACATTACAAGTGATACGACTATGGAAATAAGACTGATAGTTAGGACTTTCATAAGAAACATTGGACAATTGGTTGTTATACAGAACGTCAAGTTTTGAATTATATGAACGGATCCATGCCCACTCGAGATAAAGTAATGAAACTTTTCATAAAAAATAAAAAAAAAAAAATTTATGTTGATCTTAACAAAGTAGAAATTAATTTTTTTGAGAATGAAGCTCGCTTAAAATAAGCAAATTTAAAAAAAATAAATAACCGGAATGTTTCGAAACAATCAATTCTATTTATGACTTACTTTTAAAACTATGCATGAATTATATATGGAAACAATTTAATCTGCCAAACTCCATATATGCCAAGTCTAGCAAGAGACTATTGAACGATAGTGGGCCACCCAATTGTCGACCTACGGTCTAAAAAAAGGGAAAATAACCCCTCAGCAAACGTTTCTGTTTAATGATTTATGTAGAAAATAAAGTATCAATAGATAAAGAAGTCAAACTTTCTATTGAGGATTGCAAGCAACTCCTCCAAAAGTAAAAAGGAGCCTGTAAAGCTAAGGACATCAGCTCAAAATCAAACCGCTTTCATTACGATAGTGAATTATTCACCTTCGAAAATAGAATTAATACATAAAACATTTCGATTTGTATATGATTAAATTCCAAAATTAAGTGGCTTCAATATCTAAATTAAAATGTTTTCGCTTCAATTTAAGTAAATGAGGAATTTCACCATAAAATCAACGTTTTTTCAGTTTCACCTTCAAATTGTTTAAATATGCTGAACTCTAATAAAGTGCTTTGATCTTTAAATCGGGACCGTTTCAATTTAAATAAGGACTTTTCATCAAATTTAAATCAACTTAAATTCGAAGTTGATTGCATTAAATTTATTAATGAGATTGTTTTCTGAATGAATTATGATAAATGCACCAATTCGCGTCCATTTATGGAAGTGCTATAACTATGAGAAATGAATATAGTTCATTTGAAATCGATGATTAAATTTTTGTATCACAATAGTAAGTAAGATATGCGTTCATCTGTTAATATAAATTAAAAGCATAAAATGTTTATGTGATATTCACAAAAAATAAAAGTTATTTTATAAAGAGCTGAAATTGAAATTATTTTAGTAAATTTCTGCCTTGTAAGTAGTTTGGTTAATTTAGATTTAAAATGCCATTTAAATGAAATGAAAATGAAATTTCAAAAACGTAATATTTTCATTCAAAAACTGTTTTAGTTTGTTTAGATAACAGTCTTTTTAGTTCAGTTAGATATGGGCTACATTTTATTCTGATAAATTATAGGTGTATAAATAATCAAGGAATTGTCATGATAGTTGGTTTTTGGAAACCCTTGGGAATGTTGAATGCAAATCCGCTTTTGAAATTTTGCATTAAGACGACAGATATTAGTACCAATTTTCACTTAAATTCGTTAAATTAAAAAAAAAATTGGTACTAATATCTTGGGGTCACTGATTGCAAATCCATCATTAAAATTTAAATTGGCGGATCTAATATGGCGACTTATATTCGATTTCTAAAATAAGGATTTCCATGAAAATTAGAACATGAAAATAGCAAATTTGGCTATGTTAAACTTATTATTTATTTATTAATTATTATAATTTTAACATATGTGATAATATATTTCAATAGAGTTCCTTATTTAACATATAATAAATTAATATTTAGGATTTAGATTTGTAGATATCAATCTTATACCACAAATAACCAAAAAAAAAATAACAAAATAATTGAGAACCTCTTATGCATTTATTTAACATTAATAAAAACTTAAATGCAGGTCTTCATATGTTGACCAAAGTAAAAAAATTAATTGTTTTTTGGAATTCTATTACGAGAAAACTCAGTAAAGCAAACACCGGGGACAAAAAGAAGAAAGTTTTGAATAACATGTACTAGCACTAGACCTACCGGCGCGCAAGTCTGCAATTTTCACAACTTTCTGCGCACCTTTAATTTAATTCGCTTTCAAATTTGAATAAATAATTATTAATGAAAAAAGGTTTTTGAATATGTTGTAATTCTCAATTCTATTAAAGTTTGGCATAAATAAGAAGAGAATTACAAAAATATCCAATTGAATGCAGAAAGGAATTCGGTACCAGTCAAATTGACTGGTTTTTGGTAGTTCTAGTGGTAGTGAATGACTTCTAAATTGACCAAGAGAAGTTTTGTTTGGTTTAGGCTTCATTTTAGTAGTATTCTATTGCATTAATTTTATCAAAATCCTATTCGATTCCCAAAGTGAATGGATTTAAAAAAAAAAAACAGTCTTTAATTAAAAAAACCGAATTTCGATAAATTCTTCATGTAGCACTTCAGATTTGTATTTTCCGATGTTTTATTGTATTAAATTATATTGATTAATAATATTGCTCTAAAAGTACATTAGTTCGATCAGGGCATAACTCTCACCACCAAATTTTGGTCAACACTCGATACAAACTGGATGATAATATTTATTGAGCCATTTCGGTACTACATAAAAATACACGCATGGGTATATTAAACAAATTTAAATCAAATTTCGAGCAATGTTGTGTTTATTTAATTCAAAACAAAGTTTATATAAAATTAAAACGGAACTCACTATTTCGCATGCCGGTATTTAATGAATTGACCTTTGATAATTAAAATCCAAACCAATGTATCTGTAATTTACATAAGCAGTAAAAAGCATATCTATCTACATGAGGATATAAAAATGTTTGTCTTTTAGTGAAAAGACATCGTTTTATGGCATTTATATGATAAATTATAAACTTTTAAAAAAAAATTTCCGCAATCCGACAATATAGCGCCGCACACTCCTTGAGCTAGCAGGTGTCATCTTCGGAACCCATCATCCAAAGATAGGGTTTCAAAATTTAAAGGCTGCATAATTTCAAAGAGTCAATAAACAAAACTCCGACTACACGGAGGGTAAATGAGCTCGGGGAAAATTACATGAAACGTAGTTGCTGCCTTTGGGGGGGCACCTTTTGTACGAAAAAACTCGCTGAACATGCAGCGAAGTAACCTGAAACCCGACCTGCCTCCTGCTTGAAAACGTTGCTTAGTTTTTTAATATCGGTGCACCGGCCGGCGAGATGTTTTTATTATTTTCTGTTATAACTTTATGACTGCGGGAACCTTTGCCTTTATCAATTGTGAGAGTTTAAACAAAAAAGATAATTTTCGGAAAAACATTTGCCAGCAGGTATTATGCCCTCTTGATTTTCATTAAACGAAGGAAAGGAAAATTAATTTGAAATTGCTTACTTAGGTTTGAAACTGGTTTTAATTGTTCCTGTCTCATTTGATTTTTTTTTTAATTATAGGTGTCATAATACAAGGACCGTATTATTTTTGTGCTGTTGCACTTTACTAATTACTATCAAGCCCTTGCACGGAAAAAGATAACAAAAAGTAGTATTCTGAAAATATCTCGAAAAAGGTAAACTTTTCGACGAAAATATTTATAATTAAATTTGTAGCTACGAAAATTTTGTCTGTCTATTGACGAACAGTTTGAATGGCTGGCTATATCTATGAAAAGACTAAATTGTATAAGCTGACCTTGCCGTCCTTTTGGGTTAGTCACTACTACTGTCTAAAAGATGAGCTATTATGTATAGATCTTTAGGGGATTTTGATTGTAAAATCGACGCTCTAACTCGAAATATTTCGGAATCGATTCAATTTTTGAATGATGCAAATTGGGACTTTTGAGCAAGATCCTATGGAATATTCAAAAATTTTAGCAGAATCCATTAGACTTACTTTCCTATATGTTCAGGATCCTTTGACCTTCGACCTTGAATTTACAAAATTTTATTGCAATACCAAAACTCCCAAATAGACATTGTAGTGGTAATTCATTCAAATTTAAAATGTTCGGTATCACACTTTTATTTTAAATTAATTTGATAAGCCATAGATACCAGCCTTTTCTTTTTCAAATAATAAGAAAAATAGTCATCCGATTATCGTAAATTCAGTCGAACCTTAAAATGATAGATCCATTAATTTTATTAGTCCTTACTTTAAAACTACAAATAAAGTGTTTCTTATAGTAAATGTCGTCTATTATAAAACAATTTGAAAAATTCCAATTGATTATTGATTTAATAAACGTCTCGTTATTTATTGTTACTGGACAAATATAAACAATCTTTAATCACCTACTCTTTGCCGAATTCGATAATTGCAGTGGACGAATGAATGAGTCAATTTAAGATCTTGTTTTCGTAGACAATAGATAACATACAGCATTTGTTCTGTTTAATAAATTTTTGCTGGCAATTGTTTACTGAACACTGTTATCATATGATTTCAATTTCTGAGAAAAAAGAGTGGTACTTATTTACATTTTGAGATATTTACCTAGGGGGTTTCCAGCAGTTCTAAACCTTAAAAAGCAATAACTTACCAGGTTTTAGAAATTTTGGGATTTTTTAATTATGTAATTGTTTATTAAATTTTATTCATAAGTTTATAACTATTACAGGTTTATTTTAATTTCGCCCTAAGTTTATTTAAAATTTTATCCTTTTTCATAAAAGTAAAGTTGAAAATTCTCAAATTAAAAATTATATTTATTTAAAAAGTCATAAAACATTCTTTAAATCAATATATATAGCTTTACACTATTATTTAAATACTAAAAACAAACGAATAATTAAATAACTTGAATAACTTCTCCCCAATAAATAATGTTTTTACAAATATTTCTTGCATTTCTGATAAAAGGTAACTACGCTCAGAAATATTTTTTGGTAAGTCGTAATATGTAGCAGGGTAGTCTGATATCTAGTTTTTTTTTTTATAATTATTCTACAAACTGCTTTATACCGACCACTCAACGGTTGGTATTGGTACTTTGCTCACAACTCTGTTTTCCTATTTCCGTTGAAACAAACGTTAATAGGCTTACTTGTCTCGCCATCACTGCGGACGTATCTTACACTTGTCATTAAGGCAATAGTAGGATTGATAAATTTTCATGTTGAACACAGCTCCTACTAATGTCTGAAAGTGTTAAGTGTGTCTGACAAAGGTCACATAATCATTCTAAAGGTCTTATGCCTATCGGACTTCATAGCCAAATTAAAGGTCCTTCTCCCTGAATTCATGGACTGGACTGGCGAAGGTCTCAATCCAGATTCCAGAAGCCTTAATTAGTATAACGATGGTTAAAAAATAAAGTACGGCACTGGAGGAGGTGTCTAAGGTTTCGATTGCACTGTTGCAAATGTTACCTCCTCAATCTTAGTAAAAGACTAAAGGGCGCTATCATTAACATACTTTCATACATAGCCAAGCGGCGTTTTTCTTCAAAACTCGTCAAAGAGTGGTACGAATCTCTTCAAAGCTTGACTGCCTCTAATAGAATCAAAGCTGTGGCAGAAAGATGGAGGAAACTCAGCAATCTCTTCACTGGCATAATACTTCCGGGCTGCTTTGGACTAAAAAGCTTATTATCCATTACCAACATCTTCTATATTTACAAGCCGTAAACTGAACCCTTGTATGTGTTCAATAATTATTCTGAATAGTATTACCGCGCAATTCTTTATACTCTAGGGGCATTTAAAAAAATTAAAATCACAAGGGACCACTGAATTTCACTTCATATAGGCCAAAAATATTAATGAAATTCTGGCGAGTGTTAATTTTTCGGTTCTTTGCAGTCATGTATTCACCATGATCCAAATGATCTCAGGCTCATTTTTCTGTTGAATTATTTTTGAACTTAATAATTTTATATACTTTATTCAAAGATGTGATAAACTTTTTAGAGTAACCGCGAGTGAAAGTCGTTTCGAATTTTCATTCATGTTTACGTCTTTCACTATAAAAATTAATGAAACGTTTTTGGAAATTCGGACAAATTCGTAGCTTATAGTGTAGAAAGGTTTGGTTAAACCCAACGTATATTTACCAACACCATAGCAAAAGGAACCTCAGACAGCTAATGAGGTATTTACGAGTATCTGGGTATTATGGGTTGAGATATCACTTACATAAAATAGATCTGTTAGTTAAGACAGAACGTTGGCTGGTCTAAAGGACGACAAAACCACAGCTCATATCTTGTGTGTCTTGTCTCTAGTGTCTCTACCTCGAACGAGATAAATGCTTTCAACAAGGAGTTCATGAGTTCGGCTGATGTCCCTAATTCTTCTGTTGGTGACCTTTTGGTCTATTTCACTAACGGTGTCCAATCTTCTCTAATAATAATAATAATAATAGCCTGTCATAGTTCTATTGCTTGTATATGGTAAAAAGATTTTAGTCGCTAGCTCGCAGTCTGTTTACTATACCGTAACGTTAAGATGCTGAAACGGAGACTAACGGTATATGAGCGGTTTGTAAAAATAATATAAAACAGCTTTTATCCTTGAAAAAATGTCAACATCGATAAAAACGCCCCTAATCCAACTATTTCCCCTCACTTGGATGCAAAAGAGCGCCGCCGGTATTCGCAGTTATGCAAATGATTTTATGAGAATAGATGTGACGGCACACCCGTAAAACATGACTCATTTCTCAATAAACCCATAATTACATGTACCGACTTGAGTGTGCGCATAAAAATAAAATAGCCAATGCAATGGACTACTCTACAGTGACAAACTTGTTTTTCTTCACTGGAGATTTCCCTTCGCGACTAGCTCTAAATGAGCCCCGCTGCTGGGTAGAGTTATATCTTGGACTGGTATTTTTTTTTTACCCACTTCGGAACTGTGATCTCTTTGGCTGATCTCGTCGTTCTTGTCTGGACGCGTTTTTACGAGCTTTAAGAGATGCAACATGGCATTATGTGTCTCTGCGGCGCAATGCACTGTTCTAGATTTCGCGATCTATGTTGCTAATACGTACAACATCTCATACCATCCGATTTTTTATTTTATTATTATTATTTTTTTTTTTTTTTTGGTATAGAAAGTGGTCCTATGCGAAAGACTCATCTTCAAGATAGCCCATTAACATCAAACCATCTAAAGATTTCGAGATTGATGAACTTCTTTTGCGAAGCGAGTTACAAAAGTCGTTTGCATGAAAAGTAGACGTTGAACCGAGAGTCACGATTAAAAAATTCGCTTACCTGTGGTCGTCGTCCGCGGTGTCAGTGCGGCTAATAATTTCTGGGCAAAGCACAAGAAGTATGCCGCCGCCGGCTTCTTCCAGCGGTTGCTTTGCAATCATTTTCTAGGAATTATTTATTTTTTTTTTTCTCTACTGCTATCGTCATTCTTACATACACACAAAATGTTGGGGGGTTCCTGCAACTACAAAGAATCTTTTAACTTAGGAGTTGAGATACTTTTCAACGTCGTCAGTGGACCGAGTGGTGGTGGTCACCTTGTCCCCCCCTGTTGGTCTCCTCTGTGATATTCAATCATACGACTCAAGCAGAGGAACGAAAGAAAAAAAAAATAAGTTTAGACTTAAGGTGATCATGAGGGGCAGTACTTTGTATTACGTCAGGCAAATCAATTAATTTCCTCGAAATGGCGTAATTAGCAATTAATTCTAAGAAGCATCCGGTCGTGCACTTTGTTGATCTCGCCAAGTGTATTGTGTGAATTAGAAAGATTGAATCGCTTTTATAAGCCACAAAGGGTACCTTTTTGCTTGAACGGCTACAATTGAAAGTTTGTCCCAAAAAAAAAAATATTATTTAGATTAAGACTTTTTTTGTCTAAATGGAGAGAAAATCCAATATGTGTATATACCATACATATGTATGTAATAGAATGAGCTCACCAAGATCTTTAATTTGATACCGAACATGATATAAGTATTCAATTATAAGCGATTTGAATTTAATATCCGCCATATTAGATTAGAAGATGGCGTCATATAACCTATGACATGCGGTACATTAAAGACATATCAAATAATTTTTTTAAAAAAAATTGTTCTAAAAATAAGTTTTGCATAATCGATTTCGTCCCCCCCCTAGCTACAATACACTTATGCCAACGTTTTTTCCAATCTTTGAAGCATGCTAAAAAGTCGTCCTCAGGTATAGCCTTCAATGCGCGTAGCGATTCACGTTTGATCTCTTTAATCGACTCAAAACGATTTCTCCGGTGTGGTCTCTTGAGCTTTGGCAACAGGCAGAAGTCACACGGTGCTAAATCAGGCGAATACGGTGGTTGTGGAGCGACATGAGTGGAGTTTTTGGCGAAAAACTCATGAAGAACCAGTGCTGTGTGCGACGGTGCACTTCTTTGCTCAACAAAATTCGACATCGTAAAAATGGCCAAATTCACTTTTCTTTGTTCACAAAACTAAGCGTAAACTAAAAACTAATGATGATATTGACATGTAATTTGTCACAGATGTCACTAACAGTACTACCAACTTTAAATAAAAGTAATTTGTCCGATTAGGTTAATGCGGGAAGTTTAAATTAAAAATTCACCTTACTTTTTGAACACAGTAGTATCATAGAGACGACGTTTTTGAACCAAAAAGTATTTTCGCTCAGGCTACACTCATATGTAATTTAAAATTATAACATTGTTTTTCCCAATTTCTGAAAGCACATAATACATTCATTGTGTTGATGTACTGTTGTGAACTTTTTTATGATCAGTTCAAATCTGCGGGAAATTCCAATTTAAAAAATTATATAACTTCTAATTTTAATGAATTTTCTTTTTATTTTAATGCTTATTTCACGAGGTGCACAACCTAAAACTATGATTCTACAGGAAAATACATCCTTTAAGGTTAAAAAAATACCTTTTAACATAAATTCTGAAAAAGGGCATAGTTCGCGCGCAGTTTGAAAATGCTCTAGGATCACCTTAACTCTGTGTGTGCAGGGAGATGTACGGTAAAAATACCTCGCAGGGCTAATTCTTTACTCATTAATTCTTTATATGTTTCTAAAATGATGTTAGCATTCTAAGCTTAGTCTGTAGAACCCTCAACACCTGAGCACGATGATTTATTATAATTTATTTTCTTTACTAACAGTACCCCAAATTGCTAATAAAACTACCAAACTGATCGTAACGCAGCGCCCACAAAAATATTTTAGTAAAATAAAATACCCAGAAATTGTTGGTCCATTTTCAACAGCCATAAATCATACTTACTCACGAGATTTTCCACAATGCATAAAATAGATCATCGTCGCACCCGCTCCAAGAAGGAGATGTCTCATGGGTCTATTTTGTGTTAGCGCATAAAACTTTCGCGCTTCTTCTCTTGTCCGTGGCCATGCCATGCGTCACAGAAAGTGCCATCGTCCGGCGCGTCGGCCTGCGGCGACGACGAGGTATGCGAATGAATGATTTTCAACTTGAGAGTATAATTTCGTGGAAAAATTCGTCACTTGTGATATTTCCTTGTTTACTGATGATAATGAAGAGAGCATTTTTATTTTTAGTCATTTATTGGAAATTGTATATTTTCTACGAAACGCATTTAGAGCTGCGGGCGCGATAATCTTTTGTTTGCGCTTAGGCGACTGAGTTTTAAACGATTGCTAATTTCTTATTACATTGTTATAAATTTACGATGAAATCTGTCGTAATTGTGAATTTATAACACCCGGAACATGATAAACTCTGCTACAAAATGCTATCATTTTGCTATCATAATGAATATTCGCGATTTCCTCAAAATCTTGTAGTGCGAACAAAAATGTACTATTAAGAACAGAAATTAGGATAAGAAGTAAGTAATAACGCAAGAATCTAAAGAAAATCACCTCTTACGGAAAAACATATTAACGATCACTTAAAATTTTTAAAATATCTTGCCTGGAAGAAGAGATGTGTGTGGCATTTATGCATGCATTTTCTTTTGGCGCGTCCTGTAGTCTAAACGGCTTGATGAATTTTAATAAATGATATGTCGTTAGATTAGTTTTAATCATGGAAAGAAAGATTTGAACGTTTCGGTAAAGTTTCTGATGCAAAGAATTCAACTTATCCTCGACCAGCTAGATAAACCAAAAACATTGCTACTATGGCTGAAAGTCTTGCAAAAGACCCTCGTTCGTCAATTCGAAAACGCTCACAAAAAGTGGTTATTACGCGGGCTAGCCTGCACCATATTTTGTACGAAAACCTTACCCTAAAGGCTTACAAAGTCCACCTTACAAAAAGAAATTAAGTTACCAGATCATGGACCAATGCCATTATTTCGCTGATTGGGTGCTGAAAATGCAAGAGAATGACACTTATTTTTTCAACAACAAAAAATCATTATAAGTAATAAGGCCTATTTTCATCTCGATACTCTGTAACTTCTTCAATCACGATACAAGCAACCTCTTCGTCCAAAACGAATAACATTTCTGTGCGGTTTTTGAGTTGGAAGTGTATCCAAACCGTATTTTTTTTCGAAAATGAAGCTAGTACGACTGTTTTAGTTAACAGTGTACGATGTCGGTAAATACTAACCGACTTCTTTTACACAAATCGTGAAAGAATCACGTTATTGCATACAAAATGTTCGCGTTATATCTCGAAATGGAAACCTGGCCGCCGGGATTGTTCGATTTTTAACAACCTTTCTTTGGGACTTCGTTAAAGATAAAGTCTATGCCAACGCTCCAGTAATGATTCAAACTCTCAACGACAATGCCAGAACTGTTTTTCGCGAAATACTGCCGCAATTGTGCGAAAACGTGATGGAACATTTCCTCAAAAGTATATCGAGCTGTAAGCAAAGCTGAGCCGGTCATTTGGCCGATATTGTTTTCCATTATTATCCGCATAGGTTCTAATTTGAATTAAAATATAATATCATAATATTTCTCAAAAAAAAAAAAAAAAAGTCACATATCACGATATTTCTCAAAACAAATTTTTTTTTTAAATAATTTATAATGAAACCTCCTGTTGGAACACCCTATAACATGAGTATATAATTATTAAGAAAGCTAAATATGACTGCTATGTTTCTCGCATGTGGTGTATTTTTTTAGCCATTTCGTTATTGGCATCAAAAGAAAGGTCCCCATGAACTGAGTATGTGTGTATGGAATTAAAGTATAAATTGTTTATTTTCAAACGAAATACGTCGACAAAGAATAATTTGTATAGGTACCAGCTGTTTTCACATACCTGCCACCTCTCTGCCAATTTTACTGTGGAAATTTTACGAAAATTATATCTAATTACATCTGTTCCTTGTTCTTTAAAACTTTGCCTCTACCCTACAGCCTATTTATTCATTACTTACAAACATAGAAAACTCGATTTATTTCATAAAACAAAATACATTCTTTAAAAAAAACCCATCACTACCCCCAAATAACTAATAAGAGAAAAACAAGCTCTAGAATTTTAATATTCGAAGTATCGCTGCCGGGGACGAACTAAAAACCAAAATATATCACTACTGTTTTGTTCCGCTTGTAGATTCCTTTTAAATTTAAATTCATTGAATTTAGAATACACAATTTTAAGGAGGATCAAATTATTCAGCAAAGGCTTCTCCTAATCACATCATTTTGTCGCGTTATAATATATCTGGATTTTATTTATTTCTCGCAATTTTGTTGGTATTGTTATATTATTCATTATAACTTATTTTTTGTCTATTAAATTTTTGGCAATGTAGGGAATAATAAAATCCATTTTTTCTTATCTATAATTATTCTTTCACTTTCACTTTAAAGTGATACTCTTCCCATTTTCACTTTTAAAAAAAACGAACTATCGTAATTTTACCTAACGAAATTTGTGTTTATAGTTAAAGGAGCTTATGATACGTACAATAACCACAACTTAAACAGCTTAAACGGCATAAATATCTTAAATTGTTACATTTTGTGTGCTATCATTTTGACACGGTTATTTGTTTTCAGAATCGGCCGGACTTAGTTACGTAAAAATGAATGGGGGATCCCAAATTGAAATTTCGTGTAATGAGATGGGATTTACCTCTACTAAATTCTTCATAGCTAAAAATAACTTTCAGAATTCGCAACGACACGCAAGCCTGATCTGATCATTTATTCAATTTGATCTCATGCCATATATCAAACAAAGCAGACATTTGTCAATTTGCCCAAAGGGTAATTTAGTAATTTGTTTCGAGTACCTTCAAAACACAAAAGTTGGCATGTGTATTTTCGCGTTTTACACTTAATCAACCCATGGACTTTGTACCCCTTTGTGTTGGAACTGGTAGGAATTCTCTGATGCATAGCTTCAATTTTCCCTTTAATTAATTTTTCATGGCTTTATCGCGTTTCGTCAGTTCTACGCCGCTACAAATCTGAATAAAAAACTTATATAAAAATTTAGTCTTGTACTGATGTAGATAGACTAATTTGAAAATTGCATATACATGTTTATAGGTTTGCGCCATAATTTAAAATAAAATAAAGAATTACATTTTTTTTATATATTTTGGTATCGTAAAAAATACCCTTCCAAGAAAAATGCACTTATGATTTTGTGACTTTAAAAAACAAAAATAAAACACCAAAAATATATTGAGGATTATATTATTCTTTCAGTTTTTGCTTATTGGTCCCTATCATTGAAAACTATTCAATTGGATCGAAAGGAGCTTACACAAGCTATTTTTGGATAAAAATTCTGTAATTAAGTTCCTAAAGTTTTCATAAATTCATTCTAGTAACCTTTGATTTTACTTAATTTTTTCGCACATAACTTCAAAATAATACAATTGGATTTTCCTAATCGAATTATTTTAAGACTTTGAAAGCAAAAATTAATGTAAGTCAAAGGTTATTAAAATGAATTTATGAAAACTTTATTAAGAAATTTTTATCCAAAAAGGGCTTTTGGGGCCAATGGTAGTTCAGTTGTTAGCGCACTGGACTACCGTCCCAGAGGCTGTAGGTTCAAATCCCACAGATAATAACCATAGTCGCTTGCGCTACGTAGTAACACAATGGGCCAAACTTTTGGCCTAAGTGTGCCTTTCTGGGCAATAACCTAAACCTAATACCTTTTGTAAGTACCTTTCAATTCGTATGGATCGTTTTCAATGATAGTGCCCTATGCTTATAAAAGTTATTAATTTCACAGTATAAAGAACAGAATAATTAAAATTATAATTGATTAATCAGTCGGAATCAATATTAAGAGTTTACATAAACAAAATAATCCTCCAACTCCATTCGGATAAAACTAAATCTGTTTTGGTAAAAATTAAAATATAATTTTTAAAAAAATCTGCTTCCGAAACCACAAGTATTTGAAAATACATTTGTTAATATTTACTGACTAATAAGTAAATTTAACAGCACAAACAAAATTTGTTTTATTTGTTCCGTCCAAATTTTTTAAAGTAAATTTAGCATATGGCAAAGACCTAACCAGCATTTCCATAGAGTTACAATCTAGCCCGAATTCGGCTTTCCGCAGAACTGATCAGGGCCAGATCAGATAGTATGCCTCTGATTATGCCTCTGATCAGAATGTTACGAATCAAACGATCCGGACCGGATCAGACTATAAAATATATAAAATATATTAAAGCAATCAAAGATCTCTATAGGATATAGATAACATAACGATGTAAAAACATTGCAAGTAAAGACCACGAACAAAAAGTTTTATAGAATTTTTATGATCATTTGTGATCTATTCGACACGGGGTGGGAACATGCCGTAACGGGATGGAATGGGGGCATGTTTAGTCTTATCTTAATAAATATTATACTAATATTAATTTAGCAATAACATACTTTTATTCAGAAATTTACATTTACTGAAGAAATTTGAAAATTATTGTATTCATCTCAGCCTCAAGAAAATAACTCATTAAACAGATTATTAAAGAATTGAATCGATTTACAAATGTATTTTAGAGTTCCTGAAATAAAAATTAATTCAAAATTTATAATCTTAATTTATTTATTATAAATATCTAAATGTCCTCTAAATGTACGCATTACATTTTTAATAAAATTTAATATAAGGTCAGTTAAATTTGAATGGGACATTTCGTAAAAAAGTTGGAATATCACATCGGCATCAGAGCCGCATTAGCTCAACTAGGCAACGATGTTAGAATCAATTCAAATAAAGTTTGCCGTAATAAGACAACTCTATTTGTATTTGCTCAGATGAAATAAAGTTCAGATCAGGTCCAATAAGGCATACCTGAAATAACTTATTTAGATTCGTGTGTTCATTATCGATATATGCGACATATAAGTGTACAACTATTGAAATTTTCCTCACCATTTTAGCTACAAAAATTATAACAATCAATTTCTCGGTAAAAAGAGAGCCTACCAATTAAAATAACTAGCAAAATATGTGCCTAAGTGGAAATTAAATTAAAAATGTATGATTTGTCTATCTAATGTGCACAACACCTGAATATTTCCAAATTTCTTTGTTTATACCATTTTAAAGTTTAATTAAAAAGTAATCAACTTTTTTGTCTATTTATTATTGCTATTTACACTAGCATTTTCTGCAAATGACATCAGACGTTTCGTCGCGCCATGGACAGACACATAAAGTGCTTTTTTGCGGCATGGCTTAGAATAAATATTTGCTATTTTTTTTTTACCTCCATCATGAGTGCTTCTGAGGTGGGCAATTCCCTTCTTTTTACTTTTATTTTATGAGTAAACTTCTGGCATCCGGGGAAATTACCATAAATACTATTTAATAAGGAACTCTTTAAATAAGTACTCCAGTTTGAAATTTACAGATGTGTCCCTTAAGTTTGAGTCGATATATTTTATAATTGGTAATATACAAATTCACTGCTTAAAGTCTTTTGTGGCTTCCTATTACAAGGAGGATAATTATGATGCCTCTTCGGCTGTATTGTGACTTTTTATAAACTAAACTAAGCATTGGTAAAGTTTTATTAAGGGAAAAGAAAAAACAGAATATTAAATTAAAATTAAAAACAACAAATTTTTAATAAAGCTTTGCTAGTTTTTGATTAAAAGTAGGACTTTTATCTCTTTAGGATTTGTAAAAAAAAAATTCGTATGATATGCAATAGGTAGTCGTTCAAAAAAAATCCACAACAAATTTAAAATTTAATCCTTGGACTACTCACTTTTGTATGGGTAGGCGTAAATAGAATACCTATTAAGTTTTTATTTTACGCCTAAAATTGGCAGAAATTTCACTTGTTGTTTTGTTTAACATTTCTTACCTAACTTCTACTATAGCGTGGGATCTTCGATTGAAAATAACGTCAACATTTAGATTTGAAGTAAGATTGATAATTTTTACGCAATTTTCTTGTTGACTCGTACTTTTTTCACTATTCAAAGTCGGAGTAAGAATTCAAGTCGGCAGAAGTTTGCTCCTTTTATAGTTTAAGGCCTATATGAAAGGAATTCCTTTAAAATAGATCTAAAATATTTCGACACGAAAGTACAATTTTCGAAACCCTCGACCATAGTGATTTAAGCATGACTGAACTCTTCTATCACCTCCTAGAACAACTTGCATCGATTTGAAATTTGCATTTTACTAACGTTTACTGTACACTATTAAAATTTTGAAATGTGCCTACTTTGTTTGAATTCTGCAAAATCATAAACTAAAGAGACATTATGTTTTTACTCTATAGCAAAAATGCCTCAGCTCATCTCTGCAACCTGTGTAATAACAAATAACTTGCTCAGTAGGTTTTACCTGGTTTTTGTTGGATCGGTTGTTCGTATCCTCTCCCTTGTACTCTCCCTTCATATGGGCTGAGTGATAGTTCCTCCTTTTGTTAACGTTGGCGGCATTCAATTAATTCTTTTTCCAGTTTTCTGTCGTTTCTTTAATTGTCTGAAAAGACACCGTACAAGAAGGCCGAGTACACGCATTACCTGCATTACCGCACTTTTCTAGTCAAAGTTAAGTACGTCTCGTTGATTTTCTGAGTCGTTATCGTATTTTAAATTGCAGCAACAGGTTACAATGTGCACTTCAATAAAACGTCCGACATTCTCCGGTGTAGTTTTTCGTTGAATATGGGGTTGACCAACTTGTGTGCATGCTCCAATCCATTTAAGGTATGAAAATAACACAATGATGCGCTCCAGAGCGGTAAAACGCTTTAATAGCCGATGGCGCATAACGCACTCCACGCAATGCATCGAGGATGGGCTGCGTTCGTTCAGTTGATCGGTCGATCAGTCCACAGTGGAGTGTAATAACCAGTTCAACTATCTAAGCGGCACATTCCCTATTTAAAAACCTGCACAATAAAAATCGTCTTTCTCTGAAATGAGACATAGGTCTCTTTTCAATTTACCCAATCTAGTTAAGTGAAAAACATAATAAAGAGACGACGACACTTCATACACGTTGCGGCGCGGCGCGGCATCATAATACGGCTATAATCAACTACTCATAAGTAATGTGCCAGGAATAATTGAAAAGAATTTATGCATTGTCCGAGCAACAGGTAACTCCTACCTGAATGTATTTTTTTTTCTGATCTACTTAATGGGATATGTCGCTAGAAGTATGGATGTTTTGCTTCTTAAATATTATTTAACTTTCATTAGAAAAATAGAAAAATGATTCAAGAATGGTTTATCAGGAAAAAGGTGTATTCATCTTCTAATAGAGCTTATCATTTGGCTTTTCTACATACACACGTATATGTTATACCTATAAGGGAATCAGTTTAAAAAGAAACTACTCTGATTAAGGATAGGATTCGAAGCTACGATCTACAAATTGGCGCTTTATTGCTTTACCCAATTGACCTAATAGTGACCACTTGCCGCCGATTCTATTAAAGCAATTTTTAATTCTAATGAAAAGCGAACTTGGTCGATCCACATACAGTGAGCATCAAAATTTTGTGTACACCTGATATTCACCACTTCTTTGACTGATTTTCCTTATATTTCAAATGATACCCGAGTAAAAATAATTTGTCTGATATCTTTACGCCCAAACTAAGTACAAACATTTAAATTTTTTAAATTATACATGCGCCCGAAACTAGCAGGCATAGCGAACAAATGAGCCCAGTACTATCATGATACTCTCCCGCTACAGGTACGAAAATAAAAAAATCCACCCGCTACAGAGTTATACTCGCTTCCGCTACAGGCCCAAAAATTTAAAAATATGCCAGCCACACGGGTATGCACGCTCCCGCTACAGGCACAAAAATCTACAAATTTGTTTAGTTTCTACAAATTGAATTAGACGACAGATAAAAACAACAATAATATATTACACATATATTATATATTACACATATATGAGTAGAATACATTATTTATTTTATGAGACGTCACAGACCTTAATCTACGAAAATAATTTTATTGCATTTATTTTCAATTTTTAACCTGGAAAAAGGTAAGCGTACCATGCTACGTTTGTACTATTTCGTGCGTCTTTTAACAATACGTGCCTGCAGCGGGCCGCATTTGAAAAAATAAGGTTTTCGATCAGACGTACGGTGCCGCGTTTGGGAGCCATACAGGCGTTTTGATGCCGTGCGTGCCTGTTTCGGGCTAAAAATGGGCGAGCCTTAGTTTTTACTCGGGTAAATGTAACTCATATACACATTAAAATAATCTCTACTTTTAATTGTTTTACAATTCAATATTTTATAATTTAAAATAAAAACCATTCGAGTAATATAAACAATAAAAGAACATATCACAAAGAAAATGCGTTCAAAATTTTATATACACTGCATTTGAAGTTATTGCAATTTTTTTCACTCCTGACATTGAGATAATAAAATAATAATATTTTATTATATTAGAAGTACGTTGAGCTGAAAATATTATTATTATAATGTTAATGGCAAATATCTAATTATTTTTCATATTTTACGATCGGACCCTTCCATAAAAAAATGCTCCAAATTCAGTGCATGTGCATAAAAGAATTTATTCCCATATTTCCACGAAATGCCTTTTAAACTTATTTATTACCGCGAAATACGGAGGAAATTGATCACTGAGAACGGACATTCCAAGACGATGACTAAAGAAAACATGATGTCGAATTTATTTCAATGGGCCATCAACCACCATTAAGGCGGGGTGCAGTAGAAAAGGGAGAATGAGAATACCCTTCTTCTAGACGCAGACGGTATAATTTATGCGAATCCCTTAGGTCAAACTATAAATCAAATTGAGACCATTAAAAAAAGCCAACAAACTGATGAAAGGTGGAGCAAAACCGAATTGGGGGTTTTTCCAACAAAATTTCTCAGAATTCATAAAGCACTCTGCACTTTTCAAATAAAACAGAAATGATGAGATTATTCAAACAGCATATAGGGAGTCTAGTTGGCAATCGAAAGCGATATTTGTAATGCTGTGGGCTTATCTTTTTGGAAAATTTCACTTTATCACAAAGTGTACATATCTGCAAAAAAATATCATTCACTAATTGTGCAGTAAACTTGTGCGGCGCCAAAATGAAATATGTAGTTATAGAATAGACTGTGCAAGTACTCAAAATGCTGTTTCTGCGAAAAATGACTAAATTTGATCCATTCCATTATATTCGCCGAGTGTTTCTAAGAGTTGTACAGTTTTTGAAATTAAAGACTTACTCGTAATTTGCCATGAATCTCTTGCGGAACAGTGTGCACTCAAATTATGCCTGTTTTGCACCTTTTATTTCATCTCTCAAGGATCAATTGCTGGACTTCGTGATAACTCGAAGGTGTTTCTACACAGATCAACTGCGACTCAAAATTGCCTCTGATTATGGGGATGAGTAGCCAATCCAGAATTCATATAATCGCTTCTGATCACTCTAATCATATACCTGATGTTCGCGGAAATTGTTTAGACTTTATTCGTGAAATTGCAGTCGAAACGACTGTGGGCTTGTGAAAACCGTAAATATTTAGACAATTTTATACTCGTACCTGAATTTTAATACAATTTACTATGATTTTGAAATTTCTCGAAATAGTGACAACAATTAGCAATAGAAATCTCGCAATTCCAGAGCCAAAATTTCATCAAATTGATCTTGGATTAAAAAGTAATGTAGAAGTCTCCCGAAATTTAGTTATCTTTGATTTCAATTAGTTTTTTCATATAAAACGAAACACCCAACCCCAATTTAATCAGCCCAAGTTCCGTGTTTTATTTGCTGTTTACCAGACGGATATGTTTGCGGTAAGTTAGTATTTTCCCCATGGGGGATATAAAAAAATATTTTTATTTATATATCAAATAATTTTATTTATAAGTAAATAAGATTGTGAGGTGAACGTTTCAAGACTAATATTTTTTTGGGTTTTATAATCAGTTAAAAATTTTCATTGAAATCGAATCAGGTAAACAATATTTAATCATCATATAAAGAATTGAAATTGTTGTTTGCTGTATTGAAATTCGAAAAATGGTACGTGTTTGAAACATATGTTCGAATTTTCATGAAATTTTTATTATATCTGTTAATGAAAAGAATTTTAGGCTACATAGAAGATAATTATTATGCAATATAAGTGTGGACAAATTCAAAATGAAATAGGCAAATAGGTTTTAAGTTTGCGATAAAGTGATTTTCAGAAAAACACGTTTAAAGAGTTAAAACGCAAAAGCGAATTCTATTTGTTTTCTAAAATTTGATTAAAATTGATATGATGGTAAATAAATAAAAATAAATACATATAAATAAACATTATTATTTTGCATTTTTTGTTACGTATTACATATTTCCGTAACTCATTGTCCATCTTTTTTACAGGATGAAAGACGGCCGGCCTTATCCGTGGGCAGCAGATACATCTTCTTTCATTTTGTATCCTGAAGCAGCAAATCAAACAATTTACACAAGCCAAGTACAATTGGCTGACATTGGAAATTACACGTGCGTCCTTAGGAATGAGACCCATAAAATGACGAACCTGATTATGCTTGAAGTGCCAGGTATGTACGAAGAGGGTTATTTTATATTAATGTTTTTATTTCTTACTACATATATCCTACTTAGATAGTAGTAGAGAGTAGATCAGTTTTTTTGATCCATGTCTGGCACATGACGTTATTCTCAAGCTTTTAAAAGCATATATTCCAAATTCTAATTGGCTTTATTGATCCATAAATGGAATCAAATATAAATACCACGTACATATATATCTCGCTTGAATCTAACATCGAAATCGAGTAAAATATCCCGATGTTGGATGACGAAGATGGAGGTGGATTGGATGTAGTTTTTCTTTGACTTTCCTGTGCAATTACCTTAATTCTAAGAAATACACTTTCCAAGTACAGCATTAGCAAAGAAAATTTTGTTGCCAAGGCAACCTTCTACTCTGTCTCAGTTTCTGAGAATTTGAAATCGATTCGGTTCCAAGAATTTGCCGAAATGGATTTTTCTAAATAATTGTGATAGGTAAAGCTTTGGTGAAGTTAAAGTTTCATCCATCTAAGGAATTCTACTTTATTTTTTAAATTAATACATTTGGGCAGGAGTCCTAAAATTCGTTGAAATATTATCAAAGACATTTTACTCAAAACAGAATTTATTAGATAGTCCGTTGGAAGGAATCTTTTCACCTTCATCAAAGCTTGTCTTTCCTCCGCCCCAGATTATTAAGCTTTTAGTTGCTTTTCACGTGTGTAAAACAGATTCCAGGAATCCTTGGCGTTGGCATAATTTGGCGCTTGAACTCCTTTTTGTTCGTTTGGCGCAATACCTCCTTACTAAGAATTACTTCATTTTTATTTCTTGGAAGGAATATATCATTTAAAGATAAAAAGGTTTTCATGATGAAAATTTGCCCTTCATATCGTGTGCGGGCGAATACGGGGAAAAAATTTTATTATCGATGCAAGGGAAACAATTCTTTAGAAAAAAACACATACGGTAAAACAATAAAATAGACAGGTTTTTATTAAATAATAGAAATCTTTAAATTAAGATTTAAGTACATAGACATATTTTCTATTACAAAAATTTTTATGGTGTTTAAAGATCTTATTAGCAAAACTATCGGTTGTATAATTTGAAAATGAGGGATTTACAAGAGATGGCATTAGTTGTATTGCATCCCATCTGAACCTACTGTGACCTTCATTAAAACAAAAAAAAAAAAAAAAACAGCATTTGCGGAAAGCTTTCTTTATATGTTAAATTGGAAAAAAGTGCTGCTGAAAGTCATCGATTTTAATAGCAAAATTTGCAGTGAATATAATCCAATAATCCATAATCAATTAACCCATTCAGTGCCAACTACAAGATATCTGGTAGTGGCCCATAGCTGAATATGTAGCTGAATATGATCTCGGCAGTGAATGGGTTAAAACTTGCGAATTTTGGTTTCGACGTGGCGATTTTAACACGGGAGGCAAGGACTACCTTGGTCAAGATTTGGAAATTTTACTCAGTGAAAACTGAGCAAAAACAGATTGAAGAATCTTTGGGCGTGACATAATCTATTCCTTAACAATTTCCAAGCGCCTAAAATAATTGGAATTCATTCAAAAGCAAGGAAATCGAGTGCCATATGATTTGAAGCTAAGGGACGTCGAAAGGCGATTTTTCATATCTGTAATGCTGCTTAAGCGCCATAAAAAGAAGTCGTTTTTGTATCGAATTGTAACTGATGACGAAAAATTAATTCTTTACGACAACCCGAAGCGCAAGAAATCATATGTGAAGCCCGTCCAACCAGGAACATCAACACTAAAGCCGAATATCCATGGCGCCAAGGTAATGCTCTGTATTTGGTAGGATTAAAAGGGTCACCATTACGAGCTGCTAAAACCAGGTGCAACTATTACGGGAGAACTATACAGACAACAACTGATTCGTTTGAAGAGGGCATTGCACGAAAAACAGCCAGAATATATGATAAGACATGAAGCCATAATTTTCTATCATGACAACGCTCGGCCTTATACTACTACATCGGTTAAAAAGTATTTGGAAAATAATCGATGAGAACTTTTTTCTCATCCGCCATATTCACCAAACCTTGCCTCTTCGGACTTCGATCGATACAGAAGTCCTTAATGGAATATTCTTCTCTTCAATTGAAAATATCAGAAATTAGTTTGATTTGTTCCCAGCTTCAAAAGATGAGCAGTTTTTTTTTGATGGAAAATACTTTGAATAATCTATCAATTCATTTAATGATTGAAGTAAAACTGTATTTTTGCAAAACAAAATCTCTCATTTTCAAGTTATATAACCCATATTTTTTTATGGACCTAATTTATCCACTTTAAGCAAAGTTGTTTTTTAAATCATATTTAAAATTAACTTAATATAAACATTACATTACGTTGAAGCTTTTTAAAAGCTTTATTTTTATTAATTTAATTTAATTTACTTAATTGGCATCTTTATTTTTTGTCACTTTCTGGACAAATTCAAAACTCAAAGTCGAAAAGTTAATTCCACGTAATTCTTTTGAAGTTTTTGATATGATTATACGCTTTAGATAAAACATGATTTAGTTATTAAGCATCAGTCATCTGAAAAAAAGACACAACAACGTAAAATCAGAGAGAACTTAAATATATGAGAAACAAAGAAAAGTCGGAGAAATGTTGTCTTAAGAAAATGGGAACAGTCCAATTGAAAACTCCATTTTTCTTATCTTGCATTCGAAAATTACAAAATTCGTTGAAATGTCGCAGAAATAATCAACGGAATAAGTTCTAGCCATTCAAAAGTAGCAAAAATCTCCTTATTTACGTATTATAGAAGCGATGCTTGTGGATTTTCTTTCGCGCCTTTCTTAAAACTTCTTTGTAAACAAATATTTCGAATACTGATAAAATACACATTTTGTTTATTTTTAAATCAATTTAAATGTTTGTTTTTCCAAACTTGTCGACACAATTAATTTCAATATTAAATAAAGCACATCAAGATCAAGATCAATATAACTCAATCCTCAATAGAGAAGATTTGTTTTATAATTTCACATTTTTATTATCTATTAACTTTCGCACTAATTTGATATGCGTGCTTGTCTGTACGAAAAATATTGGCAATAACGTATACCCAAGTTTAAGAAATGATGGATTAATTAGATTTGAGAGAAAGGTAGTTTCCAACTACTAAAAAAAATTTCTATGTTCCTTTTTAGCTAATCTTCCAGACATGCCAAGAGCTACGTTTGAGCCAAGAGACCAAACTGTAGAATTGGGTGGGTCTGCGCGGTTTTATTGTGAAGCTTTTGTTGGAAAAGTGGGCCTACCGGACGCACGCAGCGACATTTCCTGGTACCAAATTTTCGAGGCTGGACAGGAGCAGGAAATAGATGGAATCCAAGAAAGTATATTACGGTAAGATAAATCGAATTACAAACTTTAATCACAATCTAATCGTAAAAATTTCATTTCAGTGGAAACGGGCAAATTATAGGATCATATCTAACAATACCACAAGTAGAGCCCCATAATTATGGACGGTATCTGTGTCGCATTCAAATGGGGGACTCTTCTCATCGTCTGGACATGTACACCACCCTGCAGTACGCCAGTCCGATGGAAGCCCAAGGGGACAATACAATGCTCCTCGGTCTTATAGCGGCCGTTTTAGCATTAATTCTTTGTCTCCTTACGTGGTACGCATGGTCATGGTGTACCAGAAATAATAAAAAGAATCAAAATCAGTGCCAAGCGTTAGCTAGAGCAGAAATGGGCTCTCCCAGGAGAGTGTAATCCAAAAAAAAAATAATAATAATAAAAACACAGAACTGATTACTTTTAAACAGTGGGGAGGAGGAAGAGAACTGCTGCTAAAAAACTACAATCTTCCAAACATGCATAATTAAACGGTGCTCTTCTTGGCGCACTCCTGGAATTTATATATCTCTGATCTCTGTGATTTTGCGCCTGGTTTTGGATGACGGTGTGAGTATGAATCGACAGTTTCAACCGGAAGGCTTCTGGGACCCCAGCGAAAAGTAGGCGGCGAATTTTCTTCCCCAAAACCCTAAAGACCCCTGTAGTATTAACTTATTAAAAGATCAATTTCAAGATATTTTCGGTTTTAAGTATTTATTTCATTTTAATAAATTATGAGTTTGGACATAAGTTTTCTGGAATTTACGAGTGGTAATGTCTATATTGTAAATACTATAAGTCGACGCAATGAGCACGATATCGAGTTCTAAATGGTTAAAGAGAAGCTGTACGTTTTGGAGGCACTGGAATATGGGGCTTAACTGGCAGCACTTCCTCACTGTAGAATTTACCTCTTCAAATATTCAAAGCAGAGCATCTTAGTTAACAATACTGGAAATATAAAAATTATCTACCGGAGAAAATTTTTATGCTTGGCTACTTGTGGGTGATTGCCGTTGCATTCAATTAAAATTCTTAAAACGAGCAGAAGCCGTGTCTGAAAATCTTAAGGTGCGATTCTTTCTCTTTTGATAACAATAAATTTGTTTTATTGTACAGACATCACCCGCTTGATTTGCTCTCTTACCCCATATTGACTAAGTTTGTCTTTGTATGATAATTGTGATACTTCGAACACAGTATACCAGAAACACTTGTATTTTTGTATTCTATTTTTGTATTAAATAACGAACAGTTGACACATTTCTGTCAGTATTAAAAAAGTACACATCTGTTGCGTTTTAAACTCGGAAAAAAAAAATGTTTGTTTTGAAAGTGAAAACTGGATTAAATCAATTACTATTGGAGAATTCATCTTTTACTTTAGGTCAGTTTTTTTTTGGGGATTTCAAATTGGTTTCATATTCAGAAGAATTATGGAATGGATTCCTAATTAAGAAGAGACATTTAAAGAGACCAAACGAAAAATGTACTACTGAAAGATGAAAATAAATACGGTCAAGTACGAGTTAATTAAAAATAATTTTTCTCTTTTATTTATAATGAAGTTATGATAATTTTCATTAAAGTATTTATTTTAGGGCCAACAATAAACGTAAAGTATTATACATATAAAAATCCCATCGTTTCTTTTAGAAAAAAAAAATTATATCTCTTGAAGCAATAAAATTCAGAAAAGTTTGCTAAAAATATGCATGTTTTTATTATAAACCTTAGTATTTTATTTTTGATTCTTAATCGACGGTGTTTTACGTAGTACATCGTAATAAAGTTATTTCTTTATAAATAAAAGAGGAAATTTTAAGGTAATATTAAAGCGCGAAAACCCTTTTCTCTTTTTTTTTTGCGGTGAGTATATTTTGGGTTTCGGATTTAAAATTATCATTTAACTTGAATGTAAATGGAAAATATTAATTTTATTTTACTCTTCTAGAATATTACCTGATATCAGTGAACATTACTGAGTTATTTTTATAATCAAATAAAAGCAGAATAATTGCTACAACTGCTATTTTTAAAAAATTGATATTGTTTCATGAAGACATAATTTAATGATTTTTCACAGACTTTTTTAAAATAAATAAATAAAAATTGTGAGTCGAAAATTAATATTCTTTTTTCTTCATTTATTTTTTAGTTCATCAATTAATATTATTAAAATTTATTTATTTTCGAAAACAAAGAGCTTAAATTTATTGTCTTGAAACGCACGAGAAGAAATAGTGAGAACATGAGTCAAATGACCGAAAATTAGTAGCTCCTCTTTGTCTAACTCGATCAGAGTAACATAGACTGATATCAGCAATAATTCTGCTTATGATTTTATTATTCGGTATCACGTTGCTTTGTACAGGTAGGTAGGGGCAAAGATCATGAATTACTAGATGGGACACTCGTGACGTAGTCCCTTATCTTTTTTCGACCTTGGTCCCCTTGGCCAACCGACCTTTTTGATCGATTTTGCTAAAAGTGGATAGTAATAAAGGGCTCACGCGTGAGAGAAAGACAAAAATTTAGGAGGAGGCGGAACGAAAATTAAAATCACGTTTCACCACCCAAAGCAGTGCACACGTTCGAATACGTTTGTCCCGCCTTTAAAAATGCACAGTGAAAAAATGTAAGCAGCCCGCATCCGTATATATGTTCTGAGTGTGCTACCTGCCTGTTCCCCATTGCTGGAACATTGCCTGGGACGGCACTAACACCATACATGCAGAGGCACACAGCGAGCCCAACAGATTGGCCCGCCTTTAAAAATGCGTGATAAAAAAAAAGCTGCATTTTATTGCCTACACTGTAGATGAGAATTTTTGGCTGCCTATTCTTATCTCTTTCGTTCTAATTGGAATTTAGATAAGGCATAGGAAGCAGTAGTTCTTTGCTACTTTCTCTAATGGAAAAATTTTCCCCAGGCAGTTTTAGAACTTGCATATGGGTTAGAGATTTAAGCTTGTATAGAGAGTGTCACATCTAGTAATTCATGATCTTTAGGTAGGGGTTAGGAGCAGCTTAACTTCGGTTTTTTAGGATGTTAGGCATTAACGTATTTAATTTTGGACTTCAAAATCGTACTTAAGATAGCGATTTTGAAATATGTAAAAAACATTAGTTTTAAATCAATTTTACTTTGAAATAGGTGCATACATATTGAACTCTTAAAGTCTTATTAAAATTAATATGCAAAGCGAACTCACAAATTATTTTTTTTGTATTTCTATAATTAGGTAGTGCAGCGAGAAGATCATAGGTATGAGGCTAATTAACTCTTTCAGTCCCAGTGATTTCCCCAATAATCATCGCAACAAATTCTCCCTTTAAATTTTTTCTTTAATATTTTTATTAGGAATTGCAATTGAATTATTTTATTTAGTTATTTATATGAATGGAAGCAACTCAATAATTATTAAAAAACACGTGTATAAATGGTGGTTTTGAAACATTTAAACAAGCTACAGTGCAATGCCAAATTTTTCATATAGGCTCCAAATTGTGTATAAGTAGCCGAAAGTGTCAATATACGTCTACATTTTTGAGACTGTTTTTCTGTATAAAAATTCGACATAAAATTGATTTTTACAAAACAAGAACGTTTTGTTGAATTCGCCGTTCTCGAAAGATCAACGAATATTTAATTATTATTTATTATTATCTGATCTAATAAATGTGATGGACTACAATGCCAAATTCAGATAGAAGATCTACGAAAGTGCGAAAGACAAAAGTTGTAATATTTGATGAAGAGAATTTGGCGAGAACGTATCATCCATCAGATAAGACTTATGGTTTTATGGAAATTGACGAGCCAAAAACTCCATATCCATCTAAGGAAAAAGCAGTCAATTCGAAGGAGCTAAAAAAGAAATTGGAGCAGTTAAAGAAATTAGATCAAGTGAGCAGCATATCCCTTATTCCAGGTCCAAATGATGACTCTGCGTCTACCTACAGAGAGCAGAGAAAAAAAGATTTTGAAGAAAGACGAAAGAAAAACTATGCTGGAGAATTTCTTAAAGCTAAGGAAGCTCTAAACAAACTGAAAGATGAAGAGGATGTAAATGGTTCGCAACCAGAGTCAGCACAGAAAAAAAAAGGAAAATAGGGCAAATATTGTGAAATTCAACAATGTCCAATTCATTTGGTTAAATTAAATTATTTCAGTTAATAAGTTTACCAATCTTTTATGTTTCTATGCTTTCAAACTTATTTAGAAATTCAGCTTAATTAATCCATTTTTCGACACCTATACGTATCCCTTCATTTTAACTTTATTAATTAAAATATTAATTTTTGAATAGGGGACTGAAAATAAGTTTCAATTATTCGAGCCATTTATAAAAGCTATCACTCATGAGAAAAACAAGTCATAGGTGCAAATAAGAAAAACGTCCCGATCTTGAGCGATTTGTGAGCGCCACCATGGCACCAAGATGGGTTTGGAAATTTTGTCAGAAGATTGAAATGATGTAAGAGATCAGAAATCCTGGTCGCCATATCGGATCCACCAATTTAAATTTCCAAATGTTAATAGCAAATTCGAGAGCAGCAGGCTGAAGATACTGTTGCTCTAATTTTCTCTTAAATTAGTTGAGTTTTAAAAGTGCCTGATCGCCATATTGTATCTACCATTTCGAATTTACGGATACGTAATCACCGCCTCTAGAAGTCCCCAAAGATCAATTTTCATAGCAACTCCTTAAGGTCAAAATTGTAGGCCGCCATTAAAAAATATCGTAGTAAGCGTTAAAGCGTGATTGAGCAACAAGGATATAAACGAGCATTTATTTTAAATGCAGGGTAGGGTAGGAAAACAATAATGCGGTGTTTTATCTTAAAATTTCATATATGTTTTTGCTTGTTATGTATACTCAATAAGAACTTTTGGTTTAGACTATTTGAATTCCAAATAAATCAAGATATTCATAAAATCCAACCACAACCTGTTTGGTAAGAGCGTATCGACGATTTCTCAGAAAGAAAAAGAATGAGACAGAAATATTTGAAGTGGAGGGGATGAGTATTACCTATATGCGCGAGATATATTAAAAAGGATGCGTCTTTTGTAAAGAAGTGGTATAGGAAGGAACAAAGACATCGCTATTTTGAAGCTTTCTGAAAAGAATCCACAAATGACACTGAGGCGAGCCAAAAGCAAATTAGTAGAAAAAGATATAAACGTGTCTCTCTATACCATACGCCAAAAAATAAGGGAAAGATCCATTAAACTCCGCAGTATTACAATCAAACCACTTTTATCCGAAAAGCACATCGAAAACCGTTTGAAATGGGCTAATTTTGGACAAACGTAGTTTCACTGACGAATCATCATTTTGGGCATATCAAGGACCTAAACGAGTATAGTTAAAAAAAAAGAACAGCATTACATCATACGTACTGTAAAACGCCCAATAAAAGTTCATGTGTGGGGATGCTCCTGTTCGGAAGAATTTGGAAAATTGATTGCTTTTACTGGAAATCTGAATGCAGAAATTTACACAAACGGATTATTAAAGTTTACAGATTCTTGGAATGGAAACCGATCGTGGGTCTTGCAAGAAGACAACGATCGAAAATATAGAAGTCGTCTCTGGACCGAACGGAAAGATCAAGAGGATCTCTATCTGATACTAATCCAATTGAAAATGTGTGGGCCCTTATGAAGGCAAAGCTGCAGCGAAAGAATGCTTTCACTTTGCAACAACTTAAATCATCGGTAAAGAAATCCTGAAAGAGGATCTACCACTAGAATATGCTGAAAAATTAGTTGAAAATATGAACAATAGATGTATAGCTATAGTAGAAAATAACGGTAACTTCGCCAAATAATAAGTGTATTGCGTAAAAGCAAATAAAGTAAATAATAAGAAAAAAATAATATTTTGTTAATTTTTAATCGCATTATTGAATTCTGAGCAATACACTCTTACCAAGCAGACTGTATCTACTGCAGATATTCGAATTATTCGAGTAATAAATTCGTATTCGAATTACACCCAAATCAACTTTTAATTTTAATATTTGTTGATCGCGTGGGAGAAGCATTTTTAAAGTTTGCGAACCATCTTGTAGGTAAAAACAGAAGACAAAATTCCTGACAATTACAAATAGTTTGGGGTTTGTTATTTTCATAAAGTAGTTTGGTTAATATTTACTTTAGAATGCCCTACAAATTAAATAATTGTTACATTCAAATTGCAACTAATTTCCCTGAAAGAAGAGGAAAGAATTCTCGAAACCTATTATATTCTGAGCATCATAGAATTGTGGCTTTTGTGAGTTAGTAACTGAATGTATCAAATATTTTCTTCCGTTGCAAATATTAACAAGATAAAACTATTATTAATAACAGTAATTTACAAATTAAAATTTATAACATTACAATTCTAGTTTTTCTAGTCTATAAGAAAATTGTATTAGGTAGAAATATAAATAAATAAATGAAATCTGAGCTTAGTCATCCTTGAACACATGGTTAAAAAAAAGCACACCTCGTCAAGTAACAAGGAATTTTATTTATGTTCCTGTTTCTATAAAAGTTCAGAGTTAGCCTACTAACAGGGGATAGAATTCAAGTCGAGCCCACCTTCAACCTAGCAACTCCTTCCTTTTCTGCTTGCCCCGGAGTATCGCTTCCTTGAACAAATTACAGTAGAGCTCTACAGCGACTGGAGAGTCATCGTTTCCTGGGACGGGATAGGTTATTAAGTTTGGATTGCAGTTCGAGTCTACGATTCCAATTGTGGGTATGGCCATTTTTGCCGAATCCCTCACGGCTATGTGCTGCGAAAGGATGTTGTTTTGAGTGTTCAGGAAAATGCATAAATCCGGCAGACGAGTGACTGCGCCGAACTGGACATTGGCATTCGTGAATATGCCTCCTCGCCAGAATCTTGTGTGAGAGAATTCTCCCATTTCTAGCGCCTTCTTTTCCACCAAGTGAGCGTTCAGGGCGTTCCGGTTGAAAAGTAGAATTATACCGTCCCGGAAGGCGATATGTGCCGCAAAATTAAGGGCATCTCTCAAATGTTGGGCGGTTTTATTTAAATCGAATATGATGTGCCCCAGACGGGAGCCGTAGATGTAGGGGAGCATGCGGTCGTCCAGTGAGCCTTCTTTATGCCCATAGTGAACCCGGGCATTGAACAAATCCTGAACAGTGAAAATATTGTGAACCTCGAAGTAGTCAGGATGCTTAAGAATCTCATCAGCGATGGTTTTCCCTGAAAAATCTACAATTAAACTTGCAGGAGGAAATATTACAAAATGAGGATACCTTGAGGCTCAGCAGAATTTTCTTGCAATTCCGCTGTTTTTGCCTGTGTACAACGGAAACGAGTTATTTGGTAGCTGCATTGGAGCTGTCGACCAATATCTAAAAATTAGAATCATGAGTTTTTTATTAAATTAAGGAATAAAACATACTTTTTGCGTAATTTCTAACCAACATTGCTGGATTTGACTGAAGAGCTTGCTAAAATTTGATAAATGTCAGAAGAATCAAGGAGAAAGAAACTAAATTTATGCTTCTCATTTGATAACTCAAAATACCGCAGATATAGATTTTGCCCATCCCTGCTATTCATTGTCAAAATTGACAATTAAAAACGTCAAGCAATGTTAGGAAGCGCTTGTTGATTTTAATTTAAAATAATTGTGAAATGGCTGTAGCGCTCAAGCGATCTTATTCAGAGTCATCTCAATCCGTAAGAAAAACAATCGTTCTACACTCAATTAGAAAATAATGTCACTTATTTCGTAGATTGCCTCGCTGAGCTTGAAACCCTTCAAAAAAATACGCCTCAGCTCGAAAAAGCGTGGCTCTGATGGAACTTTGTTAGCGTTTACTGTCTCCCTGGACAAGGCGACTACAAGCAATGAGGTCCTGCAGATATTAATTCGAATATCAGACAATTTAAAAGATGATGAGAGCGATTTAATCGAGACCATGCGAAAATTATCTGATCACTTTAGGAAAGAGCCCGAGTCTGCTGTCCGTGTGAAGGTGTTAGCTTTATTCGCTGAGTTCGGGAAGGGTTTATCCGTTGAAGGTTCAATTCTAGCAGATGAAATCTTAAGCCTACTGAAGGCGGAGAAGTCGGCGAAGGTAATTTCCCAAGGATTGCATAGTTTGTACCAAATTGGGATGTTACAGTCTCTACCTACGACGTACGTAGCCAGAATTGTATGCAATGCAAAAAATCAGCTCTCGTCGCCTAGCCACAACATCCAGAGATATGCGCTTCTTATTCTCGGTGCTTTTTCCAGCCTTGCTGAGGCCGAAAAGGAGACTTTAGAACTTGTGGGACGGTACACAGATTCGCAGGATTCAAGAGTTCGCGCACAGGCCTTCCGATCCATTCTGATTCTTGGCGATCGTGGGGTACCACTGCTGCCCGTTTTATATGACCGCGCTGTTGCTGCTCTCAACGACGACTACGAATGCGTAAGAAAGGAGGCCCTCCTGCTGGTTTACAAGTTGGGAATCAAACATCCTGACCAGTAAGTTGTCGGCCGCTTATGCGCACCAAATATGGATTTTTTAATTTAAAATATATTTTTTTAGCATGATAAATGTCCGGGACACTGAATCAGACATGCGACTAATTGACGCAGCTTTTGGAAAGGTGTGCTCTGCCCTGTGCGATTTATCCATGCAGGTTCGCACGCAGGCGGCAGAGCTGCTTGGAGGAATGTCACAAGTGGGACCTGAATTTCTCCACCAAACTTTGGATAAAAAATTAATGAGCAACTTGAGGGTATGTACCTACTACAGATATAGTCCTTTGAAACACCAGCAACTTTAAATTAAGAATTACAGGGATTTATCGGCCGAAATTGTAGTAATCAAATAAGAAACGTTACGCAAGTTTTTAAACGAAATTTACTGAATTAGAACTTTTTTTTTAAAGGAATATAAGCCTTAAGTTTAAAATAACCAAGTCGTGGTACTTTCAAAATTAAATTGGTATATTAACGCAAGCTTGTTGAGGTTTTGTTTGGAACTCAAAGACTAACAACCTGCATTTTCAAAATTTTATTTGAAACTTATTTAGATTTTTTATTTTTTCGAAAGTTAATATTATTTATAAAAGGTATTTTATTGGCACAAAATTATATATTTAAACATTTCTTCTAAAACTACTTTCCAGAACGGATCTTCATTTAATTTTCCTGAAAGCTGATGATATGCGTTCAGATGTTGACCTATGTTTGATCCTTTTAAACTTTATTTCGGAATTTGTCTATTTTTCTGGATTCCTGGAAACGATATGTTGGGTGAATATTTTTTCCCCTATTTTCTGATCCAGACAAGAGATCTAAGTGCGCTCAATTGAGTTTTTTTTTTTCGGAACGAGTAATCTCGATTAATTTTTTGAAATCTTAATATTACAATAGTTTAAATTTTGATAATAATAATAGTAATAAATTACGCTTTTAAGTATGCCACTTTTACCTACATCTCACAACTATTGCTTATTTTCTTTCCAGAGAAAAGAAAGTCTTCACAAAAGGAACTTAGACAATTTCATAAGTGGCGAGTGGTCGAGTGGAAAAAAGTGGGCAGATGATGCCCCGAAGGAGAAGGTTGAAGCCAGCTCTGTTTCCCTGATCGCATCAGGGGCGTGCGGAGCTCTTGTTCATGGGCTCGAAGATGAATTTTTAGAGGTGCGAACAGCATCAGTTAATTCTATGTGCCGTCTTGCCCTAACAAACTCCACCTTTGCAATATCTTGCTTGGATTTCCTTGTCGACATGTTCAACGACGAAATTGAAAGCGTCCGACTTCGAGCTATTTTCAGTCTGACGGCGATATCTCGTCATATAATTCTACGAGAAGATCAGCTAGAAATCATGTTAAGTTCACTAGAGGATTACTCCGTTGAAGTTCGAGAGGGTCTGCATTTAATGCTGGGTGCATGCAAAGTTTCGACACAGGCCTGTCTTCTACTGGTCGTCCAGAAGGTGTTGGATGTCTTGTCCAAGTATCCACAGGACAAATTCTCTGCTTATGGGTGTATGCAAAAAGTTGGTCAAAAGCATTCGGAGCTTTGCATGTCTCTCACACCGCAGCTATTACAGGATCATCCTTTTTTTGATAGTGCGGAAAAAGATGTTGAAGATCCATCTTGTAAGATCTTAGAAAATATTTTGTTGTAGTGTGATTGAATTAATTTAATTATTTAATTTCAGACACATGCCTTCTCATAATGTTGTTCAATGCAGCAGAGCACATGGCCCCCATGCTGAGTCTTCTACCAGATACAACGATTAAACACTACGCCTATTTGCGAGATACAATGCCCAACTTGGTACCACATTTACCAATTGGAGGATGCTCGCGGCCGTTAACACTTACAGGCTCTACTGGTTCACGACAATTTTTGGAAACAATATTAAGTAACATTCAGGCTGCCTATTCGGCGCCAAAGGCAAGATCCGCTCTTCTGAAAGCCGCCCAAGATAATTTAAATCGCTTGGCTGAAATTGATCCTCATATGTCAGGAACAGCCAACTTTACGGTGACTTTTCTGGCAGCTCAGCTTCTTATTGAGCAGCTACAAACGTGCACACTACCTCAGCACAGCAGAACACCTTCGAAGGAGTCTCTCAGTCAGCTAACAAAGAACTGCTTAAAGTGAGTTTTTTAATATCTAAATAATGTTTACATAAAGAAATATATTATTTTTAGGCTGCAGAACATTTTCTCCGGGTTAACACTGCACGATTTATTGCTTGTTAAGCAGATCAGCTTACGCGCAAGTGCGCTTCACTTAGTTCTAATAGTTAAGGATCGCTCACAAAGTGCATTGGGTCCTTGCCAACTTCTGCTTCATATAGCTTCAGATACGAGCAACTTTCTTCATCAATATTTTGGTTCGTTATAAATAAGTACGCCTCAATTTTTTACCAACTTATTTTTACAGATATGGTACCTGATGCATTTACAACATCTATTTTAACTCAACTGGCTAATCTTAGTGATCCTAAACCAGGTCGGGTATTCCGAGAAATTTTACCAATTGTTCAAAACGCTCCGCCCATTGTTACCCCTCGGATAAATGTTAATGTAAGTCCTGTATGTTAAGTATTTGCTTGTGTTAATTTTAATTTCTTATATAGATAAAAATGTGCATTGCAAGAATATTGGAGCCAGGCCTCAGTGCCGCAACAGATAATATTTTAAAAGTTACGGCTGGACTTATTGCAGCTCTGCCGTTTGTTGCAGAGTTAGAAAATCTCCTTGAAACACAACGGCAAAATTTACGTTTGAAAATTAAGTATCCTGATCAGAACGTGCACACCGTTGTGCCACGAATGAGAGATTTGAAGAGGATTATGACCGAAAAGGGAGAAGAAGGTTTGTAATGGCAGCTTAGATGATCTTAAAATTAAATTTTACACATTATTTGCAGAAAATAACTGGCGATTGCGTACCACCGTACTTTTATCACACGGTGTCTGGACAGAGGCTTCTCAGGTCGAAATCACTTTGTGTCTGTCTGTTCGGCCGGGTACTGAGTTAGAACTTTGCAAGCCAGTCAAAGTTCTTTTTGCTCCAAAACCTGTTCGGCGAGGGATATAAATTATCCCTAAACGTATCCAATTTTATTTTGAGACATTAAGGTTGTATATATTTGTATTGTATTTTATTATAAAAGTAAAGAGAAGAAGTTGAACTTGAATTGTGCAACTTAATCCTTTTATAATATACACAGGTTCAGATACTCGATAAAAAAAATGGGTAGTCAAGCTTAAAATCAGTGAGTTTCGTGTCTTTTAAATTGTTTTTAAACTTACATACACATGTTTGTTAAAATCTTGAAAGTCGTACGGGCTGTTTTCCATAAAATGAGTTTTTTTTTTGTATCTCGATTCTTTAGCCTTAGCAAATTTTCAAGTCAGAGAAGGGGATTTTTATTTACTTGTGTATGGGTCTCTTCACTAATTTAAACATCTTGAAGGTTTTACAAAACAATATGGTAAATATTCGAAAAATTGTGAATGTGAAGTGTTGAGGCCCGCAGTGTTTTGGTTTCACTTAAAAAAGAAAACACAATTTGAATTAAACAAAACATTTTGTTATTACTTTGGATATTCAAAATATCGAAAACGTATTATTTAATTAAATTTAAAGTTTTAAGAACCATTTGACCAAACAATTCCTTCAATCCAGTCTAAATAGGAAAAAACGCGAGTATAAATTCCAGGTACTCCAACATTTCCGCAAGTAATTCCAAAAGATGTTATTCCAATAATTGTGTACATGCAATATTGGTAAGAATGGTAAACTTGTAATGGACCACCAGAGTCACCTTGGCAGGTGTCCTTCTCTTTATCTTTGGACCCAGCGCAAAGTTGTGTGTCCGGTACTATTCCGTTTTTAAGATTTCGATTAATTTCTGAGGCATATGTGGCATTGCATTCTGGATGACTGAATTTTTCTAAAATAACTTTCTGTAAATGACTTGAAGAATTTCCAGACCAAGTTGTATGCCCCCATCCTGTAGCGATTGCATTTCTTTGGATTCCTTCAAATGTTGTAGGTAAGCACGCTGGCCTTTTGTAGGGACTTAATACCACTTTTCGGTTTAGCCTTAGTAGAGCAATATCGTTGTATTTGGCCTTTCCATTGTATTCAGGATGTGGAATTATTTCAGATATAGTGTAATCTTCTGGACGTGCATCTTCGGTGTCAGTGTCAAGGTTAAGCTCTCCAAGACGAACAACTTGTGGTGCTCCACTGGAAAATAATTAATTATGCGCGTTGTTCATTAGCTTATGAAACTTCATCAACATTTCAACAAATTCCATTCATTGGATTTACTATAATCACCAACGACATTAAAAAGAAATTAACTTGAAACTAAGAACCAATTACTTTAAAGAATTTGTTTTCTGTACATAATAAAAATTTAATAATTGACATTATTTCCAGAAGGGAAAAATAAAACTAATTTTAAATTAATTCTTTTTCAAGTAGAATGTTTAAGAAAATAAGTAATTCATTTAATTTAACAACTTGGATTGGTAATTATATTACTAATTAAATAATTAACAAAAATATACAAAGAATAATACCCAGAATTGAGGTTTGGAATGAATTCCAAAAAGAATGATTATTTAAAAACTTTACAAAAAACCAAAATCAGATTATACTCACTAAAGCCTAGTGTGCAAGCAATGTCCAGCTGTTAGAACATATTCATCGCTAATTAAAGTTCCGCCACATAGCCACAAGGGTCCTTCGTTTCCATTCATAAATCCTATGAGCGCCATGTGGGGAAATTCTCTGGGTTTTGCAAACTCTCCACCCACAATAAGAGGAATAGTTTTATGGCCGCATTTATCCACTTTTATTTTAGTAGGCTCCGAACCTAGTGCTAAGGACAATGAGTAGATGTCCTCATACACTGCCGATGTATATTCCTCACATTCTGAAAAGATATTTTGTAACAATTATATTTTTCCACCTTAAATTGATCTTATACTTCGCTCGCTTATCCTTGAATTGGGACCTAAAGTAGGTCGAATTGTTGTTGTTGTAACAGTTTCGGGTGGGCAGCATACGATTTCTATTCGTCCATCAAATCCACATCTTGTGTGTTTGCGCCGATTTCGAATATCGTTGAGCACTGTTGGACACTGGTTTAACGCTTTGCAGATTCCATTGGACTGTGTTCTTTCAACGATGCATGATGAGCCTGTAAACAAAAACCAAAAAGAATTATTTAACAAGAATATTTGAAAAAATACCTCACATTTTTAAAATGTAAATATTGTAATAACCGATTTCACAATGTGTGTACTGCGGTTACCTTAGGCTCTCAAAAAAAAAATCGGTCAAAAGCGAGGCAGGGTTTTCGTATCAGAACTCTATCAACAAACAATCGATCGACGGAAATTAAGTACAATTAAACTTAAACCAAATTTGCCTATGGTAACTGAAGATTTAATAAATTTTTCCACATTGTAGTGGAACACTAATAAATACGTTAACGATTAGTTTATTATTAATTAATTTATTTATTTCTAACATTAAAAGAATAAATAAAATTAATTCCTTTAAAGGAATTTTTGCCTTGAAACTCGAAAATAGAGTTCGGAGTAGGTATTCCATTTATGAGCGGGGGTCCCAGATTCTTTTTTTCATATATCCCCGTTACAAACACTTAACGAAAGTCTACTGTATTGTAAAATTTCAATAATATCCAAAAATTAAAAACATTTTATTTCAAAAACTATTAAACTGCCGAAAAAAGATGCAATTTTTCTGTTATTTTCTACTCCAGTACTTACTAACCATGATGATTTCGAAATTTTAGCTTTATAATCTTAGAAGAATCTTTATAACCAATTCACTAGAAATTTTGAAAAATAAATGTTATGGAATCCTTGAAAGTTGACCTTGCTCATCATACCCTATACGTTTTTTTAAGTGGTACAACGCTCCCCTATTAAACAATTTAAAAAAATATATATATTTCATTATTTTCGATTATCGAAATATGTACAGGAAATATTTTGCTATATTTCGAATTCGTACTTTCTGTTGTTTTCGAGAAAAAGATCTGTGACATACAGACAAACGGACATATGAGCGATCCTGTAAAGGTTCTGCTAACGCTGGTACGGAACGAACTTAAACGAAAATTATAATATTTTATTACGAGCGTCTATTTTTTTTTAAATTATTTTTACTTTTTTGTTTTTAACAGCAAAAGTGAAAAATTGTTACTACTACTTCTTTTTTAACAGTATGTCTAATTCAAAATCAGTGTGAAAAAGCAAAAATGAAGCGAATGACGAAATGTAAAATACGTTGAAATTAGGCCATATTTTATTCTCCTCTCCTGTGTTTTTACTAAACTTTCACACTATAAAATCTGGCATAGAAATTCTTAAAGTTTCGTAATAATTGTGGGGCAACAATGGGCCGGACCAACATGGAAAAGACTTCATAACAAGAAAGATATTTTCATCAAATTTCAATTATATTTTAAAATGTTTAATAATTATAATTTTTACTTTTCTTTTTTTTTTAAATCTTAAATCAATCAATCAATCATATTCCATTTTATATTTTAAGCTGCATTTAAGGCCATGACTTAATAACATTTTTTCGCATTCCTTTCTCTCATATCAAAAGAAAGGTCAAGAAAAATGTTATCAGTATGCATGCTATTGATAATTTCGCTACTTAAATTGAATGCTTATGCACACGTAAAACTACGATCAAAACCATGTAAATTAGGGCAATGTAACACTTTTGTAATACTGTTAAAAGATGAGTGAGAACTAAATACGAGTTTAGAACTTGAATTTTGTTTTTCAATTACATAAATCAATAGACTTCCTAAAACTATTAATTGCCGTAGTTTTGCTTTTTTTCTGAATGTAACTAAAGATTATTGCATTAATATAAGCAATAATTCCCATAGTTAATAAAATATAAGACAACAAAAACTGATAGATAATAAAACAAAAGAAGCTTTTGAAATAAGTACCTTGAATATTTCAAATTTCGCACAGTAAGACAGTAAGTAACAAACCTGGAAAATACTGCCCAAAAGTGAAGACACCAAAACTGATTAGAATAAGGAGGATTGATATAAATTTCATATTCGCAGCACCAAGTGTTTGTCTTCTTTTTAATATTTAAAACTAAAATTGAAAAATAACAAATTATTAACAAAGAATCACGTCCGATCCGAAGTGAATCCCGGCAACGATTGATTCATACTAAGAGCAGGTTGTGATCAAGTTTTAACTCTTCAGAGGTATACTTTGCCCCTTTTGCAAAACTTGTTTCCACTATGATCACAGAACTTGTATCTGTAGCAATTTCATTATCTCTCCGATCGGCTTAAGTTAGTAACTTGCAGTTTAAGTTTTATCACAGAATACAGATTCATACAATACAAATTAAATCTCGACGCGTATTAACAACAATATCTCAAACAAGTGACTAATCTTTACGGGCCAGTGCGTCCACTTTCGCAGTTGTTCTGAGAATCTTTCGTGGATTTAAACTTGAACTGCAAAATTATGTTTGTACGTCGAGGTTTTCCCTAACATATACAAACATAACAAAGTATTTTGGAGAAATAATATCAATCAATCAATAATCTTACTTTCATTTTATAATGAAACTTTTATTTCTTATTTCGTGTTATTTACTGCAGTTTTATCATATTAAAAAGCTCTTCATCAGAATATAAGCAAGAACAAATTTAGAAATATAAAGTTATAGTATGTATTATATTTAAAAAATTGACCTTAAGATATTTTAAAAACAGAAATCTCGACTGTAAGCGTAATATGGCTATACTTTTATACTATATGCAGTATAAAATATTCAAATCACTTTAAAAAACTAGTCACGTGTAAGATTAATAAAATATTTTACTAAGAAGACTCTGAAAATTAAGTGTTTTTAGTAAATATAAGATTTTGAATTTCTCAATTTTTATTCTACTAACTGATTTACTCGTCTCCGCAAGGCGCGCGTAAAGTTCAGTAATGCAGTCTATCTAGTATAAAGTAATTTTTGCAGAAAACTTTTGTAATTGTGGTATTGGATTTCGTGAAATTTAAAATTATCCGTAGCCAGTATGAATTGCAAATATGAAAAATTGCTTAATGTAAAGACGGCTGCCACACTAGGTGTGCCATTTTGAATTTTCAAATTTTGGTAACAGATTCAAAGAGAACATTGACAATGTGTACCTCTAGTGGTAGATGGTAGTATTGTTGAAAGTTTTAGAAAAGAACATTAGGATAGCAAATTTTTAGCGTAAGTTGCGTTGAGTAGATCAAAAGATAAAAATAATAGAGTGATGCGGATAGCATGGAACATTGGAATTTACGAACCACCCTGTAACTCTCCCAAACGATCGAGATCACTGCGGGCGTTGAATTTCTTGTTTGGCTCGTTCATCCCACTCATTTTGGCATAACCACTAAAAAACACCCTGTAACTTATTTTTTTTGTAAATTCAGTATTTTCGGAGAAGTAAATTAAAATTTCAGTGTGTTTATTTATTAATTAATGAATTTCTATTACTCGGAACACAGCGAAGTTACATTATAAACACTAAAATAAATTAGTTCCAGAAACGGTTTTGTTTGCTTTTTGTTTTCAGAACTAATTTTCCAGGAAATGAATTTTGGCTGTACATACATCTGTTAATATGACTATATCCTTAATTATATTATTTTAGAAAAATAATTAGTAACTATAGCTATAGGGTACGAGTTCCAACATAAATTGCTAAATAAATCGCCAAAGAAGCCGAATTCCTATTGGAAACATTTTCGGACATGTCCTAAGTATGTTTGGGCCCCGTATATGCATGCCCCTATTCTGGGGAGGAAATTATAACAACTCATTTAATAATAAAAGCGTTACTCGTAATATTTTTGTGAAAGTAAGTTTTCTTCTTAAAATTCGGGAAATTTTGCCAGTTTTTATACATTTAGTGATTATGGGCATTTACCTGGATAAATCTGGAATGCCCCGATACGTTAAGCCAGGTTTTTCGAATGCATATGGTATCTCCGGGTTTTTCCGGGACGCCCCGACGATTTTGTAATCAAGAAAGACTTATAAAATTACCATAGATATGTGGTTAATAATACAAGTAATAAATTAATAAGCATAATTATATACGACAGGTGTTCAATTTAAAGCAGAAATTGTAAAAAGAGGGAGATACATGAATGATAGGATAAGTGTATAATGGAGCAAAGGCATATCAAATTCCTTTTTTGTGGATTCTTCATCTATTGTTAAATGGACAATTTTTTTTTGTCAATAAAACATGAGCTCGAACTGCCAAGATGCTCAAAACATAGATTTTTTGTTTGAAATGTTTTACCACTTATTACAATATTATGATTATTATTATTGGAAAAATTGGTACGCTAAAGACTGAGAATGGTAGAAGAATAGCTTGGCAGCAGCGTTATTTTAAGTTTATTCTTTGCATTTTATTTATACTTCTAAATATTTCTTTGTAATACCTTCATGTACAGTTTTTGCTTATAAACAAAATTTAAAAAATTAAAAATGATCAAGTATGTAACACCGGTTCAGGGTCAATCATTTGGACCAGGACCGGATCAGACATATTGCTGGAAACATTCACTTAATTGTAGACCGCCTAAGCATAGAATTTAGACTCTGTGGTTGCATTTTTCGTATTCTATAAAAACAAGGGTTTATTAAGAACTGATATATTAATATTAACACGCTTGCAAGGTGATTATATTATTGCCGGTGATTTTAATTACAGACACCAAGCTTGGGGTTGTCTTCGAGCGAACTGTTGGGGAAATATTCTTAATGAATTACAAAACAACTTTCCCTTTACTGTAATGTATCCACCTGATCCCACCTATGTATATACCTAGCTAAAGTAGAGCAAACCCATCAGTCCTTTACCTAATTTTTAACAAATTGTCCTACACAAGCATCCCAACCACTAGTTATAAACGATCTATCCTCTGACCATTTGCCGGCCAGCATAGAATTGCGTAGGAATTTTGAGCACCTAAATTGTAACATCGGACCATATAATTTTAAAGGTGCAAAATGAATACGTTATCAACGACTAATTAAGCAGAAACTAAATAACTTATCTAAATTGTCATTAGCCAGTATACAATAAAGCTTTGAAATAGATAATACGATTTAGAGTTTCTGCAACGCGGTTAATGAAAGTATGAAATCCTCAGTTCCATGCTTTAAAGTAATAACTAAGCAAGATAAGCTACCTGAACTGATACTAAACAAAATGCGTCAAAGAAACGATATCCGTAGAAAATGGTTACGATACAAGGTTACCTTATTATAAAAATGAATGAAATGAACATTTAATTTCTGAACACAGAAACAAAAAAATGGAATTCCTTATTAAAAACATGGAGAAATGTTCTAAACCGTTCTGGAATGTAACAAAAATAAACAAGCGTAAACCAATTCCCTTACAAAAAGTGAACGATATAAGATATGTCACTAGTTCTGAAAAAAACTGAACTACTTGTACAAAAGTTTTCAGCAAATAGTAGAGTATCAAGTAATCTTAGTAATCCCCTAACCATTGCTCTTGTTCAAATTTCTATAAATAAATTGAACAACAAAGAAATCAAAATTACACCTGGTTGGTATGTTAGACATAAGCTGATGAAAAGCATAATAAGAGACTCTCATAGGAATAAAGCACCAGGAAGGGATGAAATAATAAATAATTGCTTATTAGCTTTGCCTCTAGCTGGTATTGTATATTTTACCTTTATTATCAATTCGTACTTTAAACTGTAATATTTCCCTAAAATATGGAAAAATGCAAACGAAATACCTGAACTTGAACCTGGTAAGCCACCAAATGACCCGTCTAATTATCGCCCCATCAGCCAACATCGAAAATACTTGAAAAAGTAATAAAATATAAAATCTTGGACCATATTGAAGTAGGCAATATTATACCGAACCAATAGATTGGGTTTAGAGCTGGTTATCATCAAATAATTTTGTAAACAAAGGAATAGGTGAAAATCTGATGGTTAAGGTCTGGGGAGTATAGTTGATGCGAAAGAATTTCCCATCCAAGCTCTGAAATTTTCTGGCGAGTCGCCAAAGCAGCATGTGGTTTAGCATTATCGTGATGCAGTATGATTTCCTTCGTATCGAATATTGTCAGCCTTTTTTCTTGAAGTACTTTGTTAATTCGTCCATTTGTTGACTGTATTTTTCCGAATTTAGCTTTATCTTGGGTTCCAAAAGCTCATAATGGATTGGACCTTGCATGTCCCACCATATACACAGTATTCTCTTTTTAAGGCTCAAGCTCGGTGTAGAGGTGAAGAAGGCATGTTTTCCGGGTTCACGCTGTTAATTTCGTAGTTAATTTCGAAGGGCAACACTACACGATTTATTGCTTGTAAAGCAGATCAGCTTACGCGCAAGCGCGCTTCACTTAGTTCTAATAGTTAAGGATCGCTCACAAAGTGCATTGGGTCCTTGCGAACTTCTGCTTCATATAGCTTCAGATACGAGCAACTTTCTTCATCAATATTTTGGTTCGTTATAAATAAGTACGCCTCAATTTTTTACCAACTTATTTTTACAGATATGGTACCTGATGCATTTACAACATCTATTTTAACTCAACTGGCTAATCTTAGTGATCCTAAACCAGGTCGGGTATTCCGAGAAATTTTACCAATTGTTCAAAACGCTCCGCCCATTGTTACCCCTCGGATAAATGTTAATGTAAGTCCTGTATGTTAAGTATTTGCTTGTGTTAATTTTAATTTCTTATATAGATAAAAATGTGCATTGCCAGAATATTGGAGCCAGGCCTCAGTGCCGCAACAGATAATATTTTAAAAGTTACGGCTGGACTTATTGCAGCTCTGCCGTTTGTTGCAGAGTTAGAAAATCTCCTTGAAACACAAAGGCAAAATTTACGTTTGAAAATTAAGTATCCTGATCAGAACGTGCACACCGTTGTGCCACGAATGAGAGATTTGAAGAGGATTATGACCGAAAAGGGAGAAGAAGGTTTGTAATGGCAGCTTAGATGATCTTAAAATTAAGTTTTACACATTATTTGCAGAAAATAACTGGCGATTGCGTACCACCGTACTTTTATCACACGGTGTCTGGACAGAAGCTTCTCAGGTCGAAATCACTTTGTGTCTGTCTGTTCGGCCGGGTACTGAGTTAGAACTTTGCAAGCCAGTCAAAGTTCTTTTTGCTCCAAAACCTGTTCGGCGAGGGATATAAATTATCCTTAAACGTATCCAATTTTATTTTGAGACATTAAGGTTGTATATATTTGTATTGTATTTTATTATAAAAGTAAAGAGAAGAAGTTGAATTTGAATTGTGCAACTTAATCCTTTTATAATATACACAGGTTCGGATACTCGATAAAAAAAAGGGTAGTCTTAAAGCGTAAAATCGGTGAGTTTCGTGTCTTTTAAATTGTTTTTAAACTTACATACACATGTTTGTTAAAATCTTGAAAGTCGTACGGGCTGTTTTCCATAAAATGAGTTTTTTTTTGTATCTCGAATCTTTAGCCTTAGCAAATTTTCAAGTCAGAGAAGTGGATTTTTATTTACTTGTGTATGGGTCTCTTCACTAATTTAAACCTCTTGAAGTTTTTACAAAACAATATGGTAAATATTCGAAAAATTGTGAATGTGAAGTGTTGAGGCCCGCAGTGTTTTGGTTTAACTTAAAAAAGAAAACATAATTTGAATTAAACAAAACATTTTGTTATTATTTTGGATATTCAAAATATCGAAAACGTATTTATTAAATTAAATTTAAAGTTTTAAGAACCATTTGACCAAACAATTGCTTCAATCCAGTCTAAATAGGGAAAAACGCGAGTATAAATTCCAGGTACTCCAACATTTCCGCAAGTAATTCCAAAAGATGTTATTCCAATAATTGTGTACATGCAATATTGGTAAGAATGGTAAACTTGTAATGGACCACCAGAGTCACCTTGGCAGGTGTCCTTCTTTTTATCTTTGGACCAAGCGCAAAGTTGTGTGTCCGGTACTATTCCGTTTTTAAGATTTCGATCAATTTCTGTGGCATATGAGGCATTGCATTCTGGATGACTGAGTTTTTCTAAAATAACTTTCTGTAAATGACTTGAAGAATTTCCAGACCAAGTTGTATGCCCCCATCCTGTAGCGATTGCATTTCTTTCGATTCCTTCAAATGTTGTAGGTAAGCACGCTGGCCTTTTGTAGGGACTTAATACAACTTTTCCGTTTAGCCTTAGTAGAGCAATATCGTTGTATTTGACCTTTCTATTGTATTCAGGATGTGGAATTATTTCCGATATAGTGTAATCTTCTGGACGTGCATCTTCGGTGTCAGTGTCAAGGTTAAGCTCTCCAAGACGAACAACTTGTGGTGCTCCACTGGAAAATAATTAATTATGCGCGTTATTCATTAGCTTATGAAACTTCATCAACATTTCAACAAATTCCATTCATTGGATTTACATACTATAATCACCAACGACATTAAAAAGAAATTAACTTGAAACTAAGAACCAATTACTTTTAAGAAAATAAGTAATTCATTTTCATTAATTTAATAACTTGGATTGGTAATTATATTACTAATTAAATAATTAACAAAAATATACAAAGAATGATACCCAGAAGGGGGAGGAATGAATTCCAAAAAGAATGTTTATTTAAAAACTTTACAAAAAACCAAAATCAGATTATACTCACTAAATCCTAGTGTGCAAGCAATGTCCAGCTGTTAGAACATATTCATCGCTAATTAAAGTTCCGCCACATAGCCACAAGGGTCCTTCGTTTTCATTCATAAATCCTATGAGCGCCATGTGGGGAAATTCTCTGGGTTTTGAAAAGTTTCCACCCACAATAAGAGGAATACTTTTATGGCCGCATTTATCCATTTTTATAGTACGCTTCGAACCTAGTGCTAAGGACAATGAGTAGATGTCCTCATACACTGCCGATGTATATTCCTCACATTCTGAAAAGATATTTTGTAACAATTATATTTTTCCACCTTAAATTGATCTTATACTTCGCTCGCTTATCCTTGAATTGGGACCTAAAGTAGGTCGAATTGTTGTTGTTGTAACAGTTTGGGGTGGGCAGCATACGATTTCTATTCGTTCTTCAAATCCACATCTTGTGTGTTTGCGCCGATTTCGAATATCGTTGAGCACTGTTGGACACTGGTTTATCGCTTTGCAGATTCCATTCACTTGTGTTCTTTCAACGATGCATGATGAGCCTGTAAACAAAAACAAAACAAAAAAATAATTTGACAAGAATATTTGAAAAATTACCTCACATTTTACAAAATAATGTACTAAAATGTAAATATTGTAATAACCGATTTCACAGTGTGTGTACTGCGGTTACCTTAGGCTCTCAAAAAAAAAATCGGTCAAAAGCGAGGCAGGGTTTTCGTATCAGAACTCTATCAACAAACAATCGATCGACGGAAATTAAGTACAATTAAACTTAAACCAAATTTGCCTATGGTAACTGAAGATTTAATAAATTTTTCCACATTGTAGTGGAACACTAATAAATACGTTAACGATTAGTTTATTATTAATTAATTTATTTATTTCTAACATTAAAAGAATAAATAAAATTAATTCCTTTAAAGGAATTTTTGCCTTGAAACTCGAAAATAGAGTTCGGAGTAGGTATTCCATTTATGAGCGGGGGTCCCAGATTCTTTTTTTCATATAGCCCCGTTACAAAACACTTAACGGAAGTCTACTGTATTGTAAAATTTTAATAATATCCAAAAATTAAAAACATTTTATTTCAAAAACTATTAAACTGCCGAAAAAAGATGCAATTTTTCTGTTATTTTCTACTCCAGTACTTACTAACCATGATGATTTCGAAATTTTAGCTTTATAATCTTAGAAGAATCTTTATAACCAATTCACTAGAAATTTTGAAAAATAAATGTTATGGAATCCTTGAAAGTTGACCTTGCTCATCATACCCTATACGTTTTTTTAAGTGGTACAACGCTCCCCTATTAAACAATTTAAAAAAATATATATATTTCATTATTTTCGATTATCGAAATATGTACAGGAAATATTTTGCTATATTTCGAATTCGTACTTTCTGTGGTTTTCGAGAAAAAGATCTGTGACATACAGATAAACGGACATATGAGCGATCCTGTAAAGGTTCTGCTAACGCTGGTACGGAACGAACTTAAACGAAAATTATAATATTTTATTACGAGCATCTGTTTTTTTAAAATTATTTTTACTTGTTTTTTTAACAGCAAAAGTGAAAAATTGTTACTACTACTTCTTTTTTAACAGTATGTCTAATTCAAAATCAGTGTGAAGAAGCAAAAATGAATCATTCATTAAACTATAAGTCATTAATTACAACGAAATGTAAAATACGTTGAAGTTAGGCCATATTTTATTCTACTCTCCTGTGTTTTTACTAAACTTTCACACTATAAAATCTGGCATAAAAATTCCTAAAGCTTCGTAATAATTTTAGGGCGACAATGGGCCAGACCAACACGGGAAAGACTTCATAACAAGAAAGATATTTTCATCAAATTTCAATTATATTTTAAAATGTTTAATAATTATAATATTGACTTCTTTTTTTTTTAAATCTTAAATCAATCAATCAATAATATTCCATTTTATATTTTAAGCTGCATTTAAGGCCATGACTTAATAACATTTTTTCGAATTCCTTTCTCTTATATCAAAAGAAAGGTCAAGAAAAATGTTATCAGTTTGCATGCTATTGATAATTTCGCTACTTAACCAGTTAGCTGTTTTTGACGGATATATTCGTCATAGAAAAAAATACAAATCTTTGAATTATGACGAGTATATTCGACATGGGTAAAAGGTAAGACTTTGCAGTTAATATTCCATATGAAATATACTTTGTAATTGGGGAGTATACTTGTCATCGCTTAATTTGTCCGATGTAATTTAGAAATAAATACATTTTCCAAAAAGTTTTAACAGTTAACTGGTTAAATTGAATGCTTTTATATTTTATATATGCACACGTAAAACTACGATCAAAACCATGTAAATTAGGGCAATGTAACACTTTTGTAATACTGTTAAAAGATGAGTGCGAACTAAACACGTGTTTAGAACTTAAATTTTGTTTTTCAATTACATAAATCAATAGACACCCTAAAAGTATTAATTGACGTAGTTTTGCTTTTTTTCTGAATGTAACTAAAGATTATTGCATTAATATAAGCAATAATTCTCATAGTTAATAAAATATAAGACAACAAAAACTGATAGATAATAAAACAAAAGAAGCTTTTGAAATAAGTACCTTGAATATTTCAAATTTCGCACAGTAAGACAGTAAGTAACAAACCTGGAAAATACTGCCCAAAAGTGAAGACACCAAAACTGATTAGAATAAAGAGGATTGATATAAATTTCATATTCGCAGCACCAAGTGTTTGTCTTCTTTTTAATATTTAAAACTAAAAATTATTAACAAAGAATCACGTCCGATCCGAAGTGAATCCCGGCAACGATTGATTCATACTAAGAGCAGGTTGTGATCAAGTTTTAACTCTTCGGAGGTATACTTTGCCCCTTTTGCAAAACTTGTTTCCACTATGATCACAGAACTTATATCTGTAGCAATTTCATTATCTCTCCGATCGGCTTAAGTTAGTAACTTGCAGTTTAAGTTTTATCACAGAATACAGATTCATACAATACAAATTAAATCTCGACGCGTATTAACAACAATATCTCAAACAAGTGACTAATCTTTACGGGCCAGTGCGTCCACTTTTGCAGTTGTTCTGAGAATCTTTCGTGGATTTAAACTTGAACTGCAAAATTATGTTTGTACGTCGAGGTTTTCCCTAACATATACAAACATAACAAAGTATTTTGGAGAAACAATATCAATCAATCAATAATCTTACTTTAATTTTATAATGAAACTTTTATTTCTTATTTCGTGTTATTTACTGCACTTTTATCATATTAAAAAGCTCTTCATCAGAATATAAACAAGAACAAATTTAGAAATATAAAGTTATAGTATGTATTATATTTAAAAAATTGACCTTAAGATATTTTAAGAACAGAAATCTCGACTGTAATATGGCTATAATTTTATACTATATGCAGTATCAAATAATCAAATGGTAGTAATCACTTAAGTCACGTGTAAGATTAATGAAATATTTTACTAAAAAGACTCTGAAAATTAAGTTTTTTTAGTAAATATAAGATTTTGAATTTCTCAATTTTTATTCTACTAACTGATTTACTCGTCTCCGCAAGGCGCGCGTAAAGTTCAGTAATGCAGTCTATCTAAATAGTATAAAGTAATTTTTGCAGAAAACTTTTGTAATTGTGGTATTGAGTTTCGTGAAATTTCAAATTTTCCGTAGCCAGTATGAATTGCAAATATGAAAAATTGCTTAATGTAAAGACGGCTGCCACACTAGGTGTACCATTTTGAATTTTCAAATTTTGGTAACAGATTCAAATGGAACATTGACAATGTGTACCTCTAGTGGTAGATGGTAGTATTGTTGAAATTTTTAGAAAAGAACATTAGGATAGCAAATTTTTAGCGTAAGTTGCATTGAGTAGATCAAAAGATAAAAATAATAGAGTGATGCGGATAGCATGGAAAATTGGAATTTACGAACCACCCTGTAACTCTCCCAAACGATCGAGATGACCCCCTCACTGCGGGCGTTGAATTTCTTGTTTGGCTCGTTCATCCCACTCATTTTGGCATAACCACTAAAAAACACCTTGTAACTTATTTTTTTTGTAAATTCAGTATTTTCGGAGAAGTAAATTAAAATTTCAGTGCGTTTATTTATTAATTAATGAATTTCTATTACTCGGAACACAGCGAAGTTACATTTTAAACACTAAAATTAGTTCCAGAAACGGTTTTGTTTGCTTTTTGTTTTCAGAACTAATTTTCCAGGAAATGAATTTTGGCTGTACATACATCTGTTAATATGACTATATCCTTAATTATATTATTTTAGAAAAATAATTAGTAACTATAGCTATAGGGTACGAGTTCCAACATAAATTGCTAAATAAATCGCCAAAGAAGCCGAATTCCTATTGGAAACATTTTCGGACATGTCCTAAGTATGTTTGGGCCCCGTATATGCATGCCCCTATTCTGGGGAGGAAGTTATAACAACTCATTTAATAATAAAAGCGTTACTCGTAATATTTTTGTGAAAGAAAGTTTTCTTCTTAAAATTCGGGAAATTTTGCCAGTTTTTATACATTTAGTGATTATGGGCATTTACCTGGATAAATCTGGAATGCCCCGATACGTTAAGCCAGGTTTTTCGAATGCATATGGTATCTCCGGGTTTTTTCGGGACGCCCCGACGATTTTGTAATCAAGAAAGACTTATAAAATTACCATAGATATGTGGTTAATAATACAAGTAATAAATTAATAAGCATAATTATATACGACAGGTGTTCAATTTAAAGCAGAAATTGTAAAAAGAGGGAGATACATGAATGATAGGATAAGTGTATAATGGAGCAAAGGCATATCAAATTCCTTTTTTGTGGATTCTTCATTTATTGTTAAATGGACAATTTTTTTTTTGTCAATAAAACATGAGCTCGAACTGCCAAGATGCTCAAAACATAGATTTTTTGTTTGAAATGTTTTACCACTTATTACAATATTATGATTATTATTATTGGAAAAATTGGTACGCTAAAGACTGAGAATGGTAGAAGAATAGCTTGGCAGCAGCGTTATTTTAAGTTTATTCTTTGCATTTTATTTATACTTCTAAATATTTCTTTGTAATACCCTCATGTACAGTTTTTGCTTATAAACAAAATTTAAAAAATTAAAAATGATCAAGTATGTAACACCGGTTCAGGGTCAATCATTTGGACCAGGACCGGATCAGACATATTGCTGGAAACATTCACTTAATTGTAGACCGCCTAAGCATAGAATTTAGACTCTGTGGTTGCATTTTTCGTATTCTATAAAAACAAGGGTTTATTAAGAACTGATATATTAATATTAACACGCTTGCAAGGTGATTATATTATTGCCGGTGATTTTAATTACAGACACCAAGCTTGGGGTTGTCTTCGAGCGAACTGTTGGGGAAATATTCTTAATGAATTACAAAACAACTTTCCCTTTACTTTAATGTATCCACTTGATCCCACCACTTGAGCAAACCCATCAGTCCTTTACCTAATTTTTAACAAATTGTCCTAAACTAGCATCCCAACCACTAGTTATAAACGATCTATCCTCTGACCATTTGCCGGTCAGTATAGAATTGTGTAGGAATTTTGAGCACCTAAATTGTAACATCGGACCATATAATTTTAAAGGTGCAAATTGAATACGTTATCAACGACTAATTAAGCAGAAACTAAATAACTTATCTAAATTGTCATTGGCCAGTATACAATAAAGCTCTGAAATAGATGATACGATTTAGAGTTTCTGCAGCGCGGTTAAGTATGAAATCCTCAGTTCCATGCTTTAAAGTAATAACTAAGCAAGATAAGTTACCTGAACTGATACTAAACATAATGCGTCAAAGAAACGATATCCGTAGAAAATGGTTACGATACAAGGTTACCTTATTATAAAAATGAATGAAATAAACATTTAATTTCTGAACACAGAAACAAAAAAATGGAATTCCTTATTAAAAACATGGAGAAATGTTCTAAACCGTTCTGGAATGTAACAAAAATAAACAAGCGTAAACCAATTCCCTTACAAAAAGTGCACGATATAAGATATGTCACTAGTTCTGAAAAAAACTGAACTACTTGTACAAAAGTTTTCAGCAAATAGTAGAGTATCAAGTAATCTTAGTAATCCCCTAACCATTGCTCTTGTTCAAATTTCTATAAATAAATTGAACAACAAAGAAATCAAAATTTCACCTGGTTGGTATGTTAGACATAAGCTGATGAAAAGCATAATACGAGACTCTCATAGGAATAAAGCACCAGGAAGGGATGAAATAATAAATAATTGCTTATTAGCTTTGCCTCTAGCTGGTATTGTATATTTTACCTTTATTATCAATTCGTACTTTAAACTGTAATATTTCCCTAAAATATGGAAAAATGCAAACGAAATACCTGAACTTGAACCTGGTAAGCCACCAAATGACCCGTCTAATTATCGCCCCATCAGCCAACATCGAAAATACTTGAAAAAGTAATAAAATATAAAATCTTGGACCATATTGAAGTAGGCAATATTATACCGAACCAATAGATTGGGTTTAGAGCTGGTTATCATCAAATAATTTTGTAAACAAAGGAATAGGTGAAAATCTGATGGTTAAGGTCTGGGGAGTATAGTTGATGCGAAAGAATTTCCCATCCAAGCTCTGAAATTTTCTGGCGAGTCGCCAAAGCAGCATGTGGTTTAGCATTATCGTGATGCAGTATGATTTCCTTCGTATCGAATATTGTCAGCCTTTTTTCTTGAAGTACTTTGTTAATTCGTCCATTTGTTGACTGTATTTCTCCGAATTTAGCTTTATCTTGGGTTCCAAAAGCTCATAATGGATTGGACCTTGCATGTCCCACCATATACACAGTATTCTCTTTTTAAGGCTCAAGCTCGGTGTAGAGGTGAAGAAGGCATGTTTTCCGGGTTCACGCTGTTAATTTCGTAGTTAATTTCGAAGGGCAACACTAAACGATTTATTGCTTGTAAAGCAGATCAGCTTACGCGCAAGCGCGCTTCACTTAGTTCTAATAGTTAAGGATCGCTCACAAAGTGCATTGGGTCCTTGCCAACTTTTGCTTCATATAGCTTCAGATACGAGCAACTTTCTTCATCAATATTTTGGTTCGTTATAAATAAGTACGCCTCAATTTTTTACCAACTTATTTTTACAGATATGGTACCTGATGCATTTACAACATCTATTTTAACTCAACTGGCTAATCTTAGTGATCCTAAACCGGGTCGGGTATTCCGAGAAATTTTACCAATTGTTCAAAACGCTCCGCCCATTGTTACCCCTCGGATAAATGTTACTGTAAGTCCTGTATGTTAAGTATTTGCTTGTGTTAATTTTAATTTCTTATATAGATAAAAATGTGCATTGCAAGAATATTGGAGCCAGGCCTCAGTGCCGCAACAGATAATATTTTAAAAGTTACGGCTGGACTTATTGCAGCTCTGCTGTTTGTTGCAGAGTTAGAAAATCTCCTTGAAACACAACGGCAAAATTTACGTTTGAAAATTAAGTATCCTGATCAGAACGTGCACACCGTTGTGCCACGAATGAGAGATTTGAAGAGGATTATGACCGAAAAGGGAGAAGAAGGTTTGTAATGGCAGCTTAGATGATCTTAAAATTAAACTTTATACTTTATTTGCAGAAAATAACTGGCGATTGCGTACCACCGTACTTTTATCACACGGTGTCTGGACAGAGGCTTCTCAGGTCGAAATCACTTTGTGTCTGTCTGTTCGGCCGGGTACTGAATTAGAACTTTGCAAGCCAGTCAAAGTTCTTTTTGCTCTAAAACCTGTTCGGCGAGGGATATAAATTATCCCTAAACGTATCGAATTTTATTTTGAGACATTAAGGTTGTATATATTTGTATTGTGTTTTATTATAAAAGTAAAGAGAAGAAGTTGAATTTGAATTGTGCAACTTAATCCTTTTATAATATACACAGGTTCGGATACTCGATAAAAAAATGGGTAGTCTTAAAGCTTAAAATCGGCGAGTTTCGTGTCTTTTAAATTGTTTTTAAACTTACATGCACATGTTTGTCAAAATCTTGAAAGTTGTACGGGCTGTTTTCCATAAAAATTTTTTTTTTGCATATCGAGTCTTTAGCCTTAGCAAATTTTCAAGTCAGAGAAGTGGATTTTTATTTACTTGTGTATGGGTCTCTTCACTAATTTAAACCTCTTGAAGTTTTTACAAAACAATATGGTAAATATTCGAAAAATTGTAAATGTGGAGAGTTGAGGCCCGCAGTGTTTTGGTTTAACTTAAAAAAGAAAACATAATTTGAATTAAACAAAACAATTTGTTATTATTTTGGATATTCAAAATATCGAAAACGTATTTATTAAATTAAATTTAAAGTTTTAAGAACCATTTGACCAAACGATTCCTTCAATCCAGTCTAAATAGGGAAAAACGCGAGTATAAACTCCAGGTACTCCAACAATTCCGCAAGTAATTCCAAAAGATGTTATTCCAATAATTGTGTACATGCAATATTGGTAAGAATGGTAAACTTGTAATGGACCACCAGAGTCACCTTGGCAGGTGTCGTTCTTTTTATCTTTGGACCAAGCGCAAAGTTGTGTGTCCGGTACTATTCCGTTTTTAAGATTTCCATCAATTTCTGTGGCATATGAGGCATTGCATTCTGGATGACTGAATTTTTCTAAAATAACTTTCTGTAAATGACTTGAAGAATTTCCAGACCAAGTTGTATGCCCCCATCCTGTAGCGATTGCATTTCTTTCGATTCCTTCAAATGTTGTAGGTAAGCACGCTGGCCTTTTGTAGGGACTTAATACAACTTTTCCGTTTAGCCTTAGTAGAGCAATATCGTTGTATTTGACCTTTCTATTGTATTCAGGATGTGGAATTATTTCCGATATAGTGTAATCTTCTGGACGTGCATCTTCGGTGTCAGTGTCAAGGTTAAGCTCTCCAAGACGAACAACTTGTGGTGCTCCACTGGAAAATAATTAATTATGCGCGTTATTCATTAGCTTATGAAACTTCATCAACATTTCAACAAATTCCATTCATTGGATTTACTATAATCACCAACGACATTAAAAAGAAATTAACTTGAAACTAAGAACCAATTACTTTTAAGAAAATAAGTAATTCATTTTCATTAATTTAACAACTTGGATTGGTAATTATATTACTAATTAAATAATTAACAAAAATATACAAAGAATGATACCCAGAAGGGGGAGGAATGAATTCCAAAAAGAATGATTATTTAAAAACTTTACAAAAAACCAAAATCAGATTATACTCACTAAAGCCTAGTGTGCAAGCAATGTCCAGCTGTTAAAACATATTCATCGCTAATTAAAGTTCCGCCACATAGCCACAAGGGTCCTTCGTTTTCATTCATAAATCCTATGAGCGCCATGTGGGGAAATTCTCTGGGTTTTGAAATCTCTCCACCCACAATAAGAGGAATACTTTTATGGCCGCATTTATCCATTTTTATAGTACGCTTCGAACCTAGTGCTAAGGACAATGAGTAGATGTCCTCATACACTGCCGATGTATATTCCTCACATTCTGAAAAGATATTTTGTAACAATTATATTTTTCCACCTTAAATTGATCTTATACTTCGCTCGCTTATCCTTGAATTAGGACCTAAAGTAGGTCGAATTGTTGTTGTTGTAACAGTTTCGGGTGGGCAGCATACGATTTCTATTCGTTCTTCAAATCCACATCTTGTGTGTTTGCGCCGATTTCGAATATCGTTGAGCACTGTTGGACACTGGTTTATCGCTTTGCAGATTCCATTCACCTGTGTTCTTTCAACGATGCATGATGAGCCTGTAACAAAAACAAAACAAAAAAATAATTTGACAAGAATATTTGAAAAAATACCTCACATTTTACAAAATAATGTACTAAAATGTAAATATTGTAATAACCGATTTCACAGTGTCTGTACTGCGGTTACCTTAGGCTCTCAAAAAAAAATCGGTCAAAAGCGAGGCAGGGTTTTCGTACCAGAACTCTATCAACAAACAATCGATCGACGGAAATTAAGTACAATTAAACTTAAACCAAATTTGCCTATGGTAACTGAAGATTTAATAAATTTTTCCACATTGTAGTGGAACACTAATAAATACGTTAACGATTAGTTTATTATTAATTAACTTATTTATTTCTAACATTAAAAGAATAAATAAAATTAATTCCTTTAAAGGAATTTTTGCCTTGAAACTCGAAAATAGAGTTCGGAGTAGGTATTCCATTTATGAGCGGGGGTCCCAGATTCTTTTTTTCATATAGCCCCGTTACAAAACACTTAACGGAAGTCTACTGTATTGTAAAATTTTAATAATATCCAAAAATTAAAAACATTTTATTTCAAAAACTATTAAACTGCCGAAAAAAGATGCAATTTTTCTGTTATTTTCTACTCCAGTACTTACTAACCATGATGATTTCGAAATTTTAGCTTTATAATCTTAGAAGAATCTTTATAACCAATTCACTAGAAATTTTGAAAAATAAATGTTATGGAATCCTTGAAAGTTGACCTTGCTCATCATACCCTATACGTTTTTTTAAGTGGTACAACGCTCCCCTATTAAACAATTTAAAAAAATATATATATTTCATTATTTTCGATTATCGAAATATGTACAGGAAATATTTTGCTATATTTCGAATTCGTACTTTCTGTGGTTTTCGAGAAAAAGATCTGTGACATACAGATAAACGGACATATGAGCGATCCTGTAAAGGTTCTGCTAACGCTGGTACGGAACGAACTTAAACGAAAATTATAATATTTTATTACGAGCATCTGTTTTTTTAAAATTATTTTTACTTGTTTTTTTAACAGCAAAAGTGAAAAATTGTTACTACTACTTCTTTTTTAACAGTATGTCTAATTCAAAATCAGTGTGAAGAAGCAAAAATGAATCATTCATTAAACTATAAGTCATTAATTACAACGAAATGTAAAATACGTTGAAGTTAGGCCATATTTTATTCTACTCTCCTGTGTTTTTACTAAACTTTCACACTATAAAATCTGGCATAAAAATTCCTAAAGCTTCGTAATAATTTTAGGGCGACAATGGGCCAGACCAACACGGGAAAGACTTCATAACAAGAAAGATATTTTCATCAAATTTCAATTATATTTTAAAATGTTTAATAATTATAATATTGACTTCTTTTTTTTTAAGCTGCATTTAAGGCCATGACTTTTTTCGAATTCCTTTCTCTTATATCAAAAGAAAGGTCAAGAAAAATGTTATCAGTTTGCATGCTATTGATAATTTCGCTACTTAACCAGTTAGCTGTTTTTGACGAATATATTCGTCATAGAAAAAAATACAAATCTTTGAATTATGACGAGTATATTCGACATGGGTAAAGGGTAAGACTTTGCAGTTAATATTCCATATAAAATATACTTTGTAATTGGGGAGTATACTTGTCATCGCTTAATTTGTCCGATGTAATTTAGAAATAAATACATTTTCCAAAAAGTTTTAACAGTTAACTGGTTAAATTGAATGCTTTTATATTTTATATATGCACACGTAAAACTACGATCAAAACCATGTAACACTTTTGTAATACTGTTAAAAGATGAGTGAGAACTAAATACGTGTTTAGAACTTGAATTTTGTTTTTCAATTACATAAATCAATAGACTCCCTAAAACTATTAATTGACGTAGTTTTGCTTTTTTTCTGAATGTAACTAAAGATTATTGCATTAATATAAGCAATAATTCTCATAGTTAATAAAATATAAGACATTAAAAACTGATAGATAACAAAACAAAAGGACCTTTTGAAATAAGTACCTTGAATATTTCAAATTTCGCACAGTAAGACAGTAAGTAACAAACCTGGAAAATACTGCCCAAAAGTGAAGACACCAAAACTGATTAGAATAAAGAGGATTGATATAAATTTCATATTCGCAGCACCAATTTTTTGTCTTCTTTTTAATATTTAAAACTAAAGTCGAAAAACAACAAATTATTAACAAAGAATCACGTTCGATCCGCAGTGAATTCCGGCAACGATTAATTTATACTAAGCAGGTAGCGATCAAGTTTTAACTCTTCGGAGGTACTCTGCTCCTTTTGCAAAACTTGTTTCCACTATGATCACAGAACTTATATCTGTAGCAATTTCATTATCACTCCGATCGGCTTAAGTTAGTAACTTGCAGTTTAAGTTTTATCACAGAATACAGATTCGAAAATTAAATCTCGACGCGTGTTAACAACAATATTTCAAACAAGTGACTAATCTTTACTGACCAGTGCGTCCACTGTTGTTCTGAGAATTTTTCGTGGATTTAAACTTGAACTGCAAAATTATGTTTGTACGTCGAGGTTTTCTCTAACATATACAAAAATAACAAAGTATTTTGGAGAAACAATATCAATCAATCAATAATCTTACTTTAATTTTATAATGAAACTTTTATTTCTTATTTCGTGTTATTTACTGCAGTTTTATCATATTAAAAAGCTCTTCATCAGAATATAAGCAAGAACAAATTTAGAAATATAAAGTTATAGTATGTATTATATTTAAAAGATTGACCTTAAGATATTTTAAAAACAGAAATCTCGACTGTAAGCGTAATATGGCTATAATTTTATACTATATGCAGTATCAAATATTCAAATCACTTTAAAAAACTAGTCACGTGTAAGATTAATGAAATATTTTACTAAGAAGACTCTGAAAATTAAGTTTTTTTAGTAAATATAAGATTTTGAATTTCTCAATTTTTATTCTACTAACTGATTTACTCGTCTCCGCAAGGCGCGCGTAAAGTTCAGTAATGCAGTCTATCTAGTATAAAGTAATTTTTGCAGAACACTTTTGTAATTGTGGTATTGAGTTTCGTGAAATTTCAAATTTTCCGTAGCTAGTATGAATTGCAAATATGAAAAATTGCTTAACGTAAAGACGGCTACCACACTAGGTGTGTCATTTTGAATTTTCAAATTTTGGTAACAGATTCAAATGGAACATTGACAATGTGTACCTCTAGTGGTAGATGGTAGTATTGTTGAAATTTTTAGAAAAGAACATTAGGATAGCAAATTTTTAGCGTAAGTTGCGTTGAGTAGATCAAAAGATAAAAATAATAGAGTGATGCGGATAGCATGGAAAATTGGAATTTACGAACCACCCTGTAACTCTCCCAAACGATCGAGATCACCCCCTCACTGCGGGCGTTGAATTTCTTGATTGGCTCGTTCATCCCACTCATTTTGGCATAACCACTAAAAAACACCCTGTAACTTATTTTTTTGTAAATTCAGTATTTTCAGAGAAGTAAATTAAAATTTCAGTGTGTTTATTTATTAATTAATGAATTTCTATTACTCGGAACATAGCGAAGTTACATTATAAACACTAAAATGAGTTCCAGAAACGGTTTTGTTTGCTTTTAGTTTTCAGAATTAATTTTCCAGGAAATGAATTTTGTCTGTACATACATCTGTTAATATGACTATATCCTTAATTATATTATTTTAGAAAAATAATTAGTAACTATAGCTATAGGGTACGAGTTCCAACATAAATTGCTAAATAAATCGCCAAAGAAGCCGAATTCCTATTGGAAACATTTTCGGACATGTCCTAAGTATGTTTGGGCCCCGTATATGCATGCCCCTATTCTGGGGAGGAAATTATAACAACTCATTTAATAATAAAAGCGTTACTCGTAATATTTTTGTGAAAGTAAGTTTTCTTCTTAAAATTCGGGAAATTTTGCCAGTTTTTATACATTTAGTGATTATGGGCATTTACCATAGATATGTGGTTAATAATACAAGTAATAAAATAATAAGCATAATTATATACGACAGGTGTTCAATTTAAAGCAGAAATAGTAAAAAGAGGGAGATACATGAATGATAGGATAAGTGAATAAAGGAGCAAAGGCATATCAAATTGAAATTTTGTGGATTCTTCATTTATTGTTAAATGGACAATTTTTTTTTGTCAATAAAACATGAACTCGAACTGCCAAGATGCTCAAAATTTAGATTTTTTGTTTGAAATGTTTTACCACTTATTACAATATTATGATTATTATTATTGGAAAAATTGGTACGCTAAAGACTGAGAATGGTAGAAGAATAGCTTGGCAGCAGCGTTATTTTAAGTTTATTCTTTGCATTTTATTTATACTTCTAAATATTTCTTTGTAATACCCTCATGTACAGTTTTTGCTAATAAACAAAATTTAAAAAATTACAAGTGATCGAAAGTATGTAACACTGGTTCAGGGTCAGTCATGTGGACCAGGACCGGATCAGACATATTGCTGGAAACATTCACTTAATTGTAGACCGCCTAAGCATAGAATTTAGGCTCTGTGGTTGCATTTTTCGTAGGGGAAAGTCGGGTGATCTGGGATGTTTGGGTGAATAGGGACATGGCTTTTCAAAGGGTTTGTCTTTTTATTAAGTTGGTACTTTTGCGGTTTCCATGTACCCTTTGACCATTTACATACATTATTTCATTTAAGTTTGAGTTGACTGCGGGTATTATTGTGACTTTGGAGATGCCTAAATAAATAATTTTGAAGACTAAATTAAAGGTAAGTTGATGAAATCTATTCGTTAGGAAGTTACCTATTAGGGAGAAAAAAGATTTTGTGATTATTGCAAAATTGTAGTTAAACCATGCGTTTGTTTAACAAAAGTGCATTTCGGGTGAATCGGGACACTTTTTCAAGATCAATCTAGAACTTTGATGATGCGTTATTTAACTTTGTTATTGACCAAATTTGTTAATCGTTTGTAAATATGATAAATAATTATTTCTATTAATTATCTAACCTCTTTTAACCTCTTTTAACCTCTTTTTTGTAGTTTAAAATCAAAAACAAAAAAAAAATTGTTTATAATAATAAACAAAGAAATATTGTTTTTCAATTTTGTAAACAATAATGTCGTTTAGTATTTTTTAAGTAAAAAAATAAATATTGTTCATGAAATATTGTTTTAAACTCAGTTTTATCAACTCTGAAAGTCGTGTCCCAGTTCACCCGACAATTTTTTGAAAAGCCAAAAAGACACGTTTTTTATAAATCAGCTATAAATTGTTTAAATATAATCGTATAACAAAATTACGTCACACAGTCAAAGTTAATGAACCAATTAAAGGGAAAATGTATTAACATATTGAAAAAAAATGTTTATTTCTGATTTATAACGTTTTTATAAAAGTAGTCCCGAATCACCCACCCGATTTTCCCCTATTCTATAAAAACAAGGGTTTATTAAGATTTGATATTAACACGCTTGTAAGGTGATTACATTATTGCCGGTGATTTTAATTACTGTAGCTTGCATTAAGCGAGCTGAATAAATAAATAAGTTTTTAGGTTAATTTCTCTCATTGAGTTTTTATAAATTTTATTCCCCTAAAATTCTATATATTCCCGTGTATAGTAAATAAAGTAATAGTCCTTCACGTACGCCGATATTTATATGCTTCTCCTGGCTATAGATGCTGTTTAATTTCGTTTTAATGATTCTTTTATTTAGGTAATCTCCTAATAGCTGAAGCGGTCTTCCACTTGTACTACTTAGTTCCTCCAGCCCTCTGAGCACGCCGTTAACTGTTAATAAATTGCATAACTTTTGGCTTACATGGAATAGAGTGGTTAGGCTAAACCATAATTTTTACAAGCTACGCTTGAGAACATAATTAGACAAGGAGTGTAGCAGTGAAGCATAATTAACCATTTGCAATTGTTTTATATGCAAAAATATACAAAATATAATGAATATTCTGTGCGGTCGTCTAAATAAATCGCTATATTTTCTGCTCTCAAAAGTTTGTCCTGACTTTCCACCATGGCAGCACTTTACACTTTTTTTTCCCTTCTTTTCAGCGAAGTGGTAAGTCTGGTAATTTTGTAGAGGGAGAATATTCAGCTCCGATTCGATTTTCTGAGAAACAGAGCACCTTTCGTTCAGTTTCCAGTTCGACAGCAGCGCTTAGAAGGTTTGGTGGGTTCGTTCGTGTTGCACGCAGAGTGGTCGTGTTGTTGGCTGTTACCTGCTTCTCTTTTATTTTTGTTCTTCCAAATTAGTAAAAATCATAATTTTTTGTTCCCTCTCACCTGGCCAGTGAATACGATAAAATTAAGGAAAAAAAAGGAAGCAAAAAAAGAAAAGAAAAAAATTCTAAACAATCTTTGTTTTTATTATTTTCTTCTGTTGTTTATTATTTTGTGAGAGAGACTGCTCCGGATCGCAGCTCGTCCTTCTTGCTGGATAGTGGGGCCCTCCGTTTCGCAATGTGAGGTTATGTGCTTCCAGTGAGTTTGTAATAGTGGCAAAATATCAATCCAAACCATTCTCGGAAGAAAGTATAAATTTTTTGAAACATGCATTTCCCCATTTCGCGTCTTGAGAAGTAGAGAAGTAGCTGAAGTCCGGCAGTGTGATTTAGAAAGTCTACCGTTTGGAGATTTTTTTTTTTTTTTGGTTTCGTCTCGCTAATTTTTCTCGAGTGCTGAGTTGGTGAAGATTTTTGAATTGTGCTGGAAAAGAGGAGAGGTGCTTCTGTTGGGTTGCAGTGTAGTTATTATTTTTTATTATATTTGCTTGGGGATCACTTAAACTCCCGGCGGAGTATCAAGTTAAGAATTTAAACGTGCAGTGAAAACTTTTGCTAGACGATTTGCATCCAACAGTTGCAAACTATGCTGCATGGAAAGTAACCAATCGGGAGCTTGTAGGTAAGTTGCGGTGGGGAACTTCTTTAGGTTTTTAAGTGGGTTTCACAAGAACCCGAAATACCCGTCTGGAATGCGAGAGGTATTCAACGAGCTGTCATCCTCTGACACCATTAGTGACCCGCTCGGGCCAGGTGAGTTTTGAGCGAATTGCATAATCTCTCACCTGTGCAGGTAGCGTGGTAGAGTACTGTTGTTAGTTAGAGTCGTGGATAACATTACCTTCGCCGTCTAGTTACTCAGGTTCCGAAAAATGTACGTCTGGTCGTTTTTCTTGTAGCGGAGCGCCACAACACAGCAACAGTGTCATCGTCGGGACAAGGGGCTGTGGGGGCCTTCTTTTGCTTTCTTAACTTTTTCCTCTCCGGGTTTCATAATGCCCCAGGTGAGCAGTTCCCTGCGCGTTGTGGTGGCCCAACACAACACTTTGATTTTTTTTTTTTCTTTTTCTTCAACCACAATTCTGGGAAGTAGTGGAGTTATGAATTGTGGAGGCATTCCTCGCCTATTTCACGAGCGCGCACCGCTAATAATGGGAAAAAAAAATCTGAATCCGAAGTGTTGTCTCTCGCTTTTGTTTCCCTTGCGCAATGAGGTAATTAAGACCAGTCCCGCGCACCTTGTTTATCTTCAATTTTAGCTTCAAGAAAGCGGGAAACGGCCGGAGGCGGCGGTGGTTTCGATTCCCCCGGAGTGTGCATGGCCGGCCTTCACCTGGATGTGCGGTGTGTTGCACCTTGTGGTCACCGGTAGCGGAGCCTCACAAGAATTTTTACCTTTTTCCGGCTTCAGCGGGAGCCCCCCTTTTTCCTGGTATCTTAGTATCTGCGGACAGTGGCAGTGCGGTCACTTTTGCTTTGGTCAGTACAGCTCTCAGCGAGATCTCCAGGCGGAAGGGAACTAATTGCAGTTGCAATCAAATCGACAGTAAACCGTGGTTTTAGCTAACTTTTATGCTTGCCTTCTTTGGGCAACAATTGATCTGCGGTGCTTTGTTAAACGAGATAAAAGAGTCGAGGCAGGCTGTCCTAATCCCTTAGGGATTCTTGAGCATGGCGACCCTGAATGAATGAAAAGGATTTTCAGAGCGCAAAACATCTGTTGCCTTTTAGAAAATACATCGGACACAAAGAGTCCCTTTAGACCTCCCTGAACGGAATACTGAAGGAAAGAGTCTTACATGAGTTTGTCATAATTTCATTTTCAATGCCACGTGAGATTTTCATGGATTTATGCAAGGACTATTTCTACCCGTGTACTTGTCAATTCAATTATTTAAATATTTTGAGAACTCGAGTTTAAGGATCCGAAGGGAGATAGAAAATATTAGCGAACTCAAGTTAGGAAATATTTGAGTACTCAATTAAGAATTCTTCGAATGTATGGGACTAATTGAGAACGGAGTAAAAATTGGAGTCCTGTAGAATTAATGCTTTAAGAAGTAAAAATGCAACGTAATTAATTTTAGGTTTTAATAAATAAAAAACTGCCTTTTAGTACAATTCACAGGAATGAGGTTGATTTCGTGTATTCCGAATTTTTAGACAGATTTGTAACTCCTTCAAAAAACCCAGCCATTAGAATAAATAGTTTATGGCTCAAAACTCAATGTATTGAATTCTCCCTAAATCTAATATTTGAATACTACTCAAATAGTTCAGTACTTGAGTTTTCTCCTTAGTACTGGAGTACTCGGGTACTCAAAACCAAAGATGAATTACTAGATGGGACACTCTCTATACAAGCTTAAAGCTCTAACCCATATGCAACTTCTAAAACTGCCTGGGGTAAATTTTTCCATTAGAGAAAGTAGCAAAGAACTACTGCTTTCTATGCCTTATCTAAATTCCAATAAGAACGAAAGAGATAAGAATAGGCAGCCAAAAATTCTCATCTACAGCACTTACAGTGTAGGTAATAAAATGCAGCGTTTTCTTACCATGCATTTTTAAAGGCGGGCCAATCTGTCGGGCTCGCTGTATGCCTCTGCGTGCATGGTGTTAGTGCCGTCCCCAGGCAATGTTCCAGCATAGGGAAATCCTGAATTGAGAATGGTGAACAGACAGGTAGAACACTCAGAGCATGTATACGGATGCGGGCTGCTTACATTTTTTCACTGTGCATTTTTAAAGGCGAGCCAAACGTATTCGAACGTGTGCGCTGCTTTGGGTGGTGAAAAGTGATTTTAATTTTCGTTCCGCCTTCCCCTAAATTTTTGTCTTTCTCTCATGCGTGAGCCCTTTATTACTATCCACTTTTAGCAAAATCTGCAAGGTCGGTGGACTAAGGGGACCAAGGTCGAAAAAGATAAGGGAATACATCACAAGTGTCCCATCTAGTAATTCATGATCTTTGCTCAAAACGTCCTTACTCAAACTCGGTTGAAGCTGTTACGAGTATTTGACTATCCGAGACGTTCTTATAAGTAATATTAAGTTAAAGAGCTTTCAAATACTCCTGCTGTCACTTAGTTTAGTAAGTTTGGTAGTGTTACTAAAATCTTTGAATGTGGTGTAGAACCATAGTCTAAAACTTATTTTCCTATAGCACGGGCAAAATCTGAAACCTTTTTTACTTATGATTAAAAAATTAATTAACTAAATAGTTATTGAAGAGGTTTTCCATCGTTTCATTTCACGAAAACGGTATGCTAAATATCTATTTGTGTACCTTATCATTATTGGGTATTAAATCAAATTAATTCAATTCTAAAATATTTTCACATTACATTACTTTGATTAGTGAAAGAATGTCCAATTCTTTTATCTAATACGGGAACCTTTTACTACATAAAAATTGAAAACCAACCAGCATATCCAAAAGTAACCAAATACCAATTTTCATGGCAGTCCCTTAAAATTTACAATTGTTGGCTGCCATTTTGGAGCCCTATATTTCATGCAGAATATGCGAAATCGGAGCCTACATATTAAAACGATTTTCAAAGCATTTTGCCATGCTGAATCGGGGAAAAATACAAAAACAAAAAATATCCATTTCGAACAGTTTTCTAGATATTCAGAAAAATGTGGAAAATGTCTTGGAAATCGTAAAAGTGCCCAGAAAAGTGTCAAGAGTTACTACGACGATAACCTTTTATAGCGTTCTTCCACTATTTCAATTACTGTTAAATCAAAGTAACCACTTAAATTACAAAATAAAACGAAATGTGCAAGTGAAATTTAGCAGTGGAGATAAATGGAGAAATTTATTGTCATCTTAGTAGTGGGATTTGATGTAAATGAAAGAGCAATATAAGTATTTTCTGAAGCTACGTAGAAGGGAGATAAAACAAAGGTAAATTTGGAACTTTAAAGGTCTATACGACATCTGTAAAAATCACAGTTTTCTCTTTATTCTTGATTTTTACGCGTCAATCTTTTTGGTGTAATTGTAATTATTAAGTAGTATTTATAATATTCTTTCGTTTTGAGCCTCGTTGAATGCATCTACAAAATAGCCGTAAACTACATAAATTTTTAAATTCGAAAATTTATTTTCTGTATATTTTTATAATTCCTGTTAAAAATGGTTTCACCTCTATATTATAAAAAAAGTTTAATATACACGAATTAAAGGCATTATATCTTTATCAAAATGGACTAGTACGCATTTGTATAGTGAAATGACAAGTCGAAGTAATGTAAACTTTTCTTTTAATCTGTTTATTTGTAGGACTTGTCTTATTTTTAGAGAGCAAGGGGAATAGAAATTATTAAAATTGATTCTTTAATTTCATCATATTTGTAATTGTAGAAGACACTATGGAAATTGCATCGATTACCTTTAGGTTACACTATGAGGTAAAGAAAACCCCTCTAACCATTACGATTTTTAAAATTTCTTAATTTCAGAACTGCTTACCTTTGTTTTATTACTAAAGGTTATCAAAATTCCAAATTGAATTGAATGAAAGCAACCTACATATATCGAACCGCGATTGTTTTGGAGGGTACTATTTTTTAAAACGCTAAACTATGCGCACAATTTTGAATGACATCGTCTTTTTAGGTGCCGCTCTTGCACGAATGCCGCAAGTTAGAAGAATACTCATTCTAGAATGGTTCCATTGATCTCTTCCCGGCCATGCATAATAAGAATAAATTGTTTCCCCGAAAGGCTATTGACCTCGAAGGTTGAGCAGGTATTCAATTTGGTAAACATTTCGTGCAATGTTTGCGTTTTACCCCATCACAATTCTTTCCGGGCTCGCATTTTTGCGCTATTCAAAGTTAAAAGAAAAGACCTTTTACGAATCGACAGCACAATTTCGAACTCGAAATTCTGTCTGCATGCCGTCATGGAACGAGTTCGATACGGCCGTCGTGGCTGGACCGCAATAACAACCAGACGAATCCACTTATCGCGAAATGCGTCAGAGAAAATGCTTTTGTCTATTTCATTTTATTGTATTTTATTTTTGTTGTAATTCCTCACCGGGGTATTGGAATCGCCGGTAAACTCCCCGTGAAGGAGAAAGACTAGAGAGGCCAGCTCTAATGCTGCACTATAGTGTGCATCATAGAGTTAGTGTTGCAAACCGTATTAAAGCGGACACTATCAGAAACCGCAGAAATTGATAAAACAATCTTACCTGAAGTGCTGTGCTCATTTCATTCAACAGGCATCTGGTGGACTGGACTTGAGGTCGGCTTGGCTGTTTCAGAAATCGCGCATTGATCGAACCCGGTAAGGTATGCTATGCTGCAACATAACTTGGCAGGAGCAATATAAGTGCAGAAAACCGCGTTCTACAGCGCACTATAAGACTTCAAGTTCAGTAGCCCCAAATGACTAATAAAGAATTGAACGTTGAACGTCGAAAGCGCACGGCAAACCTTTTCTTTTTTTCATTTATTATTTTTAAACAGCCACCCTTTTGAGCGATCCATCGAAGCTGGGATCGTCGTGATCGCTTGTATCTAGTATCTGATTTTACCTAGGCTGCTGATTTTTCGAACAATAATCGCATTTTACCGGGTCTAAATTGTGGTCATGATCCAATTTTGCGTAATGCCGCCGCCGTCGACAGCTCGAGTCATTCGAGAGGTAGTGGCACGAGTAATTTATGGACTTACCGCCGTCACATGCGAAAGTTTTTATTATAAATGAATAATAGCAACGGCGACAGAATTCGTTTCAAAACGAAAACAAATTCTCCATCTGTCACAGAAGCGCCCGCAGCAATAGAGCGACCCGTAACTTTTCGTTTCGCAGTGATTTGCAAGAATTGAAAATTCGTTTGCTCGGTGAATAAATATCTTTTGGAATTTCGAATAAAAGGGTTTTTAATCGGAGCTAAGAGTTGATGGAAACGTTCGGATTATCCGAAAGTATATGCCAATTGATGGAGACATACGTTTAAGCTTCTTTATGTTGATAACATAAAAATTAGGCCATCTGAAAACCTCTACGGGTATTACGATTTCACAGCTAAATCTGTTGGATTATTTTTAATGGTAGATATGTGATAAAGGTCTTTCGAAAGGTATCAACCGAAAATAGGGGATGAAGGCGGGATAAAATGTATTATTTCAAAGTAAAACACTGACTTCAAAAACAGGAAGAAATAATTTCTGAGTAAAATTTAGATATGTTTACCAAAAATCTAAATAAAGTTGCAAATCTTAATGATGTTATACAGGGTGTTCAGAGGTGGGAGGGAAATAATGCAGGAGGTGAAAGGTCAGGCCGAGGCAAGCAAAAAATCGTATGGGTGGGGGGGGGTCACCTCGCACCGTTCGGCAGTTACAGGTTGATTCGTAAATCAGGATGTTGCCTTATATGGGAACCGCTATTGTATTTTTATTTTTTTTTCTACGCATCGCAGCGACCCCAAACCGGTCTCAAAAAATCACTATTCTGAAACCCTTTCCAAAAAGGTCAACACCGCCCCCCTACCCCCAACCCCTTGGCCACAATCACCTCTGGAAGTTGAAAAATTGAATTTTATTTCACGATTTTGCATCTTTCGCCCCACTTTTCTCCTAAATTCACGTTATTAACATACCTACTTTTTATTGTTTTTAAGTTTCCTATCTAATTACCTTTCAAAAAAGGTACAACATGCACAGGTAGAGAAAGGATACAAACATTTATTTACAAAAATCCTTTTATAAAATATTAGGATAATTCGAATTTTTAAGAAATTATACTTAAATTAACTAAAAAATAAATTTTGTTTACTTAAAAACTAATTACAATTAAAACTTATGTGCTACAAAAGATGTTCGAAATGTTCTCCGCCACTCTCGATGCATGTAAGTAGCCTTTTTCTGATTCCGCGTTTGAGGTCTATGGTAGCCAGTCTCTCCCGTATTTTTGTCGCTGCAGTCCCAATCCTGGTAACTAATTCTTCTCTGGTGTTGATTGGTTGTGAGTAAACATCATCTTTCATCATTCCCCATAAGAAAAAGTCCAGTGGATTAAGGTCCGGTGATCTAGCAGGCCAAGGAATCGGTCCACCTCGTCCAATCCAGCGCTCTGGGTAATGTTCATTCAACTTTGCCCTAACAATGTTCCCAGTATGCGCAGGTGCTCCGTCGTGCTGTAAATACATTGCGTTTCTGGTGGCCACGGGGATGTCCTCTAACAGATCCGGAAGGGTATTCTCCAAAAAGTCCGAATATAGCTGACTATTCAGCACTTGAGGCAAGATGAAGGGTCCTATCAACTGGTTGCCGATAATGCCAGCCCAGACATTGGCACTAAATCTTTGCTGGAAGGACCGACACCTTGTCCTATGTGGGTTCACATCTGACCAGGTATGGAGGTTGTGGAAGTTTGTGATGCCATCCCGGGTGAATTGCGATTCATCCGTCCACAGAATTCGGTCTATAAACCTTCTGTTTTCGATGTCAGACTCGAGCAGCCAAGTGCAGAACTGCAATCGTCTTTCGGAATCTCCTTGATGTAGTGCTTGGACCGGGGTATGGTGGTAAGGATGTAGTCCCTCTCGGTTCACAACGGTCCACACTCTCCCTAAAGACAATCCTAACCGTCGTGCGACCTGTCTGATGCTTATTTCAGGGCTGTTCCTGACAATGTTGAGAATTTGTAGGTCGGTTTCCGCTGAATCGGCCGAAGTTCCTGATCGCGCTTCTGCTCTAGGGGTGGTCACACTTCCGGTTTCTTTTAACCTCCTGAAAGTCCTTGAAAATACCCTTCTATCGGGTACACGCCGATTCGGGAATCTCCTTTGGTATTCCCGTAAGGCCTCACTATCATTTCCGTCTACTAAACCGTACACGTAAATTATGTCGGCATACTCTTCAACAGTGAATTCTGCCATTTTGTCTTAATGTTTTGTGTTAAACACCCGTTCTTATCAATTTCCTCTTCAACTATGGTCAGTGTCCTTTCAAACCTACCCATTTTTATACCATAATTCATAGGAGGTATTAGACACGGAGCGTCAGGATACTTAGAAGTCAATACTGGATATCATAAACTAATAACGCCATTTAACGAGATTCCATTTAGTATTTTATAACAGTTTTTCTGAAATAATAAAACTTTATTACCTGTGTTTCCTAAATAAACATTTCCGAACTTGCTGTCATTAAAATTCTTTACTTAACAACTTTTTCCATTATGGGGCAATAAAGTAATTAGGTACCTGTGAAGATGTTTTAATTTCAGGATTTTTGTATCCTTTTTCTACCTGTGCATGTTGTACCTTTTTTGAAAGGTAATTAGATAGGAAACTTAAAAACAATAAAAAGTAGGTATGTTAATAACGTGAATTTAGGAGAAAAGTGGGGCGAAAGATGCAAAATCGTGAAATAAAATTCAATTTTTCAACTTCCAGAGGTGATTGTGGCCAAGGGGTTGGGGGTAGGGGGGCGGTGTTGACCTTTTTGGAAAGGGTTTCAGAATAGTGATTTTTTGAGACCGGTTTGGGGTCGCTGCGATGCGTAGAAAAAAAAATAAAAATACAATAGCGGTTCCCATATAAGGCAACATCCTGATTTACGAATCAACCTGTAACTGCCGAACGGTGCGAGGTGACCCCCCCCCACCCATACGATTTTTTGCTTGCCTCGGCCTGACCTTTCACCTCCTGCATTATTTCCCTCCCACCTCTGAACACCCTGTATATAAGAATGTTAGTTGGAAAAAATATACTTTAATAAGCTTGTTAGGATTCATAAATTACTAGAATAGATTTACATACTATTTGTATATTTGATCAAAGAAATAAAATAAAATTGAATAAGTGAAGACGAATGTAATTTGCGCATAATTCAGGCAGTTTCTTATTTTCCACATACAGCCAATGCCAATATAGAAAATCATTACCTTTTGTATTAAAAACATATTTTCTTCGTTTATAGAAAAATTGCTATCATCAGAAGGAAGCGAGCTGCGACGAGCCCTATTTTCCCTAAAGCAAATATTCCAGGAGGACAAAGACTTGGTGCATGGGTTCGTAGCCTTGGGAGGCCTGAACTGTTTGGTTCGTGTGGGAAACGGAGCAGATCAGAATTACCAGAACTACATCTTGCGAGCCTTAGGCCAGGTATGTGAGCAACAGATTAAATTAGAAAACGTATTCAATTACAGGCTTTGTGGAGTTTTCATGAGATTTCCCGCATTTTTCCAGGTGATGTTGTACGTTGATGGAATGAATGGGGTTATGAAGCACGGGCCGACTATCCAATGGCTCTACTCGCTAATCGCCTCGAAATACAGATTAGTGGTGAAGACGGCTCTAAAATTGTTGCTGGTCTTTGTCGAGTACGTCGAAAGCAATTGCTATCTCTTAGTGAATGCCGTGCATGCAGTGGACAGTGCTCAGGGCACATTGCCATGGTCAAA